>OW203990.1:25687044-26937044 GCA_934047225.1 Ypsolopha sequella | reverse complement strand
CACTGCTACAACCATAGACAAACTGACTCCGTGAGATTGAATATCTGTAAGCGGAAACTTACGTAAACTCCGGCCGTTCATTCGAGAGAATGGTGACGTTTGCAAATGTCAGGGGATAAAACCTTTTTTTTACTGTTTTGCATTTCAATATTTTATATTTATCATGATGATTTTAGGGTAGATTGTATATCGTTAAAAGGTCCCATTTGTTAATAAAAAGTATTTTTGTCGTATATATTTTCCACTTCCTAGTACAAAACTTAATGAATCAGCTGACTCAATTTCTACGTAAAAGGTAAAAAAAAAGCGCAAAAAATATTATTTTTGGCGAAAAGTTGTCTATTAGCGATACTGTCAAGTTATTTATGTCAAATCAGCAATCATAATGCCTGCAGTATGAATCCTCGACTTTTTGAATCAACATTTCAGAAAAAGGTTTATAATATCTGCGGTGTAAGGCAGTGTTGTCGTATTATAAAACTGATATACCTTACCAAATAATAAGATCGTATATATATTCTATTCCAGGGTTTTTATTTATAAAACAAGTTTAAATGATCATGATTTGGATTTATTTCGTCCCATTTGTTGTACCGTTGATATTTTTTTAACGTGTCTTTATTTTCTAGGAACGTCAAATCAGGGATGTCGCTGGTGACCAGCCACCTCTCTGCGGCTGCTGAAGCTGTACTAAGGGTGAGTTTACCTTTGTTTGTATCGTTAAATAAAACAAGACGTTTATGTCGGGGAGGTTGACAACTTTCTCATTTAAGTACTTAAAGTTTAAATTTTACAGACCAGCGGGCCTATTATGTATCTCTAGTTGCCAACTAGACTGGGTGCCTATCATCAAAAACATAGATATACTATCAAATTCTAATAGTCTAAGGATATGTTCGCAGTGACGGCACAGTTTGTTAATAGTTCAATACCCACTAAAGGCAATTTTGAAAATTCAGTTTTTATCTGTGTTTTCGATGATAGGCACCCAGCAAAGTTGGCAACTAAAGATACAGAATAGGGGGGCTGAAAGTATTTAGAGAACGTTTAAGTCTTTAAGTCTTAAACGTTCTCTATATACTTTCTGGTCTGTAAATTCCGTAGTGCTATAGGGTACTGTACTAAAATGGTAATTAATAATTTAGCATAATTATATTTATTTATTTTTATTTCGAACACTTACATTTACATAATTTAACAGACAAAAATACAATCAAACATGGTGTACAAATGCGGCACTTATTGGTAATAACAATTATTATTTATTTAAAAAGCAGAACGCGCAGGAAAAAAAAATTTGCCATGTAAAAGATCAAAATCACGAACAAGGCGCATCCTGCCTATAATCAAAATTCAAAATTCAAAAAGTTTATTTTGCAAAGTAGGTATATATAATACACGTTTCACAAGTCAAATTCTAATCTTATAAAAATATATGTAATAAAATAATAAATGTACATGAACTACTTAGATTAAATGTTTATTTAATTTATGTAGCAATATATATACGATTAAAATTATAGGTGAAATATTATTTTGTATACTTATATTGTAATCCAATCAACCGCCCGAACCCATACCGGAGACCCGGCCAGGGACCAGGAACAAGGTTCAATGATCACCAACCGAGCCCCCAGCACGAATCCAGCCGGCCGACCAAATCCTATCCCATATACTACATAGTAATAGGTTACATATATAAATACATGCCTACCTCCACCTAATTTTCTTGAAGATCATAACGTCCATTTAAGTTTTGCCAGCTCTTTGTGATTTTTCTTAGGTTTACATGACGTGTACTGCCCAAAGATTTCAAAAAGTAAAGATAGGCCATAACCGTAGTATGACAGCACCAAAATGTTTTCACCTTTAAATGGGTGACGCTCACACGTTTGGAATCAGTGCTCATCTGAACACAGTGATAGTTAGACTCCTTAATGAATTTTTACGAGAAAAGGGGCTCAATATAGCTTTTTGTGTATTTTTAAAGTGCCGTAACATTTCAATAAATACGAATAAAGCAAAAAGTGTGACATTTCACATTCAAAAACAATGCAATAGATTTTAGGTGCCAAGGGCTCATCTAAAATTTTTTGAAATCTTTGGTACTGCCCTGAAGTCGTACTATCATTCATTTATTGTTACCAGTCTTTATAAAACTGATCAACCTGTGCGTTCGGATTTAACTGTTTTTATTGCCAAACGAATAAATAAAAATACATCTTTACAACATGAATCCCAAGGGGATGTCACAGGTGTATGGTCTGTGAAATCATAGCCCACACTCCTACACACACGTTTCACCGACGATTTTGTTACGTCTCGGCGTGATGGGTGGTGAGCTCTATTGTCATAATTCAGGCACAAATATGGACCTTCCATTATCCCTTCTAAAGCACGCAAAACGAACATAATGGGCACCTATGGTATTTGAACTAGCACTAGACCCATTGGTGAATACAGGGG
Organism: Ypsolopha sequella; assembly: GCA_934047225.1. NCBI lineage: Eukaryota > Metazoa > Arthropoda > Insecta > Lepidoptera > Ypsolophidae > Ypsolopha > Ypsolopha sequella. The sequence continues at coordinate 26,934,578 of OW203990.1, read as the reverse complement.
TGTAATGCATAGGGCCATCCCTCCCCCCAAAAACTCCCAGCTAGTCTAGCATAGACTTTGTATATACTATAGTACCGGTGCGTACTAGCATGAACTTGGTATCGACTCGACATCGATTCGATAAATAAAAATGTAACTCTTATTTCATTGCAATAAGGATTATCGTTTAGAATTTATCGATTCTATCTGTCAAATGTATCTAATCGACGCGTACGTGCTCGCATAGCATATCGAGCTCGATAGCGCGTAATACTGTGCTCTCTCTCACTATGTTGATCTACCTCGAGGGAGACATGTTGTATCGAGTGGTTAAAGCTCGATATGGTCTGATAACTTCCCTTTTTTGTACTTTGTGATAAACCTTGTCAGAATGGGCCTCCACAAATTAAATCTTAGATGCGCCCTTGGCTAGACCACAGAGGTGGTAAACGAATAAATAGATGTCAATGTTGTGTATTTGTCAGTCCCCGCACGTGGATGCTGCTATGGCGGAGGTACGCAGCTGGCGCGGCAAACTGGAGTCTCTACTGCAGCAGCTACAAGCCACGTCTAAGGTTTACTTGGTAAGATCATTGCTTCCTAGACAGGCATTCGTTGTTACTACCATAGAGTATACTGAATAACGGCTACTACCACACTTAGACATTCGTTGTTGCTACCACACTTGGTCATTCCTTGTTGCTACCACACTTAGACATTTGAAAGCTCAATAAAACCATGAAACCGATAACACTATAGTACAATTTACACCGCAATACGTGACGTCTTAACTTCTTTCCGAAATAATTTTCAAGCGAGCGAATGTCTGTCATTAGTGTGCAAACACTGCACACAAACAAACATTTTGAGTATTTTAATTATTATTAGAGTGCATTACGATGGGTTTCGCGATAAAAACATATAAAATCTTTGTTAATGAGAACTGTGAATTTCTTAACTGTCTGATGCAACAAGTATTGTAGCGACGACAGCAGCAGTTCAGAATGGGCAAGGCGTGAAATCACATAACGCCCTCGTGAGCGTTCAATATGTGCATTACAAGATGGTATATAAAAAAAATCGATGTATAGGTATGGTGGAAAAATTCGTCGTTCCAGGGGTACTAGCATGAACTTGGTATCGACTCGACATCGATTCGATAAACAAAAATGTAACTCTTATTTCATTGCAATAAGGGTTATCGTTTAGAATGTATCGATTATATCTGTCAAATTTATCTAATCGACGCGAACGTGCTCGCATAGCAGATACCAACCTCGGTAGCGCAGTCAATAGCGCGCCTATAAGCAGGAAGTCGCAGGTTCAAATCCTGGCCCGAGGAATTTTTTCAAAAATATTTGAGCTTTCAAATTAGTTTCTAATTAAGCGATGGATTTCGCAATAAAAACATAAAATAATCTTATACGATCGTATTCTACATTTGCTTGGACGATTTAGTCCAAGTATATTTGCTTTTTCGTCAAAAACTAGCTTGGGTAGTTCGGTGTCTGTAGTTACAGAACAACATACTAGACCAGATAAAATGTATTTTTAATCTTGTTAGGTATCAAATGGATGTTTTAACTCTAAACCCTTAGTTTCGGTTACAGGAGCACCTGGCGATATTCCTCGCTGGCAACGAGGAGCGGGAGAAGATAGCGCCGAGGTCCTCGTTCGAGCAGCGGGACGACCTCGCCTCCATCAACGGGGTCAACTGAACACTTCTTACGTCACGGTTTCAGTGTGAGAGTGATGCCAGCATAGCGGCATAAGAAATCATGGTGTTTTAATTGTCATACCTTTATAATGTCGCCGTCTTACTGCGGTCACGAGCAACAGCCCAATTTCCGTATTTCTATGACACGAACGCAAGGCTGAAGTATTTTAAAGTGACCCCGCTGGCGAAATGTTGAAAAACCAACATATATATTTTTTTTTATTAGGTAACCTTAGTGCCAAATGACAAAGTGCTAGAATAAGCAGATGTAACCCTAAGATTTTGAGTAGTAAGGGAGTGCTTTAGATATATGTAATTAATAAAATATAAAATATTATAGTTACCATGTTTCGCCTGCGCGTGTGACTGTTTTACGCACTTCGCCTCGCGTTCGCATCATATAATAATAGGTATAAATTGGGTTGCAGGGTTGCAAGCACTGAGCAAATAAAAGTTGCAAGTGCAAGTCATGTCACACTGACGCTTCCTGAGCCGAAGACTAAGTTTGTCTCATTCTTGCACAGATCACAATAATCTGTGCATTTATGAGACATCATAAAATTATTTTGCTTGGTTTATTTATCGATGTCTTGCAAATGGTTGGCTTCGAACAAATGGTTGTTTTACTATTTGTTTATATACCAATAGGAACAATTAAGATTTACCACCAAAATAATTTTTACTTCTATAAACCCTGACAGAGTTGGTAAGGGAGGAGCTATCAACTTCTATTGTAGGTATATAAGTAGGTACTTAACAATAAAACACAAAGAAGTTAAAGGAATATAATAACCAATAATGGAAGTAAAATTATAGTACAATAGTTATTAATAGTTATTGAGTATGATTAGTACAGTAGAGCTGAAGTTTATTTTTTATTTTTAGCACGTCACTATAATGTACTCCTGACAGCGGGAACCAAATCAAAAGCCGACACTTTGTACAAATTCGCACCCCGCTTCCCACTGTTGTCGAAAACTGAGTAGATATTTGTGTCAATTCGGTGTAAGTAACACTCTGTTTAACTTATTTGACAGGACTAAACATAATTTAAACGTTCTGTCTTTTTCTTTCTGTATCGAAAAGACAAAGATAGAATGCTTAAATTAAGGTTAGTCCTGTCAAATAGGTGTTACACCGAATCGACATTATTGTTAGAATTACGGCAAATGGTACTGAACTGATTATAATAAAATGGTCAAGAGGAGCTTGCTCCATTTTTATAAAAATATTATTTGCTGTTTGATTTTGTTGTTCTACATGTTTTAATCGTTAACATTTCATTTATATAGTAGGTAATAGTAATTGATTTAAATAATTGATTTATTGTATTGCAGGTAGGTAGCTTGTTTTATTCAGTAAAATATTGTTTCACCTAGGTAATTAATGTTGTTTTAAGCGAAATAAATATGATTGATTAATATCTTTAGACTTAATTTAATTAAGTAAACTTTGCAAAAAGTTTTCTGAATAAAAACACCAATATTTTTCATAAAATGGCTGTTATTTTTTTTTTCTTAGTTCCCTTTTATTAAATAAATAAATATCAATATATCATCGTGACATGAATCCCCGATGGGGTCTCAGAGGGCTCCCGAGTGTGAACTGTGAAAAGTGAAAACTTGTGAAAAGTCACAGTGCCCACTCTGTGCACCCACGTTTCACTACGTACCAACGTGATGGGTGGTGAGTAGGGCTGCCACATCTCCGGGTTTGAGTGGTGTATGTCCGGGCTACGAGTTGATGTTTGAGTGGTGCATGTCCGGGCTACGAGTTGACGTTTGAGTGGTGCATGTCCGGGCTACGAGTTGACGTTTGAGTGGTGCATTTCCGGGCTACGAGTTGACGTTTGAGTGGTGCATGTCCGGGCTACGAGTTGATGTTTGAGTGGTACATGTCCGGGCTACGAGTTGACGTTTGAGTGGTGGATGTCCGGGCTACGAGTTGACGTTTGAGTGGTGCATGTCCGGGCTACGAGTTGACGTCGTATATCTCCGGGTCAAACCGGGCAGTGAGAGCCGGTCGTCATTAACTGTCTCTCATATTAGTTCAAATTGTTGTAAGCATAAATATAGTGAATATAAATATACTCATAGATTTATAAAGCCAAGGAAACACGATGTTACCCAAATCGAGTGTCAATGTGTGTGACACATGCTTATGTGTGTAATAGTGGGTACTCTAAATATGTTAAAAAACCGGTCAAGTGCGAATTGGACTCGCGCACGAAGGATTCCATACCATTATCTATAATAATACAGATCACGCCAAACTTCTAGTACGCTCGGAAGTTGCTTTTCCCAAGAACGGCCCATACATTTTTAACCGACTTCAAAAAGGAGGCGGTTCTCAATTCGACCGTATGTTTTTTTTTTTTTTTTTGGCGTTGTTACTCCATAACTCCGTCATTTCTGAACCGATTTGAACAATTCTTTTTTTGTTTGAAAGAGTGTACTTCCAGGTAGGTCCCATTTTGGGTTTGGTCATGATCTGATGAAGGTCTTCAGAGATAGGCAGTGGAACTCCTCAGAAAATGACAGCATACCTCTCAAAATTGAGGTAATCGCTTTGTACCTGGGTGCTGATTACAAGGTATTACTTGAAAATCATCATTCTTCCACCTGACCTTCGATCCTGGCTTCATCACCATATTCACCATAGAACTCCTCAACGGATCAGAGCACATAACTCGAGATTGCGGCAATCACTGCGTTAGGGTGCTAATTCAAGGGTATTACTTAGAGATTACCAGAATACCCACCTGACCTTCGATCCTGGCTTCATCACCATAGAACTCCTCAACGGATGACAGCACATAACTTTGGATTGCGGCAATCAGTTTGTGTTATGGTGCTCATTGCAGGGCATTGCTTGAAAATTGCCAGTGTACCCACCTGACCTTCGATCTTGGCTTCATCACCGTAGAACTCTTTAACGAATGACAGCACATAACTCGAGATTGATAGCAGGAAGCTACTCAAACATAGCTACTTATACTCACTTGAACTTCGTTTCATATTAAAACCACGTTTGCAAGAACTACCCATATTTCACAATTTAACCCAGCAACACTAAAAAATGTGAAATAAAATAAACTTTTAACAAAAAAATTGCAACCGACTTCAATAGTAACAGCAGTCATTCACTAAAAAGTTAATAATAATTCTATAAAGACCGATGGTACCGAAGCAACACTTTTGCCGACTTCTTTCTTCCTGAAACATTATGTTATCTAGAAGTCGGCGTATTTCCTACGATATAGCAACATAAAAACCAATATAAGAACGCCGACTTCTAGATAACATAACGTTTCAGGAAGAAAGAAGTCGACAAAAGTGTTGCTTCGGTACCATCGGTCTTTATAGAATTATTATTAACTTTTTAGTGAATGACTGCTGTTACTATTGAAGTCGGTTGCTATTTTTTTGTTAAAAGTTTTGTTCCTGCTGAATCGAAATGGCCCCGTGTTTAGAGGGGACTAAAAGTTTGGCGCTATCTGTACTCGTTAACTTGTAAAGCCTACTTAGCTGTGATAGTTTTTCTTTTAATTTCGTTATGTATAGTACTGCCGTGATTTTTTTCACGTCTCCAAATACAACCGTTTCGCTGACAAAAATTAACACTTTTAAGCTTAACATTTCGCAAACGGAACCCTGGATCGAAAAATAGTCTTGTCACAACCCCAATATTTTTAAATTACCTATCCAACGACACCCCATACTAGGGGATAGACGAGAAAAAAAATTATCCCCAATTTGCGTGTAGGGGAGGTACCCTAAAAAAATATTTTTCAAAATTTTACTGTAATACTTTATCGGCGTGATAAATATGTATACCCATGCCAAATTACAGCTTTCTAGTACTAATGGTTTCTAAGCTAAGCCGCGGACAGACAGACAGACAGACAGACGGACATGGCGAAACGATAAGGGTTCCTTGTTGTTGACTACGGTACCCTAAAAACAAACTATCGATAGGGGGTGGTCATGAAAACCAACACGTTCACCAAATCAAACAACCAGGCCAACCAGGCGACCACTGATTTGTCAAATTGCAAATTTTGTTCTTTTGGTGGAAGACTCGAAAAGAACACGGATACAAATTCAAATTCACGATTTTTGGATCATCGGAAAGTATAATTACCTCAGCTGAAGGAATTATTATAAATTATACTTTCACCAAACCGCTGTACCGCGCTTATCCCCTCATATTGCAGTAGGTAGTCGTTGTCGATAGAATTATGAAGTAAGGTTACGCCACTGTATGTAAACCCAACAAATATTTTTTTTAAATGCATTGTTTTTGCATTTCACTCACAGAAACAATCAATTACTCTATTTATGCCATTTTTTGCAGTTTTAGATGGATAAGTACCTATGTACTTACATCAAACTTTGTTTAGTATTTACGTATTTACCTATGAAATGGATGTTTCCCATAATTTTTTAGGTGATTGTTCGGACATTTCGGTACAGAACAAGATACCATTTCGATAAAATGCTAGAATGTGCCGTTTTTAACTATTCATTTCAATATTTTGTAAAATTTTGATATTGCTCCTTTTCGCTCTGAGCCAGCCAGGGCGGAAACTTTACAACATTTGACGTTTAGAATAGTTTCCATACGGCCAAGCCAAACAGTCCTTTATCAGTCTAGTTAAAGAAAAAAAAAAGTATTCTGTGTCTATGACTACAACAGAAGAACAGACCGTTCAGATGATCCTCAAGTTAGGATATAACAGTAACTATAAACAGACAAAAAAACCTCAGACAAGGCAGTATGGCTTAGTTTCTTAGCCTTTCCCTGACGGGATAAATAAAAAATTAAAAAAAATAAAAATGTCAAGCAAGCACAAGCAAAGCAAGAGGGAGAGCATAGAGCATATCCCTCTATAATTTGTGAGGGAGAGCGTGAATTTACTCTTCATAAAATTTAGGATTTAATTAACAAATCTTACGATTTGTTGCAATTACTACACTGATTCAATTTACTTTACAGTTGGCTATGTAGCAAATGTAAATCCGTGATGTAATTGTGACTTGTGTGCGTCGATCTGGATGTGCGTTGTTTTCCGCGATGTACTTACGTTGGAGAGTTCCCAAATAGACGATATATGTCGGGGCCGTGTATAAAAATAACATCGGAGTGTCGCGAGTGGTCGGCCCCGCTGTTGTGAGCCGCTGGTCCGCAACACCATGGCGTTCTCGACGGCGCCAAGATATTTTCTTCGCATTTCATTACTATTGCTCGGTAAGAACGCTAACAATGTAAACAAATCGTAGATAACTACGTGAATATATTAGTTCTATCAATATTGCTGCACTGATTAAACTATAGATCAATTTTGATAAGACAAGTTACATACCATTCACAGTTTATGTTAAAGAGATTCTTGAATTTATGAGTAGAAGAGTTTATTTTTAGGTTTGGCCTACATACTTTCACTTAAGGCCTAATTAGTACAAGTTTGTTCTGACCCTACTGACATCTCAATTTTTCTATTTAAGGGATTCACACAACATCCTTAGCAGCACCACCTGCTGATGAAGCATTTCCACCGAGGCCCAAGGAGGGAGGTGTTGAGACACGCTACTGTGCCTTCTACAATGAATCACAAGCCCCACCTTGCTCTCCAAGCAAAAACTCCACTTGTGTCCCGACACCACCAGAGCGCGAGGAATGTGCTCCTTTAGAAGCTGATAAAAGTAACCATTGCTTCGTCCTGTGGCACTATGATAACATCACAGAAACAGCTACAGTTAGATTCAAAGGTTGCTTTTTAGACACTGTAGCTTGTAACGACAGAGCCTCGAGCTGCAGACTGCACAATGTCAAAACTACATTACTCCATTGTTGCTGTGAAGGTGACATGTGCAATGCCAACACTACATTCCCAGGCCTCGAAGCCGGCATGACACCGAGCACTGAATCCCCACCAGAAAAGATCCCAGCATCACCACCATCAGCCACTGACGATGATACGAGAGCCGTCATTGCTTATACGCTGACACCTATCCTTCTGTTGGCTGCAGTTCTAATAGTCTGCTATCTCTTATATCGCAAACGTAAAGGAGGCTCCTTTGCTGAACTTGCCAATGGTGAAGCATCCCTATCTCGTCCGCCATCCACCGGAGCTGGCATGGATAATGAAGCTGGTGGACTCGTCTGTCAAGTTACTCTCTGTGAAGTTAGAGCGAGAGGCAGATTTGGTGCAGTCTGGCGTGCTAAACTTGGCAACCGAGATGTTGCAGTCAAAGTGTTCCCCTTACAAGACAAACAATCCTGGGTTGCTGAACAGGAGATCTTCAGGCTACCCAGGATGGACCATCCAGACATACTACACTATATTGGAGTTGATAAGAAGGGTGACAATTTGCAGGCAGAATATTGGCTCATTACAGCTTATCATGAAAAGGTATGGATTACTTACATTGATATTCACTCACACATGATATGATATAACCAGTATGATATTGCTCATTCATCAATGGCCTCATTTCATTAGTTTGAAAACAAAACTATCAAATTACGTACTCCTAAGCAACCTGTTTTTTGTACATAATCCATCAGTTACTTATTATATCTAGTGGTGTGCATTGAACTTTTTTCCGGAAAAGCAATCAGCGGGCCTATTATGTATTTCTAGTTGCCAACTGGACTGGGTGCCTATCATCAAAAACATAGATATACTATTGAACTCTGATTCTATGTTTTTGATGATACGCACCCAGTTCAGTTGGCAACCAAGGATACAGAATACAATACAAATACAATACAAAATTATTTATTGGATCAAAAAATCTTAACCTAAAAATTACAATGTTAAGGCTAAGGTATTCACAAAAATTATGTGTTCAACTGAAACTTAAGTAAGGCAAAGCCTGTCATTTAAGAGTCACTTGCTTCTGCTCGTAGGGACACAGTTTAGTTAATACAGGTAGCCGAAAAAGAGAAAAGCATGCAATTTATTAAAGCGTATTTAAATTTACAAAATTATATAAAAATTAACATGAGTGTATGTAAGTATGTGTGTGTATATGTGAGAGGGTGTGTAAATGTAAGTACGAGTGTGTGAGAAGAGAAGAGAAACAGGGAGCGTTTACAAAAAAATTATATGTTTTTACGTCATACGTAATTAAAATCTATTCGGAGACTTTTAGAAGATCTTCTGTTTGGTTGTAGGTAAATGTTTTCAGCATACTAATCATACCCTTTTTACATTCCAGCTGTGATAGATCGTAAAGAGATAAAATTTTGCTGAGTCTATTGTACAAATAGGGACCGAGTACACCGAAAAAGCGAGAGTAAAATGATGTATTATATTGTTTATTGTCACAAACTCGATCCTTTCTACGCTTAGACTTGAGAAGGTTAGGATTATATGGCAAAAGTCTTTGTTGTCTTAGAATTACGTTAAGGATAAACAGCTGTCGTACTGTTAAGACTTGACAGTTGGCAAATAATTGCTGCGTAGGATAGAGAAATGGCTTAAAAGTCATCACCTTCAGGACTGCTCTCTGAGCTCTCTCGATTTGCAGCATAGAAGTCTTATCTGAACCGCCCCAGACCGATATACAGTATTGAATAAGAGATTGACACAGGGAGTAATAGATTGTGATGAGTAAATTTTTATCTGCCACATGTCTAAGCTTTTTAAATATTACAATAAGTTTCCTAATCCTGCCAGAGAGAGTACGAATATGATGATGAAAATTCAATTGTTCATCAATGTGAACCCCGAGATATTTAATAATAGGTACGCGTTCGAGCGCTAGACAAGTGCAATCGTTAGAGCTATTACAGCGGTGGGCTCTTAGTGTCAGGTTTACCGATACATCCTTTCTGATAGAAAATGCAAGAAATTTGGATTTTTCGATATTAAGAGTAAGTATATTTGACTCTAAACAACTAACCACTGACCTGAGACCAGCCTCGGCATTACCCACAGCTGTTTTCCAGTCCCTTCCATCAAATATTATGGCAGTGTCATCCGCATAAGTGATTATTTGACCATTTGACAGTGACAGATTACACAGATCGTTAATGTAAATAATGAAAAGACTGGGCCCCAGAATGCTACCTTGGGGCACACCATAGTTCAGTGAGGCATCTCTACTAACGTGGTCTCCAATTTTAACTCGTTGCATTCTTTGTGATAAATAATCCGCAAAAAGATTTAAAGGCAAACCACGGATGCCCAAGCGCTCCATTTTATTTAGAAGTATAGGAATAGAGACCGTATCAAAGGCCTTACATAGGTCTAAAAATACTCCAATACACTTTTCACCGCGGTCTAACTTTTTTGCAATATGCTCGGTTAGTTTCAGCACAGCATCTTCAGTGGATTTACCAGGAATGAAGCCAAACTGATTGTGTGATATCAATTTAAATTTTGTTAAATAAGAAATTAATCTTTTATTCATAAGACGCTCCAAAATCTTAGACAGAGCCGGTAAAACTGAGATCGGTCTATAATTGTTCACATCCTCTCTGTCTCCAGACTTATGAATAGGATGGATTAGAGCTCTCTTAAAACAATCTGGAAAAACACCGGTGCTAAAACTAAGATTACAAATATGGGTAATGATCGGAGTTAGAATATGTGCGGCCGATTTTATAATTTTAGTGGATATATCATCCCAACCTGTTGCACAGCTAGAATTCATATTCTTAATGGTAGTTGCAATTTCATTCTCGTCAGTATCTAGCAGTATGAAGGAGTTGACAGACGAATTTGATGTTTTTTCTCTTGGGACTATACTAGGTGTATTTATATTTCTATGTCTTTCTATAATATTAGCGAGATTCTTTCCGACATTTGCAAAATAATTATTAGCAATATTAACTGATGTGTCAGGGTCTCCCTGAGACAGCAAAGCAGTATTAGACTGTTTTTGCGAATTTAAATCTGCAGCATCTCTGATTAAGCTCCACATCTTCTTGGGGTCCTTGGAAGCTTTTTCAATTTCTGTTTTGTGATACGATTGTTTAACTTTTATTAATAATGAATTGAAGAAGTTTCTGTATCTTGGGAAAGTGGTCTTTAATATTTCATTTGTGGGATTTTTTTTATGCTTCAGGTACATTTTGTCTCTGTTTTTTATACAACGCAATAGACCTGGAGTGATCCACGGTTTTATTATACGTTTACTACGAGGAATAGGTTTAATAGTTGTATTGTCATCTATTACTCTCTGTAACTTATTTACTAACGTTACCGCAGCAACGTTGGCGTCCGTAGCCTGGAGAATGTCTGTATAGTCAGAGCTTTCTAGATCGGTCACAATTTTATTTATGTTTACATTTTTACTTAGCTTAGTTAATTTGCTGCTATTTAATGGTGCAGAGCCAAGTGCTAGAATAGAGGGGAAAGTTTGACAATAAAAAAAATATGAAAAAAAAATAAATAACACTTTGAAAAAAAATTTTTGTATGATGCCAGGGTAGGAACTGCCTACCCTAGAGTGAATATTTTCATACAATTTTTTTTTTAAAGTGTTATTTAAATTTTTTCATATTTTTTTATTGTCAAACTTGACCTTCTGGTTGCTTTTCCAGAAAAAAGTTCAATGTATGCCACTGATTATATCTATAGGTATATGACCCCCCTCTGTGGTCTAGTCTCTACCAGTAATGTGGAGGTTGCGGGTTTAAATCCTTCAGGGGCACATTTGGTTTGTGTTCTTTGGAAGGCACCATTATCTGTTGGTCCATGGCAATAGGGCTCACCACACATCACACTGTAACACAATAATCGTCAGTGAAACTGTGACTTGCATTTCACAGTCATGCTCATAAACACATCTGACACCCTCTCAGGGACTCATGTCATAACGAAGACAATTTAATTTCAAGGGCTCACTGTGCGACTACCTAAAGGCCCATACCCTGACCTGGACGGAAGCGTGGCGCGTGGCGGCGTGTGTGGCTCGAGGTCTGGCGCATCTTCACGAGGAAGGTGGTGGCAAGCCGGCGGTCGCACACCGCGACTTCAAGTCCAAGAATGTCCTCCTCAAGGCCGATATGACAGCCTGCATCGCTGACTTCGGTTTAGCCCTCGTCTTCGTCGCCGGGAGAGGCTGTGGCGACGCGCACGGGCAAGTCGGCACCCGAAGATACATGGCGCCAGAAGTCCTGGATGGGGCTATAAATTTCACGAAGGACGCGTTCTTGAGGATCGATATGTATGCCTGCGCTTTGGTGCTGTGGGAGATCGCGTCGAGGTGAGTCATTGGATATTTCATAGTTCGAAGGAAATCGTGACTCAGTCTAGGTATTTATTACGCCTGTTTTTGAGGGTAGGGGGTGTAAACTAGCTTGTGGAAAATAAATTTAACTTTATAGCATTGTAATCTCTAGTGCTCCTTGGAAATAAGTCCTACTCGAACACTTTTATTTTCTAACTGTCTATCTCGCTCAAATCAACAGCCGTGCATGGAAATCCTCATTTATTTTGACTTTTTTTTGCAACATTTTTGTGTAGTATAGAAAAACTATAAATCGTCTCAGAAAACTGTTTTTTTATAATATTGTTTGATGTTTTATTATGATTCTGAAATATGTTTTGTCATTGGTATGTCTCTAATTAAATCAGAATAGTGATGATAGGATATTGTTATTGATAATGCTATTCTTGAAATTCCTGATTTTTTTTCTGAAGTTATTATAAAAATGTATAGCAATTGTTTTTAATTATCTTATTCTTGATTTTATAGAGTAGCACATGGTATTTATTTTGTTGAGAAATGTTAATATTTACTATCATCTAAAGTGATTGATGCTGAACCTTGTTTATGCCAGACTTCCGAACTCCAACTAGCCGACGCCCCGCGGCGTTGCTCGCGTGTTTCCCGTTTTACCCGATCGATCATGTGGGGATTTCATAAAATCCAGCCTTATTCCCTATCTACATTATAAAAGAAACACCTGTACATTTCAGCTTTCTAGCTAGGTCCAAGGGTTTGGGCTGGGCGTTGATGAGTCAGTTAGTGAGTCATGACTTCTCTAAATATATATATATATATATATGCAATATAACATATCATTTTACGATTCTATAGTCGCGAACAACTCCTATTTTCTCTCTAATAACTTATTATATTAAATTATATTATATTAATAAATATTACATTAAATATTATTAGTAATAAGTAATAGGTTTCCAATCATAGTATACCAATTTCCATAGTAAGTCCACTCACACAATTACAAACCGCTGCCATTGCTATGCTTCAGTAGTCGCTTAGCTGCGACTCTGTCTGCCTTTTTTTCGTCAATGAGCGAAGATTACAATTATATCTTTAGCAGATCTGTAAGAGAACAGTTCAAATCTTGAACCACCCTTCTGCCCTCAGATGTGACGAAGGCGGCGCGCTGATGACCACGCAGTACCGTCTACCGTTGGAAGAGGAAGTGGGCGCCCATCCAAGTCTCGAGGAGATGCAGGAAGCGGTCGTCATCCGCAAGTCGCGGCCGCTGATACCGCAGCATTGGCGCGACCATCCCGTGAGTACAATCTTGCGTTGATCCGCCTTTTCCCTACGGTTTTTCGTCCTAGCCTGTTGTTCTTTAGGGAAGGGTCTGATCGGCACAAAGGTATCCTCAAGCATATTTATATTCCTTCATTTGAAATAAATAGAAAAAAAAGTTATAAAATGAAGATCTGTAGACCGTACACAATCCCGTGAAAGTAGATAAAACCTGATTAAAAATTACTTTATTTAACATGAAAAAAATTACAATCTGTGAAAGATTTTCATTTCCAAAATTCCGGGGTTCTATCTGAATCCTTTAGCAATGACAATGTTTCAGCTCAATTGACGTACCCGCGGACAGCCCAGCCTCTCTATTATGTATATTTAGTTGCCAACTGGACTGGGTGTCTATCATCTAAAACATAAATAAAAACTGAACTTTCAAAATTGCCTTTAGTTGGTATTGAACGATTTACGAACTATTTCATGATTTCACGTGCGAACATATCCTTAGATAATCGGAATTCGATAGTACGTATATCTATATTTTTGATGATAGGCACCCAGTCCAGATCAAAGATTCCAAAAGTAAAGATAAGCCCTTACCGTACTATGACAGCACCAAAATGTTTCCACCTTTAAATGGGTGACGCTCACACGTTTGGAATCAGTGATTATCTGAACACGGTGATAGTTGGGTGCCTTAAGTGCACTTAACGTTGACCATTTTAACAACTTTAGTAGTCTGATCAGTTTGCTGACCGTAGTAGGTAGACAGATTGCGCACTCATAAGTGTGCGCGCGTCGGCATCATGTTAACGCACGCATTCAAAAACAATGCAATAGATTTTAGGTGCCAGGGCTCATCTAAACTTTTGAAATCTTCGGTCCAGATGGCATCTAAAGATACATAATAGGCCCTCTGAACAGACACTAAAGATTATTAAAAGGTACCCTAAAAACTCAGTTGCGTGGGACAGGGAATCTAACTCGGATCATCATTATGAGAGTCGAGTGTCTCGACCAACTGGGCTACTAACCTCCGCTTTTAGGTTTTTACCTGGCTGCGAACTTTGATTTATTTGGCTAAAAATAGCAGACAAATGGATGGCTATTTACGGAGTGAGAGTTTGACCTACAACCCTAATTTGTGTACGTTGTCCATTTCGGTTTATTTGTTATTCGTGCCAGTTTCCAGATATAATTGACATTTATTTTTTGTAGGGTTCCGTATATACGGTAACTCATTTTAGTCAAGTATTAAGGTACATTACATAATTCGTATTTGAATCAACAAACCACTAAACATTTTACGGATTTTTACCAAAAGTGTAGCCGAATGTGTTTTTATTGTTTTAGATCAAATTAAAAAAACTAATACAGGGCGCATCGAAAATTTAATCTTAACCAATAACTGGTTTAACAGTATTGCCAACATTTTGTTTTTCCTGACTCACGTTAATTTTTGTGCTCGCAACAAAATTGGTGCGGTTGTATTGCCTTCGCAAGATTCATCGAGCGTGCACGTTATAGCAAAATGAAATAGCATTACATTTGGTCACGCCCACAACTGTGTTGCTGCGCTCATGACATAATAAAGGCAGAATAGTAGGCTATCTTCAAGGAAATGTACCGAGCGCGGCTAATAATGTGTGCGTGCCTGGTGCGTACTCGTACGCACGAACACAGCACGCACACAACGACACTTGCTAAGTCGGTAAGATCGGGGCGAGTCGGGGACGCCCAGCCCCGCCGCCGCAATCCGTAGTCGCGCTTGTTTGAATCTCGTGGTATGTCTTTGAAGATGAAAGTCGCGACGCACGACTTGACACGCCACACTATGGCACGATTTCAGCGAAAATACATTTTAAAAATTAAATCAGAGCTAATGCAATATGCTCCGTGTTAATTTACTCCATCCATCCATCAGCCCGTATTCGTCCACTGCTGGACATAGGCCTCCCCCATATTACGCCATTCTTGGCGGTTCTCAGTCATCCTCATCCAGCCGCCATCCGCAACGTCCTTCAGATCGTCAGTCCAGCGGGCACGAGAGCGGCCTACGCTGCGCTTTGCTGTACGTGGTCTCCATTCCAATGCCTTACGCCCCCAACGGTTATCACGTTAGCGACAAATATGGCCAGTCCACTGCCACTTCAACTTACTGATTCGGCAGGCTATGTCGGTCACCTTCGATCTCTGACGGATATGTTAGTTTCGGATTTTATCCATCAGAGATATCCCAAGCATATTAATTTACTCATAGAGTTCTTTAGAGTTTTTTGTAATGTAACGCCGGGATTTTTTTGAGAATTATACTGTGACCGAGTCGTTAGGAATGTGCAGCGAACATTGATTCTTTGAGAATAAACTAAAGTAATGATTAACAAATATGATGCATAGGTACGTATCCGTATGTATTAATTTTGTAAATATTAGGTATAGCTATAAAACTAAATCAGACTTAGCTGTAAAACCAAAAGACAGTGACAACCCTGCAAGTTATCCTATTATTCTGTTTTTACTATGCTCATGACGACCCCAGAAAGTACCAGTAGAGTACCTAGTTACTTTCCCTGTATTTATGCATTGCTCCTCAAAACGCGACTCTATACCGATAGTAACAAGAGCTGTGTTCCAGGGTCTGTCCGTCCTGAGCGACACGATGGAAGAGTGTTGGGATCACGACGCCGAGGCGCGCCTCTCCGCCTCCTGCGTGCTGGAGCGCGTGGCGGCGCAGCGCCCCCCCGCCGCACCTGTCGCCCCGCCGCCCCCCCTCACCCCCGACACGACCCCCCTCCTCATACACGAGCTGGCTGACCACGCGCAGCTCTGCTGACAGAAGGTCGAAACTATTGACTTGTTGAAACTCGACTTTTTGGAGGTGTGAGTGATCTGTGACAGTGGTTAGGCCGTCACGCGTTATCCAATGGACGCGGCAGCTTCAACTTCTATACAAGTCGAATGTTAGAAAGGATTGCTATTTTTACTTTTATAGATAGTATTTTACTCACGCGCGAAAGGGAGTCAAGCTAAGCAGCCACCCGTCGATATAGCACGCGGCGCATGATAGAATCGAAGGGATTTCATACAAAGTTTTTATTTTTAGACATAATCCGGGGTCGTCTGGTGAGACCGCTGGTGGATGCTTAGCCTTATAAACGGCAGACTTAACGCGGGCGAGTATATACCTCGTCCTCCGGAAAATATACGTCTGGATAAATAAAATTGCGCCCCGTTTACCAAAAAAAGTCTGGCAATCGCGTATCCATTAGATAATAATATTCTGCTAAAGGTGTAAAAGGATATTTTTGTGGCCATATCAAAGTTTTTGATATGATAATTGTATGGAAGTAAATTCGCCAGTTTTGTTATATTTTGAGCAAAATTGTGGATTTGCCATTATTAAAGAAAGGACTGGGATGTGTAGAGAAAAGATTTCGTCATGGAGTTTTTTTTAAGTTCCTGATTTAGATATTTGTTAACAATTTATATCGGTTTTAAAACTAAAATATATTTAGCTTTTGCTTTTTAAATAACAACTATCTAACAATTAACAGATCTTTATGAATTTCCAGTAGCTAAACGAGTACAAATATTAGATTACAAATATGCAAAACAAAATGTTGGTTACTAAATCTAAGCAGAACTCTGAACCGGCCATTGTGGCCTCAGCGTAGCTAGCACTCGCCCGAGATACGGCGCATATCTATGCTACTTGTGCTCTGACGCATACCAATTTGTCAATGTGCGAGAGAGCAAGTATGATGGAAATACTACACTATATCGACGGCGCATGCTAGACCTTGGAAAGCCATACTGAACTCTTTTCTGAAAGAAATAATCAAGTGGAAATGAAATAAACCAGCCAAATGCGTGTCGGGCCTCGCGCTTTTAGGGTTCCGTACATATTTCAAACTAGATATTTATTTAATTTAAGGTAATGCTCTAATTCTGTCAGACATAAAAACTGCAAAATTAAGTTGGTTGAGTATTCGGGGACATAACCCTAAAACTACATTACAAATCGGCGTTTTTAGTATTTGTTGTTTAAATACAGCATGTGGTACATAATATACAGAAATGTCAAATTCCTAACTGCTTTGGCCTTTGGGATAGACCCCTTAACAAAAATTGTCTAAAAATGGCAACTTTGATAGCCCCCCATTTCTTTATTTTTCAAGATAAAACTATAAAAAATATATTAATGAGCTCTAGACAATGATACCTCACATGCTAGGGTAAGAAAAAAATATTTGAAAAATAATTTTATTACATTTTAAATTCAAAATTCGGTTTTGGGTCAACATTTTACACAACATATAAAAATTTCAAGTTTCTATCTCATTCCGTCTAAGAGCTAAAAACCCTGACATACGGACAAACAGACAGACAGCGGATTGACATTAATAGGGCTTCGATTTACCTTTTAGGAACGGAACCCTAAAACGGAGTGAAGCTGTCCAAATAAAATTCACAGTATTAAAAGTAGGAACAACATTTTTTTTTATTGTCGCGAAGATGTTTCTTTCAGAAAGTTGTCAAGTATTATCAGTAGTTTTGTTCATTTCCACCCAGTAAATTAAATTTCTACTTTCATCTTTACCTTACGTCAATGATTGGTGACGGTGACTGTGAAGACGAGCTACCCCAATGGGTATTTCATCTTAGGGTGAGCGAATAAAGGCCTGTTAATTTAAATATGGGCGGAATCCGCGACCGGTGGCGGCAGCGATATTCCAGGGGCTCTACCGCGTAATTCTCATTTGTATCAACTTCAAGCAAATGCATGCGAAATTCAACGCGTGCAAAAGAGATAGCATGTTAGGCGGGCGTCGTCGCACGCACGTCAAATTTCAATCTCAAGTTGATGTTGATGAAAATCAGAATTACGCGGTAGACCCACAGGAGGGCAGGCGAAAACAGGGCGGCAAACTCCTCAGGTACAAAGATATACAGAAGCGACAAATGAAACGGTGTAACATCGAGCCCGCGGAATGGCAAGGATTGGCAGCACAGCGCCCTGGTCCTCTAAAAAGGCCGCTTTGGATGAATCATATTATGATTCCGTTCTAATGCCGTCTCTTTTGCACGCGTGAAAAAGCTCTGACTCCATCCTACTTTCAAATCATTTTATGATTCTCCCAAGTCGGCCTTTTTAGATCCTCTGAATGGCGCGAGCTTTGTACAGGTGCGTCGTTCCGATGAAGCTGCCTTGAAGGCCAATCAGAATAAAGGGGGCGTGGCTTAAGATTAAGCTCGGGAATTATTTCTCGTCTGTTGTTGCTGGGGTCTAGCGGTTTTACTACAAATCGCAGCGCTAAACAATCTAGGTACATATAAAACTGCTTTTGATGTTGCAATTGCCTTATTGCAGTATGGGAGTAGACAAATATATTTTTTAAACTTTTGAATCAGTCCAATAAACTCATTCTCATTAAAAGTAATATTTTGTATTATTCTAAATTTTGCATTACTCCTTTTAGGCTTAGTATGTTATTGTTAAGATTTTAGTATAATTTAGTTTATTTGGGGTCAAGCGAATGTTTTTAGATGAAATGTATTTTGATTTAAGTACAATTAGGTCACATCTGGACCCCAAAATACTGTAGTAAGACTGGGATTTGTTAATCATATTTAGTTATTTTTATTGTACTATTATTTTGTAAGCCTGGCAGCTGATTATTTCAACATAATCCAATAATATGAATAAGCAATGAATTAATACAAAAATTTTCGTGTAGATTGTCACGTGAAGTGTTTGTTTAACTGCAAATTTAAATAATTTGATCAACATTTATATGTTTTTATTGCGGAATCCATCGCTTTGAATACTCTAATTATATTCAAAGCGATGGAATTTGCAATAAAAACATCTAATCTTAGTTAATAAGAACTGTGAATTTGTGTCTGATGCAACAGATATTGTAGCGAGGACAGCGCCGTCTATTCAGAATTTGCAACGCGTGAAATCACATAACGCCCTCGTGAGCGTTCAGTATGTGCATTACAAGATGTTTATATCAAGTAGTTACAAAAAAATCGGTATAGATATGGTGGAAAAATTCGTCGTTGCAGATACGAACCTCGGTAGCGCACCTGTAATGTAAACTAGAGGTCGCGCGTGTTCAAATCCTGGCCCGAGGAATTTTTTCAAAATATTTGTGCTTTTAAATTTTTTTTCTGATTTATTTCAAGTTTGTAATGCACTCTGATAATAATTAAATTGATCAACAATAAATTAGTCAATAAAGTGCCATCATTCAAAGCGTTACGTTCACATATGTATGTATGTTTTGTTTTGCTAAAGCAATTTGAATTATATTATATTGTGATTAAATAAGCATATATTGTGACATACATATATCAAAAAGGAATTTATTGTTTTTCCTATGCCGCAAGCATATCACCATATTTAGACTAAGTATAAAGTTGCCAAATGTAAATATTAAATAGTTTAACATAGTCATAGTTATTTTTCATCGATGGATGTATGTGTTTAGGTCGTGTGCGCATGATGGATCGTTCACTATTTACATGTTTTATTGACAAAATATATTGTTTTATTCATTAAATTTTGCACAGTAAAAATATAGGTTGTTCAGTACAATTTTTTTTTTACATTTTTTTTCTTCGTAGTCAGAACTAAATAAAAAAAAGTGTTAATAGACAGACAATGAAACAACATGCTCAGTCTAGACTAGACACATACCAGTGCAACTAGAAAGTGATTGGACCTAACTATGCACAATTCAAAGTCGATATGTAAAATTAACCCTAGAACCGCAACATAGGATCATGGGTGACCCCACGCACATATAATTTCATTTTATTTTAGCGTGTTTTTCACCTACAACACAGTACGTCTAGGTACCTTCCACAATTGACAGTCAGTAGCCTGTGACGCATTACGGGGTTATTACGGGACGCATTCGTAGATATCAGTTTGGGGTCGCCATGTTGTGGTAATCTTTTATAGTGACAATGCTTCACGTTTTGGGGGTAGATGAAGAAAATAGTGTTCCACAAACCCAAGCTCGATCAGCTTCGAGTTCTCGCTGCTATTAATGCAATAGAGTCGTAGACAGGAAGGGCAGAGAGAGATGTGTCAAGTGCCCAAGAATATATGTGCACAGCATAGGTTACCCATTTGTTCACAGTGTGTCTAGATTTAAGATTTTTGATATATATTTTTCCTCTTTATCGTTTCTAAAATGGCCAAAGTAACGTCTTACATGTGTGAAAGGTCATTAAAGTTTTGTATTTTTCTAAACATCGTGTTTTTCTTTGGGGTTACCCGTGACCGATGTTGTGGTTCATGTAACTAAATTTAGATGTAGTTCTAGGGTTAATAAGAAAGATTGTTATTTAATTTAACTGTGCAAGTTTCTTTGGGAAGGTTGTTTATTTATTATAGTAAGTGGTTTCATATAAAGCAACTTATTTACTGTATGTATAAGTCTTAGGTAAATAATCAAAGCCGTGAAATTACAATTTCACTGGGTTAGATTAGTTTTTAAAAAATCTACCGTGAAATTACAATATCACAGCTTTGATAATTTTCGCCGGTCTCTTACTGTCTTCTTTCCCGCTAAAACTTTATTCTTCATGCGTACACGTTTAGAGTAATTTTAACATAATTAGTAGAGTTAAAGATTTTATAGAAAACGTAAAGGCCCGGTACACAATGGACCATCATGGCTCACGAAATCACGAACAAGGGCCAAGTTATATGAGTAAAGAAAATGGACTATTGCATTTTGGTTTACTCATATTACTTTGTCTCCTTAATGACGATTTCGTGGTCCATCATGGCCCATTGTCTACTGGATCCTTAAGACAAGTGAGGTTTATATGATCCGTTTCAAATGCTGATAGAATTAGACCTTTTTTAATTGCGTTACGCGGCCAAATAATGTAAACTATCCGTAAAGAAGCGACACTCACCCCCCCGCCAGTTTATTGTCGCCCACAAATCAGGTGCACGATCGTGTGCATGCAGTACTCAGTAAGGGTCAGTATCGCTTGGTCGCTGCGCGTGTGTGTGTGCACAAGCGTGTATCAACAAGCTAATTACGTGCGTAAGAGTTGTAGGTAATTAAATTGGCGGGATTGTACGGAGTGTCGAGGCACAAAATAGATACTACCAGAAGGCCGACTCGACAGAGCGAAAACGGACGCACACATGCATAGACGCGTACGTATGATGATCTCGGCAGAACTTCGTATTGGCATTCACCCGAGTATCTCCGAGATCGTCGTACGTATGCGTCTGTGTGCGTGCGCCTGTTTTCGCTAGTTATGCGGAGAAAACCTTCTGTAAGTGGTTTTATATTGTGGTCGAGGGTGTGACGCGGCTTGCTCTATGGATGCAGCTATGAGTACACACACACATACGCACTTCCGTAAGCGTTGCTACCGCACACAGGCATCATATATCCATTCCAAATATGTAGCATTTGAAACGGACAATAGAGAAGGCCTCATACACGAGTGGAACGGTTTCTTCGCGTTTCACGTCTAACACGAAATGACGTATGCAGTAATATTAATACATACACGTTATTTCTAATTAACATTAAATGTCTGTTGAGAGTTAATGTAACAAAATATATTTTCTAGACAAACTTGTAGTTTTTTTTTAATTTTTGTTTTCATGTCCTTTCACATCTGTGGTGATTTGAGTAGGTGCTACAGTACTAACCTGGAGCTCAAGGGTTCAAATCTACCTGCTTTGGAAGGCACGTTCAGCTGTAGGGACATATTTGTGCCCGAAGTAAAGGCGGCGATCCTTTGGCCCCAACGAGTCACACCGAAACTAGTCACAGAGTAATTCGTTAGGAAAAAATTATGTCCCAACCAGTCACACTGCTACTTGTTGGGACAATATTTTATTTTTCGTCCCAACGAGTCACACCCCCAAAACAAGAGTGTAACTCGTTGGGATTAAAATCTGTTACACGTTGAGTTTTTTCGTTCCAACGAGTAACACTGTTACCTAAAGCAAGTAGGAAATAACAATCTAAGGCGGAGTAATATTTTCCGATCAAATTTACCGGAAACGTAGTGCCGAGTGAGTCACAATAACAACTTAGCATATTTTGGTTACACTGTGACTGGTTTCGGTGTGACTCGTTGGGACAAACGGACGGCGATAGGACACGCCACATTCTGAAGTGCGTTCATTAAATAACCCTGGGCTGTGTATTAACACTGGGGTTGTAACGCTGAGTTTTTGAACGGGTTTCGTCGTGTAGCGACACTCCAAACGTCAGTTGTCATTTTTGCATTATATTTAGTATAATAACGTTGATTGGACCCGCTCTGTACGAAATTTAACGTAAATATATCAACTATAACGTTGAGAAGACCCCCTCGGTACGAAAATTAACGTCATGTCATTTACGAAAATTAACGTGAATGTCAGGTGACATTTGGAGCCTATACGAACCTTGTGAACCCTGCTCAGAGTTGATGTTGAAAAATTCGACACCAGTGTAGCGACACTGTCATTTTTGAACGGTCGGTGTTGAAACGCGAGTTCATTTTTGAACGGGTTAGTGTTGCGACCCGGGTAGGAAACCCAACTCGGTGTGAGTTTATGAACGACTATCTGGGGCATTATAATCAAATCAAAGAAATTAGTGTAGATTGCGACCTGATTTTTTCAGAGTCAACAATCGGAAACACCTCTGTCTGACACCCTCTCAGGGATTCTATATTTTTTATCATATTAATTTAGAAGGACAAAGAATTAATCATAAAGCATAAACCTTAGAAGGACGTCTGCTGACCAAATTGGCGACGTACTCAAGAACCTACTGTCAAAAGTACCCGGAATAGAAGAGCTTGTATGACTAGATTGATGGATATGGAAGAGGTGTGTCTGGGTCGTAGCAGATGTAAATCTGTAGTCTCTGCCTACCCTTCTGGGAAACAGGCGTGAGTATATGTATGTATGTAATCTAGAAATACAAATATGTAGTTTGCTAATGCCTCTAAGTTGCCAAAGTCATACTTGCGCAAGCGCCGATTTCAGGAAAAGTGAAGGAAAAACGGTCGTAAGTATACAAAGTGTGATTTTTTTTATTTCTGTTATTATTCCGGTTTTTTACTGTACAAGGTGTGTAGACGCAGGTGGTTGATTCTCACAGGAGCGTTGGCGCAATATTTAATACATCTTCCAATCACATTAGAATTCCACTATATGTACACTGTCGGAGTCTTGCAACACCCGTGCGGGAACCAATCAGCGCGTGCCACGTGGTACGTACAAATAACACGTTATCACTCAATTTCACATTCTGCTTACGGACTAGTCACATAAAAATTGTCTACTTGGAGGCTAGAGTTTGGATTTAATTAATTCCATGCGTGATTGACTGGTTCTTTAATTTTTCAATCAACGGCCATTGGAAGATTAGACACAATGGAAAACAAAAACATAAATAAATCTTACACTTTATAGAGGAGTGTACAGTACATTTCGGAAAAATACTTGGTAATCTTTATATCTTTAAAACAAATTGTTTCTTGACTAACTTTATTTAGAATACATTATAACATGAAACAATTTTCTGTAAAATACACACGCGATATCGAGTCAAATAGACCTAGGGTAGAATTACCAACATTTGTAGTTGTCACCTTCAAGTTTCATCACTCGATGCATTGGCAGTGAAACTGGGCTGTGAACAGACGTGTATACTAGTCCCTGGTTACACTGAAAATTCTATAAATTTTATGGCTTTACTGAGGCCAGAATTCGAAAAAATACCTGCCTTAAAATAGCAGATAAGTCCAAAGAAAAACTCTTTAGTTTTTGTTGAAGGGGCCGACAAACGATTACATTTTTCAGTTGAGTTGCCCAAGAGATCGTCGTTCCGAATCGAGGTTTATTCGTCAGTAGTGAAACACGAGAGGACGATGGTATTGCCGCAGGTGTGAGTGAGAGGTCGCGGTCGGAGGGGTGTTGGCGGGCGACAGCGGGGCGTGGCGCTAGGGCCGTCCCGGGGGCGACGACTCCGGCATCTGGGAATTTTAATTTTCTGTCAATTTAAATCACATAACAACATACCGCCTCTGTGGTCTAATAGTTCAAGCGTCTCGACCACAAACCGGAAGGTTACAGCGGGTCTACCGCGTAATTCTCATTTTCATCATCATCAACTTGAGATTGAAATTTGTCGTGCGTGCGACGACGCCCGCCTAACATGCTATCTCTTTTGCACGCGTTGAATTTCGCATGCATTTGCTTGAAGTTGATACAAATGAGAATTACGCGGTAGAGCCCCAGGTCACAAAAGTTTTTTTGTAATTCATGTTTATAGGTATTTGTATACTCTCCATTTACTGACAATGAAAGAAAACACTGAGTTGAACTTGCATGCCCAAAAAGCCTGTATCTATGCCCGCAGTACGGCGATAATGCTCAACTACCACGTTGGGACAAAGCCATTTGCTGAACGGTCAAAGAAAACTGTGATTGTAACCTGCATGCCCCATTAAGGTGTTTTTGTAGCCAAAGTAGGTACGGCGAGGCGTTTATGGAAACCCTTCCAGTATTCAGAACTCCGGTACTTCTGAGCTGCGGGAGGGTTTACCAGCATTAATTCACAGAAAGTTACTTTAAACCATTCCACTATTCAGAGTTGCGAACGATCTGGGTTCGGGTATCGTTTCCGGTGTAGTATTCAAGACTTCATAATAAAAATGCTTCCTCTACTCAGATCCCTAGATAGCATAAAAGTACTTATAGGTGCGATCTGACACGCGGGAGGGATTTCTGTACTATGCTCCCCGATCTTAGATCGCAAACGGTACGTGCCTTGGCGAGAGAGAGAGCGATATCATGCGTATCGCGCTGTTGTTTGTTAGGGTTCCTGTCTGACTCGCACTTGGCCGGTTTTCTTTTTATTAAAATTAGTTCCGTTAGGAATTTATATCCATAACGCTAATATTGCGTTTGTAAAGCCTCCCGCATTACAGAACTAAAAGTAGGGTAGCTTTTAATTCATCAAACTGCGCGTTCAATCGCTTAAAGGCTTCCGCAACTCAGAAGTACTGTGGTTATGAATACTGGAAGGGTTTCCATAAACGCTACGGCGAGGTATGTAGGTAGATACACCAACCCCTATCACATTAGAACGAAATCATCTACAGTGAAAACTGAAATAATTTTCGCCGCTTTCCGCCGCCACACCGCTAGATGGTCCCCTATAGGTCAGCACAACGATTTTTCTTCTTTCTTGGACCTTATTTATATATATTGTGAATAAAATTATTAAAATCGACGATATGACAACTCATACACTAAATATAGAATGTACAAAATGGCTTAGTAAGCTAGATTATAAAGCCACAGAAACACTTCTTGTAATTCCTAAATAACTAATTGTTTCCTGTTTTGTACACCTGCATCTTATTATCATTAACTAACATAATAAAGCCGATTCTGAAGGCTTTAATTTTAGTTTTAGTGCTGTCAAAACTAAATTTTCTTCGATACAAAATAGTCCTTAAGAGTTAGAATTAGAAGGTAAATTTCTTTGGAAAATTTTAAGCTTTGACAGCACTAAAACTAAATTTAAAGCCTTCAGAATCAGCTTTATTATCAATAAACATAAACGGGGAGAAACTGAGACCTAAAATACAGTTTGTTCTCAAACTAGCTTAGGTCTCAGGGCTCATATTAACAAGGCTTAACATTTGCAACTAGTAGGTACCTAAAAATCCGCTATGTTATTATACCTGTAATGTATAGTACCTATACTACACTAATGTCTATACTCCTATGTGAATATATGTATATTGCTGTGCATACCTACCAATATTTTGTAAGAAAGTTAGATTTATTGACTATGTTCTATTAATTGTATATTTTTAGGTTAAGCTATTTCTGGTATAAATAAATGATTTTTTTGATTTGATTTTTGATAGGGGTGAGTGTACCTCGTTGTCCTGCGAGCGGGAGTGGCTGGCTCGCAGACAGTCCTGGTGCGCCTTGTACTCGAGCGGCACGTTGGCAGGTAGCTGCAGTACGCGCCGCAGCGTGTCTCGCACGCGCGCTGCGCTGGCCGTGTCCGCCGCTGTCCGGTGCCACACCGCTAGGTGGTCCTCCTGGGAAATGGACATGGGTTTTTGTTGAGGTTTTTTAATATTCAATTAAGTGGAATGCCGCCTTTTTACTTAATCACAGAGGAAGGAATCGATGGCGGACATAGATTTCATAATAATATGTCAGTGATGACATCGCATTCGCTTACGAGGTAATTTCAAATTTGCCATTAATTTATGGTTGTATCTGACACACCTCGCTTTGTTTTATTGGGAATCGGTGAGGAATCTCCGAAAAAATTGTTTATTCTTTGTTTTGAAGAGGAATCTTCTCATAAACCTCTCGCTACCGGATTAAAAAGACTGCACGAAATATAATATGCATCATCGCGCGAGACAGATGGAGATGAGAACAACAAACAACCGAGTCTTCGGAGTTTCTTCCCAGATTTGTGGTCAAAACGGTAGAAATCCGAAGTTACTGTACCAAATGACTAATAAATCATATCAATCGAAATTCAAATAGCACCAGACATTTGTGCTCAGAGCGTGTATGTATTAAGGTAGCGTTCCAAAACCAAACCCCTATCACCGAGCAATTCTAGTCGGATGAGCAATACGTTTTGGAACCGGTCATAATGGAACAGTCTTCGGACTAACTTTGGTGAGATTCGGAACGGACATAGAGTAATATGTCAAAAGAAAAGTTTGGCGGGAAACGAAAATGTTTAAATGATGGATGAGATTTTATCTACAGGTTTTGTAATTATAGAGAAAACTTGCTGATAATCAAGTTTCAAACTTGCAGGAAATAACAAAAAACAAATTCAAATAAAAATGTCGTTCTAGGCGAGAAAATAGGAATAGTTCTCATCTGTGGATTGAGATGTGTTCAAACGTTTAACACTCTTCAGTTCATGTTTTGTAATTTTTGATATCCATGTAAACGCATAAAAATCATACGTCGAGAATCATGCTTTTAACAGGAGCAATATATTCACGGCGATTTTCGCAAAGCAAAATATTGGTTGTGTCAGTAGAAAAAGTTTCTCGGGTTTAATCGATCCAAAACAGATAGTACAGATAGTAATATCTTCTACTTCATCGGACAATTTAAGGTGTTTCGGAACGCTACCTAAGACTACAGTTGCAGTCTATATCTACAATCAAATTGAAAATTCTTTGAACACCATTGGTTTCCAAAGTTGCCTTGACTTTTGCACATTTTCACTTTCTTTTTTTTTTGTGCCTTAGGAGACGCTTAAAGCAGATGCCAAAATATGTAAGTGTTGCCCTTGCCAGAGTAAAAAATACGATTCACAGACGCTTAGGTCATGTGACTATTGGAACTTTTTGGAACACACTCCCCTAAATTATTTTACCTAAGTATGTACAATGGCGGATGCAAAAAAATCAAAGGGACAAGAGACAGAAATCTCGAGCTATTTATGGGTGTTTATATAAAATATCAGCAAATACTTAAAAAAAATGTTTTTGAGAAATCAGATCCAAATATTATTATCATCGTGGAAGCCACTTGTGTAATAATAATAGGGAAAAGGATATCGATTATTTTGTGAATTTCAATGTGCTCTTTTTGTCTGATTTTTGGAATAAATAGATCAATTTAGGTATGTCATTTCAATAATACATTGTTTCTGGTTTTTAAACCGATTTTATACATTTTGTTTGAAAGTACATTGAAGGGGCGCCACGTTCTCGCTTTGTCTTATCTGTGTGACTTAAGCCTTACTCGATGAATTGGCCCTTTCCTTTTTCGACAATATTTACGATTCAAAAACCGTTTCGAGGAATAGCTTTCCTTAACAGTTTTCAATAGAAATATTTAAAAATAAGCGTGCATATTCTTTATTAAATGAAAAAAAGCGATATCTTTCATTTGACCTTCAGTGAAGTCATTACCACACATTTCAATACAGAAAGATATTTCTTGAACGCAGCCTAAAGTTTGACTAGGAACGGACAATTCAACCTAAATATTACGTCACTTCCTGTAAATACTAAAACACTTGTTATATAAAATATTGTCGAAAAAGGAAAGGGTCAATTCATCGAGTAAGGCTCAAGTCACACAGATAAGACAAAGCGAGAACGTGGCGCCCCTTCATTGTACTTTCAAACAAACTGTATAGAAGCATCGCGATGCAAAACATACCGAGAAGATGGGGCGCAGGAACAAAACGCCAAGTCTACGCCCCGTCCTCGCATTACGTCTTGCGCCTTAGACGATCCAAGGGGGAGCGCGCAAGCGTATGTACACGCCACTGAGTAAGTGGAACAAAACGCCAAGTCTATGCCCCGTCCTCGCATTACGTCTTGCGCCTTAGACGATCCAAGGGGGAGCGCGCAAGCGTATGTACACGCCACTGAGTAAGTGGAACAAAACGCCAAGTCTACGCCCCGTCCTCGCATTACGTCTTGCGCCTTAGACGATCCAAGGGGGAGCGCGCAAGCGTATGTACACGCCACTGAGTAAGTATCTCTCGTTCGTCGGACTTCGCCGTAAATGAAAACGGGCATTAGATCCGCCGTAACAAAGTGGTAAACGAACCTGAAACCGAACGGAGAGGACGACGCCGCACAACTCCTGTCCCACCATGAACTGTTCTCCCAACATGGCCATGCAGAGATCCTCCCACGCGCGGCCTGTCTGACCCTTGCGTAGTCGCACCACCTGGGGACAGGGTGTGGAATAAAAGGATCCATCAAATACAAGTACAAATACAAGTACAAATACAAATTCTTTATTTCGTGAAAACTTACACTAAAACATGCTTTAAAATTAAATCCCTAATCTAAACATAAAAAAACAGTTGGAATAAATTATTAAAAATAGATTATTTAGTGTCTACGTTTTCCAGTAAACCCCAAACTAATGTCACGTGGGATCCAGAAAACCCTGGATCGAAAAATGGTCTTCTCACACCCCCAATATTTTAAATTACCTATGCAACGACACCCCACACTAGGGGATAGACGAAAATATATACGTGTAGGGGAGGTACCCTAAAAAAAAATATTTTTCAAAATTTTACTGTACCACTTTATCATCGTGATAAATATGTATAGCACATTACAGCTTTCTAGTAGTAATAGTCTCTAAGCTAAGCCGCGGACAGACAGACATACGGACATGGCGAAACTATAAGGGTTCCTTGTTGTTGACTACGGAACCCTAGGGAAATCATAAGTCAAGACACAGAGTTTCTTTTTTACCACGGAACCCAACCTCTGATTTTATATGTAAGTAACAGGAAAATGAAAAAAAAACTATGTACTTCATATTTTTTTCAAAGCCAACTAAATATTAGGTCTTTACATATGAAATTGCTGTTTTCTATAGATAATTTGAAGGAAACTCAATTTTCAGTACTAACTTTTTGTGCATTTTTTTTTAGGAATAATCCAAATAATGTAATTTATTTTGTGTATGAATGAGACAACATCAAGCTAACAGCAACATTAATTAACTTTTGAAAAGTGTCAGCTGTAAAAAATTATTACAAATCTTATCATGGAAATGGATGGTATTTAGGACGAACTGTATTTGAAGATAAACATATGCTATAAAATAACTAGAATGCTAGGTCATTATGTACAGTAGCTTAGATCGAAGATATACAGGGTGTAAATGCAAAACCAAGAATCATTTTAGGGTATGAAAGTATACACGATACTGATACGATTACGATAAAAAAAGTATACCTTAAATTTTTACCAAAAATTATATTGTTTTCCTAAGATCCAGCTACGCACTCTTATCAATGCAGTTCATTCACCCCGTAGTGCGGTAACGACCAATCACATTGAGTAATTATATTCTGTGCTACTGACGCTATCAGAGGTCAACGACCAGCAAGAGTGCCCACCGGATTAGAGTATTTCAAGTTTAACAAATCGTATTATGTGGTACTACATAAAAAAAAATTGCCGCAATTTTTTTAAACACTGTATGATTCATACTAACATACCCTAGAAGGATTCTTGCCTTTGCTTTTACATCCTGTATATTGGCTAAGATAGTATTTTTAGAGGCGCATTGATGGTGGCTAACCTTGTAATTCAGAGGAGAAAAATGATATTAAATAGAAGTAGTGTTAAATAACACCCGTAAAAATAACACATACATTTTAAAAAGTCATTCAACTTTATTGTAATGCAACATGCTCTACTCCCAGGGCTTGAACCTGGATTAGAAGTTTGAACATTTGGCGCCCTACCGACTACTGAACTACCGCCCCATAAGTTTGCGAATGATATATTTTGGGGAAAAGAACAGACTGGAGTTTTGACATGACATCTCTGAGTATTGGATACTATAAAAAAACTATTGGGTAATTAATTAACCAAAATTTATTTTAACCTACACACCAAAATTTCATTTAAATGGCCCAGTGGATTTAAAGTTACGTTGTGAACAGGCATCGGGAAATTCTCAAAGCGTGTTACAATTCACAACCTACTTTTTTGAAGTCAGTAAAAAATGGCTTGCTTTATTGTTTTGTTTTTGCTGTATTTGTTATAAACTTACATTTTAAACATTGGCAGCGGAACGAGTATGTACTAGAGGGGTAAGATCCCGATAAAATGTTTTTTACGTTAATATCTGTTAGTTTATATTATTTCTGGGGGGACTTGAAGCTAAGGGGTAGCTTAGGGTAAGCTTTTCGTGGGTAGGTGCTAAGTGACAAGCATAATTTTTTGGCTAATTATTTATTATTTACATAAACCATATATAAATACCTTTAAATCCAAAACCAGTAAGGTGTTTACAGAAGAAAGGAACAGAAGTATTATTATGCACTAAGACAGTCAAAAGCATCACTGCAAATAACATAACCTCACATCACTGCACATGCACAATTGTACAAACATATAAAAATGTCCAAAAACCAGAAAAAGGATTTCAAAACTGCTGCTCTCGACCCACTTACAGCAATTACCAACCTTGAACAGAAATTCACGGATGGTATGGCTGCCTTCGAGGCCCGGATTCAGTCAACAACTTTCACAAAATCACCCCTCACTGTGGAAAGTCTGGCAAGCGAGTTCAACTTATTCAAGGTTTGCATGAAGGATGCTATAGCTCTCTTGCGTGAGCAGTTCTCCTCACTCAATCAGATTGTTGATGACATGGACAATCTTGGAAGGCGCAAATTTTTGTTGTTTCGAGGGGTTCCGGAGTCAGTGGATGAAGATTTGCCAACAGTGGTGTCTCACATAGTGACGGATAAGCTGAAGCTAGCAGACTTCACAAAGGAGAGTATCAGGTCCTCCTTTCGCCTTGGAAAGCCTCCCCAGAGTGACAGCCGTTCACGTCCCATACTAGTAAAGTTTGCTAAACTGGATATTCGATCTTCAGTGTGGAGCAACAAGACTGGTCTGAAAGGCAGTGATATCTCCATTGGTGAGTTTCTCACTGCCCAAAGGAGACAGGTCTTCCAGGAAGCTCGTAGGCTGTATGGAGTTCACCGATGTTGGTCACAAGACGGCCACATTTATCTCAAGCTACAGGATGGTGTGAAGCAACGATTGAGGTCCATTAACCAGCTGCTGGATATCTCTGCGAAGTATCCTCCTGCTGCTGAGTCCACATCCGGGACTGGAAAGCTCAATACCAGAACCAGGAGGGATAGATCAGCGAGTACAAAAAACAAAATATGATTTCTTCTCAGCTTAGTGATATTTTCGTATGCACAGCTGGCACTGGTAATTAAATTCAATGAAAATGTGATAGTTACTGATTTTCAGACTTTCAGCTCTAACAAAATTTCAGAAAATATTCGTAATTTACCTTCGTTTTGTAAAATTTTATTTATTTATTGACTACATTACATGACAGTGACGTCGCATCATTTCGTGTTTCACGGAGATTTCATTTTTCATTTTAATTTATAGTACCTATCATATTCTGTAACTTTGAACAAAACATTCATTCTGTTGTCATGCAACTTTAAACATAAATCGTTAACTTATATTATGCTTAATGTTACCTGTCTTCTGCAACTAACCATAACTTTTGTTGTTTCAAAATGATTATTTGGTTAATGTAGGTACTTACTTTTGTTTATTATTATTTTTTTTTTTCTTTGTGCATTTTCTTATCTCAGTAAATTGGCGGTGATGTAGAAATTGTTGTACGTAGCCTTAAGCTCATTATTTTAAGTATACTTAAGTATCTATTTATTTTATTTATATTATTATATTTATAATGGATCTTTCACATAATCCTGAACTGTTTCAATCTTTTGATTCTGATGACTCATATGTCGACGCTTTGGATGATTCTGCATTATCTACTGTTCCTCTTAGTGATCTGCTTCACAACTCTTTCTCCCCATTTAAAAAGAATTTGAACATCTGCCACGTCAATGCTCAAAGCATCTCTGCACATCATTCCGAATTTCTTGCTACTTTCTCTAGCAATCACGATCTCATCCATGCTTGTTTAGTTTCGGAATCCTACTTGAAGCCCACTATCCCCTCAACTTCTGTCGCGATCCCTGGCTATGTTCTTGTCAGAAATGACCGAACTGGAGCGGGCTGCGGTGGAGTCGCCATATTCTTGCGCTCTGATATTAAGTACAGAGTCATCTCTCAGTCTCCTTCACAGTATACTCAATCCATGGAACATTTGTTCGTTGAACTTGACTTTGGTACTGTTAAATTCTTGCTCTGTGTTGTATATCCCCCTCCCAAAGTTGACTATTTTGACAGCCTTGAAGATCTCTTTGTTACTCACTTGCCTAATTATGAGCATGCTCTAATTATGGGTGATTTCAATACCAACTTACTTCCTTCATCTGATTCACAGATTTTTCACCGCTCACAAAAACTTCAGGCCCTGACCTCTTCTGTTAATGTTTCCATTCTAGAACTTGATGCCACTCATCACACTGGTGATTCACATACACTTCTGGATCTTATTATGACCCCCTGCCCTGATCGTATTGCTTCACATGGCCAGTTTACAGCAGCTGGTTACTCTCACCATGATCTCATCTATGCTTCCTATAAGCTAAAAATCCCTAAAGTCAAGCCTAAAGTAATTCTTCAGCGTAATTTTGCAGATATGGACAGAAACAAACTTTTGGCTGATGCAAACAAGGTAGATTGGTGTCAGTTAGACAGTTTGAACAACATTGATGACAAGGTCAACACATTTAATAAATTGATCACAGACCTCTACGATATTCATGCTCCAGTTCGTCCAGTACGAATGAAACACGCTCCAACCCCTTGGCTCACCGACAATATTCGCAAACTGATGTCCTCTAGAGATAGACTTAAATACAAACACAAAAAAGATCCGACTGAGGAGAACTGGATCAAGTTTAAAGCCGCAAGAAATCGTTGCAACCAGGTGATAAGGAACGCTAAACGGCGCCACATTCACACCAATGTAGAAAAATGTTCCCCTCAAAATCTCTGGCGATTTTTGCGGACCTTAGGATTCGGTAAAAATAAGGAGGAGCCCATTTCTTCTCTTGACATTGATGGTCTAAATCGACACTTCTCATCCCCCCCTCACAGTATTGACTCACTCTTGAAACACTCAACGATAAGGCGTCTTCTTGCTTCGCCCCCTTTAAATGACAACAGTTTCTCCTTCGAGCCAGTTTCGGATTTCAGTATCGAAAAAATTATCTTGTCGATTCCTAGTAAAGCAGTGGGTCATGATGGCTTGGGCCGTGACCTTCTTTTGCCTATCCTCAAAACCATTCTTCCTTCTCTGACACACATAATTAACTTTTCGCTTTCTTCAAGCAGTTTTCCTTCCCTATGGAAAATGGCATATATGGTCCCAATTCCAAAGACTACGAATCCCACCACATTCAAGGATTATCGACCTATATCTATCTTACCCTTTCTTTCCAAAGTGCTTGAACGAGTGGTCAATCGCCAACTTTTAAACTTTCTCCACAAGAATAACCTCCTTAACCCCTTTCAATCGGGATTTCGTCCATCCCATAGTACCTGCTCTGCTCTTATTAAAGTTACCGATGATATCCGCCAAGCTATGGACGATAGGCAACTTACGCTCCTTACCTTACTTGATTTCAGCAGTGCCTTTAACTGCGTTGACTACGACATCCTCTTGGCTATTCTCCGTTCTCTTAACATCTCTGACTCTGCTGCGTCATGGTTTGATTCCTATCTAAATGGGCGCCATCAGCGCATTCGTGTCAACGATAGATTCTCCAATTGGTGTGATGTGACAGCTGGAGTTCCACAAGGGGGGGTTCTATCTCCTTTGCTATTCTCTGTTTTCATTAATACTCTTGTCTCTGTTGTGAACTTCAGCTCTTATCACCTGTATGCCGACGACTTGCAGCTGTATTTATCTTGCAAGCAGGACTCATTGTCTCATGCTGTTCAGAAGTTAAATTGTGATCTTGATTCTATCAGTCTTTGGACCGAGCAGTATGGACTTTTAGTCAATCCTGCTAAGACGCAAGTAATAATTTTAGGAAGTAAGGCTCTGGTGGACAAAACTGACTTACATACCTTACCCCAAGCTTGTTTCAATAATATACCACTACCATACTGTACTGAGGTAAAAAGTCTGGGTTTGCACATCAGAAATAACATGTCCTGGGATTTACATGTGTCTGAAAGCAGCAAGAAAATATTTGCGTCTATGCATGCCCTTAAACGCATGCAAAAGTTTCTACCATATTCTGCCAAAGTTACTCTTGTTAATTCGTTATTGCTCCCCATCTTAGATTACGCGGATGTATGCTATCCCGACCTCACTGAGGAACTTCTTAATAAGCTTGACCGACTTCTCAACTTATGCATCCGTTATATATTCGGACTGCGTAAGTATGATCACATTTCTAAATTCCGCACTGAACTCAATTGGCTTAATATCAGGTTCCGCAGAGATTCCCATATTTTGACCTTTCTTTATGGTATTCTCCATAACCCAAGTTCCCCGTCATATCTTAAGGAACGTTTTGTGCCTCTTTCGTCCCTCGATCGCATTGAACGACCCAGCAAAACTTGGCTTCTTCGTACACCTGAGCATAGTTCATGCATGTATACAAATTCTTTTACTGTGAGTGCAATACGCTTGTGGAACAGTTTGCCGCTACACATTCGTGAGGCTCCGTCTGTATCGGTCTTCAAGAATAAGATAAAACAGCACTTTCTTGATTTACAGAATGATCCACAATAATTAAATATTTTATTAAATCTGTATTAAGTTTTTAGACAAGTTCTCTTCAGTATATATCCATTATACTTATTTATTTATGTAGTGGTATATGTAGTTTATCATTTAATGTTGTTATCTCCTATTAATTACTGTATATGTTTATTAGCATGTAGTATAATATAATTTACTAAGTGTTTGAGTAATATATATATTTAAATCGGTACCCTATAATATTTTGACATCATGGCACTACCCGCAACAACTTCCCAATTACCAAAGGTTAGCTGGTAGAGAATACTAAATAGTATTAAGCTCGCCTATGTACAAAATTTTTATCTTGTGCAATAAAGAATTTTATTATTATTATTATTAAGCTAGGGGGGGATTGAGTCCCAAAACCCCCCTTCGCCGCCAATGTATTAGGGCGATATGCGAAAAAAATACGGGTGTTTCTTTTCTGTGTATTTCATGAAATACAAGGAAAATTTTAATACATTTCTGGTATATGCATTCTGACTATATAATCTAGGGTTCTGAAATTGGAAAACATGTTTGGATAAATTTTCCTCGATAGAAATAATTGTTGAAATGAGGTCTTCAAACACACTTTTTCTCCTCGTTTGACGAATAGGAACCATATACAGAACTCAAACATATTAGATGTGTTTCAACAATATCTAGAGATTTGATATTTGAAATTTTGCTAGCTATTTTAGTTTTTTTAATAAAAATATAAAACCAACTTTTTTTCCCTTTTGTCCTGAATCCGCCCCTCTCGCACTGCGCGATTTTTCGCTTGGAGTGACAATGACAAAAATAAAATTCGCATAGCTTCTTAAAAGCACCCCACCATGACTCTAGTTGTGCATTACAATGTAAGTCTAATGTGATACGCGTGAACAAATGGGAGAGTGACGTCTCGCATCATTAAGGCGCATGCCAAGCATACATTTTTGTTAGTCATTTGTTAATTATTTCGTGATAAATAATGCAGTAAAAACATCGGTAAAAAATCAATATGTTAATTTTCGACTTCGATTTAAATTAAAGCTGCATGCCGTATAAAGGCGACAGGCCCGTTTTTAGGGTTCCGTAGTACCTAAAAGGTAAAAGGAACCTTTATGGTGAACCATTGTCCGTCCGTCCGTTGAAGATAAAGACATGAAATTTGGCAAAAAAATAGCATTAATTTGCCC
The DNA here is from genome assembly GCA_934047225.1 of Ypsolopha sequella. Taxonomy (NCBI): domain Eukaryota; kingdom Metazoa; phylum Arthropoda; class Insecta; order Lepidoptera; family Ypsolophidae; genus Ypsolopha; species Ypsolopha sequella. Next base: position 26,897,975 of record OW203990.1, on the reverse strand, counting down.
ACATATCACGGTGTAAAAAAAATATTAAATTGTTCGAAATTTTTCTAAAACAAAATTGAGAAAAATGAAAAATATTATCCTAAAAATACAATATGGGTATCAAATTGTAGATATTAAACAGCTGATTGTAAAAATATATACTTTTACTATTTACTGGCACTGGTTTCGAGAAATCTTAAAAAAAAAACACAAAAATATGTATGTCCCCCCTTATCTCCGAAAATGGTAGACCGAAAAATATGAAAAGGTTTACCACGAAGGTTTTGTATGGCGGTTGCCCCACTGCGTCCCACAACTCGCCATACTTTACCTTCTAACCTAACCTACCGGCTCTCTTCTGCGTTTGATTTCTATAAAAAGCGTATAGTGGAAACTGTTTTTATAATTCATATTTAATTTACTGTAAGTATTAATATTATAGTGCAAAGTATTAATTTTAAAGCTAAGCCTTTTAAAGTGGGAACCATTATTTTTATAGTTCATTTATATAGCCCTAATGGGAAATAGAGACAAATAAAGGTCATCAATTTTAGCGTGCGGCTTTCAATGCAAGTTAGCATTCTAGTCTGGTCAAAAAACTTCTTGATCTCCATTCTTAGCATAATCAGTCCATGGATGGTTCGTAAATCTTTCACTCATAGTTCCTTTTTGTTTTGATAAATCTTACCCATTTGCCACCGTTGACGTTAGCGGGGTCTTCCCACATGGGTTTAATGCCCAACTTGAAGAGATGCAAGTCGGAGAGAGGCGGCAACTCGGCGGGTCGCGCCAGGTGCGAGTACAGACCCCACCACTGTTCCACTGACGCCACCCGCCCCACCAGCCGCAACGCCTGTAATGTGCAACAAGATAACCATTAATAGGCAGTTCCAATCGGTAATCTTTACACCTCTATAATGTAGAGAGAATGAGCTAGGCCCCAGGGCATGCTCCCCCACGAGGGGCTACTGGCGTTCACTGGCCAGCAATGGCCTATTCATGTAAGCAATCCGGGCTGTATAAAGGAATCGTGGCGCGCTGTGGCTTGCTGTGGCTGTCTTCTACATAAAGATTTTAATGAAAATCAATTGCGTTTAAAAAGCTAAAAACAATAGTAAAATTATTTTTTCGATATCTCCAAAAATGACTAAGTTATGGCAATCAAAGTGAGCTTAAGGGGAACGAAAATACAAAGAGAAATAAAATGTCAGCTTTCGGATGATTTTGTTGCAATAATTAGGTTACGTATAGCCATAAAAAAAAATACATGTTTTTGGTTGAACTTTAAGGTATTCATTTTCCACAAACCACGTTAATCGATTCATATTTGTACTGTCAATGAATTTTTTTGTAACCCTCTATTGCACACTTCTTATCGATTTTGTTTCAGGTATCGCTTTCGCGATTTTGTTGGTTTTTTTTTTATAAAATTAGTGTGAATGATATCTATTCATTTTCCAAATACCACGTTATTCGGGTCAAAAAAAGCACCCCCTTTTTCCAAAAATACGTAAATCCACTGATGCAGTCAGCGGCAGCAAGATATTGTCAGTCTACGCCTAGCGTTGGCGCCCGTAAGACGTGGAACCTGTGCCCTTTTTTGCAAGCTATAAATATCTCCCAAAACTACTGTTCACGCCACAGCGTGACGGTATGCGCATTTCAGCGCATGCGCAGAAAGTAACTCGCGACAGAATCTAGTCGCGCGCTGAGCGCCGCTCGCTCGCGCTGTTCGGCTCGAGACGCCTCCCGAGGCGCACGTCTGCGCGCTCGCGCAGCCGACTGTTTCGCCGCAACCGTCGACCTAACGATACGTGTGTGCATACATTCGCGCCGCCAGCCCAAACAATATCGTGTACCTACCCTTTAGGTTGTGAAAGTGTAGTGTTCACGTTATATCAAGACATTCTGCACATTCCTGACCAAAACGCCAGCTCCATCAGCCCAACAAGAAGGCTCAGCCCGTCATCGCATTCGTCGGCTCGTCCACAACATTCCAAAGCAAGGTCAGTGCACCCACAATTCTCCCGTGTCAAATCCCATCAGCCCTGCATTCCTGTAGCCAGCGATTACAACTACTTCAAAACACATTGAAATTAATTTTATAAAGTAATATTTCGAGGAGCATCATATTCCTGCCGTTAAAAACTCAACAAAATATGCGTATGAGTGATTTAGCTACATCGTGCCATAGTCATAACAACAAATTTGGAATGAATTCATACTTTTATGCGGGAAAATAATATATGTTACTCTAAAAGAATAATTTTGTGATCGTTATTGAAACCCAAATTAATTTACTTATACTTACTGAGATCTGTAACAAAGGTCAATGACCTTTTCGTGAAATTACCCTCTAGTATTGGCTCACCATTTCAGGTACAATAAGTGAAGTTTTTTGCAAATTATATAGGTACACTTACTTGGGATAAATCACCAAGCATTTAAAATATAGAAATTTATTTTGAAATATTTACAGTGCATGGCAAAATTATTAGATCGTAGATAATTCTGTCAGTATATGTTCAGGTTCTGTTACGCAAAATGAAAACAATGAAACTCTTTTAGGATTAATTTGTTATCCCTATGTTTGTCTGTCTGTCCGTTTGTCTAGACAATTTTTTCTGGGTAAAATTAATAAATACCAATATTAACGGCCCTCTATAGAGCTGTAAAAACATACTTTTGACGTTTTTATTTATATTACGTTTTAGGTTTTAACGTTTTTCATACAAATTTTCTCACCATGAAAGTGTAGGGATGAACACTTGAGATAATATTTTGCATTTAAAAGTCAACACAGAAAGGAATTGTTGAACAAATAATGTAAAAAATATGAAAACCATGTTGTTCTATTCTAAAGGGATTAATTATCTACTGTTCAATGTGGCGATAGCTTTGTTTATTTTTTTTCCTTGAATTATTTTTTACTAAGATAACAAATAGTTTAATACAAGGTTTTCCTTAAGAGGTCCCTTTACCCCTGTATTTTTCTTAAAATTCATACAATAGGTATAAACCGAATGTGAAGTCTACAGCTTATTTTCTTCATATCTTTTTTCATGAGTATATTCTAGTGACATCTGACTACGTCTCTATACAGCCCAAAAAGCAAAATTTGATAAAACACCATTATAATAGCTGTCAGGATATCGTCAATATTGCATCGTTTTTACGCAAAGTTTAACAAGTTTGTATATTTTTATCTATACTGGAAATAAAAAAGAGAGAAATACAGGCGTCGTTCATGTTAAGATGACTAAGTTTACACACTTTGCTAAGTATAAACAATTACCGTTTCATGGAAAACTGTTTTGACCTGAAACCATTTCACAAATTCAATTAACTTATTTTGAATATCTTGTCATCTTGCACTTCTTGATGAGAAATACAATTTGAATAAGTAAAAATACAACTTTTAGTTAAGAAAACTTATAGTTAAAAGTCTGCTGTATGCATTAACATATTTTTAATTATATTACAATAGTAATACGAGGGTGAATCCAAAAGTTCTAAGCCCGACCGTGAAAATGAAAGAAAAGTGGGTTCAAAATTATTTTTATTTTTCGACATAGTCTCCATCTAGATCAACACACTTCTTCCACCTGACCTGCAACTTATTTATACCCTCGAAAAAAAATGATTCCGGAAGGTCGTCAAAATAGTCATTAAATGCGACTATCACTTCTTCTCTAGTCGAATATTTAGATCCCCCCAAGTGTTTTTTAAATTTGGAAAGAGATGATAGTCAGAGGGGGTTAAATCCGGCGAATAAGGTGGGTGGTGCAGCAACTCGTAACCACATTCATGGATCACAGCCATCGTTTCAACCGAAGTGTGAACTCGTGCATTGTCTTGATGAAACAAAACTCTCTTACGCAACATCCCCGGCCGTTTTTCTTTTATTTCTTCGCGGAGTTTTCGTAATAGGTTACAATAATAGCGTGAATTTATAGTTTCACCTTTAGGTAAATAATCCAATAAAATAACTCCCTTCGAATCCCAAAAAACAGATGCCATGACTTTGTTGGCTGACAAAACGCACTTGGCCTTCTTCAGCGTGGGTGAGCCAGATCTTTTCCACTGTTTGGATTGCTGTTTTGTTTCAGGAGTATGGTGATGAACCCAGCTTTTATCTATGGTAACAAAACGAGACATAAAATCCTCAGCATCTGCCTCAAAAAGTTCCAAAGAGTCACGCGAAATTGTGAATCGAACTCGTTTTTGGTCAGCTGAAAGCAATCTTGGGACCCAGCGAGCAGAAACCTTACGGAACCCCAATTCTACAATTATAATGTTTTGCACTCGGCCATAACTGATGCCTGTGATCTCAGCTATCCTACTAATGGTCAATCGTCGGTCTCCTAGGATGAGATCACAAATTTTGTCAGTGTTTTCTTTAGTGGTAGACGTTGAAGGCCTTCCTCTCCTTGGGTCATCTTCAATGGTCTCCCGACCGCGTTTAAATTCAGACACCCACTTTTTGACAGTGGAATACGATGGAGCAGATTCCCCTAATGTTGTTTCCATATCTTCATGAATCTCTTTAGGTGAAAGACCTTTTTTATTGAGGTACTTAATCACAGCACGGTGTTCAATTTTCTCCATTGTGAAAAATCCCGTCAGACTGCGTTAAACAAAATATCACAAAAAAATAATAGCTTGCAGTATCGAACTTCAACTTCACACAATCAATCACGAAAAAACATTCTAACAAATGACGGTAGATTTACAAAGATTTGATACCTCTTTGTTGGTCGGGCTTAGAACTTTTGGATTCACCCTCGTAATATAATTGGCTTATCCGTCGTCGTGATACCAGCCGTAAATTTCTTAAATAATCTGATATCACGCTTATGGAAAACCCAATTATTTTGAAGATACCATAATATCATTAAAATATGTTTAGGCATACAGCACAATAAATTGTCTTAGCTAAAAGTTGTACTTTACCGTTATAATTATTTCTTAATATTTTGTTACAAATTCGGAGAAATAGCCCTTAAGGAAAACCTTGTATGAAAATATTTGATATCTTTGTAACAAAGAAAAAAAAATAATAAACAAAGCTATCGCCACATTGAACAAACAGTAAATTATTAATCCCTTTAGAATAGAAAGATATGGTTTTATATTTTTTACATTATTTGTTCTACAGTTCCTTTCTGTGCTTTCTTTCAAATGCAAAATATTATGTCAAGTGTTGATCTCTATATTTTCATAAGGAGAAAATTTGTATGAAAAAGTTAAACAAAAGGCCATAAAAACGTTATAATATGTATATTTTACAGGGCTGTAAATATTAGCATTTATTGATTTTACCCAGAAAAATTGCCTAGATAAACGGACAAACAGACAAACATAGGGACAACAAATTAATCCTAAAAGAGTTTTGTTTTTTCATTTTGCGTAAAGAGACCTGAACATTTCAAACTACAAATAAATTTCTATATTTTAAACACTTGGCGATTTATCCCAAAGGTTAACAGGTGTCCCAAAAGTCAACGCTTTCCCTTGGAAGGCTGGTAGGCTAGCTCATGACTGACCATAATATCAAATTATGACCTCAGCAAAAAATAGATAGTCTTCGAGTTGATGGTACTTTTATAAATTCGAATAGATTTTTGAGAGTCAAAGCTAACCAGTTCTAAATTCTAAGAATAAAATTTTTGTTGCGCAACTCTGAATAGTCATGCTATTGATAAAGTCAAAAATAAACCTTGAAATGCTGTTACATCAGGAAGAAAAATAAAAACCCAATTTATGAGCAATTTTTTGTAATTAGGTTAGTTCGATACCACACCCTGAAAAAAAATGTCCTATGTTAGTTTTGCAAATTGTCTTAAATAACGGCTCATCAAATATTGTTTTTCAAATGATCTGGCAATTTCTGTGTATTACTTTTGAAAAAAAAATTATTGCTATTTTACTACCAAAGGAGCTGCGTATTTTTTTAAATAATTAGAATTTAGAATGAAAGAGTGGCGGGCAGTAAAAATATTTGACGTTCATTAGAAATGCCATTTAACACGCGTTAGAGTGAGTTAAATAGTGACGCTATTTAAAATGAGTTGGAATGAGATAGTAACGCAGTTAAACGTGGTTGAATGAGAGGCATAATTGATATAGGCTACAGTGAGATAGATAGTGACGTGGTGCATTCCTTCTGAGAATATTTGTTAGTTTCCACTTTTTGTAATAACAACTTTAGTAAAAATTTTTTGTAAAGAAATTTTTGGTCCAATTTATTTTCCCGCAAGTGTAAAACAAGCTCAACGGGCGAAAAATATTTAAAGAATGGGTAATGGTGACAATTAACCGTCACGATATTATTATGTATCTCTAAAGGAGTGTCTGAAATATTCCGAGGGTCAACTGATAAATCAAACACTCAAAAAACCACTTTTAGCCGACCATAATAAATTTACGTCCCGACGTGATAGCAAGTAGGATCAATGCCGTGTGACGATGATCGAAATACACTAATAAATTAGATAAAATAAAATACGTATTACTTTTGACCCTGCCTCGTCCACTCTATTCGTATTTTTGCTATGGTGACGCGAGCTTAGAGACCGGGACGAATTTCCCCCCGCGCGCTATCGTAAAATAGAATAAGCCACGCCCGGAACTGGTTTTTGTTTTGGCTATGTCATACTCTTAACGGCTTGTCTCTTGACGTTATCTGACACGATTTCATACTAGAAGTGATAAATATCGCTATCGCTAACTTCGGTAATAAAAGGAATTTTTTTAATTTCAAAAAATAACAAATTAATCAGTTGTCATAAAAATATATTGATATTTCACTACAGGAGACGTGTCAATTGCCCGTTTCAATCAGTCTCGCACGTTGACTGTGAATACATGTTTGTATTGCCTTAATTTTCGTAACAGAAATATTTTATTATAATTGTAATAATTTATTTCTAAGAATTTAATTAAAGTATTAAAAAAGTCGTGTTTTTCAATATTTTTGCAAATTTTAAATGAATAACTCATTTACTAGTATTTTACTGAGACCAAAACAACAATTTAAAAAAAGGCGTACTGTCTGTGTGTATATTCTGTTTTAACTCGAGAACCACACTACGGATTTGGATGGTTTTTCTTTATTATCATCGTAGTGACTCTGGTCTAAATATAAGTTATAAAGGGTGTCGATAAAACTGTCGATAATTGAAAGACACTTCCACGAGAGCGAAGCAGAGGGCAAAAGCTAGTAAATAATATTTGTTGTCAGAATATATAACTAAATCGCAGCGGCCGATTCATCGATCGCCATGCAGTAAATGGGGAAGCACCACAGGTGTTTACCGTGGTGGCGCATGGTTGAGCTTGGACGATCATGGCCCGATCATCGTATTTGGGTTCTTTATAAATGTACGTGATTTGGTAGCGTATTACGATACGTGGGCTTTTTCAAGTCGCCATTGAGAATAGGTTGATAGAACATGACGACCAGTGTCTGGTGTGTATTTTTAACCGACTTCAAAAAAGGAGGAGGTTCTCAATTCGACTGTTTTTTTTTTTTTGGGCGTTGTTACTCCATAACTCAGTCATTTATGAACCGATTTGGATAATTCTTTTTTGTTTGGAAGAGTGTACTTCCAGGTAGGTCCCATTTTGGGTTTGGTCATGATCTGATGAAGGTCTTCAGAGATAGGCAGTGGAACTCCTCAGAAAATGACAGCATACCTCTCGAAATTGAGGTAATCGCTTTGTACCTGGGTGCTGATTACAAGGTATTACTTGAAAATCGACATTCTTTCACCTGACCTTCGATCCTGGCTTCATCACCATAGAAGTCTTCAACGGATCAGAGCACAAAACTCGAGATTGCGGCAATCACTGCGTTAGGGTGCTGATTCAAGGGTATTACTTGGAGACTATCAGAATACCCACCTGACCTTCGATCCTGGCTTCATCACCATTATTTGGGTTCTTTATAAATTGTACGTAATTTGGTGGCGTATTGCGATACGCGGGCTTTTTCAAGTCGCCATTGAGAATAGGTTGATAGAACATGACGATCAGGGTCTGATGTGTATTTTATTATGTGTATTTATTTTTCTTGAATATTATGTTTCTGGATAAGACAGTAATGAATGTCTAATGTGTACTAATGACTGTGTAAAAAATAAACCCTTCCATGTTCTGATACACCTTTGTATTCTAAAATGTATCTTTTTTTAAATAAATAAATCAAATAACGTTCTTTTACTTTTTGAGTATGTATACATAAAAATACTACATACATAAAATATGGGTTCTTATAGAGGTACTGCAAGCTGATTCTGTGCCTTTTACCACCATTATGGGGAAGTATGCAGGAATGCTTTCCGAGGTACGGCATTTGTGAAACATAAACTGTACTATCTGTTTGTTTGAGCATAGACTGCATAGACTACATAGACTATGGAACAGAAAAAACACAAACCAAAAAAAAAAAAAAAACTGAAAAGTGCTGTTGCATAAAATCATATTACAACTGATATTTTTACACAGTCAGAATTGATTGTTATTTATATAATTAAATAGCATAACTGATTGATCAGCTTTGGTTTGTAAAAATAAACTGGGTAGATTGAAAAGTTACAGGTAACATACACAAATACAAATTATATGGTATTCAATGCTTTAGAAAAGAAATATGATGTAGATTTATACAAATCGAAGGCACACAACCATGTTGCAATGTTTGTACAGGTTGACGGTATTTGTATTTTTTTTTCATCAATTTGTCCCATTCTTGGACAGGCAAAGGTCTGTATTTGTTTATAAGAGTTACATTCATGTCGATTCGGTGTAGCAAGATTTAACTTATTTGACAGGACTAAACATAGTCTTTTTAGAGTTCCATAGTACCTAAAAGGTACAGACGGAACCTTTATGGTGAGACTCACAGCCTCATAACTTTGGCACCCTTAAAAAAATAAAGACTTAAAATTTGCCACAAAAAATAGCATTGATTTGCCCACATAAAAGAAAAAGAAAAAAATTAAAAAATTTTAAATTGAAGTAAATAAATAAATAAAATATAAAATGACAAAAATAAAATATTCAGTATCATAAGTATCTATAATTTATAATTATTAATTTTTAAGTTTTATTTAAATTGTGTAACTGATGCCGACCACAATTAGTGGTCGAAATATATTTTACTACTCACCTATAATTATATTTTTTTGTGTTTTCGTATATATATATATATATATAATTTCTTTAGTAAATATTTTCAAAACAAAAGAGTAAAAAAAAATCTTAAAAATACAATATGGGTACCAACTTGTAGATATTAAAGAGCTGATTGTAAAAATATATACCTTAACTATATTTACTGGCACTGATTTCGAGAAATCTTTGGAAAACCACAAAAAGATATATGTCCCCTCCTTATCTCCGAAACTGCATGAAAAAAATGTTGATTATAGTTCATAACTATTGCTTAAACAATAGATAGCATTGATATTATATCCATTTTATGTGTTAATTTCACTATACTGTAAGAGAAACATATCATATACTTCAAACAAAAATATTTTTGGTTATCTATGATAAATATTATTCTTTAGAACAAGGCATGAAATTCACACCCTCGTTAGCATCCATTATGTGAATAATGTGCATACCAGCTAGTGTATCAAATAGTTTCAAAAATTCGGTGTGAAGGTTTGGTGGAAAAATTCAACAGTCTAGGAGGAGTACCTTGGTGGCGCAGTTGGTAGCGCACTTGTAATATTTTTTCAATATATTTGTTTCTTATTGTTTTTTTCTAGTTTGTAATGCACTCTTATATACAATATTAACAAATAATTTTGCTGATAAAGTGTCAGATTTTGTTAACCTATATAGTATTGTTAAAATGTTAAGACAATAAGTAGTTAAGTACCATCTTCTGCAGTAAGCAAGTTGTCTTCTAAGCTGTAGTGCTTGTGCAGGAGGAAACTGATACTGTCTGTACTTACAGTTTGAGAGATTATACAAGTAGTTTGCCCTGAACTGTGAACTTGTGGACCCCCAACCCCATCTCTTGGCAACCTCTTGACTGATTTGGCTCATGTTTGAACTTAAAATTATTTTTGTCTCATTTACTCGCCTACCAAATTTCATTACGTTCTGATCAATGATGCTAGAGTTATCATCGAACAAACATTCATACACAAAACAAGACGAATACTCTTTACTGTGCACCATAATTTTTAAATTGTTGTATGGGTAAAGTCTGTTATAAATAACTTTTAATAGAGGTATTTATTACCCCTAAAATATATGGGATAATTACTAACCAATATTATTATTAACAAATATTTGCAGCATCTCAAATTTTAGATTTAGTTTTTTAAGTTAACTTCACCTCCACAGTAATAACTTTAAATGTTATTTACATTATACAGAGTGTTAAGGTTAAGTTGCGGAAGCCGGAAACTGGTATTACTACTCGTCCATATGAAGAAGCTTTCGCATTCGTGAAAAAAAATTGAGAAATTGAAGAAAAAAAAACAGAAGTAACTTTTCAATGGAACAGCAGATTTTTTTTTCGTGATTCCATGGTTGGCTGATAGTAAAAGCTGTCTATATGGACGACTTCATCTTAATGCCCAGTCTATAACCAACTATAATTTTTTTGTAAATTCAAGTGAAAACTGTATCTGTCTCACTTTTTCCCACTTAAATTCTATTACGACAAATAAGGCTGGCAGCCCCTTCAGTGTTCGATCTTTCAGTGTTGTGTTTTGTGTTGAACAAAACAAAAAAGAAAATGAAAAAGATGGATTTTATAATTAGGTTGGATTTCAAACTCCCTTGGTACCAGCCGGGATAAGACATCGCTTGAAATGGCCATTTCAATTAAAAAAAGTTTATAAAGTGGTATATAGCACTTAGATAATCATGATTTTAATGTATTACAACTAGACTCAGTACATAAACATGCAAGAATACTACAATAATATAACTTAAATGTGCAAAAACCATGTGCAGAAATTTACGTTGTGCCTCTTTGCCTCTTTTTCATCGCCCTCTTTACATACAGACGTATCTCATAAAAATCTGAAAAACAGTTAAAAATACCATTGTGTTCTTTATCACATGATCTATGTTGTCACAAAAATATGTACCTTTAACTCTTCATAATTACTTATTATTATGCCTGCCTAACTCAAAATATCTCTAAATTGGTCAACACATCATCTAGTTTTTAGACTTTCCTACAAAACTACTAAAAGCTAGATACGCCTGTATGTAAAAATGACTAATGAATTGTTATCTTTTGTTCTGCCTTTTGATTCAAGCAAAGGAGTTAATATTGCCTGTTTACTATATTGCTTGTTTACAAATCGGTTAGTTTTCTAATGTTATTTTTAGGCTGGGTCTAACAAGCTTGCTTGCCTAAAAATCATTGTTGTTACAACCTTTATAAATATTGCAACAGGAATGTAACACAATCAAAACAGATGGTACATGCAACCCGGTCACATAATCTGTGCACCTGGCAATATCACTCTCTCTCTATGCTGGTACAGTATGAAGAGGCATTGCATTCCAGCGAGGCACACAGATAATGTGACAAGGTTGTACAAGCTTTGCAGTTATAGCAACTTCTCTTTTTCTAATGGTTCTTATAATATTCTTTGTTGAAGTCAAGTAAGGAGAAGTAGGTAAGCTGGGTTCCAGCTGGAAGGATACTGACCTGGCCATAGCCAGTGACGGAGGCGGAGAGCTCGCGGGCAGGAGGGCGCCGCGAGAACCACATCCAGTAACTATATTCCAGCTTGTGTTCGTGTGCAGGCACCGGCGGCGGCACCTCATCATCGCCAGCTCTGTCATCGTCCTCGGCGTGGTTGTGGCCCGCGGCACCCGTCTGTCCACCCTCCCCCGACCGTCGCTCAGGCACGTTCAAATTGTAGAACTTGCACATTTTTCTTTCAGTCATGTTATTCCTACAACTTTACTAACATGTTTCACCGACCACCTAACCTATTTTTTACACGTCGCTTTTTCACGTATCGAATAGTTTACAGAACAAAAACTAGAACTCTATTATTCACTAAACGCTGGAAATACGATCGGCTTAACAGTAATTATTTAAAGTTTATAAATAAACGAAATATTTCAGCCTATTCCCTCTTTTTCTGTGTATAACCTTTTTCTTTCCGTCATCAAAATTCAAACTGTCAAAATTGTCAGCATGGGTAGAAACCAGCGAAATTAAAAAGGTTATAAAATCTGGCTTCAGAAGAGACCAACGATATGCCAAATGTTGTAGTGTAAAAGAGAATGCTGAGGAAAAAATTATGACGATTATTTTTGTAAGGGTAATGAAATGAAAAACCAAAAAAAAAAATACTGCAAATATTTTTATATTGTTTTACTCATATTAAATTCTAAATTCCATCCATGAAAATTCATGTGGCTGTTCCACAGATGTGGGTTATGGTTATGTATGCCTTACAGACTATTGCCATTTTAGGATTTTTATGTAGCGTTCCTAAACGCTGCTAGGCGATGAACCGATGATCCCTGCAACTTCACTTCAACCTCAGAATAAGGAATACAAATAGAAGCCTGACTAAAATAAGAACTGGGCATTAGCCATTGTACTCATCTAACGTAAATTACTCCTGTGTGCGAGTGAATGAAACGACGGACCGCACTTACTTTATATTTTTTCCTGGTGTGTCACTAGATTGAACCAAACAAATGTCAGATGGATGTAATTTGGATGTATTTTAAAAATTATAATACCATCAAATTAAATATGTCTCATCATTGTATCGTTGTGTTGTAATATCGTACGTTGCGTGCATCACATCTTAATTTGGTGGCATCGAAATGTCTATTGCATTTTGCGAAAGTTTACAGCTTCACCGAGAGAAATTAAATATTTTGGTGCTCTTCCTCTCAAAATTCGTGAAAGTGTGATTTATTATTGTTTGTGTTGATTGTTTTTTTAACATTGTAATAAAATGTCTTGTGCGATTGAAGGCTGTAAATCGCATACAGGAAGAAAAGAAAACAACAATGAAGCAATATCATTTCATCGGTGAGTTTTGATAGTTTTTATGTTAATAAGTTGCAGGATCATACCTAAAACTCAGTAACAATAATAGTAGTTCTTGTAAATCATACTCGTGTTCAATTCTACACCGATATTTGCCTGTTTTATATAGATTTTCTGCCGACTACGAGAGGTTATGTTTTTTCGTATAGTGATGTACTAAAGTCCGTGTGGCCGTGTGGCAAACTATCGAACATTGGTTCCCGCGGCAGCCGTCCATAAAGGTTAATAGATTAATGAGAGGTTTTCTTTTTGAGTATTAAAAAAAAAACATAGTTTCCCAGAACTCTGTAGATGGTGTTGAACTGACTACGTTGCTAGGTGCAAGAGCCAAAACGATTGAAAAAAAAACATTGCGTCACGTCACGTCACGTCACATACGCTCGTTGGTTGATGACATGTGTGCTGAGCATATTATGTGCGAATGCTTTGTTATGGTCCGTCCAGGTTTAAAATGTACCATGGCTTGTACTCATTGTGCTTTACGACTTTCATCTTTAGGAAAAAGATGTATGCCTCCATTTTTATACAAATCCACAAGGCACAGACTTCTCTTCTTTTTCTCTTGGGAGATTTTCTTTCTGGCTTAGAAAACTCATAAAAAGACTGCTAATTATTTTTTTCTTTTTCCTTGTTGTTATTATTTATTTATTTTCAAAATGTCATTGTGATGTGATGTGACAATGACATTAATTACTTTTTTATGTACGTTTCGTTTTACGATCTCAAAATTACATCCAAGTGCAATAATCAAAAAATTATGTGACGTTCCGTTCCTTGCAGTAACTTACCAAGTTCAGCGCCATCTATCCAGCAACTAGGGAAGAGTAAAAAAAAAAGAAAAGAAAATCCCTCATTGCAGCGAGAGTTAAAAGAAAAATAATGCCGAATAAATATCGCTATATTTTTTTGTTACAGATTTCCAAAAAGGGAAGAATTAAAAAGTGAATGACTTAGACGAATAATTTGACCAAATTGGGCAATTAAAATAGCGGTCATATTTGTTCGAAACACTTTACGTCGGATTCTTTTAGACCAAACGAAAATTTAAAATGGAGACTTTTAAAAGCAGATGCCTTACCAACGTTATACTCGTATTTACCAGATACAGACACATTGGTAACCTTTAAATAATTATGTATAATTGCATTATCAATCTTGTTTGTAGGTACGTGCTTGTACTATAGTGTATTAACTCGATAATTTTTCAATTTTAGGCAACAGAACCAGTACCTATGGATGTCTGTGGTTTAGAAAAGTGCATACTTCTATGTTCGCAAATCGTTCTGAAAGGCCTGTTCGTTCACGTTACTGCCGTGATCGACTTGACTAAGAAATTCCGCAGATCAAGACATTTTCGTACTTAGTGGTTGACAATAAAAGTACTTTGACAGGGTAGTTCTATCGTGAAATGAATTTTGGGAATGCTTATTGACTTGAACTGCGCATAATTTGATTTCTTATTACAGGTTATTAGGTATTTTAATCGTTCATTATTTGTTATTAGTTTTTATTCAAGATAAGTTGATGTTTATTTCATAGAAATAAAAAAAAATGAAATTACCTCTGTAGTAATTGCGCTGTCATCGCTCATCATTGACATAATATTATTATTACGAATCCTATAAGTCTATGATTATTATGATTTCTATTGTTGCGATTAATTCCTTCTTCCTTGATTGAACAAAGACGCGACATCAACGAACATCTATTTGATTGAGTTAAGAGGCGACTTAAAAAGTATCCACTTAAATAGTTTACGGTTATATCTCTGATACAAGCTACAGCATTTTTTGTACTAGAAACAAGCACAATTTTGGACTTAACTTATGTACCTACCTGCCTACTATATAGTAATTTGTACTTAATAAAAAATATGCTAAACGAAAGATATCCTTTTATTAATTCCTTATTTACACAATATAACATGTGTCCCACTGGGGTAGACAGAGACCACTTTGCTATTAATTCTCTTGGCCTCCTTCCAAAGCAAGAGGATGTCACCAGAAAGGTCGGTGCCTCCTGCATTCTCTTTTTTTTCACACTTTGATACGATATGATGTGTGGTAAGGAGATTGGTCGCGGTTCATTTCGATTTGGTTTATTTATCGTAGTCAAAAATCGACATTGTTACATACATCACTAGCAAAGCAACGAACTAGTGACAACCTACCTAATTAAGAAAAAACTAATACATATCCATCTCTCTCTAACGCACTAAAATGTCGTAAGAAAATCAAGGATAGGTGTCTTTCTCCGCGTATTATTTTAGCCAGGTTTCTATTTGTATTCCTTATTCTGAGACTTCAACCGTTTAACTGTCAACCCTTCCACAACACCCGACATCACTCGAGTGAAAACAGTACATAAACCTTGTCAGAAATGTAAAATTCACTTTGACAGTTTCAATTTTACATTTTAGCTAGGCGTTTAGGAACGCTACCTAAAAAATTCCGTCAATGTTGAGTTAGCTATAACTTTATCAGTAAAAGACACACAATGACTTTATATATAACTTTTATAACAAAATTCAGGAGTAAATTTTCACTTTGATGTTTGTCAATATTACGCGTCATTTTTTGTTTTCTGGGTTTTGTTTTTTAAAGCCATTTAATAACAATACAAAAACAAAAAAATATCCTTTGCCACGTAAATAAACGTTCCAAAACGATTCCGTCTCAGTCTTTCGCTTTTGCAATGTTGATAGAGGTAATCAAAATAAACAGATTCATCACGCTAAGCTATCGTTGGTAAGTCGACTATGTAAATAAACAGAATAAACCAAATAAATCTATACGGCCTTCGTGATCGATCATTGATCATACCAAGTAATTCAATTATTTAAGCTGAAAATTTGGCAAAATGTATGGAGTACATTTATCTATCGGTATACATTCGTTACAGAACGAAGTTAAAATTTATTAACCGTCCCTTCCCCTTCCGGGGTTGCTTCACCCCCCCGCATGCCTAAACGTGTCCCGAATCACGGTTTTTTATAGTTAAAAAAAAAACCGTACCCGATACATGGAAAGTGTGAATAAAAGAAATTATCCTTGATTAATTTACTATTATCCTTTCATACATATAAAAGCGATATCACTTACAGTTTCCGCGCAATCAGCTTCTGAATTTGATCATTTTTCATAATTTATCAAATGGTCTTCGTAAAAATTTTGCTTTCTTCAAAAATTTTCCATTTACGAATAAGATGTGGATTTGTGGATAGATTATCTAAAAAGTGAACTATTCTTTCTCTTTTTACTTCGCTATGCTATTTTGAAAATTTAATTTATCAATGAGGCTATATTCATTGTTCATCGTGACAGGGCTTATTCCTGAGAGAGTTTGCATATAAAACCAGCTTACCTACGAGTATCTTCCTTCATATATTATATTTCATTATATACCTGTTATTTACATTTAATAATTTTTAAAAGAACTGGAAATATCTAAATTAATCTTCGTCTATATTTACTTCAACTAACTGTATTTAAAAAACTCCGGCCTCTAGAATTTTTGCACATGGTGGTGCATCTTAAATCGGCTTTCACATATCCACAACGTCTAACACAGCCTTGTTTGCAGACACAGGTTATAAGTTTTGATATAGAGGCTGGTGCTGGCGGCTCCGTATTTAAAACGAGCGTTAGGCAGTTGGCATTTTTTCCAGCTCCATTCTTCTGGCGGTAAAAGTTTATTCCTCCAACTTTGCACCTGATGGAAGGTTCGCCGAGAATGATGGCGAGCAGGAGACGATGTAGGTGGCAACTTCGCGAAGATAACAGCACTGTTAGCCTGTCCTAAAAATTTGTTGAAGGAAACAAATCTGTGATGATTTAAATCCACTTCTTTGGATGGAGCTTTGTATAGCACGAGAATAATGTATAGCGCCGACCTATTCGATCTCTTCTGAGGCGCTATTCAGATTGTTGTACACCGCGGCAATGTAGTGCAAATCCGGTCTATTGCTAAGTATTGTACTGTCTGCACTTGACCTTTTCCAAAAAAAGCTGAAGTACTATCACAGCCACTTACAGCGTGTAAGAAAAGAATTGATTCTTTGATGATGGATAACAAATTAGCACACTGTAAGTCTTGGGTGTAATATTGGAACCTAGCATAGCAATCTATCTGGACTGCTCTTGGATACGCTGTCTTGCTCTCTCGCTACCAAACCACCGTGTTGTAAAGAACGTGTATTATGTCGTACGAAAATAAATACTAAATTAATTAATTTAAAGTGTTTATCTCAGTATCTAACATTGGGAACTGTACATTCTTTTCTTTGTTTTTCCTTGAGATTCTTGAGATGAAGAGATGCTTGATGAGCTGCAAAATAAATTTCTCCTTGTTTTCAAGATTGGAGAGAAGTTTGGCCTGTGGTTCAACTAGAACTTTGTCTTCGGTGCAAGCAATTTCCGGGGTCTTACGTTGTACAAGTCGTCTTTGTCGTTCTAAACTGTTGGGGCTTTCATGATTTTCAGAGTAACCATCAAATACGACAATAACCAAGTGGCCGTAATTTCTTTGAATGTAAGAGGTTGAATGTAATGCATCCAAGAAAGTCCCTTCTTTTGGCCATATCACCCGATGGAGAAGGTAACCACCGTTAATAACGTAGAAACTATTTACTGTATTGATTGTTTGTTCAGGGTCTTTGTTGAATAAAGTATACAGAGCTGATTTATTCGATTTCCGCATAAGTGAGTTCTCGTCAAATAATGACAACTGTGCATAACTCGTGCACAAAACAAGCCTTTAGATCATCAGGAGAGTGTACAGTACAAAGTATTCGTTGAAACAATTGAGTTGTGTCCATTTGTGTCATTACCCACCTTCACTGAAGCTGTTGCAGAAGACAGGGACTTTATCAAATTTGCTCGCTTAAATTTTAGAGTCCCGAACTTATTTCCTTCAATAACAGATTTGTTTATTGATTCTTCGCCTATTGACCTTGCATCATAACAATTTATATCGACTTCGGCAATCAGCCCAGTAGATAGGGACATAAGATTTTCGGTTCGCGGGAAAGGCGAATGTTTCTTAAACCACTCCACAAACTTTTCTAAATGGTTTTCTGTATACTGGTGTCTCTCAATTCTATGTGTTGGATGGTGTTGGTTGATCATATACTACACTCAGTGGGCTCAGTGGTACTATTGTCAGTGGGATGAGGGCGCGGCGCCGGGTAAAGTATAGTTAGTCAAGATGCCGTGTGACGAACAAAACACTTTCGACAAGTATAACACGGCGGAAATATCTCGGCACCTCGAGAGAATGTGCTTTCCCCACCCCGCGGCACACCTCAACCCTGGTCTCAGTACTAACGTGCTGAGACCGCTGTGAAGTGTGACGCGGAGGTGAGTGAAATGCATTCATTCAAAATGCTGGGATATTTCCACCGTGTTATACCTACACAAAATACCACGGCCGGCTCTTCGAAAAATCGACGATAAATAGTTGTTGGTGGAGGATAATTTTCAAAATCACATAGGAAAGTGAAAAAAAAGAGTAAGTATTTATAAATTATATCTCTTTTTAAAAAGGATATTCCATTCTCTACTTTCATAGTACATATCGTGGTCGTAAAGGGTAAACTTTTTCGTAAAAGTAAACTTTCAGCACAAAAAATTTATAAATGATAAAAAATTATCATA
Source organism: Ypsolopha sequella (assembly GCA_934047225.1). Classification (NCBI taxonomy): domain Eukaryota; kingdom Metazoa; phylum Arthropoda; class Insecta; order Lepidoptera; family Ypsolophidae; genus Ypsolopha; species Ypsolopha sequella. Next base: position 26,879,279 of record OW203990.1, on the reverse strand, counting down.
TTCAGTGGCTGATTGCATGGAAACTATAAGTGGTATTGCTTTTAAATGTTTTCAAATTCGATTGTAAATATATCGAGGATCAATTCAATTCTACACATTTTTCATGTATCATGTACGGTTTTCTTTAAAACTGTAAAAAACCACGATTTGGGACACATTAAGGGATGCGGGGGGGTGAAGCTACCCCGGGAGGGGATGGGACGGTCAATAAATTTTAACTTCGTTCTATAACTAACGTATTCCGATAGATAAATATACTCCATACATTTTGCCAAATTTTTCATACACTGCAATTTAAAATTCTTTAACTAAAGGTGGTTTGTAGTGATCTGCAGTTAGCTGCACAGTCAGTTTTTTTTTGTTTAATTTATCCCGTCAGGGAAAGGCTAAGAATCTAAGCCATGCTGCCTTATCTTTTGCTCTATCTTTCTTGATAAAGTCTATCAGGTCAATTCTGAGGTTTTACTGCCTGTTTATAGTCAGTATAGAGTATCTTCTCTCTTGAAGGTCATCTGAAGGGTCTATCCAGTCGCAGTCACTGTCCTTTCAGTTCGTGCTAAAGTGATAACACCAACAAAATGTTGGATTTGAAAAAACACACGAACCGGCACAGCCTGCACTTTTTTTCCATTGAACAAAACACTACACTGGTTACAGTGATTTTAATTCACAATATTCTATCACTATTGTTGATCAAAACACCCAAAATGCAATATTTTTTCAATAAAACAAAATGATTTGAGGGTCGTGACTGAATCGTGGGTGTTTTGGTGGAAAATAGTACTTTATTGTGATCTTTTAATCACACTTGTAAACTTTACATTTACCCAGGCGTATTGGAACGCTACCTAATGTAGGTTCCTAAATGCAGGGCAAAGGTAAAAATTAACCATCACCCTCTCGACAACCACCCGAGCGAAAACGAATTTCAAGGAACTTTAAAAGTTCATAAACCTTATCAGAAATGCAAATTTCACTTTGACAATTTAAATTTTACATTTACTCAGGCCGTAGAGCGAGTAAAACTCTACTTTCAACGGGTGCCAGCCGGGGCTGGCATTTGGGACAGTTGCCGGAAGACACATGATTAAGTTGTTCAAGTTAGTCACTTCAGATATCGAATCGTTGGTGTAGTGGTAGAGCACTAGCTATTGATAACCAGGGGTCTTAATTGTCTAATTTCAAGATCTATCACTAGCGCTTTCAAAGGTAGGTACGCATGATTGGCTAGAAACTTATTAATAGTTCTGTGGCTAGAAATGATAAATAACTTAATTTCTAGCCAATCACAATTAACAGAGTTTTTTATATACCTACACAAAAATCCTTCTTGTTTTTCAATGAGCGTTTGCTTCGTTGTTTTTTTCCTTAGTTCTTAAAACTCCTCCAGATGTTGGTTTTCATGTCACCATAGATAAAATATGCAAAGATAATATAACCTAACCACTTCGTTAAAATATGTTTGTATCGTAGCAATCAATGTCAAAGTTGGTGGTTTTTAGTTTGTTTGGAATCTGTGCAATAAAGTCTTGTCAGAGAGGCAGTGCCATCTAGGAATCTTATTTTATACTAAATTCGACACAACGGCACCTGTCCCATTATCTTGAGATTGCTAGCTCCGGCAGCTGCATCACAGCCTATATAGAACACATAAAAACTTTTTTGTAGTAGGAACCTATATTTACTCTATGGTAGGAACTTTAAAAAAATGAATCAAAAGTGCGGGCTGTGTCTTTTTGTGCGTTTTTCTAACCTTTGCGTTTTATAAGGCTATCAATATCTATGAGCGGAAACGACAGGACAGTGACTAAGACAGGACAGACCTTTCAGTCTTTGAACCCCCATCTGAAAGTTTCAGATGATCCTCCTTATTCTGAGGATGATCCTCAATAGAAGAGGATAGTGGCTTTAAACAGATAATAACTATTACCTCAGACGTGGCAGTATGGGTTAAGATCCCTTTGCCTTTCCACTTAGTAGGAAAAAGAACCAAAAAAAAAAAAATGGTTGACATTTATGTTTTTGCTGGTTGGCGGGGTAAATAAATATATACAATTTTCACACCACAATATTCCAAATATCCTCGAATTTCCTACAGTTTAAATAAATCCAGCGGACTAATTCATTTCATAAATTGCTAATGTGCAATCAATATCTTGAGTAATGTCTAAAACGGACACAAGTGCTAGGGCTGGGACAGAGTACTTAAATGTGGATTTTTTGCGTTCTTTGGTGAAACAGTACTCTGAGCTGGTAAGTGGACTTGTCAATAAGAGCCGATAAAACCTCTGTGTAAAATCAAAGTCATCAAACTATTTTCTTAAACATCAAGAGCGGCTTTTTCGAAGCCGCTCTTCTAACCTCTAATTACCTTATAAATTCCATTTTTCTCATATAGGTGTAAAGAATTGAGGTCTGATTTCTTGTGCTATATTGATTTTTCAGGGTTTCAAGCATTCTTTATTTTAAACAGTTCGTTAAATCTGTGTGTAGAAGTGTCTAAGAGTACTAAACATTGCAGGGTCAATGGACAAGTGCATTCTTTTGGGCAGATGCAGCTGCAGTGGCCAGCGGGAACGGTGTTGCCAGTGGAGATGACATCTGGCTGCTAGCGAGCACCATGTTGGCTCGGGGAGAGCTGCACCGAGCTGCCCATGCTGTTGTCTCTAGAGAATTACATAGGTTTGTGCTTTTCACTATTTGCTATATGTAGCTTGTTAATAAACAAAATATAAAAACAAAGTCTTTATTGTAGTTAATAATCAGCAGGGGTCCGAATAGGTAGAGTTTTAAGTACCAAGTGATATGCTTTTTAGGCCTGGGAAGACAGGGGTTATAAAAATGTCTTCTAAAACTTTTCTTACCTATGTTGAGCACAAAACTAAGCAGCGTAAAATACCAGGTTTCTGACCTTTCTCCAATTGTTTTCATTACGAGTAAGTAGGAATGTAAAATAGCGGAATAGAATATAAAATATATGATTTTTTAATATTTGTATGAAAGATACGTTTCTAAAATTATATGCTACTCTTTAAATTTTAAATCTCTAGAACCCAGAATTTCTGATAAGTGTTATGATCTGTGTATCTACTTAAAAACTCTACCTATTCCGACCCCTGACCAATCAGTCTCGTATACGATGAGATAAATTTAGGCAAATTAAAGTAAAAAATATTGAACAAGTTAAATCATTATTAGACTATATTAAAAAACATATCTAGGCAAAAATCAAATAATGTTTATTTGCAGGCGGCACCTCCTATGTCTCGGAGTGGCTATGAGAGCGTACCTGTCAGCCAAAGAGTCTGCAACCGCACTGTCTCTACTGGATGAGTGTGAGCCAGCACTGCTGGAACCCAAGACCACGGATCAAACACATAATGTTAGTATCTTCTTTAAAAATAGGCCTTCATTTTTCTCTACATAGCTTTGGTATCCACAATGTACTCACCTATGTAAAATAATGCTTTTCAGGTATATGTAGTTGGGTCATAATTTCTGTCACATATCAAGTGTGAAATAAATGACACATTTTCAATTTTATTATAATAATTTATAAATGGGAAGATAGGTAAATATACGCAGTTTATTCTAAATGACAGTATTTATGACCTGACTACGTATAACATACCAATCTGCCACAGATATTATTTATCTGTCCCATAAATAACTCTCCTTCTTTATTAGATCTTTTAATTCTTAACAAAGTAAGCCTCCAACTAGTCCTTAATATATCCTTTCCTTTTCTGATAAAGACGCCACTAGATAAGATAAGATAAGATCATTTATTTGCAATAAAGCCATACAAAAGTTATGTACTAAGGCATGCAAAATACATTGGTAAATAACACAGAAACTAAAACTAATTATTGGAAAATAAAATATTAATAAGATAAATTGAAATACATGAAAAAAAAAATGAATATTATTTAGAACTTAAAAATAAATTAAATTAATGAATAATAAATAAATTGATTAAATTAAGATATTACAAATTATCAAATTATTAACTTATACTTACTTTAATAACTAAAAAAAAAAAATTAGAGCATTAGCCACATTCTTAATCCTCAACAAAATCACACTGTAGCTAAGTAGACCACTATAATCCATTACAGATGTCATCCAACCCTTCTTATTTATCTAACTGTGTAAGGTATACCTTACTATATACTGGTAATATCCTTTTGTAAGTTAGTTCCTCCACTATGTGTTTAACTTCACCATACTGTTCTTTTATTTTATTCATCTTCATACGTATATTACATTTCCATGGATCGATAGCTTATATTTATTATTATTCTATTTCTCTCAAGAGGTAATAATTCGTCCCTTCTTCTTCTTCTTCTTATTATACTTTTCTTTTAAAATAACTTGACGCTGGCAAAACTAAAGCCGATTCTGAAGGCTTTAATTTTAGTTTTAGTGCTGTCAAAACTAAATTTTCTTGATTACAAAATAAACTTTAAATGTTAGGAACAGAAGCTAAATTACTTTGCAAAAATTTAAGTTTTGACAGCACTAAAACTAAAATTGAAGCCTTCAGAATCGGCTACACTGTCCTTTTTTTAAAAGGAGTCCGTACTTGCCAAAAAAAAAATCTTCCCCAGTCTTCTTATCATTCAGACAATATGATTTTATATGATACTACTGCACTAAACTTTTTCTTTAATTTAGTGCTGAGAGTTGAATTAAACAGTGTCTCCAAATGCACGGTAATTACGGTGAATAAACAGAGATGAAGGGCGGGGCTGTTGCGAGTGCGAGTGAGACAGCGATATCACCATCTGGAGACACTTAGTACCTTTATTATACTTTACAGCTTTTTGATAGGTGAGCTTCCTACAGAGAAGGCTGTTATTTTATTCAACTACTTTTCTCTATGAATTGCTAGTATCATAAAACCACTTATGGTCAATAAGAAATTTTTATTGTTTTGTTACTAAGCAATAAAGCGACAGATATTTAGAAAGGAGGGATAATATTTATTCAATTCTTATTTGAATATAATGTATTCTCTAGCCAACATTCTGGTGACTGTAATATAGTTTAAACTAAAACAGTTGCCAACGGAACATTTTATTGTCTCTACTATTAGACAATTTGCAAACCAGTGTTTTAAAACATTTAGTCTAAGATATTTTGTACACTGACTTTGTCATTTGGTGACCAATAAATACATTTTTAGTTTTATTCATTTCAGGCACCTTTGCATTTTCGAAACAACTAAAAAGAGCATGGCCTGATTCCGCATGCTAACCATTTCGGGTGTATTTTGTAAAGTCCGTTAACACTGTATTTATTTTGTATTTGACGACAGCGAGCACTAGCAGGCGTGCTAGTGACACAAGCGCGGGCACTATCAGCGCTGGAGCGTCGTGAGGCGGCCGCCGAGGCGCTCGCCTCAGCCCTACGTGCTGACGTCGCTTGCTATGAAGCGTTAGACTTGCTACTAGAGCAACACGCACTGACACCTAGACAAGGTATTACAGCGAGCACTATAGGTTGCAACTTCGTGCCTACTGCGCCCACGGGGTACAGGGGTTGGCGGGTACGAGGTACCACGCGATTTAATGTGCAGGGCCGTGCGCAAGGCATTCCAAGTACACAATTATGACATTGACAAAATATCATAGAGTCTACGAAAGAGATCCATATCTATGGAGCGACCTCCCGGCGACTGGCCATCCGCCTTGGTCCGCCCCACGCGTCGTGCTCGCTCACCCTAATGCCACACCATAAGATAAGATAAGATAAGATCATTTATTTGCAATAAAGCCATACAAAAGTTATGTACTAAGGCATGCAAAATACATTGGTAGAGAAAAAAAAAACGCATTCCCTCCGAGACTCCACCCGCCAACCCCTATACCCCGTGGGCGCGGTAGGCACGAAATTGACAACCTATAGCGATCGTGCAAGTGGCTGGTGTGTATTTAATTGAGAGCCCTGCATGCAGCAACTGTCTTCGCTTGCTACGAAGCGTTAGACTTGCTACTGGAGCAACATGCTCTGTCACCTAGACAAGGTTTATATTTTTTGTCATATGACTATTTTGTCCTGCTGTAAAGGCTCCAAAAAGACCAAACAGGGAGCTGGATTGTACACTTAACCTTAACCTCCGAGTTTTAGGACCTACCTCTTAAGGTCCCACAAGTTATTTGCAATTGAAACCTAGTACCTAGTAGAAAAGTACCCTTCCGTTCCAGAGAGTGAGCTGATCGAGTCGTTACCGATAAGTTCTCAACTGAGCGAGGTGGAGGCAGCACTAGTCCGAGCGCAGTACCGAGAGAGACTGCTGCGCTACTCGCCGCTCCCTGACGCACCCCTGCCCAACACAGATTGTCCGGTGAGTAGCGGATACATCATTCAAAAAGTCTGAGCGTTCTTACCGCCTCTAACTAAAGTTTAAAGACTGTCTTCTGCTTTCTATCCGCTCCCCCTTCATCCGCAGAACTTGGGCGTGTCGCAAACTTTTTGATATTATCTAAATTATAACTTATTTGTCAGTCTGTCCTTGTTTTTTAGCTACTGGTTAGAGTTAGTTTACTGTTTTCTTCAGAATAATCCAATAAAGGCTGCCTTTACATCTGTAATTTTTTTTCCCAGAAGTACCTTACGTAATTAACTTACCAACTTTTTGTTTAATCTTGATAAGATGAGAAAGGATTCCATGATCAATTCTAGGTACTTACGTGCGTAAAACTTACAGATGTATGTATATCCATCCATCAGCCCGTATTCGTCCACTGCTGGACATAGGCCTCCCCCATATTACGTCACCTTCGATCTCTGACGGATATCTTCGTTTCGGATTTTATCCATCAGAGATATCCCAAGCATAGCCCGCTCCACAGCTCGTTGAGCGACCTTAAATCTGCGAATCAAGCCTTTGGTAAGAGACCACGTCTCAGCGACGTACGTCATCACTGGAAGGACGCACTAGTTGTATACTTCAGTCTTTTAGCACTGCGGTATTGTCGACGCAAATATGTGACGCAACTTCCCGAATGCTGTCCACCCCCAACATATTCTTCTGTCAGCCTATATGTTGTAAAGTAGCACGGCCGGCGGGTACCCGGTCTTCACCACCAGTCGTGCCGCTTAACAAATAAAATTAAAAAGTGACCTAATTGTAACCTAATAGTTGGAAAAAAGGTTCTGAAGAAAACTTCGAGGTACTTTACAATTAAGTGTATTTAACTTTATCAAAAATATGCTTAATTTCACAAGACTGAAGATGTAACTGACAATATTACATTTTAACAAAATTTTGGCCAAGACATTATTAAAACTTTTAGAACCTCAAATAGTTGTGACAGTTACCGCCTTAACATCAGGGAGCAATATTACATTCGGAATAAATTCTGCCAAGACATTACTAAAACTTTTAGAACATCAAATAGTTGCGACAGGTACCGCCTTAACAACAGGTAGCAATATTACATTCGGGATAAATTCTGCCAAGACATTACTAAAACTTTTAGAACAATCTGTTGAGTTAGGTACCGCCTTAGCCACAGGTATCCATATTACATTGTATCTTGTGAATTTACATAAAAACTTTAAGTGTAAGAAAACTAAAAAAAAACAAGGAAAATAATTTCCAAATAAAATCTAGCTCAGTGGAGCCGTGAATCCATCTAAATAATATTTGTCGAACATTCTCTTTTGACTAAATCGTCTGGTACACCATTCAGTATTACCAGGAAAATTACGGAACAATTAAATTTTACATTTTAGGTTATCCAGTGAAACAGGAAGAAGAATTTACACTTGGTTTAAAAAAATCATAAATCTAAGTGTCCTGGAACATCCCGTCCAAGCCACCTTTTATTATGTGAGGTTAAAAATAAAACCTACGACACATACTTGAAATTCGCCAACATTTTTCTACCAAAATGGCACGTCGTCGCTGTCCAACTTAAAGGTGAATGAACTCCAACCTCGCTAACAAAGGGACAGCTTGACCGTGAAACACCACGCGGCGGTCATCTCTCAGCCAGCTGGACAAAATTCACGAAAGAAGCAAAACACCCTGGAATTAGAAGAAAAATAAAAACATATTAAAACCCTTACTACACGGAACGATGAAAACAGAATTCCGGTGACTCAAATACAAAAAAAAAAGCAATACGTACCATGATCTGACAATAGATCAGATCTCCCACCAACCCGGCCAAAAATTCCTTTTTAGTCCATCTCTAATAATTCTTCTGAAATACAAAAACAATATTACGGAAACCACTCCACGCAAAATAAACACACCAATTTAAACTCGAAACCAACCTTATTTTTAACTTTAAACAACTCCTGTTGGCAAATCCGCCATTTTCCAAACAAGGAACCAAAAAGAACGGTAAAAAAACGACACCACTTGTCTGCCAAAACACTGACCGAGCAATGCCTCGGAAACGGTCTCAGACTCGCACCAGACAAGCGAACGAACTTCATGTCTATCCACTCAACTTGCAACACTTACTAACCCAGCGAACAGGGGGTAAAATCGAAATTTACCGACAAGCAAACAACGACGCGAAAACTTTGAGATAACCGCACCTTATAAAATTTGCTACGCTACAATGTAAGTATATATGACCTAAGGAAAAAGTGACGTTTTGAAGTTTCCTGCTTCCCAGGTAACGTCAGCAGCGGAAGAGGCGCGGTCCCGCACGGCGGAGGCTGCCACGTCTCGCGCGCGTCGTCTTGCCGCCGCCTGTCAGTGGACCCTCGCCCTTAAGACATTGGACAACCTTGACCCCTGGTGCTGTGCTGAGGTCAGCATTATAATTGAATAAAGATTAAGTTTCGCATTACTACGCACGGTTTAAAAAAAAAGCAATTTAATTGGATAAGCATTTCTAGATTAATAACTGTTTGTTTTAATACTTGTTTAGGAAAAGTTGTTATTTTTCTTTTTCTACAGACTAAATTAAATTTAATAATCTAAATCATGCTAAAAATGCATTTAAATCCACTTATAGAGAATCCAACATTGAGATTGTCAACGTGTGCCGAGCGCTCGAGGTTGAAAGTCTCGATATATTGTCAGGAACTCATATTAGTCGGTCTGGTAGCCGCGAGAGCTTGCATAATCGAAAAAATGTGAGTTACAAAATGTAAACGGTATGACGTCACGCCTTTTTATTGAGATACCCTAATATCATGATAACTAAATTTTTCGCTTCCGAAAAAAACGCTACCATTATATTTTAATGATAGAAAACTGAAAAATACGTGTACTATGTTCCACTAATATATTTAAGCACGATTACGCTACCGGTTTCATCGATTTAATCGACATCTTCAGGCGAAAACAATTAGAAAACAGTCACAATCACATATTTGTCTGTTAATTATTATAAACAATGTATTTTTCAATTTTCTATCATTGTTAAAATGTTCCATCACGAAGTGACAACATAATATAAATATACCATTAATTCCATTATATTTTACGCTACCTAAACCCAAAACAAAAAAGTTATTTTGATACGAAACTACCCGCGCTGCTTCGCTCACTCCGGTAACGCAATATTCCGGTAGCGTAACCCTAAATCCCAACCGGTCTTAACCAGTTTCAAGGCCTGGTAACCGTACTCGAGAAGCAATAAAGTGAGTCTGTGTTGCAGGTGCGTGCCACGTGCCTGCTGGAACTCGGCAAGAGCTCGGAGCTGTTCGTGTTCGCTCACTCGCTCGTCAACACGTACCCGCTCTCCTGGACTGCTTGGTTCGCGGTCGGCTGCTACTACTATCTTATAGGTGAGCGGTTTTGAACTTTGTATTGCTTTTAATACTGTAATTTTTATTCATAACTAGCTTTTGCCGCGGCTTCGCCTGCGTTGATTAAGTCTTTGTATAGTCCTATCGAATCCCATCCCATACCACTAATGCCACTGTCCAATCCCATCCCACTAATATTCAACGGCGTGAAGGAGTAACAGTACATCACTTTTCTGTAAGGACTTGACACCCCATTGCCTTGCAAAAAAAGTAGTATATGTCCTATTCCAGGTCTAGAACTACATTTGTGCAAAGTTTCAGCCTAATCGTTTCAGTAGTATCGGCGTGAAGGAGTAACAAACACCCATCCATCCATCCAATCTTTCGCATTTATAATATTAGTAGGATTGATTGTTATAGGGACAGATATTTTATCTCACGAAGTTAGTTTGGCTATGGTTGTAGCTGTGCGCGGAACTTTTTATAGTGTGCGTAACTCTGGGAACACTACAAAACGCGCAACACACACAAAACGAGCTTATCTGTTCAAGTAATTACTGCAACCATTGGCAAACGAACTACTTATATCTACTCCCATACTGCAATAAGACAATTGCAACATCAAAAGCAGTTTTATAAGTCCCCAGATTATTTATCCGATGTAATAATATTACATTCTAACACCGCGATTATGCCCAATTTATTATAACACCGCTAGAGAGTCAATCAATAACAGTGACGATAAATAAGACCTGACCTTATTTCTTAAGCCACGCAAGGTGATTTATTAAGGCTCGCCTTTGATGATCACATCTTTGCCCGGGCTTCGTCTCCGCGGGCTACAACCCGCGTGTCCGCAACGCCCCCTTTATCCTGATTGGCCTTCAAGGCAGCGTTACCGAGACGACGCACCCGAGGTTCATGAACAAGTGTTTTCCTTCTCTTTTTTCGTGAAATTGTTAGTTGAAAATAATATAAATAAAGATTATATTTTTTATAGTCATAGATAGAATATAACTGGACATAATTAGACATTGGTACACTCGCGTGTCTCAAAAATTATGTTACAGTTGCATAAAATACTATTGCGAGATAGAATATCTGTATATGAAACTCATATCATCACGACCGACAAGAGATGCGGACGTACTAGGCCGTGACAAGCTCCGATCAGTTTCGCGTAAACTCACGAAGAGCACTCGATCGATGTACGCACGTGGTCCAAGTATTTACAACCGACTCCACGACAGCATTACAAGAATCGAATCGTTTTCATTGCTTAAATGTAAGTTGGAGAAGTGGCTTATTCGGCAGGCATTTTACTCTGTTGACGATTCTAGGGTTCCATAGTACCTAAAAGGTACAAATATCATGTATCAACTGGTACGGCTGATAACACTGATGATTTATATGAAATCTTTTTTTGCCGCCATTTTTCAACAGCCTTTGAAGTTTAGTTTGAAAAATACTTAGCCGATTGTTTTTTACAGAAGTAAGACGATATGCCTAGCCTATCATGATAGAATTAATAAATCTGTCAGTACACGTGGGTGTATGAGAGTTGACTGTTAAAACATCTGCCGCCCCCTTGGGTATACATAGAAAAGAATAGAATTTATTTCGCAAGAAGAGAGTACAGTACAAGCTACAAGAATTTGTAAGCTTAAAATCTAAGATACACATAAAGTACTAATAACAGATGTACGCTGTTATCCTAAATAGGATTTTACGCCTGTAGTAAGGAATAACAGCCCCGTTTCCTTGGAGGACAGAATGACATAATGTACTTAGTTAATCGGCTTAACAACATTAACTAGTTATAGGTAAAAGAGTGAGAAAAATCTATATAAATATATGTATAATTTAAGATGATAAGTATGGATATATAAGGTCTTTCAATTTAAATTTAAAGTAATTTAGGAGGTGATTCAGTATCGTTAATACATCACATTCCATTGCAGAGCACTTTTTTTGCGCGAACTTTTTTTTCACTTCTCAGTACAAAGTGGTCCGATCAGCTGACTCAGTTTGTATGGACAAGTGAAGAAAAAGTTCGCGCAAAAAAATGTACTTTGCAGTGAAATGTGATGTATTAACGATACTGAATCACCTCCTGAATTACTTTCCATTTAAATTTGAAAGACCTTATATACAAGGTGACTTTTTGATCATCGTCCAAATTCATACTAGTGGCTTGGTAAGTGTACAGCATCATGAATCGATAACAATTTTTGTGAAATTCGCATAATGAAATTTCGACTTCCCATAGTAATTCACTCCCAGTCCTGAGTGAATCACTATGGGGAGTCGAAATTTCATTTTGTGAATTTTACAAAAATCGTTATTGGTTCATGATGCTGTTCATTTACCAAGGCTCAAGTATGAATTTGGACGATGTTCACAAATTCACCTTGTATATGTATGTGTATGTGTATATATGATATAACATAAATGTCCCAGGTCAGAGCGTGTTCGCGCGCAGATACCTGAGTAAAGCGAAGAGCTTGGAACCGGGAGTGGGCTGCGTGTGGCTCGCGTACGGACACAGCTTCGCGGCAGACAACGAGCATGACCAGGCTATGGCTGCCTACTTCAAGGTGAGCCATATTGCCGATCAGAAAGTATTCACTACTATAGGTTGTCAACTTCGTGCCTACCGCGCCCACGGGGTATAGGGGTTGGCGGGCGGGGTCTTGGAGGCCCAAGACTGTGTGGCAGGAGGGTGAGCGAACACGACGCGTGGGTCGGACCAAGGCAGATGGCCAGTCGGCGAGAAGGTCGCTCCATAGATAAGGGTAGTATATAATGGATCTCTTTTGTAGACTCAATGATATTTTAAAGTTGTCAATGTCATACTTGTGTACTTGGAATGCCTTGCGCACGGCCCTGCACACTAAGTCGCGTGGTAACTCGTACCCGCCAACCCCTGTACCCCGTGGGCGCGGTAGGCACGAAGTTGATAAGGTATAGAGTTGATGCCGGCCTCGACTGTGGAGGTTCCACCATCTTACTTGTAAACATCCCCGAATTTATTCGGAAGAGAGTCTGCAGGACAGCTCTCAAACGGGCACAACCAGGTGGCACATCATGCCTGGGACCGATTGATGGCGGTATATCCATCCCTAATTGCCGGCCCTTACATAAAATAGACTGGTGACGGGCAGCAGTGTCACTGGTGCGAGGGTTTCGGCACCGCGCTCACCAACCCGCCTGCCCAGCGTGTGTGAGTATGGGCATCACTTCTAACAGGACCACAAAAAGTGGCGAAATCTTGAAAAGGTGTTCAAAAAGTAGCTCTCCATCCATCCATCAGTCCAGCGAGCCGCCGGGCTGATGGGTGGATGGAGAGCTATTTGTGTGAAGATCACATCAAGCTATACACATTGGGCTTTGTAGCTATCCTTCACTGTAGGGGCTAATGTAGTACTGCAAGTGTATAGCTTGATGTCATCTCCACTGTAGTTACAGCATTATGGGTAGCGTCATCTGAAAGTTAGCTTGACAAGTTAAAGAGCTAGACATTGGATACAAGGCCTTACTATCAGTAGTGCTACTAGAATTGATATCTGCACCATCTAGCGAGCACATCAGATTTATTCGAAGTTATTCTAAATGATAAATGATGAATTTATTATAATACTAGCTTCTTGCCCGCGGCTCTGCCCGCATTTATTCACCTCTGTCCCGTTTTCGGTTTGGGCGTTATTTTATTAACACCCCCTTAATAGCCTATTATGTATGATTGTTTGTCCAACAATAACACGAGTATTGTTGATAGGAACTTCATGAAATTTGGTAGACGAGTAAATGAGACAAAAAAAAATTCAAGTTCGAATATGAGCCAAATCGGTGAAGACTGAATCGCGAGTTCAGACTTCGGGACGAACTACTAGTCACATGTAATTTATTGATGATGTGAAGTTTATCCGGCAAGTTTCTAATTAGTTCTTTGTTTAGTCAACACCGCAGTTTTGCAAACCATTCTAGTAAACTAAGTGATTCGATAATAGTTCTTATGAGCATGCTATTAGGAATTGTATAAACTCTTAGATAAATGTGTAACAACTTTGCCAATTACAACATTGGTAACCTAACTTTGTGAAGCAGTAATATGCCTCAAATGAAAAACTTAAATTTTAACTTAAATGTCTACTTTTGTCACTAACAAGGTGATGTATTATAGATGCACTTGCACTTGTTTCACAGTATAAAAATTTGTCACTAAGGTATCTTTGTCATACCTAGAAACATTTTATCCTTGCAAGTTAGCTTTTAACTTGTTATCTCCATTATAAATTATATTATTTTAATGTATCGTAGACTCCAGGACCAAGACAAACCAAACATGGTTTCACGGTACTGAATAATCGAATGGGCGGAGGTATGCATGTATTTATATATGTAACCTATTAGTATGTAGTATATAGGATGGGATTTGGTCGGCCGCCTGGATTCGTGCTGGGGGCTCGGTTGGTGATCATTGAACCTGGTTCCTGGTCCCTGGCCGGGTCTCCGGTATGGGTTCGGGCGGTTGATTCGATTTCACCTTGTATAATATATATTTTAGCTATCATTTTAATCGTATATATATATTGCTACATAAATTAAATAAACGTTTAATCTAGTTCATGTACATTTATTATTTTATTACATATATTTTTTTATATAAGATAAAATTTTGACTTGTGAAACGTGTATTTTATACACCTATTTTGCAAAATAAACTATTTGAATTTGAATGTGTTAAAATATTGTACTTGTAACTGAAAATAAATAAATACAAATAAATAATTTATTTAATCCTTTTTTAAAAAGTAGTCCGTTGCAAGAACGACCACTGCCAAACCTAACAATGAAACAATATCCGCGTGAAATATATTCGCGATGATAATACTGCAGGCGTCCCAGCTGATGCCGGGCTGCTACCTGCCGGCGCTGTACGTCGGCGTCGAGTGCTCGCTGCTACACAATATCGCGATGGCGCGACGGTTCCTGCTCAGAGCAGCCATGCTGCATAACAACTGTGAGGTAATTCCATTGAACAGCTAGCTTCGAGAAGGTTAATGTCGTACCATCCAATTTCGCCAACTAATCAGTGTTTTGCATGGACTTTACTATATGCATCTCACTCCCACATACCAGGGATCCTCAATCCCTTTCCCTACCACTGTGTGGCTTACTAAATTAGAGCACGTCAAAGCGCATTGAAAGCTGACGGAATTTATTTCGAAGAAACGTAAGTGTCACTGCACCTCTTTAGGTGTAGTTTGTCTATGGGTAATTTGAATCAACCAAAAATTATATAACCAACATTACGGTGAGTGTCCATCATAACGAAATACATAACACAGCTAAGACTAAGGTGTCACAGACAAGATAGCGAATTTAATCCGTTGAAAGTTTTGTTTAAGTACGTTCTTCAGGTCTAGCACAAAACTTAGACAATTACTACGATCTCTCAAAGACAGTGACCCTTTAAGTACGCCCGGAGTGTACAAGATGCCGTGTGTAATTAATATACAAAAATATTCAAAAGTTAATCAATCAATCAATTCTCTTCGTTTTGTGTCGAGCTCAGCGCGTCTAATCAACTCGAAAGCATACACCTTAGTGTTCACAGCCTGCCTCCAATGTGGTCTGTCTGCTGCCAGGTTTCCCATTGTGCTGGGTCTATTGCACATTTCTTCATGTGGCAGTTAAGCACATCTTTATACCGCAGAAATTCTGTCTAATATAGTAACTAACTAATAACTACATTTTTAATAATATAAGGTAGAAAATCTCGTACTATGTATAAAGACTTAATCTACAACTATAAGTGGAAACTTGTAATTGGCCTTCTGTAATATTACTTTTAATGCTATTTCTCGTGCTATAAGTTCTCCGAATAAATAAATAATAGTACATTGTTCACCGAGGGAAGAAAGGGGAAGATTACCAACGAGGGTGTAGTTTGAGGCCCGAGGCGAAGCCAAGGGCCTCAATACACACGGGTTGGGAATCGCACTTTCTCCCGAGTGATACATAGTGCTTTATACTACACCTGCAAGGAAATAGTATAATTTTGCTTTTAATCAAGATACAATAAAAGAAACAGACTGACTCGCGTGCGATTGTCACTTTTTATTTCCTTCTTATTTTTTATTATGTACAAAGCAAGTGGCCAGTATCATTTTTCGAGTTTTATGTACGAGTTCGCAAAATAATACTGGCCACTTGGCCACTTGCTCATTATTTATGTTATTAATAAAAAACAGCACGTTAACAATGGATTTGCATATACTTTTTCTGCCCGCTCAAGCACGTTAACAATGAATTTTCATACACTTTTTCCGCCCGTAAATTTGTATGACAGTAATGACGTATTTTCTGCATCGTTTTCAAAAAAGTAAGAAGGTACTTTCCGAGCAGGTGTAGTATAAATAAATATAATAAACCAGGCGGACCTCCCGGCGGAAGACAGCGAAGACGTGTCCAACTCGTGCTGGGAGCGTATCTCCATCTCTCAGTGCGCGCACACGCTGCATGAGGCGGGAGCGGCGGCGCTGCGGGCCGGACATCCGCGGCAGGCGGAGGCGCTGTGGCTGAGGGCTGTCGACTTGACAACACAGAGAGGACAGGTACTCACTGTAGAGGACGTTTTTCCTGTTTTAAAATACACATGGTTTTTTCAATCCATAAATACTATAAATCTGAATAACCAGTAAGCTATGGACGATTCTTTTCTCGCCAATTTTGTTTTTGGCTATATCTCCTGAAGAAAGTTGTCAGAATCTAATGGGGTTTTTTTTTCTAAAACTAGACTAAATTCTTTACAAGTTTAAAAAAAGAGAGATATATTTTTTTTAATGTACGGGAGAAAGCATATGGAAAGAAAGTTTTGGTTATATATATAAATATTATAATATTATAAAAAACATATAACTATAACCATACATAAAAAAAAATTATGGGTGGCGTAAAATTAAGGTCAAAAACAACTACCCACAATTTTTTTTTTATTATTGTAGTTTTTTTTGTGATTCTAGCTTTCCTGCGGCACCCATATTGTACATAATATAATATAAATACTGCTCATACTGATTATTTGCCATGACCTTGACTGATCTGTGATAATCGGCACAGTTATGAGCTTACGGGTTAAGATAATATCGTCAAGTAATCCTGCTCTGAATCTTTATTTCCGTTGACAGCTACACCCGCGTTGGGCGGCCACACTGGACGCGCTGGGACACGTGTGTCGCAAGCAGGGCCGCTGTGACGAGGCGCTGCAGTGGCACGAGCGAGCCCTCGCACTCAGACCAGGACATGCGCCCACCTACTGCGCCATCGGCCTAGCTCTAGCTATATCTGGCAGGTAGGTGTGTGCCACGTGTGCCATGACCAAATTGTACATTTATTCTTTATTCTTTAATGTACACAGAAAAGCAGTTAAGACATATAATACATTAAAAGATATGTATACAGGCGAGCTTATCTCTAAAAAGAGATTTCTTCCAGCAAACCTAAGCGGGAAAGGGAAATTTTATTAAAATAAGTAATTATACATACGTGTACTACAAGAGATATATCCTAAATAATATATTTATATATATGTCAAAGTAATTAAATAGCGATTATACATAATGGCTAGATATTATTATATATTCGCTAAACTGCGTAGATAATGTAATAAATTAATTACTTTATCTAGAGATTATTCATAATAGCTAGTTGAAATTGGCTAAAGTAATAAATGCGATCCTACTTGCTTTGTTTTACTTATCATATGAAACTGTTGAAAACGGCGACTTGAAAATACAATTTTGAGTTGAGTTGAATAATTCTCAGGCGAACAATTTTATACTTTAGTGACAATTTAATTTTAAGTTACAAAACTTGGAACGATGCCTCGCTCCGCTCCGCTTCGCTCGGCTCCTTATTTTATCTTACATGTAAACCTAACACGCTCCTCCTCGCTTCGCTCGTCGTCGCACCTATTTTTTGACTGCTGGTGAAATATTTTATTATGTTCTATTACTTTATCCACGTCTTACTAGATATTATGTATAATAGCTAGATTATTGGTTAATTCTCCTCCAATAATCACTTTGTCTAAATAAGGTAGACATTATATATAATTAATTACGTTGTGTAATTAAAATGTCTATTTATTTTATTTATAACACTTTGCACATTTACACAAATAACTTAAAAGACAAAAGAAACAATTAAACATGGTTTACAAGGGCGACACTTATTGCTAATAGCAATATCTTCCAGGTAACCCTTGGTAGCTAACAGAAATATGAACAAAATAACATGTGGAGGTGTAAATACTAATCAGAGGATAATAGATCAAGATTAAAATATAAACCTAAATATCTAAGACATAAAAATACATGAGCATACTTAAATGTAATGTCATATGTGTATTGTAATTTGTAATCCAATCATTAAGTAAAATATTTGTTATTAGAAAATAATAAATGATTGTAAAACAATTCTAATGAGCTAAATTGTAATTACATGTGCTCATCAATATTTGCACATTGTAACCAATTTAAGATATACTATAAGTTAGTTCTGTATCTGCACTCATATTTAAGCAAATAAAATTTTCTTTCTTTCTGTTTTACAATAGAGTAACACTTTTTAGAAACAATAGGAATACATTTATTATATGTATTGCATATATTTATAATATTATTTATTTCTATATTTTTATTTTATTCAAGTGTATTTTTTTACTAAATTTAAGTAAACCCAACCTTTATTATTCCCCTGCATATTTCTCCATATTATATATTACATTAAAACTGACCTGTAATAAGTGTATCTGTTATACTTTTAGATTACATAAATAAATATCGTCGCTGCGGCTGCAAAATCCGCTATGTGATTTTAAATTTCAATTCGTATCGTAACGATACATAAAATTTAAAATCACATAGGGGATTTTGCAGCCGCAGCGACGATATATTTAATTTCATTTCATTAATTTGTATATTTCAGAGAAACGAAGGCTGCAGACGCATTGCACACGGCGTTGTCGAAGGACCCTGACGACGCGGTGGCTCTGGCGTTGTTGGACGCCATTGTCGACACCCTCGATGCTGCACTCGATGGTTAGTTATAACATTTTAAGGCGTTGCTGTTGTTATCAATATTTTCCTTCTCCGCTCAGCAGGTGAATCCTTCCCTGAGCCACAAAATAACCACTTACAGAAGGTTCACTCCGCATAACTAGCGAAAACAGGCGCACGCACACATAGACGCGTACGTACGACGTTCTCGGATGAAAATTCTGCCGAGATCATCATACGTACGCGCCTATGCATGTGTGCGTCTGTTTTGGCTCTGTCGTCGAGTCGGCCTTCTGGTAGTATCTATTTTGTGCCTGGGCTCCATGGTCGCCCAAGGGCAGTCAGTCGGTGACAGGTATATTTTTAAATCAATGCTCTCACGCTTGCCCACTACAACGCCTGATGGAAAGAGTGACGGCAGGTGAGTCTTACCAGAGACTTCCACAAAAATCTACGGAAGTCGGTAACATACGAATGACTATTACTAAGCGACCGCCTGTAACCACACTCCCGGTACCGCTTCTCACGACGTCGAGACGGGTCGCTTGGTGCCGTCGAATGTGCGAGTCAGTAGCGACCCCCCGCACCTCCGTACCGCACCCTGACGTGGCGCCTGGTCAAGCCGAAGCCGGTACTGACATAATATATTTCTAATCAATGATATTTGACAAAAATGTGTAGATAAGTTAGAACAGGGGATCTAAAAAGGCCGACTTGGGTGAATCATAAAATGATTTGAAAGTAGGATAGAGTCAGAGTTTTTTCACGTGTGCAAAAGAGACGGCATTAGAACAGAATCATAACATGATTCATGCAAAGCGGCCTTTTTAGAGGACCAGAATAAGCTTTTATTTACCAAAAGAAATGTTACATACAATATCTTTAATTAACACATAAATTATAATATAATTTATATTATAACTTATAAGAATCCGCGAGTGGCACGTTAAAATTGACCTTTTCGTTTTTAGGGTTCCGTACCCAAAGGGTAACCAACGGGACCCTATTACTAAGACTCCGCTGTCCGTCTGTCTGTCCGTCTGTCACCAGGCTGTATCTCATGAACCGTGATAGTTAGACAGTTGAAATTTTCACAGATGATGTATTTCTGTTGCCGCTATAACAACAAATACTAAAAAACAGAATAAAATAAATATTTAAGGGGGTCCCATACAACAGACATGTTTTTATTGTCGTTTTCATAGATAATGGTACGGAACCCTTCGTGCGCAAGTCCAACTCGCACTTGGCCGGTTTTTTTTCGTAAATATTTATGATTCGAAAACAGTTTCGAGGAATAGCTTTCCGTAACTGTTTCTGGTATACATATATTAAAATAAGCATGTATATCCTTTATTAAATAAAAAAAAGTGATGTCTTTCATTCGACCTTCAGTGACGTCAACATCACGCATCTTCAAGTCTGATAAGGATTCGACCATTCAACCTAATGTGATTACGTCACTTCCTTTAAATACTAAATATCTTTACATGCCTATATAGGCAGGCGTAGCTTCCCCCTCCACTGCGGCTCCAGTACGCTTGCGCGGCGCGCGCGGCTCGAGGCGGCGTGACGTCAGCATGACGCACGGCTATGGCTTGGCTTGGCTTGGCTTGGCTTGGCATGGCTTGGCATGGCTTGGCTTGGCTTGGCTTGGCTTGGCTTGGCTTGGCTTGGCTTGGCTAGGCTAGGCGTTGGTTGTTACATAATAGATAAAAGTTACAGGTTTCTACCTTATTCCGTCTAAGAGCTAGAGACCCGTGACATACGGATATTAATATATAATTTACTGAGGCTATTTATGTTGTGGGCCGTTCTTGGAGTTCGAATCTTGTGTAGGTAACCTATCCCAACTACCAACATTATAATATAATATATAAATAAATATATGCTGCCCTGAGTACGGACTACATTCGGCGTTGAGACACTCGGACCGTGGGGAACGAGTGCACATTCTTTATATAAAGATTTATCAAAACGCCTGGTCGATGCCTCCGGGGACCCTCGGGCTGGGACTTACCTCGGCCAGAGAATCAGTCTGGCCATACAACGAGGTAACGCTGCCAGCCTGCTAGGTACTCTCCCGCACAACGGCTGCGACCTTGATATAATTTTTTATTTTGTTTAATTTAAAATATTATTTAGTTTTAATTTTTTTTTATGTATTTGATTTATTGTTGAATAAATTGATTATCCATGAGTGAATAAATATAATATATGAAATGTTTCAGAGGAGGACATACCCCAGTTCCCGTTCCCCGCGGTGCACATCAGTCCCCCCGCCGCGCCGCCCGCCCCCGCCCGTGACGCCACCATCACCTCCGACATGAGCATGAGCTTCGACTGAACTAGTATCGAGACGTTAGACGTCGGGGCTCGAACCAAGGCTAGCAGCACAGGGTCGAAATGTCAGATATCGGGGCTCGAGTCGAGTTAGCAGCACGTCTGTAACGAATTTTTGTTATGGGGCCGTCCGTTTTTTTTTTTAGAAATAGGTTAGCCTAGCCTTGTATTTCTCTTAATTCTTGTTTGCAATAAACTGTTTATTCTTGTTAATATTATTTTATGTAATCGATTTTTGCAAATTTTGACACCCTCCCCCCATATCTAATGTATCAACCCTCTCACAAAACTGGCGTCATTTTCATTACTTGTATTACAAGATAAATATTCATGTTTAAAAAATGATTTTTTTTTGGCAGGCCCCCCTTTTTTGCCATCTATGCTCATGTTATTACCATCAACACCATGAACACCATACATATATACATAGCTATATAGACGGCCCCTATGTACGTGTGAACTGAACTACATTCTGAAAATAAATTGATCTGTAATAATAATGAGTTATAATTTGTAAATACATAAGTTAACTAAATAATAAGTAGTATGATTTTGATAATTTAATACCTTCCTTTCCTTGAATTGGGGAAATTCATATGAACCTCCAAGTACACCTTTTGTTTTTGTTTCTTGTGAAAGCTTTATAGGTTCGATAGAACACTAAACTCGTTTGGGTAGTGTTCCGAAACACCTTAGGTTGTCCGATGAAGTAGAAGATATTACTATCTGTCAGATAAAAGTAGCTCAATGCTGGTTCCAAAACCTCAAATGAGGTTATTTTGGAACGATCAAACGCGAGCAACTCTTTCTACTGATACGATCAATATTTTAATTTGCGATAATCGCCAGGAATATATTGCTCCTGTCTTGCTTAGCATGATGTGAAGTTTTCACAGTCAAAATATAATTATCATGGGTAAAAATACCAAAAATTTTATGAAAAGGTTTTCTGGTGATCTTCAATTCTCATGGTCAGGTCATGTGCACACAAAAACATTTAATCATAAGGAAAAATCTTATCTTAAAACAAAACTAAAAAATTTATGAATACTATTTATCCTGCTTTTTGGATAAATACTGATATTAACGGGTAAAAAGTCAGTATTTACATTATCATGATTACCGTTTGAACACATCTCAATCACAGATGAAAACTATTCCAATTATCTCGCCTAGAAAGACATTTTTATGCCGCGCCATTTGAATTTTTTTCTTGTTATTTCCTACGAGTCTCAAACTTGATTATCGGTAAGTTTTCTCTACAATTATAAAACCTGTAGATAAAAACTCATCCATCATTTAAACATTTTCGTCTTCCCGCCAAACTTTCCTTTTCACATGTTCCATTCCGAATATCACCAAAGTTAGTCCGAAGATCGGTACCAAACGTATTATTGCTCATCTGACTATAATTGCTCGGTTGTTTTCTTTTAGATGCCGACAAGGAGTCTTGCAAAAATAAAAACGGTACCAATACTAATTTTCTGTAGAGCAAATCTAAATATATAAAACAAAGTCGTGTTAGTTACACCACTTATAACTCAAGATCGGCTGGATCGATGTTAGTTATCTCTTTTTTGGTGTATTCTTATCCGCTCCGAATAGCAGAATAATTAATAAAATATCGGATAAGTTTTCGAATAACAATAAATTAATTAATTAATTTTACGAATGCAAACAGCATGTGGTGCCATCTGTTGACAAAACTACGCATATAAAAGAAACCTATATATGTAGCGTTCTGATATCATTAAATAACATCTAAACCCCAAGTTTTAAAAATAGCTTAGTTATTCCAAGAACTATTATTTCTGCATATATTCAATACCCTACGCTAAGCCTAACAACGGTACTGAATCTACATGGGTCCCTGCCATTCTTCTTTCGCAATGGCAAGCAATAAAACATTTCTGTATTTGTAAAAAAGTTGTATTAAAGTTATTACCTTAATAAAATCTTAAAATAAGTTTAACTAAAGTTAACACGATATTATTAGACTGTTTGGCGGAACTAAGTTCGCCGGGTCAGCTAGTTCATTTAATAAAAGCACAAATCGATAGACGACCGCGGAAGTTAGACATCTAAAAATGGTTGGTCAAGTCACAGGTGTGAGAACGGAGAGACCACCTACCTTTTTTAATGCCGTAATATAATAAACAAACTTTCCAGGTTCAAGAAAATTAATAGAATTGTGGCTTAAAATACAGTCACTTTATTCGCTAGCTGCAGGTTATTTTTACAAGGCGTTTTCGGGAACATAAAAGCGAATATTTATAATCAAAATACCTACCATTTTTCGGTAGAACTATTAGCACTTAACGTGTATTAAACAAATATTTAGATACGTGGGGATCCCGCTAGATGTCGACACATCCACTTCTAGGCAAATGCAGGCATGTTTGTTTATAGACATTGCAAATTTATGTATACTAAATGAAAAATAAATATTTATTATGTAACTTTTTAATAAAAACGTTTCACTAATTGTTTTAAAATTGCTAATGAACCTTTAATCAGTTTCGACACCATATTCCAGGCAGACCGGCTATGTAGGCCGGCTGGTTTTACCAAATTTTCGAATTAACGAGCGACAACTTAAGGAAATAAAAAAAATTACCAACCAAAATAATGATTGAAAGCCTGTTCAATGAAATGTCTGTAAATAGAAATAGCAGTTTTCATGAAAGTCTTAACCTAAGATTTTACTTTTGCTAAGTTTAAATTTCGGACGTTTCTGGAAATTTTGCTATAAAAAAATTTTCATTGCTATTTCTAAGAATTTAATTGAGCAGACTCAGCACTTTCGCAGCTCTCAAAACCTATATGCGTTATTTAGACTATGTACCTAAAGGTTGTACTGTCTGATTTAGGGTGATTATTTCTGGTCTAGAAATAAATAATAATAATATAATTATCTTTATTGAAATGGAAACATTTTTGAACATTCTTACATTGTTCTCTAGTCCCTACACTAATATTATCTTTATGCGGTATGTAAAAAGCCCTAATATAGGATTCATAAAAAAAATAATATAATTATAATCATTTATTGTAGTTATAACATTGTATAATTTTAAGATTGACAAACCAAATAGCATAAAATCAACAATTATTATACCATATTCATCGATTAGGAATCGATCTAAAATCCTCTAAAACTCACAAATGTGATGGATTATACAAGACATTGTTTAAAAGCCCTTTAAAACATTTTAAAATGAGCATTTTAGTAACAATTATGAACAAACAGAATAAAGGCCTAAAAATGTAGCCACCATAAAATGTATTAAAATGACCTAGCGATTAGTGTAGGCACGTAAAATTTGGACTAGGTAACATTCCTACGCAAAAAGATTAGCAAAATTTTGATAACCCTTTACCTAAAATAGTAGAATTTCTTAAAGCATAAATCTATGGACGTTCAAAGTTAACATCAAAATAGTATAATTAAAAATTTTGATTTTAATATTCGTTAAATCTATTTCCCTCTAAAATGGTCTCTTAATTACACTTTATTTTTGCTATGACCTGTGCCCCGTTTATCAAAAGCGATAAGACTAGTCAAAGGGAAAATATTTGTAACACAAAATATTCCTAAAAAGGGCACTGTATGATGAGCTTCAATACAGTTCTGCGGTGTACAAACAGTAAAATGTGTTTACCTTTAAACGCTCATGGGTAATATTTTCGACCTACATCGCAGAACTGTAGGGGCAAAAAATAAGTACCTACTTAGCATTTGGCGCCAGTCTGATTGCGTTCTTAAATATTTTTATCAGATTTAGAAACATGGCTTGATATCTAACCTAAAAATAATACAAACGAAACTTAAAACTACAAAAATATATCGATACAAAAGCCCAACTGAATGTTGGTTTAAAATTACTCAAGAAACGTTTTCAATATAAAGTTGAAGTTTAATTCCATATCCAGACCAAGAAACTGGAGCTGTGCAAGTAAAGGAGTAACTATATAGTTCATCTCGCTTACTTGCTCCATTACTGTCATAGTTCAACGGAATTAAAACTTCGACTTTAGTTAGGAACACGGTCCGATGAGAACCCGATAGAAATCTTACAACATAAGCGAACCTTACAACCTAAAAAACATGAATTTAAACAAAAAATAAATACACTTCTAAAAGAAATCAAAAACTAACAAAAAAAGTCGATACATGATTTTGTACGATGCAATCAACTAAGCGACCGGCCTCAGTAACTGGCTATTAGGCAAAATAATCCGAAAATCGTCCAGGGCGGCTGCTGGATACGTCCCCCAGAGCCGGCATTAGTGTTTACTGGGTCAGTGCCGGCTCGACCAGGGCAGCGACAGGTCGGGCTCCTCGGAACTGCTGCCAGTCACTGGCTCATACGAGCTGCCGCTCGTTGGAGGAGATGGCGTGCCTGGAGCAGAAATGTGCCAGTTTATAATGACATCGACAGTCGTACTCGTATCAGTGTGCGTGCTCCCCGCTCCCCCGCGCCTGTTCCTCACCGCTGACGCAAACAGTGACGGAATGAAAGATCAGTATAGAACATTCCCATACAGTAATTCTTTCGATAACGCAACATTGTGCGTCAAAATCGCCAGTCAAGCTACAGACGCTATGCCCCGATAGCAAATATTTGTACATAACAATCTTTATGGAGAAAAGGACAGCATCCATCTGTTTCTACGGGATGGATTAGGGGATAAAAGGGGAGTTACATTTGCAGAAATCCCAAGGGGTTATATTTGGTCTTTACATATGAAATTGCTGTTTTCTATAGAGAAAATTTTGTCATTTCTTACGTGTATGAATGAGACAACCCTAAACTAACAGCAACATTAATTTAATTTTTGAAAAGTGTCAGCTGTAAAACATTAAGAATCTTATCATGGAAATGGATGGCATTTAGGACGAACTGTTTTTTAACATTTAATTTTAGTTCTTTAAACTGAAAATAAAAACAAATTTTAATAAGTTGTGAAACCTTAAAATCAACTTTCAAACAAATAATTGAAATTTCTATTGAACTACAGGAATTATGAACTCTTTAATCTGTAAGAAAATTTCGGCAATTTCATAGGTACCTATACCTATTATGAAGTTAACTAGGAGCATTTTCTGGGATGACAGACAGATAGTTTTTAAAAAAAAGGGCTTCAATTCGTGACTAGACCTCGCGTTGCCCCACGGCTGAGACTCGTGTGACAATTATCAAATAATAGAGACTCACCCTCCATATTCCCGTTGTATCCAGTGTTGAACACACTCCCGTGGTCGCTGGGCGAGGACTGGCGCGCCCCAATGTGCAAGTTTCCGTTAGAGCCGGCGTGGGGGAAGTGCGGCTGCGACTTGGAGTTGCGCATCAGGGGTTTGTGCTCTTCGTTCGGATGTTGCCATGTCCAACAGGAGCGGCAGAAGTACCTACAACATGGATTATATAAATTAAACTAAAGACGGATTTTTAATCAGCTGCAGTTAACTGACAGTCCATAATAGTAGGAAATACGCTTTTAACTCTTCTGGTACTCAAGTGGCTTAGAGCTGTATTTTAAAGTTACCGTTACCGGGCGGACATTAGCACCAACTTTATTACGAAGGTACCTTAGGGTGTACTGATGTTGGCCTAGAAGCCATCTGAACAAACTTCTTTTTCTCTTGTTTTTTTTTTCTTTCTTATTTTTCTTAAAGCGAAAAATAATATATATACAAATTCTACCGTTAATTTTCAATTATAGCTTAAAATAATTTTTGGTCTCAACTACTCATACCAAAATTGGTGCTATTGTCCGCTCGGTAACTTTTCCAAAGCCACCGTACTATATGACCCATTTCACATTGCAGCTACAAGAATATAAGTTCGCGACAGTGTGAAATGGAATTTATTGAAAAAGGCGTTACTTTGCGGAAGTCCATCATAAATTTGTGGATATATTAATAATTTGCAATATTCCGCTAAACACTCTTACCATGCTATTCAAAATGCAGACTCAAGCACCGCCCGCCCTCTATCTTTGATAAGTTGTCTTGCTTGTTATTTAAGATTGCTTTATTTTGTGCTCGTACTGCTTGCTTTGCTTGTGCATGTTTTATGCGGGAGGGCGGGCGGTGCTTGAGTCTGCATTTTGAATAGCATGGTAAGAGTGTTTAGCGGAATATTGCAAATTATTAATATATCCACAAGTTTTGTGTGAAATGGCATCATGAGCGCTCAGCTACACTGTCGGGCGGCGAGCGGCTAAAACAAACGTTGTGTCGCCGCTCGCGCTGCATGGCGTCCTAGAATACTCCGGTACGTTTATTTCAGACCGCTCGCCGCTGCCGCGTGCGCCGCTCGGCTGTGTTGGCTGGACGCTAAGAGTTACAAGCGCATTTCCCACTATCACCAACTGTCTGCTTACAGCAGCTAATTAAAAATGAGACTAGTAGGATTCAAATTTCCAAGAGCACATTTTTGTTTAGCATGCGTACTTCAGAAGACACATAAAAAACTCTTGTGTACATATTTTTACATTAGGCCATCACGCCGGAACGTAATAATTGTCGGTGAAATGCATAGACGAATACAGCCTACAGACTCCTCATAACAGGCGACCGATTTCTGTTAACACATCTGACTGAACCAGCAGATACAATTCGCCACTCCAAAATTATGTTTCGGTAGGCCAAACCAAAATGGCTTCTATATTCATTAGGAAAGATATGTTTGTGGCGCTATACGTAAGATTGGAAGAGCCAATAGGATTGCAGTATCTCGTTTCGATTGTTGACAGAATTATTTGTACGCAAGATGTTGAATAATGGAAGTTTTTCTGGGCTGTATTGTCTAAGGTGAAATGTGATCACGGTCTACACTCTGGAACACAATCGACATCCCCAGGGGGATCCATGTCGTGACAAAGTAATAGAGACTAAAATAGCATAAAGGGGAAAAAAACTCAAATTAACCGACCAATTGAAGGAGCTTACCGGTAACAAGTGGGCTCCCTACAGAAGTAGGGTCCTTGCTGCAAGTTGCACACCGAACACATGGAGTCCTCCAGATAAGGCAACACCTGGAAAAGACATGTTTATTGAAGGTCTTCGTAACCAGGCAGTAAAAATAAATATGAATAACTTTAAAAAAAAAACTGAGAATAGTTTGAATTATAATTTTAATTTTTTGCTTGGATGACGTTTGACGTTGATGTTGATGTTTTACAAAATTGTATTGAAAATTTAGTTGCTTTTATTTTTCAGGAAACGGTGGGCTGAAGTGATGATGTAGTATATTTTTACAATCAGCTCACGTAGCCCTTTAATTTGATACCCCACACGATAAGTTTCAGAAGAAAAGATGGTGACCATCATAATTTTTTGACATGCTAACAAACAAGGGCGGATACAGGGGGGGGGGGCAGGGGGCCATGCCCCCCCCACGAAGCCTTTGCAGTTTGCATTGAATCTTAGGCACCTGCCTGCTGACTGCCGAACGAATGAATTCGAAACACTTGATTATATACATAGGTATAATAAAAACATTTTTAAAGACAAGTAAAATGGTTATGCTCTGGTAAATTAAAAAGGCTTGATGAGTAAAATGCGCAGCTTATATGGGTATAAGATCGAACGAGAGTTCGATCGAACGAGGTTATAGCCTGTCGCAACACAGTAGGGACAATGAAAGAAATGATATCTTTTTCCAATTCGTCTGCGAAAGCCACAGCAGTTTTCCGTGCTATGCTTGGTAAATCCTTTTCAGGCCTTTGTGAGACTAGGTGGCAAGAGAAACACGACGGCACTATTCAATTTTGTACATTGTTACCTAAGATTTTCAATAGTCTCGAAAAAATTACCAAATGGACGAATAGTCGTGATAGTCTCCAAGGCACATGCACTTATAAAACGCATCACCGACAGTGAATTTATTATAGCAATGTTTGCTTTAGGAGATGTTTTGGGAACTACCCTTGCACTAAGTTGGGTTCTGCAATCACCTACGCTACACGTTGTATCTGCAATTAATGCTGTTAAAGACGTACTTTCAGTTGTACAAAAAAAGAGAGAAGATGTTGTTTCTGTGTTTAGACATATATATCTTAAGGCAGAAGAAATGGCCAAGATTCTGGACGTAGAAATTACAAGCCCACGTACAGCCCGAAGATCCGTTTATAGAGCAAACCACCCAACCTCCAATCCAGGACCAGAGGCGTATTTCAGGACTTCCATTTATATACCACTTTTGGATCAAATTGCGAATGACTTGCGGAGTAGTCTATGATGATGATGTCATGAACACATTCGACCTTCGCTTGCTCATGCCCTTAGTTATTGTGAAAACCATCACTGAGTCCACGAACGTGACAAAGGCTAATAACTACCTTCAAAATAGGATTCAAAAAGTATCACAGGCATATGAGCGTGCACTGAATGACTATGCAGTGAGTCTGGAGCCAGAATATGCTATATGGGTAGAAAAGTGGCTGCGTTTAAAGAAGGAAAAAGGAGAACTTCCAATCACTGTTTTGGACGTATTAAAGACCACTGATGAAGACATGTTCCCCGCGATACGCATAATGCTCCACATTTTAGCAACGTTACCAGTGAGTGTAGCAACGGCCGAAAGATCTTTTTCTACCCTGCGCCGCCTGAAACCGTGGCTGCGTACGCGAACTGCAGAAGAGCGTCTTACCGGACTTGCGCTTTTGCACATTCATAGGGCATTAAATATTAATGTTGATAACGTAATAAATCGGTTTGCCAAGGGCAAACGAAAAATGGGTTTAATGACAATTAAATGACAATTTGAAAAATAAATAATTAATGTTTAACTTTTTTTAATTGTTTGATTGTTCTTTGTTTGCGTACATGCTTCGGGTTATTGGCGGCCTTGTGCATCTTAATTTTTTTGAAAATCTTGAAACCGAGGTGTCGAGGGCCCCCCCCAATCTGAATTCCTGGATCCGCCCTTGCTAACAAACCTTTTCAACTTCGAGAAAAAGGAAACGCGAGTACCCCCAAATTATACCATTTTCTTAAATTTGGATAGCAGGCCCATGGACTAAACTAAGAGAACAGTTGTTTCATTGGAATAGTAATTGAAAGTCACAGATGGTTATCAAGAAAAGGTAACTAGCCAGCTTCGCCTCGCACTTAGGGTTGCCATTTCAAAAAAAAAGCCAGACATTAAAAAAAACGGACATTTTGGTCGCAAAATGAAAAAATAAATCGCACGTGCAGCACACGTTAAAAGATTAAAAGACGGGTTAAAAGACGTGGGGAGGGGTGCGACGTGGAAATAAATTTACGTTTTTAATGCAAAAATTAAAAACCTTTCTTTTTCATCTACGCCAAAAATCCGGACAAATTTAAAAGCCGGACAAAGTCCGGGCGGAAAGCAGATTGTCCGGACAAATCCGGACGGATGGTAAACCCTACTCGCGGAGCATTATCGCGATCGAAAAGCACGGTCGGTTTGGACTTTAAGATAGATTTAAAAAATTATCGGCGGCCCTACCACGTAATTCTGATTTGTATCAACTTCAAGAAAATGCATGCGAAATTAAACGCTTGCAAAAGAGACGGCATGCTAGGCGGGCGTCGTCGCACACACGACAAATTTCAATCTCAAGTTGATGTTGATAAAAGTCAGAATTACGTGGTAGACCCGCAGGTGTGTGTCTCACCTGCACCTTCTTGGTGAACTTGTCTGAGTGTATCACGACGTAACCGGCGGAGATGGCACGGATGTAGGACCGCACGTTGTTGAACGTGACGCGGCCTGACCCGATCGGGTACTTGTTCTTGTCAGTGTCGATGCCTGGAACAGACATCAGGTATTAGTAGTTCGCCACAAACTGAACCCGCGGACACCCAACCGCATATCTCTGCAACCCCTTGACCGATTCGGATCAAGCTTGAATTTAATAGTAGTTTATGCTACAAGGGCGCAAAGGAATAAATTACGAGGACGATTTAAAACACGAGCGTAGCGAGTGTTTTAGACGTAACCGAGTAATTTATTGCTCTTACGCCCGTGTATCATACTACATTTTTCAATGCATAGTGTGAGGAAATGAAAACATATAATCTTGTGAACTTTAAATTAAAATTGGCTCAAAAGGACTGTATCCAGAGCCGTTAAACAGTGGAAAAAAAGTATAACGTCTATGGTACACAAGAAAGGCTGCAGGTTAGCCAACCATTGTTAACAAATAAAAAAAAAAAAAATAATAATAAAGCCCTAGGGCAAAATAATCGACTTTCTGTTCGGTTTTGATGCATAAAAAGTGGGCCTTTACGAGCACATGCATTGAAAAAATTCTTTTTGTCTTATTTGCTTGTCTACTAAATTTCATGACGATCCGATGCCCTATTACGTATCTTGCAAACAGTAAGCAATCGACGAAAATTGTGCAATTGTTGTGTCAAAAGCCACTTTCCTTACTTTTGACACAGCAATTGCGCAATTTTTGTCGATTGCTTACTGTTTGCAAGATACTTAATAACCCTGCCGATCAACGATATTAGAGTTATCGTCGAACAAACGTACATAAAACGTTAAAAGAAAAAAAAACTGCGCGCCACTATTCGGGTACTGGTCAGATTAAAGAAATGTATACATTCTTGGGCTAGTGGTTCAACAGTTTCTACCACTAATAGAGGTTGTGGGTTCAAATCCAGGGTATGTTCGATCTGCGTGCTTTGGAAGACTGGGTCCATATTGACTGGATCCCATCCATCAGACTGTTCGTCCACTGCTGAACATAGGCCTCTCTCTTTGAAGGTCCTGCGTCATCGTCATCCAGCCGCTACGTTTTGTTGTACGTGGTCTTCCAACGCCTTTCTGCCCCAACGGCCATCATGTCAGCGACGACCATATTCAGCCCACTGCCACTTGATTCGGCAGGCTATGTCGGTCACTTTCTATCTTTAACGATGTAGATTTTATCCATCAGAGATAATAATCGTAATAATCGTCGCTGAAGCACACCGACTTTCGTTGAGTCATGTCATTATGTTAAGGTATAAAAAATAATGTAACTGACCTGCGTAAACGACGCCAGTGAAGAGGTCGTCCATGATCCTGGCGAGCGCGGCCGCACTGAGCATCCCGTGCAGCGCCCCGACGAACACTGTGCGCTTCGGTTCGAGCCGCGCCGAGCCGCAGCCGACCCACGAAGAGTCGCTCACCGACCACGGGATCACCTGCACCTGCGGGCGGCTCGACTGTTGGACATGTGGACCGGTCCCGAGGGAGGGGGCACGGGATGGTCACGTGCTACTTCATTATGTCTCCACGTTTCCATCCACTTATTTCACAGACAACAAATTAAATTTCAAGTAAAATTCACTTTAACATGTTGATGGTTGTGATTGTCGGCACTTCATAGAACTTATTATACATCTTTGATGTAATAAATTACTCTTACTTGTTCACAAAACGTTTATATATGTTGTTACACCCAACCGGTTTCGCGTACAAGATCTTAAGTTAAATTGAGTCCGCGTATAAGCATTTTCAAGGATTATTTGACTAAAAATACATATTATTTTGTTTACGTATTTCTTGCGTGCGATAAAATTAAAATTTGAAAACAACAAAAACTTTTCACAGAGACGTTCACTTTCACTTTGACAGTTTAATTTTACATTTACACAGGCGTTTAGGAACGCTATTTAATAGTACACATCCAGAAAAAGGGCGGCGCTTCAACTTGTCCGGATAACACATCTCTATTGACATGGGTTTCGTATCTATAGGTTGTCAACTTCGTGCCTACCGCGCCCACGGGGTACAGGGGTTGGCGGGTACGAGGTAGCACGTGACTTAGTGTGCAGGGCCGTGCGCAAGGCATTCCAAGTACACAAGTATGACATTGACAACTTTAAAATATCATAGTCTGAAAAAGAGATCCATTATACATCGGTTTATACTACCCTTCTCTATGGAGCGACCTCCCCGGCGACTGGCCATCCGCTTTGGTCCACCCCACGCGTCGTGCTCACTCACCCTCCCGCCACACCATCCGCATCCCCTCCGAGACCCTGCCCACCAACCCCTATACCCCGTGGGCGCGGTAGGCACGAAGTTGACAAGGTATAGCCTATTTTACGCCAGATGCGATCGCAAGCACCACACCCCTATGCCATATCTGATATCTGTGGTCGCCTTCAAGGCATGAAAATCCAACAAAGTACCTACGTTTACGCAAAGCGTTACATCAGGTACAATCATAGACAATACAGCCCAGAAAGAAGTCTATTGTTCAACATCTTGCGTACAAATAATTCTGTCAACAATCGAAACGAGATACTGCAATCCTATTGGCTCTTCCAATCTTACGTATAGCGCCACAAACATATCTTTCCTAATGAATATAGAAGCCATTTTGGTTTGGCCTACCGAAACATATAATTTTGGAGTGGCGAATTATATCTGCTGGTTCAGTCAGATGTGTTGACAGAAATCGGTCGCCTGTTATGAGGAGTCTGTAGGCTGTATTCGCCTATGGGTTCAAAACACAATACAGTTCGGCGCGGCGTTCGAATTACCCCCCGCGCACCCTGTCCAAGATCTGAGAATGATCAACTATGATGATATCTGCCACTAACTTCGCCCCAGACATGTGTCGAAGTGTACACAGACTTACCTCCTTACTACGCATTTTCCTGCTCTGCACGTGGTAGTACCAGTCATTGCCGTCGCGTCGCGAGGCGCCAAGCAGCGCGCGCACGCGCCGCTCGCTCTCGAACGTGACGTACGCGAACCCGCGGGGGGACCCGCCCCCACCTACGGTATGCTCGCGCTCCGGCCACTCCACGCTGGAATAAAAAAGGGAATTACATTAGAAAGACCAAAAAGAAATGATTGTACGTACTAAAAGGTAAGGTGGAAGTAGTATGGTGGCAGTAAATGGAAGAGTTTCCATTAGAATAGAAAAACATTTTATCAGCAAGTCAAAAATATCAAAAAGGACAATTGTTTAGAAAATAATAGGTCTTTATATATGAAATTTCAATAGCTATTTCCATTATTTAAGTTGATTTCAAGGTTTTACATCTACGTATTAAATTTTGTTTTTATTGTCAGTTTGTTACACAAAATTAAAATTTCAAAAACAGTTCGTCCTAAATGCCATCCATTTCCATGATAAAATTCGTAATAATTTTGTACAGCTGACACTTTTCAGAAATTAAATTAATGTTGCTATTAGCTTAATGTTGTCTCATTCGTACACAAAAGAAATTACATAATTTGGATTTGTCATTTCTAAAAAAAAATGCAAAAATGTTAGTACTGAAAATTAAGTTTCCGTTAAATTCTCTATAGAAAAAGGCAATTTCATATGTAAAGACCTGATAACAATTCACAAGTTATGTAATTTGTGTTCGATCCACGTGCATCAGAAGGCACGTTCGAGTTAGTGTGAGTCCATATTAAGTACGGCGTACTTGGTACTTAGTACGCTGGTAGGGCTCACTGGAATGTAAACGTCGCGTCGTCGTGAAACCTCTAACACCCCCTCGGGGAGTAATGTCGTGATGATATATATGTCTAATTCAAATAGTTCATTTTGTTAAGTAGGTACACATAATACACTTTTTACGAGTCAAATTTAATCTTGTAAAAATATTTTATAAAATAATAAACGTACACGAATTCATGTCGTGGGCAAATCGTTAAGTATATAATCGAAATTATTTCAGCAAAAAAAAAAAAAAAAAAAAAAAGTAGATTAAGCGTGTTAGGTTTACATGTAAATAAATTTTGGGATCGTTGCGGCCTGAAAGAAGATGTAGTGACTAGAATAGAAAAATGAATGCTTCAGTGGTTTGGGTATGTAGAGCGGATGAAAGTAGAGTGACAAAAAAAAACATTTCTAGTGCGCAAGTGGAAGGTAGAGCTCGACCAGACCGCCCCAAAAGGACGTCTGCTGGCCCAATTGGCGATGTACTGAAGAAGGGCAATGTCAAAAGTAGCCGGCATAAAACAGCTTGTGCGACAAGATTTATGAATTTGGAAGAGGTGTAAGAGATGTGTCTGTATCGTAGCAGATGAAAATCTATAGTCTCTGCCGGCCCCTCTGGGAGAAGGCGTGAGTATATGTATGTTATGTAAATTTGGGGAGCCGAGCGAAGATATAACAGAAACATGATATGCCAAGGCAGATCACGATGCCAAATTCTAAGACATGGCGACGATTTATAGACATGGAAAAGAGGAACACTCACCGCACAGGCTGGAAGTGCCTGAGCGTGTGCATAAGCGCTTGCTCGGTGATGTCCCACGGCAGCCCGCCGAGGAACACCTTGGCGGAGTAGCCAGAGTTGGGGTCTGGGCAGCGCGGCGGCAGCGTGCCGTCCCAGCTCAGTGCCTCCTTGAAGTGCTGGGTCGACGGGACCACGCCACCTGCGGGGCAGACGGAGAGTTACTAGATTAGAAAATAATCGGTGTAAATCAGTCAACGGAAAAAAATTAGAAGTCTGATAAATTACCCCACGATAAAGTGGGTTGAACACAATTTTGTATGGCGACGGCTACAATAGTATTCAGCATTCACTGTCTTTGCGTCGGCCAATCACGGCTGGCATAGTGTCGCATGACAACAGTACGAACCAATCATGAGCCTTTTGCTCTGTTCAGTCTCTGGTGCCATTTTCCAATTACACTTTGGTAAAAATGATACTTCTATGTTTTTTTTCATTCGCCGGTGTAAATGGATAGGAAGCATTAAATAAACTATTGGATAACTTTTATAAAAAAAACCGGCCAAGTGCGAGTCGGACTCGCGCAGGAAGGGTTCCGTACCATTATCTATAAAAACGGCAAAAAAACATTGTTGTATAGGAGCCCCCTTAAATATTTATTTTCTGTTTTTTTGTATTTGTTGTTATAGCGGCAACAGAAATAAATCTTCTGTGAAAATTTCAACTGTCTAACTATCACTGTTCATGAGATACAGCCTGGTGACAGACGAACAGCGGAATCTTGGTAATAGGGTCCCGTTGGTTGCACTTTGGGTACGGAACCCTAAAAAACGTACCGGAGCAAATCAATTAATATAATGTATTTAAAATAAATATGCGGCAAATTCTAATTTTTAGTTTGTGAAAGTAGTTCAGTAACAGTGTAGAATTGGGTTACAATTTTGTTTCAAGTAAATAAGTACCCTTTTAAAGTCAGCTGTGGCCTGCGCAGTCCCCCCCCCCCCTTCCCTTGTCAAAGCTCCGAGAACAGCGACGTCATCTGTTACTAACTTTACGCTCGCGTCCATGGTTTCCCAACCATCAAAAGCAGGTAACTAAAATTTCAAATTTGCCTTCAGTGGGTATTGAACAATTTAATAATAATAATAATATAACCTTTATTTCCCAAACTACACTAGTTAAAAATTAAACAATTTACGAAGTGCGAACATATCCTTAGACAATCGGAATCGGATCGAATCTGTTTTTGATGGTTGGCAACAGATTAAAATTCCGCCCATCTCAAATGTTGGTTGAGGAATTAGTCACAGATGGCGCCGCAATAGTATGTTCTCGGAACTGTCAGAAGGACGCCATTTTGCTGTTGCTGTCTCGCCTAATCACTAGGCAGAGCGAGAGAGAGAGAGAGAGAGAGAGAGAGAGAGAGAGATGACCAGCGAATGAGTTCTCTGCGGGTGAGATCCCACATAGTACTGACAAGAATTATACTGTGAAAGTATGAACTTACAGAAAGAGGCTCGTCGCGGCAGCACTCTCGTGTCGTCGCGTCCGTTGGCGAACCCGTCCGAACTGTTCAGGTCTAGCGGCCAGCCTGTCTCAGCCTGCAACACACATAACACTACACATAAGTACTTTGTTCAAAACAAATATATTTTTGAAACTTTATATAAGGTCTTTCAATTTAAATGGTAAGTAATTTAGGAGGTGATTCAGTATCGTTAATACATCACATTCCACTGCAAAGTACTTTTTCTTGCGCGAACTTTTCCTTCACTTGTCCATACAAACTGAGTCAGCTAATCGGACCACTTGTACTGAGAAGTAAAAAAAAAGTTCGCGCAAAAAAAAGTGCTTTGCAGTGGAATGTTATATATTAACGATACTGAATCACCTCATAAATTCCTTTCATTTAAATTGAAAGACCTTATATATTCGCGTGTATTATCCAATTTAATTTATGCCACTAATTGCAACTAAAACATCAAAATTATGGACGGGTTTCGACAATGCAGATGGCAACTTTTTTACACATTTGCAAAATGTGATGTCAGAAGAATTTACATGCATTTTTGAGGGTACTAAACAACGACCAACTTCATGTCTAGCCGTTCCGGATACATATACTAATGCCTCCATCTCAAAGGGTTAGGCCTCTGCCACATCCATCAATCTAGCCATACAAGCCATCTATCCATCAATATCCATCTATTCCGGGTGATTTTGACTCGACCCTTTCCATCATGTCGCTATTTGTTCAGCAGACGACCTAGGTTGGCCCAAACGACTCTACACTTATACCATATAATAATTGCGTCTCTCTTCTTTAATTCATTCATTCTCTACACGCCCAAACCACTGAAGCTAAAGATCAATAAACCATTAGACGTCGTAAGGAAGGCAAACCTTTTTCGCCAATACAATTGCACTACTATACAAATGTCCTGTATTTCCTTCCTCCCCGCATTACCCCGCAACACACCGGCAGTGGCGGAAAAAATTGTGGATAGAAAGATGTCTAATGGGTCTGTGACCGGAACAGACGTAGGCTTTTAGAAGAAATCTTGAAACAAAAGAAATAAAATGGCGGAGATAGCAACTCACATTTTTGTCGCAGCTGAGACGCAGGTGTATCGTCTGCGAGTAGGACTGCACGCGATGCCGCGGCGTTGGCTCCGGTATCGCCAGGGCCTTCTGAAACGGACACCACTTTACGTACCTGGATGCTGCCACGGTCCAGGCAAGTACAGAAGTTGCCTGTCCCCTGAGAGCTCTGAGAACACGCTATTGCGACGCAGCCTGTGAATTACTTCACGCTCGGCTTCTGCACTGGCCATAAAGAAAAAAATATTCTATGTCTATGGCACTGGCCCGAGCTGCAGGGGGACAGGCCACGTGATACATTTGTGGGGAAAGGGGGCGGTTCCGTGTACATCAATATTTTTCTTGGCGTAATGAGAACGGGGATTCCAGAAGAGCGTTTACAAATAAGAAAGGAGGGTCAAAGATTGCGTCACGCGGTTCATGGCCAGCTTTTTGATGCTAAATGATAAAGGAATTTAACGAAACCCTAAAAAAAACACCTAGCCTAAGAAAGAACAACTAACTCTATATTAAAGAGACTACTTCAGTAATGGAACGAAGTGTTGAAATGGTACTTACTAAGGAGGCAACAAGGTCGGTAATCCCTTGACCTGACGAGCCAATATCGTCGCTCCAACTCTGGCCTGGACGCGCGCTCTCACTGTACAGAATTTTTTTAATTAAATTAATTTATGTACAAATTAATATTTCAACCAGTGCAACAAATTGTATATGGTCTGAATGTTTAAATATACCGGCAAAGTGAGAGTCGGACTTGCGCATGAAGGATTCCGTACCATTATCTATAAAAACCGCAAAAAAATAACGTTTGTATGGGAGCCTTCTTAAATATTTATTTTATTCTGTTTTTTGGTATTTGTTGTTATAGCGGCAACAGAAATAGACAGTTGAAGCTATTACGGTTCATGAGATACAGCCTGGTGACAGACGGACAGCGGAGTCTTAGTAATAGGGTCCCGTTGGTTACCTTTTGGGTACGGAACCTTAAAAACCAGGCCTTATCATATATACCTCGTAAGGTGCTCGCTGCTATAACCCCATTATACTGGGTGTTAATATGATGTTGCGGAAGCCAGAAACTATACGAATAACTTTTACTATGGAACCAAACGTTCAAATGGCGAAAAAAAAGTCAACACAAGGCTCACCTAAAGCTAGCGAAGTCCCTGGATTGTCGCGGCGGGAAGCACCTGGCCGGCACGAGCGCGCGCGGTGTCAGCGCCACCTCGGGACTGCTCGGCTGGTCGTGCTCCCACAGCCACTCGCCACTGCCGTTTATCTCCTGCGACAGTAACGGAGTTCAATGCTTGAAGGAAGCTTGAAGCTTGCTTGTTAACGGATGGAGAATTTACAAATTGATATAATGAGGACAGATTGTAATTTTAGTGGTAAAAATTTAGGGAAATTGGGACGCCGAAGAATTCTTTTTTTGGTTCCGTACACAGGGTAAAAAATAAGCCTTTGTGGTGAAACTTCGTTGTCCGTCCGTCTGTATGGTCTATAGCCATAAAATTATATATACTTTTCGGAGGAGGATTTGAACCCATATCCCTCCCTCTTTCCGCACTACGAGTCCATGGCAAGGAACAGTACCGATTGCCATTCTTTGGGCACGAAATCATAACATCTATTTATTAAAACCCTCAAATTATACCTTGGAATCACTAAAACTGACTCGATGGGAGATGTGACAGAAATGAACTGAAATATAATATAACTGAAACTTTGAAAAAAAGTTCCATGAAAAGTAATACGAATTACGAAATTAAACTATTCTGCCGAATGTTTACAGAGTCATTAAAAGTAATTCATAGTCCCGGCCCAATGGAAATGCCACCCAGACACATTTAAACACCAGAATATCCGCCCCCAGCCCGCGGAATACATCCATAAAACGGGCACAAAATAACTACGCAGTTTTAAATGCAACTTCACTTTTCCGGATCGCGGGCTTGCGATTAACCCTCGCTACAATACAGAGGCTTTGGCATGAGCCTACACAAATAATATTAAACTGCAGAGCCCATGCCAATAGCTTGCAATAAAGCTCCTTGCCAAGTGTCATGCCATACAAACTTATTATTTTCGATACAATATCGAGAGACTGGGCTTCGAGTGGGTTAAGATTTGTGCGTCGTAACTAAGCCTTCTTGGCAGAGCAATATAGGGTTTTGATAACTTTATCATCTGCGTTTCCTTACAATTGCAGTGGATTATAAAGACTGTTGTTAGATGTAACTAAAACAAGTCTAGTAGAGGACGAAAACTGGTTCTGTTTCAGTCGTATCTGATGGAGAAAAAACAGTATCCTTTTTGAATATAGGCACATTCAAAAATTGGATCATCTCGAAACTATGACAGAAATAAATTTCTATGTTTGAACACTTGGCGATTTATCCATCGCAAGGAGATATATATTAACATTATATCATTGCAGTATAGAAACGCAGAAAGAAAAGTAAAGAGTTCAGAGCTCCTCACATCTAGATTTACTTTCCTTTCTGCGTTTCTATACTGCAATGATATAATGTTAATTTGGATAATCTCTGGTTGTTTATACCAAAATGAAAATGTCGACCAGCTCAATAGTTTACAATGTAAATTTTATAATGGAACCTTAAACGAAAGATACCGACAAAATGGCGCCCGACATGGGGCAATAAGTCAATTTTACGTAATAAAGAAAATACTCTTCAAAAATCACCCCGCGCTATAAAAATTTCCATCTAAAAACCATCTCGAAATGGAACTTCTAATTATTCATTTAAAGCTAGATAGGAAAATAAAATCTTATTCCTATGCAATAGAGTTGCATAAAAAAACCGCTCGATGTGGGCTTGCATTGGCCATGTTTGGATTATTTGGCAGCGTGCTGAACATTAATACGGCCGGGAGTGTTGGCAAAGGGCCTTGGCAGGGACGGAGTTAGGGGTTCTAGGCAGACGGGCACAACCCGTATCGAAAATTATAAACATTTTGACCATTATTATTAAAGCATAAGTAAACATGGTGTTTCTAAAAAAATATCACAAGTTAGATTATGAAAAAGTATCAAGTGTTACAAGTTAAAATCTGTTTAAAATTACGCCTTATTCACCCAAATATTTTTATTCATCCCAGTAACTTTATTATTTTTTATGATTTTTATATTCGGCGTAGCATCGACGATCGATCTTGTAAATAAATTCATACAAACACAACGACTGCAACAGAGTACTTTTTCTTTGCAGTTTTTCTGACGATATTTTTGAAATAATAGAACCCATCTATCTCGAAAAATATACAAAGTACGTCCCTGAGGCTTGGCGAAGCGGAA
The DNA here is from genome assembly GCA_934047225.1 of Ypsolopha sequella. NCBI lineage: Eukaryota > Metazoa > Arthropoda > Insecta > Lepidoptera > Ypsolophidae > Ypsolopha > Ypsolopha sequella. The sequence goes on along the minus strand of OW203990.1, from coordinate 26,838,055 downwards.
CAGGCATTAACTTACACTGCATACGGCTCTAGCGAAGGATGGCGTATTACAATTATTAAAGGCCAATAAAACTTCAGATGAACTACCGGGGAAGACTCACATTATTTTTGTTGGAAAACGTAGGTAGGGGAATATTGAGTCAATAAACTCTTCTATTCTGAACCAGTGGCCTTATTGTATAACTTCAACATCTATCGCCATTGCTTTTAAAGGTAACGTGATTGGCTAGAAATGACGTGACACATCGTTTCTAGCCAATCACGCGTACTTTTGAAAGCGATTGAGATAGATGTTTAAGTTCAACAATAAGGCCCCTGCTTTCTCGAAACGGCGAGTAGAATACACATACAAGAAACCAAGAAACTACTGGAGCGCAAACTTCCTATAACAAGGTCACACCAAAAAATTTGTACTTGAAATTCTACCCTTTATGAGTACACGGAGAGAAAAAGTTTCAGGAGTAATAAAAGACCGTTACCTCACAAGAAAATGAAGGTCATTTTAGCGTGAGCGTTTCAATAGAGGTTAACACTCCGGTTTGGTCATAAACTCTACTCCATTTGCGAAATCATGATTCCTGTGACGTTTCATTGGGTAACTCTTCTTTCTGCTATTAGAGGCTAGTAAGAGGACAGCTTACAGACAAAAAAACAGGAGCCTCACCATGCCTGGGACAGATGGATGGCGGTAGATCCATCCCTAATAGCCGGGACTTATATGGAACAGACTGGTGACGGACAGCAGCGTCACTGGTGCGAGGGTTCCGGCACCGCGCTCACCAACCCGCCTGCTCAGCGTGTGTGAGTATGGGCAATTCTTCCAGGATGACCGCCGGGAGGGGCAAAGTCCTGGAAAGGCTTTTATGTCCAGCAGTGGACGAGCTCGGCTGATGGATGGAGGCTAATTTTGATAAGCCACGAAATCTTCAGCAGAATTTGGGAACCTCGCCATGAATTAATGACGAGCAATAGAGACTATTTTAATAGACCCTGTGCCCCAAATGTCGCGGTGAATTGATCATGATATCGCAAATGTATTTTTATAGATATAGGTTTTCGATACTTGTAAGAGACTGATGACGGACAACACAAGCTGACATGACGAAGATAAGGAACGGTATAATATTCATCACAGCAACTAAAACGTATGTTATTTCAAGTCTCTCATACCATTTTTTGAGGTCAGAGGCGACAAGGCTAAGTGCACACTTTATTTGAAACAAATGTAGAAAAATAGAGAAAAAAATGCCCTTTTACTCTGGACTTGGAAAACGAAAAAGAACGGCGTTGGTTTATAGGTACTAGAAAAATGCCATACGGAAGGACGCGCGTCAAGGTTTGCGAACAATCTTAGAATTTAAAATTGCAAGCAACCAATATATACATATACCAAATTTTAGTTTAAATTTTAGGGTTACATCAAGACGAAAACCCTCCGCCGTATACGTCCGTGAAAAATCTTCAACTAGAGATTGTATAAAAATTCGTTAGCATGTGGTGAAGAAAAAAAGTTTACAGGTACCTTCACCACCATTTTATAATATTTACGTTAAGGGGTTCCACAAAGCAAAAATTTTTTTTAAATTTACATATTGTTCACGGTCTTTTTGACTCGATAAATCACGAAAAAAGCGATTCAGGCTCTATATTTCAAAACCAAATAAATTTGCGTGCGTGGCGGTCCAGAAAAAAAAAACTAACCAGCAGGACGTGGCAAAAATATTTTGAAATTAGCCTCGGGTACGCAGTTCAAAACAAATCTAACTAAGCCACGAGTAAAAATCAAGAAAAAAGAAAATACGAATTTACAAGCATTTTACACACGGTAGTTAAAATTAGCAAAACACTAAAGCGATCCAAAAAAAAATTAAGTAATTTAATGTCCACTTTTAAACTGCACCGTGAAACGATTTTGATGATAATTTCTTCTATTATAAATCAGATAATAAAGGTTTACAGGGAGGTAACGAGTATCAGCACTCACCCGATGGTTGGTTCCCAGCGCAGGTGGCGAGGGCTCCAGCAGGGCCATGTCCAGCCCCATGAACTCTGCCAGGGAGCGGCGGTGCTCGCTCGTAGCGCTCCCTCCGCCGGGGCCGCCGCCCCGGCTGTTGTCCTACAATAAACATGCTTAAGAGACTAATGCATATGGAGTTTACCACATATGTTTTCTGTGGGGCATACGCTTGGCCATTACGACTGCTGGAAAGCGGCGATGAGGCAAAGGATAAACCGTTCGCTCAGAAAATGTTAAAGTGAAATCAGTCGAGGGGTTAGTTTAGCGACTTGCGCAAAATCTACAGAGGCTGGTAATGGACGAATGATCTGCTTGGAACCACTACCGACACGGGTGGTCGGGGAGTAAGGAAGAGGTTTTAAATGTTATAAATGTTATAAAACGTCCTTTAAGAAATTTTTTTCAAGCGTACGTGTCGTAGGTTCCACGTGAATGTTACAATGTAAAGTTTTTCTCGGGGACATGCTATAGCTGCATCTAGTTTGCTTTCAGATAGGCATTTTCAGCATTGGCAAAAAAGTTTTAACTGTAGATCGTGTGTTCTATATGAATTTTTGAACGTGACATTTTTTCCCGGGGATACGCTAGTTTTGTTCCTACATGGCTTCTATAGTTCTAGAATATTGCAGCGGACGGAATTTAAGGAATTACGTAGAAAAAAGTAGATATTAAAAAGAATAGAATGAATAGATGGGCGTGAAAATAACGACATGTACAAAAAAAAAATTAAGGTTGGGGAGAAAAGTTTCGTCGACGGTATAAAGAACTTGTTGGCGGTTTTGACAATTTACTGAAAACTGAACAAAAAAAATGGCGGGTAATGCTTCGAAAGAATCAATTAAGGCCATCGAAAACTACTTGGAAAAATGGTTCGTACGAATATACAAAGGTTTGAAAAGGAAATAATCTACTACAATAGTTCTTGAAGTCTTAATAAAAATTGATAGAACATGACATGAAAAAGTAAACTTGTGAAAAAAATTATGGTCCATTACTTTTTATAAAAAGCTAGGAACAACATTAAAAGTTTCACTCACCTGAATAAGCGGCATTGTGCCGCAAAAACTCTTCGAAAAGTCCTCGTTGCTACTGTCGATGGTAGATCGGGCAGAGTTTCAGCTAAACGTGCGGGCGCGGCGGTGGCGCATAAACGACTGAACGCGGGACAAAGTGTCATGAACCAAGAAAGAACGCCCTCGTCACCCCATTCTCCCGCCTACCACCTTTCGAACGATAAACCACGCCCACTTCCGGTAAAATGGCTTAAGTTTTTACGAACTGAAATTAATTTATCAGCAACTGTAAACTCGTTTTTTGTTTAGCTTTAAGAATAATTAATCTGAGAAATAATTTATCAGCATTAATTAGATTTTACGAGTAGCTAAAACATAAATTAAGGTTAAAAGTTGGTAAGTTGTTGGCGCGCAAGATGGCGGCAAAGACGCGCGCATTGGGCTACACGTGGCGCGGGAAAAATAGAATCGAAACTTTCAAAAATGGAAACAGGATAGAACTATTTAAAAATTACTGGTACATTTTGAAAAAAGAAATTATTTTCTATGTAATACTGTGTAGGGACAAAAATATTTCTTTCTTTTTGTAATTTACTGCTTCCGGGTTATTAAATGCTGCCATCTATATTCGTGATTATCGCAAACACAATTTCCCTTTCCTTTAAGAAAATATCAACGGAAACACTAGTTTTATATTGATTACTTACAGGTTAAAAAAATACGCTTTCTTTTTAGTTTTAGGTTTTAAATTTTTTATATTTAGAACTTAGTGTACTGAATCCGAACTCAGATTTTCTCTATCACCTTGTAATATTTGTACAAGATTAATTTTGAAAAATCTCGTTTGTTTACTTCTTTCGGTGGGGCCTCGCGCTTAGAACGCGCTTTCAACTTTAATTTTCAATAAGGACTTTTCCTCAAAAGTTATTTTTAATAGTAAGATAAAAGATCCATATGACCAAGCGTAGTTTTTAATTTATTGACTCAATAAAACAATCACATACTGTTTTTCATTGTACAAATTTATCATGAAACCGAACAAGCTCTTACAAAATATTGTTATCTATTTTGAAAATAAGGCTTTATCATAAACTTATTTTCACCTTGATAAATGGACTTGTAATGATGAAAAACAAATGTATAAAATAAAACATAAAATAAGTGCAAAATTTGTTCAGAAGCATTAAAAAAACGTAAGATTTTAATTAAGTTGGTTTAACAAAAATGGAGCTGATAGAATAAAATCTCAGTTCAGATTCGGATTCAGCCTCGTATTATAGTGAAGTAAACTTCATTGCATTCAGCACACAACATGTTGTCCTGATTGATGTCAAATGGCTCACCTCAGTAATGTCTGTGGTCAGGATAGCAGACCAGTTTTAGCAGATACAGAGCGCCTTTGTCAGAGCGGTTTTGTCGTAAATTTGGGCAAACGGTGAGCCGCTTGTTAACACCATCCATAAAGTTCTCAAGTTTCAATATAATTATTAAGTAAAACAAATATCACGTTATGAAAAATGCATTGTCAAGTTTTAACATTACTTTTTATTTATTTTTCTCTCCAGTTACACATGTTATTTACAAGATCATCAATCATAAACAAGTCCGGATACATCGCATACTTTTTTTCACATTTATTACCATATTTGCTTGTAAAAACTCCATAAGTATGCTAAACGTAATAATCGTCGGTGAAAAGCGGTTGTACCAAGTGTGCACTGTGATTTGAATTTCACAGTTCACACTTGGGAACACCTCTGTTACCCCCTCGGGTATTCATGTCGTGACCATTATTATGTAAGTATGGTTTAGCTAAAGGTTACTATATATCTTTGGTTCCAACTGGACTGGGTGCCTATCACCAAAAACATAGATACACTATCGAATTCCAATTGTCTAAGGATATGTTCGCACTTGAAGTGACGACAGAGTTCGTAAACAGTTCAATACCCACTAAAGGCAATTTTGAAAGTTCAATTTTTATCAATGTTTTTGATGATAGTCACCCAGTCCAGTTGGGAACCAAAGATACATAATCCAAGGGCTGATCGTATAACGGTCTTGAAGCAAACTGTTCGTTTACGACAAAAAGGAACAAACTTATACGAGGAAGCGAGTTCCAATAGTCATCCTACTCACTCGCGTAGGTTTGGCTCTTTTGTTGAAAGACGTAACGAATGGGCCTCATTCGCTTCTGTTTCTACTCTCTTTGGTTTCTATACCCTGCATTTATATGAGAGTAGAATCTTATTGAAAGTCCAAATTCCTTCGTTAAATGAATGTCGTTTAATCAGCAAGTCCGAATAACGGCGCCTTGATGGTCCCCTGCGCCTGCGGTGTGTGCGGGCGCGGGAGGGGCCCCCGCTCCCCGCTGTAGATGTATGGCAGACGCAGCACCCAGTAGGCGGAGGCGGAGAGCTTGACGCGGGGCGAGCCGGGGGGGAGCGGCACGAACGTCGGGCCCGAGGGGACGGGCTGCACCTGCGGGGAGAAGGGGGCGTTAGCATTTAGTAGTTCAGGGGTCGGCAAAAAGGTTTGTCAAAAAATAAATCTTTCCTATAACCACTTTCGTAGCATCGTCCCGCTCTAAGCATAAGGATTCGCGTAAATCGAAAATAGAACTCATATTACGTGTTCAGTAAGAGCGATTTTTACTAATTATTATCGAGACCAATAGCTAGGCCTATAGCCGGACCACGAACACTGAAGTAAATGTTCGATTTCACCTCAAGTACGAAAACGTATACACAATAGTTATTTATGATATTAGTGCGGTAAGTTGGTTTTTACAATCGAGTAGACGAATGTAAGCCCGAGACGAAGTCGTGTAAAAACCAATTTCCGCACGTGTGTCATACAACGTTTTTCAACACATTTGCGAGAAAACAGTACAATAGGTAATGAAACAAACTTTTTCATTGAACTATTTTTAATAGCACTACTCTTGGAAAGAAAGTAATTCATTGTAGTAAGCCATCAAAACATTTTCAGAGAATGATTGAGTATTTCTTCGAGTCTTCCATGATATATAAAATTATTAAGTCATAAATAGCGCTCTCGCGATTTTGGCGGCAACAGCCCATTTTCTGCAATTTGCGCCTCATTCATGATATCAGGTGGAGTAGATTCCATATTAATATCGGATTCGTCACTTGAATTCATATTATTTTGTTTATTATTCGGAAAGTCGCAACAAACAATCTTTGACGTTTCTAATCTGATATGAAAATGGGCTATCTAAAATGGCGCGCATTTGCAATGCAAATGGCGCCACGTGCATGTGGTGAAAATTAGTACTACATCTTACGTTTCATTTTCTCTTTAGTATTAAAGTGAGACAGACGTATTGAGCAAAAGCGCTTCCAAGGAGTTTCGGTCATTCAGCTTATTTATTCTCGTAATGTGAAACTCCTTGGTGGAATTCAACTTCTTAAAACTTCTTATGGAAATTAAAAAAAACCGTAAAGGATACGCACGGCGCTATACAACGGAGGATTCGTTCCATTGTATGGTGCGTAATGTTTAACTTTCGAACAATGTATACAGGCTTTGTAAATGCATTTTTTGAGCAAATGTGTTGAAAAATAATTTTCCTACGTTTTAAAAAGGGCGCGGGGGTTCGCAAGCGCCACGCCCCCTTACCATATCTCCTGATATTTTCACGATCTACGGTCCAATTATCGTATTCTATTGCAGCACGTATGCAGTTCTGCTGAACGTCAAAAAGACGTTCAGCAGAACTGCGTACGCGCCGCATTAGAAAACGGTAACTGACGGCTGGACGAGTGCGCTCCGTCGATCTTGTCCATCAGGCGTGATAGTGGCAGAGTGGTCATAGGCCAGCCAAAATGTCGGTATAATTTGGGGGTACTCATTTTCCTTTTCACCGCAGTTAGACAGGTATGTTAGGATGTCAAAGAACTATGATGGCGGCCATTTCTAAAAAGATAGCTAATAGAAACGATTATCATTTTTTTGTGTGGAATTTCTGAAACATGTGGACTTATTATCCCAGTGGGTTTATAAACCACTTTTCAGTCCAGCGTTATTTATTACCTTGGGATCTAACGTAACATGCAGCGGCGCCTTGGGCGTGACGACATGGATCCGCATGCACTGCGCTTGCATCGCCTTACTACCGCGACAAGGACACACGTAGTAGAGCGGCATCTCCGACTGAGCGAGACGCGCGCCGCCTGCGCCGCCCGCCCCGCCCCGCGCACACCCGCCCCCGCCCGACACCACTGTATCAGGGGACGACATCATGAATCTGGAAACGGAGAACATACTACTAAAAACATTGGAGTAATTAGACTAGTCAAGCAATAAGAAAAAGGAGCAGGTTGTGTGGGAGATACAGCCGCATATTATTTAAGCGGATATTTCTTGCCATGTGGTACCTTTTGCCATCATGTTCAGCTTTGGGACGTTAATTTTTAGTCTCGGATATGCACTTCCATGATCTCTGTTACAATTAACACCACATACATACAGTGTGTCCCTCGTACAAGTGCACATCCGAAAAGGGGTGAAACTAGACCTTTTTTTATCGACAAAAAAATGAGGTTTTTTTTTAGAAAATCTTTGTTTTATGAATTTACGTTTTAAATATTTTTTTTGCCTACCATGAAGACTATGTATAAAATATGTCATAACTTTTGATCTATTGCGAGTAATGCAATAAAAATAAAGCTGTTATAATCCTTAAGAATAGACGTTGCATACCAAATCAAAAAAAAAAAACATAACTACTATTACCATAAAAATAATATCCTAAAAGATTATTTCTTTAATTTTTCCGTCTTTTTTTTTTGTAATAGTAAATTTTTTCAAAATATACTATTTTCACTATAGTTTTATTCCTATTTATCATTTCCTATTCCATTATCTTTCTTACAAAAAAAAAGAAAACGTTCTATCATAAATACAATATCGCTGGGGTCGTGGCGCCGCGCCACGCTTGCCTTGCCAGTACGCGCAGACGTAAGCGGGTGATAGGACGTGGCGTTTGTAAAGTCTGTGCCGACCTGATCACGATGTCGCAAAGATATTGTTGCGCATTTGGATGCCTAAATTCGTCACGAAAAAAGGAAATTGCCTATTTTAGACTTCCGGCTGATGTCCAAAAGTAAGACTAAAAAATATCACTCAAGAGTCAATAGATTTAAGTACGCTTGTCAGAACAAAAAGCAGGTTTCTTTGAATTCGAATTTGACTTTTTTGTCGGTTGTCGCCGCCGTCACCGCCGCCGCGCCGCCGCAAGCAAGTCTAGCCAACCAATCGGTGGAGCGGCGCGCGGTACTTTCAATCAAACGGCAGATACGACGAATATGCGGAATATGTCTCAGAGTAAATATATTTATGGTATACAACTCCGCTATTATAGAATTTGCTGGAATGGGTCAGAGTAAATGCGGAGGAAGTTACCGTGGGCAATCATTACGTAAACAATCATCTATCTTTAGCTATAGTAGAAAAAAGTCATGTCTATCTGTACATTAAATATATTTGTGAAATTTTAAATTTAACGAGTTATTTATTAGTAAATAGTTTTGTACTGAGGCCAAAACTACAATTTTTGTCTCTCTGTCTATCTTTCTGTGTCTTAAATTCAAATTCAAATTAAAATAGTTTATTTTGCAAAGTAGGTATATATAATACCTACACGTTTCACAAGTCAAAATTTTATCTTATAAATATATACAATAAATGTACATGAACTAGATTAAACAAAATTTATACTTGCAATTGTCGGCACTTGGTGAAACTTGAAACACATCTTGAAAAAAAAACTAGATTAAAGTTTTATTTAATTTATGTAGCAATATACAAGGTGACTTTTTGATCATCGTCCAAATTCATACTGGTGGCTTGGTAAGTGATGAGTGTCATGGATCAATAACAATTTTTGTGAAATTTGTAAAATGAAATTTCGACTCCCCATAGTGATTCACTCGGGACTGGAAGTGAACTTCTATGGGAAGCCGAAATTTCATTTTACGAATTTCAGAAAAATTGTTATTGATCCAAGATGATACTGACCACTTATCAAGCTTCTAGTATGAATTTGGACGATGATCAAAAAGTCACCTTAAAATTATAGATAAAATATATATTATACAAGGTGAAATCCAATCAAATGCCCGAACCCATACCGTCTGTCCGTCTTACTGTCTGTCTGTTCCGTTTTAAATTTCGAACCACTCAACGGATTTGGATACGCTTTCTTTATTATTACAGTATAGACTCTATTACAGTATAATTATAGATATATACAGATTCTTACGAATATTAAAGTAGAAATTGAATAAAAAAGAAAATTTTCGATATATATTTCGACCCACTTGGGATCGTCGTCAGTCGAATTATAATTATAGGCTATAAGAGTGTTGATAAAAAAAACATCAAGCCAAAAACGGGGCAAAGATTGAATAATCGTGGGCGGGCGGCGAGCGAAAGGCTATCTATACTATATAGTATCTATACTAGGAATATTATTAAAAAGGTCGTTAAAAAGGTATGTATGAAATGTTGGGTGTTTAATTGTGAGTGGAGAAAAACCTTGACATTTTTTGACATTTGACATGGTTTTTTGACGTTTTCGTGAGACGTGTCGTTGCATGGGAGTGTCAAAATTTTAACGGCCTGTATCTCCCAAACGGCTTTTTAATCGTTCATTATTTATTATTTAAGATAAGTTAATGCTTATTTTTAATATTGATATGACGATCACGAGTCTTATCGTATCTCGAAAAACCCAAGTTATGATATGAGTGAGCGACAGCCCTAACGCTTCGGTGGCGCGTAGGTATTTAACTCGGGAATTCGGTTCAATTTCCCTACTGTCTTTGCTTATACTGTGGTATAGTGATCGCTTGTTTGCAGACATCTTTTAGATGTGCTGATTGTGATAATTAGGGCCCATTGCTGAAAACTGAAAAAGTCTAAAAAATCACAGAAAACGTCCGTTGCAACACATATACGACACATTTTATCATTTCACTATTGTAGGGATCTTGCTTGGGGGACAGGCTTGCTTGAAGAAAAATCATTGGTATTCTTTGTACTATTTCTAGTAATTCAGTTCCAGACGCACTGTGTCCGGTTTTATGCTGATGCACCGAACACGTGATATACAAGCGGCACGCGACGAGTTAACTAATTCTTAATTTTAACAAATCAGTGCATTAAACCGGATGCATTCACCTAACATTTCTCAACATTTAAACAATTTATAAGAACTTTGAATAACAGATTCAATAAAACTTCTTTAATAATAATCTGGACTTTTAAGTAACATCTATAACAGATAATAAATTCGTTCCCGTCACATTGGGCCTTCGAACCCGATGTCGTGACATTTGATGTCAATCACAGCGAAAAGCATAAATAATAAACTTCAAGACTTCCCTGTCAAAGCACTTTTACTGTCAAGTACTAAATACGAAAATGCTTTAATCTGCGGAATTCTTTCTTGAAGTCGATCACGGAAGTGATGTACAAGTTCTGAATTGGGCCTCCAAACGAGGCGCGAACAAAGAAGCATCCACTTCAAAACGGAACGCCGCCGCCTGCGGCAAGCGCTATGCTTTTAAATATTTTTCTCATCTTTACCGCGATGTTTTTGTAAAAACCAGGGACATACACCAATTCATATTGGCCGTCTAAATGAAGTCCTAAAATGTATTTGATTGAATTGTTTCTCCTTTGCGAATTATTTTGGTACTTAGACATTATGAAGAACTATTCGGAACGGGCTCGTAAGTACCAAAATAATTAGCAAAAGAGAAACAATTCAATCAAATAATTTTAGACATTCATTTAAACGGCCAATAGGAAGTGGTGTATGTCCTTGGTTTTTCCAAAAACATCGCGATAAAGGCCAGAAAAATGTTTAACAAAATGCTTTGCATCAAAACTGTCGTCGTCGCGGACCGGGTTCTTAAGGTAGCATTCCGATCTTGACAGTCGCTACCCGGCAGCGGCGACCGTGGTCGCGGAGCACTGCTTTACAGGGATTGTATACAAAACTTTCCAAAGTCAACGACCGTGTCACGCGACCGGTGGGCGTGGCCTGCTAGCGACCGTGGCAGCGCCGCCGGGCCGCTCGAGAAGCAGTATAAAATTGCGTCGTTTGATGATGAAGACGACGAGTATTTAGTAGAGTTAGTAAAAATCCTCCTACTTACGATTCTCGACTCAAATCGCATAAAGATAATATTGTTCACGATAATATTTGAGAGCATATTGCGTGAGTTCTCGTTTGGCCTTTACGGTGTCAGACACAATAATAGTTTCTTGATAATTAAATAATCAAACATAAGACACGACACACGCAACCGTTTAAAACAATTAATCCAGCCTGACTGTTGTTCGTGTGGTCGCTGCTATCCGAATGCGCGCGCCAGATCAGCGTCATAGGATCGCGGCCATCGGTCACAGCTGCTGGATAACGACTGCCAAGATCCTAAACAAGGGGTCATCTCACCTGTGACCTCTAGGACACTCGTACTCGAACCCTATAAAGATCTTGACAGTGAGCTGTTGTGGCGCGGGAGGGGGCGGCTTGGTTCCTCGCCCGCGAGACGCCGCCTGCGCCAAGCGCCATGCCGACACTTGCTCCATGCGACTGGAATTATGAGAAATACTTCAAGTTAGTCTTTGTTTTAGTTACGGACAAGGAAAATGAAATAAAACAGTTTTAAATTCGGAACTGACGGACAGCAGGTACAGTACCAGGCCATTTGAAGGTCGCATCGTGCTTTAAAAAGAGATACTCGGCTAGCTTCGGCTTTGTAGAGCGTCATCTCTGTCACACGTAACACTAACAGTCCGGTATCTATTAGGAGCTGCTAAAACTTTTTTTTTTTAATCTTGTTTATTTTATAAGCCATACATCTTAAGATTAATTCGGCTTAAAAATAATTACAATGTTGGACGATGTGTAAAACAGTTGGGATTACTACTATGAGTGTTTTTATAATATTCAGATCTAAGGTTCAGTGAGTCTATTATGAAACTTACAAATCTATCACTATATTCGGCCGTGAACCCTGAACTTAAGATTTGATGGAGAAAGAAGAGAAAATCGCCAGTAGAGCACCGAGTTTCATTTAAGAAATCCAACCTACATTGTTCGTTGATTTAACACTCGAGGACTAAGTGTAGGAGGTCCTCTTCTCTCTCACGTCGTGTACAGTTTGGATCGTCTCTTTTTTTCATGATGAAGTTAAACTTGTTAAGTGGGATGTGATAAGTTCGAGTTCGGAAGCATATAACTAGATATTTTCTGTTGAGGTTTTTGTTTTATGATTTTTTTTAGAAATCAAAACAACAGGAAAACAGGAAAACATGTTTTGATTTCTAAAAAAATTCATAAAACAAGCTTTACAGCTCCTAATAGATACCGGACTGTTCGTGTTTCGTGTGACACAGAGATGACGCTCTACAAAGCTGAAAGTAACCGAAGCTAGCCGAGTATCTCTTTTTAAAGCACGATGCGACCTTCAAATGGCCTGGTACTGTACAGGATATTTCGTATAGACCGAGGGTCGCGCGGCGGTGGTGTGCTAGCGCTCTGCTCCAGACGACTCAGCGTGCACGCGCGACTGGACTGACAACACGATCACCTCGAAGTGGAGTGAATGTTGCTTACTGTAGATAGCCGCTCAATATGCTCACAGCGCGATCTTCATATAGGACTGATTTACATGCCACCCGATCGCCAGGATAGACCCAACATACCAAAATTATGATATCGAGGGTATACTGCGAGAACCAGCATGTTTTATAGTTTCGAGAAAATCAGTTTGTAATGTTGACAGTTTCCAAGCTTCATTAGATGTTTAATTGGTTTAAAATCAAAAAATCTCAGGATCCAAATGTCTATCATTAAACTGGTTCTACCAGAAGGAAGAGCACAAAAAAACGGAATATTAGCTGTTTTATTAACCAATTTTCGGCCATTTTGTCACTTAGTCGGTTCTCACAGTATATACCCTCGATGTTATATGTCGTTGAGTCGAGTTCTGAAGATTATTTCTTGGTGTCAGGGGACTTTAATCTAAATTTTGTACGATGGGAATCTAGAACAACCATTTACTTGAAAAAAGTCAAAGTAAATAGGGAATCACACTGAATTCTTAGAATTGAAACAACACAATAGCTTTACTAACAGAGCGGGTAACACACTAGACTTGGTTTTTAGGGTTTCGTACCCAAAGGGTATCCAACGGGACCCTATTACTAAGACTCCACTGTCCGTCTGTCTGTCCGTCTGTTACCAGGCTGTATCTCATGAACCGTCATAGTTAGATAGTTGAAATTTTCACAGATGATATATTTCTGTTGCCGCTATAACAACAAATACTAAAAAACAGAATAAAATAAATATTTAAGGGGGCTCCCATACAACAGACATGTTTTTTTTGCCGTTTTGATAGATAATGGTACGGAACCCTTCGTGCGCGAGTCCGACTCGATTTCTTTTATTTCCGATTGTCCGATTTTCTAAATCTAACAGAGTGCTCACATCCATTGGTAAAAGAGGACATTAATTTCCACACAACGGTTAGTATTGATGCTATAGATGTTACGATGGCTCCACCCATGGATGGGTGTCAGGGGTATTCCCGAGTGTGAACTGTGAAATGCAAGTCCCAGTACACACTCGTACACCCACGTTTCTGACAATTATTAAGTTCCAGCTAATGTTATGGACAGACAGATGGACCCAAAGACGGACAAGGAGTCTGGCGTAGACTAGCCTTCTTTTGACGAAAGGACAACAACGTATGACGGACACTGACGGACGGATGACAAAAGAACACAGACCTCATCGACATCTTTAATAGTGAATAGATACCGATTTCTCGACCAGAAGTCCTTTCATTTGCTACAAAAGTGGTCCATCCGGTGAGACCTATCGCCGTACTTCGGACACAAAGTGGACCCAAAAATTAATGTGCTTTCCGAAACACGCAGAGCGGGCACAAGTGACTCACTAGACGACAGAGGTGGTTGTTGATAATGGATAACCAAAATACCTAAGGTGGATGGTCCAAGGCAACTTTCATACAAACTTGTGGGAACCAATAACGACGACAAAAGTATTATTATTTAATTCTGTTACCTTTTTCCACACGTTCCATCAACTTTACACCCGCGAATAATCAGTTTTTTTACAAACGAACTTTTTCAAATGTATGAAAGTCTTAAATTGCAAAATTAGACTGTTAAAACATTTTGTTTTTAAGAAAAACTGAATATTCGCGGGTGTAAAGTTGATGGAACGTGTGGAAAAATGTAACAGAATTAAATAATAATACTTCTGTCGTCGTTATTGGTTCTCACAAGTTTTTTTATAAAAACTACCTTGGACCATCCACCGTAAGGTGGATGCGACGCAACGCGTTCCCAAACGCAAAACTCATAATTATTGTTGAATGCGTGTGCGTTTCCCGCTGATTCTATTAGTCGTAACAATAAACAGAAACACGCACCTGACAGCGCAGTCCCAGGGCAGCAGAAAGTTGGTGTGCGGTAGGAAGCCGGGGTGTAGATGTTCAGGCAGCCCGAGACTGTGCGAGTAGAGGCTGGACGCGCCGAGACAGACCAGGGACCACGAGGGGTACGCGGGGAGCAGCCCGGGGGGGGACTCCAGGTGGAGCATGCCGGGGAGGTACTCCGTGGTCGACGGCTGACGGATTATACCTCTGTCTGGAATAAGAGAGAGTATCGTAGGTTTAATGACGGTATCGCATCTTCCTGCAAAGATTTATGAGATTTTAATGAGCGTTTTTCTCGTTGTTTTTTTTTTCCTTAGTTCTTAGCTTTCCTGCAGATGGCGCTGTCCATGTCACCATAGATAAAATGCGTTTTGTAGCAATCAACGTCAAAGTGTGTTTTCGTTTGTTTAGAATCGGTGCATATTTCGTCTTTGATTCTGTTGCTAAAGAATACGACACTGCCATCTAGGAATCTTATTTAACACTAAATTTGACATAAGGAAAAACGCTCATTACTATTGTCTATTTGGGATATCATGATATCATTGTGCAACTCTTATTTACTGCAATTAGAGGCTAATTTTGATAAGCCACGGAATCGTCACCATAATTTCGGGACCTCGACTTTTAATGACAGGCAATAGAGACTATTTTAATAGAGCTCATGCTCTAAATGACGCGGCGGAATGAAATGTCCCCGATATCATGATATCCCTAATAGACTATAAAAGATTCGTGGTTTAGATTCATAGTTACTATAAAACAGCTACTCACGAGTCAGGCGAAATCTGACTAACATATCGTTTTATAGTAATTATTCATGAGATTTGTAGTTGGGTGATAAAAATAGCTTTCCTTTCAACTACTTTCTTTCTATTTTCCAAATCCATGAGAAATTAATTCTTCTTGAATTAAAACACTTGTACTTGTAGTTTCACTTTATTTATATTAACTCCCAACCGGTTTCGGATTTTACTCCATTTTCAAGGGAAGATCTTAATTCGGTTGGGAGTTAATATAAATAAAGTGAAACTACAAGTACAAGTGTTTTAATTCAAGATGTGTTTCAAGTTTTACCAAGTGCCGACAATCGCAAGTATAAATTAATTCTTGACCAACTTTATTTTGCAGTTTCTTTCATACTTTGGTACGTTATTAAAAGTACAGGGCTCTTATTTTATATATTTTTTGGCAAAGATTCGAAAATTCGGGAAAATGTAAAAAGTAAAAATAGTTATTTTCGTACTTTTAATAATGTTTATAGTCCAAAATAATTTAACATTTTGTACATAGAGATAAGTTTGTATATTTTATTCAAATTATCCAAATCTACAAATTTAATATAACGGTATGGAACCTTACGCCAGAGTCATACTCGCACTTGTTTGAAATTGTGGCCTCAAACGGATTTTGTCTTGAAGTGGCAATGATATTTGAGTAAATGGTGTAGATATGTTATAAGCGATCCGCGAGTGGCACATTCAAACTTGGCTAATTGGCTAACCTGAACTCAGTGTCGTGTCGTCGTCAACGCACAACGGACGTCGCACGTGACAACGCACAGCAACATTGACTCGTCATGTCTCTTTTTCGCTCCCGATAATGATGACTCCCACGCGTCAATGTAACATTACGATACTACGTAATTTACTGAGGTTATTTATGTCGTTTAGGGGCATGCGTTTAGTGTGTGCCGTTCGTGACGTAATAATCTTGTGTAGGTAACCTATCTACACCTTTTAACATATATAACTGAGCAGCAGTAGCGTGCACAGACTTTATACACAGGCTAGACAAAAAATATAAAAGCCAAATAAGTGTTAAGTTTCCGGTACGAAGCGGCCTTTCTCGATTACTTGTTTTTTTTCACCAAAACACAGTTTTGAAAACGCACTATTCCTTAATTTTTGAACACACACATTGCCGGCACAACTCGCTACCTTCTCTGTGTCGTCTTCCTTCGGCTCCTCGCCTTGAGACCCTGGACATTCATACGTTATAACAAATATAATCTAGTCACCATTTCCGGAGTCCTCTCTAATGGCGACTAGCTCGAACCCGCGCGGCGACCTGCTCGGGGAACTTGCCACCTTCTCTGTGTCGTCTTCCTCTGGCTCCTCGCCTTGAGAACCTGGACATTTATACTTTATTATATTACACTTGCAAACATATATATACGTTTAGAGAGAGAAAGTTAATAAGCAAGATATAACAACATACTTACATCTTCAAGACATGAATCCTCGAGGGAATGGACAGTGCAGTCTACACTTGAACACTCACGTTTCACCGACTATTTTACGTCCCAACATGATAGAGGTTTCACATGCAGGTTTACCTCCGTGTTTTCCTTCACCGCTCAGCAAGTGGTAAATATAATATGTACGTACGTACTGACTGGCGCATGCTCGACCGGCAGGAGTCGAACCCGGGCCTCAAGATGGTCAATCGTCCTACCGACTGAGCTGCCGCTGATTTACATTCAATGATACCAGTATATACTGACTAGGGAATAAAGACTAATATTGCAGAATTGCACAGGAAAATAGTTTAATCAGGTACATTAGTTTACTACATAATACTAATGTGTAATAAAGATTAAAGACAATTTTTTCTGAATTGGTCTCTCCCTTTTTTGCAGACATTTACGATTTGAAAACCGTTTTGAGGGATAGCTTTCCTTGACGGATTAAAAATAAACCCACATATCCTTTATGAAATTAAAAAATTGATGCCTTTCACTTGACCTTAAGTTACGTCATTACCACACATTTTAATATGACCAAGTCTGGCAAATTTTCACAGTGCCGTGTTCCAGTGGCGGAGTCAGGAACAGTAGTTTACTAAATAATACCAATCTGCACTAGCTATTTGCTGAATTGTTACACTGGTGGCCTCGGGGACACTAGTTTACTAGAAGAGAGCGGCTCGAGCTCGCCGGGCCAGGCGACCTCGGGGGGCGGACGCCTACGTGTCACCGTTGCACACCGCACCTCCGACACCAGCCCTTCTTGCGACGACTGTGTTACATTGGCGGACCCAGGGACACTAGTTTACCTGGAGAGAGTGGCTCTGGCTCGCCGGACCAGGCACCCTCGGGGGCGGACGCCTGCGTATCACCGTCGTCACACCGCGCCTCCGACACTGGCCCTTCTTGCGACGACTGCCCCCCCGACCCTTTTACTGATGCGGCCCTACAACATATATTGTAAATAAAACATTTGAAGTTATAAATTAATGATGAAAACAAAATAAAGTTGCTTGAATCGAGTTTCCAGTTACGTGTAACGTTGCATAATGATGAGCAAAGACTACATTTTATGGTTGGTCTAAAAATAATGTAAGAAATTGCGATCAGTCTTTTGAAACAATATTGGATATAAAGCTCAAAAATAAACACTACATATCTCACATGCGGTTTACCCTCAGATTTTGACGTCACCAGCGTCTAAAACGCTGAGACGTTGCCCGTTCTTCTTAGCAAGACTACTCGAATGGGCGGAGGTAGGCATGTATTTATATATGTAACCTATTACTATGTAGTATATAGGATGGGATTTGGTCGGCCGCCTGGATTCGTGCTGGGGGCTCGGTTGGTGATCATTGAACCTTGTTCCTGGTCCCTGGCCGGGTCTCCGGTATGGGTTCGGGCGGTTGATTGGATTTCACCTTGTATAATAATATTTTACCTATAATTTTAATCGTATATATATTGCTACATAAATTAAATAAACATTTAGTCTAGTTCATGTACATTTATTATTTTATTACATATATTTTTATAAGATTAAAATTTGACTTGTGAAACGTGTATTATATATACCTACTCTGCAAAATAAACTTTTTGAATTTTGAAGGATCACTTGACTTGGTGACGTTAATTTCGGGAGCCACCGCATTTCCAGGATCAAAGCTCTACGTGAAACGAGATTCAAGTGAATAATTATCTAGTTTGTTGTGTAAGTAATCAGTGTTATTTAGATCGCGCTACTTGTAGCAAGTCGTGTATATGCACATTATACTAGCGTGCGTGCCTGCCGGAGCGTGCCGCACAAACACATTGTAGCATGTGCAACATGTAGGCTACCCCTTGAATTAAAAACATGTCTTCATCCACGAGTGAGTCACAAAATGATTTGAAAGTAGGACAGTCTGAGCTTTTTCACGCGTGCAAAAGAGACGGCATTAGAACAGAATCATAATATGATTCATGCAAAACGGCCTTTTTAGAGAAATTGATATACCTATATTCACCTCGGTTCGTCTATAATGGACGCAACCGGCAAAAAAAGCGATTATCGCCGATATTTTTATACGAGTATCGGTAAAAAGGCGCAACGATGCATCCCTAGACTTTATAAATACTTCAAACAAGCAAAGAAGAAATCATCGTAGATTGCAAGAATTGAAACAATTTAAGCGACGAAACTTTAGTTTGGGGATACGTTTTAGAAGTTACGACTTGGTCATGGTGTTTTTGACAGTTAAACTTTTTGACAGTTAAACTTTTTTCGGCTCTGTCAGCACGTGTACCTGTAAGTCGGCGTGGAAGGCTCGAAGACGGGGAACTCGATGGTCGTCAATGAGACACAGACTGGACACTCGTCCGCCGCCTGCGTGTAGAAGGTACAGTTGGCTCGTCGCACCGAGTACGGATCGTCGCGCGACGTCTTCGTGCGGCCGCAGTTACATGCGCTCACGTAGCGGACGCCCGACGAGTGCTCTTTACTGTTGTCACTGGAACCGGAGACAAAATGTCATGGATGTATACCTAAACTGGATTGTGCACTGAAGGATGTTACGCGTAGAAAAATAGACTCTATTTCATACAGTTAAAAGTTATTTTATTATGACAACGTGCCGAGCGGGACAACACACAGTCGATGCCCGTGTCCTACTCGCACAGTTGCCATCACAAAAAAAACAAATTGCGATGCTTGAGTTTTTCACGATTTAGTTTTTCAACGACTTTATAGTATTTAGCTTTTAGTAAATACTTGTTCATGACATTTCTTTTTTTTTAACCGACTTGAAAAAAAGAGGAGGATCTCAATTCGACTGTATTTTTTTTGGGGTATGTTATTCCTTATCTCCGTCAATTCTGAACTGAATTGAATGATTCTTTTTTTGTTTGGAAAAATTTTCTTCAAGGTAGGTCCCATTTTAAGATTGACCATGATCTGATGAAAGTTTTCAGAGATAGGCAGTGGAACGCCTCAGAAAGTAACAGCGTACCACTTGATATTAAGGAAATCGCTTTGTACTACGATGTTAATCGCAGAGTATTACTTGGAAATTGTCAATCTTCCACCTGACCTTCGATCCTGGTCTTATTAAGTCATTACCATAGAACTCTTTAACGAATGAGAGCACTTAACTCGAGATTGCGG
Source organism: Ypsolopha sequella (assembly GCA_934047225.1). Classification (NCBI taxonomy): domain Eukaryota; kingdom Metazoa; phylum Arthropoda; class Insecta; order Lepidoptera; family Ypsolophidae; genus Ypsolopha; species Ypsolopha sequella. The sequence goes on along the minus strand of OW203990.1, from coordinate 26,818,129 downwards.
CAATCACTTTGGTAGGGTGCTGATTGTCGGGCATTTCTTGGAAATTATCACAATACCCACCTGACCTTCCATCCTGGCTTCACCACCATAGAACTCCTTAACGAAAGACAGCATACCACTCAAGATCAAGGCAATCGCTTTGTATTAGGATAGTGATTGCCGAGTACTACTTGTAAATTGTAATTTCTCCACCTGAACTTTGATCTTGGCCTCATTACCATAGAACTCCTCAACGGGTGACAGCACATAACTTGAGATTACGGCAATCAGTTTGTATTAGGGTGCTGATTACAGGGTATTTATTAAATATAACCAATTATTACTTGTCCTTCGTTCTATATCAACAGCGCGTTTACAAGAACTATCCACATTACACAATTTGACCCGTCAACACTAAAAAATGTAAAATAATAAACTTTTAACAAAAAATAGTAACCGACTTTAAATGTAACTGCAGCCATTCGCAAAAAAGTTAAAAATAATTATAAAATGACCGATGGTACTGAAATAACACTTTTTCCGACTTCTTTGTTCCTCAAAAATATGTTCTTTAAAAGTCACCGCGTTCCCTTGGTTATAGCAACACAGAAACCAATATAAGAGCGCCGACTTCTAGAGAACATATTTTTCAGGAATAAAGAAGGCGGAAAGAGTGTTATTTCGGTACCATCGGTCATTTTATAATTATTTTAAGCTTTTTAGCGAATGGCTGCAGTTACATTTGAAGTCCGTCACTATTTTTTTGTTAGGTTTATTTATGTTTTACATTTAGTTTTATCCGTAAATGTAAGATCAATCATTCCATAATAAAGTTGGGATTATTCTTACGCTTGCAAACTGGTAACCCTTTTATCTAAAAATGGCGCCACGGCCGTGACATTTGAAAACTAAATTGTAAAATTAATAATTTTTTGCAAAAATGGTTAAAGCATGCAGCGTGAAGGGCTGCAGAAGCCAAATTTTTGGGAATTGTGGGATATCGTTTCATAGGTAAGGCATAATTACAACGTTTTCTCGGAGAAATGATACATGTTTACATTGATACCGCTAGAGTAACCATGATATTGGGTTTTACATTACAGTCTTCCAAAAACTGAAAATATCCGAAGAAAATGGTTAGAAGTTTTAGGAAACGAAGTAAAGTGCAAAAATCCAGTAGTCTGCAGCCGCCATTTTAAAGCAGAAGACTTTAAACCAATAAAATAAATGTTTTGAATACGGTTTTTACTACACGTGGTCTCAATCAATTATTTTTAAATATGGTTACCCTACTTAGACAGAGATGAAATAATCTAGTATGACTTCTCGTTCTTCACGTTTTTTGAAACAAGTACTCAGTCCTGTTAGGGTATTAGGTTCATGCAAAATGTATAAAAGAAACGGCTTATTCATTGTGATATTTGAGGTTGTGTTGAATGAAACGCGCATCCCGAGAGGTGTTAACGGAGATACAGTACGACAACACTGAGGGGTTCTAACGATGTAGCGACAGCTGGAACATGTACATGTAGAGTTACTTACTGCTGCGGCTCCATGCAGCAGTGGCCTGGCTCTTCAGCACGTTGCAAGCTGGCGATAACTTGAACATGTTCATACTTCACGTAGAGTTACTTACTGCTGCGGCTCGATACAGCAATGGTCTGCATCTCCAGCACGTTGCAAGCTAGCGAAAGCTTGAACATGTTCATGTAGAGTTACTTATTGCTGCGGCTCAATGCAGCAGTGGCCTGGCTCTTCAGCACGTTGCAAGCTGGCGACAGCTTGAACATGTTCATGTAGAGTTACTTATAGCTGCGGCTCGGTGCAGCAGTGGTCTGGCTCTCCAGCACGCTACAAACTAGCGATAACTTGAACATGTTCATACTTCACGTAGAGTTACTTACTGCTGCGGCTCGATACAGCAATGGTCTGCATCTCCAGCACGTTGCAAGCTAGCGAAAGCTTGAACATGTTCATGTAGAGTTACTTATTGCTGCGGCTCAATGCAGCAGTGGCCTGGCTCTTCAGCACGTTGCAAGCTGGCGACAGCTTGAACATGTTCATGTAGAGTTACTTATAGCTGCGGCTCGGTGCAGCAGTGGTCTGGCTCTCCAGCACGCTACAAACTAGCGATAACTTGAACATGTTCATACTTCACGTAGAGTTACTTACTGCTGCGGCTCGATACAGCAATGGTCTGCATCTCCAGCACGTTGCAAGCTAGCGAAAGCTTGAACATGTTCATGTAGAGTTACTTATTGCTGCGGCTCAATGCAGCAGTGGCCTGGCTCTTCAGCACGTTGCAAGCTGGCGACAGCTTGAACATGTTCATGTAGAGTTACTTATAGCTGCGGCTCGGTGCAGCAGTGGTCTGGCTCTCCAGCACGCTACAAACTAGCGATAACTTGAACATGTTCATACTTCACGTAGAGTTACTTACTGCTGCGGCTCGATACAGCAATGGTCTGCATCTCCAGCACGTTGCAAGCTAGCGAAAGCTTGAACATGTTCATGTAGAGTTACTTATTGCTGCGGCTCAATGCAGCAGTGGCCTGGCTCTTCAGCACGTTGCAAGCTGGCGACAGCTTGAACATGTTCATGTAGAGTTACTTATTGCTGCGGCTCGATGCAGCAGTGGTCTGGCTCTTCAGCACGTTGCAAGCTGGCGACAGCTTGAACATGTTCATGTAGAGTTACTTATTGCTGCGGCTCGATGCAGCAGTGGTCTGCATCTCCAGCACGTTGCAAGCTAGCGAAAGCTTGAACATGTTCATGTAGAGTTACTTATTGCTGCGGCTCAATGCAGCAGTGGCCTGGCTCTTCAGCACGTTGCAAGCTGGCGACAGCTTGAACATGTTCATGTAGAGTTACTTATTGCTGCGGCTCGATGCAGCAGTGGTCTGGCTCTCCAGCACGCTACAAACTAGCGACAACTTGAACATGTTCATACTTCACGTAGAGTTACTTACTGCTGCGGCTCGATACAGCAATGGTCTGCATCTCCAGCACGTTGCAAGCTAGCGAAAGCTTGAACATGTTCATGTAGAGTTACTTATTGCTGCGGCTCGATACAGCAGTGGTCTGCATCTCCAGCACGTTGCAAGCTAGCGAAAGCTTGAACATGTTCATGTAGAGTTACTTATTGCTGCGGCTCGATGCAGCAGTGGTCTGCATCTCCAGCACGTTGCTAGCTAGCGAAAGCTTGAACATGTTCATGTAGAGTTACTTACTGCTGCGGCTCGATACAGCAGTGGTCTGCATCTCCAGCACGTTGCAAGCTAGCGAAAGCTTGAACATGTTCATGTAGAGTTACTTATTGCTGCGGCTCGATACAGCAGTGGTCTGCATCTCCAGCACGTTGCAAGCTAGCGAAAGCTTGAACATGTTCATGTAGAGTTACTTATTGCTGCGGCTCGATGCAGCAGTGGTCTGCATCTCCAGCACGTTGCTAGCTAGCGAAAGCTTGAACATGTTCATGTAGAGTTACTTACTGCTGCGGCTCGATACAGCAGTGGTCTGCATCTCCAGCACGTTGCAAGCTAGCGAAAGCTTGAACATGTTCATGTAGAGTTACTTATTGCTGCGGCTCGATACAGCAGTGGTCTGCATCTCCAGCACGCTACAAACTAGCGACAACTTGAACATGTTCATGTAGAGTTACTTACTGCTGCGGCTCGATACAGCAATGGTCTGCATCTCCAGCACGTTGCAAGCTAGCGAAAGCTTGAACATGTTCATGTAGAGTTACTTATTGCTGCGGCTCGATGCAGCAGTGATCTGGCTCTCCAGGACGCTAAAAGCTAGCGAGAGCTGGAACATGTACATGAAGAGTTACTTACTGCTGCAGCTCGATGCAGCAGTGATCTGGCTCTCCAGGACGCTAAAAGCTAGCGAGAGCTGGAACATGTACATGAAGAGTTACTTACTGCTGCAGCTCGATGGAGCAGTGATCTGGCTCTCCAGGACGCTAAAAGCTAGCGAGAGCTGGAACATGTACATGAAGAGTTACTTACTGCTGCAGCTCGATGGAGCAGTGATCTGGCTATCCAGGACGCTAAAAGCTAGCGAGAGCTGGAACATGTACATGAAGAGTTACTTACTGCTGCAGCTCGATGGAGCAGTGATCTGGCTCTCCAGGACGCTAAAAGCTAGCGAGAACTGGAACATGTACATGAAGAGTTACTTACAGCTGGGACTCGATGCAGCAGTGGCCTGGTTCTTCAGCACGCTGCAAGCTAGCGACAGCTTGAACATGTTCATGTAAAGTTACTTACTGCTCCAGCTCGAAACAGCAGTGGTCTGGCTCTCTAGCACGTTGCAAACTAGCGACAACATGAACATGTTCATGTAGAGTTACTCACTGCTGCAGCTCGATGCAGCAGTGGTCTGGCTCTTCAGCACGCTGCATGCTAGCGACAGCTGGAACATGTTCATGTAGAGTTACTTACTGCTGGGGCTCGATGCAGCAGTGGTCGGTGAGCGAGCGTGCCTCACACAGGCGGCGCGCGCGCCACGCCGCGCAGCACGCCGCCACGAGCCGCGCCTGCGCCGCCGCGCCGAGCGGCCCACGCGCCTGGCTCTCCAGCACGCTGCAAGCTAGCGCCAGCTGGAACGTGTTCATTTGAGTTACAACGATTGTTTGAAAAGCATTTTATTTGTATAGTACGTTTCAAATACCAAGGCCTTATTGCACTAGAAACTTAACAATGGGGCTCATAATGTTTGCCTTTTGTTATCTAATTTGGAGCACTTCAAATTGGCACGCGTATCTGGCCAGGTATCTTTTGTTATCACTAATCCTATTGTTAACGCCTAATGACCGTCTAAAGTGCAATGGGGCCTTGGTATTTGAAACGTACTATACTTTGTACACAATATATAGATTAACAAGATCGTGCGCGTTGACAACGTGACAGACGTTGGGCCGGGGGTGAGGTAGCTTCGACTGCGCGGCTGCGACTGTCGGTGAGTGACGTGCAGTTTCACGGGTTTCCCTTCCCCGTTGCACCACCCCTCCACCCACTGACATCTAAAGTACCACGTCCCCGCTAACGTCTTTCGCCCCGCGTGACGGTCGCACACGATCTTCTTTGTCTATGGCGGAAAATAACGGTTACTATGACACTTTTCGAGGGTTCCTACAATACAGGCTGGATTATAGTCGCTGAGAAGCTGATAACTGATGATAGTACTCGTCTATACGAACTTTTCTTATGGAGCCAACCCTGAAATCGCAAAAAAACACGTTTTTTCCTACTGTACCAGTATTGCTAACAACATTAAAAGGCAGTCAGCGCAATTGAAAATCTATTGTGTCTGGAAAAAAATGGCCACTCAGAAACTGATCGCCTCAATTTCAATTTTCCAACAGATTCTAGTCGACCAATAATTTCATGGTATCAATAAGTAATCATTAAGAGTTTACCTTGTGAGCGTGATGTTGACTCGAATAGTGCGCTGGCAAACCCTCCGCGTACGAAGCTTGGGCTATTGGCAGAACCTGCAACAAACAACGGGTTAACTCAATTATACGTGTGTCCGACGGCAGATTTTATACTTTAAGATTATTTTTGCTAGGTACCTTTTGTTTACTATGTATATTTAATGTCTTGTCTCTTATTGTAAGCTTTTTTATAATTCCATTTTTAATGGTGAACAACGGTTATTGGCCGTATTTGTTGTACAAATGTGATCTTTTATATTTGCAAAATCTGCTGTATGTTGTTACAAATAAATAAATAAATAAACGTCAGTCGCTTAGCACGAAGGGCATAACTTAAATTTGTATTTCTTGTTTAGAAGATAAAAATGAAAAAAAAATTGAGAAATAAACAATAAATGCGGTACTAGAGCAAAAATAACCCGCATGAAGTCCATCAGAAGCCACTTCATAGCGAAAAGACTACTGTCAGGTGTGCCATTTCCGGCCAAAGAATAATTGGGCCGTATTATTTTGGAAATCGAGAAACAGTGAATGCAGAACGATATTGCGAGATGTTGGATAACTTTTTTGTACCGGAAGACTGCTGCCAGTATAATGGTTTTATAGATATTAACAGAACGGATTGTCAGCGGGATGAGGGCACGGCACATACCGCTAGAGCATCAATTGCCAAAGTGATGAGCATTTTTTCGGGAAAATTAATGAGCCGCTTTGGTGACATAGACTTGCCCTCAGATCACCTGATCTTACTCCGTGAGAATTTTTTCCAATGGATCTACCTCAAATCTCGTCCATCCATCCATCCATCAGCCTAGTTCGTCACTGCTGGACATGAGCCTTTCCAGGACTTTGCCACTCCCGGCGGTCATCCTGGAAGAATTGCCCATACTCACACACGCTGGGCAAGCGGGTTGGTGGGCGCGGTGCCGGAACCCTCGCACCAGTGACGCCGCTGCCGGTCACGAGTCTGTTCCACATAAGGCCCGGCTATTAAGGATGGATATACCGCCATCCATCGGTCCTAGGCATAGTGGGCCTCCTGGTTTTTTGCCTGTGAGCTGTCCTCTTACTCTCCCCCGAATGACTTCGAGGGTGTCTCCAAGTAAGATGGTAGTACCTCCACAGTCGAGCCCGGCATCAGCTCTACCACCTAATGTCAAATCTCGTGTGTATAGCGATTCTCCTACAACAATAAGTGCCCTACAAGAAAATATCCGACGTGAGTTCGCAGCCATCGGTCCTGATCTCTGTAATAGTTTTTGGGAACATGAGGTCTCGTTTGCAAGAGTGTCTACAACAAAGCGGACGGCATCAGAGCCAAGTTATTTTATAACATAAATCCGCATTACTTTATATTATAAAAGTATAAAAATGACACTTAATTCCTTAATATTATTTTTCTAAGTATAAAATCTACCGTCGGACACCCATTATCTTTTCGTTTCTAATGAAACATTTAAAACCTGGACGACGTAATAAGCCAAACATTAATTTGTAGCTGCAGCTGTGCATTACTTTCAACTGATTAAGAAATCTTACTTTCGTCACGTTACCCACACCATATTTTCTCATTTGCTTACGACAAATTGCATGGGTTCAAATAGCTGTAATACAGCTAATAGATTTAGAGATTTAGATTTATTTATTAATAACAAATATAGTTAAATGTCAAAGAATAGATTACAAAGTTATACTTAAAGTATAATTATTATAAAATTAACTATAAAATTATAGAATAATAATATTCTTGGTCAAAAATAATAATAATAATAATTGAAAAAACAATAAATTGTATTATGATTAAGTAATGTCAAAAAGATTAATATTCTATGTAGGTACGATTAGGTACCACATCTGTCCATAAACTCCTTGACCGTGTAAGGCGCAAACTCGACTAGCAGTTTTTTAAGCTTGCTTTTAAAACTAGTGAGTGATGGTGCGTTCGTTATCTCAGTAGGCAGCGAGTTGTACACATTTATACCGAAAACGCGGGTACATTTGTGAGATATAAACGTACCTTAGCACACCTAGCCTGCGAGAACCTCACATCGGTCGCTAGCGCGTCGTGGAGGGCGCCACCTGGCTCCGTGTCGTCATCGCCGCTCCTCAGCGGTTGCTCCAAGTACACCGGCGCGAGAGCACAAGCCGCGAGACGCCACGACGACGCGCTGGGCAGCTGGAACCGAGCAGATGGCGAAGGTATAGAAGAAAAAAAAAGAGAACTACCATAGATTTGTTATATACTACCGTCAGATTGGTAATGCAAAAGTAAAAGAGCATATTATGTATACGCGTATGTTAGAGCAGAATAGATAGACGAGAACATTTTTCCAACGCTATGGAAATGCCCATACTCACACACGCTGGGCAACCTTCGTGCCGAAACCCTCGCAACAGTAAAGCCGCCGCCCGTCACCAGTCTGTTTTATAATTGGGGATGGATATTCTGCCATCAATCGGTCCCAGGCATGGTGGGCCACGGTTGTGCCTGAGAGCTGTCGTCTTACTCTCCTCCGAATAACTTCGGGGGGCTTTGCGAGTAAGATGGTCGACTCCACAGTCGAGCGCTATTTTTATACTGAGACTAAATCTATACTAAATTAAAACAATAAAATCATTATTTTATATATATAATTCGATATAATTCGGCCCCAGTATTTATATTATATTTATATTATACATTATACTAAATTAAGTAGTAAAAACGTCGTGTCTGTATTTTTATATTTAATCTGTCAATTTCATAGAGATTTATAGAATTGGATATTATTATATACTAGCTGACCCGGCGAACTTCGGTCCGCCTAACAGTCTAATAATATCGTGTTAACTTTAGTTAAACTTAATTTAGGATTTCATTAAGGTAATAACATTAATACAACTTTTTTTTTGCAAATACAGAAATGTTTTATTGCTTGCCATTGCGAAAGAAGAATGGCAGGGACCCATGTAGTTTCATAGGCTTAGCGTAGGGTATTGAATATATGCAGAAATAATAGTTCTTGGAATAACAAAGAAAAAAAGGTAATCGCAGTATATTTTTAAAACTTGGGGTTTAGATGTTATTTAATGATATCAGAACGCTAGATAAATAAACACTGTACATTAATACGTACAGTGGTAGGTTTCTTTTATATGCGTAGTTTTTTCAACAGATGGCACCACATGCTGTTTGCATTCGTAAAATTAATTAATTAATTAATTGTTTTTCGATAACTTATCCGATATTTTATTACTTATTCTGCTATTCGGAGCGGAGAAGAATACACCAAAAAAGAGAAAACTAACATCTATCCAGCCGATCTTGAGTTATAAGTGGTGTAACTAACGCGACTTTGTTTTATATATTTAAGATATGGAATTAATAGAGATTTAAAGTGCCGCTTTCTTGTTTATTTTCCTCATTTATAATTCTCGTTTTAATACTTTTTGAAATACCTGTTATTTCGGCCATTAGTTTTGTCAAATTAACATTTTGCACATAAAGACCGCGATCTTTTATACGGTCCCTGAAATATTCGTATAAGTTGTACAAAATTTCTCTGCCGCCCGCCCAGAGAAAAACGCTTATTAGTTTACTCATCGTGAGATCATAACGCTACGCCACCGCGCCGTATGCGTTGTAAATAATAATGCTCCTCTATTGCCGCGTCGAGAGCGGGAGAGCGAGCGAGCGATGACTGCTGGCGGCACGCGGCGTGCCCGCGTCCTTCCCCCACACACCACCCGCAACCCTTTGATACCTGTGACCTTCACCGTCTAGACCTGCCTTTGTCTCCGCCTCGCAGGCTTTCTCAGCACGAATTTAGAGGCCCATAGATGGTCAAATACTGTACGAATCCATGAACGAAATAAAATACAGTGTAATAACTGTTTTTTTTTTTGAGTTCGAGTTTTAATAGGGTTTTATGTTAACTTTAAACTAAGCAACTCACCTCAAAAAACGACGTGCTCATCGCATACTTTCCCACATTATCATCGAACCCGTCTCCGAACGCCAACTCGACGTGCCCGTTCAGGAACTGCTTGAAACTGGTGCGTTCAGCGCTTGCTGCCGGCGGGTCTCCGGTGCACAGCGCAACTAGTCCCCGCACCAACGCGCTGACGTCACGGGCTGTGCCGGCTTCGTCATCCGCGTTTATGTACACGAACTCCTCGTTCTTTGGTATCGCGAATAGGGATTTTGCGCTGAAAAAACGAAGAAATTTTTGCATATCATGGCGTATAGAAACGCAAAAGAAAATTAAATAAGGATATGATGAGCTCTGTACCAGGTTTCGAACCCGGTGCGGGAAGTAGAGGGCTAGTAGAGCAATTGCACAGTAAGTAGAGGGCTAGTAGAGCAATTGCACAGTAAGTAGAGGGCTAGTAGAGCAATTGCACAGTAAGTATAGGTTTAGTAGAGCAAAACGCACAGTATGTAGAAGGTTAGTAGAGCAATTGCACAGTAAGTATAGGTTTAGTAAAGCAATTGCACAGTAAGTAGAGCAATTGCACAGTAAGCGCTCAGGTTCGAATCTCGGTTCAGGGCTCTTCACATCCGTATACTGCATTGATTACTGAGTATCTTCTTGAGAAGGATATGTCGCTATGTGCCAAAAGTATAGAAATTTATTTTTTCATGGTTTTATTTAGGGAGTTATTGTTGAATTTTGGGAATGTTTTGTATATGGGATATTGGATAAAAAGTGGCTAAGTGGCTATGAGCAGTGCCGGATACAGTAAAGAATTAAGGAAATAAACTTTTAAAAAAAATGTAATAAAGAAATTGCTTCGACTTATCGAAGTTCGCTTGACGGATACCAACCTGTCGAACAAGCTGGTTTTCGGAGTGTATACTCAACAATGGACCACATCTATACTGTCAAGCAACTGATGGAGAAGTGCAAGGAATACAACAGCCCCCTCTGTGTTTTGTGTTTGTCGATTACGAAAAGGCTTTAGACTGTGTCGAACACTGGGCTGTTTCACTCCCTCCATCGTTTCAATATTGACAAAAAAATGTGTGGATATCTTCCCAGATCTGTACAGAGCCGCCACAATGCAATTGCGAATGCACAGATTTACCGATCCTGTATCTATTGGACGGGGCGTGCGACCGGGAGACACCCTGTCACCCAAGCTCTTCAGAAATGTCTTAGAAGACGTTAATGAAGACTCTGAACTGGGGTGAAGGAGGTGTCAATATTAACGATGCTCGCCTAGCTCACCTGCGTTTCACAGACGATCTGATCCTCCTGAATGAGGATGTTGCAGATCTCTAAAGAAGGCTTGCAGAACTGCATTAAGCATCTCTGAAGGTCGGCCTTAGGGTGAACATGTCCAAGACGAAGATTATGACTCGAAATTCCACCAGCCTGCCCAACATCAGTATAGATAACTCTATCATAGAGACCTCAGGTGGTAGAAGAGTACATCTATCTTGGGCATTGTTTATTCTTTGGCGGTGAATCTCAGGTAAAGGAGATCGCAAGACGGATACAGCTAAGATGGGTTACTTTTAGAAAACTGGAAGGTATCTTTAGAGCAAAAATCCCGCAACGTCTCAGGACCAGAGATTTAACCAGTGTGTCCTGCCTATCCTTACTTATGGTGCCGAAGCATAGACGCTTACCATAGCACGACAAAATAAAGGTGGTGCAGAGAGCTATGGAGTGAGCCTTGCTGGGCATCTTTCTTGTGGATCGTGTACCGAACGTCGAGATTCGACAACGAACTAGAGTCAAAAGTGTCGGTAAACCCGGAACATCTGGCTAGATGGGAAGATGGACGGTGGTAACAGTAATAGAGTGGCAGCAGAGGCCAGGAAAGCGTTCAGTGGGTAGAGCAATGGCCCGATGGCGAGACCATATCGTAAGGGCTGTTGGTGGGCAATAGATGAGGCTGGTGAGAGACCGACGAAAATAGCGTGGAGAAGAGGCATATGCCCAACAGTGGGTGGATGTGAGCTGAATGATGATGATAAAGAAATCAGATACTAATCTCTATTATCAATATTATGATCATGGAAGTCACTTATGTATTTACATTAAATAGGTCACAAGGAGGGCAGTGCGTTGACGAAGTCAAAAGCAAAAATTCTCAAAAAAATTAACCCTCACCAAACATTAGTAATAATCCTAGCCTTCCTCAGTATGAAGTAGAGCTGGTCTTCCACAGCATGTTCAAGTCTTTTTAGCCCAGCTACGTTCTTCCGGAGAGGTCTTGGAGCCCTGTGGAAGTGAAACAGTAGACGCGGGCAACAGGAGCGCCCGTGCGTCTCCCAGGTACCACCCGCACCACTACTGTTCAGGGCTTCTGTCGTTTGGGATTGTAGTTCAGTTCTGTTGATCGTAAAATTAGTTATTAACTAAACTTTGCTGCATCAGTAGGAGTCTTGGTGATTTGGCATTTAAGGTATTTTCTGGTCCTTCTACAGAGTTAAGATAATTTCTATGGCCCTTTGAAAAGAAGGCTCCAGTGATGGAGCTATACATAAGAAATAAAGAACAACTTTTATTGGTTAAAACTATTTGTTAAGGAACCGTATAAGGTCAGATGCATAACTTTAAATGACCATTTCAGATTGTGCAACTTGGTCAATCGGTTTAATAAAAAAAATATAGATAGTAGACTATAGGGCTGATCTAAGCATTTCTGAAAAAAGTCAAAAGCTTTAATTAAGTTCACTCAATAGAAAAAAATTATGAAGTTACCTCTAAATTTCTTGTTTTTCGAATGTTAAAGGACTTTTCTCAAATTATACAGCCTTGAAATTTTTATCAAAAATAAGTGAACAATAACCCCGTCTTAATATTTTAATAAATTTATCTAGAAGCCGAGTTATTAAATAAAAACGCAATTTTTCGTGAGCGTGTTTGGTGGTTGTATCAGCCACGGCTGAGAGCGCGCTATTTTAAACTAAAAGGAAACATCATAGAGTTCAGGTCTGATTAATGCAAAATGAGGTGCTCAATCTGACTTTATATGTAGCCTTAAGCTCTGCCTGTTTTATTGTACCTACATAATATATTATATTGCTGGTGGATCGATTAATGTTACCAGGTCACATGAAGTGTTTTATGCATGATTGACTTGAGAGCTTGAATTATAGTAATTTTACAATGAATTAAAAAATTCTTTGTTTTATTGAATTTTTTTCGACTAACCAATATAATTTAACCTTAAAGTGTTCTTCATTCTGTGCAGAAGAATAAGTTAACTCACAAAAGAAACACCTATGTAGCAGTGTTCAGGTGCAAATACACGCTTTTTAGGGCATGCAGGTTTCCTTACGATGTTTTCCTTCACCGTTCAGCAAGTGGTCAGAACAAATACTATGCACATAAATTCTGAAAAATTCATTGGTGAATGCCAGACCGGGGATCAAACCTGGATCTCAAGATTGAGAGGCCAGCGATCCACTCCTGAGCTACCACTGCTCTTAATTAACTTAATAAAGTATCAGAACTTTATGTTTATATATAAATATATAAGGTGAAATTTAATCAACCGCCTGAATTCATACTGGAGACTCGGTTAGCGATCAGGAACAATGTTTAACGACTATTAAGGTGAAATTCGAAAAGCATACTTTTTTGCTCCTATACTGCCTATACTAGAATTTGTAATTGAACTAGTCCAGTGTGAATGGGAGCAAACATTATTTTTTTGGGATTTCCAAGAATGTGGTAATTGAACCTCGTTCCTGATCACTAGCCGAGTCTCCAGTATGAATTCAGGCGGTTGATTAAATTTCACCTTGTATATTACGTTAACATTATTCCATATTAATAACTGAAAATTAATGTAACTTCCTTGAAGAAAGAAATCAGGATTTAGACTATTATTAAAAGTTCTTATTTGTGAAAATAGTAAAGTTCTGATATTTAATTGAGATTCCGGAACCGAGTTCCCATAAAAAGTAATATCCATACTTTTTATAATAGTGCCTCCCAAGATATTCCAACCTCTGCTGCTTAATCATTTAAAATTAACGATAATAATTTTAATCAAAAGAATTGTTTATGATTAACTTATTCAAATCATTTTTATAATGATTACTTATAGATAAAAATTATTATAGTAAGTAATTATTAAAAACAGTTACTAAAACAAACTCACCTAAAAGCATCTATCGCTTTAAACAGCTGCAGATATCCAAGATCGAATACTGGAGTTGGGGAACACAGCACTACGATATGACAAAGATGGAAGATCAGAGATATAGTTTTACAAGATTCAGCAGCCAGTTCCCCGGAGGCTACCAACCAATGGGAAGCATCGGCATCTTTCTCTGTTGCTTTGGAATTCTCATCAAGGTTAGCAGCCAGGGTTGTCAACTGTTTGGTGTCCAAGTAGGTTGTCGCATGGAGGTAGAGGATACTGCCACGTTCATCCCAGTAGCACTGAACTCCATTCTGTTAAGATTTGAAGCAAAATCAGCTTTATCTAATAAATATTTTTACAGGATTATCTGTAGTTTAGGCTCATGTATGCACACTTTATTGTGGTGATGATAATCAAGGAAAAAATATCAGAAAAACCAACCTCTTTACAATCAGCTGATGGCACAAGAGGAATTGTTTTATTCGGATACCGATATGGAGACTTTCCTATCACGCCCACGACGACAATTCGCTCTTTCTGAGAGAACTCCGGTATGTCGCTTATGGAGAAGTTCTTCATTTTTATGAGATGAACATTGAATGCAGCAGCGGTAAGAAATGCAGTTCAGACAGAGTTCTCAGTTTGCAATAAATAACAAACAAACTTATTATTTTTTTTTGTTTTTGGCTTCTGATAATGTTTGGGACTAATATCACGTCATTATCCAAAACAATGAAAAATATTTTTTGTATGTAGCCGTAATATTTAAATATCTGCTCAGTGGTAATAATCACAAATTAGAGTACGTTTCGTAACGTGCGATTATCACTCGGAGCGATGCGAATTTTACCCTGCATCGTTCAAAAATCGACCCGAGTGAAACCGAGGGTAAACGAACTGTTACCTGACAGTTGCGCTAAGTGTTTAGAAACGCTTTCGGGGAATGTGAATATCGCACTGACAAGTGCGATTTCTAACTCTGTTTGGGTACCGTTAAAATTCGCCTGACAGTTGTCATTTCGGAGTTTTCTCGGGATTCGGACAATTTTTGAAAACAGAATTCAACATTTCCGTACGAATACGGGAAAATGTTTCGAAACTGCTTCGACAGGATTATGGCTTGCAAATGCAAAGGTTGCAATGCCATCCATATTAAAAGCAATAGATATTTAGGTACTTTACTTAATTTATTTATTTTGATTTGAGGTTATGTATTTACTTGACGTGTGTCACTCCAGACCGTTTCAAAACGCTTTTCTCACGGGAATCACTCGCAAGCGTTTCGAAACCAGATCTTTCTTTCTCTTTCTAGTATATAGCTCTGTCTCTTTCTTAAAAACGAGTGAAATTTCGCACGAAGATCACACGTTCTGAAACGTAGCCTATAGAGGGATACTACGTATAATCACAGAACACTTTTGGTGGTAAATGTGGTAATACTCATGGTAATACTGAAATACTGTAAATAAGTACAGGGTTGCCATCTCGATACCACGGTTGACATCTCAAATCTCGGAATTTCTGAGTCTCAAATAGTGCTAGATAGCTATGAATTTCCAAAAATAGTGCTAAATGTGTCATTAAATTAAATATTCTATCAAATAAAAACATATTTATATGACTTATAGCGAACTCCATCGCTTTGGATACCTGTTGGATACTCAGAAATCGCACTTGTCAGTGCGATATTTACATTTCTCGAAAGCGTTTCAAAACACTTAGCGCAACTGTCAGGTAACAGTTCGTTTATCCTCAGTTTCACTCGGGTCGATTTTTGAACGATGCAGGGTAAAATTCGCATCGCTCCGAGTGATAATCACACGTTACGAAACGTACCCTTAACTAAACATTATTCAGAGCAGGGCTTCCCAAACTTATTTTTACTGTGACGCCCTTGAGGATCCTCAAAGCTGCAATACTGATTGTACTGCAGTATTCGTGAGTAACTCAGCTCCAAAATTCAAGCAGTTGTCTTTGTCGTGTTAAAGTTTAAGGCTGCAGTCACAGGACTTGTAAAGGTGTTCTTTTTCTTCAGTCGCGCATTTGACGCACTCGTAGACAGGGACGCACTCTTTGGATAGCCCTGATTTAGAGTGGTACAAACTAGAAAACATTAATTAGAAACAAATTTTAAGTACGACCAATATTTTGATGTACCTAGATTATGTATCTTGTTTCCCTATTTTTACGGTTCCGTAGTACCTAAAAGGCACAAAAGGAACTTTTATGTGAGACTCCGCTGTCCGTCCGTCCGTCCGTATGTCACAGCCTCATAACCTTAGTACCGTTATAGATAAAGACTTGAAATTTAGCATAAAAATTGCATTCATTTGCCCACATTACACGATGTAAAAAACAATCTGAATAATTGGAATTTTTTTAAATATTTCGAAAACAAATGAGAGAAAAATAAAAATTATTATCTTAAAAATATAATATAGCTATAAAATTGTAAGTAGATATTAAAGAGCTAATTATAAAAAAATATATTTTTATTATATTTACTTGGACTAGTTTAGACTAACCACAAAAAAATGTATGTCCCCCCATATCTCTGAAACTAGTGGACCGAAAACTATGAAAAAATGTCGATAATAGATTTGGCCAATTACAGAAAAACTATAGCGATTTAAAGAAAGTTGAACACAATTGAGAAATATATAAAAAATATTTCATAAATATATAATATGGGTATCAAGCTGTAGGTAATAAAGAGCTGATTGTAAAATATATAGTGTGGCTATATTTACTTTACTTGCATCTATTTCGAGAACTCCTCGAAAAACCACAAAAAATGTATGTCCCCCCTTATCTCCAAAACTGGTGGACCGAAAAATATGAAAAAGTTAATGGTAAAATTGTGTTTACGTAAAGATTACAGGAAAAATATATAGGTTGAGAAAATAACGAAAAAAAAATTGCAAAATTTAATTTTTTATCCACGATACGGAATTCTAGGTACATACGTGAGTCTGACTGATGGCTGATATAAAAAAAAGTATTTGATTTTTCTTACAAAACGTCAACTCGAGCGGCCAACAAAGCCGATCAAAAATTCAAGTTTCTTTCTGGTTCATGGTTAAAACTAATTTTTGTTTACGATTCTGCTATGCAATCTGCAACATTGGCGTGCGTTTTGGATATCGTATTCCGGATTGATCATCATAATATCGGCTAGAGTAAAATGTCTAGCCCTTGAATTGTTGCGTTTAAAAAAATTATAGGTTCTCAGAAGTTTTCTAAAAACGAAGAACGCATAAAACAATGGATCAAACCTATAACACAAATAAGACCTGGGTTATCTGTGCGAAAATATTCGCTTTAATGCTCTGCTCATATTCGGCCAACAGATTTTTCCATAACACCAATGTCCTGGCAACGGCCTGTTAAGCAATAGCAAAGTTTGAAACGATTATGTACATACACATACAAATTACTTCTGAAAATATAAAAATCTCTATAGTAAAATATTATTGTGTAATATTATGTTGGCACCTTGGTTAGCGATGTAATACTATTTCGGACCGCATGGGAAGATACGTGAACCCATGAACCTAATACCCTAACAGGACTGAGTACTTGTTTCAAAAAACGTGCAGAACGAGAAGTCATACTAGATAATTTCATCTCTGTCTAAGTAGGGTAACCATATTTAAAAATAATTGATTGAGACCACGTAGGTACTAAAACCGTATTCAAAACATTTATTTTATTGGTTTAAAGTCTTCTGCTTTAAAATGGCGGCTGCAGACTACTGGATTTTTACACTTTACTTCGTTTCCTAAAACTTCTAACCATTTTCTTCGGATATTTTCAGTTTTTGGAAGACTGTAATGTAAAACCCAATATCATGGTTACTCTAGCGGTATCAATGTAAACATGTATCATTTCTCCGAGAAAACGTTGTAATTATGCCTTACCTATGAAACGATATCCCACAATTCCCAAAAATTTGGCTTCTGCAGCCCTTCACGCTGCATGCTTTAACCATTTTTACAAACAAATTATTAATTTTACAATTTTGTTTTCAAATGTCACGGCCGTGGCGCCATTTTTAGGTAAAGGGTTACCAGTTTGCAAGCATAAGAATAATCCCAACTTTATTAAGGAATGATTGATCTTACATTTACGGATAAAACTAAATGTAAAACATAAATAAACCTAACAAAAAAATAGTGACGGACTTCAAATGTAACTGCAGCCATTCGCTAAAAAGCTTAAAATAATTATAAAATGACCGATGGTACCGAAATAACACTTTTTCCGCCTTCTTTCTTCCTGAAAAATATGTTCTCTAGAAGTCGGCGCTCTTATATTGGTTTCTGTGTTGCTATATCCAAGGGAACGCGGTGACTTTTAAAGAACATATTTTTCAGGAACAAAGAAGTCGGAAAAAGTGTTATTTCAGTACCATCGGTCATTTTATAATTATTTTTAACTTTTTTGCGAATGGCTGCAGTTACATTTAAAGTCGGTTACTATTTTTTGTTAAAAGTTTATTATTTTACATTTTTTAGTGTTGACGGGTCAAATTGTGTAATGTGGATAGTTCTTGTAAACGCGCTGTTGATATAGAACGAAGGACAAGTAATAATTGGTTATATTTAATAAATACCCTGTAATCAGCACCCTAATTCAAACTGATTGCCGTAATCTCAAGTTATGTGCTGTCACCCGTTGAGGAGTTCTATGGTAATGAGGCCAAGATCAAAGTTCAGGTGGAGAAATTACAATTTACAAGTAGTACTCGGCAATCACTATCCTAATACAAAGCGATTGCCTTAATCTTGAGTGGTATGCTGTCGTCCGTTAAGGAGTTCTATGGTGGTGAAGCCAGGATGGAAGGTCAGGTGGGTATTCTGATAATTTCCAAGAAATGCCCGACAATCAGCACCCTACCAAAGTGATTGCCGCAATCTGGACTTAAGTGCTCTCATTCGTTAAAGAGTTCTATGGTAATGACTTAATAAAACCAGGATCAAAGGTCAGGTGGAAGATTGACAATTTCCAAGTAATACTCTGCGATCAACATAGTAGTACAAAGCGATTTCCTTAATATCAAGTGGTACGCTGTTACTTTCTGAGGCGTTCCACTGCCTATCTCTGAAAACTTTCATCAGATCATGGTCAATCTTAAAATGGGACCTACCTTGAGGGAAATTTTTCCAAACAAAAAAAGAATCATTCAATTCAGTTCAGAATTGACGGAGATAAGGAATAACATACCCAAAAAAAATACAGTCGAATTGAGTTCCTCCTCTTTTTTTCAAGTCGGTTAAAAAAAAAGTGTTTACTAAAAGCTAAATACTATAAAGTCGTTGAAAAACTAAATCATGAAAAACTCAAGCCTACCATCGCAATTTTTTTTTGTGATGGCAACTGTGCGAGTAGGACACGGGCATCGACTTTTGTTGTCCCGCTCGGCACGTTTTCTCTAGTTGGTTATGTCATAATAAAATAACTTTTAACTGTATGAAATAGAGTCTATTTTTCTACGCGTAACATCCTTCAGTGCACAATCCGGTTTAGGTATACATCTATGCGTGAACCATAAGCATCTCGACAAGTTTTGACAGCTGCTGTATAGTAGCGACATCTAACAAATGTTTAGGAACAAATTTTGTAAAAGGAAAATCGCTCATCCTCGTGACCAGCTATTACCTTATCTGATCCACCTGAAACTTCATTACTTCACATGTCTATCATCTACTGAACCCCCCTTAAGAATTCGGGCGGTTGATTAAATTTCACCCAATATAAGGTGATAGATAGACAGATAGACAGAACGAATAATTAATCTATACCTTTAAGTCAATGTAGAAGGTTGCAATCTGTAAAGGCTTTATTTTATTTATTACACACAAATACATTCTCTGGTTTTGTTTCTGGGCACTTTAATAACACTATAATTTTATTTTCATGCAATTAAACTTAAAGTTGTTATGAATACAGCTATAAATTGTGAGAAGTAAACGATATCGTGATGAAAAATGCGAGTGCTATTCTATTTAGTTTAGGAGGCTAGTTACCACTCAAGAATTTCTTCGGACACTAGGTATATACGTGACAATGGTCTTCTGATTGGACCATCTATTAATTCTGTTCATTGAACCAGTCAACAGGTGGAGCCACCTCCTTTTTAATTTTCGGCCAGTATAAAACTGCCCCTTCTTCCCGTTAAACTGTCAGAAGACTCGAAAGTCAGTCGTAGGGATGTTAACTCGTACTGAAAAAGATCGAACTCCTAATCGATTCGAATCGAACGGTTCAAAATCGATTCTCAAATAAATCATGCACTGAAAGATCGATTTTCGAAATAGTTGATTTTTTTTGTCTAGCAAAAATTTTATTATTTAATGACAAATAATTTTGCAATTAAAAAAGCATAATACGCACCAAAAATATCAACTTCGATGCAAAATAATTGGGTTTTTCTATTTTTTTACGTTATTTAATTCTTTAACTTGTATTGTCTCTTAGCAGAGATTTTTTCCAGTAAACCCTTTGATAAATAAAAATCTTTTAAGTCCTATTTTATGTTGAAATTTTAAATAGGTTTTATATTAAAATAGTTTTTGGTGTGCAATAAAGAATATTGTATTGTATTGTATAAGTTTGATTAGATGACAATTAATTTTAATGTATATATATTTAGTATATACTAACCTCCTTTTCAGTTAATGAATTTTTTTAGAAATTCTGGCTTCTTTATTCTAAATCAAAATACAGTGCACCAGAAAAAAAATCTTCTATAAAAGACTTTCATTCAGTTAGCAGCTGATTTCAACCATTAGATACTAATTCTTTTTTGTTGTATTTTATAACTTGTTTATAGACCTTTAGGCCGCAATTGATTCATATGATAAAAAGAAAGGGATAAAATGTACATTACGGGACGCTAGTCTGGGCTTTCGTAATTTTTTTACAGAAAGTAGATGATATAAGAAGTCTTTCACCGAATTCTTTTTTGTAGCAAATGCGTAGGTAGTTTTCGAGAAATAAATTATTAAAAGTTGACAATAAAATTTTCGTTTTGACTTACAACCATCACTTTTGAGATGTCAATTGCGTTTCGTTATGCAAAGGTTAAGTCCATACAACCACATGTGACTAGTTTTACCGTAATTATGTTGTAATTCACATTCAATAGGTTTTGGTTTGTAATGCAAACTTAAAATTTTGTATATTAACGTGAAAATCATTATAAAGATTATTACTTTAACGACATTTAAAAACAAAAATTGTGTTTCTGCTGTGCTAAAACGAAACGCAAAACGACGCCATTTTGTTTTAGTGACGTTTCGCGTTGATTAGTTGTCATTTGTTGCTTTTGCGGTCGAGATCGTTTTACGTACTCCTGTCTAACTAACACGTGTGACTACCATGGCTAAAAATCGACTTCTGTACTGGTAGGTTAAACTGTTCAAAAACCGACTTAGTGCACCCCGACTCTATACAGTCTTGTGGCTACTACCCCTAGAGTGTATATGAAAAGCCGAAGGCACGGAGGGAGGGCAGCCCCCGCCCGCAGTAATAAAGCATAGGCAACCGTGCGAGCCGAAGCGGCTGAGGCTGGTCGCCGAAGGTGACCAGCAAGCCGAAGCTGCGGAGGTGAGCATGGGTGCCTATGCTTTGTTACGCAAGGGCGAAGGGGCTGCACTTCCCACAGCGCCGGAGCCGATGCAGAAAGGAATTGGTGTCAAAATAGGTGACTTCTGTACTGATAGGTTCAAACAGTCCAAAATATCTCGATAGAAGGGGGGGGGGGGAGGAATCAAATTGATGGACGAACCCGCAAAGTATTATCCGCTTGCTCTCTTCTCATTAATATCCCCCCGCTCACCCCTCTATCGAGGTATTATCACATACATAACCTCAAACTTCAACCATGAATATCTCAAAAACCATGGGTTTGCTACAAAGGGGAGGGGTACCAGGGGGTAGCCCTTCCCCTCCCCCTCCTCCCCCCCTACAATCCGTCCCGTAATGTACATTTTTACCAAAGAAAGGGTGGCCAACTGGCGCATAAAACAAATTCATCCGTTTTATTCAATAACATAAAAGTACAAATAGATTTATCTGCCTGTAATGTGTATCGATCCGCCTCAAAGTGAATCGATCCAGTACTTCAGATCGATCTTAAACTCGTTTTTTCGATCTCAGATTGATACCTCCCTAGTCATATTCAGGAAGTCGCTGTTTTGCTTTTGCTAACCTTTTTTCGAAAGTAAAATATCAATATGAATGAGAATTCCAAGGCTTTCAACTTTACAAATTAAAGTAATGTAACAGCACAAGCAGCCTTTACACCTAGTACCTGTTAAGCGGTGCTCGACGCACCGCTGTTGCTAAGCTGATAACTTATCATTTGCCTATCACTTTAAGCAGAGAGAAGGTGTAAAAAGACTTTAAGAGAAAGGACCACGTAAGTTTGTAGAATGTCTTCAGTGATCGACGATATTTGTGAACTTCTGGACAGTTACAACGGAAGGGATAAGGTAAAGAATGCGGAAGTTACTTTACTTTGTTTATTATCTAAGTAAACTTTAAAATACTACAATTTTACTACTTTTCTAGGTTGTCCGTCTAGCTTGCTATGCTTTCAAGCTGTATGGATGTTTGAGACAGGAGAAGGGATGGCAGACGGCTGGCTCGAGGCTCTCAAATGCTCGGATGATGCTGAGGCTATTTGATGACATTCCCATGATCAGACACATATATAATTATGGATTGGGGAAACATGTAAGTTGTTTTGTTTTATTTTCTACCATAGATCTGCATAGCCCCTCCATTGGTGTATTCAAAAGGAAAATAAAAGAGCACTATCTTCGACAACCTATCATGTAGGTGTATGTATATATATCATTTATTGTGTATTTATTTACTGAATATGTATTGTTATATTTATTTATACTATGTAGGCATGTAAATTTTATGTAGTTTGTTATTATTTTTAACTAATTAGGTATCTACTATTAATTTAATCTTGTTTCTGTATAAATATTATCGTGCACAATATGAATATCTTATTTATTTCAAATATCCTTATCACCCTTGGTTTGCTGGAAGAAATCTCATTATTGAGATAAGCACACCATTGTACATAACTTTTATTATATAATTTAGAATTAAGTTTTCTGTGTGCAATAAGAATAAATATATATATAATATATATTCTCATGAGGAAAGCGTACAAACAAAGTTTTGGTGTTTAGAAAAGTTAAGAAAATTAATACATGCCCAGAAACAGGCTGTGAACGAGCCTTTTGTTGGCACAACAATCTGCTATGGGGTGAATAGACTAAGGAGATATAAACATTTACAAGTGTCCTTACATCAATGTATAGATCTATAATTAAATATACAGGGTGTAATCCTTAAGTGTTAAGATTATTCCGTAACTATTACAGATATCAAAAAAATTTAAACTGAATTCGAAAGTATGTTACCTAATCAGTAAAATGACATCAATAACTTTCTGAAAATCAAACGAGAAGTATCCAAAATTTTGACATTAAACATTCTCATACATTGTATCGCACAACAAGGACATCACTTCGAACATCTGCTTTGAATACAACATTTTGTACTTACTAAGAAATAAATATTATTTAATTAAAAGATAGTTTTATTACTTTGTTAGGTTAATAAACAGTTTCCTTTAATATCTGTACTAAGCTAAAATAACCTTTTAAAATAAGGAAACTAAAACCTTTCTACTAATCTCATACTAAATGTATGGGACTGTTTAATGTCAAAATTTTGGATACTTCTCGTTTGATTTTCAAAAAGTTATTGATGTCATTTTACTGATTAGGTAACATACTTTCGATATCAGTTTAAAAAAATTTGATATCTGTAATAGTTACGGAACAATCGGCTGGTCACACTTAACGATTACACTCTGTATAGACACTATGCATTATGTTTGTAAGTATTGATTATTCCTTTCTTTCTCATAATCTTAAATACTTTTTTAAATTCTTTTTTATTTATTTTAAAGAAACATAAATTACACATGAAAGTGTATCGAATACCTTTTGAGGTTTTTATGTGCACCCAGTTCCAAAACTCGTCTAAAAACATTATTTCAACTGACTGTCTCCTAGCTACTTAAATAACATTGATTAACTTAACTTGTAAAAAAAAACAAAATGGAGAGCAGAACTACACACCACTAAGAAACACAGTTGCACATCATACTTAACTGTTTGTACTGTAATAATATGATAAAACTTTCTTGGTTTGTTAAGCTTTTTATATTTTTTGGGACACTGGACAGCTCCTTACCTAATGTTGCCCTCAAACCAGTTTGGTAAAGACAGTCTGACAACAGAGGGAAAAAAAAGTATTTTTTTGGGATTAATCTGATATTGGGCCCTGTTAGTTTTATTCATCTATAAAAAAATAATTGGCAAATAAATTGATGCATCTTCCAGGAGTCATCAACAGCAGCAGCAGCACTCGGGGTGATCGCTAACATTGTGGATCAGGTGTTCTTGCCGGTGGAGAAGGCGTCATGGCTGCACGAAGTGGGCATCCTCAAGCTGAACCCGAGAACTGCTGATACGTTGGACACATTAAGCACTGTGCTTTGGGCTGCTAGTCTTTACATATCTCTATTACAGTGAGTATAATTTATATATACATTTTTCAAAGTGAGTATATAAGAAATAAGATAATAAGAATTTAATAGATTAATAAATAAAATACAAGTAAAAAGGTTACACCCGGTTGGAACGAAGTTCCTCTCGCTACTGCTCGCGCACGCCATACGTCTATACTGCTCGCGCACACCGCACGTCTATGCCTAGTGTAAAACTACACTCAATAAGCTATGTGAAAAAAACCGAAATAATAGTAGCCTGGGTCCCAGGACATCAAGGCACTGAAGGAAAAAACAGACCAATTGGTTAGAGAAGGTGCAGAGGACAGGTTCATCAGACCCGAACCTTAGGCTTCCTATTCCCGCAAACGTCACTAACAAGGTAATAAGCCGCCTGGCTTCAGAAGAGTCAGCAGACAAAGGGAGGAACATCGAGGGCTGCCGACAGTCGAAGATGTTTCCCTCGACTATCGTCTACAAAAAAGCAAGGTATATTTTTAACCTAAGCAGAGTCAACCTAGGTATTTTTGTAGGTATTCTAACTGGCCACTGAACAGACATCTGTCATTAATGAAGGTACAGGAGGATCCCTCGTGCCCGCACTGCGGCGAGGAGGAAACGAGTAAGCACTACTTAGGTGAATGCTTTATATATCCTAGCCTAAGATGGGAGATACTTGGTGATGACCACAGAGGAAGATCTCAAATATCTTGAGTACGCAGATATACTAAGATTTGTTAAAAGAAGCAAAAGATTTGAGGAAGAAAAATCCCTGGATACCAAAGCTCTAAGCAATGGGAATTGGATGGAATAGCTCCTAATGCAGAGCTTACCATCCGTCTGTGCCCAGCAGGCATCCCACCTCAACATCATCGTCATCATCATGCCTAGACTAAACATAAGCTTGTAAACACACAAACACACATTCTATAGCAAAAGTGTTATGACAATCAGTCTTAAAGTATTTTCGACTTAGCTCTTATTCGCCAAGTTTCTGCAGTATAACGTGCGGGAACTCCATTTCAATATAATGTAAAAGTAATTTAGAATTTAAAGAGTGATTAAATTGGCTCTCACTCTTTCATATATCAAGTAATTTGCTTTTTTATTGTACCTATAAAAAATATTATGTAATTAACTATAGTAGGTACGCGCCAAATAAATTATGTATTGCTGGGTAAACTTGCGTATTAGCGCTTGTCCCTACAGATTTTGTTCTGGGCTGTGTGGGAGAGTCAAAGCTCAAGTTCCGTGCCGGCGAGACACGAACCGACGGTTTTGACGCCACCTGGAGAAAAAAGTCTGCCTCCTTGCTGCACAGACTCCGCGGCAGCCCCAACACCCTCCCACACGTTATACCCGATCGATTCGACAACCCGTTTGGTTGTTCGGACAAGATCACTCCTAGTTATTAAGTACTAATATAGAATAAGTATATTAAGATTATGTTTATTTTGCGAAATCCATCGCTATGAATACTCTAAATATTATTAGAGTGCATTACAAACTAGAAAAGATCAATCAGGTACAAACCCAAAGACAAGAATTTGAAAAAATTCCCCGGGCCAGGATTCGAACCTGCGACCTCTTGGTAGCAATTGGTACGACAATTGGTAGCGCGTTTGTCTTGATAACAAGAGGTCGCAGGTTCGAATCCTTGCCCGGGGAATTTTTTCAAATTCTTGTTTTTGGGTTTGTTTCTGATTGATCTTTTCTAGTTTGTAATGCACTCTAATAATATTTAGAATAAGTATATTGTTACTAACATAATGGACCCATGATGATATTTATTTTATTTTATTAATTTATTAGGTTTGCCAACAGATATTACACTATGACATATGTATAAAAATAGCTTTAATAATTTAAATTAGAGTGCATACCCAATAACAGGCAGACACAACATACTTAATTAAACAATAATAGTATTTTTGCTACGTAAGTGAAACATGTTTCGCAAAACGTAAAACTGTTTTAAACTAATTAAAATTAAGGTTAAAAAAAACAAAACAATACAATGAGAAAAGAAATAATACTAAAACAAAATCTTAACAAAAAAGTACAAAATTAAATTATTTCTATCAGAGACAATAGATTCTGTTTGTAAACTCTGAAAGACTGAGAAAAAATATCAATTTGGGCATCATGCAAAGCAAGTGTATTAAAAGAACGACAAATTCTATTAAGAATGCTATAATGGCCAAGATTGGTCCTTGATTTTACCAAGCCAAAAAGACGAAGCTTATTTAATCGACAAGGTACCCTAGGTGTATGTATCTTTATTTTGTCTAATAGTTGTGGACAATCAACGAGCCCTCTTAATATTTTATACAGTAGTAAATTGTCAGCCAACCATCGGCGATCCTTGAGTGAAATCAAATTAAAATATAAGAGCCTGTCGGTATAGGAATGCAATTCCTTTGTTTTTTTTTGATATGATATGATATAACCTTTTAAAATCAATATAATCTTCAACAGAACTCTACAATCAATGCAACACCTACTCTGGAGCCGCGACTGCCTCCAGAACTCTTCGGAAGACGAAAGCTCCGACGCTAAACGCAACCTGGACGTGCGACTGGGGCTCAGCGCCGTCACAGCCGGCAAGCTCTGTCTAGACATCACCCACGCCGTCAGCTGTCTGCCGGCCGGCTGGCTGTGGGGCGAGAGGATCGGCTCCACCAGAGTAGCAGCCATTGCCACCACCTCGTCTGTTATAGGAATTGCTATGTATTTCGCTAGAAAACGGTTGTTGAAATAAAAGTTGAAAAGTCCTATGAGTCTAAAGTTAGATGTCACTCCCATGGTACATGCGGGGTGCGGGCGGTTGCGCTTCGCTTGACCAATACGCGCGCGGCGTAGTGCGCGTGCGTGCCCCGCCCCGCGAGAGCCATGTGGGCGGAATTTTACTGGAAGATTTCATATTATTAATAAATACAGGGTAGTATGATGGCCGAGGTGTAAGATATTTTTTGAGATTGACATGGTACTGAGCAAAAAAGGTTGTGCTTTGCTTACGTAGAACTATAAATATATATAGACAAATTATTGCTTTAAAATGTTCATAATAATATAATTATTGTGATAAATACAATAAAAAATGTTGCATTTTTGGGTATTCGCAAATATTGAAATTGCAATATAGTCAAATAAAATAATTGTTATTGTATATATACATATATTATATAAGATATCTAATGAATGACTACTACGAAGACACCAACGGTGTAACTACAAAACGGTGTTTAACTTTAGACAGTGTTTAAATCTGTTGCTGTCACTCTTTTACAATATGAAACAAAAGGTGACAACGACAGATTTAAACACTGTCTAAAGTTAAACACCGTTTTGTAGTAACACAGCAATTGTTTAGTTTAATTTTATTAAGGTACCTTTTCTTCACCATTTGTGAAATAAACGATGACAAGTAGTGCCAAATAAACCTACCGTTTGATTTTATCATCTATAGAAAGAAAGAAAGAAAGAAAAGTAATTTATTTTAAAATACCACAAACACGAGAAAGAACATAAAAACATACAAAATAACAAACAATACAAATTAACAAACAGAACGAGTAAATATAACATTAGGCAAACAGTGGTAAATAAAAAAGGATTTCAGCTCACCTTAAAATCTATTTGTACAGCATACAAGTACTTCACTCAACATCGCCATATGTATGCGAGGTAACTTTATTTTTAAACACAAATAGCGCCAGATTATAAGTTAGAATAGAATACAAATGTATTTATCTTCTACATCAGGGGTCTCCAAACCACGGCCCGCGGGCCAAGACCGGCCCGCGAGCATCACCAATCCGGCCTGCGGTCGCTGGCGGGACATGCCCGGTTTTTATCCCACTATAGTTTTTTTTATTTACAAACGTATAATATTAACGTGATGCAATTTATAATAGGATCAAAATTCACAACCCGTTATTTACAATTTACAGCACGCGCTGCGGCTAACTCCGTCGCAATGGTTAATGTTGTCCGAAGTACCAACCAAAATTGCAAACGGAGCGGAGAACTGTCCTGCGCCCTGCACAATAGATATCTCACTGACCAGCTAGTCCCAATACGAAAATTTGCGCGTCAAAACTACAGTATTTTGGAATCATGAGCTATTATAGTCTTGGCCCTCGGGACTTAGTGGAGAAATTAGTGTGGCCCTTAGGCAAAAAAGTTTGGAGACCCCTGATCTACATTACACAATACAGAAAATACAAAAGCAATCAACATAGGAAAAAAAACGGAATAATAAAATAAAGTTACATAAAACGAAGACAAGCTATGTATCACAGCAGACAAAAGGGCTTAGGACTCAGCATATGTTGTAGTCTTCAAATTAAGACTGACAGCGTTGATTTTCAGTCCGAGCCCGCGTGGGTAACGGACGAACAAACAAAACATGGCGGGTATCGTTTATGTAGGTAAGTTCCTTGAGCCGACTCAATACTCGCTAAGAATATACAATAAATAAACCGGCCAAGTGCGAGTCGGACTCGTGCACAAAGGGTTCCGTACCAATATCTATAAAAACAGCAAAAAAAATCACGTTTGTTGTATCGGAGTCCCCTTAAATATTTATTTTATTCTGTTTTTTAGTATTTTTCGTTATAGCGGCAACAGAATTACATCATCTGTGACAGACGGACAGCGGAGTCTTAGTAATAGGGTCCCGTTGGTTACCCTTTGGGTACGGAACTCCAAAAACAAAATATTCAAGATACATACATACAATATCCTCGCGCTTGTCTTCCGAAAGGGTAGGCAGAGACTACAGATTTCCACATCCACTTCCACATCCATCAATCTAGTCATACAAGCTCTTCTATTCCGAGTACTTTTCTTCTGTATGTCGCCAAGTTGGTCAGCATACGTCCTTCTAGGGCGGCCTGGTCGAGCTGTACCTTCCACTTGCGCACCATAAATTTCTTCCGTCACTCTAATTTCATTCATCCTTTCTACATTTCCAAAATATTGAAGATAAATGGTGTTATTTAGTCAGCTAGTTCAATACAGCCTAAGCGTTTCCAAACAGTAGGAAAAAGAAAAGATTATCTCAACCTTCAATAATCTTATCATATCGTAACCGAAAGTAACGAGTGATATAATTCACGATAGACCTAACGTGACAATGAATATTGGATAGTTTACTGTGTCCTTCATCAAAACGGGAATCGAATTTATCGCTGTATTCATTTGTGTAATATACTATCCATACATGTAGTTACTATCCCTTTCTCTTGACCTCTAAAGTGCGTCTGCCAGTAAAGGATGGCAGTAGTGGTAAACGAGTTCTGTGACTTACTGCAGTCGCATGCCAACCGTGATAAGGTATGTTACTATTTATTATATTTTTCATGATTATATGATGAGCAATTTATTTAGAGTATAAAGAATATACCATAGAACATTACAATATCCACAACAGAAAAGACCTCGTGTGTTGAGAGGGATGGGTTTCCACCCGGGAAAATTCCCGATTGCGGGAAAATTCCCGGAAAGTTTCCGTGAAAACACCCGTTTGGGAAAATATTCGGGTGTTTTCATTTTGACATTTTGTTTTTAATATATTTTGAAATAAAAGCTATCCACCATGGCAAATATAAGCATTCAGGGGTCGTGGTCCAACTATTTAGTCCAACTAGTTGGCCTACGGGCCTTTGGTAGGGGTGGCTGTCCAACTATTATTTTAGTTGGACCATGGCCCCAAAGTAGGTAGATTTGCCGTATTGAAAGTTCTTCTTTAATTGACAGTATCATTGTTTTCTCCATACAAAAAATAATTTTAATATTTTTTTTTCAGAAAGTAATATATTTCAGAAAAACTTTATCAGTAAAAGCGTTTGTAATAGCGTCAGCAGTCTATCACAAAAAAAATAGTTCGGTTACTTAACCTTTTAATTAAATATTTTCAAGTGCCTGTAGTTTCCAAAGCGCATATTTTCGCAGTTAAGTGTAAGGAAGTAAAATATTGGCTGTGACTTCCTCTATTACCTGCAGTAAGTTTCATTTTAAGTTTCATAGTATTTGTGAAGAAAACCCACCGACTGGGAATTTTCTCCAATTAACACCGGGAATTTTCCCGCGATCATCTCTAGCTGAGATCACCATGTTAGCTCGATAATACCAAAGTTGAATATTGTACCTACTTTTAGAATTAGGTATGGGAACCTAGAGCAAAGGTTTACAAAGTATTATATTCCTTGCTCACTACAATACATACACTTCAGTATATCCTAAGATTCCTAAGTATATGCTACAATACTCATATTCGGTGTGGATATAAGTTAATAAGCAGAAAATTACTACAAATTTGAAATATTTAAACGAGCGAATATAAATTCAAATTCAAGGTGTCAAAAATACTGAATATAGTGTACTAAAATAATAAGTGGGCGAAAGACTGTGAGCAAATAAGAATGTTGAAAAATTTGAGTTGAGTTGAATAATTCTCAGGCGAACAATTTTCTATTTTAGTAACAATTTAATTTAATTTTAAGTAATAAAACTAGGGACGTCGCCTGTAATATAAGTAAGTAATTAAATAATCTATGTGTATAGGTAATAGTTTTATGTCATAAATAATAATATGGGGAAATATGCAGGGGAATAATAAAGGTTGGGTTTACTTAAATTGAATAATAAAAATAGAGATTATGTTTATTTTTGCGAAATCCATCGCTATGAATACTCTAAATATTATCTAGTAATAATAAAAATACACTTGAATAAAATAAAAATATAGGAGTAAGGAATAAATAATATTCTAAATATTATATGCAATACCATTCGATTAGACTTGCTAAGAAGAAGGGCAAGAAACTTAGCAAGATCATGTCTTTTTTTCATAATATGTGCGAGCAAGTAATAGTTCTTGTCTTTATACAGGTAGTATCTCTAGCTAGTTACGTGCTCAAGTTATGGGGCGTCACATCCAAGAAGGAGGCCCTCATGAAGGCCAGTGGCAGGCTCGTAGCCACGCGCGCCACCATGAGGCTGTTCGATGATGCTGCTGCTTTGAAGACATTCTTGAGCTATGGGCTTGGGAGACAGGTGTAGTACTTATTTAAACGAGTGAATATAAATTCAAATTCAAGGTGTCAGAAATACTGAATGTAGCGTAATAAAATAATAAGTGGGCAAATGACTATGTGCGAATAAAAATTTTGAAAACGGCGACTTGAAAATACAAATTTGAGTTGAGTTGAATAATTCTCAGGCGAACAATTTTCTATTTTAGTAACAATTTAATTTTAAGTAATAAAACTAGGGACGTCGCCTCGCTTCGCTCTTCTCCTTATTACGCCTGTCTCACAGAGGAGTAGGCAGATACCACAGTTTTCTATCTGCTACGATCCTCATACACCTCTTTTGCCTCTTCCAAATCCATCAATCTAGTATAGCTCTTTTATTCCGGGCACTTTTGACAATCGCCATCGTGACTATGGTCAGTCCAACCCTGCATATCTCTACCTAGAAGGCAACTTTACCTACGTGCCTCTCTACGTTATTGACTATCAATACGAACTGCCATTGTGTAGGTTGCGGTCATAGAGTAGATTCCTCTATGGTTGCGGTCGACCGCCATCAACAACATGTACGTAACGCCATCTAGTATCGGACTGGCCATAGTCACGGTAGCGTTTGTCTCGCCCGGCCCTTAACCTGCGCGCCCCCCCTCCAAGCTTTAAATAGTTCACAAAGGAAGATTTTTTATGTTCTGCAAAACTACCTATTTCTCATAATTTGTCTCAATAAACGAAGCGTATTTTTAGAAAAAAAAACAATGCCACCCGGGCCCAGTCCGACTCTGACGCCATCTGTCGCACTTCAAAGAAACGACAACCTACCTGAGTTTTCTAAAGATTAAATTCTCTCCTTAGGAAGGTCCGCTGTGGGGCTCGCTGGGCGTGGCCGGCTGCACATTCACGTTAGCCTACTTGCAAGCCGAAAAGCTGGTCTGGCTGATAGAGTCCGGAGTGTGGAAAGTGTCTAAAGAGACGGAGTTCTGGTGCAAGACGTCGCACAAGCTGTTTTGGTCGCTGTATTCTACTGTTGGGTTGATAAGGTTGATTGATTTGTTACTTACTATCATTATTTAATAAGTTTACAAGTTATTTCACATAATGTGCCATCTTGGAGATGGCCGCTGACCTACTTACCGCTCTTGTTACTATTGCAGTGAGGGTGATGAGTGGGGCGGCGGGCTTTTCTTCAATGGTACATTTTAAAGTCTTGCTTTGTTTAAATATTTATTTATAATTCTGTCGCAAATATGGATGAAAGAGCGAATTTCTCGTACTACGGGTAAGAACTTAAAAGGAGAATTCGACAACTAAAACTGTTAAATATGATTTAAATAAATGATTTTGATTTTTTGATAAGGTAATTTGTAGACTACCTATAGCATGTTTACAGTTGAAAAGTTGTGATTAAACTTCTTAATAGCAGATTATGCTGCTTAGTTAAAAGTAACGTTAACTAAAATAATATCACCAAAAACGTAAGGTAGGTTGCCAAGACTCACAAGCTCATAACGCCTTCACTGTTAAGAAGTTATCAGATTACATTTAGAGCGTCCCTAACTTTAAAAGGTAACCCTACATTTTGATCAAAAAGAATGGTAATTTTTAGGGTAGGCAGATTTATCACAGTGTTTTCCTTCACCGTTCAGCAAGTGGTTTTAGTATAAAAATATTAAAAACTCACTACTAATTAGAATTCAACATTTTAGGAATATACATTTTGCTAATTCAACATTACAAGAAGTCTCATCATGTTCGTGAAGGCATTCTTGTCCGGTGGGATTCGAGCACAGGTACTCAAGATTGAAAGGCTGACGTCCAACCGACTGCGCTACCGCTGCTTGTAAGCCTCGATAAAAATCAATTCTACATCCACAGATCGATCCGCGCCCTCCACGCCGCGGCAGAAGAGCTAAAATCCCCCTCCCGGCGTAAGTGTGCGCCCGCGCGGTTCACGCACGCGTCGCTCGCCACCACCAAGTTACTGTTCGACGTGGTCCACTCCGTCAGCTGGCTGCCTCAGGGCTGGCTGTGGGGAGGGCGGCTCAGTGCGGGGCAGGCCAGTGGCGCGGCCACTGCGGGCGCTGTCATGGCGGTCGTTGTGCATTACCACGGGAAGAAGTTGAAATAAGGGGAGCGAGGTAGCATGATGGAAAAGACTGTATGCTGAGATTCTTTGTTAAACGTATGGTTCAACGAATCTGCAACCGAATTCTACGAAATATTATAGCGGTACTAATACTGTTATAGTTACTGTAAAAGGTTTGCTATAGAGTAGGCAGAACCTTGAAATATCGTTATTTTGAAACGTTATTAAATAGTTGTTGCTTATGATTGTTTGCAATTGGTGGAATTTACTAAACATTATGTTTGAAAACGCTTGTATTTATCCACATATTAAAAAAAAATTTTATTATGCCTGGCAAGTTTCGCTGTTCAGCATTTTCTAGGTCCTTTTATTTTAATTATACAAATTATTACTTGACAATTTTATCAATGTCTTATTACGACGTGCAATAGACAAAGAACAAACGTTAACGTTATTAAAGTTGACATCTCTACCGTTATAAATTAAAAAAACGCAAAAGTAGATGTCTAAATAGATATATAATTAAATTTTAATTCTTTATTATAACTATTTAGGTAAATACATATACCTATATATACATCGGGCACAATTATAAAACATAATGATCGAATCCAAGATATATTTCGGGTCCCACTGGGCCCGGCATCAGTTGGGAGTAATGTAAATTAATTAGTAAATTAGTAAAGGAATTACTACAACTAGTTACAATGTAATTCTGTTACATACATCCAATTATAGTTACATACCTATTTATATCACTCTTTATGCACTCATTTTAAATTTCAATAAGCCAATGTATAATGTTTCTTCATGTCTGTCATTTATGGTTGACTGGAAGAAATTTCTTTCAGAAATAAATCCGCCTTTGCCCTGTATTTATCTTAATTCTAATCTGTATTTAACTGTGTGCAATAAAGTGTTCATTATTATTACTAATGCCCAGTGTGGCCCGAAATATATCTTGGATTCGATCATGATGTTTTATAATTGTGCCTAATGTGTATATATTTACCTATATAATAATATATATAAAAAAAAAGAAATAAGCCGATAAACATTACGATAAACGATAAAATATCATAACGTTATTCAATACGTAACGAATCAGAATACTTATCGTAATGTTATAAATATTTGATGCAACACACAGTAGCAGGCATTATCTACGATATGATGACTGGTGAGAATGTGTAGATAGATTAGCACTTAGTAATATGACGAGATATTGTGAATAAAATGTAATGCCATAATAAATATAGTACTGACGAGTGATAAGAATGATTGAGTATCTTCAAAGTAAAGATAAGCCCTTACTGTACTATGACAGCACCAAAATGTTTCCACCTTTAAATGGGTGACGCTCACACGTTTGGAAATTTTGGAATCATTGCTCATATAAACACACTGATAGTTGGACGCCTTAAGTGCACTTAAAGTTAATCATTTTAACAACTTTAGTAGTCTGATCGATCAGTTTACTGACCGTAGGTAGACAGATTGCGCACTCATAAGTGTGCGCGCGTCGGCATTATGTTAACGCACGCATTCAAAAATAATGCAATAGATTTTAGGTGCCAGGGCTCATCTAAACTTTTGAAATCTTTGAGTATCTTTATTTAAAATACTAAGTTTATTTGTTTTATGATAATTGAGTTATTCGATAATTATAAGTTATATATAATGAATGTTGTAATAAAATTACTTATTTATTCCAAGTTAAAGCTTTATTTTAGAATCACATTTGCAACTTCGTATAAAAATATAGTCTTGATAATAAAACAAACTATAACAAGCATCATATAACTGTAACAAAACGTAATTTATCAATAACTGAGCAAATAAAGCCGATTCTGAAGGCTTTAATTATAGCTTTAGTGCTGTCAAAACTAAATTTAGTTTATTAGAAAATAGTCCTTAAATGGTAGGAACAGAAACTAAATTACTTTGTAATAATTTTAGTTTTGACAGCACTAAAACTAAAATTAAAACCTTCAGAATCAGCTGCATTATCTTGGCTTTAATATGGCTTATTCTTTGGCTATTTCTGAATAACATAGAAATTCTAATTAAATAGACATAACAAAACCTATAGTCATGGAATCATTTGGTTAAATAGGTATTAGAGTAACAAGAAATGAGAATCTACAACAGATAATTATAAACGATACAAGTAGACATGCTGCCCTATTCAACAAAACTGGTTTCAAAAATGGTCGCGTAACTCACACACTTTACACAAGCCAGTGTGTCTGAAAGCTGCCTGGATAGTTGAAATTGGTTTTAACTCACTGTTACGATCAGCGGGCTCATTATGTATCTTTGAGTCAATTGCCAACTGGTTGCCAACCGCCAAACACATAGTTAAAAACTCAACTTTCAAAATTCCCATACCTTAATTTTTAAAAGATTTTATTTTTAATTTTTTTCGGAGAATTTACGTCATTTTAGGACATGGTTATGACCATTATTTTTTTAAAGAATTGTCCGATGACCTTGTCACTTGAGAACTTTAGACATTATACTGATTGTGATGTGTGATTGCTTATAAAAAAGTGGTCTGTCTCTGTCTGTCTACTCATCTGTCATCTAGCTATAAATTTATCTTGATAGCAAAGGACACATTTCTAAACAGCCATTACTCAAGTGACGTCACACGAGGGCAAATGGAAGTTGCGGCCTTTTCGTAAAAATATTCATCATCATGAGGTTTTTTAGGCCAAAACTTCGAAAATACGATTTTTTAAACCTGAACCTCGAAATGGTTTTCGAATTAACACACCTTAAAATAATTTAATCTATGCCAATTGTCTTCAGTTAGTATTGAACATCGAAATAAATTGAACTATTCACGATCTGTGACGTCACCTCAAGTGCGAACGTATCAAAGACAATCGGTATTAAATTATATTATCTAAAACATAGATAGGATGGTTGGCAACTAGTTGGAACCGATTCAAAGATAAATAATCTAGGTGTTGCATAGTTTTATTTTTATATAAGGTCTTTCAATTTAAATTGAAAGTAATTTAGGAGGTGATTCAGTATCGTTTATACATGACATTCTACTGCAAAGCACTTTTTTTTGCGCGAACTTTTTTTTTACTTCTCAGTACAAAGTGGGACCGATCAGCTGACTCAGTTTGTATGGACAGGTGAAGAAAAAGTTCGCACAAAAAAAAGTACTTTTCAGTGGAATGTGACGTATTAACTATACTGAATCACCTCCTAAATTACTTTCCATTTAAATTGAAAGACCTTATACAAGGTGAATTTTTGATCATCGTCCAAATTCATACTGGTGGCTTGGTAAGTGATCATTATCATGGATCAATAACAATTTTGGTGAAATTCGTAAAATGAAATTTCGACTCCCCATAGTGATTCACTCGGGAGTGGAACTGAATTTCTATGGGAAGCCGAAATTTCAATTTACGAATTTCACAAAAATTGTTACTGATCCAAGATAGTGATCACTTATTAAGCCTCTAGTATGAATTTGGACAATGATCAAAAAGTCACCTTGTATATATAAGTCAGACAAAAGAGCCTTGTTCTGAGCTGTATAATGTTTGTTCCCGCGCTGTAACTCCTCTATTTTTTGCAAGTACCTCTAGATAATAGAGCTTACAAATACTTGAATTATAAGATATAAACATAAAAACATGTATACGATATAATATACAAAGCGTAGTCTTTACGTAACGGATCAACACATATTCGAGATCAATTACCTATAAAACCTTTTACGAAATCACATAATACTAAACTTATTTTCTTAACTGCCAGTCAGATCTCAACCTAATTCTAAGCGGTAATACTCATCATCAAATTTTCCTTTAATGGCTAAGTTTCTTCGGGCGTCAAATCATACTCGAGTAGGAAATACCTCTCGTACTTAGGGAACAGCCTGATGGCGAGACGAGGCAGTCGGCGGGGGTGCGGGGCGGCGCCCCACGTGGCCACGTCGCCGGGGCTCGACCCCAGGGCCGCGGGGACACAAGCCTCGTACCCACGCAGCGCGGACTCTGACTCGGGGGATAGCACGCATTGCGCGAATCGGCACAGGAGGCGGAGCCTGCAATAAACATGATTTAGCGTTCGTTCCGTATTGAGCGTGACGCGCATGATGCGCGTCAAAATTGGTCCAATGAGCGGTTTTCCAGACTGACCTTGATCAAGATTTTAGAGGTAAACATAGATGGCGTTACCCTGCTTTCAAGTGTCAAAAAGCTAAGATTATTTTTAATCTGTGGGCAGCGATTTTCTGTAGGCTAAAAAGTTTCAAGTCATGTGTCAAACCCAACAATACCGCGGTTTCATTCGGAGTCAGACGTGCGTTTGTGTGTTCCTGATAATTAATTTTAAATTTGTAGTAAAAAGTTATTGTTTTTAGTGTAAATATATACCATTACAACCAGAAAGCTTTAAGAAACAATAGTGTCAATTTAAATACAGAAATTATATCAGTTAAATCCTTAAAAACAGGAAAAATCTTCGAAAACTTGGCCGTTACACATTCCAAAACAATCGGTGAGTGGCTATGAATCATATTTTGTGAACAAAGGAAGTTCAATGCCACACAAATATAGTCGTTAATTACCATGAAAACACATAAAGTGGAAGATAGCAACAACTTATTTCGTACTGACAATTATCTTACTGGATGGCAAAGTGGTTAGCGGTGCTACTAGGAACGCCCGCAGCGCTTTCGAGAAGCGAGTTCAAACCCCGCCCGACTTCAATCTTTTTATGAATTTATTTTGTTGTACATGTGATTTGGAACTTATAATCTTTCATATTTGATCAATAACAGCGATTTTCAATTTCACTTTCATACAAATTGAATTACAAAATGATTTGCTCTGCATGCAATTCTAGTATTACCAACATGGAAGTTCTAAAATGTACGGCTTGCAAAAAATCGTACCACTATCTCTGTCTGAATATGACTTCAGCGGAATTTATGAAAAACTATTGTGGAAAAAAATATAAATGGATCTGTCCTAACTGCTCCAATATTACTTATCGCAATAAAAGCAATAATAGCGATAGTACACCTGTACGCTCTCACAATCCCCCGATTGTTACCACCCCTTTAGTCACCACCCCTACGGAACATAGAGAAAATGAGCTTGGTAATATTTCTGTGAATGAGTCAATTTTGGAGAGTCATGGTAATACCTATTACGAAGAATCAATCACATTGTCAAAATTTGAAGAACTATTGGACAGAAAACTGGATTCAATAAAAAATTCATTACTACAAGAATTTAAGGCTATGATAAAAACAGAAATAAAACAAGAGATTAAATTAATCAAAACAGAGTTCATAAGAACAACAAATTCATTGGAAATCAAACAAAATAACCAAGAGGATGATATAAATAAACTAAATATTAAAATAAAAACAATAGAAAAAGAAAATGAACAGCTGAAAAAAGCTGTACATAAAATTAATGAAGAACTAATAATACAACAAAACATTGAAAAAAACGCCCCGCAAAGTGACAATACTAATTTTAAACAGGAGGATAATACGGATAAAAAATTCGTCATATATGGCATGTGGGAGCACGGTCGTGAGAATTATGAAGAATTATATACAAAAATAAACCATATGTTCTATGATATCATGAATATAAATATAGACGGTTATATAGAGAAAATCGAACGTATAGGCAGAAAGGGATATCGTCGACCCATACAAATTG
This sequence comes from Ypsolopha sequella, assembly GCA_934047225.1. Lineage (NCBI taxonomy): Eukaryota > Metazoa > Arthropoda > Insecta > Lepidoptera > Ypsolophidae > Ypsolopha > Ypsolopha sequella. The sequence goes on along the minus strand of OW203990.1, from coordinate 26,779,179 downwards.
AGTTGATAAGCAAAAGAACTACGAACTATGTTTTGCAAAATGCTTATGCATTTAAAGGGACTGGACTGTATATTTCTAAATATTTGACAAAGAATGAATTATCTGAAAGGAAACTACTAACAGAAGAAATGAAAAATGCGCGCGATAGTGGACATCACGCAATCATAAAAAATAACAAATTATTCATAAATGGTAATGAATATAATACTGATAACTTGGTAAGGACATCAACATCAACAAATACGAATAAAGATATAACAACTGATACCAAAGACAAAAAGCAGTTATTTCGTTCAGAAAAATAATAATGTATGCACAGTTTTCCATCAAAATATTGCTGGCTTACTGAATAAGAGAAACCTCATAGAAATTTTACTGGAGGATCTAAACGGAACTAAGACAACAGATATCCTTTGTTTTAGTGAAACTTTTCTCAAGGAAGGCACTGAAGCGAATGCTAAAATACTGGGATATAAATTAGCTGCACATTATTCTAGAAATATGAAGAGGGGTGGGGTCTGTATTTTTGCTCAACCTAACATACTCACTAAAGAAATAAACTTCAAAGAATATTGTACTAATGCAGTCTTTGAATGCTGCGGAATTGAAATCCCTAAAATTAAATGTATGATATTATGCGTATATAGGACTCCTGATTCCGATGTATCCACATTTATTCTCAAATTACAGAATATATTACATAAATTAAATAGAAAAAGAATAAAGAAAATTGTTATATGTGGAGACTATAACATTGATATACTAAAAGATAGTACTAAAGTGTGTAAAGAATTAATGTCTACATTTAAAAATTTTAACTTTAAGTTACATATTAATGAACCAACGAGACAAAAAACTTGTATTGATAACATTGCCAGTAACATAACAGATAAAATAGATGTATCAGTTATACAAAGCGGATTATCAGATCACAATACATGTCAGATATTATCATTCCCTATTGAAAATAAAATGTCAACAATTGTACCAGTTTATTATACTAAAAAAAGAGATTACTCTAATGACAATATAAGGAAATTCTGTGAATGTCTAAGTTCGTTATCTTGGTCACAGGTGTTAGAAACAGATAATGTGAACATGGCATATAATTATTTCAAGGACTTGTTTACGTTATTTTATGATCTCTGTTTTCCAACAATAAGGATAAGGATAAAAAATAAACCTATCACTGCAAAGTGGATCACGCGAGGGATACGGAATTCATGTAAAAAAAGTAGGTACTTGAGATATAAACAATATTATACAAAAAATTGCCAGGATAAAATCAAGTTTCATTATTATAACAAATTGCTAAAAAAATGTATATTTAATGCTCAATCTAATGCTAGTAAAAAACTTCTTCTTCAATCAAAAAATAAGTGCAAAACCTCATGGAATCTAATAAAAGACAAAACAACACCTAAAGAGATAAATGAAATTGATAAAATAAACATTAACAATAAAATCTTAACAAACCCTACAGTAATTGCTAACGAATTCAATAAAAATGTCATAGACGAACAAAGTAAACATATAAAAAGTACAAATTTTTCAAATAACGAATATTCTAATTTAATAAAAATACACAACAACACTATGTTTTTAAAACCTTGTGAAACTACAGAAATCATTACTATAATCAAACATTTAAAAAATACAAGTGCCGTAGGCTATGATGGCTTTGCAACTAAAATAATAAAGATCAGTGCTGTTTATATATCAGAAATCTTAAGTTATATTATAAATTTATCCTTTAAGGAAGGAACGTTTCCGGAAGCTCTAAAACCGTCAATAATAAAGCCCTTATTTAAAAAAGGTGACAAAACAGATGTACAAAATTATAGACAAATAGCGTTTGTATCAATATTCTCAAAGATATTCGAAAAAACTATGCACAGTAGAATTATGAATTTCCTAAATAAGTATAATATTTTAAAAATTGAGCAAAATGGTTTTCAAAAAAATAAATCAACCGCATTGGCAGGTTTTCAACTTGTGAAAGAAATAACTGAAAACGTAGATAAAAGTAAAGCCACATGTATAACATATTATGATATGAGCAAAGCATTTGATTTTGTTTCGCATGAACTTCTTATAAGTAAATGTGAAAGATATGGTCTTCGCGGTGTAATCAGGGATTGGTTAGATAGCTACCTCAAAGAAAGGCAACAAACTGTAGAAATAAATAAAATTAATGAAAAATGTGAAAACATGCAATACAAATCCACAGCTCTTGTAAATAAGTTTGGTGTACCACAAGGCAGTGTCCTGGGACCCCTTCTTTTCCTTATTTACATCAATGATCTTCCAGATGCTATAAACAATAAATGTATATTGTTTGCTGATGATATTTCTGTAGTTAATGTGTGTGATAATTTTGAAAGCTTTGAAAATGATGTAAATAATAATATTACAAAAATAGTGGACTGGCTTAAATTTAATAACTTAAAAATTAATACAAACAAAACCAAATTCATTCAATTCAGAAACAAAAAAATGAAACATCTTAAAGTAAATATAACATGTAATGGAGAAAGTATTGAAGAAACTGAAGAAACAAAATTTCTGGGCATAACAATGGACAGTTTTTTAACATGGCTTCCCCACATAGAAAAAATGTGTTCAAAAATTAATAGTTTTGTATATGTTCTATATCGTTTACAACGAACTTCAGATACCAAAACTGCACTCCTTGCTTATCACGGATATGTTATGTCACTGCTACGATACGGACTTATTCTTTGGGGAAATGCGAGAGAAATAAATAGAGCTTTTATAGTACAGAAAAAAAGTATACGCGCAATTTTCAATTTGGAACCCACTGTGTCATGTAAACCATATTTTATAAGAAACAAACTGCTGTCCCTGCCAAGTCTATATATTTATGAAATGGCATGTTTCACGAAATCACATACAAATTTATTCCTAAAGTATAGTGATAGATACAATTTTAATACTAGATACCCAAACAAACTAATAACTCCAAAATACAGAACGGAATTTTGCCAAAGAACCACATATTTTATGCAAATAAAGATTTTTAATAAGTTACCAGACAGTCTCAAAGAAAAGCCCTACAATTTATTTAAGAAACTGTTATTTAATTATTTAACACAGAAATGTTTCTATGACATTAAAGATTTTTTGAATTTAAGTACTGTTGTAATATAGCAAATTTATAGTTATAATATTATTAAAACTCGCGTGAGCTGATATACTAAATTATTATTACATACGGCTTGAACACTTGCATATAGTCAACAACAATCACACGTGAGTGTTCAAGCCGTATGTAATAATAATTTAAATTTATAGTTACTTAGAAATTAGTGATGTTATTATAGAAACTTTATGAATAGATATTATAAAATGTATACCTAATCTAAAATTTGCATGCCTGAATAAGGTAAACTGTGCTGAACAAATTTTGTGTACCTCACCATCTTTATGTATACCACAATTTATGCAAATAAATTTTTTCTTTCTTTCTTTCTTTCTTTCTACCTTCACAAAGAAATATTTCGTCACGTTCAAACCCTGACAGCAAGATAGCTTATACAATTTCGAACCCGTGTCGCGTCCCCTAGTTTATGAACCTGCCCCTGTATAGCAAGGTTTGTCAGAACCCAAAAGATATCAAGGTCCGTTGAGTAATATCAATAAAAAGAAAAGAAAACTACTAAATCACCAGCGCACACAAAACGAAGTGTCAATTTTGCCGATTTTTGCCTAAAGAAATGGTGAAAAACAAAAAAATACAGTGTTGCCAGAAATACATTTTTTTACACTTTTTGTACAGTCTGCGCCATCTATTGAGTTGTTCGGTACTACTTTTTATTTTTAAGTTTGTCTTTGAAAACTGCATCGATGCGATTCATTTATTACCAACATAACAAATGAAATGCAAACTCTGCACGAACATGAGCTGATGCGACTTCATGCGATTTGAAGCAATGTCCATTTGGGAGCTGTCATTCGTGTAAACATTTTTCGGAAGATTTTAGCAAGTTTCAATTTAAGTGAGAACAATGTAGCTTAGGTGTAAAAATGGAGGCAGCTTTATAGCCGTGATTGCCGAAGTTATGTTATATACCGTATAACTGACAAATCGTTTCACTCATCTCGCGGTGGGCTCTTGACCAAGACCAAACTAACTGACAAATCCTTTAATTTCATCTCTATCGAATAAATCTGAATGGCATAATACTCGACCAACTTAATTTTGCTGTTGATTTCATACATTTTGTAAGTAATGATAACTTTGTATTTTTTTGTTCAAACCCTTCAAGTCTGCTAACATAGTTGATATAACGGTACGGGAACCTCAGGGAACGAGTCATACTTGTACTTGACCGGTTCTTTACCTATACTCAAAAGCTACACATGGACAAGCTTTGTCTACGTGAACATTGGGGGCGTGGGGTTTCAGTATCGGGGTTGTGGCCCCTCACTGTGGTTTCAAATTTGATGACCCTGTAACAGCCCTTTGGCTCATTAGGGCTATCACAGTCAATACATTCGTCCTTGTCGGTTGGATAATGAGTGCTCCTTCCTAAACACGAATGCTGATGTCATTTTTTTCCATAAATACATAAATACAAATACCGGTACCCATGGCTATGGGCATGACCTTGGTGGTGGTGCCTGTTGGTACACGGTAGTCTTTGTGAAGTCCTCGGATCCACTGGAGTTATGTTATGCCGCAGTGGAGTCGGCTACAGACAGAAGAGATGAAGAGAGCGAGAGAGAGAGAGATACTAACTTATGCGTCGGCTGGTCAGCAGTCCCCTGCAGCGTGATAGCCTTGAGCAAGCTCCTCCGCTTGGTCTCTGCCCACGCGTGCAGCATGCTCTCTGCCGCTGCGACGCAATCCTCGCCGACGTCCGTCGCCTCGCGTCCCGTACGCCACGCCACGCGACACGTGTAGCATATCCAAAGCGCTAGTATCGGCTCTGACTCCACGCTGCGGACAAACAATATACAGTATTACTTCATAAAGAAGCGACACTCACCTCCCCCTCCGAGTTTGTCATCGCCCACAGATCAGGTGCATGCAGTACTCAGTAAGGGTCAGTATCGCTTATTCGCCGCGCGCGTGTGTGTGTGTGTGCACAAGCGTGTATCGACTATTCGCATTATACAGGGTGTTAAGATGAAGTTGCGGAAGTCGAAAACTGGCGATAGTACTCGTCTATACGAACAACTTATACTATGGAGAAAAACTCCAAATCGTGAAAAAAACAGTTGTTCCAGAAAAAGTTACCTGGCTACCCGACCAAAATGTATAAAACAACAGTTTTTTTTTTTTGATTTCACAATTTTTTTTCACGGGAAGTTGGACGAACAACTTTCGCTCGGCTTCCGCAGCTTCAACTTAACACCCTGTATAAACGGTTCTACTTTACGTACGTAACATAGCATAAGAAAAGAATCGTCATAACACGAACACAAAATAACCACTTACAGAAGGTTTACTCCGCATAACTAGCGAAAACAGGCGCACGCACACATAGACGCGTACATACGACGATCTCGGATATAGTCGAGTGAATGCCAATACGAAATTCTGCCGAGATCATCATACGTACGCGTCTATGCATCTGTTTTCGCTCCGTCGTCGAGGCGGCCTTCTGGTAGTATTTATTTTGTGACACGAATCTCCGAGGTGTCAGTGACCTAGTGGCTGATACAATATAGTTAGACTAACTACCTAAGAGTTAACTACCGTCCATTTTATCTTCGTTCAGCTCGAACCAATGTTGGTGAATAAATACTCCATTATAAATATAATGTGCAGACAGCATAACGAACATTTTGTAAAATATTCTCGAGCCTTTGATTTGTTTTCCTTTTCATTTAGAAAATTCAAATTAAGTATACTCTAATAGTTATGGTTTCTAAATTATCATCTTCTTCTTTTATTTTATTTGTATAATTTTTTAAGTTATATGTTGTGAATGTTGTGTTGTTCTGTTGTGCATCCAATATGCTCATTGTGGCTTGCTTTGTTATATCTTGTATTTGTAAACCATAAGTGTGTATCTGTTGAAAAACATAAATAAATAAATACACTTCAAACGACAAGGCGAATAACATATTCGTTTGAAACACGCCCCAGCCGATTTGATACGTTTGAAACACGCCCTAGCCGATTTGATACGTTTGAAACACGCCCCAGCCTATTTGATACGTTTGAAACACGCCCCGGCCGATTTGATACGTTTGAAACACGCCCTGGCCGATTTGATACGTTTGAAACACGCCCTAGCCGATTTGATACGTTTGAAACACGCCCCAGCTGATTTGATACGTTTGAAACACGCCCTAGCCGATTTGATACGTTTGAAACACGCCCTAGCCGATTTGATACTTTTGAAACACGCCCCAGCCGATTTGATACGTTTGAAACACGCCCCAGCCGATTTGATACGTTTGAAACACGCCCCAGCCGATTTGATACTTTTGAAACACGCCCCAGCCGATTTGATACTTTTGATACACGCCCCAGCCGATTTGATACGTTTGAAACACGCCCTAGCCGATTTGATACGTTTGAAACACGCCCCAGCCGATTTGATACGTTTGAAACACGCCCCAGCCGATTTGATACTTTTGATACACGCCCCAGCCGATTTGATACGTTTGAAACACGCCCTAGCCGATTTGATACGTTTGAAACACGCCCCAGCCGATTTGATACGTTTGAAACACGCCCCAGCCGATTTGATACGTTTGAAACACGCCCCAGCCGATTTGATACGTTTGAAACACGCCCTAGCCGATTTGATACTTTTGAAACACGCCCTAGCCGATTTGATACGTTTGAAACACGCCCTAGCCGATTTGATACGTTTGAAACACGCCCCAGCCGATTTGATACGTTTGAAACACGCCCCAGCCGATTTGATACGTTTGAAACACGCCCCAGCCGATTTGATACTTTTGAAACACACCCCAGCCGATTTGATACGTTTGAAACACGCCCTAGCCGATTTGATACTTTTGAAACACACCCCAGCCGATTTGATACGTTTGAAACACGCCCCAGCCGATTTGATACTTTTGAAACACACCCCAGCCGATTTGATACGTTTGAAACACGCCCTAGCCGATTTGATACTTTTGAAACACACCCCAGCCGATTTGATACGTTTGAAACACGCCCCAGCCGATTTGATACTTTTGAAACACACCCCAGCCGATTTGATACGTTTGAAACACGCCCTAGCCGATTTGATACTTTTGAAACACACCCCAGCCGATTTGATACGTTTGAAACACGCCCCAGCCGATTTGATACTTTTGAAACACACCCCAGCCGATTTGATACGTTTGAAACACGCCCCAGCCGATTTGATACTTTTGAAACACACCCCAGCCGATTTGATACGTTTGAAACACGCCCTAGCCGATTTGATACGTTGACACAATATGCGGACTTCTTCTCCAAGTACATTTTATAAGTATGTCGACTAATACAGATCGCGCCAAACTTCTGGTACGCTCGGAAGTTGCTCTTCCCGAGAACGGCCCATGCATTTTGTTTATGCTGATGCGAATCGCCCCGTGTTTAGAGGGGACTAAAAGTTTAGCGCGATCTGTAGTCGTTAACTTGTAAAGCCTACTTAGCTGTGATAGTTTTTCTTTTAATTTCGTTATGTATACTACTGCCGTGATTTTTTTCACGTCTCCAAATAGAAAGAAAGAAAGAAAAGAGCTTTATTTCAGACACCACAGAAAACAAAACAAAAAAGAAAACAAATTAAAAACGAAATAGCCATATTCTGTGGTTATGAAAAAGGAGTCCAGCTCAGCTTAATGCCACAGCCGAAGCCACAGCGCTGGTATTCTGCTGGATCCTACTAAAATTAAAACTAATAACTATAACATAATAATATCAAACTTAAAATAAAATAAAAAGCGTATAGCATAAAATACATAAAAATTATAAGAAAAATAAATAAATTGTAGTTGTTTAATAAGTAAATATGTAAATCTGAAATAAATAAACTAATAATAGCAAAAATACTTTTAAAAATGCATATTTATAAAATAATAAATAGATTATTTCATATCAAGGCATCGTTATTTGATTTTCAATTAAATAGCACTTGAGTTTAATTCGAAAATTAGCCTTCGTCTTGCATTCTCGAATAGGTGGGGGCAGGTCATTCCACACCTTTGAATCCCTGTACCTAAAACTTCCCCTGAACCTAGCTGTTTGATGTCTTGGAACAATCAAAAGATATGCAGATGCCCTAGTGGAATATTTATTAACATCAGAAGACCACAACAGTTTATCAAATAGATATTTTGGATGTTTATGTTTTATTACACCAAACAACAGAACAGCAAAATGTAAGTCACGACGTGCAGCCATCTTTAATTGCTTACATTCATTTAGGTAAGGCGTAACGTGTGCACGAGGTGGAACATTGTAACAGAAGCGTGTACATGCGTTTTGTACACGTTGTATTAGTCGGTTAGATCTGGATAGCAAGCAGTCTCCATACACTACATCACCATAGTTTAATTTAGTACAACCGTAATTAATACAACCGTTTCGCTAGAAAGGGGGGGGGACACTTGACTTTAACAAAAATTAACACTTTTAAGCTTAATATTTCGCAAACGGAACCCTGGATCGAAAAATGGTGTTCTCACACCCCCCGTATTTTTAAATTACCTATCCAACGACACTCTACACGAGGCGATAAACGAGAAAAAAAATTATCCCCACTTTACGTGTAGGGGAGGCACCCTAAAAATATTTTTTTTTCAAAATTATGCTGTACCACTTTATCGGCGTGATAAATATGTATACCCATACCAAATTACAGCTTTCTAGTACTAATAGTCTCTAAGCTAAACCGCGGACAGACAGACAGACAGACAGACGGACATGGCAAAACTACAAGGGTTCCTTGTTGTTGACTACGGAACCCTAAAAATGTAGTCTACCTACGGCTTATAAATAGGATCACTGATCGGCCATCAAAGCTTAAAGGGGAGTGCAGAGGTGCTTTCGAGTGTGGATTGTAACTAGAACGATCAAAGAGATAAGGGTTTAGCCTTATCGTCACACATCGTTCACAAATACACGCTTTTTAGACCAGCAGGCAGGATTCAAACTCGAATCTCAAGATTGAAAGTCCAGCGTCCTAACGAAAACCAAATAAAGTTAAAAAAAAACACAAAACAAACTAACAAGTTGAGAGTCAACGCCGGTAACGCCAGCAGCGCGGTCCGGACGGCACAGTCCGATTGCGCGTGCGCCATGCTCGTCCCGTACGCGGCGTGCAGCCGCCCGCGCGTCGCCAGGGGGTGCGCGTCGTGCCAGTGACCCTCCCGCCAGCGGTGCGTCACTTCTGACCACCCCGTAGATTCTGTGGACAGATGAACCGAGTTGAATTAAATGGCAGTTCTTATAACATTGTCTTATGGTTTAAAATTGTACTAAAATAAGTAGCTTGATTGTTGATTTAAAGCCCCTGGAACAAGCCTAAAATAATAGTATTTTATGCAACTGTATCATAATTTGAGACATTGGGACATGAGTACGACGAGGACAAATAATAATGCACGAGTGTCCCAATGTCTAATTATGTTCAGTTGCACACAATACTTTATCTACGACCATCAAAAATATCGTTAATGCGTTAAAAATATATCATGAGGCGACCAACTCAGTTGTGGGCGTGGCCATATGTCATGCTGTTTCATTTCGCTATAAGGTGCACGCTCCATGAAACTTGCGAGGACAATACAATCGTGCCGATTTCGTCGCGAGCGCAAAATTGAAAACTTGTTTCAGGAGAAACCACATTTTAGCGAGACTGTGGACGTTTTAAAACATTATTTTTGGTTAATATAGATAACATTTTCGATGTTTTGACTCGTATTAATTTTTTGATTTTATCCAAATCAATAAAGGCACATTCGGCTACACTTTTGGTAAAAAAAACCGTTAAATTTAATAACGTAAGATATAACTCAAATTTCACGATTTTTAGTTCAACTTAAACATAGGCCTAGATAATTTTAATGGACTCAGCCTAAAATATTATAACATTTCATAGACACCCCAGAATGTGGTGACAGCCAGTGGCGTATTTACCCTAGGGCTAAAAGGGCCATTGCCCGGGGCGGCAGGCTGCGAGGAACGGCGCAAGCTGCACCTCGCGCTCACCTTTGGGAGTCTTTCATTATCAATCGTTTGGTACCTATCTGGTTTATTCGTCCAAGGTATAAAGTATATTGCTTTTTGACTTTATTTTATATATGTTATTTTATATTTTATAAATGGAAAATATGTAAATATTAAATAAATTGTCTTTATTTGTTTAGTTTTTCATTCTCATCATCACAACCCATATCAACACACTGCTGGATTTTATTTTACAATTGAAATATTTTTGCTCCTTTCTCTTTGATTTATGGGGCGCCAAACCTTACAGGCCCAGGGCGCCATATCCTAAAATACGCCACTGGTGACAGCGTTTGTATGAAGGTTCGCGTGTAACGACGCCTCTTAGAAGGAAGCTTAGTCGCATCTGCCGATAGCCAGTCAATGAGGTTTAGTATTATACAATGTATTAAAACTTCTAGGTATTTTAATAGGTATTTTAATCTTCTTTATTTACATTTTCAACGACTCTTGCTGAGTCTTGCTTGACAGTCCAGATACGCCATTCTCCGCGAGAATCCCACAGAGTCAACCTCCACAGATAACCTCATTAGAGTCATCCAATACAACATCAGACAACTAACACAACATTAATTGTAGCCAGTACTTAGTAAACTCACCATTAGCTAATAGATACGCTTGGACGGTAGCGTCTGCAAGAGCGGCGTAGTGTTCAAACACAGTGAGCGTCGCCACCGCCGACAGACACGACCTGATGATCGCTGCCGGGGCGCTCGATACCCACTTCTCCCATACCTGGACAAATTATAGCTAACTTAGTAGCGGCGGCAGAACGTTGGCCTCTCAATCTTGAGACCAAGGGCTCTACCGCGTAATTCTCATTTGTATCAACTTCAAGCAAATGCATGCGAAATTCAACGCGAGCAAAAGAGATGGCATGTTAGGCGGGCGTCGTCGCAAGCACGTCAAATTTCAATCTCAAGTTGATGTTGATGAAAATGAGAATTACGCGGTAGACCCACTGCTCGATCCCCGGTCGGGCATGCACCAATGAGTAAAAAAATATTACGAATCTTATCATGGAAATGGTAGACATTTAGGACGAACTGTTTTTAAATATTTAATTTTGGTTATCAAACTGAAAATAAAAACAAAATTTAACACGTAGATGTAAAACCTTGAAATCAACTTTCAAACAAAACAAATAATGGAAATATCTATTGAATTACAGGAATTATGAACTCATGAATCTGTAAAAGTTGGCCAATTTTATAGGTAAGCACCCAATAATTTCCGCGTTCCTGGTAGTGAATAATTATAGCAATTAACAGACTGGTCCAAACCGAAACGTGGATACGGTAGATGTAGACCGGGCTATTCAGTTTCAGTTTATTTATTCTTCAAACAATTTACATTGTATTAGAAAAATAATCTTATAATTAACATATTTTACAAATCTTAAAATTATAATGACATTGTATGTATCAGGTTCTTAATTTAATGCAATGTTAATAAATAAATAGTAATGGTAATAAAATGTCTACTAGTTATCAAATTTATGTCAAAAGTATTAGGTAGGACAAAGATCCAGGACGTCAAGTATTGTCAAAGAAAAAAATCATCTAGTGAGTACAGATATTTCGTAAGCAAGATTTTTTTTAAGATTAGTTTTGTAGATTAGTTTTTTAGATTGTCAAGGACCTTACAGGAAGTGACGTGGTGCCGGCGGGTTCCGTACACAGTATGGTGATGGCTCGACTCAGCAACCCTTCCACTTCACACTCCGTACTTGATAATGATGGAGCTGGAACAAATTACTAAATTAAAATAATTAACACATAAGCAGCTTTTAGAAGTAGACAAAACAAAATACGAGTAAATATGTGTGACTCCGAGAGGGTGTCGGAGGTGTTACCGTGATCGGCGTGATTAATATACAAGGTGAATGAATGAATGAATGAATGAATTGACACTTTATTGTACACAAAAGACATATGAAAGAAAACAGAGTATTGAAAACATAATTTTGTACAAAAGCGGACTTATCACTTAAAGCGATTTCTTCCAGCCAACCTTTGGGCGGTGAAGAAATAGTCACTAGAAAAGTAAAAATAGGTGATATTTATTTATGCAGCCAAATTCATACTGAAGACTCAGTAAGTGCTCAGTATCAAGGTTCGATGACCCTTTTTGAGAAATTCGTAGATTACATTTTTCGTATTCCCTACACACGCCCAGCCGCCGCCAAGTCCAGCCGCGAGTCGACTACTATGGGAGGTCAACGTTTTATTTTTCGAAATTAACAAAAAGTGTTATTGATACGTGATACTGGTCACTTAACAAGCCCCCGGTAAGAATTTGGCTGCATAAATAAATGTCTCCTTATATATACCCTTACCAAATTAAAGCTTTCTAGTACTAAGAGTCTCCGAGCTAAGCCACGAACAGTTAGACAGACAGACAGACGAACGGACATGGCGAACCTATAAGGGTCCCTTGTTGGCTACGGAACCCTAAAAAGCGTCCATTGACATAGATGAACAAAAAAAAAAATACTCCAGAAATCAAAATGTTGGGCATCCAGTCCCAAAGTTCGAGTGTTGTTATCCGCGGCAGGATGACTCATCCATCTTGATAGTTTATTTATTTGACTTATATCTTTACAGGACTAACCTAAGACGATAGAGTAGCTACTAACTTGAAAATTATACAATTATCAACAAAAATACAAAAAACTAAAAAATACACAATAGAAAATAACAGAGATAACACAAAGATTTAGACCTAATTTACGCATAACACAAAACACACATTGGTGTCGATTCGGCTAAACACAATTTAACTAATTTGACAGGACTAACCTTATTTTAAGCGTTCTGTCTTTGTCTTTTCGATACGGAAAGAAAAAGACAGAAGGCTCAAATTAAGTTTAGTTCTGTCAAATTAGTTAAATTGTGTTTAGCCGAATCGACACAATTGTAGCTTTTGTGAATTCATTCAAAGAGCAATGAAACACGTCAATGTTTTCGCCACCTTATTGATTGTACGAAAGGCTCGCGTAAGGGGCGCATCCGACAACAGTTTAGTTTGGGCGCATGGCACGACCAGCAGGCACGGCCGCCGCCGCCGCCACACTTAGCGCTCCGGCACGCACAAATTCAAATTCAAATTCAAATAGTTTATTTTGCAAAGCAGGTATAGATATATACACTTTTTACACGTCAAATTTAATCTAATAAAGAAAATATATGTAATAAAATAATAAATGTACATGAACTAAATTAAAGGTTTATTTAATTTATGTAGCAATATATTTACGATTAAAATGATAGGTAAAATATATATTATACAAGGTAAAATCCAATCAGCCGCCCGAACCCATACCGGAGACCCGACCAGGGACTAGGAACAAGGTTCAATGACCAAATCCCATCCTATATACTACATACTAATAGGTTACATATATAAATACATGCCTACCTCCGCCCATTCGATTAGTCTTGCTAAGAAGAAGGGCAAGAAACTTAGCACATCTTCACTTGCTCCAGTACACCCGGGTGACATACCTTGCCGCGTTGAGAGACTATCCTAGAATAGCTAGAGTATGTATAATCTAACCTATCCTCGTCAGGACGTCCAATAACTTGACCGTAGCGTCCGCGACGTGACCTTGTAACGTGGGCGCAGACATGGCGCGCACCCACAGCGATATCGCTGACAGACGCTTGTCACTCGCTGCGGGACGACTGAAGTACACGTTGATGGCCGGGTGGATTGACAGTTCACTGGCGAATAGGACTAGCCTGGAAAAAAGATGAAAATTTTATAACAACAAAACATACCAACTTACACACGGGCAGGCTGAAGCGTGTTGTGTGTGCGGACCGACCGCGATCACCACCCAGCTATGGTTGTGAGATGCTTACCTATTGCTACTATAATTTAATATAAGTACCGAACTCCGCAATCACTGATAAACCCTATGGGTTTTTGTTGATTGTGTATTAATGTAACTAGGTTAAGTAGTAATCCCAATACTGGGGGTTATCTATGGAAAAGTTACATAGCTACTTCACCAAACTGTATCATGCTTATCATTTGGGGCAAGGGTGTAGACTGTACGCGGGTTTTTATAGCACAAAAGAAGTGTATTAGGGCAATATGCGGAGTAACACAAACAGAATCATGTCAGCCACTGTTTAAAAAATTGAAAATTTTCACATTTCCGAGCCTCTACAACTTTGAAGTAGCATTATTTGTGAAAAAAAATCTTTATATGTTTAAAAAAGCAAGTGATCTGTATCCCAGAAATACAAGAAACTCCAACAGATTAGTTCTTGACTGTAAGCCTAGGACTGAATGGTATAAAAGAAACTGTTATGTTATGTGCATTAAAATATATAATAAATTGCTAAAAGAAATGGTTGAGCTTCCTCTAAATATGTTTAAATATAAATTAAAACAATGGCTATTAGAGAAATGTTATTATAGTCAGAAAGCTTACTTAGAATAATAAGAAATTATAATAAAGACTTTAATTAAAACATTTCGATAATTTGTAGGATGTGACATTGTGTGAATGTAATCTGTTTAATTTTTTCTTTTTTTTAGGACCTCATTTGAGATTTGACAAGCATGCTAAATTAATTAAATATATTAAGGTTTTAACTTCATTAACCAACATTTGTATGCTAAATTAATATTAGCTGATTAAGGCGCTCATTTTTCTGTATAATTTATAACACCACTATTTTGTACCCTTATCAATGCAAATAAAGACTTATTCTATTCTATTATTTTATTCTATGAGACAACTGTTTCTTTTTTCTCGATTTCTCCATTTTTTTTTCACGAATAGTAGTTGGTATGGACGTGTACTATCGCCAGTTAACACCCCGTATATAATAATCAGGTATTGACTTACCTAAACTGAGTCAAGGTATGGTACGCAGTAGCGATACTATGATGCTCCGCAAAGAATCGATCGAGAGCTGGCTCCAACGCAGCGGAAGGTAGTCGCCACCACGGGAGTTTAGTCGCTTCTTCTAACGTCTGTAATAAAGGTATCAGCGGTAGTATGGGAAAGCACATCGGTAAATTCACGAGTTGTGTTGAGACCTGGATAGCTCAGTGGTTAGAGCAATCGCCCGGTAAGCGAGAGGTCCCGGGTTCGAACCTCGGTTCAGAGATCCTCACATCCAGATTTAATTTTCTTTCTGCGTTTCTATACTGAAATTATATAATGTTAATTTGTATCAGGGGTATTTGTTTGCGAAACCCGCAAAACATAACTTTGTGCAATAAACGTTTGAGTTTGAGTTTGTCAAGTCAAAATAAGATTTTTATATTCTGAGAAAGCTCATAAGGCCGAAGCCTACCAGTTCAAGTGAAATGATTTGTCTGTGCGGTGTATTTGGGGTAATCAGAGGTTCATAAATACAATATCAGTTTCCGCCCCTCTGGGAGGCTCGTTTCATGCACCCTAACGAATGTACAATAAAGAATAAGGATAAAGAGATATGTCTAATGAACACGTCTCCTGCAATATCAGTTTGTATTTTTTTCAATGCAAGTGCTCGTAAAGGCCCACTTTGTATGCATCAAAACCGAACAGAAAGTCGATTATTTTGCCCTAGGGTTTTTTTTTTAATTTATTTATTTACGAGAAGTTGGCTAACCTGCAACCTTTCCTGTGTACAATAAATGTTCTACTTTTTTTTTCCACTGTTTAATGGCTCTGGATACAGTCCTTTTGAGCCAATCATTAACTTGCAAAATTGTAACAATGTAACTTTCAACTTTAATAATTAAATTATTTTCTTTGATTATATTTGTTTTATTTCCTCACACTATGCATTGAAAAACGTAGTATGATACACGGGCGTAAGAGCAATAAATTACTCGGTTACGTTTAAAACGCTACGCTCGTGTTTTAAATCGTCCTCGTAATTTATTCCTTTTCGCCCTTGTAGCATAAACTACTATTGTAGTAACTGTTTAATTAGAAAGACATGAAAGATTTTAAATTTGTTTAAAAATCCTATTTTCACCTAAGTTAGCGATAGCGATATTTATCACTTTTAGGATGAATCGTGTCAGATGACGTCACCAGACATGCCGTTAAGCTCACTCTGATCGCCAATAAATTCGCAATTCTTTTTAATACCGGAAAAATATATTTTTACTACCTATACTGTTTTTAGCTTTTCAAACGCAATTAATTTTCATAAACATCTTCATGTAGGTTAGTAGCAGTCATAGACATAGGATTCGCTGCGCTTAAAAGAGATGTCCTACCTTTATGAACACCTTGCAAGAGAGAAAGAGATGCACAACAAAGAATATGTCAATGTTTTTTTCGAGTAAGAGGCCATAGCGTGCCGCTTGCTTGGGTGTGATTGCGGATTTTATAATAATATTTAAATAATACGTAACTAAATTGATAATGATTGGTTTAGACATGGTTACTTGTGCAGTAAGTAATTGTGATGTGACAAGGAGAAATAACCCAAATAATTACATATTTCCCAGGTAAATATGATTTTGTCATTAGAATGTTTTGAACCACATTTTGCCCAATTTCTCGTATTAATCGGCCCAAAAAAAAGCTTTTACAATAACGTATTGATTTTCTTTGTTGTAAATAGCTATATATAGTAGGATTGTCCAAAATATTAAATAAAATAGTAAATGTAATAGTAATGTGCATTTATTTTTTGGTATCATTTTCTCTACTACATTGTTTATCTTGTATATTCTAAGTCTATGGTAGCAGTGGCTAGGCCACCATCTTTATTTCTAATGAATAATCGTCAAATATTCAAGTCTATACCGGTATTGTACAGTTACCTTTTCATGTAGCGGCATCGTAGTAAACAGGTAGAACAGAGTTGCTAGATGCGGCGCTAGATGTTCGTCCGCCACACCCTGCAGCCAGGTCGCTGCTGCAGTGTCGCGCAGCACGGCACACGCCCAGCTCTGTGCTTCAGAGTCGCCTGATGCACATAACTAGAAATAAGAGGGCGTTCAAGTTGTTGTAGGCTGATGGAAATCCTCGATGATGGTTATATAGTAATGGAAAATGCAATTTAATATCTTGATAAAATACCTGTAGTGTTTCACAAATCAAACTAAATAAACAATTATATTTATACTGCTCATCATTGTATTTAATTGTAATTTTGATAAAAACACTTGTACTGTTTCACAATATCACTGTTTTATTAGTCCAACCGGTTTCGCCTTACGGCATTATCAAGGAGCTATTAAAATAATAAATAAACAAAGGAATACGTAGTTGTTGTTTAAATTGCAGATGGTGAATATCAAAATTATGATGATGTTTCACCAAGTGCCGACAATCGCAAGTATTAATCGTATTTAATTGCTAGTACAGCAGGGCGTCGATAGTCCGAACCGCCGCTAATCCGAAGGCCTCTATAATCCGAAGGATCTCCCGCCCACCGCCGTTTCTTAAGGCTGCGCCGAGCGTAGAACGATTAGACACCTCGCTTGCTCTCTTGTGGTCGTTTTTTATCGTGGTCGTTTTTATTGAATTTAACAGAAAAAATCATATTTAATTTACCAGACAGAATTTTAAAAATGTGAAACGGCCCAATTGTATTTTATAACGTTTGTGATTGTCTTGAATTGTGGTTGAGACAAAATTCGACAGTTAAGTTATTGAAATTACTAAAACCCCAATATCTTTTTTAGATTTTGGGCCTAATTTAGATAGATTTGTTTCTTACACTAAAAGTAATTTTTAATATTCGCTGCGGCGGAAGTGTAGATACATTCTCTGTGATAATAAATATATATTTTATTTATTTATCATTGAAATATTATTCAATACATCAATTTAACAGTGACTATCGTTTAAGATTATTTTGCTCGGCGCCCTCTTAATAACTCGTAGTGACACGGACGCCACGCATTACCATGTTATATATTGTTATATGTTATATACGTGTTATATAATTATATATAGTAGGTGCTACATTGTATTAATTGCCAGTTCGACGTCCGCAGCGCGTCTTAAATTTTGTTCTATCTATTACAAAGATTTCAAAAGTTTAGATGAGCCTTGGCACCTAAAATCTATTGCATTATTTTGAATGCGTGCGTTAACATTATGCCGACGCGCGCAATCTGTCTACCTACGGTCAGCAAACTGATCAGACTACTAAAGTTGTTAAAATGATTAACTTTAAGTGCACTTAAGGCGTCCAACTATCACTGTGTTCAGGTGAGCACTGATTCCAAACGTGTGAGCGTCACCCATTTAAAGGTGCAAACATTTTGGTGCCGTTTCGAACTGCGAAATCTCTATTGTACGCGTCGCTGAACATCACCGACCAGATGACGTCTCGCAGGAGAGATGAAAAGGGAGAGAGAAGTCTTCAGGACATCGTGAAGGTGCTGAAGGAAAAGGATCCAGACGATGTGCCGACCTTTGTGGCGAAGACGTCACCCCGCTTTTGAGTGACATAACATCCCTTCTGGATCGAATTCTGAGTCCATTGGAGCTGAAGTTCGAAGCCTCACAAACCACCATCAGTGAGCTGCGTGTCGAGGTCAATGCATTGCGCAGAACGACATCGGTATGTAGGTCACCTGTGGCCAGGGGGTCTCACTTGATCACGTGACCCGCGATAAATATCTGCTTGTCGTCGGCACTAGATAGTCAGTCGAGTGTTACGCACGCTCTGTGATACACGTTCTCGCTTGTACCTACGCGTCTCGACTTTTCATGTTCTGTTCTGGCTATAGATAGTCAAAAAAAGCACAATAAGCTTATACATACATACTTGATACTACTTTCATTAGGTCCTCAAAATATAGTACGGTAAGGGCTTATTTTTACTTTTGAAATCTTTGATCTATTACTGTGGCATGGCGCATGTTTGACCATTGAAAATGCCTCTTAAAATATCAACATGTATACATTTCTGGTGTTCGTTGGTTATCGTGGTCCTAATATAATCTCAATACAAAGTAATAACACTGAAAGAATCAGGGACATAAAATAAACCTCCCCACTATTTACCTTGAGGAGGCTCTGCATGCACCGACAAGTGAACCACTGGTGCTGGTTCCAGGGCAGGTTGTCCAGCTCCGCCAGCAGAGAGGACAACTGGACGCGATCCTCCTGCGACCAGTGCGCGCTGGTGGTGGGTAACAGTTGGCTCGTCCACTCCCATGCCTCTTGGAGGATGTACGGCTCACTGCCTGGGGGTTATTATTATTGTACACATGTAGTTTATGGACTAAATATACAAAGAAATCATATAATGCCCTTCGCGTTCTGTATAACAACGCATTCAGAGCATTGTTTGGGCTGCCGCGCGCATGCAGTGCCAAAGGAATGTTCGCTGATGTTTCACAGATTGTTTCTTTACCATCATCCGTAAGAGATGCGCGTCGATGCTCTGTAGAGTGCGCGGTAGCTCTAACTGTGTTTTGAATACTTTAGCTTAGCCAATAGACTGTACAGCCATGCTATAAAACACTGGGTTCATGTACATATAAATAGTAATAGTTCATATTGATTTCTGTATTCGTGTTTTACATATTTTTGATGTTTTATTTTGTAAGTATATTAAGTTGTGTTTATTTTATTTTATTGTAATGTCATAATGTTAACCTTTTAAAAGTGTATGTTTGTTTGCTTATTTGTAATTTTGTGATATGGGCCTAGAAGCTCGCAATAAACGTTATATTATTATTATTATTATTATTATTATAGCAAGGACATTTTTATTGTGCTGTTAGGAAGAAGCGGTGAAGAAGAAGCTCCCGCACACCTTGACTCGTCCACAGCACGTTATCTATGGGCTGAGCGCCGTCGCTAACACCGCCGCCGGTGCTACCGTCCGCAACGAGCTGCAGCATGTCAGTGCAGTGACTGCGACAGAAACTCGCTCGCTTGAAAACGAATTCGGAAAGAATTCCAAACATGTCGCGCATCGCGGGATAATTTATGTAAGTCTATCCGTTTTTAAATAATTAATTAAGGGGCTATACCGTGAAAATTATCACTTTTTGAAGTTATTTATCTGCTCCTTTAATGAAGTTCCAAGTAAAATAAATTAGTATAACAATTTTGGGACCTTTTACTAGATTTTGGTCTATCAGAAACGCGATAGGAGGAATTTCATTCGATAGAAATAATTATTGAAATCACGTCTAAATTTACCCTTTTTTTGATATTCTGACAAATTAGGATAGCATACAGACCTGAAAAATATTTATTTAGATGGGTTTTAACTACACCTAAATTACTGGCTATGGAATTTATTTTAGCTATTTTAGTTAATTTTGAATAAATTTAAAACCGACTTTTTGACAATTTTCCCCGATTCCGTCCCTTTCGCACTGCGGGTCTTTCTGCCTGGAGTAACGGGGACCTTTGCTAGCACGGTATATCACCTTAAGAAGCGGTGGCGAAATCGGTAGGGTATCTCTCAGTCTTGAGATCAGGGTTCGCATACCACCGATGATCAAGCACCAAGAGTTGTCCTGAATTTATGTGCATATTATTTGAATACTTACTGCTGAACGGTGATGGAAAACACCGTGAGGTAAAGCTGCATGCCCTAAATAACGTGTATTAACGTTCGAAGTACAGGGATAACATACCTCCTATTAAGTTGGGACGAAAAATCATCAGTGAAAAGAGGGTAGCAAGACAGTCGACATCTCCTCGGTGTATTATGTCGTAGGTAACTCTTTGCTGTACTTTTTACCAGCACCTATTAGACGCGTGAAGGGACTCAAAGGTTATCTACTTTTATAAGGTGAAGATTTTTTTATCGGCATTTAGATGTTTAAGCATATTTCTATTGTAATAATTTTGCTGTTAATCTTCCTAAAATAAAATAAAATAGTAGCCCGCATCAACCACTTATCGTGCCGGACACAAATTGTTCCCCACGTGTTTTGAACTTGCGACATTCGCTTTAATAAGCCGAGACTAGACCATTAGGCCCGAGGCGGTCGAGTCTAGAAGGTTAACGTGATAGTTTCACTGACTATGGTTTAATGGACTGTATTGTGGATGTTTGGGCGCTTTTAAATCAACAGATAATAAAAGAAAATATCATAGAAGTAATTTGTCTTTTCGTTTACTTAAGTCATTAGGCAATCCTCAATCAGTTACTAAAATGCTCTACTAAAATAACTCAAAGCATTTAAAAAAAACTTGGATATTCCAAGTCCACAGGACGGCTCCACGCTTCTAGTAAACAACTTACCGGGACAGCCGTGTATCAGTCCACTGATGTCTCTACAGAACTGTTGCAACACAAAGGTGTCCAGATCGCCAGCAGGGGGCAGCAGTGACGCGCGGTCCGCGCAGGGCTGTACCCAGGGGCTCCACGCTTCTTGTAACGCTGACCAAGCGAACCACGACACTGGGGGGCACAAGACGGAGGTCGCATTAGCCAATAATACATTGAAGGAACAACCAACATCGTTTGAAAGGGCAATAAAGTAAATATATATTTCAGGTGTTTTTAAGTCGGTAGAAAGCATATATGAACGACAAGAGCTTTTTTGTTAATTTCTGGATATGAGGTTTCCAGTTTATATCCGTATCGAGGTCTATGCTTCGTAGAATAACAGATTTTACAAATTCAAGAGTTGTGTTTTAGTATTCTTTTTGTACTGGTATGGTTTAAATTAAATTAACTTGGTTTTTTTCAGGTTAAGTTCTAGGTTGGTGCAATCTAACCAATTTGTTACTTTATTTAAAATTTGGTTTAGTTTATTCTCTAGTTCTCTAATTGTGGAACATGGGATCAGCACCGAGATGTCGTCTGCGAAAACGATGCAGGAATCTTCTGCTAGAACTGTGGGGAGGTCGTTTATATAGATGAGAAATAAAATACAGCCCAAAACGCTTCCCTGTGGAATTGAGCCTTTCATAATAGTTTTCTTTGATCTAATGCGCTGTATTTTTCCTTCATTAAAATTAGTATTTTCTACTTCTACATACTGTACACGATTTTCTAGATATTATGTGAACAACTTGTACGAAATGTATTTCAAATAACAGGATTAGTCAAGGGTCTGTAGTGTAGAAGTCTGGAGTGGTGATTGAAACACAGACGTTAAGTTGACATGTTTAATGATCAACTGCTAAAATAGAGTGATCCCGTAAACTGTCCAATATTCTGTAATATAATTACTTATAGCTAAATAAGCAGCATGCGTCACAATGTTGCAGTCAGTAGCGGCATGTCACAGTTATGCTATAAAACAATGTTTATACGTTGTTACTATACTTCATATTTGAACTAGTCCAGTTTATACAGGAACAATTCTTTTTGAATGATTTCGAATAAAGGAATCATTGAACCGTATTCCTGATGACTAACAGTCTCCTACAAGTTCCCACCCACCTCGCTCAGTAGCGTAATGCTGGTTCTGCAGTGCGGTCACGAACGCGACTATCAGCGAGCGTAGCAACTTGGCCATGTGTGGCGCATACATTGTGTAGTCGTTGCTTGCGTGTGTGCGTGCGCTCCACCAGATGATGCCCAGTTCCCGCAGGGTGTGGCCGAGCTGGAAAAATAATTATCATAAAATTCTTTTCAATTCATGTGCTCGTAAAGGCCCACTTTTTATGCATCAAAACCGAAGAAAAAGTCGATTATTTTGCCTTATTATGATTTTTTTTTAATTTATTTACAATGGTTGGCTAAACTGCAGCCTTGCCTGTGTACCATAGATGTTTTACTTTTTTTTTTCCACTGTTTAACGGCTCTGGATACCTAGTCCTTTTGAGCCAATTACAATTTAAAGTTCACAAGATTATATTTGTTTTCATTTCCTCACACTATGCATTGAAAGACGTAGTATGATACACGGGCGTAAAAGCAATAAATTACTCGGCTACGTTTTAAATCGTCCTCGTAATTTATTCCTTTGCGCCCTTGTAGCATAAACTATTATTATTGCACAAGATACAAATTTCATACATAGGCGAGCTTAATACTATTTAGGATACTCTACCAGCTAACCTTTGGTAATGGGGAAGTTGTTGAGGGTAGTGCCATGATGTCAAAATATTATAGAGTACCGATTTAAATATATAATACTTAGTAAATTATATTATACTACATGCTAATAAACATAAATAATAATATCCGCAGGTTAATTATAGTGTAAGTGTAGATATTAAATATAATAAAATACCTGATCACTAGAGACAGTCTCGGCACAAGTTTCAACAGCTCTCTGCGCGTGCGTCCAATGTGTCGCGGGCAGTTTGTTCTCGGCTGAGGCGCGCGCGCACCACAGCACCACGTGGCTGAGTTCACGCGCGTCCACGAGCGTCGCCGTGTGTACTCCGACTAACTGAGGATTGCGGACAACTTTATTTGTAGACGAGTCTATCAAATCACGTATAAAGTGCCAGGGGTGCCAGAGGTGTGTCCAAAAATAACCTCTAAAAAAGATTCCATCCATCCATCCATCAGCCTAGTTCGTCCACTGCTAGACATAAGCCTTTCCAGGACTTTGCCACTCCCGGCGGTCCTCCTGGAAGAATTGCTCATACTCACACACGCTGGGCAGGCGGGTTGGTGAGCGCGGTGCCGGAACCCTCACACCAGTGACGCCGCTGCCCGTCACCAGTCTGTTCCATATAAGGCCCGGCTATTAGGGATGGATATACCGCCATTCATCTGTCCCAGGCATGGTAGGCTTCCTGGTTTTTTGCCTGTGAGCTGTCCTCTTACTCTCCCCCGAATCACTTCGAGGGTGTCTCCAAGTAAGATGGTGGTAACTCCACAGTCGAGCCCGGCATCAGCTCTACCACCTTGGAAAAAAGAGATTACCTCAAGTAAAACATGGAACTCCTTGTCAGGTTTGGACCCGTGCCGCTGCGCCGCTATTGTCAGCGCTTCGAGCGCCGCGTGCCGTTGTTCAGGGGACGCTACTTGTGACCAGCGATTTATTTCAAACTGTGAGGAAGTAAATAATAACAAGTATTATTTATATGATTAAAAAAACATCATTAGAGTTGACCATAGGTTTTACATCAAACAAGCAAGATTAATCAGTATTTCTACCCTCCGTGCTAGTAATATTGTAAGTACAGGGTAGCTTTCCCGTCCTCTAGATACAATATTTTAGTTCAAGTTGATAGGATAAGCCATAAGATTGCATGCAATATTATAATTAATCACTAATAGTGCATGAATAACATTCAATAAATTACAAATTGATGAAGTTTGAATTATATTAATTAGGACAATAATAATTACAAAAAAAAATAACAACTATATATATAAATACTTGCGATAGTCGGCACTTGGTGAAACTTGGATAACATTCATTTATTTATTCCTCTGTAGGAGCATAAAGCACACTTAGATAAGTCAATATACAAAACTAAAATCAATTTAAAATGCTTAAAATCTGACAACATGATGAATAAATACACTTGCACTTGTTTCACAGTTTATTATCTTATTTAACCCGACCGGTTTCGGTTTTACACCATTATCAATTTATTGCACGGAATAACATAGAAAATAGAACATTTTTATTGGTAATGTGCATTCTTGTAATTTATGATGCATTACAAGTCATATTTAATTTTTTTTACATTCTTCACTTAGAAGTAAATTATAACATTAATAGTCCACTGTGCGATGAATTAAAAATAAATAAATTCAAATAATAATAATTAAAAATTGCATTAAAATCAATTCACAAATTAAAGTATTAACATCCAAGTAGTCTAACTAAACCCTTAATGATGGTGTAAAACCGAAACCGGTCGGGTTAAATAAGATTATTAACTGTGAAACGAGTGCAAGTGTATTTATTCACCATGAAGTATTATTTAATAAAACTTTTTACGATTAAAGCCAGAGAAGCTATTCCAGAAAAAAACAAGTGTGTTGTACGCTTTTTTGGCGGCTCTTAAAAGTACCGAGCAAATTCCTTCTCACAAATTGACTCATGACTCCAAGAGTGTAGCGTTACCTTAGACAGATAACTAAACGCCGCATGCGCCGGTATATCGACGTTCAAGAGCGTCGTGTAAACAGTCGCCCAGTCACTAGGGGCCAGTCTCCTCGGCGACAGTAGCGCTCCCGCGAGGGACTGTTTCAGAGGCGACAAGTCTTTGGACGATGTACACCAACGACGGAGGAAGTCAGCGCAGCGCCCACCGTCGTGGGCTATCCATTTCTGTGGAAAATTGTTAACAACTTAATCGTGTAACAGGTGGTAGAGCTGATGCCGGGCTCGACTGTGGAGGTACCACCATCTTACAAGGAGAACCCCTTGAAGTAATTCGGGGGAGAGTAAGAGGACAGCTTACAGGCAAAAAGCCAGGAGGCCCACCATGCCTGGGACCGATGGATGGCGGTATATCCATCTCCAATAGCCGGGCCTTATATGGAACAGACTGGTGACGGGCAGCGGCGGCACTAGTGCGAGGGTTCCGGCACCACGCTCACCAACCTGCCTGCCCAGCGTGTGTGAGTATGGGCAATTCTTCCAGGATGACCGCCGGGAGTGGGAAAGTTCTGGAAATGCTTATGTCCAGCAGTGGACGAACTAGGCTGATGCATGGATGGATGGATGGATGGATTGATGTGTAACATTATTTGTTTTTACACTTGAGTATATTTTATTAAATCTCCATTGAAAGGCATAGTGGAAAAATTGCCTCAGTAGACCAAGGCACTTTTTTCCCTGGACCCTTCAAATCCATCTCGGAAATTAGGGGCTGTGACTGCGTGATAGATAGACCCACGAGCCAGATCATAAGATCATGGTACTGAAGCCTCTTTTTTTCAAAGATGGATAAAGCATTTAAAGGGCCTTGTGAAAATAGTCCCCAAGTCGATTTAGGGATTTTTTCCACTGCGCCCTTCACATTCACGTTTGAGAATTTCAAACCGAGCAGTGCTTCACTATCAAATGCAGCCCTGTGATCGGCTGATTTGTCAACTAAGTATCGCTTAGAGAGATTTCATTCGTTCACAAACTTTAAAAAATATTCAACTGAAACTTGGTAAATGACCTAACAGATAAATAATTAACTAAAAAACAATGCACAAGTGCACTGCGCACGCATTTAATGCGAGTTATTCTAGTCGGTTCGCTTCTTTTGGTCATTTTATGATAAGCAAGTTGGCCTTCATAGTTGAAGGTCGATTCACGGCACCAACACAGGATTCTAACGCTTAAATCAATAGCGTAGAGAGTAATTTACCTCAGCCAGGTCAGTAACGATGTTGGTGAGCACCAGCCGAGCGGGAGCACAATCTTCGGCGTCCTTGACACCGCTACATCGCCACGCGCGGTCCAGTACTGACGACGCTACCTCGGGACTCTTCACTTGTCTGTCAATGGAAATGTTAACATAATACTCAAATTAAATAAATTTATATTTCTTTTATCGGCTTATTTTTTTTTTTTTTTTTTTTGATTTATAATTATAATTGTATATACAACGTGTAACAGAAAGGTGTAACCATATTTGAAGAGCTTATTCAATCAATGGTATAGAACAACTTTTACTATGGAACAAACCCTGTATCTCGAAAAAGAGAAAAAAGTTTCATAGAAAAATGCAACGCCACTCGGCCGAAATGTATGGAAGGGCAGATTTTTTTTTCGAGATTTCTGGTTTGGCTCCATAGTAAAAGTTGTTCTATACCATTGACTGAACAAGCTCTTCAAATATGGTTACACCTTTCTGTTACACGTTGTATACAAAGGGGTGTCAGAGATGTTTCATTTTGTAACACCCTCTCTTCACCGATGATTTTAAGTTTTAACGTCTCAACGTGATAGTGGTCGAGCCTTATTGTCATACTTCGAGTTCATATACACGCTTTTCGGGGTATACAGGTTTATCCCAGTGTTTTCCTTTACCGCCAGCAAGTGGTAAATATAAGAAAAATAATTTCATTTTTTCAAATTGTGCAACATTAGAGAAAAATAACTCGTTATACAATTCGATATAGGATAGTATAAAATAAATAAAACATAAATTTAAACAAATATATTAATTATTAACAATAATAGAACAATCCTTCCACTCATCACGCTCGTCAAATAAGTCACATTCCGGTGCTGACGCCAACAGTGCATTGAGGTTCGTGCACGCACAAGCGGAGACATGCTGCGAGCAACGGTGCGTACCGTAGGTACCGACAACAGTGCGTGCTTGCGCGTGCTGTGGTATCTGTCGGACACAAACAGTCCATTACAATACTATGATATTGTATACTGACTGACATGGAACTGAGAACATTGGAGTCCTCATACATCTGGTCACTTGGTGCTCACTACGGACCAGGGACTGAACAGACAACACTAACCAACAGACAGACAGACATACTCCCCCGTAACGTACATTATGCATATATGCCATCTCTTACAACCCCTCACAAACCCTATCACTCCTTCCTCACAAACATTCTTTCACACTTACTCTCGCAACTTCTCTTCCTGATATTCTTCCACCTCTAGTCATACAATATCTTCTACTTTGCTCCTATTTTATAATTAAATAGTATAGAATTATGTGTCAATGTCAACATCTATATATGTCAAATATCTTTTTTATTTACTTATTCGACTGACGACGGGCACAAGTTGACCGAAATATATTTCAAAACCAATTAATACTTTTTTATTTATATATTATAATCTATTTAAATACTATGCACATAAATTCTGAAAAACACATCGGATATGTTCGACCGCGCAGGATTCGAACCCGTCCGAAGCTCAAGATTGAAACTATTGAGGCTACCGGCTCAGCTACTGCTGCTAAAATGTTTTAAAGTTATATATCAGTGAAGGTGGTCGAGCTGATGCCGGGTTCGACTATGGAGGTACCACCACCTTACTCGCAAACTCTTTCGAAGTTATTTAGAGGAGAGTAAGAGAACAGCTCTCAAATAGGTACAACCAGGTGGCCCACCATAGCTGGGACCGATTGACGGCGGTATATCCATCTCCAATTGCCGGCTTTTACATAAAACAGACTGATGACGGGCAGCGGCGTCACTGGTGACAGGCAGCGGCATCACTGGTGCGATGGTTTCGGTACCACACTCACCAACCCACCTGCCTAGCATGTGTGAGTATGGGCATCACTTCCAGGAGGACCCCCAAGAGTGGCGAAATCTTGGAAAGGCCTAAAGCAGTGGAAGAAACGGGCTGATGGATGGATTGGTAGTGAATGTCTCAAAATGGAGAGCATAGCCCGCATGCTGAGACAATATTCCATCAAGTAGGTTCATAGTGCCTTCCGCCCCGTATCCCACCCGCAGGTCTTGGGCAATGGATACGACCAAAATACCCCACCTCTTTTGCTTCTTCCACATTAAGGCGATTACCGTCGCCAAATTAGCAGCTCGATGTTTGTCTGTATGAATATCTACGGAAACGACATTGAAATAACGTTCAAATCAGTGCACAATGCGTGGTGGCTGTTACGACGCTCGCTGCGTCCTTGAAAGGGCAAAATAGGAGAAAATAATACTTTTCATATGGGCGTCATTGTTCGATTAAATAATTCTATGTTATATTTATAGCTATCAAGTTTATCTATTTATCAAAGCATAAATGAATTAAATCACCTAAGCCGCTTAGGAGCAGTAGGAAATTCAAGCCAAAAAACACCATTCAGTTGAAACAATTTTTCATATAGAAGTTTTGGTGGTACGAAAAAGAAAAATGTTGCATATGGTGTCCTAGAGTTGATAATCCATAATACATTTTTTCAATATTTTTGGTTTGGCCATAAAAGAGGAGTAGGCTTTAGAAAGTACCCATTTGGCGGTATTAAGGGCCTTAATCAACTTGGTCATACAAGCATTATTTATTTCACATTTAGTGACGAAAGGAGTAAGACGACAGCTTAGTCACTATTTGAAAACTCGAATGGGCCCTCCTCAAGTGTAACCTAGTGACGTTACCTAGTGATAGTCTGCAAGGCGGCGGCAGTTCTGGCTGCACCAGGTCTCGCTCGCGCCAGCTTCCGTAGCGCCGAGCGGGCACTCGTTCGGTTCTCTTGTACACCTCGCTCTGCGCCTGTCGATACGCACCATTCTTCAACCTAACAAAAGAATTAGGAAATTATCTATGAAGCGGGAAGATTAACAAACAAATATCGTAACGACATATACAGGGTGTAATCATTAAGTGTGACCAAGCGATTATTCCGTAACTATTACAGATATCAAAATATTTTAAACTGATATCGAAAGTACGTTACCTAATCAGTAAAATTACATCAAAAACTTTGTGAAAATCAAACGAGAAGTATCAGAAATTTTGACATTAAACATTCCCATACATTTAGTGTCTATGCGATATTGAAACAAGGTTTATTACTAATTTGAAGTGGTAGCATAATTAATCTACACGTGTATTTACTTGAAAATCATTTTTATCATATCATACATAATTATAAAGTGAAATAAAGGTAAAATAAGTACTAGACCACTTAATAAATAAAAAAAAAAGTAATAAATAAAAAATCTAGCTGTTGTTAATAATAATCAGGCATAATAGAACCATTTATATAATGTTCTTATTCTGGAACATGAACCTAATTATAAATTGTAGTATTTGGAAACTTAGAGTCAAAGTAATTTTGGAACATATGGATAGGCGACCGGAAGTGAACAATATGTCATTTATTGCGTAGAAAACGGAAATACGGCCTACGACTGCCGACAAGTGGCGAAGATTCCTATGCGCAATACTTAAATTGTTCTACTGTACGATACACTTCTAATCCGTGATCAAAGTATTTCTGACCGGTATAACGAGGGTGAGAGGCGAGCACTTGTTCGGGCAGCTCTTCTTGACGGGAGCGATGGAGCGGCGCGTGCGCAGCGACGCGACCAACTCCCACAGGGCGCTGTCCAACTTGGACAGGCGGGACACTTCGCTCTCCCATTCGCTGAAAATTATGTCTCTGTTTACTTCTTGCAATCCACGACGACTTAGCACACTCTAGCGCGCATGGGCTGATTCCTGTCTCTTTCGCACTAAGAAATAAATGTACTACCTACTTATTAATGTAAACTGTCAGACTGACACAATTAAACCTTCTTGGTTTCGTGTCCCAATAATGTAAGTTAAAAATTAAGATTTTTCATGTAAATACACTTCTGGACACATCTATTGGCCCACCTTGCATTTTCAGTTTCGTTTGGTCCTAGCTAAAAATTTATATTAGGTCGAGCAAAAAGTTTTTATGCAGTTTTGAACCTGGCACATTCATAATTTCATTCAATAGTCTTTTTTGAATTTCGAACACAGGGTTTAAAGAAACAAAAGACAATTTGGAGCCTGTTCGTTGATATCAAACAATCGAATACTAAGAAAACTTGATTTTAACTTGATTTTATTGGTTTACTTGGATTTAATTCTTGAAAGTGTGATTTTTCTCTTTGGTTTTGCAACAAACATTACTTATTCTTAAGATTAAGGTGAGGTTCTATCAATAATCTATGGATACTTCGCCTGAAGTCGCCGCCCAAGCTGTGGCACTTATCCAGGCCGGACACAGCCAAAGAAATGTAAGTGCTCAACTTAATTTAGGTCGATCTGCGGTCCGAAATGTTTATCGGAGGTACCTAGAGACCAGTGGCGTGCACAGAGTTTTTACACAGGGTAGACATAAATACCGGTCAAGTGCGAGTCAGACTCGCGTACCTAAGGTTCCGTATCGTGGATGAAAAATGTAATTTTGTTTTCGTGAATTTCTAAACTGCTATTTTATTCCTGTAATCTTTACGTAAGCACATATTACCATGATTTATTTTTTATTTTTCGATCAACCAATTTTAGAGATAAATTGAAGGACATCAATTTTTTTTTTGTAGTTTTTCGAGGATTTCCCAAAATAGAGGCAAGTAAATATAGCTAAGCTGTATATGTATTTTTATGCGCATCTGTAACCGGCATCGTTCCAAACAGTTTGGTTATTTGAACATAACAAGCAGGAGAAACAAAACAATCGATTACTTAGTATGTTTACAACCTGTCAGCCAGTTAAATGTTTCATAACATGGATTGAATTTTCTAGTTGCTTTACCTTTTATTTGAATCCGGTACGAAGCGGCCTTTCTCGATTACTTCTTTTTTTTTTCAGCAACACACAGTTTTGAAAACGTACCATTTCTTAATTTTTGCACACACACATTCCCAGCACAACTTTCACAGTAGTTACTACCACCACCAGCCATTTTTTGCAATTTTTAGACCCAATTTTATTTTATTTATACTGCTTGTCATCAATTTTCGTAACGAACGAACGAACGAAAAACAATAATGGATGGCGCCGGCTAAGCTGCTAAGGCGGCTTCGTAAGACTTCGGTAATTTTCGGTGAATGTCGTAAAACAAAAAGCCGCCGGCTTTTTGCAGAGTTTTCACCGCAAACAAGCAAAAGCTTTTGCATTTGTGTGCCATGTACTTACAGTAACGCACACAACAAAGATACTGTTGGAATAATGACCCACACATATAACCGGCAGCCACCATTCCGCGATGGCTGGTCCGAAATTGAATTACAATGGATCATAACATGAGCCATTCACTCTCAGATCTGAGCATTCACTTCATACTTTCGTAATCGATTTTAGCGATGTAATTCTATTTTGGAATGCTCGAGCATAGATACTTTATCTATGGCTCGAGTGAGCGAGCGGCTCGCAGCTGTGAACTGAGACTCGCAGTTCCCGCTAATGACAATAGATGGCGGTCGGTGTGGCTACACTTTTTTTTTACGATATGCGTAAAAATGCGTAAATGATGTGTATTTGTCAGGGTAGACAGTGTCTTTTTGTCTGTATGGACTGCACGCCACTGCTAGAGACTGGCGGCTTTGTTCGTCGCCAAGGAAGGCCACGATTTCGGGTCACAACTGAAAGGCAGGATCGATTCATCGTGACGACCTGCTTGAGAAATCGTCTTGAAAAACCAACTTCGCGACTTCCACGGAGTATCTGTGAGCGCTCGAACTGTTCGGAGAAGGTTAAAAGAACGCGATATGGTACCACACAAGCTAGCTAATGGCCCCAAACTAACGCGAGCCCACCGAACAGTGCGCCTTCATTTCGCGCGCACTCATTTAAATTGGACTCAGCAGCATTGGAGCCGTGTACTCTTTTCTGATGAGTCTAAAATTGCGTTACATGGCAATGATGGAAGGAAGAAGGTCTACCGACGTAAAGGAGAGCGTTTTGCACAGTGCTGCTTTGTAGAGAGGGTTGCTTATGGCGGTGGCTCATGGACTGTCTGGGGCGGTATATCCGCGAGCGGCAAAACTCAACTTGAGGTTGTTACGGGACCACGGCTGCCAACATTAAATGCTGAAAGGTACGCGGACCATGTGGGCCCCAATAATGCAAGAGCCCATACGGCCGGCATCGTCAGGGAATATCTTCGGGATGTGAACATCACAGTTATGGACTGGCCAGCCAGAAGCCCAGACATGAACCCGATTGAGCACATGTGGGACGAGCTAAAAATACGTGTTAGGGCTCGTCAGCCAGTTGCCCAGACGTTGAAGGAGTTGAAAACTGCCATAGAAGAGGAATGGGAGATGATACCTCAAAATTTCATAGAGCGGTTGATAAACTCTATGCCTAATCGTATGAGAGCTGTCGTAGATGCCCATGGAGGCAACATGTGTTATTAAATTAAACCTTTATTTGATTAAACATGTTTTTTATTAAAAAATCAACTACCTTCATCAAGGCGCATACCCGACTTGTTAGTCGTAGCTCCATGTCGTGTGGTATTCTGAATTCAAATTTAAAACAATACGATCGAAAAAGATGGTAAAATGTATCAGGTTTAAAACTGAATCAATAGTTTTTGTTCAATCTAGCAATCATATTTAGGTAGGGGCCATTGAAACCTAAACTCTAAGGTGGGCCAATAGATGTGTCCAGAAGAAATAAATAACTTGTACTACTTGTAAATTCGCACCTTAAGTGCCAATATAGTTTATGTTTAAAATGATGAATGTCTCACCACGCAAGTCGTTCGATGTCCCTCAAGTGTTTGTCGACTAGAGACAATAACGCGCGAGGATTGCTCAGGTTCATGTTTTCTAGTGGGGACTTCAGGCTGGTCCGTCGATGACGTCTGAAATGTAAACGTGTCTGAAATGTAATCTGTCAACCTAACTAATAATTAGACAATAATGTCCGTCACAGTTGCAGGTTCCTTCTATGTAGACGCACAGAGTTGTGTTGATGCAATTGAAGAACGAAGTATATTTTGAAAGATCCGAAAAAAAAAACCCGGCCAAGTGCGAGTCAGACTCGCCTAGGGTTCCGTATTGTAAATGATAAATTTAATTTAGTCATTTTTTTAATTTTTTCATTTCTCAACCGCTTTATTTTTCCTGTAATCTTTACGTAAACACATATTACCATGATTTCTTTCATATTTTTTGGTCAACCAGTTTCGGAGATAAGGTGGGGGGGGGACATACATATTTTTGTGGTTTTTTAAAGATTTCTCGAAACCAGTGCCAGTAAATATAGTAAAAGTATATATATGTTTACAATCAGATTTTTAATATCTACAATTTGATACCAATATTGTATTTTTAAGATAATATTTTTTATTTTTCTCACTTTTGTTTTGAAAATATTTTGAACAATTTAAAATTTTCATTTTTTTTACACTGTGATATGTGGGCAAATTAATGCTATTTTTGTGCGAAATTTCCTGTCTTTAACTTTAACGGTGCTAAAGTTATGAGGCTGTGACGTACGGACGGACAACGGAGTCTCACCATAAAGGTTCCTTTTGTACCTTTTAGGCACTAAGGAACCCTAAAAAGACATTTAGTTCGTATATTGGGCTTATAAAGCTAGTAGACAATCGTTTGCTCTTGCAAATTGTGATGAGTCAGCAACCTAAAATTATAGAAAATCCGATGAAGAAGTAGATAAATATGCCTTATTTTATACGCCATAAGAATTTTCTAAATGCTTCGGTATCGACGCCATTTTTTGTACTTTTTCTGAGGCCCAGTAGTTTTAGAGTTGTACTGCGGACAGAAGAATTGATACCATGGTGTAATAAGTTAATTTAAGTACCTTCGAGCTTTCGGTCTGTACTTCGTCAACCGGTCCACAGTCCTCTGAAACGGCGACTTGACCGGCGCAGCCACCCTTATAATGCCCTTCGGGAACGGCGCCAAGTCTTCATCATCAGGACTCGACGGTGGCATCAATCTAGATACTTCCGCTTGGCAAGCCGCAACGAGCGCTGCTTCCGGGATGTGACGTAGGTTGTGCGGTAGGGCGCGGACTTTGTCGCCTTCTTCTAGCCAGCCGATATAGTTCCTTGTTATTCTATTAATAAGAAAGTGTTTTATGTGAGAAATTAGAGCCAAGATACTGTCACCCGATTTCACGTCTGATAATTTCAAGTTAAGGTTAATTCAAATTCAAATAGTTTATTTTGCAAAGTAAGTATATAAGATACACGTTTCACAAATCAAAATTTAATCTTATATAAAAAAAATATATGTAATAAAATAATAAATGTACATGAACTAGATTAAACGTTTATTTAATTTATGTAGCAATATATATATATATACGATTAAAATTATAGGTAAAATATATATTATACAAGGTGAAATCCAATCAACCGCCCGAACCCACACCGGAGACCCGGCCAGGGGCCAGGAACAAGGTTCAATGATCACCAACCGAGCTCCCAGCACGAATCCAGGCGGCCGACCAAATACCATACTATATACTACATACTAATAGGTTACATATATAAATACATGCCTACCTCCACCCATTCGATTAGTCTTGCTAAGAAGAAGACGTTAGTCGCTTAACGCAAAGTGCATAACTTAACTTTATTTTTCTTGTTTAGAACCTAAACATTTAAAAACCATTAAGTATGTGGCAATTGACGCCAATAGTTCAGTATTAGTGAGATTTATAAAGTATGAGTTTAAAATTTAATGCACAATTAGTCATGATCTTATCCAAACAAAAATAAAACGGCATTTTAAGTTGGTTTTGAAAAGATCATAACTATAGCTTGACCGTCCTAAAGTTGGCCTTTCCTAGTTTTGCGGGACGCAAGGGGGCGGGTGCGCTCGGTTACACACGGTATTTCCACGTCATGATGTGTCTAAAGACCAATTTAAGAAATATGACTACGGTGTGAGAGTTTGATAATAAATTGTAAACGTATACATACACTGAAACACAATATATAACCATTATATTTTTATTAGTAGTGTTATTAAAACAATTTAAAAAAAATTTAACTCGATATATTTCGGCCCTCGGTATGGGGCCGTCATCAGTCGAATCGAATCGATTTTTGTATTTATTTGTATTTGTATTTTGATGACGGCCCCATACCGAGGGCCGAAATATATCGAGTTAAATTTTTTTTTAATTGTTTTAATAACACTACTAATGAAAAGCTAGTAAAAGTTAAATATAATATATTTATAAACATTATATTTTTAAATATACACGATAAAAAGAACAATGGAAATTGGTATTGAACCTTTTGGTAAGACATTAAGAATGATTTGTTTCAGAAAATCATCTTCCAAGGAGGTAAAAAATAAAAAAGATCGGCCAAGTGCGAGCCGGACTCGCGCACGAAGGGTTCCGTACGATTATCTATAAAAACGTAAAAAAAACATGTCTGTTGTATGGGAGCCCCCTTAAATATTTATTTTATTGTGTTTTTTAGTATTTGTTATAGCAACAACAGAAATACATCATCTGTGACAATTTCAACTGTCTAACTATCAAGGTTCATAAGATACAGCCTGGTGACAGATGGACAGACGGACAGACAGACGGACAGCAGAGTCTTAGTAATAGGGTCCCGTTGGTTACCCTTTGGGTACGGAACACTAAAAAAGGTCTCACAAATAAAATTACAAGGTACTATTTTTTGCCCATGTCCCATAAATTATTACTTGCCATCTCCTCCTTCTTTTTTCTTTTAAAAATAGTTTGCTACATTTAATAACATTATTTTTGCTTAATGGTTTAACTTTTTATTACGCAGAGTCGGTAAATCCATGTTTACAAAACGTGTGGCAGGCACATAGCTTTATTTAAAAACAAAGCGTTGCTTAGCAACGAAACGGATACTGAAATGCCTTGTGTATCCGTGCGCACATGCGCGTGCAAACGCGCTGGGTACTTCCGAACTCGTAACAAAATGTTCAACCCATGACTCATAAGTACTCACAACCAAAAATAATTATTCCGTTTCTAACTTCGACTAAATTCGTTCCGATCTCTACACATTTCGGCTGATTGAGATAGTAATGATAGCAAAAAAATTCTAAAATATTTATCAATTATTTATTTTTGTGTTTTCTTATTAAACTTAGTATGGGAATCACAAAAAAAATGCAAGAATTCATACAGGTATCTGTTACCAATATTGCAGTCTGGATAAATTACCCAATAATGTTACGCAATAAAATGAACACGCCACAAAATTTTCGAGGTTTGAAAGTCGTGGATCGAGATTGGAAGCACCCAGCATGTTCCCCCTCCTACGTCCCGCGAACCTAGAAAAGGCCAAGTTTACGGCGGTCAAGGTATAATTGTGTATACAATTTTAAACTCTTGCTTTATAAACCTCACCAATACTGGGCTATTGGCGACAATTGCCACAGACCAAAACGATTTTAATTTTTTTATTTCTTAACAAGAAAAACAAAGTTAAGTTATGCGCTTTGCGCTAACCGACTGACATTTAACCTTAACTTGTGTAAGGGTCCGTATAAGGTTAGATTGAGCACCTTATTTTGCATCAATCAGAACTGAACTCTATGACGTTTCCTTTTAGTTTAAAATAGCGCGCTCTCAGCCGTGGCTGTTACGACCACCAAGAAACACGTACTCACGAAAAACTGCGTTTTTATTTAATAACTCTGCTTCTAGATGAAATTATAAAAATATTCTTAGATGTTTACACGGGGTTATTGGTCACTTATTTTAATACAAATTTCAAGGCTGTATAATTTAAGGAAGGCTCTAAAGCCCGTTTAGCAGCCAGGTATTGTGAAAATCCAAATAATCGAAACAGAACACTTATATTCAAAATTTACACAATAAAAATAATCAAAACAGAACACTTTTATTCAAAATTTACTCAATAGTTATTCATCAAAACCTTATTACCCATGTATTGTGTATTCTGCCATAGCAAAGTTTCCATTGGTTTCTGTAAATTAGAATTTGGCTCGTCTTGGCGGGGGGGCACTATCGTGCCCCCAGATTTTAAATTGTAAAACTACAGTTTACACAAAACATAGGTAATAAGGTTTTGTTAAATAACTATTGAGTACATTTTTAATATAAGTGTTCTGTTTCGATTTATTAGAAAACGGCGGGTTTTTCACAAAGAGATAATTTCGTATTTTTTTTGATCGAGTTTTTGTAAGCTATTTAGATGAGCCCTACAGTCAAGTCTACTATCTATATTATTTTTATTAAACCGATTGACCAAGTTACACAATGTGAAATGGTCATTTGAAGTTGTGCATCTGACCTTATATGGACCCTTAACTATAACATGCAGCGCTGTGATTGGCTGATTCTTCGCCTACTATTGCTTAGCAGGATCTAGCTAATTCTAAAACTAGCCTTATAAGCTCTACTTTAAATATTATTTTTATGAAATTAATAAAAAGAAGGGAAACAAAAATTCAATAAATAAATAAATCTATAAACTAAAGGCTTACAATTGGAAAGACATCGGTTTTCTTTCTTTTTTTTTATCACAACCTCAGTTGATTTTAAAACTGTTTAATCCGTTATAAAAGCGTTTTATGAAGTTATCTTTTTGAATACTTACGATTCAGCAACGACGTGATACAATATTAGATCTTGCAATTGTTTGTCTCCTGTCTCTTCATTATCTTCTCTCTCTTCTTCCAATTTATCGGAATCACTTCCTGAAGATTCCGACAAACCCTTCGTTTCTCCTGTTAAATCAGTCAGCGATAAAGGTGGCAGGAGATCGGTATCAGCTGCACTCGACTTTGAACCTACAGGTTCGGACTTGGAGATCTTTTTGGAAGAGTTTTCGGATTGCGTTTGTTTTTGTTCCGATTTGAGGCGGGTGCTTTCATTGTAGTGGTATGTCGCTGTCTCAAACAGTCGTTTCTTTAGTTGGTTCAACACTCGGGATTTTATAAAGCCACTGAAGATGAGAGGTCCGACGGGCGGAGTTGATTCGCGCCTGTGAAAGAAAGAATACAACATTCACGGTCATTTACGGTCAATGCAGTTCGGCTTTGGAATGAACTTCCACAAACCCTCAGAAAACTTCCTTCTGTGTCCTCTTTTAGATTTAACCTGAAAAATTATCACCTTTCATCTCTCTGACTAGACTGACTATGCTACTTTATTTGTATGTATGTATTTATGTATTTGTGTATGTATTAGTATGTAGTGTATTATATTAAAATATTAGGCTTGAAGAAGATTATTTTTCTTTTTGCACAAATATAACTTCACTTATTCAACAAAAAAAATTCTTTCTTCACACCATCGGTTGACTGGAAGAAATTTATTTAAGGAATAAGTCCGCCCTTGCCTTTTGTTATTTTGTATTCTGTGTTTTGTTTTAATTTTCTGTGCAATAAAGTGTTTATTCATTCATTCAGTCATTCATTCACTAAAATAAGGAGGCAGGAGTACTATGATACTGGCTGAAAACCAGCGTTGGAGATTAATCTCAAACATTTGCTGAGCCAGGGCCAGTTTAGTATTTTACAGTGCATGCGACAACTATTGCAGGTATATTATTCAGAATTAATTATGTTTAAAAAAAATTGTGCTTTTAATTTCTGTGTGTATTATTGTATTGTGTCGTTTCTATTCTATTCTATTCTAAAATGTGTTTCTATTCTATTCTATTCTAAAATCTTATCAAACATCTAAAAGATGGAAAAAATAGCGGTCGTTGGGGGAAATTACCTTAAATATTTATGTTTAAACCCGAATCAATAGACCCTGGAAACAGACATGGCGACCGTTTAATACACCTCTCACTTACACATTATCCGTCTAAATTCGCACATGGAAATACAGTTAGCATTAAAAACAATAGCAGCTGATCGCTCAAATCCCATACTGTGACGTGAATATGTTAAATACGTTTGGTCGATGCCAGGGATGGGCAAACTACGGCCCACGGGCCATCTCCGGCCCGCGAACGGTTGCGATCCGGCCCGCGACCATCGGCCCAGAATTAACATAACATACCATCTACGCCCCTATTTCATAGTGTACCTGATTTAAGTGTCAACAGTTCATATCATTTAATTTTGCATAAATAAGAGATTTTAATGACGTTGAAACTTTAAACTTTTTTAGTAACTTTATTTCGGAAAACACATATATTTTTATTTCAATAAATTATATTATTTAAAAAAATTTAAAACCTTGGCCCCCATAGATACTGTTTGTAAATATTGGCCCACATAAAAGTTTGCCCATCCCTGGTCTGTGCTGACAGTACATCAAAAGCGGGCGGCAGTTTCTATTCCCATTGTCTATTTATTCGGGTGATCTATTTCATTGTATTCCTCTAATTTAAGATACAATGTTTCTTGAAGATATTTGTTTCTTATCATTTAACCTCTCAATTGATGCCATAGAACTAGTGGTTATTAATTTTGCTGGTTCAATTCCTTTTCAAAAATACATGCACGCAGTTTTGCTTATTAAAAAAAAATAAAACAGAAGTATTTCCCAAGTAAAATCTGCTAACACCAATATTTCAGGTATTTTCCCTCAACCGACCACGATTTTTTCCAGCCTGTATATGTATGTCATACAAATAATACTACTTTTAGATTTTAATACACTACTTATCTATCTTTTACCACAAAATACTTTGTACGTAGATCCATCACTAGTAATAATTACAGAAACAAGGTTACATACACCAGAGATATTAAAGTAAAGAGATCATAGATTGAGGCTGATCTAGAAATAAAAATAAAACAATCAATTAATAAAATCTGCAGAAAAATCCTACAAAATATGCTAGAAACCGATCGTCGCAAGAGATAAGCGTCATCAGCCATCGAGTAAAATTTTTGGTCAACTGAGTTTGTGAGGAAGAGACCCAGGTGGAGGGGAAAGTTCATGTTATGTCATATCAAGAGCTCAAACCTAATGGTAAGAGGTAAAGAAGAAAGCGAAGAATGGAGATTACCCCACTTACAAAAACGTAGCTCTTAAGTTATAGATAGATAGAAGTTGTGAGGTTAGAGCAAGGCTGGCCAAACCCAGGCACGAATTTGCCCGCCAAGGCATTTGAATTTGCCCACCAGCACTTCAGTCAGCCAGCTAGCTGATAAATTACTATCAGGAAAACCACTTCACAGCTCACATTAAATAAAAAGATGTATGTTATTTCATTTCATTTACAAATAATAGTAGTTTATGCTACAAGGGCGCAAAGGAATAAATAACGAGGACGATTTAAAACACGAGCGTAGCGAGTGTTTTAAACGTAACCGAGTAATTTATTGCTCTTACGCCCGTGTATCATACGTTTTTCAATGCATAGTGTGAGGAAATAAAACAAATATAATTTTGTGAACTTTAAATCGTAATTGGCTCAAAAGGACTGTATCCAGAGCCGTTACACAGGAAAGGCTGCAGGTTAGCCAACCATTGTAAATAAATTAAAAAAATAATAATAATAAAGCCCTAGGGCAAAATAATCGACTTTCTGTTCGGTTTTGATGCATAAAAAGTGGGCCTTTACGAGCACATGCATTGAAAAGTAAATTAAAGCATATTTCGTCTTTTTTGTGTATAAATTACTTTGTGAAAAAAGTAGTAGTGGTGGCCCGGCGCCGCCAGTCTAAAAAATTTTGCTCACCTGGAAAATGTATTGGCCAGCCTTGGGTTAGAGCTATAATCTGCACATTACCGCTCACGCACAATCTTTTTCTCGTAAGCGTTCCAAATTGCACAACTGTAGTGGCGCCATCTTTAACTATACTCACCCCTGTCATCCAAGTTGGCCCCAATAAAAATATACATCGTAAGGACATGAATCCCCAGGGATGTCAGAGGCGTTTCCGGGAAATACAAGTCATAGTACACACTCGTACACAAAAGTTTCACCGACTATTATTAAGTTCAATTGAGACGGGTGGTGAATAACACCTTTACAACATAATAAGAAATAATGACTCTAAGTGAGTCTTAGCTGTTTTTATCTATTTTGTTATAATGTAGTGTGTGTTACAACTCACACACCATCATCAATCTGTGAAACTACTTATATACCAATCGAACTAACGACTTCTTTTATTGGTTACGACCCCAAACCTATTACAATTATAGACTATATAAACTACCGATATTTATAGCGATATATAACGTTAGTATAATGCGTGTCCAAATATAACATTATTTATAACGCTATTTCAGGTTTTGGCTGTTAGCCGTATCGCAGTATTTCAGGCATAATTAAATATTTCCAGCGCTTCTATAGTGTAAATAAAAAAACGCTAATACTGACATGTCAGTCGGCGGTCTCTGCAGATACAAACAGAAGAACATATTCCACAATGCCAGGTGCGAGGGGTTCGACACTGGCGCCAACAACGCCGCCGCGGCGACCTTGTGAATCACTAGATCCTCCGATGTCATTGAGGCCCCTATTGTCTGAGGAATAAGAACGATTATGTGGAAATATTCAATTCATAATACAACGTACTAATATATGGACGGCCTCTAACACAACTTTTTAGACCAATTAAATGATTATATAATATTTATATAAACTACCAAAATAAAGTAAAATGAAATAATAGTGCACTACGAAGTAAACCAATGTTATAGGTTGTTAATTTAGTGCTTACCGCGCCCACGGGGTATAGGGGTTGACGGGCAGGGGGGTGAGCGAGCACGATGCATGGGGCGGACGGGGCCAGTCGCCGGGGAGGTTGCGCCATAGACAGGGGTAGTATAAAGCGATGTATAATGGATCTCTTTTGTAGACTCTATGATATTTTAAAGTTGTCAATGTCATACTTGTGTACTTGGAATGCCTTGCGCACGACCCTGCACACTTAGTCGTGTGCTACCTCGTACCCGCCAACCCCTGTACCCCGTGGGCGCGGTAGGCACGAAGTTGACTACCTATAGATAGTTTGCTGGTGATTAATGGCCGTTCAGATCATGAAATGGTCTGACACTGTGACACTACATATGATATAATATCGCTTCGTTCGTCGTCGAACCTATTTATGACGATAGTCTTTCATACTTATTACATATTACAAAACTTAGATATTACAATACTTATTACATACATATTACAAAATTTTAATTTATATTATAGCACACCGTGCGTAAAATGAACACTTTACGCACGCAGCGTGCGTAAAGTCGGCATTTTCCGCACTTGTGCTATAAAAAATTATACGAAACTCGTGCGAGAAACTTTTTCTCGACTCGTGTGATAGCAGCACTCGCCTTCGGCTCGTGCCGCAAACTCACACTCGTCAGAAAACGTTTCATCGCTCTCGTATCGTAATGTACTATTATACTTCAAGTATATGATAATTGACAATCTCGCCCACTAACTTTGAGCGCATTATCGACATGTATCCCCTGCTTGGAGACCAGCTGACAGTGCAGCGCGTGCAACAGACGCGCCCACACCCCTCCCGCCTCGTGCTCCGCGTGCAATGCACGCAGTACGGCGCACGCCACCGTCGGATGTTGGCTGGACGTGCGGAGGATGTTGCTTGTGAGCTCTTTGGAGTTCTCTTCCTGGATGAAGAAAATGAAATTAAATATATTTATTTATGTAGTATAATATAAAATAGGTACATTAGATACACTTATTAAAAGTCGGTTTTAATGTAAAACAAACGTGGGCAAATGAATGCTATTTTTGTGCCAAATTTCAAGTCATTACCTTTAACGGTGCTAAAGTTATGAAGCTGTGACATACGGACAGAGAGTTTCACCATAGAGTTGTACCTTTTTAGGTACTAAGGAAATCTAAAAACTAAAAGCCACCTGAAGAGCCAAAGCGGCGTGTCTGTCCAGATGTTGCCATTGTCGACAAGCCAGCATTCCGACCTCCAACAAAGGACAGCCGCCCTTCCACAGCGAGTGAAGCCACACCGACAGGAGAGCAGGCAGTGGGGTGGTTATCCTGACAGAACAATTAGAGTTGCTTGAATGTATACTTCATTGAACAGTGTAGGTCCTACTCCGACAATGTTATCTGGTAGAACAAACGCTTCAAGTGTCAAATACCATATGACGTCCATCCATCCATCCATCAGCCTGGTTCGTCCACTGCTGGACATAAGATAAATGATGGATATACCGCCATCCATCGGTCCCAGGCATGGTGGGCCTCCTGGTTTTTGCCTGTGAGCTGTCCTCTTACTCTCCCCCAAATTACTTCGAGAGGGTCTCCAAGTAAGATGGTGGTACCTCCACAGTCGAGCCCGGCATCAGCTCTACCACCTGCTTACCCCATATGACGTATTTATAGAAAATGTGACCCAAATGCTAAGATCTTCTAGGCCCAAAGCATATTTAGCTGCATTAAACAGTAAAAAATATATACGAACATTTTGATTTCTTTAAGCATCAAGTTCATTGATAAATTTTGAAGTAAACTTAAAAAGGCGTTTCTTGAACATATTTTGCAGGCCAAAAATTATATCAAATCTCGTTTCAAGGTAAATAAAATACCTATAAATAGCGTTCGTTACTGAATAGGTCACATTATTATTACAAGTAGTTCGACCGAACTGTGAACTCACGATTCGATCTTGACCGATTCGGCTCATATTCGAACTTGAAAATTCTTTTTGTCTCATTTACTTGCCTACCAAAATTCATGACGTTCCGATGAACGATACTCGAGTTAACGTTGGACAAACAAACATACATACAAACGCCGGATTGTTCAAGTAGACATGAAGTAGACTCTGTAGACTCGCTCCGCTAACTCGTTTAATTATATGTTATACTAGCTTATGCCCGAGGCTTCGCTCGCGTTGTTAAAATTTTCATGGGATAAAAAGTAGCCTTTGTTCTATTCCAGGTCTAGAACTACATTTGTGCAAAGTTTCAGTCCAATCGGTTCAGTAGTTACAGCGTGAAGGAGTAACAAACATCCATCCTTACATCCAAACTTTCGCATTTATAATATTAGTGGGGTAAAAGAATACCCTAACTTAGCGTTTCTTAACCTTTTTTATCTACGGAGGGTCCCAGAAATATTAGGAAA
This sequence comes from Ypsolopha sequella, assembly GCA_934047225.1. Taxonomy (NCBI): domain Eukaryota; kingdom Metazoa; phylum Arthropoda; class Insecta; order Lepidoptera; family Ypsolophidae; genus Ypsolopha; species Ypsolopha sequella. The sequence goes on along the minus strand of OW203990.1, from coordinate 26,734,707 downwards.
TCAAGCACAATGCTCCCCCCCCCCCTTGTTAAAAAAGCAGCAATAAATTTTGGACCATTTATTTTAGCTCTACAAATTACAAAAAATATATACTTTTTCATATAAAGTATGTTAGTGAGAAGGTTGGTGCTGCTTTTTTGCAACTAAATTAGTGACATTTGGGTTTATATTAGTATTGAGTTGTAGTCACAAATCGGATTCCACTGTTGATCTATTTCTGTATTTGTTTTTAGTATACACAAGAGCAGAGAATGCCTTTTCACAGAGGTATGTCGTTGAGAAAACGCCTGTTGGCTCACGTTCACCGTGTTACTTAGTAACACGGCGTGCGTAGCATTTACGAGACTTTTGATGGCATTTATTTATGATTGTTAAATGGTCCATAGATTAGGCTGCGGACCCCCATAAATATGCTCGGGGAACCCCAGGGGTCCGCGGACCACAGGTTAAGAAACGCTGCCGTAACTGACTGACTGACTGATCTATTAACGTCTAGAGTCTAGACTCTAGACCAAAAGGCTAGAACTAGGATCCATGCTGCGAGGCGCCCGCTAGTAAACAAATAAACGAACATTTTCCAAGTGTCGGTGAGGTGTGCGACCATCAACTTGAGCAGCAGTACGGAGCCGCTCTCCCCGCCGCGGCCGAGGGCGCGTTGGAGCAGGTTGGGTCCTGAGCCCAGCAGTGAACTAAATACTTCTCCGAACCTGGACAATTATAATCTATTAATTATTGGTGGTTTAATCATTTAATTGGTGATTTGGACATGTAGGAAGGATGAATGAAGAAGAATGATGAAAGAAATTTATAGTGCGCAAGTCAAAGGTACAGCTCGACCAGGCCGCCCTAGAAGGACGTATGCTGACCAAATTGGCGACATATTGGCTTAATTGAATCAAGGTGTGATGAGCGTGGTGACATACTGTTTAATCGCAAAAACATTGTGTCACGCTTCTCGCACTTGTGATTCAACTAAGTCGCATCGCGCGCGATTAAACATTATGGCCAGGCCGCCCTAGAAGGACGTCTGACCAAGTTGGCGACATACTGAAGATGTACCATGTCAAAAGTACCCGGAATAGAAGAAATTGTATGACTAGATTGATGGATGTGGAAGAGGCGAAAGAGGTGTGTCAGGATCGTAGCAGATGGAAATCTGTAGTCTCTGCCTACCAGTGGCATGCACAGAACTTTTTGCTGGAAAAGCACGCAATTGGTCAAGAATAACAATAAAAAAATATGAAAAAATTTAAATATCACTTTGAAAAAAAATAGTTTGTATAGGAAATTTTCACTCTAGGGTAGACATTGTCTACCCTGGCGTCATACAAATATTTTTTTTTCAAAGTGATATTTAAATTTTTTCATATTTTTTTATTGTTGTTCTTGACCAATTGTTTACTTTTCCAGCAAAAAGTTCTGTGCACGCTACTGCTGCCTACCCCTCTGGGATACAGGCGTGAGTATATGTATGTATGTAGCAAAGCAGTTTAATTGCCAAATAAATAGATCTAAAGCCTGACCAGCCTGCGTAGCAGTGTTTAATCGCGCGCGACGCCACTCGGTTAAATCACAAGTGCGAGGAGCGTGACACGATGTTTTTGCGATTAAACTGTACGTCAAGCTCCTTGCACCTGTGATTGAACTAGTGGCGTCGCGTGCGATTAAACACTATGCTACGGGACCTGGGTTGCCAACTGGACTGGGTGCCAATCACCAAAAACATAAATTAAAACTGAACTTTCAAAATTGCCTTCAGTGGGTATTGAACTGTTTACGAACTGTGTCGTCACTTCAAGTGCGAACATATCCTTAGACAATTGGAATTTGATAGTGTATCTATATGTTTGATGATAGGCACCCAGTCCAGTTGGCAATTAAAGATACATAATAGGCCCGCAGGAAAATAAAAACCTCACTATATTGCGAAAAACCAATATAACTAACTGTCAATATGTATGGTTCGCGAAATGGCGGGAGTGCGGTCGAGTACATACATGTCAGTATGAAATAGCCCGCAATCCTGCCTATTGCGTAAGTGTTGTTATATTTTTTCGTGTGTGTGCGTATGTGCTGTCAGAGTGTGTTGTTGTTTATTATATGTGTGTGTGAATATGAGTTATACAATTATAAAAGCAAATGTGGTGCTTCTAGAGCAGTTTTTTTTTACCTTGCCAGGCTTTACAGACTTTCCAAACTAGCACGATCCCTAAGGCCCACTTGCACCTAGCAACTTATGTTAGGTCAAACCATAGAGTAAACATAAAGTAGGACATAAATTAAGTTTTCACACCATCTGCTCGACAATGTCCAATTACATATCATGCAACCTCAACGTAAGTAACGCATTATATCTCAAGGGATATAAAGTTATATGAAAATCCCTAGGGATTAAAGTGATTTAAATTTGGAACGTCAAATTCGTGTGGAAACTCGTGGAAAACAAATGCCCATATGGAATTGTAAAGAGGTTTGTTCGAAAATCGAACTGGCCACCATAAGCAGAATTCAACAAAAAGAAAAAAAGCGTTTACAAAGAATGTGAAACAAAAGACGGTGTTTGGTGCTGTGATTGTCAGTGAATTTTATTGAATTATTAATGTTGATAAAAAATGTCGAGCTTTTTATTGTCTCGCAGAAGGTGTGAAAAGTAGAGTATGCTCCTCTGGAATAAAGCCTGTCTTTGTCTTGGGCAGCTTGAACCCCTCGTTTTACTCAGGACTCTATATAAAATAGAGTCCCTCGTTACGCTCAGGGTTCAATATGCCGCCCGTGACGTAAGACACTGCTTTATTCCCTTAGTGCATAATCTACTATAATGTCGCTTGTTGCAAGTGGGATTAAGTTCGATTCGATTAGGAAAATTTTAGAAACATAAACTTACTTGGGTGTGAAAGAGACGGATTCCGGTGATTGCGTCATCACAATCAAGATGGCGGACAGGCAGTGTGTGACGTCACGCAGTCTCCCCGCTTGAGCGAGACGTAGTAACGCTTTAACACCGCACTCGCAGATCTGGCAAACGTTGTCATTATTGATTTATACAGAGGGGCTTTTGTTGATATAGCCAAATTCATTAAGGAGCCTTGGTAAGTGGTTGAGACCAAGGTTCAATGAGCCTTTGTGCAAAATACATAAAATGTTATGTGTGCCCCTTTTTTTTAAGAACAGCTCGAGACAATTAGTACAGGAAGAATAAATTTTATTTTACGAAAATATTTTTACAGAAAGGGTCATTAAGAACAGACATCTTCACGCGACCAACTCAGTTGTGGGCGTGGCCAAATATCATGCTGTTTCATTACGCTATCATTAGCTAAACATGTGAGGACAATACAATCGTGCCGATTTCGTCGCGGGCACAAAACTGAAAACTTGTTTCAGGAGAAACCAGATTTTGGCAAGACTGTGAACGTCTTCTATAATTATTTTTAGTTATTATTAATCGAAATAACATTTTCGATGTTTGACTCGTATTAATTTTTGGATTTTATCATGTATGGCTTATAAAATAAATAAGATTTAAAAAAGAGGCACATTCGGCTACATTTTTGGTAAAAAAAACTGTAAAATTTACGTATTTAGGGCTTTGTAGTTTAGATATTACTCAAGTTTCATGATTTTAAGTTAGACTTAAACATAAATCTAGATAATGTTAATGAACTCAGCCTAAAATATTATAATAACATTCCACAGACACCCCACAATGTGGTGATAGCGTTTGTATGGAGGTTAGGGTGTGATGACGCCTTTTAAACCTTGTAACTGATTACTTACAAAATTTCCAGCATGAATTTGGCTATATCAACCAAAGTCACCTTATATGTATAGGATTGTATTAAAATTATGTGCAACAAAACAATAATTTCATTATAATTTGGCCCTCGCCACCGACTGATGACGGCCCTGTACGAGGGGCTAAAATATATTGGAAATAAATGTTTTATTTGTATTATGTTGTATTATGAATAAATATAATTATAGCGATATTCCTTTTATTTGTAGTTATACGCATGAAATATTAACAATAAAAGAAAACTTTATATTTTTTGATATATTTCGGCCTCCTCAATGAGGCCGTCATTAATCCCACATTAATTAAATAAGCTTACAAAAGCAAAAAAATATTACATTATTCTGATTTTAAACTGGAGACTTCAATATCTTTGTATTATATCCGGCGATAGAGATGGCATGTTCTCTAGAAGGAGGTAAAATATATTACGTAATGCTAAGCCAATCGAATGCAGAAGTGAAGTAGGTGTGTATCGAAGCTGACATCAAGAAATCTGAAACAAAGAGCTTTTCTTTCTTTTTATAATCTCACCAGCGGCACGCAATGTCCCCAACTAGTAGCCAGCACATTGTATGCGTCCTGCAGCAACCCCGTCTCGTTGTCCGGGGGAGGCGCGTCATACTGCATGTTCCACCAGGCTCTGTGCAGTCGCAGCCGTCTCAATATGAACCAGGGCCACTCTGGAGCGTTGCTGATGTTACGGCAGTAGATCGTCAGCCACGAGCCGATGGCGAGCTGCGTCTCTAGTGAGAGGCCGCTGAAAGATGATTAAAGTCTAAGATGATGAGATATAATGAAATAGGTAGGGCTAATTTAGCTAAAGTTGGCGACAAGATTACTACTTGGCTTTTCGGCTTCCATGTTCAGCCGAATCCGACGCCATCATTTTAGGGAGCGTCCATAAAACACGTGGTTTGCTTAAGGTGCGGGAGCGGTATGAAACGACTAAGACTAAGGCATGGGAATGATTGCTACATTTAATTCATTTTCATTGGACGAAATTACTTTAATTTTTCACAGCGATTTCACAAGTGAAAATTCACAAAGAATGATTCCTCATGTGCAATGCACTGATGTCACACTTGCTACAATTATCACCTTACGGCATCTATCTTTAAGGTTTATTTTTTAAATACTCTCATTCGTTAGTCAAGGACAAAGTTCACCAATGCGTCATACGTCTTTTAGTGTAGCGACGAATCAGCAAAATATGATTTCCTCCTTCTAACACGCCCGCCGTAGTACGATTCGTCCCTACTCGCTCGCTCTCTCTTCTATGCGAATGATCAGTGATTTTTAACAGACTATGTGAAGGAAGGTAGCAGGTATGCTGACATATGAAAACGCGTTTCATATGATTTTTCACATGCTACGTGTGAAATGTTCCATGCCTACTAAGACGAGACGTCTACTCACACGTGCGGCGTGCAGTCAACTTGTCTCAGTATAGCGGGCAGTAGTGTAGGGGCCGAGCAGCACTCGCTCAGCACTTGTACAGCTTCCTGTGGCGTCGGTCGCCATTGTGCTGGCGACAGGTGAGTCACCATTGCCGGGTCTGTGTTTTCAGCTAAAATATAAAAATGGGAAAGCACATCGGTAAATTCACGAGTGGATAGCTCAGTGGTTAGAGCAATCGCCCGGTAAGCGAGAGGTCCCGGGTTCGAATCCCGGTTTAGATCTCCTCACATCCAGATTTACTTTTCTTACTGCGTTTCTAATGATATAATGTTAATTTATATCTCCTTGCGATGGATAAATCGCCAAGTGTTCAGACATAGAAATTTATTTCTGTCATAGTTTAAAAACAAACGTGTAGAAAATCGGGGTTCGAATCCTGTTTTATACTGAGGAAAAGACCTTTTAAAGACGTCTCTCACCTTGGCACAGTTCGACAAGTGAATGGAACGCGGTCGTGTACAAGTAAGGATGCGCTGCGAGTAGCTTCGGCAAGGACTCGCGCGCCGCCGCCTCACAGCCGCCCTTGCAATGAGTCGCCTTACGTTTGAGGCCCAACTGCAAATACAATACGATATTGTAACTATTCTCGTATATCTTTAATAATTAAAGAACATGTGAAGCAAATTTTCAAGCTTCATGCTTTTAAGAGCAACATTACTTATAACACACCAATAGCCAGAATGTGTAGATCGTATGATGATATAAAGGGTTACAGCGATCACTTTGATATATTTTCAAACAACTTCAATTCCTTTAAAAGAACATTGTGCTCACTTTTTTTGGATGAAAAGTAATTTTTGTTCATTTTGTGTAACATTAATTTTTATGATAAATAAGTAATTATTCGTTTTTTAACTGTGCATGTCGTGTGTAAGTATACGTTTTGGAAGGCAGCCTTGTCCAAACGGTTGTTGTGTTATTTTAAGAAATTTGGCTGTAATCTGCTGTATATATACCTTGTAAATAAAATAAAATAAATAAATAAATAGCAATGAAATACTAGGAAAGGGAGTGCAAAGTTAACAGTTGTACATATCTTGATATCTTTATACAAACACTTGTCCTGTTTCACTAATAAAAAATTTATGTCGAAAACCGATTTCGCCTTGCGGCATTATAAAGGGACATCACCATTAATTAAATTAAATGCAGATGGTAAATTTACTAGAATTAATAACAAAAGTTATAAAAGCCTAATATTTTTTTATTTTCATACCCATAGAAGAATCTTGGGGGCTTTTTTTCTTTGGCATTTCTCGTTGCAAATTTGGGCGTCCATAATATTAAATTTCAAAAGATACCCAAAATGTTATTTTACGGTTTCATATCAAATATAGTAGCATAAGTAGATCCTTCTAGTTGTTAACTACTTTTAGTCGTAAACTGCTTTTACTCAGTTGAGGAATATGTAAATAGGTAGCTTAAGTTGTGATTGACTTCAGAATATTTGATATGTTTATTGATCTTTATTTGCTAATATCTTTTGTTTGTCTTATTAACATTTAATTTTTGTTTTTAGGTTTTAAGTATAACATTTTAAAATTTGTAATAGTGAAATTTCAAATACTAATAAATATTTGATATCAATAATAATAAATGAAATGAAATGACTAATACCCCCTTGTGGATTCAAGTCGTGGCGATATATTTACCTCGAACAAGAACTCGAGCACGTTTCTAGAGAGGTCGAAATCATCTGTTCTGTCCACACTCGCGTGCGCCAACACTCTCACTCGCGCCTCGCACGTCACATCCTCTCGAAGCTCGACGCCCACGCCATCTATGCTCTTCGTTTCTATTTCTGGAAGCAAACGAGAGCTGTGAGGATGGAGAAATCCCAATCCCAGGGGGTGGATTTCCTGCGAACAGCCAGACTAGCCTTTCGGCCGCGGTTCCGCCCGAGTATATTATATTTGCGTCTTCTTTGTGAAAGTTGTTCAGTATGATCAGTAGATTTTGTGGTTTGATTCAAACATAGCTATCCATTTCCACACGGTATATATAAAGAAGAAGAGAGAGTAACACTCACCGTGCAACATAAGCATGAAGGGCATACAGTACAACATAGCTGCGTTGCTCCCCAACATTCTGAACGGTAGCTTGCTGAGCGACGCGCGCGCAGCCGATAGTAACTTGAATGTGTCCGAGAACGTCGCTTCTAACTCCGCTTGGATCGATGCTTCTAGCTCTTTGAAGTAATAATCTCTGGAAATTAAAAAAACAAGTAACCATGAGTAATTCACGCAAAGGTGTGCTGATTTGAAAATAGTTTCCAGTCTAACCCATTATCCTACCAAAAACATTTCATGTAAAGTAGGTTGCCTAAATTAGTATTCATTTTTGTATGTTATCTTAAACAATTAAAACACATTCAGCTACATCGTTGGTAACCGTTAAATTTACGTTGTAAAGATTTAAATTTGTTCATTATTGTCATAATAAGTAATAATAATTTTTAGTATAATTTCCTAACTTATGTAATGATTCCTCTAGCAGCGTTTCTTAACCTTTTTTGTCCACGGACCCCTTAGGAAATCAAGCACAATTTTAAAGACCCCCTTAATAAAAAAGCAGCAATAAATTTCGGACTATTTATTTTAGTTCTACAAATTACAAAAAAATATATACTTTTTCGTATAAAATACGTTAATGAGAAGGTTGGTGCTGCTTTTTTGTAACTAAATTATGATTGTTTATAACATATTTATGATTGTTAAATGGTCCATAGATTAGGCTGCGGACCCCCATACATATGCTTGGGGACCCCCAGGGATCCGCGGACCACAGGTAAAGAAACGCTGCTCTAGAATGAACGTTAATTAGTTAATAGATGAAATTACTGTAAAAGCAGATGGACTATATGGGACAGGTAGACAAAGGTATTATATATTTTTTTGGCGTTCATGACATAATTTTCTCCTGTCTTGTATCTTTATCTCTTTATTCAATTAAATTATAGACTTACTTTTTATTTGTAACTAATTTTATGGAAAAAAGACATGATGTTGCTAAGTTTCTTGCCTCTCTTCTTAGCAAGACTAATCGAATGGGCGAAGTTAGGCATATATTTATTATATGTAGTGCATATATTTATAGTATTATTTATTCCTTATTCCTATATTTTTATTTTATTTAAGTGCATTTTTTTTATAAAATTTAAGTAACCAACCTTTATTATTTCCCTATATTATTATTTATGACATAAAACTATTACCAGATTATTTAATTACTTATATTACATAAAATGTGACCTGTAATAATATAAGTGTATCTGTTATACCTACATAACATAACATTTTTTTTTTATTATTATAACTAAATTATATGTCACAATTTTTTTACATTCGACTGATGACGGCCCCATACCGAGGGCCGAAATATATCGAATTATATATTTTTTAATTGATTTAATACTAATAAATAAATAAAAAGTACATAACATAACATAACATAAATACGCTTTATTGTGCACCAAAAGAAAAACAACAAAATGGAATACAAAGTTGGAAAAAAACAAAAATATAGGCAACAATGGGCGGTCTTATCGCTTAGAGCGATTTCTTCCTTATACTTAATATTTCTTTCGTATACCTACATTACATAATTGAATATATTTCATTTATTTCATCCATCCATCAGCCTAGTTTGTCCACTGCTGGACATAAGCCTTTCCAGGACTGCCACTCCCGGCGGTCATCCTGGAAGATTCATCCATTTCATTGTATATAAAAAAAAAACACCTAGTGTGAAGATGCAGGTCGGCCAGCGCACAGACGGCGTGCAGCGCTAACTTGACGACAGCTCTCGCCAGTCTCTCGTAGTGTGGATGTGCGACCACCGCTCGGTGTAGAGTCGCGAGCAGGACGCGCGCGCCGCACGCACACTTCAGCACGCCGCGCCCGCCGGACCCGTCACCCCACTCGTACTCGTTCGCGAGCGTTACGTCCTGTGGGATATGGCATCATTATAATACCTAAATTAACATTATATCATTGCAATATACAAACGCAGAAAGAAAAGTACATCTGGATGTCTGAACCAGCATCCCGGTTCAGAGCTCCTCACATCCAGATTTACTTTTCTTTCTGCGTTTCTATACTGCAATGATATAAGTTTAATTTATATCTCCTTGCGATGGATAAATCGCCAAGTGTTCAAACATAGAAATGTATTTCTATCATAGTTTACCTATAAATAAAATCTCGAAGGAGTACTAGAGCTCTTTTTGGTCATGCAGATTTATATTACGGTGTATATTACAGCAGATGATGATTGATCCGGACCATGCGATCACTTCGACTCCTAGTCGGTACGGCGCTGGTGCACCCGAAGATGGCTAATGTAGACGATCTTCCAAGTAAACCACCGTGCGCACTGAGCGGACGTGAGTACACCGTCCACATAACTAAAGTTAATGGCGGCGGGTGGTTGGACCTTTAACTCGCCGCGTTTGGCGTCGAGGCCAGCTTTGCGCTGTTCCTCAAATTCGCGTAGTTGCCTCTGTACAAGCTCGCGCCATTCAGGGCGCTGTGCTACCAATCGTTCCCACTTAGAGATCAGTTAGAGACAAGATAGAAGAGAGCTGGAAATACGCGTCTGTGGCTCTTTGAGATTCGCTCATAGGTATCCATAACACGTTTAAGAGAGATAGATAAAAACGGTTCAAGTCTGCTTGTGAAACAGGCCTGTAGTGACATCCGAAAGCAAGACTCACCCGGTGCCTGAACAACGCCAATCGAGCCACGATATCGCACAAGGGGAAGGCGTGGAACAACGCCAAGAGATCCTTCTCTCTAAGCGCGCCGTCCGCCACCGCTCCGCTCACGCCTCGCTTGTCTACCTCTTCCCACACCTCGTCCGTTTCTGAAGGGTAATTGTTTATCATAACGTGGAATATCTGTTAGGGCCCTTTTTAGGGTTTCGTACCTAAAGGGCAATTCGGAGCCCTATTAATGGCACTCCGCTGTCCGTCTGTCTATCTGTCTGTATGTCACGCTCTTAGACGGATTGAGATAGAAACCTAATTGTTTTATATTTTGTGTAAAATTTGTGCCCGAAGTACGGCGATAGGGTTGTATAGGGCACAGCCCTATCACCGTAATTCGGGCACAAATACACGCTTTTTAGGGCAAGCAGGTTTCCTTATGATGTTTTCCTTCACCGTTTAGCAAGTAGTACAAATACTATGCACAGAAATTCCGAAAAACTCATTGGTGTATGCTCAACTGGGGATCGAACCTAAGTCTCAAGATTGAGCTTTTACCCCGCTTAATATTCTGAATGACTTTCGATGTCATACTTCGTGATATGACCACGACTCACGTCCCACAACAAGTCACTTTATGTCAAACTACACTTTCGATGTCATACTTCGTGATATGACCACGACTCACGTCCCACAACAAGTCACTTTATGTCAAACTACACTTTCGATGTCATACTTCGTGATATGACCACGACTCACGTCCCACAACAAGTCACTTTATGTCAAACTACACTTTCGATGTCATACTTCGTGATATGACCACGACTCACGTCCCACAACAAGTCACTTTATGTCAAACTACACTTTCGATGTCATACTTCGTGATATGACCACGACTCACGTCCCACAACAAGTCACTTTATGTCAAACTACACTTTCGATGTCATACTTCGTGATATGACCACGACTCACGTCCCACAACAAGTCACTTTATGTCAAACTACACTTTCGATGTCATGCTTCGTGATATGACCACGACTCACGTCCCACAACAAGTCACTTTATGTCAAACTACACTTTCGATGTCATACTTCGTGATATGACCACGACTCACGTCCCACAACAAGTCACTTTATGTCAAACTACACTTTCGATGTCATACTTCGTGATATGACCACGACTCACGTCCCACAACAAGTCACTTTATGTCAAACTACACTTTCGATGTCATACTTCGTGATATGACCACGACTCACGTCCCACAACAAGTCACTTTATGTCAAACTACACTTTCGATGTCATACTTCGTGATATGACCACGACTCACGTCCCACAACAAGTCACTTTATGTCAAACTACACATTTTCCGCACAGCATTGACTCCAATTTGGTGCATGTCTTGACAAACTCAACCATACATACAGTGCGAGGCCGTAAATAATGCACATCTAGCTAAAGAGGGAGATAATCGGCTATTTTCGGCTTCGTACAGCATCGTCATCACTCAGTATATACAATATGTGACGTTTTGTCGCTCGCGTGAGTCGGTGTACAACTTCGTTAGAATACGGTCGCGTCTACTCCAAAATATATATATACAGAGTTGTTAAAACCCCCAACATAAAATAGCATCAAAAATAAAAACAGGGAAACCCATACACAGTCAGTCACGCGAAACTATTTACAATGTTATAATTATTTCGTAATAGAAGCCAACACATTTATACATTTTGAGGATGATGGTGTAAGTAATTATTTCAAGAAGGTTCAAGAGCGTGTTGCAAATGCCACTGGAATTTCTAGAAGAACTGTCTTCAAAATATTAAACGAAGTCGGTATTGAAACACCATCCACTTCATTTTCAAAAAGGGGAGACCCAAAAAGCAATCACGTTTAGATATGGACGATTTTGATTATGATGTTGTTTGCAGAATGGTGGTTCGCAGAACGCGTCGAAGGAAAAAATATAATATATATGGATGAGTCATACATACATACATTCCACACTAAAGCAAAAAGTTGGACAGATGATAAGAAAGTTTCTAAAAAAATATTTTAGTGTATTTTATTCAAATATTAAAAAATCTTAATTGTTTTACAGCTCCTAGTAGATACCGAGATGTTAGTGCTCCGTGCGACAGAGGCGACGCTCTACGAAGCCGAAACTAGCCGATTACAGCCGATGTATCTCCCTTTTTAGCTCGGTGTGCATTATTTACGGCCCCAATCTGTACTAAATCCATACCTAAGTGTAGGAGCCAAGTGAAACTGAATATTCAGTTCTCTACCTCAAAATTGTAAAATTGAAGTTTATGTCAGATCAGACGAGATATGCCTAATTGTTCGTGCTCAGATGTCTCCATGTTTCCTCCCACTTATTTCACCGACATAAACACTAAAACCTTAAGTACGGCACACGTGCTCATATTACAAACGTACTCGTATTACTCAAGCACACTAATATAACACCTGTAGCCACGGACAACGGAACACTGGCTATTTTTGACCTCATGCGTTCGCAAACGCCACGTCCTCTTCTGTGTCCTCTTTTAAATACAACTTAAAAAAAATTTACCTCTCATCTCTCTGAATGACTTACTGACTAAGCTACTGTTTGTCTGTATATATGTATCTGTGTATTTATGTATGTATTTGTATGTAGTATATGTTTATGTTTATGTTATAGTTTAGGTTTAAAATAACTTTTACATATTGTTATGCACTGATTAAGTTAAATTTTCAAGATAAAAATGTTTTTATGTTTTCCTAAGGTTGACTGAAAGAAATTTATTTTAGGAATAAGTCCGCCCTTGCCTTTTATCTGTTCTTTGTGTGTATCTTGTCTTCTTATTTGTGTGCAATATAGTGTTTATTCATTCATTCCTCTTTCAAAATCTCCTCGGTTCAGATACCTATGAAGTTTACCTTCAGTGCACTCGAGCGCGGGGTCCACACGGGATCCACACATCAGGAGATCCAGCAGCGCGAGGGCGCGAGCCACCTCGATGTTGTCGCCAGCAGACAGTTGTATGAGACTGGACACCCAGCCCACTGAACGAGTTTGTCTGAAACGATTTAAATTGTCTTAGGGGCCGTCCATATATTACGTCATTTCAAATTAGGGAGGTCTGGTCAACACCTACTGTCAGTGTACATTCTGTACAGGCTTGACAACTCAAATGTGATGTCATCACTAGTGCTACAAGGGAGACATTTCTTTAGGGGAGATTCGCAGATTTATTTATTTTAATTTTATTTGACGTTTCAATAGAAAGCAATTTCACAACTTTTTTAAATTTAATGAATAATTAATACAATAAAAAGTAAGAACTATAAAAATATTACATAAATATGTAAACAATTCAAAAGTAATAAGTTTCTTAATTCTTATGAATAAATACGGTGCTTAAATATAAAATGGGAATGAAAAATTTGTTGTTGAAAATCCTATAGCAAAATCGCATGTACCACTAGTGATGACGTCATCACTAAAAGCCATTTCAGTTGTAAGGACTGATGTAGAGAAGGTGTTGGTCTGGTCTGCGGATGATGACATGAGCTGGGCATAGATGGTAGTAATGATGGAGTCTTGTTTAAACAACAATATTGATTTTGTTATACAGATAGTGAAAATGACATCAGTTATATCAGAAGTAAAAATACAGTGCAAGTACGAATTGTACCCTTAGAGTTCCATACCGTTATGTTTGCTGAAAGAAATCTCTTTTTAGAGATAAGCTCGCCTGTGTACGTACCTTTTATTATCAATAACGTTTATAAATGATGATGTTAAATGATAAAAAATTCAAGAATACATACAGGTATCTGTTACCAATATTGCAGTCTGGATAAATTACCCAATAATGTTAGGCAATAAAATGAACACGCCACAAAATTTTCGAGGGTTGAAAGTCGTGGATCGAGATTGGAAGCACCGAGCGTGTTCCCCCTCCTACGTCCCGCGAACCTAGGAAAGGCCAACTTTAGGACGGTCAAGGTATAGTAGTCATACAAGTACTTCTTTACTGCTGGATTCCGAGAGAGATAAAACTAATCAGTTTCTACCCTCACCTGCACATGTGATGCACCAGAAACAGCAACTGCCTCAAGTCGCGCCCATCTACTAGCGCTGCAGAAAGCGCTCGAGCCCAGCGCTGCAGCGCTTCAGAGAGCACCGAGGGGCCGGAGTCTGATATGCGCAGCTCCTTCAGAATCAACGAGAGAGCTTCACGGATGTTGTTCTTGCTTGTTTGTATGGTGTCCGCTATTAGTTCCTCTATCTGCAAAGGATTTGTTAAGTTTTTTTTTATTTAACCTATAACGTGCAGATGTTAACCGCCTGACATTACGAAATTTCTCAAATTTGTTCTAGTCTTGGCGTAGTAGATCTGGCCATCTGTTTTCAAGTTATACAGCTGACAGGCAGACTTTGAACTTTCTGTATAAAGATATCCGATTTTTATGGAACCCTATAAACCTTAGCGCCCCTCCCCTCCCTTAGATGTGAATGTAAATAGGAAACTGAGTAAAATTTACCTTAATATGTTTAATTTAAAGTCCTACAAGTGTTAATACGCTCGAACTTTTTTAAGAGCTTGTGATGGCTCTCTCTACAACCACATCCCTGCAGCCGTCCCCCTAGGTGGGAGTCATACATATATATATACAGATCTGCCTAAAGATATAAAGCGCATACAAATCTTCGCCACTGTTCGTATTCTCAAAAACGAACCAAATCATAAATTGTACGAGTAAGTAGTATTTGAAAACTTAAAAGAGAAAATAAAAGTCACTCATTTTTAGAACAAGTGCAAAAAATCGGATCCGAAAGCATTTTGGTTGTCTATAGGCGACCAGAAGTGAACAATCTGTCATGGATTATAGAAAGTGAGAATACAAGTACGGAAATACGACATTTGCCGAAGAGTGGCGAAGATTCCTACCCACATTATTTAATAGTATTACTGTTTTTTCTTTATTCTGAAATTAATAATTACTGCAATTATTATTTATTATATAATTACATAATGGTATTATGGTATTACTCAGTGGCGTGCCTAGGGCTGGGTGTATTATCTATGGCCTAGGGTTTCAGAATAGGGCAAGCCCAACATACACAAGAAATACACAAGTTGGGTGTGGGGGTTTTGGGGAATAAACTAGCTCTTTTTTCTGAGCAAAGGTCAAAGATTTTACCTTTTCCTCAACGAATAACGCCTTAACACACATTCTCACAAGGAACAACTTCCACCATTGTTTTTCGTCACTAAATCCTTTTTTCACAAAATATTACAACACTAATAAACCGACTTTCCACTAGCTCAAACAAATTAATATGATATGAAGTTCCATCGTATCGTCACATTGGTAATTGAATCTGTGTATAACTTCATTACATTCCGAAGCCAGACTTGAGAGGTTCATACTAACTTTTTTCGAATTACGACATTTTCGTAGTTCAATTCAAAGCCGTTTTATCTGGCTTTTTTAAAAAAGACTCATAGGAAGCTTACAGTAGATTTTTTTTTTCCCCCTAAACTTGAATTTTCAAGCGTGAAACTACAAACATAGAATATAATAGTACACTTCTACATCTATGAGTACAACAACATTTTCGTAGTTACTTACTCCTTGACAATAACAAATTTGACAGCTTTTACTAGGGACTTCTTTCGTGAAATAACTTAAATCGCAAAATGGGAAGGTTTTCATAGGTAGGAAATAAAGATATATACGAGCCTTCACTAAGCCCAGTTTCACTAAACGCGTGCGATTATGATGACAATAAAGCCAATTCTGAAGGCTTTAATTTTAGTTTTAGTTCTGTCAAAGCTTAAAATGTTCCAAAGAAATTTAGTTTCTAATCCTTACTCTTAAGGACTATTTTGTATCGAAGAAAATGTAGTTTTGACAGCACTAAAACAAAAACTAAAGCCTTCAGAATCGGCTTTAGTGTCTCAGTAACTGCATCAAGGAATATAAACTGCATTTACATTTTACATTGTCTGTTGCGAACGTACACATCTGCGGTGTTACCACAAAACGGTGTTTAACTTTAGACAGTATTTAAATCTGTTGCTGTCACTTTTTTACGATATGAAAGAAAAGGCGACAACAACAGATTTAAACACTGTCTAAAGTTAAACACCGTTTTGTAGTAACACAGCTGGTGTCCGGATGTTTACATTCACAACAAACAATTATAGAGTAGTTATAGTGACCATGAATTTTTAAATACTTCAATAAGATTTAAACTTAATACATATTCTTGATAGAGCATTTTAGTAAGCAAGCTGGGATTTTGGGCTTGTATGAAGGTACCGCCACTGGATGACTGTTCGCCTGTGTTACTGCCACTACCACTGCCAACTTCTTTTACAGTATCTGTACAATAGCCGCTAACTACGAAACTACTTAGTTTAAGTTATAGCGGACCGCCGACACCAACTCCAGGGTTTCGTTAAATTATGATAATACTGAAAATTTACTCCATATACCAACGTAGTATGTAACTTTATCGAATTATGTATATCGTCACTATTTTACTTTATGTATTTTATGTATCTTTTTACCATATTTTTTTTTTTATATTATGTATTATATATTTTATTTATTTTCTTTAAAAGTTTGCAGTTTAGCATGCAATAAGCAATCTTAGATTTATAATTTGTACACTTTTTTTTTATATAATATCTCAGTGTGTGTACATATTTTCATAAATATAACTTCTTATTTGTTAATAAACTGATGAAGTGTAATAGTAACATCCCAAAAGTGCACTAAACAACAAATAACAACCAATCCATCGACGTAATTCTGTACAAATTAACATGTGTGTACACTAACAAAGGCCCTCCCGAGACAAGCTCGACTTAGTTGTGAGGACCGCCAGTCAAGCGTGATTTAGATAAGACAAGCACTGTATTTAGCAATAAGCAACATTTTATATATTTTTTGTATTTTCTTGTGTGTCATTGTTTTTATCTCTGTGTGTGATTATAATTATTAATAAAGATTATTATTATTGGTTATGAAAGGAGGTATACACCAAAAGAAGTCAGGTTATGACTTTATCTGATTTAGCTTGTTGTCAAGCAAACTAATAAATGAAAACAAACTGACCTGGCAATGAGCCAGCAGCGCAGCATGCTGATAATGGCAATAGGAATGCTGAGCATCCCTCAACAATGACTCCAGCTTCATCTTAGCCACCGGCAGCAGACTCTTCATCAGCTCTGCATGCTCATATGTCGCCTTCAACTCCACACTGGCGCCACAGGAACATTTCTCCGAGACGTAAATGAAGCGTTTCTCTACTTTCCATAGTTTGAACCGAGACTTCTCCTCTTCTATGAAACCACGTGCGAGGTTTAAACGCTCGCGCTCTACTGCTATTAAAGCACATCTGTAAGAAGTTTAAGTAAAAACTGAATTCAACAAAACAATAAAAACATAACAAAGATGCAGACTGAAAGGAACCTTTAGTTTTTGTAATAACACATCAAACACACCTTGAATATTATAAAAGCCCTAGAAAATGCTGAGCAGTAAACTTGGTCGGGCATAATAAGGTTGTTTATTGTGGAAAAGTGTTTTTTAAACAAAAATAGTAATGAGTTTCAAGACAAACTTATTATGAGAGCAAGCTGGTAGCAAGGTAGCAGGTTCGAATTCTGGCCTGAGGATTTTTTCAAAATATGTCTTGCATGAATTTTGTTTCTAGTTTGTAACACACTCTAATAATAATAATACATCATAGGACCTATGAAATTGCAAAAATTTACTTACAGATTCATGAGCTCATAATTTCTGTAATTAAACAGCAATTTGTTCAATAGTTTATTTTTTGTTTGAAAGTTAATTTCAAGGTTTTACATCTACATATTAAATTTTGATTTTATTGTCAGTATGATAACTAAAATTTAATTTTCAAAAACAGTTCGTCCCAAATGCCATTCGTTTCCATGATAAGATTCATAATAATTTTTTAAAGCACACACTTTACAAAAATTAAATTAATGTTGCTGTTAGCTTAATGTTGTCTCATTTATACACAAAAGAAATTATAAAATTTGGATTTATATACAACAAAAAAACAAATATCTAATACAATATATTTCAACTTCTTCTATGGAGTTGTCATCAATGCATTCAACTGATGTCGACTACATAGAAGGAGTGGAAATGTATTGTATTATTTGTTTTTTTGTTGTTTATAAATATTTATATTACATAATCGATTAATAAAAAGCCATCTAAAGGTAATAATAAAAAAATATATTTATTCATAATTTGGATTTGTCATTCCTAAAAAAAATGCTAAAATGTTGGTACTCAAAATTAAGTTTCCTTCAAATTCTCCATGGAAAATGGCAATTTCATAGGTAATTATTACCTATTAGTTATAATGAGAACTAACTAGAATAAAAAAAACTTACCTAAAATTAGACAACAAATCAACCAATGGATGTTCAGGTCCACACATAGGTCCTGCTTCTACAATAGCCTCCTCTCTCTCACTCATCTCTTTAACTTTACTTATCTCTGCACCCGCAAATAATCTAGCTGCTTCTGCTAAAGGCATACACTGCACTTTGGGCCTACTTTGCCAGACACTAGCTTCAACAGTCTCTTCAACATAAGGCATCTCTTGATTGGTCAGAATTTCATCAAATACTGGAGCAGATGGACACACATTATCCTCACTTAAAGGTTCTTCAGTCATTACAGCATTTTGTTCCTTATCCCCAGAATCAGAAGGTTCTACTTCGCTTAACACATCAATAGGAGCCTCAAGACTTGTTTCTAATTCAAAGGAAGAAACTGTTGCATCATATGATATGTTTATTCTTTCCAGTTGTGAGTTCAAGTCTGTGTATGTGACTTCATTTTCTATTATTTTATGTTGTTGTGATTGTGTGGAAACATTTAAAAGTTTGGTGTCAGAAGTAATACTTTGATCACCACAGTGTTGAGGATTTTCTTCCACTAGCATCTCACTATGTTGTTTAGATTGCGATTCGCTGATATCACTATGTTGTTTAGATTGCGATTCGCTGACATTTTCTGTGCTGATTGATGTATTACCAACAATGTTAGTTTCTGAAAGATATTTACCAGGGTCTTCTTTAACTACTGGGAAAGTACTTTTATTTTTGCCATTATTTTGACTGTTTAACGGCGAAGACGATTCTGATTCCATAAAACTGTTAGGGGCAAGGACATCTCTTGTCTTCTTCTTTTTCTGTAAATACAATACGAGAGATCCTTGATATAACTGCGCAAAACAATGCATAAAACAAAGGTAACTTTAAAAGGCGAGAGCAGAAATAAGTTACTTACTTCACGCCGTTTCTCTTTAACCATAGTGGCCATTATAGTCTTCTAGTTTTATAATCTCATTTAACGTAGAATTAAGTGCATTATAAATAAAATTATAAAGTAAATTCGTAAAAGTTTTACAAAAACACTCGCTTTGTCGATCAGCTGGGTGGAAACTGGAAACTGTCAAACAAACAAAATCAATGTCAAAAATCTGTCAAATAATGCCTCATTCCGTAGACAGAGCGTTCTGTTTGATTGTCAGACGACGTTCTTTAGCACGCTATCCTACTGTCAGTGTTAGGCGCGCAATCAAATTGAACGCAGCCCTGTTGAAAAATCGTCTAACGGTAAAAGGGAGCCCCTTCGTGGTTCATTTATGCCAACAAGCACAGCAACGATCTATAACACCATCTAGCAATCGAATCTAAACTAAATCTGAACCACTTATTTGAGAAGCCCCGTAAGTCCCTTGAAATGACATGAAATGAAATGACAGTCATTTTCAATGAAGAATTTTCCAAGCCACATTCCTTAAAAATCTCATAGATGGCGCTGCATGAGTATGATGCCCTTTGCTGGGGTAGAAAAAATCTGACTTTCCAAGTCGTAGATCTACGTTCCAACTGCATAGGTTTCATCCAAAGTCATCTTCGATTACTATCTTTTGGCATTACATGATGTATGTCCCAAATTGTTGCACCCAGGTAACAACACATCTTCCAATCATTATAGTGTTTTTAATTTTTAACAGTTCAAGGAGTTGTCACAGCCAGTAAGGGCCTATCTTTACTTTTGAAACTAGTATTATCCAGACCAAAGCTATGCGAGTTCGAAAATACGACAAAACGATTTTAGAAAAGGTACCTACGACAGCCCTGCTTTCTTTGGCCCGTCTTGGCTTCGTTGAGAATGCCGTTCTGGCGAAACTATACAGGTGTTAAGCTGAAGTTGCGGAAGCCTGAAACTGGGACTGTAGATATTACTCTTACATACTACGTGAAAAAATACGAAAAAATTTCGAGAAAAAAATAAAAAAATCGAGAAAAATAAGAACTAATTGTTTCATACATTTTGTTTGGGTAGCTATGTAACTTTTCTATGGAACAGCCATTGATGTATTATATACATCAATGGGAACAGCTGATTTATTTTTCGCGATTCTAGGGTAGGTTCCATAGTAAAAGCTGTTCGTATGGACAAGTACTATCGCCAGTTTCCAGTTTCGCAACTTCATCTCAACACCAGTATAATGAGGATAAGTCACATAACGGGAGAATCCAATTTTGACTATTACATTGCATGTGTTATGATTTTCTGAGTACACTACTTTTTGATTTTTTGAAATCCGTCCATAAATGGCAAAGTTATTTAATATTTTATCGGGCTTGATTTTAAAACGCGCGCCTCCCGCCCGTGGATACCGATGTCGTCATCACACACAGACCCCGCGCGATCGCAGTCGTCCAGTACGCACATTCGTGATTAGTAGCGAACACTCGGTTTTTTTTCGAGTTTTATGCATTATCGGTTTATTGTTTCGGTGTTCTGTAATAATGAGCAACAAATTGGAAGATGGATTCGAAAAAGGACAGTCAGATAATCTACCTAAAGTGGATTCTTTCATGGTTTTTGAATACTTAAACAATCATGTGAAGTATACCAGCGCTGAAATCCGAGGTTGGAAGCTTCAACGGTAAGTACCTACCAAATTTAATGTGTTAGTTAGTGAGTTTAGGCCTAGGTACTTTTTCCCATGGCTGTTGCGGTAGGTAATGTGAAAATAATAAAATAACCTGGGTAAAAAGGTACATGGACAGCATAACACACTCCATCATAAAAACGTTAGTCAAGTCAAGTACCTACATTATTTCTTCCTACGGAGTTCGAGTTGATGTTTTTGTAAGCAGGCAACTGCAGGCATGATTCATTGCGATTTAGTAAGTGCCGGTTTCAAGTTCACCTAAACATTATAGACCGGGAGCGCGCCGTAGATTAACTAACATTAGCGGATACCTACCATGTTTTTTGTTTCGATGCACTTAAATGGTGCAACCGCATCAGGTAATGTGATGTAGGTATTTAATGCTGTATGATTATTACAGGTCTGTACGAGAGTCATATGGCGACGATGCCGTAGGGTATGTCCAAGTCCAAAGAAATGGAAATGTGTGCACAGTAAAGGCAAGAATAACACCGGAGCATAAAGTAAAAACTAAAGGTTATAGCTGCACTCTCAAATGTGAAGAAAATGATAAAACTATTATTGATGTTACTTGTCATGATTGTGCTGCACAAAAAGGAGGTTGCAAACATAGTGTAGCATTTCTTATATGGATACACAGACGCAGTGAAGAGCCTTCTCCAACTGAAAAAAAATGTTATTGGGCCAAACCAAAACTGGCCACAGTGGGCACAACCTTGAAATTTATAAAAGCCAAAGATATCGGTTCCAGCGCTGGAGATATTGACGATAACGCTAATGTAAGAAGTGAACAATTTTTTAACAAACTGGTGCACAATATACAGTTAAATTCTATTAGGATTCAGTTAACAAGTTACGTTACACAGAATGAACTTACGAAATTATCATTGCATAACTTGATAAATGATTATAAAAAAGAAGGTAACGACACGAACAGTGCACAAGGCTTCATCGATTATTGTACAACAAAACAAACACCAGAAAAGTGTTCAAAAATAGAACAAGAAACTCTATCTCAAGCTCAGTCTCCTTTATGGCATGAGATGCGATATTGCAGAATAACCGCGTCAAAAATACACGACGCCGCCCATTGCAAAACCCCTGATGGTTCATTAGTTGAGCAAATATTCGGTGCAACCATACCAGAAACTCCTGCAATGCGAAGAGGCAAAGTACTGGAACCTGATGTTAGGGCAAAAGTAGCAAAATTGAGAAAATTTGTAATCGAAAATGGTGGGCTGTTTTTGAAAAGTGATTGGCCTATTTTAGGTGCATCTCCTGATGGCTTAACACAAGAATATGTCATAGAAATAAAATGTCCCATGACCACACAAGGCAAAGAAAGCTTTATTAAAAATAATCGTCTCACAAACAAATCAAAAGGTCAAATCCAGCTGCAAATGTTTTTTTGCAACAAAACTAAAGGGCTTTTTTGTGTTGCTCATAAGAATTTTGAAGCTAACAAAGAAGTAGAAATCTTTGAAGAAGATTTTGATGAAATTTACTGCAAAGATCTTTTGGAAAAGTCAACAAGTTTTTGGAAACACTCAGTCTTTCCTAAATTGGTCAAAACTTAGGTTAAGGTATAAAAATAAACAGATGGCTTAAGATATAAATATTGTTTTATTTTAAACTTGGTTTCTAAATAAGCATTCTTGAAGATTAACTACTCCACAAGCAGATGTCACAACATAGTCTAATATTCTAACATAATCAATGTCAACACATGCATGAGGTGCAATCATTTCAAACTCCCTTAAACGCCCTATACTTCTCTCGACGTGTACTCGAAGGGCCGCTATTCTTTTAGTTTCTAAAACTTCTTCTTTACTTAGTTTTGATCCCGAATCAACGCTAGGAGGCCTTAAAAGTTTGCAACCTTGACGTTCAAGTAAATGAGCTATATTCTTAAATCCCCTATCAGCCATCACTACGTCACCGGGGGATAACATCTGAAGAAAACCGCAGTCTTCAAAGATAAGGGCGTCCGATGTCCTTCCTCCATAACCTTCGGATATGAAGTTTATAAGTCCATTAGGTGTTATCGATATTAGATATTTTATAGTATTCGCATTTTTATATTGTGACCACGTCAGCGCCTGATGTACTGCTGAGCTAGGTTTCTCGATTTGAATTTCTAAACAATCTATGATGCTGACGACTGTTGAATAACGCCTCCTAAAAGGTATCGGAAGATTTGAGCGAATATCGTCGCGAGGAGGAATAAAAATCAGTTTCTCCATGCATTGAGCAACCTTAGGTATTGTTTCTTTGAAATGTCTGGCGACTGTAGATTCCGAAACTCCAAATTGAACAGCAAGCACGGAATTCGGTTCACGCCATCTCAGTTTTTTCAAGCTCAATAATACATCCATCAGAGGTCTCTCAGTAGATTCACTCAAATATTCTAAACAGAAATACACTTGCGATGGTAATCCGAGAAAAAGCTTAGGTTCTCTAGATATAGACATTAAAGTTCCTTTTTGCATGTGTTCCTTAAATAACTCAGTATCTACTTGTCGTTTCATTTCACAGGCGTCAGTATTTACACTGAATCCACTTAGGCTCGCAGAAACTGATGAGGTATTAGAGTAAGATGTGAAGCTATCATGCATTGGTTCCCGATGATGATCCCGACGATGTTCTTTTGGTTTCACCGTTTTTATTTTAAGAGCAAACTCTTCAACCCGGTCAAAACCGGCGTCAGTATTAATGCCCTTGCTTCGAACTTTTGGCTTTATATTAACTTGCACTGCGAGTGATTTATATTTAGGATCATTGTGTAGATTTGCCGCATTATCTTCTTCAAGCGGGTTTATAGCCTCTGTATCATTTGAATTAAAATCAATCGTTTCACACGCCACGAACTCTTCTTGTGTTATTAGGTTTTCATGACCAACTTCCGGATTAAGCACTCTTTCAAAGTACTCAATCTGCTGTCTTTTTTTATATCCAGTCCGTTCTACAACGGCGTTATCCTTTCTTTGGCAGTCAAATTTATGCGGCAGAACTCCTTTTTTTAGTCTTAGTTGACCACCCATCAATCGGTACCTTATATAATTTTCCATGTCATTTTCGACCTGTAAAAAGTAAAAACAGATTAAAGATTCTTTATTTTATTTTTAAATAATACTTTACTTACTGAGAAAAGCAGATCCAAAA
This sequence comes from Ypsolopha sequella, assembly GCA_934047225.1. Lineage (NCBI taxonomy): Eukaryota > Metazoa > Arthropoda > Insecta > Lepidoptera > Ypsolophidae > Ypsolopha > Ypsolopha sequella. The sequence continues at coordinate 26,710,560 of OW203990.1, read as the reverse complement.
AATAGGTCCTACAGCAAAGAAATTAAAATTCGAATCATTACCTATTGTTGATAGGTATTCATTATCGTAGATAAAAATGCGGTAGTCTCCCGGACTACAAATATCATACCTACGTTGATTATTGTTTATTGTTATTACCTCATACGATTGTGTTAAGGTTGAGACAATATGACATAAAAGGATTAAGTTTTAAGGTTTTTGATTCCATTGATCGATAAAATAGGTGACATTTACTCAATAATACGAGGAAATAGGTATACGTCAAGTATAAGGTATAACGTAGGAAAGGTACTTACGTCGAAATGATCTTCGCAACAGTAATGAGTACTTTTGCTTGATAAAGGATCTCTCTTCATAACACTACACCACTTTTTTCTAGCTTTTTTGTCTGTTGGAACATGAAAAAATAGTTTGTCGGGCGTACTACTACTTGTACTCTTGCACTTTGGCACGACACAATATTTGTAAGACATTTTTAAGGATATTGATACACAACAATAAATCTATAACAAAGCGACCGTGACAAGCACAGCTCAAGAACTGCGCGGGAAACAGAGTACACCTACTACAGAACTGAAGAGCGCGTGCGGGGTCGCGCCCCGGGTATGTGTGGGATGACGTCACGCGCTCGCGGCTGGTACTGGCGGGCGTTATTTGAACTGCTACAGTAAAATTGCTGTACTTTCGACATTTCTTGTCCGATTTGGATATTTTTTTCACCATAAGTCATGTTTTTTTTACTGTCATCGATCTACATACTTAACAAAAATCGTGACTCTTCCTCATTGGGAATCATATAATTTTTTTGTGAAACAGTCCAGGTATTCAATAGTATGTACCTAATCAATAAGGAAAAGTAGTATTTTTTCCATACAGCCCCATCCTTTTCATTTTATAATTAATTTGAACTTTTTAGTGAATGCTGCTGTTACATTTGAAGTCATTCACTATTTATTTATTTAAGTTTTTATTCAAAAATCCTTTGCAAAAATCTAATGATGCAGTTTTGTATTTCATCAAAATCGGCCCCGTGCAGGATTTGAGTATTTTCTGCTATCTTTGTTTTGGATTTGGCCATCCACGCCCATTTGAAAAACTAACATAGCATTTTGTTATCGGCAATGTATAAAATACGGCATTATATATAATTCCTAGGATTTGTTAGTTCCTAAAATTGTCAGGTAAAGTGTAAAATAATTTTTCGAGACATATTTCCTAGGAATTGTATATATTTCCCAAGTAGTAAAGTGTAACAAAAGTGTACGGAAATGTGTACAAAACTCGAAATAGCGAGGCGTAGCAGAAATAGTAGGATAAGGGTAGTTAGTATGACAAAATAGTATGGCACAGAAGAAGAACGCAGCCATATGAAGAAACACGCTGTAATAAAATAGATTTTATGAAATATTTTTTTCTTTTTTACGGTTGCGCTGTGCGCAGCACTTTCAGTACAATTCTTCGGTGAACGTTGACACGATAAATATACTGTGACGTTAATCTCTGACATGGTGCGTTGCATGCATAGATAAGTTATGTATCGTATAAAACAGTAATTCTGTTTATGGTATGTATATTTATTAAATATAATTGCTTTGAAAGGTTTTTGTAAGAAAGTAAGTAAAAATTTGAAATGTAATGGTTTAATACCAACATACATAGGTGTCCCGAAAGTCAACTTTATCCCTTGGAGAGCTCATGACTGTCCAGAATATCAAAATATGACCTCAGTAAAAAGTCAATAGTTTTCGAGTTATCAATACTTTTATGCATTTCGCGAAATTCGACACCTTAGATGAGTCTTTCCAGTGCCACAGTTACACGATACAAAAAAACAGTGATTGATTTGATTACTCTATCTCATGTCAAATTTTGTCACTGTCTATCTTTGTCTTGCTTACAGTGTCACTATCTCCCTCTAACTCTTGTAAAATGGGGTCACTATCTATCTCACTCTGAATCATGCAATAAAACACCGATCGCTCCTTTTTAAAAAATTGCCAAGGCAGGCAGTTTGAACACTGCTTCTAATTTCAATCAGTTTTTTACGTTGTAGTCCAATAAATATTATGGCTGACAAAATTATACTACGTCGTATAAATTAGTTATTAAAATGCTTATTTAACTTATACACTAACACTATTATAAGATGCCGTAAACAGTAGTCGTGAAAACGTTTATTCAACCTTTACAATGATACCAATATTTTACGTCGTAAAACGGTTTTTCCACCTATACTGACATCATTATAATATGATGTCGTATAAATAAGTCGTAAAAAGGTTTTTTTAGTCTATTTAATTACTGACACGTGACTGAAACATCGTAAGATAAACGTCTTACAATCTAATAATTAGCTAAATACCACTATAATAACTGTCAAGACATAACTTGAAGTCGTAAAAGACTGGAACTTGAAGAGGCATTTGCTTGTTATTATATATATTATTCTTATGTTGCACAGTAGAAGTTTGTTTCAACTGATTAATCTAGGGCATAGAGGATTTCCTCTACGATCTAGGGCCTAAAAAGCTTTGCTTTTCAAATGTTATCAATAACCACCTACATGCAGCTAATATGTTCGAAACACGGCTGCTTCACGGGTCAAAACAAGCCTCACGTATAATATATAGAACTCTCTTGCAGGACTTATCGTAGTTGTTGAATACTCTCCTTTTATTAGCGATATCTGAAGCTTTGTGGGTTGGTAAGTTGACTGTTTATCACGTGCGCAGACGGAGTTGAACCATAAAGTCGCCGTCAACAGTAATTGTGGACTATGTAAACAAACCGTTTTCTCAATTTTTCTCAAGGTTCTGTCACGGAGTCTCATTGAACATTATTCCAAATCATGAAGCATCGAGTCTTACCAGTCATTCACTGTATTTCATCATGAAATATTCAATAATCACCAGTTAATTACGGAAAATCATAGAATCAATAGTCAATTCTGTACTGCGTCGAGATTGCTGTCATATTTTTTTCTCATCGAATCTGTATTGTCTTTGAAAATTGGTGATGTACGAATCTATTTGAATATTAACCTATTTTATTCGTGATGTTATTTTATTCCGTAATTTTTTTTTAACAGCGTTACTTCATAATCTTTGACATAAACGTGTGTGTGATTCTATCGAGAGCTGTGTGATCTTCCAGCGATGCTCTAAAATGTGTAGCTCATGTCCTAAAAGTAGAAGCAAAATGAAAGAACTGGATGAGATAATAGATACGGCCAACAACGCTGTGACGGAACCTTTTGTAATTAACGTGGGCGATTTGACTAGCGATTCATCAGAATATTTTAGCGATGAATCAAATAAAGAAAACTAATTAAGCACCTAACGGCTACTGTACATGGGAACAAACAGTATTCCCTAGTCTCTGATGGGAACTACTCGTACATTATATAATTCGCTGAGACAAAATTATGTAACGGTGTGTTAATTCGAAAACCATTTCGAGATTTAGGTTTCATAAGCCGTATTTTCGAACTTGTGGTCTAAAAAACCTCATGATGATGATTATTTTTAAACGCAAAAGCTGCAACTTCCATTTGCCTTCGTGTGACGTCACTTGAGATATGGCTGTGTAGAAATGTGTCCTTCGCTATTAAGATAAATTTATAAAAATTTGCTGCCGACTTTGACAGATGGATGACAGATGAGTAGACAGTCAAATACCGACCATTTTTCTATAAGCAATCATACATCCCAATAACTCAAAGGGAAAGGGGCGTACTCAGCTTTTGACCTAGTGGAGGAGGGGGGCAAGTTCCTGTAGGTAAATAAATCAACGTAAACAAAAATGTGATTTATTACATTTATTTTAAAAGTAGTCTTCTTGGTTTTTCCGCAAAGCGGCTTAAAACAGTTTCTATGAAAGAATCGTCGAAATTGTGAGGTGAGAGTACAGCTCCAGGGGGGGCAGCTGCGCTCCCCTCTCCTCAGTCCCCCCTTCCATTGCAAAAAGATGAATCTATTTTGTAAACGTTTAAACTATGTTAAAAGACGGTAAAATAGTATGCTTTATCAATTTATCACTTTATAACAATTTCCACAACAGTTTCAAATATCTAGTCCTCGACCAAGATCAATTGCACATGAAAAAAAAAACTGTAAAATCGCGAGCTTATTTGAACAAAGACATCTCTTCCAGACAATCTGTGGGTGTGTATGATGGAGGATGTAGAACAACAAAAGTAAGAGTCAAGACTGTGTCGGAATCCGTACTTTTAGTTTGTTTCCAACATTTAGCGGAAACCGCGGAAGTCAAGCAGACTATGGCGCAAAATAAAAAAAAAGTTGTCTGGTTTTGGCAGTTTTTTTGACTCGGTATGAAGGGGCATTTGGGATCGCTGATTACGCTCCCGTATTCAAATTTGACACTTTTTGGCAACTGACAGATTTTTTGACAGTTTTTCGGCAAAACTTTGATTGGCCATCTCTCCGGAACAATAAATCCGGAAAATCACTCTTTAATTTTTGCCCTCCTGGAATCGTATTTAACTTACTCGTCCAAGAGAGCTCACTTACTGGTCTCTGTAGTAATGTACTATCCCTTGATTTTGATGAGCCCTTGATTTTTGAAATAAATGTTTATTTATTAGCGTTTGGGAAATTACGTCAGGAATTCTCCTCGACCATTCCTCAGTGTTTAAAGACAAAAGTCTTCAACCAGTGCGTTCTGCCGGTCATGACTTACGGTACCGAAACGTGGACACTAACGGACGGTTCGACTAGTTCACCGATTCAAAGTCGCTCAGCGAGCTATGGAGCGGGCTATGCTCGGAGTTTCTTTGATGGATAATATCTAGAGAATACAATCCCGAGCATGTTTTTCAATCCCGGGCTTACGGGATTTTTGAAGCCTTTTCCCGGGATCCCGGGCCTATCCCGGGATTAGACTATGTGGTTTCTAATTGAGCTAAAATTTAAAAAAACGAGTAATAAAAAAAATGTCTTTAATGTCTTTGCACAACACAAATCAGAACAATAATAAGAAAAGAAAAAACACAAACCAAAAAATACAATACTTTTGCAAGAAATTAAAAAACAGCACAAAATAACTATTTAGAATTTCGAAAATATAGTCGCAGAAATATCAAAGCATCCAATGTTTGACTTCCGAGCCTGCTTCGTAGTTTATTGCCAACATAAGCAGCAGCTGAAAACGCTCGTTCAGGTTCTACGCTGGTTGGAGGAATAGACAATAGATACTTATATGCTGTTTCTAAGTGATATCCACGAACTCCTCCATTTTCGAACAGGCTCATTTCACGTCTAATACTATTTGCCAACCCCAATTCATTTTGTACTTGTACTTCAGGATCTGGGGATTTCATACTCTTGTTAATTTCCAGCTGTAACTTTTCCTTTAATGTCAATTGGGGTTGGGAGGTTTCTGACCTTAGCTCATCATCTGTTTGTGATCCTGACCTTGCTTCTTCTTCCGTGTTATCTCGACTATTAAGTCTTTTAACAATACTCTTTATTTGCTTCCTCACTAAAGCCTGTGTCGGAACTGGAAATAAGTCGTGCCATTCCAAATCCGATAATAACTGATTTTCATCATCCATTCGTGGATTTTGTAAATAATTTAACACGCCAGTTAAATCATCACTTCGTCGTTGCTTTATACGTTCCACTAAGGATGTTTTAATTTTTTTGGCAAGTGCTGAGTTTTTGCTAGACAGTTGTTTTATAAGAAATTTCAGAGCGGCATCAGCTGTGCATAAATTAGCATCTCGCCGACAGATTGCTTCTACTGTCAATTTAATTGGGGTCAGCACTTCAACAATTTTATTTACCAATTCAAAATCAACATCTTCTAAACGAATTGGATGATTGAGATCTATAAGAGCTTTTTGAATGCATGCTTTTAAAAGATAAAATCGCTCCAGCATTGTTAAAAGACTATTCCACCTGGTTTTACAGTCCAAAAGAAGTGACAGCTCTTTTCCATGTTCAATTTTCACATATTTTTGAAGTACTGTTTCATTTTTCAACGGAGATCTTTTGAAATACACTACAACTTTGCGGATTTTCTTTATCAGCTCATTAATATTTTCATATTGTGTTAACTCTGGTACGTGTTCTGGCGCAAGATCATTTTGTGACATTACGATTAAACCTGATTCTGGACAGTCTAAGTCTTCTAAATGGTGTTCATCATCGCTGTCGTCCATATAATCAACATTCACAGCTGGTTCATTTATACTATCATCTGAGGTAGGGCTATCTTGCAAATTATTATGTTTTTCATAAAGCACATCACAGACCGCCAAATTGATACCATGTGCGAGACACAGTTGTTGTTCAGTGCAAACAAGCCGCCCCACCTTTATCATAACATTCGGTCCATCGGTTACAATAGCCACGATGTCAGTTTCTAGGGAAATGTCAAATTTACTTAGACGCTCTTGCAATATACGAAGACAATTTTCAGCTGTCATACTTCCGTAAATAGGAACAAGTCCTAAGTTCCAAAATTTTTTATATGAATGAACGTTGACCGCCATGTATCGTTTATTGGAAGTTGAAGTCCACTCGTCGAAAGAAAGACTAAATCTTTCACCTGCACTTTTCAAATGTTGTAATTCTGCAGTTACTTGCTTTCTGATTTTTTCACTGTAATTCATAACACGTTTTCGAACAGTGACGGCTGACTTTGGTAAATCCGTGTATTTTGCTAAGAGCAATTTTCTCAAATCATCTGAGGTTATGAATACACTGAATGGAAATCCATCTAATGCAATCATTCTTGCCAAGATATCATCCAGGCTATCGTCGGCACTTTTAGTAAAATAATCATCTAACTTTCGCTTGGCTGGCGGCGGTGCTGTGTTCAGATTTTCAGAATCTTGACTTGTTGAAGCTGATATAACCTTGATATTATGTTTTGATAACAAATGTGTATGTAATCCCTTAGTTGATCCACCCAAAGTCTTGAGGATGGCTGGGCATCGCTTACATTTAGCACTATTCCCGTCCTTCGCAACTAAATAATAACTCCACACTGACGTCGTATCACTGTCTTTTTTATGTTTAACAAAGTCTCCCGCCATTTGAAATACTTAATTTCAGATAATTGACTTTTAAATTTTAATGGCGTAGCCTACGTAACCCGTCACTGACAGAACAATAAATGAAAAAAATAAAACCTGATTTGCATATTTATACTTTCGTACAGGGAATCCCCGATGGGAAATACCCGCAACAATATTATGATATGAGATGATCGGGTGATTTGATTCCCCTGTTGGTCCGTTGGGGAATTACCTTAAGAGTATTGTATTAAAGTATTCCGAGTGGGGAAGTCCCTTCTAAGTTCTACGACAAACATATTATTAGGACTGTACCTGTGTAGTAAATAGTGGGTACCTACGTATTGTACGAGTTGCTTTTTGTCGTAATGTATTAAAATAATCTAGGCAAGGTTATTTTCAAGACGCAACGGACTACGGAATACAAACTAGACTTGTTTGTGGCAATCCCGAAAATCCCGAGATTAGCCAAGTACAGTCCCGGGATTTTCGAGGCCAGAAAACGGTCGGGATCCCGGGATCCCGAGATTTGGGATCCCGGGATTGTATTCTCTAATAATATCAGAAATAAGATTGCCGGTAGTGGCTGGATGAGGATGGCCGAGGATAGAAAAATGTGGCGTGCCTTTGGAGAGGCCTATGTCCAGCAGTGGACAGATATTGGCTGATGGATTGGTTTATTTATAATTTTTATTTAGTAGGATTACAAAATTTGTAATCCTACAAAATAAATCCTACTAAATGATTGTTTATACCTATGTAAGTATGATGCAAGTTTTAGAAACTTCACAACACAAAGTCTACGAATGTCATCAGCATAAGATGACTAAGCGGTCAAACTACACAACTGACGTGTTTACCTATACATATATATATATATATGTATGTATATACATTATACGACGAGCACTCATTTTAGACATTGTACTAAGCATTAATAAGTATAATATTGTATGATAGATAAAAGAGTAATATTCTCTTGGTTATTAATTTTATTCCGATAAAGCATTAAGTACCTAGGCAACCAAATTGTTGATGTGATGACGTTGGTCGCATCACAAAATGACATGCAGCATGACGTCATAGACATATTGCAATCACTCCATCGAGCCTTTGATACGGCCAATATCTGATAATGATAAATAATACCGAATTATACATAGGTATAAATATACCTACCATACCTACTTACTCGTATTTATGGCTTTGAAAGATTAATAAAAACCGGTCAAGTGCGAATACACTCACGCCCAAATGATCCTAGGTACCATTCTTAATAAGTTAATAATTTCAAAATAAATTAGGTAGGTACCATGAACGTAAAAAAGGTAAAATAAACTTTTATTACTTTCATGGTAGGTACTTACAAACTTTTAATTAAATATCTAGAAAATGTATGAAACAAAATTATGTTGGTCCGGTATTCGGGTACGGAACCCTAAAACTACATTATAAATCGGCATTTTCAGTATTTGTTATTCAAATTCAGTGTATGGTACATAACATACAGTAATTCCAAATTCCCAACTAGTTCCATTTTTGAGGTAGACCCCGTAACAAAATGGTCTAACTGAGATAAGACCCCGTAACAAAAATAGTCGTTAGTAAAAAAAATAAACCGACAAATTTGACGGCACCACATTTCTTTATTTTTGAAGAAAATATATGAGATCTAGATAATGACACCTCACATGCCAAGGTAAAAAAAAACATCTCCTTTTACATGAATGAAAAATAATTTAATTTATTTTCCAGTTCAATATTCGTATTATATCGGTTTTGATCAATATTCTACAAAAAATATCCAAAGATGTCTACGAGCTAGATATCTGTGAGCAGTGACATACAGACGGATATCAAGTAACATTATAAGCAGGAATAGGATAATCGGATCGATATCCAAAAAATTTGGAAAAAACTGAGAAGTATGTAGGTGTGGAGTCTAAATAAATAAAAAAAATAAAAATATGTTTATTTGCAACCAAAAAGATTTAAAAAAATATTTTATGCACTATTACTATATTGTTTGACAAGTGTGTCTTTTATAAACTCTTTATAAAAAAAAAATAGGACTTTAATACAATTCCTAGGAAATTTATAAAATGCCAAGCTTATTTAGGCCGAACAGAGCAAAAGGCAAAACAGAAGGCCGATCAAAAATAAAATAAAATAAACTAATAGATAAATCAGCTTGGCATTTTATAAATTTCCTAGGTATTTCTAAATAGTTTAAATTTACGGTAACATCTATTACGAGGGGAGGCTGAAAAGTAACCTACCTAACTATGAAAGAAAAGACGTAACTGGATAGTTTTTTTAATTTTTCTATATAGTCCTTTGCTAGTAAAATGCACTTATTAAATTTTTCAAATATTGAATTTAAGCCATTAAAAAAAAAAAACGGTTTGTCGTCAAAATAGTCAGAAACCGCTGCCTTCATTTCGTCATCGGTCATAAATCTTCGTCGCCTGAGGTCTTTCTTGAGAAGTCTAAACAGAAAATAGTCACAGGGGGCTAGATCAGATCTAGCCCCCTGTGACTATTTTCTGTTTTTTCTGTTTCTAGTAGATCTGGACTATAAGGGGGGTGGTCAATGGTTTCGAAGCCATTGTCTTTAATTGCTAGCTTTGTTGTGCGTGCGGTATGCACTGGTGCGTTATCGTGCAAAATCAGAATTCCTTTGCTTAGTTTACCTCGCCGTTTTTCTTTTATTGTCTCTCTTAGTTGATATAATAAGTTTGAGTAATAATCAGCATTCATTGTAGTTTTTTTCGGTAAATAATCTATGAGCAAAATCCCTTCTGTGTCCCAAAAGATTGTAGCCATAAGTTTACCGGCCGATGGACAGACCTTAAATTTCCGAGGCGGCTTCTCATCCTTAAATTTCCACTGTAACGACTCTTGCTTACTTTCCGGGTCCCATTGTCGAATCCAAGTCTCATCACATGTTACAATTCTAGAAATTATTTCTTCCTCTTTCCCTCGACTCATGTCCAAAAACTCTTCGCAATATTTGACACGCCTCTCCATGTCAAATGCAGTCAACATTCTAGGGACCCAACGTGCACTAACCTTGGACATGTTCAAATGCTCATGAATTATTTCATTGACTCGCTCTTTACTGACGCCCACATCTCTAGCTATCTCCCACTGCTTCACTCGTCGGTCCTCTAATATATTTTTTTTTCACCCTGGCTACATTTTCATCGGTGACGGCCGAAACTGGTCTTCCGCTACGAGGATCATCTTCGAGGCTCTCACGACCTAATTTAAACTGCCTTGACCAAAACTTTATAACAAATTCGGAAGATCACGAACTGCCAAACACACGTGAATACGCTGTCTGATCTCCGAAGGCGTATTCCCTTCTTTAGTCAAAAACTTAATCACCGCACGCTGCTCGATTTTATCCATTTTCACTTTTTCTACCGACATGTTCGAAACAATTGTAGGAGACAAATAAACGTGATGCAATAAACAAATGAATGTAATACATTTTGAAAATAGAATAACAGACGAATATAAATCCTTACCAGCCAGCATTATTTTTGTATATATTTCTGACCAAGGAGATTACATATCAGCCGCCCTACGTAAGTATTAGGAACATCATCGTAACGTTTTAAGCAATGCCCTAATTTCCGTAATTATCAAAATAAATAATATTTTAAGAATCCGACTCCACAAGTCCACACCTACAAACTTTTTCAAGGATTTTCCCAACTTTAGGTATATATCGATCCGATTATCCTATCCCTAATTATAAGGCTCCGTTTGTGGTTTTGCCTATTCGGAGTTGGGATCCTAAAAACATTTCAAGTCACTAAGAAAATAATTTTGACAATAAGAGCATTGTATTCACAAGTATATAAGTACAGTGAAAATTAAAATAATTATATTGGTACATATCCAATTTTATAGGAACTTTATATATATATATATTTTTATCAACCAAAAATAAGTTGTTTCTATTGAGCATGACTTTCAGCATTTCCCTCATACTGCAAAGTTTCATAATGATTTTGGTTCGGTTGTCCCATTGATATAAATACTGGAGAATTAACCTTTCTTGGCACAGGCGAGGTAGAAAAGCTCCTTGAAGACTGTACATGGACAACTTGTGGTAAACTGTCACTTTGCATCTTTGCTCGAAACATTATGTTGTCGATGTCATGCATAGCATGGTCCCTTTGCCTCTCGTCTAATTTTCTCAGTTTTTTCGCTAAAAGTTGTCCATACAAATCGTATTCATCATGATCTTTTTTCTCTGTAGTTGCTCGTTTCAAGCAGGTTACCGCTTCATCCATCCGCTTTTTAGCATAAATTATATCAGTCGAGGATTCAGTTTCTCTGAACTTTTTATTTTGTTGTTGCTGACAAGAACTCGATGGTCTGTTTAGCGGACTCTTGTACGTGGGAGTATCAAAGAACTAAAACAAATTCGGGAATTACGAATTAGTAAAATATAAATACGGCCAAGTGCGAATCGGACTCGCGCACAAAGGGTTCCGTATCTCTAAACAATACAATTAAAAACCCTCCGTCGGTGTACGGCAGAATCTGTTTTCGGCAGATTCTTGATTGGACAGAATCGACTTTGGACAGAATCGTCTTATGGCAGAAAATGTACAGTCAAATTAACATACTTTGTTAACATACTAACATTAAGTTAAGTAAAAATTATTAAAAATTGTTTCATAGTTTTGTATGTACCTTTTTGGCTATTATTATAACAAACTGAAATTATGGGAATATGCTGACTCCTAGGAGTCAGATACTCATTGTATTTTATGATGTTTTATGGTCAATAAAGATATATATATTTTTTTATTTTATGTTTAAATGAAAAATAATATTGTCACGTGGAAGATTTTAATATTACATTGTAACTAACCTCAAGAAAACACTTTTACACACAAAAAATGGGTCACATGTAACAAATGATGGGTAATTAGTACATAACATGTTGTTAGTGAATAACAAAAATAAAGATGCCGTAGCAACATTTAGGCAACAAAAAACAAGGCACTATGTAAAATGGTAGGGCCTAACGAACAATTCTCCACCCTCATCATCGCGTCCTCTGTTCTGGGTGTATTATCTATGGTCCTCTGGTTACATAACCTAATTTTTATTATTTTTGTTGTTTTACTTTAGACTCTTTAGAGTATGTACAGTGAAGCTCACATCAAGCTATACACATTGGACTTTGTACTTATCATATTTATACCCTTCACTATAGGGGCTAACTAATGCAGTACCGCTGGTCGTGACTGTACTACAAATAATATTGAAAAAGCCAAGAGCGAGTCGGGCTCGCATAATTAGGGTTCCGTACCAATCAAGCTGTAAATCCCTTTCCTGTGATAGATGAACTGACGGACGGATAAACAGTGGAGCCCAGCGCAGCGGAGGCCTAGTAATAGGTTCCGGTTTGGCACTTTTTGGGTACGGAACCCTAAAATGTAAATTTTTACTGTCAAGTGAATATAAATGTAAGAAAAATATTACAGATTTTGATCAAAATCGATTCTTTACCACAAAAAAGTGGAGTTGATAACACACACAGCCTGCTCTAAGCACTCAGCCAATCGTAAGAATATGTTGTTTTTAGATCCATCCATCCATCAGCCTAGTTCGTCCACTGCTGGACATAAGCCTTTCCAGGACTTTGCCACTCCCGGCGGTCATCCTGGAAGAATTGCCCATACTCACTCACACACGCTGGGCAGGCGGGTTGGTGAGCGCGGTGCCGGAACCCTCGCACCAGTGACGCCGCTGCCCGTCACCAGTCTGTTCCATATAAAGCCCGGCTATTAGGGATGGATATACCGCCATCCATCGGTCCCAGGCATGGTGGGCCTCGTGATTTTTGCCTGTGAGCTGTCCTCTTCCTTCGAGGGGGTCTCCAAGTAAGATTAGATCTAAAATTATTTTTAGATCGCCCAACGCTTATTTCGGATAATATTAATACCATTAGCTAGGTACCTAATAATGTAAAATAAATCCTACCAAACCAAAACAAAAAGAATATTTGTAGGATACTTAATAAAAAGACTTCTTGCAATTATTCCAACTTTTGATTATAATAATCAAAGCATTCCAAGATATGAGTTATCAAATCTATCAAAACCAATAAAGTGTCAAACATTTCTATTTGTCAAATGTTTGCATATAGGAATTGGCTTTAATCTTAGACTTCCAATCTTGGGGTCTAACTGCAATGTTTAGTATATACCTACATGCATACATATATAATCACGCCTGTCTCCCAGATGGGTAGGTTGATTACAGATTTCCTTCTGCTAGGATCCTGACACACCTCTTTCACCTCTTCCTCTTGATACCTACAATATTTACCAGATATTCAATTTATTTACTAAATAAGTTTATCAATACATAGGTAAGTACCTTATTATGTACTTACGTGAGTATTAATATTTGAATAAAATAAAAATGTTTGATTTACCTCCGTTTCAAGTGGATTTTTAGAAACTTCATATTTCTCAATAAGGAAACTTTCCATTAATGAATATGCAAACCAGTTCGTGCTATACGATTCTTGAAGTTTTTTCTTATTGTAATGAAACCTAAAAGAGGTCATCAAAGATTCCTTCTTTTTTTTCAAATCAGGGATTGTACAGTCTATACTCAAAGCATTTTGTATCCTTATCCATGCTTCGTTTACCTCACTTCTATTTCTGTGTGAAGGGTGTTTAGGGTACCAAAGAATTTGTTCTGCTCTATAGAGCTCTAAAAATTCCAACACAGCATCAGCAGTCCATGACATTGTGAAATTGCACAATATTTGGCAAATATAGTCACCGAATAAAAGTAAACACACGTCAACTTAAACTCACAGAAAGAGAAAGACTGGGGAGCGTAAGCCAATGGCAACGCAGCGTTTATCCAATGTTTGTCTCGCTCACCTCACTCCAACAATGTTTGTTTGCGTTGCGATCAATGTTCAATGTTCGTCAAATCGTCACTGGTCGCCAGCCAAAGCCAAGAGTACCAACTGCCAATGACCGCTAATTTAGATTAGAACCAACAGAAACAACAAAGTAAAATGTTAAGTACAGATAACTCATTTAATTTGTAGTTTTGTACTATGCAAATACAGCCAACCGGTGAACGAAATAGTCCCTGCTGCTAACGTATTTAGAGACGTCTATGATCTATTAAAAGTTGAGACTTTCGTCCGTTTTGAATTATTTTCTAAAAGTGTGAATTTGGAGTCCTGAACAAATATATTTTTAGAATTCCATCATTGTTTTGATCACCGTCTCATTTCTCTATCTATCTACCTAATTAAGTAACTACAAAGACTTTTATATTAGGTAGGTACTTTAAAAATTAAAAGCTTTACCATTGGTTTTACGTGGATGATAAAACCTAGGTACTAAATAAAAGTCCGAAAATTTATAAAAAGTCCTAAGTCGTTAGATAGTCGCGGACTGCGGACTGTTCGGATCTTTTCGAATTTCGGGCTTAGTCCGTGCGGTCCGTTAGTCCGTTGTGTTGTGTTGAACGAAACGATCATGGGTAGTTTTATGAAATAATAGTATGAAAAAATAATGTTATTCGAAGGATGTGATTAGGACTTTATTAAAGAAGTCGAAATATCAAATTGTAACATTGTACATTGTACCTATTTATTGCATAAATCTCTTGAACTAATTCAATTGACTTTTTCGGGACAAACTTGGACCGGGCCGGGCCACCTTTTCACCGAGGTCAGGTCAGTCCGCCTGAATTTAGGATTCACCTTAAAAAGAGTGCTTTCGCAGCCGGATTGTGAAAAACACGCCAATTTCTAATTAATTGAAACAGAACACTTAAATTCAAAATTTACTCAATAGTTATTCAACAAAACCTTATTACCAATCTATGTATTGTGTATACAACATTCACAAAGTTTCCATTGGTTTCTCAAATTAGAATTTCAAAAATTTTTCAGCTTGATATTTTTGAAATTCTAATTTACAAAAAATTTTTCAACTCGAAGTTTTTGAAATTCTAATTTACGGAAACCAATGGAAACTTTGCGATGGCAACATACACTACACAATACATAGGTAATAAGGTTTTGTCTCAGAATAAGGAATATATTCTGAGGGTTTTTTTGAATAACTATTGAGTGAATTTTGAATTTAAGTGTTCTGTTTCGATTAATTAGAAAAAGGCGGGTATTACAATATCCGGCTGCGATAACGAGTTCGAGTCCTATTTAAACGGCTCTAGTTAGGTACTTCGGCCTTTTTTTTTAGTCAATGTGATTTTTAAACTGTGTGACAGCTCTGTACACTAGCCGTCCCTCTCCATCATTTCGTAGTAATCAAGTTAGAAATGTAGTCTTTCAACGTTATGGCTATAAGAAAGTCTTAGAGTACATAGAGAAGTCGGCCAAAAGATATTTATTATTATATAGAGCTTGAAGTCGGTAAAGATTCTAATTTTCAATAATAATGTAAGGAATTTAAATTTTTGTTTTCTTTAAATGACGTTTATCAATCGCAAAAAGTGTCATGAAGATGGGTTAATTTGCTTAGGAAAAATTCTTAGAAAAACATATTTCCACTAAAACTGTTGTTTCTTTTGATGATAACAATATCTAAACAAATGATGTATGTAACTACGAGATTTTAGTGTAGTCTATTACAAACTATAGGTACTTTACTGTATCGATAGGTACAAAATTCTGGTCGCTAGTTCTTGTAGCTATACCACAGCAGTTGTTATTTCGTTTACTTACTTAAACATTTATTTAATTTTACTTCTCAATTTTTATGATCAGAATAACATGATATTATAGCCGATTCTGAAGGCTTTAATTTTAGTTTTAGTGCTGTCAAAACTAAATTTTTTTCATCGCAAAAAAATCCTTAAGTGTTAGACTTAGAAGCTAAATTACTTTGGAAAATTTCAAGTTTTGACAGCACTAAAACTAAAGTTAAAGCCTTTAGAATCGGCTTTAATATATGTATAATTTTTCGTTTATACATATTTTTAAACATTAAGTAAAAGTCATTGGTGTCGATTCGGTGTAACACGACTTAACTTATTTGACAGGACTCACCTTATTTTAAGCGTAATGTCTTTGTCTTTTCGATAAAGAAATATAAATACAGAACGCTTACTTATATTAAGTTTATTCCTGTCAAATAAGTTAAAGCTTGTTACACCGAATCGACACTATTAACAACCCATGTTGATGACGTCATTTATATGTCTACGAATACTAGGCCTTACCTGAAATAAATTTAATTGTTAAGAGCGGTTTCGCAGCTGGATTGTGAAAAACCCGCCTTTTTCTAATTAATCGAAACAGACCACTTAAATTCAAAATTCACTTAATAGTTATTCAACAAAACCTTATTACCTATGTTTTATGTATGCTGCCATCGTAAAGTTTCTATGGGTTTCTGTAAATAAGAATTGCAAAATGTCTTAAACTCACAATCCGGCTGTGAAACCGCTCTTAAAAAATAAATGTTAAAATGTTAATTAACCAGGGCTTATTGAAAAAGGCATAATGGTAATTGCCGAATATACGAATATGTATATGTCGTAAATGAAAAATTTCAATTTATTTTTCATATGTTAAAGGCTTTCTAAAAATTTAGTTTGAAATGAAATAACCATCTTTTAAAGAAATAAGTATGTACTACCTACCTACCTACTTTTATATTTTTTGCTTTGTTTGTCAATACTTATTCAAATCAATATAAACTGCGATGTGCTTATAGCATTAAAAAGGCGATGTGTTTGTTACGTTGTTCCTGAAAAGATACAATAAGATTTAGGTATTTTGCAAATAAACTGTTTTTTTTCGATCTGACTGCGACATAAGCATGGTACAAAGTTCATTCGCTCACTCACACATCAAAAACTACTTGTTCGGTATAAAAGCCGTACGTTACTCACACACAGTCATTAATTATTCAGATCACAGAGTACATTATTATATACAGAAATAGAGCCCTGTCTTTGGCATCAAAATGGGTAATGCGTTTTTGCTGCCATCTATTTTCATTAGTCAGAACTAAATCCCGTTATATCTATCCAAAGAGGAAAATGTATCCATCTATAGCTAGCGCACAGGTAGCCGTAGCCATATATACTATACATATACATACTAACTCCTTTATATTAGTATATCTTGGAGAAGGGATTCTCATAAATGAAATACATTAATTTGAAATTAATTATTTATTCAACTTACTATTTATGGTGCCTTTTAAAACATTTATTAAATTTCTTTGCTTTCATTTGCCACTTGTCCTCATCATCATCAACTTGCCTTCTCCCAGTTAATATTTGATTTATGTTTTTACAATAATTGAAAGTCAGACATCTAATTACAATGCTAATTAAATGATTAATTAATTTATCTTTGTGCACATTACACTGTATAAATTTAAAATCAACCAAGATCACTATAGCAGTTTTTAAAATTTCTTTCATATTATCAATTTCAAAATGATCTCTAATCATTTGATTTAATATGTCTTGCATATTTGATATCGCCTTTATCAAATCATTGCTGGGAGTGCAAAGCCATCGTCGACCTGTATATTCCCTGTACTTAATATATTCTATTTCATTACTGGATGACAAATTGGCATTGCAATCAGTGCACGATTTAAAAACGCTGGATTTTGCTTTCTTTAAAAAATATCTACTCATGTATTGGATTGGAGCAATTATGCGAGGGTCATTTTCTTTGCTCTCTACTGGAGTAAAATCAAAATCGATTATAGACGCAAAATCAAAAGTACAGGTCGGCGTTGCTTCTACATTTTTGTCAATGATGAGAGTGTGCAAAGCATCACAAAAATCTGCTTCGCAATTTTTCCCCCGAGTGTGAACACTGTTCAAATTATTTATCAAAAGAGTGGCGAAAGCTGCCTCAAATTGGTCACAAGTCGGGTTAGTGTTGCGACATCCATGACTTCTCACCGCTCCGAAGAAATTTTCGAGGGGATCCTGATTTAGGTGTCGCAACCAAACGGATGTAATGTTAAAGTCATCTTTCAGTTTCTTCAATAAAACTTTTATTCCCTTAAGTGTCCACATCCAATTGGCAACCGTGGGAACATTTTCTTTTTTCCCCTTGGACGTTTCAAATGCCATCGACTTAAACACTTCCATACCTTCTTCCCATGTTTTATGGTGGACAGAGTTCGGCGTGGCCGGACCTAGCAGTGGCATCGCATGTTTATTTTTCATGTAGCTTCCATTTACGCTATCAAACATGTTGTCCATGAATATCAACAAATCCGCTGTTTCTTTGCATTCTGCAGGAAGAATACCCTTGTCTGAAAACAATAAGAAATGTTTATTCAATTAAATTACATTAACACAGTAAATCATGTGTTTGTTAAAAGAGGGTGGCATTTGAAAAAGTTATCAATTTTGCACGTAGGTATTATTGCAAGTTTAAACTTTTTCTTTTCTACAATTTCTGTACTAATCCACCAAGCCAAGTAGGCACCTGGGTGGAATGGAATGCGAATTAATTCTGATATTGTAATAGATATAACTTGAATTTAAATTTCAATGTTGACGGACTTTTGCTGCACCCATTTTAATTTTATTTTTTTGCCATCCATACTTGGCTTGGTGGAGTAGTATGCATTCTAAAAGGGAAGAGAGTATAGTAAGTATAGAGAAGAGATGTGATGCATTCTAAAAGGGAAGAGAGTATATTAAGTACAGAGAAAAGATGTGAAACATTACCTGCTAGGTATCCCATATTAGATGCCACGGTTCGGCTAAAAACTTGCGAGGCAAATTTAACCTTCATTTTGTTGAGTTTTTCTGGGTTGACATGATTTTCTGTAAGTTTTGGGATCAGTCTGATGCCTTTGTAGCCTGGATTTTCTTTGTAGAGTTGCTGTAAATGAGACCACTTGGCGGTTTTTGTCACACCTTCTTTTGTAGTGTAGTTTAGATTTTTTGTTAATAAATTATTTCTCATTCCTTTAAGAAGGTGTGGGGGGTCATAGAGAGGAATGATTTCTTGATCATCTATCAGTATAATATTTTCTTTTGGTTCTTCTTCTCTTCTTAGATAGACTCCCCGGGTCTCATTGATTAATATTTTGAGAGCCTGTCTGTTGTTGGTTCCCTGGTCACAGACTGATGCCACCACTATCAACCCTGCTTCTTGCAGTCCTCTCACAACTTCTTTAAATTGTTTTGCCAACTCAGGTCCCTTGGTTGCACTTTTTGAAAAAGTGTAGTACACTGCTTGTTTATAATTATGTACGAGACCACGCACCATGAAAACTTGGGCGTGGTCTGCAAATTCTGCTATTCTATTATGCCCATTATCAACAAGTCCCGTTATGCGGTCTTTTCTTTCTTGGTATGTGACGTTGGCTTTTAACGAAACTTCGTCAAACAAAACCACGCACAGCTTTTGCTCCGTTGTCATATTTTTAGCTTTATTTTTTAACTGTGAAAATACGTTTTTATTTATCCCTGGTCTCAGATTACACCTTTGTATGAGCTTTATTAATGTCTGTTCGGCAGGTAAAATAATTAATTTCCGTAGAAATCGATAACCTGTGGCACTTTGTTTCAAAATCGACAAGGCAGTAATCTTTTCTTCTAGCGTGAAACGACGTCCTTTCTCCTTTTTTTTGTTCTCCCGCCATTGCATCTGCATCAGTAATTTTGCAGTACTTGAGCAATTCTCAAAGACTTCTAAGGCTGCAGGATTATTTGCCAGTTTTTTTGCTGCTTTTATGTGAGCCGACTGTTTTCTTAGTTTATTTTTCAGTTTGCATAATTTTATTCTTGCAGCAACAATTTTGTTGTACATCTCATGTTCTGCCAGGGTGAACATTTTCTTTGTTGTAATCTTGCGAGCAGCATCCTTTTTTCCTGTAAAAGTAGAAACACGTGAAATTAAGAAATATTCTTAATACATATATAAGTTTGCAATATAATATGCCCCTGGGAAACACTGGTCCAGAAGATTAGTCACAATATTTTTTTCATCGGAGATGGAGCATGCTTGTCTAGAAGGTGTGACCTAGATAGTATCAGTAGTGGCACATTGACACTAAGTCAGTCACCAAATGTGTTTTATTTAAACAGTCGGCAACTAGTTGCTACCAGACACATTTTATTATTAAATAAATTAAACTATAAATATATTATATATTTAGGGCCCAGGAGAACATTCATGGATCAGGTGAAAAAGCAAGTAAATTTTGATTTGTATCAATTAATATTATATATAATAATATATAATCAAAAAGTTAAAGAAAAGGCGGAGTGCAGAAGTGAATACAGAGGACTCCACCAACAAGAGCACGGCTCTTAAATTAAATTGATAATTAAATAAGACATGGATTGAAAAGAAACTTACCAGGAATGTGTTGGCTCTTG
This sequence comes from Ypsolopha sequella, assembly GCA_934047225.1. Classification (NCBI taxonomy): domain Eukaryota; kingdom Metazoa; phylum Arthropoda; class Insecta; order Lepidoptera; family Ypsolophidae; genus Ypsolopha; species Ypsolopha sequella. The sequence goes on along the minus strand of OW203990.1, from coordinate 26,690,117 downwards.
GTGTCTGAATTCAATGTATTTGAAGGGAGTACTTCTTCAAGCATCAATGCTTTTGGAGCTGAAATTAATAAATCTGTTATTGTTATGATGTAATCAGATGTACTTATCTTGATTTACCAAGGATTAAAAATATAATATATATATAATATAATTATAGACTAGGACACTTGCAGTAAAGACAAGCAACTTACCAGGAATTTGTTGGTTCTTAGTGTCTGAATGTAAAGTATTTGAAGGGAGCAATTCTTCAAGCATCAATGGTTTTGGAGCTTAAACAAATAAATGTGTTAATGTTTTCATGTAATCAGATGCACCTTTCTTGAATTAGCATGGATGCCATATTAGATTTAATATATATATATACATCCTAGGACATTTTTGCAACTAAGACAAATTTTTGTTCGATGAAAGATTGGTGTAATAGGGGTGATGTTACAGAGGAATATCTGAACAAACATACATAAGTACATACGACTGTCAAATATTTGATCCTTCCTTTTCTTTGCAGTAATTGGGTTAAACTACACTAGATTCTAAGGTATTACCCAATTTTTTTAACTGTGCACTTCGAGCTGTCAAAATTAGTATGAAATTTGGGTGAATTCAATATAAATTTTGGCAACTCGAAGTGCACAGCTAAAAAAATTTGGTTACATAATGTTAATTTTAACACATCCAAATAAGTTTCAGTTTTGACTGAATCATGGCATGATAGTGTACTCACCAATATTTTCTTTTTTTGATATATTTTTGCCAATGTTCACTGATGTATGAGGCACATCTTCGCAATGAAATTGTTTGGGATTGGGATCTGAAAGAGAATATACATAAGAAAATAGCAAAATAAAAAAATATTTATTTATGAAATGTTGAGTTTAGTCCAGTCACTTTACATAATGCAGCTATATAAAGATTGAGTAAATACCTGATGATGTTGATGGATTTGTCAAGTTTAAGATAGATTGCATTGGCTTTCTAATTCCAGATGAACTATTCGGTGATAACAGACCTGAAAAAAAAAAAACTATTAAAAAATAGCTTCAATTCTGGTCAACCAGCCCAGCCAGGACAGCCTCTTAAAGTAGCTTCAGCATACTAACTGAAATTATTTTAACATTCATTCAGATATCACAATAGATAAATACAAACCTCGCAGACGTAAAGTTGGCACAGCAACATTGCTGATTTTGTTGTTGCGACAAAGATATCTATCTTCAAAGTGCGAGTGACATACACGGCGATACTTGTATATTCGCTCATTTTCTAACCCCAAGATATCACTCCCAATTGAATACAACCACATGTTGTATCGTTTTTTATCTTTATCAGGGTTAGGGAACCCATGAAGAACTTGATGCATACCTAAAACAAATAAACATATTGGAATTGTTAGTCAAGTTAAAGAATACCCAGGCTATTCTGACAAAAAACAATATCTCATTATGGTATTTGGTCAGTGTAGATTAGGTTTTTTCCCATAGTGCCCCCTTGTATGCCAGGGCACTATATGAAAAAAGAAAATTTCTTAATTCCTTCAGCACTGAAGCAAGCCCAGCTAGATGGGGTAAATAACCTAAACTTTGTTTCAATCAATGCTTTTAATGGTATAATTTGACATACCTCCGCTCTCTCTGCACAAAGGAACGCAGCAATACTTGTCTGACATAATGATGAGTAGATTAAGAGCACTGCACTAGCAAAAAAGGGTCCATCACCTTCCCAAAATTCAAAACAGCACAAGGAGTCTTATCACAGTTCTAAAAACTACGAAGTCAAAGTACATAACTCGAAAAACACGTGATTAATCACAGCAGCTTACATTAACCGGAGGAACATATGCTCAACTCAACGTAACGGAGAAACAAACACAAATATATCACAAAATATCAGCGGACATTTTAAAATTTTGAAAAGCAAACGTGCGTTCCCTTTTTCATGTAGGGCTGCCAACATGTTCTCGCATTATAGTATTTTATAGTATATAGTATTTTTCAAAATAAAGAATATAAAGTATAGTACATTTGACTATATTATTATCAAAAATATATATTTAATATACTTAAAAAAAATATAGTATACTACGGAAAGAGTTGAAAAAAGACAAAGATTTTTGTTTCTTACTTATAAAAACTATATCTACATTTTTGCCCTACTTGCATATTTTTTCATCATGTTTCATACATTGAAACAATATTGACGCGAATCGCCGTCATAGTTTCGTTTGTCTAAAAATGTTTCTAGTACATTTTTTTTTCAAGTGCAGCCTTATTTAAGTTTCATTTCATTCCAAATTCAAAGTCAGATTCAGAAGTGTCAAATTCAGAGCCGGAGTCCATCTCCAAGTCTGGTAAAACTTCGAAAATAATCGCCTGAACAGCTGGTGCCATTTTTTTATGTTATCAAACTATCTAACATAACTTTATTATTTTAAAACGTCCTGTAAAATGTTTACAAACAATGCACACAGACTTTATAAATTACAAATGTCAAATTAGACATCCCATCAGGTCATGGGCAGATAGGATTCGTGCAGTTTACCTTTCAAGTAGACTCCGTAAGTGGTCAGGACACTTTAATGACCCTTTTTGTGAAAAACGAAAAAAAAGTTTGTGCCCTTATATTAATTACGAACAACTCCGAGTTAATTAGTATAGGAAGCCAAAATTTTAATTTGCGTTTTTCACAAAAATGGTTCTTGAACCTTGGTTCTGACCATTTACCGAGTCTTCAGTATGAATTTGGCTATATAAACAAAAGGCACCTTAAATAAGTAACTAATTACACCGAAATATAGTATAATACTATATTACAACGGCTACATAACAACCCTAACAATGTCATGTTAAGTATTGAAACATTTATTGCCGTTTGTAAAAAATAAACTCGAAGTTATAATATTATATTTATTTATATAAATTTTCAAATTAAATTACCTATTTGCCTAAATAAAACAGAGAAATAACAAAAATACGTAATCATAATTGAACCACAATATTAGACGACATCTAAGAAAAAAAATTGGAACTATTGCAATTTTATGTTAGGTAGTGCTATAGACCTGCCATCTGTTATCACTAGTAAGTACGAATAATGAAATAACGCTATTAAATAAAAATGTACCGTCTACACTTATAAATCAAGATATTCGATGTACTTTGTAATTTATTAACATTGTAATCTTTGAATTACCCGATCATTTGTTCTAAGATTGAGGCGCCTTCAGATTCAGCCAAAGAGTATTCACTTCACTATTCAGTAACGCAATTAGCAAGTGTTAAAGTATTGTTTTTTTTTCTTTTATAACGTTTGAGAAAGTGCTATTTGTGCAATAATTATTTACTTCTTACGTAGTAATTTCCCTTGATTCGAAAAATAAACTGATAAGGTAAGTGTACTTATTTGTGGGTAACTTGTGATTGTACTTGCGAAATAAGTAGGTATGATCTATGTTTGACCTTCGATTCTAATCCTTTCCAGATTGATTTGCCCTTTCCTGTTTTAATTATAACCCAGATTCCTCCGAAAGAAGAGTAAATATTATGTTGAGTTAGTCCTTGGCTGTTTTGGGCTAGTTTCATTAGTCACAGTGTAGCTCCTGTTGGCTACAACGTTACTGACACAACACAATCCTTTTAAATCTCCCTAGTCTGGACCCCAGAAAACCACACATGTTCTCGGGTTCTGCAGATATCTAGCAATCAACATCAGATAAGAACAAAGAAACTACACAGCACTCTTAAAAACTACCCACTATGTAGAACTTAATTGTGTACCTATCACTGTCTCAGTTATGCTCGACTTCCTACAAGCATTTGGGTCATTTGCTATTCAGCTGTGTTTAGCCCGTCCAATTGAGCAAGCAAAAACATTAATGATCAACAATTTTATCCAACAATCATGTAAAATACTTTACTTTGTAGGTAGAAGTGTTTCGATACTGGCCATTTTGTTCACTCCCTTACTCTCTGAATTGTACACTTGCTCACAGTTGCATGACAAAAGAACAGACCATAAAGAATCTTAATCCAAATTCAATTTTCAAATAGATCCTGGCCACTTACATAAATAAAGGCATCAAGAGTATACCACTTCTTTTTTAAACTTGCAGATGGCTATAGAAGTGAGTGCCGCCCCGTCAGCTATGTCACAACTGCAGTCAGTGCAGAAGGCCATGGCCATCCCCACCGTTGGAGCTGCCGTTGGACAATTTGGAGTGCTCTACACCAAAGTCAAAGGTATAATATATCACCTTTTATCTAAATTCATAGCTCATCTCTCATGTGTGAAAACCAAACTACCTTACATCTCATAATTTTATAATAATATTACACTAACTAGGAAACAAACCTTCTGTTGTCACCATTAAAATAATGTTCATTTGTACAGTTTATGACAGTTGACTTATAAATAACAGCCAAAACAATAAACTAGTGTTTTGCCTGCATAGATTTAGTTTTTTTTTTTGTGAACTTCCTAGGAAATCAACTATTTTTCCTGGTTACAAAATAGACATCACAATCTGCCTCCTTGCAAAGTTTCATTCCAATCGATTGATTGGTTTCAGTGGTATAAGATATAAATATATCAGTATTAGTGAGATTCAAGAATCAAAATATCACCTAATTTTTTCAATGAGTTTCTTTGCTTTTCTCCCGCCATGACATCAGTCCAGCCTTTCGACGTACAATGAGTGAGCAATAGAAATTAACCCTTTACCTTCCATAGGAGCTCACTCCCTTCTCGAATGGGCCCTCTGCACGGCCGAAGCCGGTGTGACCATGGCGGCCACCACGGCTGCGCCCTTTGTGGCGGCGCCCATGGCGCTAGCTGACGTCAGGGTGGCTGCAGCCATCGACGAGCTCGAGAGAAGGGTGCCCTTGGTGACTGAGCAGCCGAAGGTGATAGTTGAGACGACTAAGCAAGCAGTGCTGGCCAGAGTCTCCCCACATGTTAATAAGGTATGTTATTTTTTGTACTTTTTAAAAAGCTGTTAATTAGATAATTTTTTCAATTAAATTTAGCTTTAATTACTTTATTATTTTTAGGTAGCATGATTTTCTAACAAACCTACAGTATGTTCGACTGACATTTAATCTTAATTTTTATTCTTATTTTAATCTTAATCATTGTTTTATAAATTCAATGATTGCTGCACGCTTAGGTTCACCTTTATAGTTACAAGTTTCATAGTTTCAAGTGACTAAGCTTGCAAGAAACAATGCTTAGCGCAAAGTGCATAACTTAACTTTGTTTTACTTGTTTAGATATTTAAAATTGAAAAGCATTTTGATAAGTCTATTAGACTTATCCACTCTAACTTATTTATGTTTATGGGTAAGCAGATAGCGTTAGTATTTTTAACTATCACCTTTAACTTAAAAGCTGTTTAGCAGCCGTATAGTGAAAAACCCACCTTTTTATAATTAATTGAAACAGAAGATTTATATTTAAAATTTACTCAATAAAACCTTATTACCTATGTTTTGTGTAAACTGTCATAGCAAGGTTTCCATTGGTTTCTCTAAATTAGAATCTTAAAGAATTTTAAAATTTTAATTTACAGAAACGAATGGAAACTTTACTATGGCAGCATACACAATACATAGGTGACTTAAGCTTTTGTTGAGTAACTATGAGTAAAATTTGAGTAAAAGTGTTATGTTTCGATTAATTATAAAGAGGCGGGTTTTTCACAATCCAGCTGCTAAACGGGTCGTAAGATGGACCTTAAAATATGACATCTTATTTTCGTTTGCAAAGAAAGGGACAGCATCAATATAAAATCAACTTAAAACTCATATTGGTTTCGTGCAACTGGAGGCAAGTTAAGTTAGACTTTGGACCCGACACGCGACCTCGATCGCCAGACGTAAACAAAATAATTCCGTTACCAATATTTCCTAACATAAACATCGAAAATATATTTGACCGCGATATCAAAAGGGCTTTTTTTCTATCCGGTTCACTATCCAGTTGATAACAGTAAAGTACCTACAGCATTCAAACTTTATCAGTCAGAGACATCCGCCTGAATACAAAACTTAATTTATATTGTGAATTACCCTTCAATCAACCTCTGTTAATCATCTTTAACTATCAGATAAGATTGCAAAACGAGCGTTTGTTTTGGTAATCAATATTATACATGTAGGTACTTATAATGAAAATTTTGGTCGAAGATATCGAGTGCAAAACTCATGGTAGGCCAACTGGTTGAAGCTCAAACGTACTATGAACCAATACTACAAGGAACCCACTACTTATAATTATTACTTCCACATTTTGCAAAACATTAAATATTAATATGGAAATTTTGATCATCTTTCTCTTGGCCTAAATAATTCAAAACATAGAGAAGGACAGACTGTATTCCCCGAGCAGGCATAGTCAACCAAGGCTACAGAGCTCTAGGGGAAGAAATTAAATAATTATAATGTTTTTATTTATACTTGCGATTGTCGGCACTTGGTGAAACTTGAAACACATCTTGAATTAAAACACTTGTACTTGTAGTTTCACTTTATTTTTGTTAACTCCCAACCGGTTTCGGATTTTACTCCATTGTTTACGTTACTCAGAGCTAGTGCCTGGAGTCATGTGAAATATTTTAATTAAGATCTTCCCTTGAAAATGGAGTAAAATCCGAAACCGGTTGGGAGTTAACAAAAATAAAGTGAAACTACAAGTACAAGTGTTTTAATTCAAGAATTATAATGTTGCCCCGTTTTAGGCTTGGCGGTTATTTTAACACCCCTATATGATCATTAAGAAAATCTCATTGAAATCCGTTGGGTGGTTCTCGAGTTAAAACAAAAACAGACAGACAAAAATCAAAATATGTAGATTTGGCCTCAGTACAATACTAATAATAGTAACATATTTAGTTTAAAATTTCGAAGTAATATTCAATGTACAGACACGACTTTTTTACTACTTTATATATATATTAGTATAGATTTATGTGACGGGGTCGGTGCGCCGGGATGTTCGATACTGACATACAGATAACGGTCAATAACGACAAACTTATTAATAAATTGAACCACTTATGAATGGAGATAACTTGAGAACTGTTACTGGGTCTTACATGCCGATTACCGAACTGAACACGTGTTATGTGGGGTGTTAAGATGATAACCTATTTCCTTTAAACGGGGTGTTTTACCCATTAATATGAACAACTTTTACTATGGGACCAACCCTGAAATCGTAAAAAATTAATCAGCTGTTTCATACATTTCGGTTGAATATGTATTTAGAATAGAATAGAATAGAAAAAACTTTATTGGTGTCACACAATTAAAATACAATATAATCAATAACAAACAAAACAGAAGTGACACCCATAAGGCCTCCACTCAGCATGTGTTTAACGTTTCTATGGAACGGGTCTTACATGCCGATTACCGAACTGAACACGTGTTATGTGGGGTGTTAAGATGATAACCTATTTCCTTTAAACGGGGTGTTTTACCCATTAATATGAACAACTTTTACTATGGGGCCAACCCTGAAATCGTAAAAAATTAATCAGCTGTTTCATACATTTCGGTTGAATATGTATTTAGAATAGAATAGAATAGAAAAAACTTAATTGGTGTCACACAATTAAAATACAATATAATCAATAACAAACAAAACAGAAGTGACACCCATAAGGCCTCCACTCAGCATGTGTTTAACGTTTCTATGGAACTGATGATTTTTTTTCGCGAGTACCGTGTTGGCTCCATAGTAAAAGTTGCTCGTGTTCATGGGTAAAACATCCTGTTTGAAGGAAAAAGGTTATCAAATTAACTTCCAGTATAATGTACAGTGTGTCACGATTATCGCGTTTGGGGATCTAGTTTCTTGTCTATTCCCCTGGGTGGGACGCAGACGTAATTGTACGTTCGTGCAATGTATTGGAAAAAATGCGTGCATTTGTGCCGGCTGAGGTGAAATCGTCGCTTAAGGGGCTATACCGTGAAAATTGTCACTTTTTGAAGTTATTTATCTGCTCTTTTAATGAAGTTCCAAGTAAAATAAATTAGTATAACAATTTTGGGACCTTTTACTAGATTTTGGTCTATCAGAAACGCGATAGGAGGAATTTCATTCGATAGAAATAATTATTGAAAAAAGGTCTAAATTTACACTTTTTTTGATATTCTGACAAATTAGGATAGCATACAGACTTAAAAAATATTTATTTAGATGGGTTTTAACTACACCTAAATTACTGGTTATGGAATTTTTTGTAGCTATTTTAGTTAATTTTGAATTAATTTAAAACCGACTTTTTGACAATTTTCCCCGATTCCGTCCCTTTCGCACTGCGGGTCTTTCTGCCTGGAGTAAAGGGGACCTTTGCTAGCACGGTATATCACCTTAAAATAGGGTGCTGCACTCGTAAAAACCCTCGACACCCCTCAGTGAAATATGTCGTGGCAATATGTTTTTCCATCACAGCATTTATGTAATTATTTGCGGCAGGTGTGCGGGGCGCGCGTCGCGGCGGAACAACGCGTGAAGTCACTGAAGGACATCTCCTGGGCGAAGGCCAACACGTTGCTCTCGACGGCGTACGGACAGAAGGCCATGTACACGGTGGACTCAGGCGCCAGCTACGCCATGCAGCTGCTCGACCATTACCTGCCGCCTGTGGCCTGGGAGGCTACCACTGGTTAGTTTATATATATATGACACGTGCTCGCGTGGATCCCGTTTCTCTCGATGCTATGGGAATTTTCTAAAATCCCTTCTTATCGAGTATCTCTTTATACAAAATTAAAATCTTCATTATCAACATCATCATCATTATTAATGATATAATAAAGCAGATTCTAAAGGTTTTAATTTTAGTTTTAGTGCTGTCAAAACTAAATTTCATTCATTGCAAAATAGTTCTTATATGTTAGGAACAGAATCTAAATTACTTTAGAATAATTTCATGATTGACAGCACTAAAACTAAACTTAAAGCCTTCAGAATCGACTACATTATGAAGATAGATTGTAAATAGTCTAGGTTTTATATGTTATTATGTCATGACCTGTCATGTCATGTGCTTTTATATTAATGTCAATGTTAACTGATGCCGGGTCCCGAAATATATCTTGAAATTACTTTATATTTGTATTATCGTATTTAAATAAAAAACCTTATACAAGAAACCTACCCATAATATACGTTGGAACAACGCGTGGACCTCCAAGGCTCTCTCCTGGGGCCAACGTCCTGTTGACTCCTGTTGACTACGGTGTACGGACAGAAGGCCATGAATATAAGACCTCGGGCAGACTTGAGTATAGCTGAGTTAGAGCTTGCAACGTCAGTGGAAAATCACGCTGAAGACCATTCGGATAATATTTTGTAAATTCGTGTAGGCTGCAAACGAAGCAATTTACATTTAGATTGACGGGACCCGACATAATGTAATTTCATTAATTTTCATTTGATTAAGAAAATGTCAAGTTTACAGTGTTAGAATTCCGTCGTTGTAGTCTTTAAAAACCTTATTCTAGGTTGCAGATGACGTGCTGCTGAACATCCAACAAGTCATTTTCGTAGGTAGTCGAAGCCAGAATCGAATGGGTAGCATGAACTTGGTATCGACTCGGCATCGATTCGACAAATAAAAATGTAACTCTTATTTCATTGCAATAAGGGCTATTGTTTAGAATTTATCGATTCTATCTGTCAAATTAATCTAATCGACGCGTACATGCTAGCATAGCTGTTTGTAGAGCAATCGCTCGGTAAGCGAGATGTCTCGATTCGAATCCCGGTTCAGAACTCCTCACATCCCGATCTGTGTTTCTATACCGCAATTTGAATGCAGAAAATCTAAACTGCTTGGAACGTAAGACTGCGAATAGAGAACGGATACGAAATTACAAATGCTTCTTGAATTCAAGTCTATAGCGCTAATAGCTAGAAGAAGTGTTGCCTGTAGCTAGTTATCTACGGTAGATGATCATGCTCGTAGTAATTAAGTTGCAAAGGTCACGAAGGGGAGAAACCAGTCTTGTAAATGACGCATCGTAAACAGTAATTTGTGGCCAAGTTATTATTATCATCAGAACTTGAGAACCCGCCATGACGGATCATCTAACGAATTGTTTGACAGTGATTCGTGTTGCATTTGTGTTGAACGATTGATGGGTATTGAACCATACTATTCTCGTAACAATAAGTTAAACGATTGATGGGTATTGAATCATACTATTCTCGTAACAATAAGTTAAACGATTGATGGGTATTGAATCATACTATTCTCGTAACAATAAGTTAAACGTTTCTATGTTTTCTATGTTGTTTATTATGTCTTCTACTCCTTATTGTAATTCATTGTTGGTTTAATTTATAATATAAAATGAAGCTACTTATTGTTAATTTATATTGTTGTAAGAATATATTTTTTTATCGCAATCCATCGCTTTGGATAATCTAAATATTGCGGTACAAACTAGAAGATAAATTTTTCAGTCTGCGCACTCGCCGTGAAGCAAGAGGTCGTAGGTTCGAATCCGGGCCCAGAGGAATTTTTGCAAAATATATGAAATTTGTTTCTAATTGATCTTTTATAGTTTGTAATGCAATACTAATACAATATTAAAGCCGATTCTGAAGGCTTTAATTTTAGTTTTAGTGCTGTCAAAACTTGAATTTTTCCAAAGAAATTTAGCTTCTAGTCCTTACATTAAAGGACCATTTTGTAATGAAGAAAATTTAGTTTTGACAACACTAAAACTAAAATTAAAGTCTTCAGAATCGGCTATAATGTATTGTTATTGAAACTCAACGCACAAATGAAACTCGTCCATTTAAACAGCTTTTCTATGAGAGCTATGCAAAATTCGATGCTTTTTTTTTTTTGGAGTAATTTAAATGATGGGTAGGAAGTAAAAAAAAGTAGCTAATTTCGCTACCAAAAGTGGGTCATATGGACGAGTCCTACCTAAGTTTCGAGTTTTGCCAACTAATCTTATTTAACCTTATATTTAGCTTTGTATTTCAAATTAACTAACAGAGACATTTTTCTCGTAGATGAAATAGTCCCGGCGAGCAACGACCCCGCTCTCCACACGATGCAGACAGTGGGACGTCTGTCGGCGGTGGCGGCGCGGCGAGTGTGGGCCAACCTCGCGTACAGAGTCAACGAGCTGAGGCAATCCGGTGAGTTTGTACGCAGAGAGTCAACTCTGGTATTCACCGGTTATAGCTGTCAGCGGTAGCTCAGTCGGGAGGACAAGGGACTTTCAATCTTAAGATCCGGCTTCAACGCTGGTCAAGCATGCACCAATGAGTTTTTTAAATTTACATCCATAGTACCTATTTGTATATTTACCACTTCGTTAGCTCACTATTACAAAGTTCTATGTAAAAAAAATTGGAACAACACAAGGTTCTATGTGTCATTCATTAGCTATTGTCACATAGAACCTTGTATTATTCCTATTTTTTCTACACAGAACCTTATAATAGTGAGCCAACGACTTGCTGAACGCTATAGAAAAGCTGTATGCACTAAACATAGTGTATTTGTGCCCCAAGTACGGCGATAAGGTTCAAGTTGTTGGTGAAAAGAAGGTGTACCATAGTTGACTCTCTCAGTGACCCCCTCGGGGTTTTATGTCGTGACGTGACGATACGTTGTATGAAGTAGCCCATGGTAGAGTATTGTCTCTGCCATATCTCAAGTCAGCCTCATTCATGCAGTACCTACACAACTAGAAATATTCATTAATTGATAGAAAAAGTAAAAAAATCTAATATAACTTAATCTCCAACAGGCATAGAGCTCGACGTCCGCCGCTACATAGCAGCCCTCTTCGCAGCGCTCCACCTCGCTGACGTCACACGCCAACAGCAGCAGGAAGCTAACGGGGAAAACAAGGTCAAAGAGAACCAGGCGGCGGAACCGGCCCCTAAAACAGAAACCCCGCAACGCACCCAGGAAACCTCCCTGACGACCACCAAGAAGGTCAAATCCACACCCGAAGCAAAGTCCAGCGCTACGAAAGAGGTTGCGGCCGAGAATTTGAATTCGGAACAATAGATTTAAGTTTTATTTTTTTAATTTATCTCACAACGCAACGTCAGGCTTAGTTGTAGTGCGCGCACCCGCTCCCGCGTGTGTGCGTTTCGAAACGTATACGTGCACGCATTACTACAACCAAACCTAACGTCGCGTCGTGAGATAAAAGTATTTTATATTATTATTATTACAGCCACTTCGTGAATATATATGGTGTATTCTTGTCGTTATGGCCTAAATTAGCATTTAGGAAATCATTTAATACTATTATTGTGTAAGAATTTTGATATGAATCTGTAATGTAAACTTAATGCTCTGATAGACTGTGTATTGCCTATTGTCTTTTATGAGATTTGTTTGGAAGTATTTATCGCTTTTTTACGGCAAAAAGTGTAATCATATTTTGTAATTGATCAATAAATTTTAATAATTTATACTTATTCGTTTTATTGACAAAATAAATTTAGCATTCACTACCATCTTTAAGGGGGACCGATTCGTAGCGAACACGAATATGCGAAAAAAATACGGGTGTTTCTTTTCGGAAAATTATAATCAGTTTCTGGTATATTTCAATATATAATCCAGGGATTTGAAATTGGAAAACATGGTTGAATAAATTTTCCTCGATAGAAATAATTATTGAAATGAGGTCTTCAAACACACTTTTTCTCCTCGTTTGACGATTAGGAACCATACACAGAACTCAAACATATTTTACTAGGTGTGTTTAAACAATATCTGGAAATTTGATATTTTGTTAGTTTTCTATTTTTTATAAAAAACTAACATTTTTCACTTTCGCCCTGAATCCGCCCCTCTCGCACAGCGCGATGTTTCGCTTGGAGTGACAGTGACAAAAATAAAATTCGCATAGCCTCTTAAATGCTGCATTCTGGCAGAATGTTTAAATTTTACAGGAGTGTTCTCTCGTGTAAGTGCGTCAGTCGTTACAAAGTTTTATTACTAAACCACGATTTCATACTTACTGCGTTTCAAATAACTATATTTTCAAATTAAGATAACAACCTTGTATTCTAAGATAATAACAATGAAAATTTAGAAAAATGTACAATTTCATATAATATCACTTGTATTTTATTGTTTCAATAATTTTGTAACAGAATTAGATGACTTTTACCCTCCAACATTTTGGAAGGTGGGAAAAAGAATTCATTGCCCTATCCTCTTAAACGCCCAAAGCCCTTTTAAAAGGACCTGCCCCTCTATTCTGTATCTTTAGTTGCCAACTGGACTGGATGCCTATCAACAAAAACATAGATAAAAATGGAAATTTCAAAATTGCCATTAGTGGGTATTGAACTATTTACGAACAGTGACGTCACTTCCAGTGCGAACATATACTTACACAATCGGACTTCGATAGTATATCCATGTTTTTGATGATAGGCACCCAGTCCATTTTGCAACTAAAGATACATAATAGGCCCTCTGGTTCCGCGGTGGTACCGGCCCAGATCAGTTTTTTTACATACTGAATTTAGCATCGAAATAATGGAATTTAGTATCTCAAAGTCCCTTGAAAAGGACGTTGGGACGCGTAATATAAGCCTATCTAGAAAAATGTCAGGAGGTTGTACAAAATTGAAATAGGTAGGTATATACTTTTACAAACACTAAGAGGTAAATTTCTTTCGTGCAACAAGTTTCAAGTATGATTATATGGCAAAGTTTCAAAAAAAGTCCTGCAGGTCTAGGAATTATAGGAGAAATAAAAATAAAATTACTTGGTTCAAAATTATTCGCTTATAAAACATACAAAACGAAACACCATGTCAGAGTAAATATATCTATAGAGTAAGTGAATCTTAGCAAAAACGCTCTGATTCTAACTCACGCACACAGATGCGTGCTCTACGCGCCATCTCAGCGAGGTTCAGTCGAGTCCTTGGCTCAGGCTCAGTAAAAATCTCGGCGCGGCGTGTAGAGCACGCGTCTGCGTGTGTGAGTTCGAATCTGAGCGTTTGTACGAAGATGAACTACTGTATATATATATAGGTATTTACTCTGACGATGTAACGTTCAACATTGGCTCTTAAAATAAATGTAACTCAGTTCATTTTGATGTTTCGTGATAGGGATTCCTTTGCCCTCTGTCTTTTTTTGTACTCCCTCCAATTTTTCCTGCATTTTGCCTTTTCCTTCTCCGTCATTTCTGATATTCTTTTCTGTCTTATTTGCATTCGTAATAAGTGTTTTAATCTAATTTCTTCCGCTTTGGCAGGATTCCTCTTTAATCTTTGTCTGTACCTTCTCATTCTTTCTGCTGGAGTCAAGGGAAAGTGGTCTAAAAATAAACAAATAATTTATTAGTGCGGCAATGGAGGACACCATTAGCATTTAGTAATTAGTACCCACATTTATTACCATATCAAATTCAGAGCCGTTTGCGGGTCCCACAACCTCACCCCTTTTCCCTCTGTTGTCTGCTGGTGGTCGGTAGGTACAAGGTACTTACTGCATAAATAATTGTAATAATTTTATCTGAGCAAATGTTTATTTATATGTAAAACCCTACGTACTTTGGTCTCGAGTTTATGGTAATAGGCAACTTTATACAACGTGTAACAGAAAGGTGTAACCATATTTGAAGAGCTTATTCAGTCAATGGTATAGAACTACTTTTACTATGGAACAAACCACGTATCTTGAAAAAAAAATTACTGTTTCATAGAAAAATGCAATGCCGCTCAGCCGAAGAAGCAGATTTTTTTTTCGAGATTTCATGGTTGGTTCCATAGTAAAAGTTGTTCTTTAGCATTGACTGAATAAGCTCTTCAAATATGGTTACACCTTCCTGTTACACATTGTATAAACTTCTTCATAAGGCTGCAGAAGTCACTGTAAAGGCACACAGAAAGGTTGGACTGCAGCAACAGTATCCAGTTTATATTTTCACAGAATACGTCTAACTACAGCCTCTATAACGGAAAATAATAAAAATAAATGAAATCCAAGCAAACACGTACAAAACTCCTCGGAAAAGTAGCATCTTTCAACTTTATTTGTTTCAGCTCTATTTTAAAGAAGGTAACATAGTGTAGGCACAAGTTTCAAATAGACAACACTCTATAGTAAAACAACAGATAATAAAAACTGGCCAAGTGCGAGTCGGACTCGCGCACGAAGGATTCCGTAACATTAACTATAAAAACGGCAAAAAAACATGTCTGTTGTATGGGAGCCCCCTTAAATATTTATTTTATTCTGTTTTTTAGTATTTATTGTTATAGCGGCAACAGAAGTACCTACATCATCTGTGAAAATTTCAACTGTATAACTATTACGGTTCATGAGATACAGCCTGGTGACAGACGGACAGCGGAGTCTTAGTGATAGGGTCCCGTTGGTTACCCTTTGGGTACGGAACCCTAAAAATTAGGGTTCCGCACTCAGAGGGTGCCGAATTGATCGTTAGGCGCTACTATTTTAGCGAGTTTTGAGAAAATCTGTTTGTAATGTTGACAGTTTCAAAGCTTCATTATTTAGTTGGTTTATAATCACAAAATCTCAGGATCCAAAAAGCCTATCAGAAAGGCCTATATATACCAGAAGAAAGAGGGCGAAAAACCGAGTATAGCTGGTTTATTAACTCATTCTCGGCCATTTAGTAGCTTCTCACAGTATACCCTCGATATATTGTTGTTATTTACCATGTTTTCGGGTTCCGTACTCGTATTGGGTAGTGGTACGGAACCCTTTATGCGCGAGTCCAACTCGCACTTGGCCAAATTGTAACAAGAGCAGAGGAGAGGACTAGGGAGAGGCGAGGCGACGTGGCGAGAGCGTCGGTGAGGAGAGGAGAGGAGATGGGTTATCTGTGGAGAAGTGTTAAAGTCGTCTGTGAAGACATGTGTTTTTGTTATCTGTCTGGTAGACTCTTTTCTTTTTTTTGACATTCAAAATATATATGGATATAAAACTGACAATTGGAAAAATAAAGAGAAAGAAATTGATTTTCTATATCAAGTTTATTATTCCGCATCTTCGTTACAAAATTATTAACATTGTGATTTTGAAAATTGATATATTTTTCAATTGTTTATTCACGGTTTTGAAAGTTGGAACCAACCTTTAACCTTCGGAATAAAAAAAAACATTTATCGATTTTATATATTAATTAATGATTAATTAGAATAATATTATAAGACATCTATGATTTGATATCAGACTGCTTTTGCCCGCGGCTTCGCTCGCTTGGAAGTGTTTTTTAATTATCGACAGTTTTCGGCTTTCAATAGAACAAATATAACCCATTTCATCTTAAATTTCGCAAAAATATTAAATATAATTTGCACCGATTTGCCTTATTACATAAAAAGCGATTCGGTGCAAATTTTATTTCCTCAACTATACAGATAGTACTTTTTACTACTTTGTTATACAATGTGTAACAGAAAGGTGTAACCATATTTGAAGAGCTTATTTAGTCAATGGTATAGAACAACTTTTACTATGGAACAAACCCTGAATATCGAAAAAAAAAAAAATTTACTGTTTCATAGAAAAATGCAATGCCGCTCGGCTGAAAGGTATGAAAGGGCAGATTTTTTTTTGAGATTTCAGCGTTGGCTCCATAGTAAAAGTTGTTCTATACCATTGACTGAATAAGCTCTTCAAATATGGTTACACCTTGTATAGAAGATAGTAAGTATAGGTGACCTGACAAGATCTATTTTTAACAAAACCTAAGCGTGTAATAAAATAATAAATTTGCCTGAATTTTGATGTCATCCCGAGCCCTGTGGGCCGCAGCCCGCATTGTGAGGCGTAACGTCGCGTCGTCGCGTAAACGTCTGCACTCGCCCAGATGAAGGCAGTCTAAATCTGCTGAAACTGGTCGGCTTTCCCGATCATAACACGTATTGAGGTGAGCCGTTTTTATATAAATCATGAATTATCCTCAAGTCTCATTTAATTCTATAATTACCTGAATTTGTATTGATACGAGGGTGAATCCAAAAGTTCTAAGCCCGACCTACAAAGAGATATCAAATCTTTGTAAATCTACCGTCATTTGTTAGTATGTTTTTTCGTGATTGATTGTGTGAAGTTGAAGTTCGATACTGCAAGCTATTATTTTTTTGTGATATTTTGTTTAACGCAGTCTGACGGGATTTTTCACAACAAGAAAATTTAACACCGTGCTGTGATTAAGTACCTCAATAAAAAAGGTCTTTCACCTAAAGAGATTCATGAAGATATGGAAACAACATTAGGGGAATCTGCTCCATCGTATTCCACTGTCAAAAAGTGGGTAGCTGAATTTAAACGCGGTCGGGAGACCATTGAAGATGACCCAAGGAGCGGAAGGCCTTCAACGTCTACCACTAAAGAAAACACTGACAAAATTTGTGATCTCATCCTAGGAGACCGACGATTGACCATTAGTAGGATAGCTGAGATCACAGGCATCAGTTATGGCCGAGTGCAAAACATTATAACTGTAGAATTGGGGTTCCGTAAGGTTTCTGCTCGCTGGGTCCCAAGATTGCTTTCAGCTGACCAAAAACGAGTTCGATTCACAATTTTGCGTGACTGTTTGGAACTTTTTGAGGCAGATGCTGAGGATTTTATGTCTCGTTTTGTTACCATGGATGAAAGCTGGGTTCATCACCATACTCCTGAAACAAAACAGCAATCCAAACAGAAAAGATCTGGCTCACCCACGCCGAAAAAGGCCAAGTGCGTTTTGTCAGCCAACAAAGTCATGGCATCTGTTTTTTGGGATTCGAAGGGAGTTATTTTATTGGATTATTTACCTAAAGGTGAAACTATAAATTCACGCTATTATTGTAACCTATTACGAAAACTTCGCGAAGAAATAAAAGAAAAACGGCCGGGGATGTTGCGTAAGAGAGTTTTGTTTCATCAAGACAATGCACGAGTTCACACTTCGGTTGAAACGATGGCTGTGATCCATGAATGTGGTTACGAGTTGCTGCCTCACCCACCTTATTGGCCGGATTTAGCCCCCTCTGACTATCATCTCTTTCCAAATTTAAAAAAACACTTGGTGGGATCTAAATATTCGACTAGAGAAGAAGTGATAGTCGCAGTTAATGACTATTTTGACGACCTTCCGGAATATTTTTTTTCGAGGGTATAAACTGGTTGCAGGTCAGGTGGAAGAAGTGTGTTGATCTAGATGGAGACTATGTCGAAAAATAAAAATAATTTTGAACCCACTTTTCTTTCATTTTCACGGTCGGGCTTAGAACTTTTGGATTCACCCTCGTATTATGATTGCTGTAAAAAAATAAGGGGGTAGCATGGTAGGAGTATTACCAAAAACTTCTATGTATAGACAAACTGTACTGCACTGAGTTATAGGTAGTCAACTCTCGAAAACTTGCCTGCGAGTGGGCGAGACAGAAGGTCCACCGCGAGGGCGAGCAAGCGAGACAAAAGTTCCGCTGCGTGAGCATGGTTTTGATTGCGAACAGCGTGTCTATACTAGTATACCTAGATTAGAAGTCTTTGAGTTATACATACTTAAAATACTTTTCAATGCATGTGCTCGTAAAGGCCCACTTTTTATGCATCAAAACCGAACAGAAAGTCGATTATTTTGCCCTAGGGCTTTATTATTATTTTTTTTATTTGTTTGCAATGGTTGGCTAACCTGCAGCTTTTCCTGTGTACCATAGATGTTATACTTTTTTTTCCACTGTTTAACGGCTCTGGATAATCCTTTTGAGCCAATCATAATTTAAAGTTCACAAGATTATATTTGTTTTCAGTTCCTCACATTGATTGATCTGCATTGAATAACGTAGTATGATACACGGGCGTAAAAGCAATAAATTAGGGTGAATGCTATAGCAATTGGCCTGGATACAGCAATTGGCCACTACAACTTCAATAGAAAGAAATTAGCTTGTCAATGAAACCACGCGAGGGAAAAGTACGCAAACGCATACATTGTAGTCTTATTGTTCATAATTAGTTCAGTGCGTTTGGTCTAGATGGCGTTTGACGGCAGTACGAAACAAACTTTCAAACATGTAATTTCGTGTTCTGATTTCTTAAGAAAAAAATAAGGTAAGTAAGGTAAAAAACTGATTGATAAGTGATTTGTTTTTATCAGGGTTATTTGTGTCTTATTTTACTGTAGTAGTATCATACTTAAAGCATGTATTGACGAAGTTTTCGATGTGATAATAAAACATAACCTTAGTTTATTTTGCTGGCTAATTACTATAACTAATTTCGTAAAATTTCAGCTATTGGCCCCCCCTGCAAATAACTATATTTTCGCAAAAAAAGTTTTATACCTGTTATTAATGCTTTGTAATTCCTATATTTTAGTCATGGTTTATTTCGGAGAATATTACTTTCTTGAACCTAACGGATCAGCAATTGGCCGGGGGCCAATAGCCGTAATTTTTCTAGGGGCCAATTACTACATATTGATTATATAGATTGCCACAACATGCCGAAAGTACCACAATACAGTCAAGCGCAAATGGACAAAGCTTTAGCGGAAATAGCTAATGGATTCCCTATAAGAAGTACAGCCAAAAAGTATGGGATACCCAGGGCTACCCTACAGTTCAAACGGAAATATCCAGAAGAGTTACTTTGGTCCAGAACCTTATCTCACTAGAGAAGAAGAAAAAAAAATAGAAAACTGGATAATGTGAATTAGGTAGAAAAGGGTTCCCTAGAAAAGCGGACGATATTTTAGACTCAGTTCAAAGCTTTTTGAATAAGAATCCAAGGGAAACTCCATTTAAGGATAACAGACCTGGAAAAGGTTGGCTGAAAAGTTTTTTGAAGCGTCATCCAAAAATAACTCAAAGAACAGGTGAAGCTGTTACATATGCTAGCGCATGTGTTACGGAAGCCGACATTCGGAAATGGTTTACCATTATAATGGATGCTCTTAAAAAGGCAGGCCTTGACCATATTTTGAATGAGCCTTCCAGGATATTCAATGCGGATGAATCTGGGTTTCTTACTTGTCCAAGTACAGGGAGAGTTTTTGCTGAGAAGGGTGAAGAAAACGTTTATATCGTTGATGATGGTAAAGCGAAAGAAAAAATGACCGTTTTATTTACTATATCAGCCGATGGTAAAAACGTTTCACCAACGATTGTTTACCCATATCAACGACTACCAGAAAGGATAAGAGAGAGTGTGCCAAATCGCTTTAGTATAGCACTAAGTTCCTCAGGATGGATGACAGCAGATACGTTTATATATATCATAAAAAACGTTTTTCACCCATTTTTACTGCAAAACAATATTGAGTTGCCAGTTCTATTGTTTGTTGACGGCCACAAGTCACACATGACATACGAGTTAAGTGTAGTAGCTCATTCGCTGCAAATAGAAATTTTTGCATTGTATCCGAATGCGACAAGAATTCTCCAACCAGCTGATGTTTCTTTGTTCAAGCCAGTCAAACAGCTATGGAAGAAAGCAGTTCAGGAATGGCATTTAGAAAATGTCGAAGAAGTAGTGACGAAACAGAATTTTGCTTCGATTTTGGGGAAGATTATGGACAGAATTAAACCTGACTACATTACCAATGGGTTCAGAGCATGTGGATTGTTCCCTTTCAATCCAGATGCAGTGAATTATTCCAAATGCATTGCAAAGTCAGCGCCTGCACCAGAGACTGTTGAGACAGAAGAACCGGAGAAAAAATTACCTCTATCCAAATTTAAAGACCTTGTTGGGAACGACAATTGAAAAATTTGAAAGAATCAAAGAGATAATACCGGACACACAAAATAACGAATACTTTTTCATTCTTTATAGATTATGGTATTTTTATCAGCAAAGTTCATCTCATAATGAAGCTAGCGAAGAAACTACGGAAACAGTAAATATAACTGACAGCCCAAACCCGATTCTACATGACCTGCAAGATCAAATAGAACGGATCTCGATAAATGGAAAAGAAAACCACATCGACAACCTGAGTAAAAACAAAGAAACTGCGGAAACAGGAAATATAACAATTGATAGCCCAAATCCGACTCCACATGATCTGCAAGATCAAACAGAACGGATCTCGATAAATGGAAAAGAAAACCACATCGACAACCTGAGTGAAATTAGCCCTATACATAGCTCTTTAATTACATTAGAGGACCTTGGCGTTGGGGAGCGACAGGTAGCTACAACACATGTTAAGGATAATCTGTATCGTGCTTCAACTTCCACGACAGACATAAACGAATTTTTATTGAGACCAAAGGAACCAGCTAGAAAAGGAAAAAGAAACATTGCAAGGCTGCCTTTCCACATTACATCCGCTGAGTTCCATCAGATCCTTGAAGACAAAGCTAAAGAAAAAAAACGGTTAGAAGATGAGAAAAAAGACAGAAAAATTGCAAGAGAACTTAAACGCGAAGAAAATAAAAGGAAAATGAAGGAAAAGAAAACCACAAAAACCAAAAAAAGTAAAATGTGCGATGAATCTGATTGTCAAGTATGCAAAAAAAGAGTAAAGAAAACATTTCTACGTTGCTCTGAATGCCAAAATGTTTACCATGAAATGTGTATTCCTAAATCTCACCAGATTCACATACCAGAAGACAAAGGAGACAGTTTTCTTTGTCAAAATTGTTATCGTGAACAAGGTGATAGCAGCAACTCCAGCATGCATGACGAGAGTGATGAAGAATTACTATTCCTAATAAAAGAAAGACAAAAAGAATTAGGCTTTTAGAAAAGAAATATTGAGTTTTTAAAAGAAGGCCAATTACTACATTATTACATGCAAATAACTGTATTTTAAAGGCCAATTACTAAATTTTCGAGGTAGACAAAAGAATATCATTATAATCTTAAAAGTATAATTTTTTGTGCCAAAGCTGATTTTTCATATAAGACTGAACTAAATGTTCCTTTATAAAAATAATAAATGTTTGGAAAATATTCACTAAGTTTCATTTTATGAGCCTTATAAATTCAAGTTTTCCTTAAAGGGCCAATTGCTATAGCATTCACCCTACTCGGTTACGTTTAAATTTAAATCGTCCTCGTAATTTATTCCTTTTGGCCCTTGTAGCATAAACTACTATTATATGATTTAAAATTAAAAAGCTGTAATCTAGTACTTAATTCATTTTAATACTTTGTTAATTACAAGAACTCTATACAATAACTTACAAATGTTTATGTCTTGAATTTCATTTTAGGCCAAATTACAGTCAGAATGTTAGCAAAATAATGATAGTATACAAAATTTGTTCAGATATGCTATTTGATATGGGAGAAAACACTGTTTTAAAACTTAAAAAGATCCTCAAACTAGGTTGCCAAGGTGGTCTACCTTATAGCTAAGCCTATCAGAATTTGGACACACCACGGGTGGCTCTTGCGCACCATAGTCACCTGATATTCATTACCTCACTGCGGCTCACAAGTATCTGATAATCACAAGCTGCCAAGGTCTACCTTCACGCATTATTAACATCAGCCTATTTCATTTGGCACCAACTACTGTTTATTGGAAGTACCAGAGAATTAAAACAAATAATTAAGTACGATAAAAAACATTGCAAAGCGAATAAACCAATCATTATAACCTCAACACAGTGCAAAAATTATGCGTATCTTTTGTGTAAAAACTCCACACCTCCATAATACTTAAAGATAACTAAAAATAATGGACGAAAACGAAAGGATACTAAAACTCAAACCTAAACTAGTACGAATAAAACATAATTAATAACAAAGCAAGTTTGATAAATGCAATTGCGCTTCATTTAAATATGTAAATGTAGAATTGCATCGAAAAATATTCACTTAAACGATAATGCTATGAGCATAGTGTAGGGAACAATACAGCGAGATCCCAAATGGTTTCCTACACCAAGCGAGTGGTCGCGAAGACCCGGAGAGAGGTGATGCCTTAGCCGAGGCCGTGGTCTTCGAAGAACCCTTGTGGCGTCTCCTCCTGCAACAATGGTCATCACTGAGCCTGAGTCGCTCGTGGCTGGTTAGCCTTCGCTTTTCGGCGACAAACATTTGACTGTATATTTTCATCTTGGAGTTAATAAGACTCTTAACTAATGGTCTACGTTCATAAAAAATATAACAATGGAATCAATAGTTTTTTTTTGTGGTACCCAGAAAAATAATAAAAGTCCTGTTTAATATTTTCAATCGAAAGTAGTTTATTAAATAAAAATAATTTTGATGCAAAGGAATGATAATTGATTACTTTCTTAATTAAAAATATTTAGTCAACACTTATTTATAATCATTATTGCACACATTTAATTCTAAATCTAAAATGTGTTAACATTATTTATTCTTGTTGAATTGTAGATTAGATTTAATTTACAATATAATTAGACAACGTATTTTTCAAGTGATTTTCGGGATTAATATATTATAGGTACGTACTAATGTGCGATAAAATTTATTTACATACCCTACCTAGGTAACTCTTATAAAAATATAAACTTTTTGTAATAGAAAATATGAATAGAAATTAAACATTGATACTACGGCAGTATGTAGGTATTACCACCAAATTCTCGTGATTAACATGATAAGGACTAAAATAAACATTATAAACCCTGAAAGTAGTTTTTCACTTATTTAATTTGGCACCTAAATACTTTTAAAAGTAGTATATATAAAATAAATTCGGATTTCTTGTTAAATGCAATGTAGAAATGTAAGAAATAATATTAAAAAAATATAACACTTTTAAAATATTAGAAAAGGTAACAATTTTTGGTAGCATCAAGGACCTAGCGAATTATCTAGTTAAAATACGTTACCTACCTATAAATACAAAGACGTAAAATATTAAAAAATACGACCTCCTATGCCTAAAAAATCACATCAAAATGGAATGCTTGTAACCTTTGTGACTATAGGTTAATTTTGAACACTATTGCGAAAATCAGACTTCTTTACCAAGTTTTTCAGTTTCTCGGCAAATACCATAAATTTAGTACAGAGAAGCGTTTGTCGGAAGATAGTTGTTGCGTTTGGTATCGATGTGTAGGAAGGAGGTCCTCTCAAAGCAGGCCGACCTCCCGCAGCGCCGCATCGACCGTTTCATCCTACGCACAGTGGACAACACTACAATATACCATTTATACATAACACCCTACATCTCGATAACGTTAAGCCTGTTACTCAGTGTACTTTCAATCATGCATGAATACCTAAAGCAAAGAATGAAACTATAACTTTGTAACTTGATAAGTAATTATTTAGTACATCTTACAACTTTTTATTTTTGTTTACTGGATATAATAAATAAAAATAAAAATGTATTTATATTTTCGTTATGTGTTTCGACCGTACATTATATAATTTGTCGTCGTGGTCGAATAAAGCTTTAGAATTAACAGATCGGG
This sequence comes from Ypsolopha sequella, assembly GCA_934047225.1. Classification (NCBI taxonomy): domain Eukaryota; kingdom Metazoa; phylum Arthropoda; class Insecta; order Lepidoptera; family Ypsolophidae; genus Ypsolopha; species Ypsolopha sequella. The sequence continues at coordinate 26,665,733 of OW203990.1, read as the reverse complement.
AATCTTTGTAACAAGCTTACGTGTCCGCTTGGCTGAGGCATAACTAAAAACTACTGAGCCAATTGAAATTGTGAAAATTCCGAGAAAATACCAAGTGGCAGAACATGTATTTCTTACACCGTCTTATAAAATCCCATGAGAATGTCCACTGATGTTCATGATGGAAGTTCGTTCGGAGTTATTTCTGACCAACCAAGCTAATCCTAATGAAGATTATATAGTAGTCAATTAATTGTTGTAAGTAATCCCATGTTTTATTGTGCAAGTTTGCAAAAAAACCCTAAATTGAGCGAGTTATTTGAATGAATTCAATCAGAACAATTGAAAATATTAACGTATTTAAAATTAAACTAAAAGACTTTCTGATTGATAAAATGTACTATACAATTGATAATTATTTGAATGATATCTGTTAATATTGATTTTATTTAGTTTAAGAATGTACTAATATTTAATGTAAATAACTTTGTATACTTATAATTGTACTTTATTCGTTAATTTTAACATTTAACATTTGTACGTCTAACGGCAGAGCATACAGGGATAAATTATATTATATTTCATGTTAAATCTTTATACCTATGTCTCAACAAATAAAAGTTTTGAAGTTTGAAGTTTGAAATCTATCGCCTAATATACAAAATTCGCATAAAATATAAATTATATAAATATTTGACAGTGCGTTCAGCATTGTAATCAATCATATAAGAGCCACATTCAATTTGTTACGATATAAAGAGTCACTTATGAAATGAAGACATTACAGATAAGGCCAGCTAGGCGTGTTCATTTATTTGCATGATAAGCAGTGATCAAATGCACCTGGCATATAACGTATAGCCGATCAGGCCAGAGTCCAAATATCCTACATATGTTTCCATAATTTCCAAGTGTTTTGAACGTTTTCGATCCTGTAACGCTCTCAAATATTTAGACACCCATTATTATTTAGTTGCATCCATCACCTATATTCTATGAGCTAGCCACATTACATACATAATCACCTTCGCCCCCGTGGCTAGTAGTAATAGAGACTATAGTTTTTATTTGCTGTATGTGTACGATATTTCATCCTAGGATAAAATAAATCATAAGTCGGATCTTCTAAATTACGCAATAACTGGTAAGTTTATCTTTCCCTGTCAATAGTCTTGCCACATTAGTAAAATATGCTTGCCACATTAGTAAAATTAATTTGTTATTCAACTCTTCTAGTTTATAGGATTAACTTGGTTATGAATGTTCATCATGGGTATGGGGCGAGGAAGGGAGGGAAAAATAATTAAATGACATCTGAAATAAATGCTTCAATTTACTTGAAAGCTGAACGCACCTTCAAGGATGCACCACCCCGTGTACAATGACCACGCCACGAGGAATTTAGGAAAGGGCGTGCAAGAAAACAGGTTTTTAGTCACAAAACAAATGTATTTCCTTTACCGAGTACAGTAAATGCATTTCAAACAACCAAATACATTACAGACAACCAAATATAGTTTAACCAAACCGATACAACAACTCAGGGTACTGTTTCATCATATATGCCTTTTACCTTCAGGTAGTGGTTAAATTATACTAATAGGAATCAAAAACATTGTTAGTTTAAGTCATCCTTGAATAATATTAATAAGGAATGTGAGATTAAATAGAAGAAACTAAGAAAGTTAGTATAAAATATATGATTTAATATATAGTCTTGATAATCAAGGAAAATATGACAAAACCGTGAACCTTATAACATTACAGAATCGATTATTTCTACACAAATAACAAGCAACAAATTACATGGACTATTTATGTTACAGCAATAATAACAATACTTAAATAACTAAAAATACCAATTCTGAATACTTGACATGATTTAACGATCTAAAATGAGATTTCATAATAATACTAGAGTTACACTGGATTGAAATGTAGATTTTTCTAGAGTCAGTGTATGTCGAGTTAAGGCCAAAAGGCAATGATAGTGGAAATGTCTTCTAAATATGTATGAAAGCAGCTGGAACATAATATTATATCGTTTAATGTACTCGTATATGAACACGAATCCAACTACGTGGGACTTACATGAGCAGAAGGACTACTGTAATGGTTTGGAAGGCCACGTACAAAAGTGCTAACGATCCGAATAATTTTGAAAATATATGCGAAATCGATTATTCACTCGTAATCATAATATAACTGAATAGCTAATGGACCGTCAGCTGGCTGTGTAGCGGTGGACGTGGATGTGAAAGGGTTAAAAGTTTTTTTTTATACAAACTAAATCTATTTTAATAACTTTGTGGATATATGATAATTGCCGATACACACAGACAGCTGCATGTATGTGGGGGGAAAACTCGTCAGCTGAAGCTGTAAAAGTGTACCTTTGCTGTAGCTGAAGGCTTTTCCACCCTTCAGCAGCTGACTTTTATCGTCAATCTTATCTTATTATAAATATTATCATATACCTAAATTTCAATGTTACTTAAATAGTTTTTTTTTTGTAAAATAAAACACTTTAATCATTTTACATCCATACCCGCCGCTACCCAGCCAGCTGACGGTCCATTCGTTGTTCACTTATGATTATGTTATGAGTGAACAATCGATTTTACATATTGATTCCTCGGATCGTTAGCACTTTTGTACGCGGGTATGAAGCCTATAAAAGAATGACTAAAATAGTAGGAACTACGAAATAAAATATTAGGTGCAAACCTATGAAATGTCCGTTTTGTATGGAGAATTTGAAGAAAACTCAATTTTCGGTACTAACATTTTTGTATAAGAATGACAAATCCAAATTTTATACATTATTTTTGTGTCTGAGACAACATTAAGCTAACAGCAACATTAATTTAATTTTTGAAAAGTGTCAGCGCTAAAAAAATATAACGAATCTTGAAAATGGAAATGGATGGCATTAAGGACAAACTTTTTTTGAAAATTTGATTATAGTTATCAGACTGGCAATAAAAACAACATTTTATCCGTAGATGTAAAACCTTGAAATCAACTTTCAAAACAAAAACACCATAGCTATTAAATAACAGGAATTATGAACTCATGAATCTGTAAGAAAATTTCTTCAACTTCATAGGTTTGCACCCAATATCACAAATTATAAGCTCTCGTGCAAAAGGAAAGGAACAACAAAAGCTAGTACGAAGCACGTGACTATTCATAAAAGCGTAGATATAAAGTGTATTTATCGTGCAGTGGAATCCGGGGCAGATTGCCGTCAGTGCAATAGTCCATCGTTCAGGTCCTGATCGCCGACAGAGCATGCATACGTCACAAAACACAGGTCAAGTTAGCTTGGAGGAGACAGTGTGCGTCGCAGGGTCTTTTTGCCATTAGGTTGACAGTGCGTCAGGTCTGTGTATGACGTTTGACGGACTTTAAGGTTCGATTCTTCGGTTTTGTAACAAAAATATATATATATATATACCACCAAAAATACATTCTAACAATGCAAAGACAACTCTTAGCTAAAAACAATTTGTACAAAAACTGTACCACATATATACAAAGGCATTAAAGGATTATTAAATGATATAGTGGCTTCAAAACAACGGAATTTTCCATAGCCGCGTATTTAAGATTTTTCGGAATTAACAGCAAAATTCACGACTATCTAAAACTATTATTTTGAATGTACAATAATATAATTAGAGTGCGTTATAAACTAGAAAATATCAATTAGAAACAAATTTCAAGTAAGACAAATATTTTGGAAAATATCCTCAGGCCAGGATTCGAACCAGCGACCTCTTGCTTTCACGAAAAGCGCGCTACCGACAGCGCTATTTTATCAAAATATTTGTCTTACTTGTAACTTTCTGATTGATATTTTCTAGTTTGTCATGCACTCTAATAATATTTAGACCATCCAAAGCGATGAATTTCGATATAAAACATAATTATACTGTGTTACTACAAAACGGTGTTTAACTTTAGACAGTGTTTAAATATGTTGTTGTCGCCTTTTCTTTCATATTGTAAGAAAGTATTTTCAGATTTAAACACTGTCTAAAGTTAAACACCATTTTGTAGTAACACCGATAATCTACAAAAAATTTCGTTAAAAACAGTTTTTTCATAATGTACAATCTTTCTGTGCATTGTTTTTGAGCCTAATAACTATTTCTGGTGATATTGTTACAAATTACGAAGACTCGGTCCTTAAGTGTCAAAGAAACAGACTATGAGGAACCCAAAGCGAGTCTACGGAACCGGAAGAAGTGCTGATACTTTTGAATATTACACATACTAATGTAGTTTATAATTCTACCAGGCTAACTTCCTAAGTGATAGAAGTGTAGTGCATGTTTGTTAGAAAATCCTATAAATTGCATTTTATGTATGCATAGTATTTTTGATAAGTATATTTTTGTATCCTTACATCTTGAAAATCACTACGACTAAAAAGTATTAAATACTTTTATTTTATCTTAGCTTTTTTATCATGTATTTAATCTGAGACAGTGCCGCTACTGCACTAACATACATTGGTGATATGTAACATTTATAATGTACTTTATATTATAGCAATGTGAAAGGCACTACACAGGCCACTGTCCTCTATTCTGGTCCACGTAAGTAATTTTTAAAGCCTAATTTATATATTATTAATATTTAAAACCTAAGTGTAGGCAATATGCAGATATCACAATAATATCTTCTACTGAACACATGAGCTCACTAGGTAATAGACTAGATATTTATGTAAAGTGCACAAAATATAATTTGCACTGATTTGCCTTGTAACTTATAAGGAAAATCGGTGCAAATTATATTCCCTGAACTATAACTACATTTTTATAATATTGCATGAGTAATGTTTATTTAGGGTACTTTATACGAGTGATTACATTTAAAATATATTCATAGAGCATAGTAAAAAATGTGAATGGCAAAGTTTCAACGTAGTAACGGGCCATTTCATTCAACTTATCTCAACAGCCTCAAAATGCAAATAGGTGTGGGAATGTGTGTGTGTAGTGGCAAACTGCCTAAATGTGTAGTTATAGTCTGTATACCTAGATAATAAATGTCAACAAGTAATAACGTAGTTTACTCATTAAATCCCTCCCCAATCAAAATTTTCGTAAATATCAAATTTATGAACAAATGGACATTTGAAAATAAATATTCATACAATAACAAAACAACCATAAGCAATAACAATGTTTAAATATCCATTATTCAAAGTGCCTTCCTCGTCATTATAAACGTTATTCTGAATACAGATCCAATTACTCTACATTGGATAAGGCAACCTTCTATATCACCACCAGGCGAGCAAAACTTTTGAAATATTTATAATGTTTAGAACATACAGGCTGTTAAGATGAAGTTGCGGAAGCCGAAAACTGGCAATAGAACACGTCCATAAGAACAAACTTTCGTGAAAAAAATCGAGAATTAGAGTAAAAAAAAAACATTTGTTTCATACAACGGTCGGGTCGGGTAGCTATGTAATAGTCTAAGAGCTAGCGACCAAATCGGTTATGTGGCTTCAGCTGTATTGAAACTCCGATAGCTACTTCCCTGAACAACCTTTTCCGATAATCTTCGTGCTGGCAGGCCGCGAGCGGTGGGTGCGGGTGTAGTAGGGTGGGGAAAAAAATGTGGGCTCAGCGACTTTATGTAACGGGAATACAGCTGAAGCCACATGACCGATTTGGTCGCTAGCTCTCAGTCTATAACTTTTCCATGGAGCAGCTGATTTTTTTTGCGCGATTCGTGGGTTGGTTCGTTTGGACATGTACTATCGCCAGTTTCCGGCTTCCGCAACTTCATCTTAACACCCAGTATAGGCGAATTATAGTAAACACAGTTGACTCAATGCTACCACAGAATATTAAAACGGAACCCTAACTAGAAAGCTTGTCTGCTGTCAAGATCTATATATATCTCAGGAACGGCTATAAGTATCAGGTTGATATTAATACCAAATACCAAGGCTCTTGGTCCCTTATTTCTATAAAAAAATTAGACTTCTAACTCAAAGCAGTATTCAATTAGTATAATATTAACTATCTGAAAAGTCTGTGGTTTGCTGTAACATAGAAACAACAATTTTAATCTTTAGACTTGTTTGTATGTGCAGAATAGACAGACACTTGCTGTGTTACTACAAAATGGTGTTTAACTTTAGACAGTGTTTAAATCTGTTGTTGTCGCCTTTTCTTTCATATTGTAAAAAAGTGACAGCAAGAGATTTAAACACTGTTTAAAGTTAAACACCGTTATGTCTAGATAGACACACATCATGTTAAAACTACTTAACAGATTTCAATGGAGTTATTATTATTGTAAACTTTAGTGTCCCAGGAGTAGCTGGAGTCATTAAATCAAGCTACATCAAGAGAAGTCTTCACAAGAACCTATACTCGCCAAGGGTTAAGTTCTAAGGAATCATTTAAGTCTACGCTAAAATCCATATTTATCTCATCTCATGACACATAAAGTTCTGGGCAAAAGCTACACATAAATATGTAAATAAACTGTGTTTACTGTAATTTGTCGTATTTTCTTCTGCATGTTTTAATTAGACAATAATGACAGAAATTTTAAATTTCTGTTGCGTAAATTTTTGGCAATTTATATATCGCAAGAAAATGTAACGAAGATCATTACTGTAGCAGGACAGAAAAATATTTGCAATGGGAAGTAATCGAGGCAGGGAATCGAACCCAGGCCTCTCTATTGCCCTTTGAAAATATTTAATTGTTCATTTCACATGGTAATCTCATATTTAATAAAACAATATCTAGACGAGTTCATTATCCTGGCTACTGACCTCTTGCAATAGGTCCTGTGCCGCGATGGCCTTCAGCACATTCTTCTTACTGGTCTCCTGCAGCTCTCCGCCCAGCACCAGCTCATCAAGGATGAAGTATGCCTTCTCGAAGTTGAAGATTATGTCTAGTTCACAAACCTGGAAGGAAGACCAAATTAATTGGTGCTGTTCTTCCTTTAACTAAAAGGGACCAGTTACAGTGATTTATATCTACTCCCATACTGCAATTGTAATTACAACATCACAAGCAGTTTTATAAGTACCTACATTGTTTATCTGATGTTATAATATTACATTATAACACTGCGATTCTGTGCTGCGATTGGCCCAATTTATTATAACACCGTTAGAGAATCAACAATTCTCCATCATAAAATCAACAACAGCCACACCCCCTTATCCTGATTGGCCTTCAAAGCAGCATTACCGCGACGATGCACCCGAGGTTCATGAATGTTCTCCTCATTTTTGGTGAAATTGTTATTTGAAAATATTATAAATAATGAAGATATTTTTGATGGTCGTAGATAAAATATTGTGTGCAACTGAACATAAATAGACATTGGAACACTTGTGCAAAATTAATAATGTCTCAAATTATGTTACAGTTGCACAAAATACTATTTTGTTGACCTCAAGGCTTTTATAATATTGCTCGTCTAAGACGCCGTGTAAAACAAGCAACCATAGCCCATAGTATCTTTGTATGGTTGCTCAAAACAACCAAAGATTAGCTGTCAATATTATGGTTCCTAGTGAAAATTAAAAGAAAAATGGAACAGTCCTCTCTAAACCAGGAGTCACGTAAGAAAATTATCCAAAAGGAGATGTTTAGGACAAATGAACATTTTAAAATAAGTAGATTATCATGAAGAAACATACACTGCCAAAGTATTTGTCGAGCAGTTCCACATAGCGATGGATTAACTCCAGAGTGAGAAGCTCGTTGTCTTCCTGCTCCATCGCACAGCAGAAGTACAGAGAGGCATACCTAAAAATAATAAGAATTTTAGGGCTGTTGGCTGGGTTTCGGAATTGTAATATCAGCAGAAGGCTGGAATTTTGTACTGCTTTCCAAATACAATGCCCCATATCGATGATGAAGTGACAAGAACTCCTATCTCCAAAAACATGATTTTACAGGAAATAAAAGAAACTCTTCATTTGCTTATGTAATTACTTATGAAAAAAATATCTTACGTGGATTTATTATTATTACAACATGAATGTAGAGAATCAACTTAGCTGTGACTGCTAGTGCATGTAAAATTGCATTTTCAGTTCATCTACATAAGAAACTCAATTTGGCCAAAATGTAAGTTAGGAGTTCTTGCCACTTCATCGTAGATATATATAATGATTATTTTTTTAATAAACTACCTTCACACAGAAGAAGGTTCTTACAGTGTGTGTTTTAGCCAATGTTTATTCGCCTCTGAAGATAGCCGCAAGAGGCGACGCAATAGCCGTTTTACGGTGTCAGGGGGACGTTACAGCACACCCCCCGCTCGCCATTTACCAGGTGTCAACACTATGCGTAAGTGCTACGTCCGTACACTACACACGCGTGCGTTGCATGAAAAGTACCTTCGAGGCAAAATTCTATGATTCGTTAAGTTTATCGATGAATCTGTTATAGTTTATTGTTTTTGTTGTTGTTATGCCTTGCGGACGTTATAGCGTTTTAAGGCGACAATGTAGAAAAATGGTGTTCATATTAATATGTTTTATTTATACAGTTAAGATTGCACTAAAATAATAAATAAATAATAAAATAGGTAGGTACAACAAGTACACCTCCCCACGTATAGTAAATATTTAATAATCAACCATTGATATTATTTTTTCTTTGACTGTACTTGCGCAAGCTTGCACTCGTAACTCATTCAGAGGCGACTAAAAGATTGGCTTCTGTGTTACAAGAGTTCATCAAATCTAAGAGTATATTCATTAGCTTGATTCGTTCACTGCTGGATATAGGCCTTTCCAAGCTTTTGCCATTTTTGGCAGTCCTCCTGGAAGAAATATCCATACTCTGATAAGCTGGGCAGGCAGGTTGGTGAGCACGGAGCTGAAACACTCAGATCAGTGGCGCCACTGCCCGTCAACAGTCTATTTATATATAGGTACTGGCAATTGGGGGATGGATATACCGCTATCATAAAAACATAAAATTAGGATCAAAAATGAATGCAACAAAAACAAAACTCTATATCAATTTTGCTGAAATAGACAAATGTGCAAATGACAAAAAATTTGAATATGTCTACCTCCACAAATTAATCTCCCCAAATGACCACACAAGGAAATCAACAAGCATTTTTGATCCTTATTTTTTTCATGAAGTATCTATTACAATATTATATTATATTCTACAATGGGAAGAACAGATTAAAAACACGCTGTCTATAAGATCTGGTCCAATAAAAGTAATCACATGCCGTCTCATCTAGTTCGCCACGAAATGACATTGCCACCGCGAGCGTTTACAGATTCACCAACACATGCAAGCATATGCGTGTGTTGTATGCTTCTACTTCCGCAGATCACCTGTACTAACTGCAGCCATGCTTCAGTTGTTGCTTTGCTGCGACTCTGTCCGCCTATTTTTTACATCAATGTTTTAAACATATATCCGGTGAACTAGTCCCTGCATATAACTAACGAAAATTATGAATAGTTATCAGTAACATACGCCAAATATTCAGTTTACCTCTTGTAGACAACCTTGACATCCTTCCATTCAAGGAAGGAGCACATTTTGGGCTTCCTTGCCAGCACAGTGGTGATCAGCTCACGAGTGATCTTCTTCTTCAACTTGTCTGGATGCGCGACGTACCATTTCTGTAACCTGAGCTTGCCTTGCCGGCTAAACAGAAGCATGAACTGCATCTGAAAGAAAAGTTTGTCGTAGGTTATTTGGTTAAAAAGGAACCGATGCTACTACAGTCAAGGTGTCGATAAGGGGCCAGATAGAATAACTTATCCAGACCCCAGCCCATATATAACTATAAATGATGCCGTAGAATGTTCGGAGGCAAGAACACCCAGAAAGTGTTGATGCTACTGACAGTGTAATAGTTGATAAGCTACGAATATCTTACCATCTTGGAAATATAACTACGCAAGGAGACCTAAGGAGTGATTAAATATGTTATTGATGCTATTAGCACATAATTTACAGCATGTTTTCCTAGAAAGAATTAAAAATCACATCACAAAGTGAACGAAATAAATTTAATCATCTGTCATCTGACAAGTTTAGTATTGATGACGTCATGTGCGACAACCGACCCTGCGGTCCGAAATAGAATTACAATGGATCAAACTCAGAATAATTCTCAGAATAAGGAATACAAATAGAAGCCTGACTAAAATAAGAACTGGGCATTAGCCATTGTACTCATCTAACGTAAATTACTCCTGTGTGCGAGTGAATGAAACGACGGACCGCACTTACTTTATATTTTTTCCTGGTGTGTCACTAGATTGAACCAAACAAATGTCAGATGGATGTAATTTGGATGTATTTTAAAAATTATAATACCATCAAATTAAATATGTCTCATCATTGTATCGTTGTGTTGTAATATCGTACGTTGCGTGCATCACATCTTAATTTGGTGGCATCGAAATGTCTATTGCATTTTGCGAAAGTTTACAGCTTCACCGAGAGAAATTAAATATTTTGGTGCTCTTCCTCTCAAAATTCGTGAAAGTGTGATTTATTATTGTTTGTGTTGATTGTTTTTTTAACATTGTAATAAAATGTCTTGTGCGATTGAAGGCTGTAAATCGCATACAGGAAGAAAAGAAAACAACAATGAAGCAATATCATTTCATCGGTGAGTTTTGATAGTTTTTATGTTAATAAGTTGCAGGATCATACCTAAAACTCAGTAACAATAATAGTAGTTCTTGTAAATCATACTCGTGTTCAATTCTACACCGATATTTGCCTGTTTTATATAGATTTTCTGCCGACTACGAGAGGTTATGTTTTTTCGTATAGTGATGTACTAAAGTCCGTGTGGCCGTGTGGCAAACTATCGAACATTGGTTCCCGCGGCAGCCGTGCATAAAGGTTAATAGAGTAATGAGAGGTTTTCTTTTTGAGTATTAAAAAAAAAACATAGTTTCCCAGAACTCTGTAGATGGTGTTGAACTGACTACGTTGCTAGGTGCCAAAGCCAAAACGATTGAAAAAAAAACATTGCGTCACGTCACGTCACGTCACATACGCTCGTTGGTTGATGACATGTGTCCTGAGCATATTATGTGCGAATGCTTTGTTATGGTCCGTCCAGGTTTAAAATGTACCATGGCTTGTACTCATTGTGCTTTACGACTTTCATCTTTAGGAAAAAGATGTATGCCTCCATTTTTATACAAATCCACAAGGCACAGACTTCTCTTCTTTTTCTCTTGGGAGATTTTCTTTCTGGCTTAGAAAACCCATAAAAAGACTGCTAATTATTTTTTTCTTTTTCCTTGTTGTTATTATTTATTTATTTTCAAAATGTCATTGTGATGTGATGTGACAATGACATTAATTACTTTTTTATGTACGTTTCGTTTTACGACCTCAAAATTACATCCAAGTGCAGTAATCAAAAAATTATGTGACGTTCCGTTCCTTGCAGTAACTTACCAAGTTCAGCGCCATCTATCCAGCGACTAGGGAAGAGTAAAAAAAAAAAGAAAAGAAAATCCCTCATTGCAGCGCGAGTTAAAAGAAAAATAATGCCGAATAAATATCGCTATATTTTTTTGTTACAGATTTCCAAAAAGGGAAGAATTAAAAAGTGAATGGCTTAGACGAATAATTTGACCAAATTGGGCAATTAAAAAAGCGGTCATATTTGTTCGAAACACTTTACGTCGGATTCTTTTAGACCAAACGAAAATTTAAAATGGAGACTTTTAAAAGCAGATGCCTTACCAACGTTATACGAGTATTTACCAGATACAGACACATTGGTAACCTTTAAATAATTATGTATAATTGCATTATCAATCTTGTTTGTAGGTACGTGCTTGTACTATACTATAGTATATTAACTCGATAATTTTTCAATTTTGGGCAACAGAACCAGTACCTATGGATGTCTGTGGTTTAGAAAAGTGCATACTTCTATGTTCGCAAATCGTTCTGAAAGGCCTGTTCGTTCACGTTACTGCCGTGATCGACTTCACGAAGAAATTCCGCAGATCAAGACATTTTCGTACATACTTAGTGGTTGACAATAAAAGTACTTTGACAGGGTAGTTCTATCGTGAAATGAATTTTGGGAATGCTTATTGACTTGAACTGCGCATAATTTGATTTCTTATTACAGGTTATTAGGTATTTTAATCGTTAATTATTTGTTATTAGTTTTTATTCAAGATAAGTTGATGTTTATTTCATAGAAATAAAAAAAAATGAAATTACCTCTGTAGTAATTGCGCTGTCATCGCTCATCATTGACATAATATTATTATTACGAATCCTATAAGTCTATGATTATTATGATTTCTATTGTTGCGATTAATTCCTTCTTCCTTGATTGAACAAAGACGCGACATCAACGAACATCTATTTGATTGAGTTAAGAGGCGACTTAAAAAGTATCCACTTAAATAGTTTACGGTTATATCTCTGATACAAGCTACAGCATTTTTTGTACTAGAAACAAGCACAATTTTGGACTTATCTTATGTACCTACCTGCCTACTATATAGTAATTTGTACTAATTGCAAAAAATTGCTAAACGAAAGATATCCTTTTATTAATTCCTTATTTACACAATATAACATATGTCCCACCCCAGTGGAGACCACTTTGCTATTAATTCTCTTGGCCTCCTTCCAAAGCAAGAGGATGTCACCAGAAAGGTCGGTGCCTCCTGCATTCTCTTTTTTTTCACACTTTGATACGATATGATGTGTGGTAAGGAGATTGGTCGCGGTTCATTTCGATTTGGTTTATTTATCGTAGTCAAAAATCGACATTGTTACATCACTAGCAAAGCAACGAACTAGTGACAACCTACCTAATTAAGAAAAAACTAATACATATCCATCTCTCTCTAACGCACTAAAATGTCGTAAGAAAATCAAGGATAGGTGTCTTTCTCCGCGTATTATTTTAGCCAGGTTTCTATTTGTATTCCTTATTCTGAGGAATAATTCCTTATTCTGAGGGATCAAAAGCCATTCACTTCATACTTTTGTAATCCATTTTAGCGATATAATTCTATTTCGGAACGCAGGGCGAGTCGGTGTGAGTCATGAGTGTGACCAGATATAAATAAATAATTAGAATCGATTTAGGAACTGCAGCGGGTTGCAGCATGGCTGTGTGATAATGATAATTTTAGAGACAGAGCTACAAACTTATCTGTTCCAGTGGGCCAAACTTAAATGGCTTCTATATTTTTTATGTGACAGTCTTCGCCACTGGAACAGTAAGTTTGTGGCTTGCATACGAATACGATGCAAATAGCATCGAAAATTATTTGCGATGCTCAATACTTGCGTCGATGCTTGTTAAAGTCATACGAAATGGTCGTTTACAACTCATTGCAACCGGTTGCAGAGTTCATCGCTGCGTTTGGTGATTTGCTGATTTGCATTTAGCGCAAGTGGCGAAGCGGAGTCGAAAACGGGTGGGGATGGTCTCTTTCGATAAAGAAACACATGAAATGTTGTTACCCGCCTTGTCAGTTTCCGTCATGCGTTGAACGAAAAAGCAGCGCGCGTTTGTCATCGACACCAACACTTATTTTTACAACACTTCGCAGAGCGCCTCATCTCCTTAAGAGGCGACATTGTTTGGCCAGCCCATTCCCCCAATTTGGCTCCATGTATGCTTGAAAGTGTTGAACGGAACTTCGGAAATCAGGTAATTCAATGCATTGGCATTGAGGGCCCTCATTTGACCAATCTAATCAAAAAACTATCTAAAAAATATATATAATGATATCTCTACAACTTTTTTTTTTATAAATCTTTCAAATCTGCAAATTTTCGCGTCACACCTGTATAAACATTAAATTTGGGGCCAATATGTAGGTGGCCAGTTCACTGCTGTACCTGTTGGCACAAATGAACCGAGAGTGGGCTCTCTTCTCCAGTTGTATTTGGTTGATTGATATATTTGACATATCATATTTGACATGACATCTTCTTGGTTATTTTTGCGGTAGAAAATAAAATAAACATTTCTATTTCAAAAAAATACCAGAAGTACGTGTTATTCTGCATGTTAAATGAACTAGGTACTGCATTAATCGCTGATATTCTATCAAAATGGTAAGCTTTATTCAATTCAAAAGCAAGGAATCAAAAGCTTGCATGTTTTGCTACGCAATATTTACCAAAAGTTCAAATTTAAAAAAGCCTATTAATTTCGGGCTGCTTTTCTCATATTCTCTTCATATTACCAAGATATAGTGAAAACAGACTTTAACAGCAGTTCTCAATTACTTTGTTTTTGTGTACGTCGTGATATTTGTTATTATTTAGTTCAAGGCCACTATCATTTAAGAGCGGTTTCGCAGCTGGATTGTGAAAAACCGCCTTTTTCTAATTATTTGTAACAGAACACTTAAATTCAAAATTGACTCAATAGTTATTTAATTAAACCTTATTACCTATGTATTGTGTATACTGCATTCGCAAAGTTTCCATTGGTATCTGAAAATTAGAATTTCAAAAGTCACCAATGGAAGCTTTTCGATGGCAACATACACAATATACAGGTATTAAGATTTTGTTGAATGACTATTGAGTGAATTTTGAATTAAGTGTTTCGATTAATTAGAAAAAGGTGGGTTTTTCACAATCCGGCTGCGAAACCGCTCTTAAGGTAGCGAATTTTACATTTCTGACAAATTTTGACCACCTTCTGTATTTTGTTGCATTCATCACAAGGATTTACAGGATGCCAAATTCCTCGAAATTATTTTTCATTAATACAGTGCTTTGGTTCATGATGTGACATTGGCGGAATTTAATGTTGTTGGTCACACACATTATCAGAAGACAAAAACGAGAAAAAAAAAAGGTTTATGAACTGTTAATTTTCACTTGGGTGGTTGTGGAACGGGTGACAGTTATTTTTTACCTTTACCCTGGCGTTTAGGAACGCTACCCAAATGGAACTTTTTAGGCTGGAAAACAGTTTGAATGCCAATAGTTGTATACGTCGCAGGATAATAAGAAAAAACAAATCAACGGGATAATCCTATGATGGTTGCAAAGATTCCCACTGAGTATTTTGGCTTAAAACTAGATATTGGTGGAACTAATGTGAGGGACACATAGGCAGCCAGATAAAATTGATTTGATTTCTTGATTGGATAATTGGAGGGTAGAAAAGGATTTCGTAGCATGATTTGCTTGCAGAAGTAAAAAATACATGTGACAATGAGCAAAGTTAATGGGGCCTTAAATTATCTAAATCTAAAAACCTAGGATTTTTACGATGAATAGTTTTTCCTAAATATTCTATGACATTTATATAACAATCTTCAGGATGCTGCTGCTGGCGGTACATCAGGTGGTGCCGGGGGAGGAGCCGGCAGCGACTGTGAGGGAGAGGACCAAGAAGATTCTTCTTCCTCTAATTCCCAGGAGCTTGCCGATGCCCGTGCCGCATTGGTGAACTTGAACCTTCAGGAAGAATCTAAGGTATCCATTTTGTCAGTGGCGTGCATAGAACTTTTTTTCCAGAAAAGCAACCAAAAGTTCAAGTTTGACAATGAAAAAAATATGAAAAAATTTTTACTTTCAAAAAAGAAAATAACGAGTGAACATTTTCATACCAACTGTTTTATTTCTTGTGTTATTTAATTTTTTTCATATTTTTTTTATTGTCAAACTTGACCTTCTGATTGTTTTTCGGAAAAAAGTTCTATGCACGCCACTGCATTTTATTTATAACACTTATTGTTCATTCACACAAATTCATACAGACAAACATAAAACAATCAAACATGGGTACAAAGGCAGCACTTATTGCTAATAGCAATATCTTCCAGGCACCCTTTGGAAGCAAACAGATAGTTTATTAAATAACACATGGAAGGCGTAAATACTAATCAGAAAGGAAGGAGATCAAGATAAATATAAACCTAAACATACATATCTAAGACATAAACTTAAATATAAAATAGATGAACATAAATAAGTACTTACTTACATACTTAAATCCTTATTCAATGAACAGATTGCTTCATTAATGCCCTCTACAGGTGCATAAACATAGAGCTGCAGGTCATCAGCATAGAAGTGGTATTGAGAAGATCACTGTATAGCAAGGATGTTTATAAATATTGAAAAAAGTAATGGAGTTAAGACGTCACCTGCGGTTCACCTGTTGTTAATGTGTTAATGGACACCAATCTGGACAACAATCCTTAGTTTTGATGCACTGTTGGTGACGCGAAGATATGATTCAAACCAGGAGATGATGGCTGGAGAAATGTTAAGTGTACTTAAAGCCCCAAGCAAAAGCTCAAAGTCAACTGAGTTGAAGGCGTTGCTGAAATCAAGCAAGGTGAGAACTGTGAGGTTCTGCTTCTCAATATTAAAACGGATGTGATCAGTTACTTTAAACTGAACGAAAACCTAACTGTAGTGTGTTAACCAAATCGTTATGCGACAGATATTCACGTGTGAACAATTATCTCAAGGACTTTGGATAGAAAAGGAATGATTCATGTCCAATAATGTTTCAGATTAAAGAAGAAGAGGATGCTCTCGCATATTTCCGTCAGCAGTGGCAGCGGGAGCTGGTCTCTACTCCGTCCTCTCAGCGACAGCTGCCAGCTGTCAAGGAGGACCCAGACAAGCAAGAAGTGGAACCCTTGCCTGAGAACGATGAAGATAAGGTAATTGTTAAGAATAAAATGTATATTTTTAGAACGCATCAGTCGAGTGTTCGGTCAACGATGTTGTTTTTTGTGTGTGGTAACACTTCTCCCACTTGGAGCTGTCAAAAACCTGGGATAGGACGTGTTTGGGAAAAGATCGAGGTCGATTTTAAGATTAATGGTTTAATACAAGGAAAATCGATGTGGACATCGTAAAAAACATTATTGGGTCAGGGTCTGACAATATTTTGGCGTGAAGGCCACTTTTAGCGTATTTCCTGTGTGTGTGTGACATAACCTATATACACGCGGTGTGCAACAAGTGGACTTGTCAATTACCATTTCTTCTGGGTTTGGATGCATCCAGGGTTAGGTGGGTCGTGTTTAGATTCTTCGTGGAAGGTGAACCACGTGCCACAACATCGGAACGCCTTGGAGTCCACGTGCGAAAGGACTTCGTGCGAGGACTAGCTGATGAGGTCATCATACAATTGTCTGGTAGGACATTTTGTACTATATTTTGTAGAATATAAGATATTTGTAGATTATAGATCTGGGACAGCTTATGGGCCCCTGTTCCAGCTGCTAATATCGCCCTTTAACATAAAATTAGTGGTGTCTGAGGGTGGTTATGGAACCCTCGCACCAGTGACGCCGATGCCCGTCACTAGTCAGAAACATTATCCACTCCTTTATCAAACAGTAATGTAATGATGAATAACCTCGGTTTTACCTACGGCCAAGCCGAACATCAGGCCACGTGAGAGGCAGGCAACATGTACAAAACTAACACGGCTAACAGGGCAATAGCATTATGCAGGGGGAAGATCCTGTTCCTCATCTTCTGCTTGCCTTTATTCGCCGGCTGGAGTGAACAATGACGAGGGACAGATCCCCCACCTCTGGCTTGCCGTGGGAGGCCGGTCAAAGTGGAGTAACAAGAGCTATATGCTCGAAGAGTGGATGTGAAACGTAAGTGGCGAGTGGGCAAATGATGCTGGACCCTCAGGGAGCAAATGATCGTCGTTTAAAGTCCAGTGACACCTCTCTACCCTTTAGCCGCTCAGCAAATGTTGCCCCCTTATCTCTCCGTGTGAGCGACCATTTGGGGGGCCCATTTAATTGAGTTGGCGAGATAAACCTCACTAATACTTAACTTTTGGCGTCAAATGCAACAGACAAAAATGCTTTTCAATTTTAAATGTCTAAACAAGAAAAACATAGTTAAGTTATGCATTTTGCGCTAAGCTTAACCTTAAGCTTAACGTTTAACCTTACGTTAGACCTGTATTGTATATATAGAGTTGCCATCCGTCTGGGTTTTCCCGGATTTGTCCTAGATTGGAGGGAGTCCGGGGAGCAGAGCGTCCAGGCAGGGTTTTGCATACTGTCTGGGTTTATACTTTAGCTTTACTAGAAGATTTATAGTTGTTTTGTTCCAAGATTTTTTTAGAAACGAGAAAACACTAATAAGTTTTAATTTTCTTATCAAAACACAAAAAGAAAGAGTAAAGTTCTTAGATGATTTGTTTAATGTTGAATGATGAGAGAAAATATTTGGTTTTATAAATAAGTTTATACTTATTTTATTTGTGAATTAAAAGGAAAATAGACAGATATGTCCGTGTTTTACACTCGAAAATCTGGGGTTTTCGAGCTCCCTGTTCTAGTTTATACATTTTACAGATGGCAACCCCTGTATCCAACGCAGTTATCATGAATTTAATGAATGAACGAATTGGCACTTGACTCTGATGCATTTTTCAACAGTCCAAACAGTAAAATGATGTAATATACCCCAGGCCAAGGCTCTGTTCCTTCGCGGCGTGGCGCTCGAGCGAGGTGGCAAGCATTACGAAGCTGTCCAACACTACAAGCGAGCTGTGCAGCTGTTGCCGGACGTGGAGCAGCAGCTGTATGACAGCAGCGAGCGCGGCGCCGACACACCGGAAGGTACATAATCTCTCTTACCTGCAGGATTAGGTGGCGTTTATCTGAACATTGTGTTCAAAACAAGCAACGTCCCGGAATGAAAAGTGAAAAATCATAGAAAATTTTTCGTCGGAATCCTAAAACTGGCTGTGGAGAGATAGGGCTATAATTATGATGGTGAACTTGGTTTTAAAAGTTTATTAACCTTTTGCCCACGGCAAAGTCTTCGCGCTGAAGCTTCGCGCCGGTATCACCTTTATAATTTGATTTTCAGAAAATCATTTCATAGTCTACGTCGTATAAGAAACCTAGGTATTTGGCAAATTTCAAGTTTGTATGCTCTGTAGTTCCGGTTGTCCCTTTGTTTTCGACTACCATCTCAATGCAAAAGTAACCTGTCTGAGACGAAATCAATTTACCGAGCGGCAATTTTTTCATTGTAATTTTCTTGCTAAGATGCACATGACCATTTGAAAGGTAGATAACTGTTGCATTTCGCCCGCAGTGGTTCCGGAGACGGCTGATGATCCGCCTGCCCTGGAGGAGCCGCCCAGCGACGAGGATGATCAGCTGGACGGTGACGTGGATCTGGTGGCGCGCCTGCAGCGCATACTCGCCAAGAAGGGACGACTTTGCGACACTGAGTTTGCTCAGAGGGTAATGGCATAATTCCTGTACCTATTACAGTTAGTAAAGGCGCGCTTGAAGTTAGTTGTCACCCCCGCACACCTGCCCTTCCTCGTCGACACTCCGAGAATGCGTGACCGCGACGTCATCTGTGACTATCTTCATGCCCGTCTTCTTAGTTAGAAAAAAAATCCAGGGAAATTTTTCGACGCAACATTAAATAAAAATTCAGGTAGGT
Source organism: Ypsolopha sequella (assembly GCA_934047225.1). Lineage (NCBI taxonomy): Eukaryota > Metazoa > Arthropoda > Insecta > Lepidoptera > Ypsolophidae > Ypsolopha > Ypsolopha sequella. The sequence continues at coordinate 26,646,279 of OW203990.1, read as the reverse complement.
GTGGTAGGGGTATGGTATTTCCTCCAGCGCAGCATTGGTGACGCAATTCAAATAACAAATAAGTAATAATCTAGTTTTCTTTTAACCACAAAAATAAATAAAGTCTTGTGGTTGGATCAAGTAGCAAGTAATGTATATAGTTATTTACTTTTGACTATTGAGTCGAAAATTGACTTAAAACGTGGTAGTACCGAATTAACCCTACATATAGAAAGTATAAAGTGCTACACTTAAAACTTATGTAATGTCAGCAGGGTGGACACATCTCCTGGCTCCCATACGAGGTACTCCTGCTAATACTCCGCTGGGTGGTCGGCTCGCATCTCGACGCGGCCTCACTCGAACGCGCCAGCATGACCTGTCGCGGCTTGTACTTGGCTGCCAGAGAACAGGATATCTGGCGCACTCTGTGTATTAGGTACGAGACTAGAGATACCAGGCACTTCTGCTTGACGTATGAGTTGCATGACTTGTCACGACTTGTACTTGTACTCCGGCGCGGCTTCCGAGCGCGTCAGTATGACTTGTCGTGGCTTGTCCTTTGCGTCCACAGAGCAGAATACCTGGCGCATTCTGTGTATTAGGTATGAGATGAGTCGCACACACACACAAGCACACATACACCCTCGCACACAAGGAACACTGCTAATACTCCGCTGGGTGGTCTTCTGGCGGCGCTTCTTGCTGCGCTTCCAGGCGGTTTTTGCGACGGGCTTTACCCTGCCACGACACCCGTCGGCGCCTTCTACCGCATCGGATGTATAGCGCGCTCGCTCGCTCAAAGCGCTCGACACTAGGTTCGTCCTGTGCGTTCGATCACTGTTTCAATCGCCCGCCTCCCCGCACACCGCTGTCCCGAGAGCGCAAGTCACTCGAAGCCGGACAAGAGGCGCGAGCGGTGACCCACGGCTGGCTCTATACAACTTCATACATTTGTTCTCTCCGCCGGCGCCGTCGCCAGAAGAACCGCTTGGCGCGCCTCTCGAAGCCTGAAGCTGTGGCCGACCGGTTACTGGCCGTGGCTTGTATTGTACTTGGCTGCCAGAGAACAAAATATCTGGCGTACTGTGTGTATTAGGTACGAGACTAGACATACCAGGCACTTCTGCTTATACAATTCGCATCTCCACGTATGACTTGCATGACTTGTCACGACTTGTACTTGCACTTCGACGCTGCTTCCGAGCGCGCCAGTATGACTTGTCGTGGCTTGTCCTTTGCGTCCACAGAGCAGAATATCTGGGGCAGTTCTGTGTATTAGGTATGAGATAAGTCGCACACACACACACACACCCTCTCATACACCCTTGTTCGCGGGACATATGTTGTGCGGACTTGTACCAAAATCCTCATTGTGCGGTCCTACCTTTCCCGTTGACTTAGGCGAGTGTATTTGCTTACACAATGTACGGCTGTCTTTTTCTAGCATGAACATCTAACAGAATTTCGTTAACACTTACTGGAGACGGAGATAGAAGCAATCAAAATTCATGTCAAAAATACGGCTTGTGCGGTCCTAAAATATTGTGCGGGCCGTCCGCTCAACAAGGGTTTTGCGGACGTTAATACACAGAGTCCGCACTTTAGTGGGTTAACGTACGAAATAACACAACGTCCGTACGTTGATGGTTTTGTGAACGAAATTACACAGCGGCCGCATTTTGATGAAATACCGTACTAAATTATACGCTCCGTCCGCACTTTGGTGATCTTACGTACGGAATAACACACCGTTCGCACTATAATGGTTTTGGACACCACCCTTGGACTGGCCATATTTGTCGCCGGCATGATAACCGTTGGGGCTGAAAGGCATTGGAATGGAGATCACGTACAGCAAAGCGTAGCGTAGGCCGTCCTCGTGCCCGCTGGAGTGACGATCTGAAAGACGTTGCGAGTAGCAGCTGGATGAGGATGACTGAGGACCGCCAAGAGTGGCGTAATATTGGGGAGGCCTATGTCCAGCAGTGGACGAATAGGGGCTGATGGGTGGACGGAGGTGGCTTTTGTTGATATAGCCTAATTCATACTATCCCAGCTGTTTTTCGAAAGTTTTCCTAAGGATTAATTTTTAAATTTGCCGCGCTTTGTTGTGACACGTTTCCCTGGCCAGACTAGTAATTGACCCGTGTTGGGCTTGCGTTGCGGTTGCGGTAACGGTGGGGCAGAGGGTGCTAAGAATCTCCGGTTGAATGGTCACCTACACCGTTGACTCTTTTTGATGACGTTTAATGCACGGACGTGACAGGAGGACAGACATCTCGCTGAGTTCGAGTCAGAGTTAGTTAGAATAAACTGGCATATTCTGGGGCTTTCAGAAGTCTGACGAGCGGGTGAGGACACGATAACCCTGGAGTCAGGACACCTGCTCTGCTATCGAGAGGGCGATCAATTGTCTGTCGGTGGAGTTGGCATGCTGGTCAACAAAGACCTCACTAGCAACGTGTTAGAAATCGGCAGTGTCTCCTCTCTGGTGGCATATCTTGTTCTCAGACTTAACAAGAGATATTCTCTTAAAGTCATCTAAGTGTATGCCCCCACGTCGAGAGACCCCGATAATGATGTCGAGGCCAAATATGATTACATTACCACGGCCAAAAATAACACCACTAAGACACATCATAGCGTTGTTATAAAGGCCTTCAACGCCAAAGTGGGGGTACATGAGATGAGTGTGGTGAATCGGTAATCGGACCGCATGGCTATGGCTGTAGAAACCCTAGGGGTCAGATGCTGGTTAGCTTCCTTGAAAGCCAGGAGCTCTATTTGATGAATTCATTCTTCAAAAAAAGCCCCAAAGGAAGTGGACCTGACGAAGCCCCGATGGTAAGACAAAAAATGAGATAGACTTCATCATGACGAATCAAAAGCACATATTCCAAGATGTCTCCGTGATCAATAGGTTTAGTACCAGAAGCGATCACCGACTTGTCCGAAGCATCTTGAATATCAACTTACAGCTGGAGAGAAACCGCCTGATAAAGTTTAAGCTCCATCCTTCTCTGTGCCAAACCGCTGCGGGATCCGAGAAATTCCAAATGGAACTTTAGAACCGATTTATCTTGTAGGAAACCACTGAAGACTTCGACCAGCTTGCTAACAATTTCACGAATGTCGTGCGCGAAGTTGGCAGGGCTTATTTTAAGCCCGAGCGAAAGAATAAGGAGTCCAAGATTTCAAGCGGAACTTCGGACCTGATGAGGCAAAGACGGGAAATGTCTTCAGATTCGGCAGATTACCCCCTTTTTAATAAGCGCGTTAAAAGGCAAATTCGTTTTCACCTGCGCCGACATAACACTCGCATCATTAAAGCATCAATTGAGCGAAACAAAGGCTCAAAAGTTTTTGCCCAGCTGTTGGGAAGGACTAATCTGACGAAGCTGAAGACATCTGACAGTAGAACCTCTATGCCAGAAATCCTCACTGAAATCGAGAATTTCTATGGGCTCCTATATCTTTCACACGCTCCCAAGCCAACTTACCGCAATCAGGACGACAAACGTGCACCTTTGTTAAGCCACTACACCGATGAACTCCCGGATGTCGAAATGGGCGAGATTAGGATAGCTCTTGAGCAGCTAAAAAACAACAAGGCGCCGGGCGAAGATGGCATCACAACCGAACCCCTGAAAGCTGGAGGTTACCCTATACTCAGACAGCTACAGGACCTCTTTAATGCCGTCATTCGCACCGGAACTACGCCAAAAAAGTGGAACAGGAGCCTGGTAATTTTGTTCTTCAAGAAAGGGGACAAAATGCTACTGAAGAACTATAGGCTAATCGCGCTCCTGAACCACACCTACAAGCTTTTCTCAAGAGTTATCACAAATCGTCTCGCCCAACGATTCGACGACTTCCAACCTCCAGAGCAGGCTGGGTTTCGAAAAGGCTACAGCACCGTGGGTCACATTCATACGCTTAGGCAAATCATACAGAAAACACAGGAGTAAAAACAGCTTTTATGTCTAGCGTTTGTGGACTACGAGAAAGCCTTCGACTCCATTGAAACTTGGTCTGTTCTGCAGTTCTTGCAGCAATGCCAAGTTGACTGGCGTTACGTGGAGATGCTGAAATGTCTGTATGACTCCGTTTCCATGTCCTTCAAAGTACAGGGTGTACTAACAAGACCGATACGCCTTGAGCGCGTGAGATAGGGGGATTTTATTTCCCCAAAACTGTTTACCGCTGCGCTGGAGGACGTCTTTAAAACACTGAACTGGCATGGTCGAGGCATAAATGTGAACGGAGAGTACATTTCACATCTTTGCTTTGCCGATAACATCGTCATAATGGCGGAATCGCTGCAAGAACTGGAGGAAATGATGCGCAGCCTAAGTGATTCTTCTAGACGAGTGGGCCTGCGGATGAACTTGAATAAGACTAAGGTCATGTTCAACTGTCATGTCATCCAAAGGCCAGTAACCGTCGACAATGTCAGCATCGAAGTTGTTCAAAAATATGTTTACCCGGGTCAAGCTATCCTGCTGTGTAAAAACAACTTCAACTCCGAGGCTGACAGAAGAATATGCTTTGGATGGGCAGCATTCCGGAAGTTGCGTCACATATTTACGTCGCCAATACCGCAGTGCTTAAAGGCTAAAGTATATAACCAGTGCGTCCTTCCAGTGATGACGTACGGTGCTGAGACGTGGTTTTTTACTAAAGGCTTGATCCGCCGATTTAAGGTCGCTCAACGAGCTATGGAGCGGGCTATGCTTGGGATATCTCTGATGGAAAAATCCAAAACGAAGATATCCATCAGAGATCGAAGGTGACCGACATAGCCTGCCGAATCAGTAAGTTGAAGTGGCAGTGGACTAGCCATATTTGTCGCCGACGTGAGAACCGTTGGGGCCGTAAGCCATTGTAATGGAGACCACGTACAGCAAAGCGCAGCGTAGGCCACCCTCGTGCCTGCTGGACTGACGATCTGAAGGACGTTGCGGGTGGCGGCTGGATGAGGATGATTGAGGACCGCCAAGAGTGGCGTAATATTGGGGAGACCTATGTCCAGCAGTGGACGAATATGGGCTGATGGATGGGCTTGCGTTTGCAAGGAAAACAAAAAATAATACGTATTTAACAAAAAGGGTCATCGGACCTTGATACTGAACACTTACTGACTATCCAGAATGAATTTGGATAAAAAATAAACTTATATTTAGGTGCTTACCTTACCTCAGACTTGTTTTTCACACACCAAGAAGTAGGGTGAATTCAATTTATGTATAAAGTGCGGTCTTATTTTAAATTTCGCATTTTGAGATGATTACTTTAAGTCACATTTGTTTTTTACACACGAGAAAGTAAGGTTGGTTCGTTATTTGTATAAAGTGCGGTCCTACTTTGACGTCCGCATTTTATCATTTACGTACTAAGTTATACATTTTTTGGACTGGTGGCGCCACGTGGTGGTTACACACTTGAACTATATTTTTGCATGTGTTAACTCAACTTGACAGAAATACTGGTTGTGCGCCACCTTATTGAAATTCTCCCAGATTTCACCAGTCGACCAATCAGAGCACGACGATTCGATAGCTATATTTAAAGGTCTGCCAAAATATTATGCGGACGTCCGCATAATCAGAAAGACCGCACAACAAGGATTTTTGACAAGGTAAAGACCGCACAATACTCTAGCCGCAAAGACACCCTCGCACACAAAGGACACTTTGCTAATACTCTGCTGGGTGTTCGGCTCGCACCTCGACGCTGCCTCGCTCGGGAGCTCGGCAGCATGAGTTGTCGTTGCTTTTACTTGTTTGGCAAAGAACATGATATCTGGATGATGATATCAATGAATACATACATCGTCACGATATATTGTGTTTACCAGGGGGGCGACAGAGGTATTCCCAGTGCTCAGGCACCCACTTTTCACCGACGACCTTCCAATCATGTCGTATTCGTACTGCAGGCACAAATACATGCTTTTTAGACAGGTTAAGCCTCACGGCTTTCTTTCACCTTTCTCTATTTTTCCAGGACTTGGGGCATAGACTGCGGCATACCGAAAGCTCACGGGTTCACGTCCTGGCGCGACATGTACATAGACCGCAGCCGGCTCAACCTGCACGGAGTCTACATCAGTAAGACGACCTACTTGCGTCACGGAGAGAACGCCTATCAAGACCAGTTCTATAAGCCTTGGTACTTAATCGAGTACTACAGATATCTCAGGTAAGTGATTGGGATTTTTATAAATATATCGTTGTTTAGGTTGTTTGTACACTACGTAGATGGCGCTGTACGTACGTTTGTAAATAAGGATATCGATGTGTTATCTGCTTAAGAACCCGCTCCGAATCGTACTTCATACATATCTCAAAACCATAATTACTCGCGAAAGTGGAATAATTCAATCAAATAAATTTTAGGCTTTTTCATCATTTTTCAGCTTTGTCATCACTGGAAGGACGCACTGGTTGTAAACTTTAGCCTTTAAGCACTGCGGTATTGGCCTATATATGTAGATGAAATTAAAAATGATACAAAACATACCAAAAGTTCCATTCCAAAATATAAAATTTACTTTCTTATTTGGAAAAAATTAGCCAATTTATTTGAAAGCTGAAATTATCCACCAGTAGCTTTTGCCGGCGGCTTCGCTCGCGTTGATTTAGTGAATGCATGGATGAATACACACCTTATTGTACTGTACACGGTTAAAATAAAAAAAATAGTACAGAGTTTTGAGCAGTGTTTGTGTAGTCCTTTAGAATCAGTCAATATTTTTCGGAAATTATTTTTATAGAACGTATTTGATTCTGGTGCACCTATTTTATCCCCAGATAAAGTGTCTTTTGGGACGCCGAAGGCCGAGCCGCGTTTCCGAATGAAGGATTTTATATAACTGATTTCATCCTCGGATATATTACAATATGTTTAGCGAAGCCGAAGGCCGAGCCGCGTTTCCGAATGAAGTATTTTTTATGACTGATTTCATCCTCGGATATATTACAGTATGATCAGCGAGGCCGAAGGCCGAGCCGTGTTTCCGGACAAAACTGTTTCTTGTTCTCTGAATCGACCCTCTGGTAAATGATACTTTATTTGTTTCGTTATTATTATTAAATCAAAATTTAGAAATACTTAGCAAGCTCTGGCTAGCGGCTAGGGCAAACTCAACATTTTCCAGAGCAGGCTATCCTACCCTGGCGTACCCCTGACTACGGGCCTGCCTCTATGTGATATGTATCTTCCCATCAATATAATCCAGATGGTCTCTGCAGGTTCTTCCCCGAAGGACTGGTGCTGAGTTGGACTACTGCCGACGAGCCCGCGTCGTGCGTCGCTCATCTCAAGCATAGACAAACGAAGAACTTGCAGGGGATCATGTCGGGACACTACAGACTTATTGGTGACAAGGTACGTGATAGTTTTGCTGCGGGTGCTCTTTAGAAACTTTTTGAGGAATGTGGTATGAAGGCCAAGGCAGCTAACCTTGCACTTTAACCTACTGGGTTGGAACTTGGCACGATTCAAGTACATATCTATAGGTAACGTTTAAGAAGTGATCTTTTAAATAAGAGGGATGTAAAGGATTCAATAAAACAGAGTATAGAAGAAAAACATTAACTTCTAATTCATCTTTGCTAGTTTGTAATTAATTCTATTAATATTTAGATACTATAAGCTAATTGTACCTTGTTATGAGCCCATTAATTGAGTAGATAACCTGTTTTCCGGTTCCTCCATGCCAATTTCAACCTAAAACAGCGCCCCCTACGTTTTTTATACCGGCACCATGTGACGTAAGACGTCAGCCGAGGCGGCCATGCGGGCGTGCCATTTTGATTCTTTATTGGCGTTTTATTTTTCGATCCGCGCGGATGCCTACAAAATCGTGAATCCGCGCCGCCACGAGCTGTCACGTCGCGCTAGATCATTATCATATACGCCTGTCATTATACTTACTGCACTTACTGCCACCGGTCACCCAACAGGTGTTTTGGAGGTGGGGAGTCCCAGAAATAGATCTTTTTGCGTCCATGAGCGTACATGTGGTAATAAGTATAAACTACTTAGTATTTTTAGAGAATCATCCATCAGCCTAGTTCGTCCACTGCTGGACATAAGCATTTCCAGGACTCACTCCCGGTGGTCACCCTGGAAGAATTGCCCATACTCACACACGCTAGGCAGGCGGGTTGGTGAGCGCGGTGCCGGAACCCTCGCACCAGTGACGCCGCTGCCCGTCACCAGTCTGTTCCATATAAGGTCAGGCTATTAGGGATGGATATACCGCCATCCATCGGTCCCAGGCATGGTGGGCATCCTGGTTTTTTGCCTGTGAGCTGACCTCTTACCCTCCCTCGAAGTACCTTGAATTACTTCGAGGGGGTCTTCAAGTAAGATGGTGGTAACTCCACAGTCGAGCCCGGCATCAGCTCTACCACCTCAGAATAGATAATTTTAGAGAATAATGAAAAGTGTTATTTATAAATTTAGTTTATTTTATGAAAATATCAAAGTTACAAGTTTATAACGTGATAACACAAACAATGGTTTCCATTAAAAAAATCAGAAATATTCTGCACGCCGCCGCGCCGCTCTAACGAGAAGTAACGAAAAGTTAAACATAGAGAGTAATGATAGTAACAAACATCTCCAGGTAGTGATAGTTCTGAAGAAGGTCGGTAACGATAAGTTAAACATAGAGAGTAATGATAGTAACAAACATCTCCAGGTAGTGATAGTTCTGAAGAAGGTCGGTAACGATAAGTTAAACATAGAGAGTAATGATAGTAACAAACATCTCCAGGTAGTGATAGTTCTGAAGAAGGTCGGTAACAATAAGTTAAACATAGAGAGTAATGATAGTAACAAACATCTCCAGGTAGTGATAGTTCTGAAGAAGGTCGGTAACGATAAGTTAAACATAGAGAGTAATGATAGTAACAAACATCTCCAGGTAGTGATAGTTCTGAAGAAGGTCGGTAACGATAAGTTAAACATAGAGAGTAATGATAGTAACAAACATCTCCAGGTAGTGATAGTTCTGAAGAAGGTCGGTAACGATAAGTTAAACATAGAGAGTAATGATAGTAACAAACATCTCCAGGTAGTGATAGTTCTGAAGAAGGTCGGTAACGATAAGTTAAACATAGAGTGTAATGATAGTAACGAACATCTCCAGGTAGTGATAGTTCTGAAGAAGGCCGGTAACGAGAAGAAGCCAGCGCAGACTTCCAACACGAGGTTCCGCTCCAGGAGGAAGGATGCCATGCACGAGCAACAGGAGCAAATCTTTCATTTGGTGAGTTGCTAGCGAAGTGCTTGAAATAGCGTTGTAAAAAACATTATTATAACGTTGCTTTTGGTAAAGTACGCATGAAATACACATATTTTAAACTATAATTTTACTTGTCTCAATAAATCTAGCATAAGATTCTGAATATTGGAAGAGCCAGTGGCGGTACCTTCATACAAGCCCAAAAGCCCGGCTTGCCTTAATTAAAATGCTCGATCAAGAATTTATATTATCTGTGATCAAGAATATCAACTGCAAATCTTATCGGTTAAACTACCTATTCAAAAATTCGCGCTCTCTAAAACAACGCTATGCCAATCAATCATGAACTTATGTTGACGTACAATGTATGTACAGCGCCACAAACTTACATAAACTTTCGTCTCGGTAGGCCAAACCAAAATGGCTTCTACATTCATTACGCGACAGTCTTTGTCACCGGAACCGATAAGTTTGTTGGCGTTGTAATAATAAACCAGCTGAGACTTTTTGTTTAGATGACTAACTGAGACATGGTTAGTTATCTCACTCGCACGCTTCGCTTGAATCCCTGCTTCTCTTGGCTCGTGTATATCTCTTTCCCACCTATGAAAACCCTCTTCTTAAAGGTTTAAGTATTTCACTAAAGAAGTTCTTGCAAAGTAGTTTTTATTGTAAAGACTTAAATACGAAAATGCCTTCACCGGATAAAACATTGAGAAGCGTTGGTTCGGTCGGACCGCTATGAAGTTGCACACAGAATGAACGAAATGCAAAACAAGAGCAATACGACGAAACTTCATTTCGTAACAATTTGCTTGATTTGTTTGCTTGAGTCGACGTTTTTTTGTGAAAAAAGGATTTCGTGAGTTTTGTGACGGAAAAAGATGGTGCAAATTGTCCCTTGTGACAATTTTAAGTGTGTCAAAATGTTGATCGACGAAGAAAAGGTAAAATCTTTGACCTTTATTCAGAAAAAGGAGAAAAAGATATATTTACTTAATTAATTGTTAAAAACCACAAAACATATGTCGAGCTTGCCCTATTCTGAAACCCTAGGCACGCCACTGGGAAGAGCGCTGCTGCCTGAAACGCCGGTCTAGAGTACTCTAGCACCTAGTTCGGGCACAGACGTACTTACTGGCAACTTGTTTTATGTAACTTGTTTTTAAGTAATCATGTACAACAAGCACTGTTATATGATAATTTGATTAAATTTGATTAAATACACTTATTATTAATACATAGCGTTAATATATCGGTAACAATATCTTTTGTATCTCGTTATTATACTTTCGTTAAAGAAACGAATAAATCACAACGCTAAAAAAACATTTGATACTGGTAATTTTTTATAACGTTATAAATGTCTATATAGCGTGATTTTTTTAAATTCAACTCGTATTGCAGCATCAAAAAAAAATATTGTGTGTCTATCGTCGGAATCCTTGACTAAGCGTATGAAAAGTTAAGGTCTCGGGCTTATTAACGTTGGGTATTCTTTTTTTTTTCAATGATATAGTCTATGGTAAGAATGGGGAACTATAAAATTGTAGTTTTAGAAATACGGGAATAACTAGAAATTCGATGCATTCCTTTGACGGTGGAGATAGTTAAAGCACAAAATAGATACTATCAGAAGACAGACTGCATACAACGAGCGAAAACAGACGAAAAAACACGCTTGCGTAGACACGTACGTATGATGATCTCGGCAGAATTTCGTATTGGCATTCGACCGACTTCATCCGAGATCGTCGTACGTACGCGTCTATGTGTGCGTGCGCCTGTTTTCGCTAGTTATGCGGAGTTAACCTTCTGTAAGTGGTTATTTTGTGGTTAAAGTATCTAATTTATCCATATAGTTGTTTAAGCAAATGTTAACCGGTAGGTATTGAGAATATTGAGATGTTTTAAACGATTTTATGGAATAACTTACTTTAAACTTTAATTTAAATGTATTAAGGACTGTATCATTCCTAGATTATTTATATCACGTAACCAACATGCCAACACAATCCCTGCGGTCCGTAATAGGATTACAATGGATCATAAGCCATTCACTTCATACTTTCGTAATAGATTTTAGCGATATAATTCTATTTCGGAACGCAGGGTATATTGTTATCGAGAGTAAGAAAAAAAAATTGCATCAGGAATTTCTAGAACTGCCAATCGAAAGACACAACTAACATTGAAGCGAATGTATGCAGATCTTCGCAAGTTTTCAGCAAGCTCCCTATCTAAATTTTTAGCATTATTTTGACACCCTTTTTGAGCATTTTATATAAAAATAAATATGTTTTAGGAGCTCCAACTGCGCTCGACGAAGTGCCGCCGCAACTGGCAGCTACAGTGGCGCGGATACTCTGTGTGCACGTGAGTACACGGTCACTTTTAAAGCAGCGGTATAGTAAGCAATCAAAATCCAATAAACGTAGGCCAGGGTCAAATTTATGAAATATTTAGAATAGTATATATTTTTATAAAAGCACTTTATTATAACAGTTATTTCCAGATATATTTCGATTTGTAAAATCGCCATCAGTGGAATTAAGTAAAATTTATATTATATATTAAACATTACAAGGTGGTAGAGCTGATGCCGGGCTCGACTGTGGAGGTACCACCATCTTACTTGGAGACCCCCTCGAAGTAATTCGGGGGAGAGTAAGAGGACAGCTCACAGGCAAAAAACCAGGAGGCCCACCATGCTTGGGTCCGATGGATGGCGGTATATCCATCCCTAATAGTCGGGCCGTATATGGAACAGACTGGTGACGGGCAGCGGCGTGAATGGTGCGAGGCCTCTTACACCGCGCTCACCAACCCGCCTGCCCAGTGTGTGTGGGCAATTCTTCCAGGATGACCGCCGGGAGTGGCAAAGTCCTGTCCAGCAGTGGACGAACTAGGCTGATGGATGGATGATTAAAATGTCATAAAATGGCATAAATATATATACATAAATATTCAGAATAAATCACAGAGAAGTATACGATGTCGAAACCAGGTAGCGACTGAGGCCTGTAGTGCCTGCGTACTCTATTATAATACTAAGATCCGAAAGCCATTACTAAATCACCCTGTAACTGACACACAAAATAATACCTGGCTGCCGCTTTCAATTTCAAAAAGTACTATCTGGAATTCGTTGCCGTTGAAATTTGAGCCTTTTTGTCAAAAAGGAACTGATGTCACTTTGACTTTGTAAACATTTTCCTCATTTTATTTTATTTTAATTTTCATTTAATTTTTATTCAATTTATTTCAATTTAATTCATCTACTTATTAATATCAGTGTACTTTGACTTTATAATACTAAATATTTTTTATTGAACAAAACGCCTTTTAAATCATGTTTGTCATCACATCACAAATGAAAACAAAGACGAAATATTCCATCTCATGATTCGTAGAGATATCTAAAAGCCTAACGATGTTATTATAACGAAACCGGTCGCTACGAAGAATTTGTTTTATTTACAATATGTTACAAATGTTCCATCAAGAACCAACAACTACAAGTATCAATAAGGTATCAAGTTGAAATTAATATCGAAAATTAAGATATTAATGATTTCCTCACAATTAATGCTGTAAAAAACCAAGTTGCTGTAAAAAAAACCATATTTCGGCCCACATTCGACTGATGCCGGCCCCAAAGTGGACCGAAATATATCCCGAAAGTGCTTAAAACTGTTGTTTTTGTTGTGTTTGTAATTATTAAATTAAATGAAAAGCTTATTATAGGCATATATACATATTTATTTAAAACTAGAACCCATGAACGCTAGAACCTTGGTTTTTTACAGTATTAATTGTGAGGAAATAATTAATATCTTAGTTTTCGATATTATTTTCAGCTTGATACCTTATGCCGTATCCGATAAAAAGAGCCTACACGGATAACGAAGTGAGCCTGTTAGACTTTCGTTATTCCATGATTTGATAAGTAAGGTACAAGACAATACAAATAAAAACTGTTGCAGTCGGCGCGACCAATGGACGAGCTTCGAGCTACATCCGAGCAAGTATCCGCCGTTCTACTTCAGCCAAGTGAGAAACTACACCAATGAGACGGAAGCGCCTTTGATTTAGACAAATGGTAATTTGTTTTACACACAACTAGTGGATGCCCGTAGCGTTACTCGCGGGGTTAGTGAAGAGATTTGTCAGCTACAGTTGGGTCTAGCTATAGTTATAGTTAGTGGTAGAGTTGATGCCGGGCTCGACTGTGGAGGTACGGCCATCTTAGTCGCAAATACCCCCAAAGTTATTCAGGGAGAATAAGAGGACAGCTCCCAAACAGGCACAACCGGGTGGCGTATCATATCCATCCCCAATTGCCGGCACTTATATAAAACAGACTGGTGACGAACAGCGGCGTCACGGGTGCGAGGATTCCGGCACTGCGCTCTCCAACCCGCCTGCCCAGCGTGTGTGAGTATGGGCAATTCTTTCACGAGGACCACCAAGAGTGGTGAAATCTTGGAAAGTGTTAGTAATAAGAGGCGAGATTATTTATTGGACCAGTCAGTCTAAATAGATAGCGGTTCAAGAGAGACGTCGTTTCATTTGTATCCTCGTTAGATGAAGAAATAACAGAAAGGTATATGCCAGCAGTGGAGGAACCAGGCTGATGGTGATTGATGGATTTATACCCGTTTCCACTAAAGGCGAACGAGGTGACATCTACTTATTTTAGTCATGCATGTCCGAAGAGTTATGGATCATTAAAATATTATTTACAGATAATAATAAATAATCATTTAGTTCAAAAAATTAAAATCTCATAAATAATTACTTAAACCTTTATAAGACGAGTAAATGAGCTTACGTATTTTAAAAAGAATTTTATAAGAAAACAACAAAATTAAGAAAAAATTAATTTTTCAATTTAATTTTTTAATTTCTGTTTCAATATGAACTATGACGCTAAAAATGCCAATTGATGGATATTTTTGTTTTGGATGGTATCAATACGAGTATATTATTATGGCCACATTCTTACGATATGTTAAAATAAAAGATATTCGATAAACATTATTTGTTTCAGGCTTGCTGCAAAGGCTGTGATTGAAGAGATCGACGATATTATGTGAAAGTACCCAGATACTAAAGTAAGGTGATGAATTTTCATGAATTTTCTTTATTGGATAAGCGCCTGTCGCACCCGCATTGATTGAGGGTTTAGTAGCATTTATAATAGCACTAGCTAGCCGTTTCACTTCGTAACTAGGAGACATGTGAGTCAATTTACATCTGAGGTTGAAAGTGTGACAGATAGTTATGACGAAATTGCAAAGGTCCTTAACCTACGGAATTCTAAAAATGTTTTATTCAAAATCATAAAAAAACCTTAAAAAGACACTAAATATTAACAGAAAAGACTATTTTTTGCATAAAAATATAAGCAGGAAAGCAAATAAAGTTGTAATAAATTTTATAAGTACATATAATAATTAATGGAATGGTATTGTATTCTTGCGCTTTTTCATGCACCATTGCCACTTAGCAAATCTTGAAGGTATTTGAATAGGTTCAGGTCTTATATCCACGCCTTATTGTTAGTGGCACAAACATGTTGTGAATACCTTAAGGGTCCGTTTCGCCAAACATGCTCTCGCGCTTGGACAATTTAGCATATTAAAACAAAATTTGTGTTACTACAAAACGGTGTTTAACTTTAGACAGTGTTTAAATCTGTTGTTGTCGCCTTTTCTTTCATATCGTAAAAAAGTGACAGCAACAGATTTAAGCACTGTCTAAAGTTAAACACCGTTTTGTGGTAACACCGAATATTTTTAACAAATAAAATTTGTGTAGGTAGTTAAGGAGTTGAACTACATTATAATTTTTCAGATCTCACACAAGTATCTCAAGCATCGGGAAAAAAAATCGGAAAGATCACTAAAATCACAAAAAATGTAATTTAGCGATGCAACTAGAAAAAAAAAAAATTTTTTTTACGTAAGGAGTTCAAAGTACCTTATTCATATAAAACATAAATATTTTTTTCCTTTCATTATTTAAAAAGAAATACATAAACTTCCACATTCTTTTGGCGTGATTTTTTTGTACAGGAAAAATGTAGAATGTTTGAGTATTTCTTTTAAAATAACGAAAGGAAATAAAAAATAATAAAAACCTGTAAAGGCTACTTTCATTTCTTTGCTCTATAAAAAAATATTTTAGTTTGTAGTTAGATCAGTAGACTGATCATACTAGTTCCAAAGCCAAATTAGGTTTTCCGTGATTTTACTGATCTTTCCAATTTTTTTTCTCAATGATTGTGATGCTTGTGTCAAATCTGAAAAATTATAATGTAGTTCAACCCCTTAACTACCTACACAAATTTTATTTGTTAAAAATATTTTGTTTTAATATGCTAAATTGTCCAAACGCGAGAGCATGTTTGGCGAAACGGACCCTTAAGCTTATTATGTGTCGGCTCTTGTTTATAGTAATCAGTTTAAATTAGCAAAAAAAAATAATATATTGTACGAGTGCCCAGTGTTTTACTTCTGAAAAATTCGGGATTTTGATATAACATGTAATGTAAACAGCTGCTTGTGATTGAGTGTCAAGCGGAGTATCGTTCGTGGCGAAAACCTGCTTTGGTTTATGACGTGACCTTGGCGGAATAGGCATAGATTAAATTATGTTAAGGTGTGTTAATTCGAAAACCATTTCGAGATTTAGGTTTAAGAAGCCGTATTTTCGAAGTTTTGGTCTAAAAACCCTCATGATGATGAATATTTTTACGAAAAGGCTGCAACTTCCATTTGCCCTCGTGTGACGTCACTTGAGTAATGGCTATTTAGAAATGTGTCCTTTGCTATCAAGATAAATTTATAATAATTTGCTTCAGGCTAATTTGACAGCTGGAGGACAGATGAGTAGACAGACAGAGACAGACCACTTTTTCATAAGCAATCACACATCACAATAAGTATAATGTCTAAAATTCTCAAGTGACAAGGTCATTGGACAATTCTTTAAAAAATCATAAAAATTAATGGTTAATTTATATAGCAAAATAATGAAAACCATGTCCTAAAATGACGTAAATTCTCTGAAAAAAAAAATAAAAAAAAATATTTTAAAAATTAAGCCATGGGAATTACATGTGTTGGTCACACACATTATCAGCAGCCAAAAATAAGAAATAATAATAACCTCTTTGCCTCCAAAGAAGCTACACAATTGAAGCGAAACTAGTGGGATGATATTTGTCTATTATATTCTGAGTAGCCGTTTACATTTCATAACATAAAACAATGCTTGTAGATTTTACCAGCCTATTGCCCGCGGCAGTGGCGTGCATTGAAATTTTTTCCGGAAAAGCAACCAGAACGTCAAGTTTGACAATAAAAAAATATGAAAAAATTTAAATAACACTTTGAAAAAAAAAGAGTTTGTACGAAAATATTCACTCTAGGGTAGGCAGTGCCTACCCTGGCGTCATACAAAATTATTTTTTTCAAAGTGTTTAATTTTTTTTATTGTCCAACTTGACCTTCTGATTGCTTTTCCGGAAAAAAAGTTCAATGCACCCCACTGGCCCACGGCTCCGCTTTCGCTGAAGTAGTAACAAACTTGAACATTCTGTATCATCCTTTCTTGATAAGTGAGTGAGTTGTGTTGTATATGTATGTATATTGTATATGTTGTGTATGTATTTAATAAATTGTAATAGATGACATTCAACATTATTCAAAACTTATGTATGATATTTCAGTGGACAAGCTAGCAATTGATACTGTTACTGATGTGTATAATAGTCAACAGTGAGATAGAAATTAAAATTCAGGGCCCATGAAAACCGGGAAGAAATAAAAGGTCACCAAAATTAGGGAAAGTGCGGGGAAAAGTTACGGTTTAATTGATCCGCTATTGTCTATCTTCATCACTTCTCACTTGACATATCTTGTAATATCTGTTGTGAACCATACAATATACGTCATACAGACGAGGGGACCACGTGCGAGTGGGACGGGGAGAGGGTAGATAGTAACTAAAGTCGAGTCTAGAATTAGGCGAACTAACTTGACAGTTCATTGTACACTAATGTTGCCACAGTTTGGCTAGTGCTGTTAATATCGATGTTTAAAAAGTCTAGTTAATCATTATTATTGTGTTTGGAATCAAACTAATAATTTTACTAAGCAAAATATAATAATAAAAATTAATTCAATTAATTAAAATCGAACACATAACGGATTTGGAATTATCATCGACGATATATAGCGTTTGTCTCTATCGCACTTTCATATTTGCCAGAAAGAAAGGTATGAATGCTATATGTATGGTACATGAAATGTACCGTACTAGCCCGACAGAAACCACCTAAAAGGATCACAATGGCCTGTTGTAATAACATCATTATTTTTGTATTTTATTCCTAATTTGAGGAGTAAGTATCGTAAATATCCGCTTTAAACCATACATCCTTCAGATCATATTATATCATATAAATTGCTGTAGTTCGTCCCTATTTGGCAAGTATGTATGAGTGTGAAAGTTTCGTTGACAAATACTTGATAAAATATAAATAGAATCAGATTTATAGAAGGCACAAGGTTATATCGACATATTTGTGTCGACATGAACCTATCACTATTTATTTTTTCCTATGTCTGGCAACATTTTCGGCTGTCAAGTTAGTTCGCCTAATTCTGGACTCGACTTTACAATATCAGATAAACTTACCTCTCTTTCTATCTTGCTAGTTGAACCGAGGCATTCCTAACATGATCGCTAATGCGGCGATAGCTTCAAGTTTTATTATGAGAAGGCCATATAGAGTAAAAATCGTAAAAAACTGACAAATGGAAACGAAAAACGGAAAAAACTTACAAATACCAACCCGCTCACTCTTTTCAAGTCGTTGAATACATGTGGCCATGTAAATGATTGAAGCCTTCCTACTCTTTATGGGCAAGCTTTAATTATTACTTATATGATACAAAAACATTGAAAAAATTTAAAAACAATTGTATATAGTGGAACTCAAAACACGAATCTTTGTAGTAGCATTGTTTTATGACCATTATGTATGACAGACAGACAGCCAACTTATATGTTATAGTAGGATATAACAATAGTATATACGGCTGAGAGTGCAAATTAAATTATAAAATGTACCGTTTACCCACAGAGCCTATAAAATACGAGATGACAATTAATATAGATGTTATGTGAAAGAAAAACAAAAATGGTGCTAAGAAAAATAAACTTATGATTGAGCGACTAGATGAAGTCAATAGCAATAACGTAAATAAGATATATTTTTTACTGTAATAAATAGCTTCGTTAAAGAATTTTTTTTTTTGGCTCGAATTTAATTTCTATACTAAAATAAAAATAACATAGCCAACAAAACCTTACTTAATTTCTTGTGTTAAGGCTTTATGGGTACACGAATCTAAACTTTATGTCTTACAAAACCTAGTCCGTAAGTCTTAAATAGTTTTAATAAAGTTAAAGCAAAAGTTATTAAATATTTTTTATTGAACCTACCATTAAATGATGGATTTTTCATGACATGATTAAATAAACCCATCCAGTGCTTGTTGTTGTTGATCAGGCACTATAATCCCCGCAAATTGTTAATGCGCTCGGATGTCATTTGTTTATATTATGTTTTTAGTACCTACCTATTTATGATCAGTGGAGTGCACAGAACTTTTTTCCGGAAAAGCAACCAGAAAGTCAAGTTTGACAATAAAAAAAAAAATATGAAAAAATTCAAATAACACTTTAAAAAAATAAAGTTTGTATGACGCCAGGGTAGGTACTGCAGGGCCTCTAGAGTGAACATTTTCATACAAACTTGTTTTTTTCAAAATGTTATTTAAATTTTTTCATATTTTTTTTACTGTCAAACTTGACCTTCCGATTGCTTTTCCGGAAATAAGTTCTATGCACGCCACTGTATATGATTTGCCACTGTCATCTGTCTTTCAGTAAATGTTTTTAATTTTCTGACCGTTTTTAAACAAACGTCATTTCGAATTATTTAGACAAAGTCCCAACGCATTAGCAACTTGCGATGGTAGTAGTTATGTACACTGTAACATTTTTTCTTAAGGGTCCGTTTCGCCAAACATGCTCTCGCGTTTGGACAATTTAGCATATTAAAACAAAATATTTTTAACAAATAAAATTTGTGTAGGTAGTTAAGGAGTTGAACTACATTATGATTTTTCAGATTTCACACAAGTATCACAAGCATCGGGAAAAAAAATCGTAAAGATCACTAAAATCACGAAAAATGTAATTTAGCGTTGCAAACAGAAAAAAAATATTTTTTTTGTTCCAAATTGAAATATATTTTTTTTACGTACAGAGTTCAAAGTACCTTATTCATATAAAATATTTATATTTTTTTCCTTTCGTTATTTAAAAATAAATACACAAACTTCCAAATTCTTTTTGCGTAATTTTTCTGTACAGGAAAAATGTAGAATGTTTGAGTATATCTTTTAAAATAACGAAAGGAAATGAAAAATAATAAAAATATGTACAGGCTACTTTCATTTCTTTGCTCTATAAAAAAATATTGTAGTTTGTAGTTAGATCAGTAGACTGATCATACTAGTTCCAAAGCCAAATTACGTTTTCCGTGATTTTACTGATATTTCCGATTTTTTTTCTCAATGGTTGTGATGCTTGTGTCAAATCTGAAAAATTATAATGTAGTTCAACCCCTTAACTACCTACACAAATTTTATTTGTTAAAAATATTTTGTTTTAATATGCTAAATTATCCAAACGCGAGAGCATGTTTGGCGAAACGGACCCTTAAGGCGTTCTTATCCCAAAATCAGCAATTTCAAAGTCAAATAGAACTTTCAAATATCGTCTAAAACTTACAAAAAAAAAAATACGCAATATAGTTCGAACCTTTATCTAGGTCTTCCACGCATGTGTTACACGATCAGATAAACTTTGCTCGACAGAAATAATTCACGAACACAGCATGTAATAAGACCTTTCAAATCATGCCATTTCCATAATTCCACTCTTTTATTAACGAAACATATCTGCTAATATTGCTCTTTAAATTTTCTAGGTCGACCACGTAAGTGGGTTTTAATAAACATATCCCTTATTTTTAAACAATTTAAAAACCGATAAAAACAACGAAAAAGTACAAAAGTGTGGTTATTTTCTTTACTCCTTACACGTAAAGAAAAAGATAGAGTGTCACTCTTCTGGGATAAGAGCGCCTTAAGGGCACCGTGTTCCCCAAAACTCCTAATAAGCAAGCAAACAGCTGATAATATCCTTGTTTATTTATATTTTCCATTTTTTTTAAATTTTGTAACTAATCTCGTACATTAATCCATGACTTGAACCTAAAACATTTACCAAAATCAAATGCACACAAAAGTTAAAAGCCCTTGATTGTACTCGTAAATACCATAATTTACTTTTAAACGCTTGTAAATTTAATGTTTATTAAATTTTGGTAAATGTTTTAGGTTCAAGTACGAGAAAAGTTAACACATAAATTTTGGAAATCTAGGAATCAAGAAGCTAGAAGGCGTTTTCAAGTCCAAAATTTCGCTATTTTTGAAGACCATGTCATAAGTACATCCCGTCCATTAATTTCTCTATGTCCATACTTACTGATGGTGCTGAGACATGGACGAACAGATATGGAAAAAAGATACATCCATTCAATGAAATTAAAAGTTAAATCAATAACAGTTCCAGTGACGTAGTAAGTAGCTGAATTAACTAAGCTAACAAGAAGTTCGACGTCAGAACCACGGCGTTGTCGTCTTATCTTTGACAAGAAGACGAGCTGCCGAGTTGCATTACGATAAAATTTACGGAAGCAAAACTGTACACGTCAAGGTTAAACACACGAAATTTTATCAAAATCAAATATCATTCATTACCACTTCTTATAATTTATAATTATTAATTTTTACCTTTTTTTATGACTATTTTATTGTTAATACTTTATGACATACATGAACTGACGCCGTCCACAACAAGTGGTCGAAATAATAAAGCCAATTCTGAAGGCTTTAATTTTAGTTTTAGTGCTGTCAAAGCTTAACATTTTCCAAAGCTTCTAATCCTAACTCTTAAGGATTATTTTGTATTGAAGAAAATTTAGTTTTGATAGCACTAAATCTAAAATTAAAGCCTTCAGAATCGGCTTTATTATCATACTAACCTAAATCCGAATTCTTTTAAATTCAAAATTTTTGAAATTGTAGTTTACAGAAACCAATGGAAACATTGCGATGGCAACATAAACAATACATAGGTAATAAGGTTTTGTTGAATAAGTATTGAGTGAATGTTTAAGAAAAAGGCGGGTTTTTCACTATCCGGCTGCGATACCATTCTTAAAGCTTTTGCGTTTTTTCTAAGAGGCTAAGATCAGCCCTATATCTACGGTTTTGAAATCAGGTTCATTTTGCGTCGCTGGATAGCGCAAATCAGAAAAAATAATATTTTTTTAAAATGATAATTTATAATTTATAAATTAGATAAGTTTTCAAATTGTTAGACTTTTTTTATTGCACGTATGTGTATAAGTTGTAACGTAGTCCCTTTCAAATTAACAAAGTTCTAGCGTTATTAATTTTTAAAGTATTTTCAAGATATTTATTTAAGGTTTACCTTATAAGTTTTTGATTGTTACAATTACAGGACTTCAGTCAATGAATGTCAGATAATTGTTTTAACATTTTGTAATATTCATATAGAAAGTATAAGGCGATTCAAAAACGTCTATAAACCATTGATATAAATAAAGAGGAAGATGGGATTCATTCTTATATTGTCAACTCAAAAAATGGACCTCTTTTTTGAACGAGTGCCATCGAACGAAAGAGATAGAGCGACGAGCTTCTACAGTAGAGCGAGCGAGACGAAGCAAGTAAATACAGGTCCAAGGGCCTGTATTTGTAGGTCCATGGGCGGGAAGCCGGGTACCGTGTCTTCATTTTTGTTTTGTCTAAGCTATAAACGCAGTTTAGCTTCTGAAGCTTCAATGAATCACATCCACTGGTGGATGGTCCGATTCAGTTTTTATAAGAAACTTGTGGGATTTAATAATTTCGTTCTGTTACTTTTTTCTACACTATCAAATAATTTTATACTTGCAAATAATGAGTTTTTTTTAAAGACAAAATGTTTTAACAGTTTAATTTTGCAGTTTAAAACTTCCATACATTGGATTACGAAAGTTTTAAATAGTAGAATTAGATTGAAAAACAGTATGTTTGTACAAAAACTGATTATTCGCAGGTGTATAGTTAATTGAACGTGTAGGAAAAGGTAATAAATAGAATGAAATAATAATACTTCTTAGCAAGACTAATCGAATGGGCGGAGGTAGGCATGTATTTATATATGTAACTTATTAGTATGTAGTATATAGGATGGGATTTGGTCGGCCGCCTGGATCCGTGCTGGGGGCTCGGTTGGTGGTCATTGAACCTTGTTCCTGGTCCCTGGCCGGGTCTCCGGTGTGGGTTCGGGCGGTTGATTGGATTTCACCTTGTATAATTATAGATTTTACCTATCATTTTAATCGTATATATATTGCTACATAAATTTAATAAACCTTTAATTTAGTTCTCTCCATCCATCCATCCATCCATCAGCCTAGTTCGTCCACTGCTGGACATAAGCCTTTCCAGGACTTTGCCACTCCCGGAGGTCATCCTGGAATAATTGCCCATACTCACACAAGCCGGGCAGGCGGGTTGGTGAGCGCGGTGCCGGAACCCTCGCACCAGTGACGCCGCTGCCCATCGCCAGTCTGTTCCATATAAGGCCTGGCTATTAGGGATGGATATACCGCCATCCATCGGTCCCAGGCATGGTGGGCCTCCTGGTTTTTTGCCTGTGAGCTGTCCTCTTACTCTCCCCCGAATTACTTCAAGGGATTCTCCTTGTAAGATGGTGGTACCTCCACAGTCGAGCCCGGCATCAGCTCTAACACCAATTTAGTTCATGTACATTTATTATTTTGTTACTATATTTTTATTAGATTCAATTTGACTTGTAAAAAGTGTATTATGTATACCTACTTTACAAAAGAAACTATTTGAATTTGAATTTGAATCTGTCGTCGTTATTGGTTCCTACAAGTTTGTATGAAGATTGCCTTGGACCATCCACCCTATCCTTAACATTTTATCTAAATTAAGTGTGGTGA
This sequence comes from Ypsolopha sequella, assembly GCA_934047225.1. Lineage (NCBI taxonomy): Eukaryota > Metazoa > Arthropoda > Insecta > Lepidoptera > Ypsolophidae > Ypsolopha > Ypsolopha sequella. The sequence continues at coordinate 26,622,850 of OW203990.1, read as the reverse complement.
CATTGACATGGTATATAAAACGATAACCGACCTTTCAGATAAAAGGTGAATACGCAAAGATCACTACGTAAAATTAAGGGGCTCCACAATGCTAAACATCAGTTTTGTATTGGATTCAGTTCCTTCAATGTAGATGGTAAAATTTTGAAAAAAATATGGAGTGTTTTTTGACTCAAGACAATTATTAATTACACTTTATAAATAAACATAGTTTCAATCTTCCATTAATTACATTACTTTTAAAAAAGCATGAATTTCGCGAAAAAAGCGATTCAGTTTCCATGTTTCAAAACCGATTGAAACGAAACCGACACACGCAGATACTTACTAGAAAAAGACATCTTTATTACATAAAGAAATTATTCAAAATAACTGAAAAAATGGAATGGAAAAATGGAATTTTTTAAAAAATGGAAAAAAAAAAATGGATTTAAAAATGTATTATTAACACCTCAAATACAGTGCCTGATGATGTCGTAAAACGACGAAACCGGTAGCAACTTAAAAGGTAATTAAACATTATTATATTTGTGGAACCGAGTATCAAGAAGTTTTATTTAATATTGCAAGATGTCGTTCCATCAAGAAGCAACAACATTCACCGTCAACTAAAATAACTGAAGTTTTGCGTGCGTGGCATCTGATTAGAGCAGGACAGAGAGTTAAAAAACAAACGCGTTAGAGCAGGATTGAATTTTAGCATTGTGCAGCCCCTTAAACTTTTCCTTTGCCTTGTTTGTGAATTTTGAATTATTTATTATAAATTATAATTTATTATATCGACTGATGACGACTCCACTGAAAACTTCGATATATATATATATCGCTTTATAATGTTTATTTTTGTTTTATATTTATAAAAGTTAATTAAGTAAAAAGCCTTAAATTGGTATACTTACCAACTTTAATACCATAGTACAGGTCGCGGCACGATTTTGAATGCTCAGCGAAAGTGGTGAGGGACTAGTGCATGTGTTCATTCACGCACAAAATTACTAAGTGTGATAGAGAAAAAAATGACTAGCTCAGTCAAGGTCAGACCTCATAAACCGTGCCGCTACCTGTATTAGCAATACCATAGTTTTAAAGTCTGGATGAAAAGTGCACACACTGAAGGTTAGTAGCGTCACGAGTCTGATCGTTTACACAACTGAAAATTAATAAGCGTACGAAAAAGAATCCGAAGTTTTAGTCGTTTCAAATATTATTATTAGATATGTAATGTTTAAAGGCCGGATCACACAGCGCGAGACGATATATGCCGCGTGTACTGTCAGAAGGGTCACTGGTAATTAAGTTTATATTTATAGTGCACTTTATCGCTTAGAAAACTCAAAATATTGTTAAAGTGCATTACTAGATGTCTTGTAAATCACTCTGAACAAAAGGCTGGCCTGCAAAAAAATTTACACAAAAAATTCACATCCGATAACCGGTTGAAAATTTGGGTTTTGGGCTACAGAAAACTAACTACTTAAAACCGATTGAGAATTTGTGTTTTCTTTCAAATGCCGTCCGCGTGACACGCAGCGTACTCTCGTCTCACCTCCTCGGTTACAGTGGGCGAGTTGAATGCAAGTCTATCTCTCTAAACAGAAAAACGGTGAAATAATGGTACAAAATTCAAAAAGGTTCCATAAGAGCTAGCGCTATTAATTTCGGTTAATCAATGGGTTATCGGTACTATTTCCAACCCTTTATATATAATCGGGTCTACCGCGATCAATTTTTACCTTTTTTACGAAACGGGGTGTCCCCTTTTCGTAAAAAAGGTAAAAATTGATCGCGGTAGACCCGATTATATATATTATAATGTGTACGAAACGCGAGAGTTTAAAGTTATATATTTCCAACCCTGCTTGTAAGACGACATACATTGCGGCTCGGCTCGGCTAGGCGTCGTCGCGTCGCTTCGTTCGGAGCTCTGTGTGTTTGGGCCCTAACGGAAATAAAGAGTTCGTATTTATTATCATGAATGTAATCACGACACACAGTTCATCGATGCAGTGATGGGGCGCTGGTGGCTAGAGTGTGTTTAATTTGATAGATTTTGTGAAAATTTATGGAAAATAACAAATTAATATAAGGTAAGTGCAAATTATTATAATCGAAATGTTGTAAGACCAATTCTCATTCAATATTTATTCTGCTGAGACGCCTCGTTCTTGTTTTCAACACATTTACTATGGTAAATAAATAAAATTCAAGTTGGTATAAGAAAAATCCGTTATTGATTGGTTATTTCTTACTATTATGTGCTGTGGATTATTTATGAATAATAAGCGTCAATAAATGGCGTCACTGGTGCGAGGGTTCCGGCACCGCCCTCACCAACCCGCCTGCCCAGCGTGTGCGAGTATGGGCAATTCTTACAGGATGACCGCCGGAAGTGGCAAAGTCCTGGAAAGGCTTATGTCCAACAGTGGCATAGACGAGTACAGCCTACAGACTCCTCATAACTCCTCATAACTGACTGAACCAGCAGATACAATTCGCCACTCCAAAATTATATGTTTCAGTAGGCCAAACCTTAATGGCTTCTATATTCATTACGTTATTCGTGTATGGCTGAGAGTAACTTTACTTGATACGGGTATCGAAAGTAGTACCTTTATTATATGTGGATACGTACAAGTGTTTTTAAACATAATTTGTCTTTTATTTTCCTCGTAGGTGTGGTATAAAGCACTATGTATCACTCGGGAGAAAGTGCAATTCTCAACTCGTGTATATTGAGGCCCTTAGCTTCGCATCGAGCCTCAAACTTCACCCTCGTTGGTAATCGTCCCCTTTCTTCCCTCGGTGAACAATGTACTATTGAAACAGCAAATATTCCTAATATTTATTTCTAAATGAGAATAAAGCAGCAGTAGCTCAGTGGATCGACCACAGTGGGCAGATCGTAGAATTGGGCACATCGTGAAGTATGAAATCGAAAATCTTTCTTCAAAAGTCAAAAATTGGTGCAACGACGAGTTGCGAGACCCTCCTAATTTTAAGGCGCTACGGAAAAAAAAATCGTCAATTTTAGAACTTGCATATCTACTCCAGTAAATAATGTATTATTTTGATAAAATAGTATATTATTTTGGAATCTTTTTCTTGGGATCTGTTAAACCGAAACGCGATTGGAGAAATTCGGCTCGATAGAAATATTTATTGAAATGAGGTCTTTTTCGACACCAATTCTGCTGGTTTGACAATTTTGAATGACATATGGACTGCAATTATATTTTATTAGATGGGCTTTAACGGTATCTAGGACCTGGTTAAACGAAATTTTGATAGCAACTTTACCTTTAATAATTTTATATTAATAAAAAAACAACTTTTTGCTTCTTTCCACGAATCCGTTCTTCTCGCACTGAGCGTTTTTTCGCATAGAGAGTAAGTAACAGGGACGCTAAAACTTTTACATATCGCCATAACAGAAATATGCCTAGGCAGATCATGATATGCCCAATTGTACGATGTGCCGACGACAGATATAACGACAAACTCTTTATCTTGACCCGGGTTCGAATCGTGCCGGTCAAGCATGCGCCAATGAGTGCGGTAAACCTGCAAACACTAAAAAGCGTGTATTTGTGGCTGAATTACGGCGATAACCTTCACCTCCTATCATGTTGCGACGTTAAAATCGTCGGTGGAAACCTGAGTTACCTGTTCTGTGACAGTCCACACTCGGAAACACGCCTGACACCCCGTCATCAATATATATTGTGACTATATGTGTTCTAAATGTGCAGTTTTGTGTACCTTATTAATAATACCATCTGTTTCAATACTTTTGCAGTTTATTAATCTTCACTAAAACATGCAAGAAGTAAAGGATCAAGCATTCACCATGGACAATAAGGTCCAGTCGAAAGATGATGTCACAGCTGTGGCGTTTGAAGATGCGTTGGACATGACAGGTAAATATTACTTCAATGTTTATAATTTATCTCTCTATAGATCTGTAAAAGCTACTAAGCAAATCAGGTTTAACACCAGAAATAGAAACATTATGTAAATAAACAAGTCGATTTAATGCAAATTAAAAATTAACTATGGAATTTTATGTAATACAGAGAAATAAAAAAGTTAGGTCGACTTAAATTTAATAAAATAATACACTTGCATAAAAAAAGGAATAAATAATATACACTGACATATCTAATGACTTGGGAAATAGATTCACATAATTCAATATTCAAAATTCAATAAATTCACAATCCATCAGCCAATGTAAGTCTACTGCTGGACATAGGCCTAAGGGGACACCACATTTACTTTTTTTGTCCATTCTCATCGAGCTCTCCCGATTCTTTTATTTATTTATTTACACAAGAACCTTATACCTACTCACAGTTTTATACCAACTCGCAGGTTAAGACAATAATTTAATTTCGATTAAATGTGTTATATTTCATTTTTTGCATTATTACTTAATTTATTTTTGTATATTATATAAAAAAGAGAGTATTTCAAAAAAAAGTATTTTTTTCCAAAATGTCTTGTTTACTTTCCAGTTTCCATGTAATCAAGTTTGGAAGGGAACCGTCAGTTTTTTGAAATTTTGCAAGGGCTACTAGATTGCCAAAAGGTTGTAGGACAGAGACGCTGGACAGCGTCCTACAGCGTACGACGCCGTATGGCGTCATCGATTCCCTGTAGAATTGTCCCAGAACGGCTAGCAGCGTCGAGATTTTTCTACAAACCAGTACAAGTGTCGTTTATTGTGTCACAAAGTGAACATTCAAACGAGATCTACTGTAAATCCAATAGGCCTAAATGTCCGTTTCCCCTTTCGCCTTCCTCTCTACAACCATGTGTCACAACACAACTTGTATGAAGGTAATCTCTGTCCTTCAACGTGTTAAGAACCCCTGCTTTAGTTACGTACTACGGAACCTCAAAAATACTGCATACAGATATATTTATTTATTTATTATTTTATTGTTTACTATACTTTATATGTGTTACGAGTGAACTCTACCTACCTACCGCATTGTTTCTCCATGTCTTACGAAACCTAAATTCAGTGAATATTACTTAAGTGCTGACACAGTGAAAACATATTTCGTGGGACAGGTTTTGAAGTGACTCGTTGTCTTTGTGCTTAAATCGCTTAAGCCGAAGGTCGTGTGATCATCGCGATCCCAATAGTTGTAACTTAGATATAATTATAAATTTGTTCACCTTATTGCACCATTAAAGACACTATAAAAACTAAGTTCAGTTTTTAAAAAAACCTCCCCTGCGTTTAACACTTGTAATTGGCGCAGTCGACGGAGAGGTAGTTGAGTCAGTGCGAATCAAACATCGATCTCCGCTGATAGTCGAATCGTCGACGTGTTGACTATTTCTTCGAACCTACAAACGAAAGTGACGCAGTGTAAGGAGAGGATCCAGGTGCAGCGTCTTCATCCAAACCTCGATGAGCCAAGGCGCGATGCAGAATCGTCTGTTTATGATATTCATGATAATAATGGTGGTTCGAGCCCAGGACGACCTTCCACCAGTAAGCAACATCCGACTTGACAGTTTATCTGACAGCCCCGGTATTCTACCCTTCAAACTTGGTTTGACCAAAATTATTTCCCATGACCATACATTCCTTGAAGAAATTGACCTTGACAAAATAGATCAACAAGTTAATTCTCTAAAATCCCAACTTCATTATCTGACTAACAACATTTCGAATCAGCATTTTTCATCGTTTAAATATGTTATTCTGCAAATGACTAATAGACTGGATGAAATTACATCTCAGGTTCGCACTTTTGAACCCGTTCGAGTAAAGCGCGGATTGTTTAACCCTTTGGGAACCTTTATAAAAAGTATATCGAGAAATCTCGATATCAGTGATGCTCTGAGATTCGAAAAAGCTTTGAAAATTCTTCAGGAAAATGATAATGTATTATCTGAAAGTTTGAACAAGCATATTAGTCTATTTAAAGAACTGTCTTTTCAGCAAAATCAACTCCTTTATAACATAAGTAAAAATCAACAGAAATTAGAGAAATCTATTTTATTCTTGGTAAATGTAACAAGTAATGATAAGGAGCGCGTTATTCAATACTTTCAGCTCTCACAGCTGTTCACTTTATTAAGTGAAAATATTCGAAAACTTTCGGATGAAATGCATAGAATAGAAAACATTTTAGCTTTTAGCCGCACTACATCTGTGCACCATTCACTTTTATCTATTAATGATCTTATATTTATGATAAAAAAATTAAAAGAGTTATATGGCTCTGATCATATTTTAAGTTTAGATATTAGGTATTTCTATGATTTGATTAGATTAGGATGCTATTACGTCGATAAAAAAATAGTAATAGTGTTAAAGTTTCCTATAGTTTCCAAGGCTACGTACGACCTTTATAAACTTTGTCCCGTGCCTAATAAAAATTCCCAGATTATCCTACCCCCTCTTCCTTACATAGCAACTAATTCCAAGGAGTTTGTCTACATAGAGGCTGAATGCCCGAAGGTTGCGACGTGGTATATCTGCAAGGATAAATCCAGACTCCAATCAAGAGACCAGCGAGATTGCGTTTATGATCTCATCTATCACCAGGAGAAAAAAGAAACATGCATACCTATACCTGTCTTTTTACATAAGGAGGCCCTGCTAGAATTAGACGATCAACATTACATAATGTCATTCCCAAAACCAACTAAGGTACAACTAATATGCAGTCAGGAAGAACATCGTACTTTGGAAGGAAGTTTTTTAGCAACGATTCCTCGAAATTGCAAAATACAGACCCCTGAATTCAACGTTTTTAACATCGATAACAAACTTCGAGGCCATGCTGTTGAAATCATCGCTTCTCCGAATACGTTACTGAAATCACCAAAAGTACTTCGTCGATATAATTTCACGACAATTGATTTGAATAAATTGCATAATATCCAGCAGCAAGTAATGATTGAGCAACCGGCGAAACTTGATATAGTTGACTCATCCGTATATCATACAACAATACCTGTGTACATCATCGTACTATCAAGTGCATTAGTACTGACTATCATGCTATTCATATATCGTCGTCAATCAACTTTAACATGGAAACCAAAACCACAGACATGCATTGAGACGCAGCAACCTTCTTCGAGAAATGAATCAATGATGACCTTAGAGGAAAGAAAAGCCGCAACATTTGCTGTAAACGTCAGCAAATAGTCGCTCGTCTAGGAGGGGAGGTGTTACGAGTGAACTCTACCTACCTACCGCATTGTTTCTCCATGTCTTACGAAACCTAAATTCAGTGAATATTACTTAAGTGCTGACACAGTGAAAACATATTTCGTGGGACAGGTTTTGAAGTGACTCGTTGTCTTTGTGCTTAAATCGCTTAAGCCGAAGGTCGTGTGATCATCGCGATCCCAATAGTTGTAACTTAGATATAATTATAAATTTGTTCACCTTATTGCACCATTAAAGACACTATAAAAACTAAGTTCAGTTTTTAAAAAACCTCCCCTGCGTTTAACACTTGTAATTTATGTATATACATAATAATAATAATAATAATAATAATAATAGCCTTTATTAATTTCCCATGCAATTTCAAATTTACATTACACTATATAATGCACAAAATTCGGAAACAAGTGACAAAACAGATTAAAAATTAAATTATAAATTAATGATTAGACACATATCAAAATTGTGATAATAATAATAAGTAAAATTTCATTAAATTAAGAATTATTGTGTCACTTCCGATTGGTGAGATACCCATTTTAGGGCAAAGGCCTCCTCCATTCGATGCCAAATTTTTCTTTCTTTGGCTAGTCTTGTCCAAGTGACACCAACAAAGGAAGTGATGTCGTCCCGCCATCGACGTCTGGGCCTGCCGCGTGGTCTGATGGTGTCGTGAGGGTACCAGTGGAGGACTTTCTCATTCCAGCGGCCATCGACTGTTCTAGCTATATGGCCAGCCCATCTCCATTTCAGTCTGCATGCAAATTTCGCTGCGTCGATCACTTTTGTTCGGTCTCGTATATCAGTATTCCTTACTCTATCTGATATTCTCAATCCTAACATGCTTCTCTCAGCCGCTCTTTGGAATACTTGAAGCTTATGAATTATATATTTGGTAATAGCCCAGGTTTGGCAGCCATACATAAATATAAATAGGTACCTATATATAAATATTACATCACTCGATGAAATAGAAACAGAAATATCTCATGCAGCACTTGGATCTGTTTTACCGTATCTTTCATTAGGTACATAATTAATATTTACCTTCATGATTATATAATTACGAGTTCAGATTGTATCTCTCGATACGCTTCTGAAGTTGGTATTTACTTTGGCGTTATATTTTCCTTTTCTACCTATTATGTATACATTATACTAGATACTGATGAATGATAAACGGTAATGTTAACAAACCAACGTTATGTTATGTTACAACTACATGATATGGAACTACACTGAGACTGCATATAGATGGTTGTGCATAGCCTTGGCGTTTAAGGCCCTGCCATTCCAAAATGAGCATTTTGTTTAATTAATATTGTCAGTTCGATATCTCCTTCAAATACAAGTTAAATATATGTTACAAAAGAGGATATACTCTAAACACAAGTTGATCTAAAAACGTAATTAAGTTAACTTCACTCAATAGAAAAAAATCACAGAGTAAGCTCGTCAAATTGCGAATAAATGTGTTTATAGCAAAGGTGTTCAACGGAGAGAATTAGAACTTTTCCTGATATTTCTTTACAGATAACTAAAGACACTTATCGACCCATTTTTATTTATTTCTCAATACTTTTTCAGAAATTCCAGAAAAACCTCGCAAATTTACCGATTATGCGTGCTCGCAGCGCACGAAGCGAGCGTTCTAATGTATACTTTCTGACAATATCATTGAGTTCAAAATTACTTAATACGATTATTGTGTTGGATGCGTAGGGCCTTAAGAGGCTATGCGAATTTTATTTTTGTCACTGTCACTCCAAGCGAAAAATGGCGCAGTGCGAGAGGGGCGGATTCAGGGGAAAAGGGAAAAAAGTTGGTTTTATATTTTTATTAAAAAAACTAAAATAGCTAGCAAAATTTCAAATATCAAATCTCTAGATATTATTAAAACACACATAATAAAATATGTTTGAGTTCTGCATATGGTTCCTATTCGTCAAACGAGGAGAAAAAGTGTGTTTGAAGACCTCATTTCAGCAATTATTTCTATCGAGGAAAATTTATCCAAACATGTTTTCCAATTTCAAAACCCTAGATTATATAGTCAAAATGCATATACCAGAAACTGATTATAATTTTCCGTGTATTTCATGAAATACACAGAAAAGAAACACCCGTATTTTTTTCGCATATCACCTTAAGACAATACCAAAAAAAGAATAGAGTTTTTTCGAATCCATTTATTCCACTATAACGCCATCTACGTATTTCATTTTTGGGTAAATGTTTATTGAGTATTTGATTAAGATTCTCACGAAAACGCGATTGGATGAAATTTTCTCGATAGAATTTAATTCCGAAAAGACCCCTAAATTGTTTTATTTTTTCCTGTAATTCTGAAATCCTAACTAATTTTATTGTGAAATTGCATTCAAAATGTGGATATTATGTATTTGTAAAGTCTCCTTGATAATCTCTTAGACAAAATAGCTTGGTACATTTTATATTAATTAAAAACCGACTTTTTGCTACTTTCCCACGAATCCGTCCCACTCGCACTGAGGGTTTTTTCGCATATGGAATAAAAGGGACGCTAAAACTTTTACATATCGCCCACACTTCCGCGGGAGATACAGTCTCATGACCGACGATCTCGGATGAAGGGTCATGGTTGTGCGGACTTTTCTGTCCAGAGCATCTAGTTCGGTCTGAGTCCATCTGAGCACCCCGAATGTGTACATGAGAACAGGCATGACCCGAGCATTATAAGCTCGTACCTTATTGTCGCCCGACAAAAAGCTCTCAAGCACTTTTGTCAAGCGATCATAAAATACCCCACAAACGGCTTGTTTCATGTCTGCTTCATTCACACCGATTGTTTGGGACATGCCCAGATACCGGTAAGTTTCAGTCTCGGAAAGGGATTTCAATCGATTGCAGCCGATATCGACTCCATCGGAGCAAACAACATGCCCCTTCTCCACATGCAAGACCGCACAATAGGCATATATTAAATTATGTTGAGGTGTGTTAACTCGAAAACCATTTCGAGATTTAGGTTTAATAAGCCGTATTTTCGAAGTTTTTGTCTAAAAAACCTCATGATGATGAATATTTTTAGGAAAAGGCTGCAACTTCCATTTGCCCTCGTGTGACGTCACTTGAGTAATGGCTGTTTAGAAATGTGTCCTTTGGTATCAAGATAAAATTTATAATAATTTGCTTCAGACTAATTTGAATTTGATGACAGATGAGTAGACAGACAGAGACAGACCACTTTTTTATCAGCAATTACACATCACAATCAGTATAATGTTTAAAATTCTCAGGTGACAAGGTCATCGGACAATTCTTTAAAAATCATAAATAAATAATGGTTAATTTATATACCAAAATAATGAAAACTATGTCCTGAAATGACGTAAATTCTGTGAAAAAAACATCTTTTGAAAATTAAGCCATGGGAATTAGTGATTAGTTATCAACTTACGATAGTTTTTACAAGTATAATAATACATTTACGGAGTTCGTATACTGACACGATAAACGCCTGACAGATTATTTTTGTGTATTTCCAGGCTTCGGGCGGTACAACTACAGTTTGTACGTGATAAGCACTGTAATGCTTCTAGCAATGGCGCTAGAAACGTTCGGTACGAGCTACGTCGTGACCGCCAGCGCTTGTGACCTGGGACTGACGACCGAGACCAAGGGCTTGGTCGCCGCTATGCCTATGTTGGGTATGTGTGTACAAAAATAATACTTGTAGCCATGGAGTTACAGACGTTCGGTACGAGCTACGTAGTGACCGCCAGCACTTGTGACCTGGGACTGACGACCGAGACCAAGGGCTTGGTCGCCGCTATGCTTATGTTGGGTGAGTGTGAACACAAATAATACTTGTAGCCATGGAGATACAGACGTTCGGTACGAGCTACGTAGTGACCGCCAGCACTTGTGACCTGGGACTGACGACCGAGACCAAGGGCTTGGTCGCCGCTATGCCTATGTTGGGTGAGTGTGAACACAAATGATACTTGTAGCCATGGAGATACAGACGTTCGGTACGAGCTACGTAGTGACCGCCAGCACTTGTGACCTGGGACTGACGACCGAGACCAAGGGCTTGGTCGCCGCTATGCCTATGCTGGGTATGTGTGTACACAAATAATAGAGACGTTCGGTACGATCTACGTGGTGACTGCCAGCGCTTGTGACCTGGGACTGACGACCGAGACCAAGGGCTTGGTCGCCGCTATGCCTATGTTGTGTATGTGTGTACACAAATAATAGAGACGTTCGGTACGATCTACGTGGTGACTGCCAGCGCTTGTGACCTGGGACTGACGACCGAGACCAAGGGCTTGGTCGCCGCTATGCCTATGTTGTGTATGTGTGTACACAAATAATAGAGACGTTCGGTACGATCTACGTGGTGACTGCCAGCGCTTGTGACCTGGGACTGACGACCGAGACCAAGGGCTTGGTCGCCGCTATGCCTATGTTGTGTATGTGTGTACACAAATTATAGAGACGTTCGGTACGATCTACGTGGTGACTGCCAGCGCTTGTGACCTGGGACTGACGACCGAGACCAAGGGCTTGGTCGCCGCTATGCCTATGTTGTGTATGTGTGTACACAAATAATAGAGACGTTCGGTACGAGCTATGTGGTGACCGCCAGCGCTTGTGACCGGGGATGTCTTGGGACTGCTTTATATTTCACCCACGCTAGAAATAGTACAAAAATAAAAAAAAAGAACATTACTTATTATTAGGTATTATTTTTTTCGACGATGGGCTTACGCTTGGCCTGTTAGAATGGGTCAATGAGAACTAGGGTGAAGAGCGCTCGTCCAGAAAGTCCCTAAAAAAGTAGAGTAACCACTCTTGTGCAGCTTCTCATGACGTCACGCCAGACAAGACGAGTCGCTAGGCAGCATGGTTTCATCATGAGGTGGTGACAACCCACGGCCGAACCTACCACCAATTGATGTCCTCCACAGTCGAGCCCAGCGTCAGCTCTTTTGTCATTAACTTCCTTCAATATGTCGCCAGTTTGATCAGGTTCCCCACAATAATATCTGCTATTCCAGGCATAGTGTTCTCCTCTCACCTCTGGGGCTGGCTGGCGGACACGCGCGGCCGGCGACTGGTGCTCGTCGTGTCTATGGGAGGGACCTGCCTGTTCTCCATGCTAGCCAGTCTCTCCACCGGGTGGGTCATGCTAGCGTTCTTCAAGTTCATCGCTGCGTTCTTGTGAGTATACCATATTATTTCTCGAATTAAATGAAATTTATTCTTAATGGGAGCTATTTTGGCGAATGAATGAATGAATGTAGTAGAACGAGTTACTGAAAGAAAACCATATTTATTTAACATAACAAATTCTGTAACTCGTCACAATATACGAGCTTGCCGTGGGACAAGTTGACGAACTTGAGACCAAGAGGGGACGAAATAATAGGTCTTATGAAATAATAGGTCTTATGAAATAATAGGTCTTATGAAATAATAGGTCTTATGAAATAATAGGTCTTATGAAATTGCTGACATTTTCTTAAAGATTCTTGAGTTCATAATTCCTGTAACTCAATAGCTATTTCAATGATTTGTTTTTAGTTTGAAAGTTGATTTAATACGTATATCTACGTATTAAATTTTGTTTTTAATTTCAGTTTAATTGTAAAAATTAAATCTTTAAAAACATTTCGTCCTAAATGCCATCCATTTCCATGATAAGATTCGTAATATTTTTTTACAGCTGTCACTTTTCAAAAATTTAATTAATGTTGCACATTTATACACAAAAGAAATTACATAATTTAGATTTGTCATTCCTAAAAAAAATACTAATATGTTAGTACTGAAAATTGAGTTTCCGTCAAATTCTCTATAGAAAACGGCTATTTCATATGTAAAGACCTAATATATGTCGACGCCCGATGGTTAAATTAGCCTCCTAATTGGACGCCTAGGTCGTTAGTTAAATGGTGGCAACCAATTGAACGGCTAAGCTGCTGATTGCAAACGTTAAGATAAAAAAATTAAAGTTTTGGCTGCACGTAAGCTAGGCATTGGAAATGGCTAAACTAAATGCCGCTTTATTATTTAAATTTATTCTGCCACTGCAACTAGCTGTCCTATAACAAATATGGCGTCAACAGCTAATACCACGTTTGGTGATTTTTGTTAGAGGATCTTAATATTCTTTATTGTACACACACGGAAATATAAATAAACAAAATTACATTAAAAAAAGATGCAGATTGGCGAGCTTATCTCTAAACAGAGATTTCTGACAGCAAAACCATCACAATAGGAAAAAGTAATCATAAAAGTTAACGAAGTAATCATACACATGTACACACGTGGATTGTGTTTAAGTATTTAAGTTTACTTATGTTTTGTAAAGATAAATAATAACAAAGAGCGGTTTAGGATCCGAATTGTGAAAAAACGCCTTTTTCTAATTAATCGCAACGGAACACTTACATAAAGTTTCCTTGGTTTCTGTAAATTAGAATTTAAAGATTTAAATTTTAAAATTCCAATTTACAGAAACCAATAGAAATTTTGCTATGGCAGCATACACTTAAGGTTTTGTTGAGGAACTATTGAGTAAATTTTGAATGTAAGTGTTCTGTTTCGATTAATTAGAAAAAAGCGGGTTTTCACAATCCGACTGCTAAACCATTTACACAAATAATCAAGATATACAAAGAAATTATTTTAAACATGGTGTACAAAGGCGGCACTAGCGATATATTGCTAATAGCAATGTCTTCCGGGCCATAGTTCGGCAGTTCGCTGGGAGCAGAGACTTCTGTACTGGTAGGTTCAAACGGTCTAAAAGCCAACTTCTGTACTGGTAGGTAAATAATATTCAAAAACCGACTCAGTGCACCCCGATTCTATACAGTCTTGTGGTTATTACCCCTAGACTGTATATAAAAAGCCGGAGGCGTGGAGGGAGGGCAGCCTCCGCCTGCGATAATAAAGTGCAGGCAACCGTGCGAGCCGTAGCGGCTGAGGCTGGTCGCCGTAGGCTGTAGGCGACCAGCAAGGCGAAGCTAAAGAGGTGAGCATGGGTGCCTGCACTTTGTTACGCAAGGGTGAAGGCGCTGCACATCCCGAAACGCCGGAGCCAATGCAGAAGTGAATCTGTGTCAAAAAAAGGAACTTTTATTTTATTTATGTGAATATTTGGAGAGATATGCTCTCTTGAAGGCATACAAATGTGGGATAAAAAATATAATTTCCTGGGGAGATAAAAAATTAATAGAACTTCTTAGAATGAGATTTCTTACCGAGTAATTCCGATTTGACAACTGCCTACTTGTAACTGCCCATTTAGTAATTTCACTGCTCAGTATTTATTAAATGATCCATTTTATTATTTTTACGACTCATTTTTGTTTACTTTACTGCTAAGTTTTAACTGCCGAACTTGTTGATAAATATGCATTTTGTAATTTTTAACTTACCAAAACTACTATATACAACTGCCGCTTTAAATCAGTGCCAATAATATTATAGTAATCCCATTTAACCAAAAGGCTAAGCGCTGTTTAGACCTCTGGTTAAACGTTGCATTCAACTATTGGGCTAAGCACCCTTTAGCCGTTAAGTCAGATTCCGCCATTCAGCCAACAACCGGCCGGCGACATATACACTGGTGAACAAATAAATCGACACATGTTCGACGTTCGGGTATATAACTCAATCATACAAACATTAATTATATATTTTGTAATGTGTAAGTAAAAGAGGGTTGTTGTATTCTCAGCGCGTCGGCTTCGAATTCAGTGACATACGCATTGCTTGGCGAGTGCACGCCTCGCTCCCGCCGGAACAAGCTCGTCATGCTCACCTCCAGCGGGCTCATGTTCGCGCAGGGCGTTATGACTTGTAACTATATCTCACTTTTATACCGAACTTAGTGACGTAAGAGAGCTGATGCCGGGCTCGACTGTGGAGGTACCACCATCTTACTTGGAGACCCCCTTGAAGTAATTCGGGGGAGAGTAAGAGGACAGCTCACAGGCAAAAAACCAGGAGGCCCACCATGCCTGGGACCGATGGATGGCGGTATATCCATCCCTAATAGCCGGGCCTTATATGGAACAGACTGTTGAAGGGCAGTGGCAAAGTCCTGGAAAGGCTTATGTCCAACAGTGGACGAACTAGGCTGATGGATAGTGACGTACGCATTGCTCGGCGAGTGCACGCTTCGCTCTCACCGAAACAAGCTCGTCATGCTCACGTCCAGCGGGTTCATGTTCGCGCAGGGCGTTATGACTTGTACCTCACTTTATATACCGAACCTTCCAGGTCTTGTCTGTCTGAAAGGGGTTAAAAGATTTTGGCCTTTGCCGACCTTCCGACATATTTTCCGAACGAAGTTCCTTATTGCACGTTATACTGCAGCCAGACGTTTGGCGGATGAGGGCTAGATCGAAAACAGTGTAACATTTCGACCGTTACGTTTTCATAGTATCGTTTTCATACATTTCTTTATCGCTAACGCTTCTTACCGCGTTTCATAGTACGGAGTGGGGTGAGCGACGCGATGCGGTGGTGGCTTGCGCGTCAGTATCGAAAAGAACTTCGTTCCAACCGGGTGTTTCACGACACCTCGTTTTTTTTCAAATCTGCAGCACATATAGTTAGCTCTGTTGTTCTGATTGCTGATATCAATACATTTATTTGCAAACAAAAAACAATGTTCAACATAACCTCATAAAGTTTCGAAGATATACAACCGGCAACCAAAGTTGCACTGGTGGCACCATAAATAAAACGTTTTTTAACCTTGTTAAAATCAAAATGTGCCCCTACGTGATTTGAATCGGCCACCTCCACTACATCACCGAGGTGGTCAAAGACCACAGAGGCGGACTACTATATTTACAAAAAAAAAAACGATGCCTTGTTTGATTCCAGTGAACGCGTACCCGATCCTCCGACAGAACATCGACATCCCTCTCTTCTGGAACGTGAAGTACAAACCGTGGCGCCTGCTGGAGCAAGTGTACGGCGCGTGGTCCGGACTCTCTCTACTGCTTCTCCTGCTCTTTGTGAAGGAGAGCCCCAAGTTCTACGCCAGTCGGGGGGACAAAGCGGAGAGCATTAAGGTGCTGGGGGAGATATACAGGATTAATCACGGGAAGAAGGCAGCGGAATATCCGGTAAGGGTCGTGAATGTGATTTTTATAGGAAATAGATTTTATAATTTTCATTCTTGTCTAACTTAAAACCGGTTAAATCAGACACACGCCTGAGTTCTGAATTATACTTCAAAATATACATCGATGTATTTATAGCTAGCGCCATCTACATTCAAGTTTTGAAAGCTTACATATGTTAATGTTTTTTACCCATTAGAATTTATACAATATTTCTGAACCGCTATATTTGTCTAGTAAAGTTAACTGAACTGTGATTTCCTCCACAGTTTTTGGCACGTAAGTTTTGGAGATACAGGTAGTAGTGGTTCTTACGATATCTCGAAATCAATGCTAGTATTTATTGCATGATATGTTTTTTAATCAGCTCTTTCATAACTACAATCTAATAATATAGATATTGTATTTTAAACTTTTTTTTTAGCTTTTAAAGCTTTAACCAATAAAAAAGAGTTATTCCTTTTGAGGATACAATTTATATTCAAGACTAACAAAAAAGGATCAACAATTATGACCTAAATAAAAACAGACGGACTGCAAATAAAGCCTCCGATTTTGGTCCCTTTTTTACCCCTTGGGTAGGTACCAAACCGTAAAAACAAATAATTAAGTGCTGTTATGTTTCGGTCCAAGCTAATTACCCTGAGATCATAGCTATAAACAGTTACCATTCTAGTGAATCAAGTCGGAGGAAAAGGCAAAAGGCTAGTCAATTTGTTTTTTCAGGTGAAATCCATCTCGTTCGACGAAGCGAGCTCTTCGGCGAAACCGGGCAACTTTATTAAGTCGATGTGGGACCAGACGACGCCGTTATTCCGACGTCCCTTACTCGCTGACACTTGCGTTATCCTCTACATCGTTCTGCTGGTCTATTCCATGTGAGCGTTCTGTACTCTTATAATAGTAGTTTATGCTACTAGGGTGAAAAGGAATAACTCGCGAGGACGATTTAAAACACGAGCGTAGCGAGTGTTTTAAACGTAACCGAGTAATTTATTGCTTTTACGCCCGTGTATCATACTACGTTTTTCAATGCATAGTGTGAGGAAATGAAAACAAATATAATCTTGTGAACTTTAAATTATGATTGGCTCAAAAGGACTGTATCCAGAGCCGTTAAACAGTGGAAAAAAAGTATAACATCTATGCTACACAGGACAGGCTGCGGGTTAGCCAACAATTGCAAAAAAAAAAAAAAAATAAAGCCCTACGGCAAAATAATCGACTTTTGTTCGGTTTTGATGCATAAAAAGTGGGCCTTTACGAGCATTTGCATTGAAAAAAATTTAAAAAAAACTTTGTCACGACAAGAAACCCTGAGGAATGTCACTAAAAGTCTACGTACACCAACGTTCCATCGACGATTATTATGTACCAGTGTGATTTTTTTTTTTTATATTTTAAAGTGTGTATTTATAGTAAGTATTTGAATACTATATTGCTATTTTTATGTAATATATATTTATATTTTTAATTTGCATCAATCTCCTTGTGCACTTGTATGATTACTCGTTTATTTTTTTATTATTATTATCTTCTTAGAGATAAGCACGCCAATGTGCATATTGTTTAAATGTAAAAATTATATGTATTCCTGTTTCGATATATATTTTTATATATATGTTTTACTCCACATAAATACAAACACTTAAATGGTTTTAGTCGCTATATTTCGACCCGTCAGTGGGGCCGTCATCAGGCGAATAGGAAAAAATATTATATGACATATATGTATAGGTATTGTGTGTGTGTGTACAATAAATAATAAAGAATGGGTGCACGAAGAGCTGCTTGTTGGCATGTTTTCGTTATGAAGTGGACAAGTCACGGCCACACCTACCACCCGTTAAAGTGACACGATCTTGAATTATCATTGCAGTATAGAACGCAGAAAGAAAAGTAAATGTGGATGTGAGGAGCTCTGAACCGGGATTCGAACCCGGGACCTCTCGCTAATGTTATATATAATGTGACTTTTTGATCATCGTCCAAATTCATACTGGAGGCTTGGTAAGTGATCAGGATCATGAATCGATACCAATTTTTGTGAAATTTGTATAATGAAATTTCGACTTTCCATAGTAATCCACTCTCAGCCCTGAGTGAATCACTATGGGGAGTCGAAATTTCATTTTATGAATTTTAACAAAATCGTTATTGGTTCATGATGCTGATCACTTACCAAGACTCAAGTATGAATTTGGACGATGTTCACAAATTCACCTTGTATATATACAACGTGTAACAGAAAGGTGTAACCATATTTAAAGAGCTCATTCAGTCAATGGTATAGAACAACTTTTACTATGGAATCAATCCTGAAATCTCGAAAACAAAACCTGCCCTTCCATACATTTCGGCCGAGCGGCATTGCATTTTCCTATGAAGCAAGTAATATTTTTTTTCGATATACAGGATTTGTTCGATAGTAAAAGTTGTTCTAAACCATTGACAGACCGTGCGGTCCGAAATAGAATTACATAGATAAAAGCTATGAATGAATTAAAGTATGAGCGATGACTGGTCCGTAATTTGTGAGCTAGCAAACGATGTGAAAGATAGCTTATGATACGGACCGCATTAAAAAAGATACATCTTAACCATAACCTCTTATCACAGAATACAATACGATTATTTGATTTTATTTCGTCAAAGTGCCATGATTCGTGATGGAACAAGAAGAGTTTGTAGCACTGTTCTTTAACGTAGACTCAGATAGCTACGAATAAATATATATACAAATAAATTCTTCCTTTTCGACGAAAAGTTCCACACGACTTTTTATTTGTTTCTCTCGTGGCCGAATAAAACATATACTATGGTTTGTCTGATCTGAACTGCTGAAATCATGGAGTGAAAACAATTTTTGACATTCCATTCCGTTCAACGCTCACATCGCCTCACCTCCGTCGCATGAGCCATGAAAGTCATACGAATGAATGAACGCATTTGCTTCACTCATGGATTATTAGCCATTCACCTCATTCATTTGTAATCGATTTTAGCGAAATAATTCTATTTCGGAACGCAGGGTGAATAAGCTCCTCAAATATGGTTACACCTTTCTGTTACACGTTGTATATATATAATGTTAATTTATATGTCCTTGCGACGGATAAATCGCCAAGTGTTGAAACATAGAAATTTATTTCTGTCATGGTGACAGGATCTTTGTCTAACTGTCCAGGATGTGTCGGGCGTATTCGATTACTATCAGTGGTTGTTTCTCAGTTCACGCCACTCAGGGAGGCTCTTGAATGCACCCAAAACCATAATTAAAATTATGTAACCGTAAAAATAAAACCAGGAGGCCCACCATGCTTGGGACCGATGGATGGCGGTATATCCATCCCTGATAGCCGGGCCTTATATGGAACAGACTGGTGACGGGCAGCGGCGTCACTTGTCAGTCAGTCAGTCAGTCAAATAACATTTTCACAATTTAACAATTTTACAAGTGGTAGAGCTGATTCCGGGTTCGACTGTGGAGGTACCACCATCTTACTTGGAGACCCCCTCGAACTAATTCGGGGGAGAGCAAGAGGACAGCTCACAGGCAAAAAACCAGGAGGCCCACCATGCCTGGGACCTTATATGGAACAGACTGGTGACGGGCAGCGGCGTCACTGGTGCGAGAGTTCCGTCACCGTGCTCACCAACCCGCCTGCCCAGCGTGTCTGAGTATGGGCAATTCTTTCAGGATGACCGCCGGGAGTGGAAAAGTCCTGGAAAGGCTTATGTCTAGCAGTGGACGATCTAGGCTGATGAATGGATAGGTGGATGGATGGTAAAAATAATTCTATAAATGTCATAAATTGATCCATCACATGACAAGCCTTCAAAAACACCATTTGAGATGCTAATGTTAAAATAGCAAATAAAATCACTTCGTTATTTCCCAGTCCGCCCGCGTTCATAATGTGGCTGCCGAGTATCACTAACGCGTTCTCCCGCGCTACAGCGGCTGGCGCTACAGACAGCAACTTCTGTGAGCTGCTGCACTTCGCCAACAAGCCTGACCGTGACCTCGGCAACAATGCTACTACTGTCGTGGTGAGTGGGCAGGCGGAGACAGTGGGAATGCGGCTAAGGTTTGGTCGATGGATTTATTTAATAATATTTATATACAAGGTGACTTTTTGATCATCGTCCAAATTCATACTGGTGGCTTGGTAAGTGATCATTATCATGGATCAATAACAATTTTGGTGAAATTCGTAAAATGAAATTTCGACTCCCCATAGTGATTCACTCGGGAGTCGAACTGAATTTCTATGAGAAGCCGAAATTTCAATTTACGAATTTCACAAAAGTTGTTACTGATCCAAGATACTGATCACTTATTAAGTCTCCAGTATGAATTTGGACGATGATCAAAAAGTCACCTTGTATACAACGTGTAACAGAAAGGTGTAACCATATTTGAAGAGCTTATTCAATCAATGGAATAGAACAACTTTTACTATGGGGTCAAACCTGAAATCTCAAAAAAAAAATCTGCCCTTTCATACATTTCGGCCGAGCGGCATTGCATTTTCCTATGAAGCGAGTAATTTTTTTTTTCGTGTTACAGTATTTGTTCCATAGTAAAAGTTGTTCTAAACCATTGACTGAATAAGCTCTTCAAATATGGTTACACCTTTTTGTTACACATTGTATATAAGAGAGCAGACGTACAGCAGCAGAAGCTAAATGTTGGACCACAATACATAGGATGCGGTACATGTATAATGTAATTTGTTTAGCCCAGAACGGGTGGCAGCGTCTGAAACACCCGCTCCCACTCCTTCAGAGTGGGAGAGACGGGTTAGGGACATTTTTTGAAATTGAAAAAGAACTTGTAGGGGGGTTCAAGCAATGCAGAGAGCAGGGTAACCAGAATGGTTTTAAATCCCGAAGAGCCGTGCATACCCCCCGCGTTTGGGCATTATAACCATAGAGTTTTTATGGCCATGGGAAGGTTGGTGGGTATTGTTGTGGTGAGTACTTTATGTAGATGCCCATAATGTTGACGACGAAATGTCATAATAGAAGGGGTATGGTACTTAACATGGTATGGTACTTAACATTTTACTTTATGGTAACATTCTAAATAAATATCAAATGTCAAGCAATCGCTTAGCTCAGGATTACTAACCCGCTTCGATATTATCATGATGCAATAAGACTAATGAAGTGTTAGGTTAGTTAATTTTTCCCTTGGGTTATTTAACCGAAGGGTTAAGGATTTTTTCTCGATCATGCTGCAAGTGGGCTTAAGAATTAAAAAATATATATTTTTGAACATATGCTTTTTAAATATATTGTCTTGAGACCATAAGCAGAGAATATAAAGTATCCCTTTGGTATTTTATTGAAAAATACAAATACACATACACAGTAAATGTTTTGTAGAGTATGATGCTCTCATATTATGGTTCAACTCAAATAATATAGTCCACACTTGTTACACCCGCTTTTCACCAGCGATTATAACGACCCAAATGTGATGGGTGGTGAGCTCTATCCCCGTCCTTCGAGCACAAATTTACCAACAGCTGAACGTGCCCTTTGAAGCACGCAGACCGAATACAAATTAATTTTTTCTATGCAAGTGATCGTAAAGGCCCACTTTTTATGCATCAAAACCGGACAGAAAGTCGATTATTTTGCCCTAGGGCTTTATTATTATTATTTTTTTTTATCTATTTGCAATGGTTGGCTACCCTGTAGCCTTTCCTGTGTACCATAGATGTTATACTTTTTTCCACTGTTTAACAGCTCTGGATGCAATCCTTTTGAGCCAATCATAATTCAAAGTTCACAAGATTATATTTGTTTTCATTTCCCCACACTATGCATTGAAAAACGTAGTATGATACACGGGCGTAAAAGCAATAAATTACTCGGTTACGTTTAAAACACTCGCTACGCTAGTAGCTTAAGCAACGAATAATTTGTGGATGGAAAAGTCGAAAGCAGGATCTTAGGAACTTTGTTAGGACTACTTAGGAGATAAACATGCTAAAAGTCCTTGCCCCTCCGAGTCGAGCCCGAGGAGGGGGGGCACAAAGAAGATTCCGTTTTTTGGTTTTTTGCTTACATCTCGAAAACCGTGCATTGTACGAAATTTTGTTTTACTACATAATGAAAGCTGATAAAATTTTCTACAACTTATGCTTTCACCATTGTACGAAATTTTGTTTTACTACATAATGAAAGCTGATAAAATTTTCTACAACTTATGCTTTCACACTTTTTATCTATCTCCAATCTTTGCCTAGCTATGAGCTTCGAAAAATGGTCGAATTTCAAAGCCTTTTTCACGTCAACCACGTTGGATTTTAAAATCGTTGTTGTTTTCGTAATCAGCTACCCGATAAACTATTCAAACGATAACCATGTTGATTTTCAAAATTTTTACCCCATTTCCCCCTTTTAGGGGTTGAATTCTGAAAAAACTTGAAACACATTTATAGATAAGAGTACTCCTGTGAAGTCTCGAATAAAATAGTCTAACTAATCTTGTTTCCCCATACAAACTTTGGACACCCGTTTCACCCCCTTAGGGGGTGTGTTTTGAAAAATCCTTTCTTAGTGGACGCCTTCGCTATATAAGGTATCTATATGCAAAATTTCAAGTCTATAGAACCAGCTGTTGTTGAGATGTAAGCAAAAAACCAAAAAACGGGATCTTCTTTGTGCCCCCCCCCCCCCCCCCCCTCGGGCTCGACTCGGAGGGATAAGGACTTTTAGTATGTTTATTTCCTAACTAGTCCAAACAAAGTTCTTAAGTCAAAGACCCTGCTTTCGACTTTTCCATCCACATACCCTTGGAGAGCACTCATTTCTCAGCCTATAGTGTTTTAAATCGTCCTCGTTATTTATTCCTTTTCGCCCTTGTAGCATAAACTACTATTACTGCGGGGATTGAACCCACGTCCTCTGAGTTAGCAGAAGTGCGCTCTAGCACACGGCCACAGAGGCTTGTACTGGCTACGTAAACTGACAAATCAATTATTATATTGAAAAATAAGTATTGTTAAAGTAAGTATTAAAATAAACATTGGCTGTTTCTGTCCCCAGACGCCGATATGCGTCGAAACGGTAGAAGACCTGACGTTCATCACAGTATTCTGCTTCTCCGCGGTCACTTCGATCGTCAACACTCTCAACTCCTACCTCATTAACTTCGTCGGGAAACGAGCCATCGTCATCTTCTTCCATCTCTTTGGTAATATATTTGTCAACTATCTATTTTTAACTTAAGAGGCTTCAGTAAGCTAAATTAGCAGCTCGAAATATGTCTACAAATATCGCCAATAACGAAATAGAAATAACGTTCATGTCAGAGTGCATTGCAAAGTGGCTGTTACGACGATCGCTGTGTCGCCGGGTAGCGCAAAATAGAGAAAATAATGCTTTTCACATGTGTTAAGTTTGATATTTAAAAGTTTTAAACATCATTGTGTTAGATTTTTGTATTGCTCGTGTGTGTGTATAAGTTGTAACCTCGTCTCTTTTGAATTTAAAAAGTTTAAACTATTTGTCAGTTTTTAAAGCATTTGAAAGGTTATTAAAGGTATTTATTTTCTCGTTGTAAGTTAAAGCTTTTAAGTTTTTAAAACATCACAATTACGGGACATGGGTCAATATGTGTGATATGTTTTTTTCAAAGTTTCGTAATATTCACATAGAAAGTTTAAACCAATTTTAAAACGTCTGTAAACGCAGTTTTGCTTCTGAAGCCCCTTAAGAGCTTTTTCTCTTTCTTCTGCTAATGATTTGAATGAATGAATGAATTAATGAATGAATACACACTTTATTGCACACAAATAAGAAGACAAGATACACACAAAGAACAGATAGAAGGCAAGGGCGGACTTATTCCTAAAAGAAATTTCTTCCGGTCAACCTTGGGAAAACATAAAAACATTTTTATCTTGAAAATTGAACTTAATCAGTGCATAACAATATGTAAAGGTAATTTTAAACCTATAACATAAACATAAACATATACTACATACAAATACATACATAAATACACAGATACATATATACAGACAAACAGTAGCTTAGTCGGTAAGTTGAGAGGTAAAATTTTTTCAAGTTGTATCTAAAAGAGGACAGAGAAGATCTTTGAGGGTTTGCGGAAGTTCATTCCAGAGTCGAACAGCATTGACCGTGAAGGATTTGACCTCTTGATATGACATAACATTAAATTTCTCCTTCACTTCAGTAAAGACCTATTCTTCAATGATATTTTTCTACAAACTGTCATGTCGAATCCAGTGTCCTATCATCTTCTCTCTTCGGGTTTCAATGTATTTAAACTTCTTAATTAGTGAATTGTTCTGTGAAAATTTCAACTTACTTCCTATTACGGATGAAGCTGTAGACCTATGTGACGAACAGATGGACAGCGGAGTTTTAGAGGGCCCGTTTGTCACCCTTTGGTTACGAAACCCTAAATTGGATTTCAAACAAAGAATTTTACAATCCGTTGCCTGCTGCGCTGAGTCATCCCTTACTTACACACTTTATTTCTCCGTGTGATATGTTGATTTTTTTTTCAGCTGGAATCAGCGGGATGTGTCTGCCATGGATATACGATACAAATGCTAGTTTGATTGTATTCTTCTTCTTTCAAATGAATATCGTCTCTATGGGCTTGACCACAGGGTTCACAGTTGAAGTCTACCCCACTTATTTAAGGTGAGTTGCATGCTTGCATGTTTTCTTTGTTGGGTTCTATCAGAAAACGAATGCCCGTTTACTAACCTAACCTAGACACGTCTAAATCAGATATATAAATTAAGGGTTGCCAGAGTAAAACCACATTTCACCAACTGTTAGGCCATGCATAACTTGAATACATAGACAATACAGCCCAGAAAGACATCTATTGTTCAACATCTATTCAGCATTTGCTGAAAGTTGCAAGCAACTTTACAGCGCTGGTTTTCAGTTTGCCCCATCCCATACTTTAAGTTATCCATCAATCAGCTATGCAGGTAGGTCACCTTATTCATACATTAAAATATTTAAATTAAGAATGTCATTATTGAAATTAAAAATATTACATTTAATATTGATTTGCTGTCGAGCGGTCGGGCGGACTACACATCCCGAGGATGCTTCGTTTACAGGCGAAACACGTGTCGATAAGTTGTCTTGCTTGTTATTTAAGATTGCTTTATTTTGTGCTCGTACTGCTTGCTTTGCTTGTGCATGTCTTATACGGGAGGGCGGGCGGTGCTTGAGTCTGCATTTTGAATAGCTTAGTAAGAGTGTTTAGCGGAATATTGCAAATTATTAATATATCCACAAATACATTTTCAATGCATGTGCTCGTAAAAGCCCACTTTTTATGCATCAAAACCGAACAGAAAGTCGATTATTTTGCCCTAGGGCTTTATTATTATTATTATTTTTTTTTAATTTATTTACAATGGTTGGCTAACCTGCAGCCTTTCCTTTGTACCATAAATGTCATACTTATTTTTCCACTGTTTAACGGCTCTGGATACAGTCCTTTTGAGCCAATTATAATTTAAAGTTCACAAAATTATATTTGTTTTATTTCCTCACACTATGCATTGAAAAACGTAGTATGATACACGGGCGTAAAAGCAATAAATTACTCGGTTACGTTTAAAACACTCGCTACGCTCGTGTTTTAAATCGTCCTCGTAATTTATTCCTTTGCGCCCTTGTAGCATAAACTACTATTAATATGCTTAATTTTTTTTTATTTGCTTGCTAGTAATGTCATCAGCTATAGGGTGCACAAAACGAGCCTCTCCGAGTGACGTAAACTGTGACTGATTATTTCAAATACGCCTGCCGCAACCTGTGTAGTTAAACCAAGACCTTACAATCTGACAAAACCTTTTCATTTCAACTGGTTCAGTTCAAAGCGATACCATGCGACCAAGCGACCCGTTGTGTTCCACCATGACGTCATAAGAAACCTTACTGACATAGTGGTTACAGGAAAAGATTTCAAAAGTAAAGATAAGCCCTTTATTTCCACCTTAAATGGGTGACGCTCACACGTTTGGAATCAGTGCTCATCTAAACACACTGATAGTTGGACGCCTTAAGTGCACTTAAAGTTAATCATTTAAACAACTTTAGTAGTTTGATCAGTTTGCTGACCGTAGGTAGACAGATTGCGCACTCATAAGTGTGCGCACGTCGGCATTATGTTAACGCACGCATTCAAAAACAATGCAATAGATTTTAGGTGCCAGGGCTCATCTAAACTTTTGAAATCTTTGGTTACAGGCAGTTGCGTATGCGTAGTATCAGTCGTCCGTTACCAACTTCCGTAGATTTTGCGGAACTCCCAGAACAGAAATAATTCGTCTTTTTTTTGTAGCCTGTATTTTAGTGTTCCACTGCTGGGCAAATGTTTCCCCTTGCTGATAGCACATATCGCGGTCCGAATTCGTTTAAAAAAGCTTATTCGTTGCGTGCTGACACCCTTCGAGGATACTTGTCACTGACCTCTATTAATATTATAATGACATCTATCATACTAGTCGTAAAGCTTACTTATTTTATAACTGATACCTTCCAGAGCGATGGCGGTGTGTCTGACGATGATGGCGGGTCGCGGCACCTCCTTCATTGCCATCAGCTACGTCGGAGTGCTCATGGAGAAGCACTGCGATGCCGCCTTCTACGGGTTTGGAGCTCTGTTGCTGTGTGAGTAGAGTCGCTTTTTGTTTGAACTGTTGTTCATAGCTCTTTCGCAGGCAACTGGGCTTTTTTAAGACTTCACTGCGCAGTATCCCCCCGCGCACGCCTCATTTCTCGTCGAGGCTCCGAGACTGCAGCGCCATCTGTGACTAACTTCAAGCCCAGCTTCTATACTAGCCCGAATTGTATGCACATTTTCTTGACTGATTTCGGCGTTAAGGCGCTCTTATCCCAAAATCAGTAATTTCAAAGTCAAATAGAACTTTCAAATATCGTCTAAAACTTCCAAAAAAAATACGCAATATAGTTCGAACCTTTATCTAGGTCTTCCACGCATGTGTTACACGATCAGATAAACTTTGCTCGATAAAAATAATTCACGAACACAGCATGTAATAAGACCTTTCAAATCATGCCATTTCCATAATTCCACTCTTTTATTAACAAAACATATCTGGTAATATTGCTCTTTAAATTTAAACGAAAAAGTACAAAAGTGTGGTTATTTTCTTTACTCCTTACACGTAAAGAAAAAGACAGAGAGTCACTCTTCTGGGATAAGAGCGCCTTAAAATCGAAACATTCAGAGGCTATGTAAATTTCATTTTTGTCACTGTCACTCCAAGTGAAAAACGCAAAATGCGAGAGGGGCGTATTCAGGCCTAGAAAATCTAGATATTGTTATAACCCATCTAATAATATTTTATTAGTTGTGGACATGATTCCAATTATGCAGACGAGACGTTTGAAGACCTTTTGTCAATAATTGTTTTTATTCAGGAAAATTTATCCAAACTTGTTTTTCAAAAACCAAACCCTAGATTTAATAATAGGTCTTTACATATAAAATTGCTGAAATTTTCTTCCAGATTCATGAGATCACAATTCCTGTAATTCAATAGCTATTTTCATTATTTGTTTGAAAGTTGATTTCAAGATTTTACATCTACGTATTAAATTTCGTTTTTATTGTCATTTTGCTAACCAAAACCAAAATTTCAAGAACAGTTCGTCCTAAATGCCATCCATTTCCATGATAAGATTCGTAATATTTTTTTAAAGCTGACACTTTTCAAACATTAAATTAACGTTGCAGTTAGCTTAATGTTGTCTCATTGTCGTTCCTAAAAAAAATGCAAAAAGGTTAGTACTGAAAACTGAGTTTCCTTCGAATTCTCTATTCGGCAATTTCATATGTAAAGACCTATTACAGTTCAAATGCATATACCAGAAATTGATTACAATATAATTCTTGGAGTAATTCAGCAAGTGTCGTGACGGTCCAAGTCGTGCACTTTTTTCAACTTAGCTCTTAATCGCCAAGTGTCTGGAGTGCAACGTGCAATAAAGTACTTCGTTACAAAAGCTCCAAACGTCTAACCCGCCTGCTTGGTGATCAGGTCAAACCATAGACTTAGAAATACTTAGACATACTATACAGGATGTTAAGATAAAGTTGCGGAAGCCGGAAATTGTCGATAGTACTCATTCATTCATTCATTCATTTATTTTAGTACATAGGCGAAACAATTCGCACTTATACAGGTCAAAATTTACAAATATGTGTACACAATTAATAAAATAATTATTAAACAACATTTCCTTTTTTGTATTCTTTTTTAAATTTTAAAATTTTTGCAATTTATAAATATGGATTAATTTATCTGAAATAAATGAATATTATTATTATATTATTATTATTTCTTGCATGAGTACATAATTATGTACTCAAGTCAATACATAAAAAGTAGAATTAGCTGTTTATAAGCTAGACATTATAAAAGACGATACTCGTCCATACGAATAACTTTTATTATGAAACCAATACTCAAATCACGAAAAATTCAACTGTTCCATAAAAGTTACACAGCTACCCGACCAAAATATATGAAACAACGTTTTTTTTCTCGATTTCTCAATTTTTTTTCACGAATTGTTGTTTTTGTGTTCGAGTTCTATCGTCAGTTTCTGGCTTCCACAACTTCATCTTAACACCACGGGTCAGACTTGCCCATCCCGTGAGAGGTTTATGTTGTCCTGAAGTAGTTTCTGTTTGTTTCAGCGGGAGCATTTGTCGGGTTGCTTCTGCCTTCGGAAGTAAAACGACATAAACCTGACAAGTCAGAAAGTACTTAGTAATGTAAGTTATTTCATTATCACGTAAGCTGTTATAGTACAAATATAATATTTATTTATTTGTTGTCTTACAGCATATCTTTTATTCAGTATCCTTAACAATACATATTTTTTCTTGGGTTAAACCTTTTAAGGGTTCTGTAATAAATGGAAATCCTAATAGCGAAGTCTCAATTATTATTACATACGGCTTGAACACTCACGTGTGATTTTATTTGACCATGGGCGTAGCTGGATTTTATTTGACCATGGGCGTAGCTGGATTTTATTTGACCATGGGCGTAGCTGGATTTTATTTGACCATGGGCGTAGCTGGATTTTAGTTTTGGGGAGGTTCAAGAAAATACAAGTACAAAAAGGGCATGAAATAAAATTTATAATCATTATGTTTGTGAAAAATTATTTTCAAACGCAAAACGCTTCTAGCAGCTGCTAGCAGAAGTGGCACTTGACACGGAAAACGTCAAAGCAGGGGTAGGGTTGTAATATTTTAAACTTTTCGGAGGGGTTTGAACCCCCAAAACCTTCCCCTGGCTACGCCCATGTTGTTGCGATTTGAACACTCACGTTAGTGAGTGTTCAAATCGTATGTAATAATAATTTAGTATGTCAGCTCACGCGAATTTTTGATAACATTAGCGAAGTCTCAGTTCGTCTGTCGGCAGTGTAAGTATCCACCGCTCACTTACTATCTTTGTCTATATTCGCACATGGCAATACAGCCGATATAAAAACAATAGCAGATATCGTTATGGCTAATCGCTCAAATCTCATAATATGATGATATTCCAGGTCGGTCATTGTCGACCAGGATTGGTCTATAATATTCCAGGTGCGCAATTGGTCTATGATATTCCAGGTGCGCAATTGGTCTATGATATTCCAGGTGCGCAATTGGTCTATGATATTCCAGGTGCGCAATTGGTCTATGATATTCCAGGTGCGCAATTGGTCTATGATATTCCAGGTGCGCAATTGGGCTATGATATTCCAGGTGCGCAATTGGTCTATGATATTCCAGGTGCGCAATTGGTCTATGATATTCCAGGTGCGCAATTGGGCTATGATATTCCAGGTGCGCAATTGGTCTATGATATTCCAGGTGCGCAATTGGGCTACGATATTCCAGGTGCGCAATTGGTCTATGATATTCCAGGTGCGCAATTGGTCTATGATATTCCAGGTGCGCAATTGGTCTATGATATTCCAGGTGCGCAATTGGGCTATGATATTCCAGGTGCGCAATTGGTCTATGATATTCCAGGTGCGCAATTGGGCTATGATATTCCAGGTGCGCAATTGGTCTATGATATTCCAGGTGCGCAATTGGGCTACGATATTCTAGGTGCGCAATTGGTCTATGATATTCCAGGTGCGCAATTGGTCTATGATATTCCAGGTGCGCAATTGGTCTATGATATCCCAGGTGCGCAATTGGTCTATGATATTCCAGGTGCGCAATTGGTCTATGATATTCCAGGTGCGCAATTGGTCTATGATATTCCAGGTGCGCAATTGGGCTATGATATTCCAGGTGCGCTATTGGTCTATGATATTCCAGGTGCGCAATTGGTCTACGATATTCTAGGTGCGCAATTGGTCTATGATATTCCAGGTGCGCAATTGGTCTATGATATTCCAGGTGCGCAATTGGTCTATGATATTCCAGGTGCGCAATTGGGCTATGATATTCCAGGTGCGCAATTGGTCTATGATATTCCAGGTGCGCAATTGGTCTATGATATTCCAGGTGCGCAATTGGGCTATGATATTCCAGGTGCGCAATTGGTCTATGATATTCCAGGTGCGCAATTGGGCTATGATATTCCAGGTGCGCAATTGGTCTATGATATTCCAGGTGCGCAATTGGTCTATGATATTCCAGGTGCGCAATTGGTCTATGATATTCCAGGTGCGCAATTGGGCTATGATATTCCAGGTGCGCAATTGGGCTATGATATTCCAGGTGCGCAATTGGTCTATGATATTCCAGGTGCACAATTGGGCTATGATATTCCAGGTGCTCAATTGGTCTATGATATTCCAGGTGCGCAATTGATCTATGATATTCCAGGTGCGCAATTGGTCTATGATATTCCAGGTGCGCAATTGATCTATGATATTCCAGGTGCGCAATTGATCTATGATATTCCAGGTGCGCAATTGGTCTATAATATTCCAGGTGCGCAATTGGTCTATGCAGCCACTTCGGGTTATATGGTAGGTGCAGACATCCATTAAGATCTCAGGAAAAATAAGATAAACTGACGTCACTTTTCGTAACATGTGGCAGTTTGAGTTCATTGAACGATGGCTACTTGACACGGGATCGAGCTACGAAAGGAAAGAACCGAATTTAAAGTTTCACATGATTTTATTTTTTACACATTGTTTCAAATTATACTGACTAAAAATAAAACAACAAACTAGTCTATAAATTTTTATTTTATAAGTTTATATATTGTTTTATAATTTATTTACAACATTTTAATTTTATGGTTTTGAAAAGTAGTCAGTATGCAGCGTGGGTAGTGTTGATGGGGCGCGGGGCGCGGGGCGCAGGGCGAGCGCCGGGGCGCGCGCGGCCGCCTTGAGCCCGAGGCGGGCGCGGGCGCGTTAGATGAGGCGCTCGCTCAGCCAAATTCAGGTGTCGGGCGGCGGCGGCGGCGGCGGGGGCGGCGGCAGCGGCGCGGGTCCCAGCGCCGGCTCGGTGTCCCGGCGCCGCACTTTGTGCCGCAGCTTCTTCAGCATCGTAGCCTGCAGACAGGGGGGGTGAGCGCGTCACGGTCACGGGGCGGACGCGCCGCGCTTCGTTTTCTTCAGCATCGTCGCCTGAACACAGAAGGAGTAGATGCGGCGCGGCCACGTGACGCGAGCACCCCCCGGCACGCCCGCTACTCGGTGCGCCTGCACCTAACAGTACTGGGTGTGTGTGTGAGCGCTAGGTCGGTACGTGACGGGCGGGGGACCGGTACGTGCGCGAGTGAGACACCAACACATACGTCGACTAGACTACCCGGAGGGATGCAACGGTTACTGGTTCAGACTTTGTTTTATTTATATAATATAAGATTAAATTAATACTAATTATTATCTCCGATCGGATCCGAAATATATTCCTTAAGATAATCGTGATTTGTATGCCTTTTATCTAATTAAATATCATGTTCTAAGAATAAAACAAGAATACTGAAACTCCAAAATCGATTCTTCACCGGTTTATCGGTAAAATGTCTCTGCTGTCGTATTTTGAGATTAATTGTGCACTTTTTTACTTGCAATAGATATATCGGCGGTTGCATCCCTACAGGAGGATTTTGACATTAACTGTCTGGAAGGTTAATTATTCGGCACAAACAAACGAACACATGCAAGTAGGCTATTCCTTTGACCAGCAGACTGGATCTTATACCCTGGTGATACGGGCGGTTTTGGGTCAACAGTCTGAAGGTCTAAGGATGGGGAGATCTGTGGAGTTACCTTGAGAGCCGACTTGAGCACGACCACCTCGCTGGGTGCCGCCACCCACGGCTCCCCGTCCACTTGGACGGGGATCTCGCTACGGAGGTTTATCTTAATGTGGCCGCCCTGGAAGCATACATGTACCTGTCTCAGACAATGGTTGCTCCACAACTAAAGGACCCCATATAGGTAGGTAGGTATATAGCTTTCACAGGCGCGGGGGTTCACTGAGACAGCTTTAATATCAACATGTTATTTTGGCAGTAGAGGGACTTAAAGGGAGCTATTTACAACCTTTTACAAAATATTTGAGGGTTTTATTTTATATTTATTGATACTGAACTTAATATTTTACGATATGTGTTCTTTTTAGGGTTCCGTTCTACTAAAATCAAACTTAAGGGGACCATAAATACCCCCCTATATTCCCACGGTACAAGTACAATAAAGAAAGAATAAAGATGATTGGCCCGTTGTTTCGAATGTTATTAGTGGTCAAGACTGGGAAATACCTGGGTCTTCAAGGGTAGTGACGGTAATTTAGTAATGAGTAATATATTAATAAGATATTCGTATCCCTTTTGTCACAACTCTAGTTTTCATTTAACTTCCATTTCACCGATTTTGAAGAAAAACTTACCGTTGTACTGTACAGTTCTTGCAATCCACGACGACTAATCAGCTCCACTGGTATAAGTCGTGTATATGCACGTTGTGCTAGTGTGCGTGCTGGCCGGAGAGTGCCACGCACACACATTTGCATGTTATACAGATACTTCACACATGCAAAGCAGAGTTGTCATTCAACGTCAAAACGGGCCACTGAGTGATGGCACTTATGACAGCTGCATTTAGTGATGGAGGTACATTTCAAATTTCGGTTAAAAATAAAAATCAAGTGTGAGTTTACTCAACATTAAACACGTCATTCAACATTCAACATAATGATACAAAAGGAAAATGTGCCAAAACCAGTGGCGTAGCTATCGGAGGGCTATGCGGTGTAATGCCCCGGGCCCCCCAAGAGATGTTTAAATATCTAAATCGAAAAAAGCATTTTACTATCATTTATTTTCGTTTAGTTTAACTTCGTCATTGTTTTGTTTTTAATTAAACATTATTGCGTAACTTGGCGAACTCTAACACGACCTATAAAAAATGAGAAACTTTAAAAAAAAAATCTTTGTTTCTATACGAATTCTATTGCACAATAAAGCAACATTCAAATCGAAAAATAATAACCGAAACAAGTAGTACATCACTATCAACAATGAAGTATTACATTTTTTAATTCACACTTGCTTATAAATAATTACGATACTTTGTAGGCATTTAAACGTCATAGGCGCCATCACTCAGTGGCTCTACTGTAGTCGTCGTGGATTGCAAGATTATAAACTTGAATAAGTCTTGAAAATGTACAAGTAGTCGGTGCTATACCTGAGCTATCCTCATGGCGCCCCGGAGGCCGGACTGTATCTGTCCGAGGTGCACGACGCCGCAGACGCCGACCACCTCCAGCATCCCATCCCAGTGGTTCGGCTTGTTGAACTGGTCGTCCTTCTCGGGGCCCCAAGGGTTTGCGCCGGACCCCCAGCTGTAGACATTCCAGGGGTGAACATACAGCCAGCTAAGGGCTTACATTTAGGAAGAGTCGATGGGACTGGTCTTAATTTCAATCATCAATCAATACATTATAATAAAAGAGTAAAACCCGGTGTGTCTGTACATTGAAGAAAAGTAATAAAAATAGACTAAAGAAGAGTAAATAGAACACAAACAGCGATTTTTTAGAATTCTTTTTTGTCTGTTTGTTCACGCACATCTCCAAAACCACTGAACAGATTTTATGTAGTTTTTACAGGTTGACAGAACTTTATTTGGATTAGAATATACGCTTTGTTTCATTAAAATCGGTTTCAGAGAAAAAAGTTACTGTCATTTCAAGATTTTTAGAATTTATTGAGATATAAAGAAATATGTGGTATCTCTTTCCCGCGCTCTGTTATAATATTTATAATATTTGGGTGAGTTTTCGAGGTACAATCCACAGGCTGTTAAGGATCCGTATAAGGTCAGATGCACAACTTCCACTGACCATTTCACATTGTGTAACTTGGTCAATCGGTTTAATAAAAATAATATAGACAGTAAAGACTATATGGCTAATCTAAACATTTAAGAAAAAACGCAAATGCTTGAAGTACGCCCGATAGAAAAAAAATTAGGAAGTTATCTCTAAATCAGGTTTTTCGAGTGTTCTTTATAATAAAATTTGGATTAAAAATAAGTCTAAATATTTTGGAATATTTTAATAATTTCATCTAGAAGCAGAGTTAATAAAAACGCAGTTTTTCATGAGCGCGTGTTTCTTGGTGGTCGTAACAGCCACGGCTGAGAGTGCGCTATTTTAAACTAAAAGGAAACGTCATAGAGTTTAGGTCTAATTGATGCAAAATGAGGTACTCAAAATGACCTAATATGTACCCTTAAGGTGCTGGCGTTTTCACTGTATCTAAGGCTGGCTGTTCCTATAATTCACCAGGTTTTTGATAAAGTTCCTGTTAGGTTTCAATTACGATTAAACCTTTTTCCTAATGCTGATAAAACAGGGTTTCAAACTCTGGAGAAAAAAGTCTACATCGATGCTCCATTTTGTCCACATGAAGCTGGTCTTAAGATAACAGTGTAAGAGGTGAATGTCTGGTAAAGTTGTGGAGGCCACAAAGTCAACATTAAAAAAGTCCGGCTAAGGCATAATAATAATAATTTATAATAATAATAATAATTTTATTTTGGTACAATAATTTTGGATAACAAAAACAAAAACCAAGTTGTAAGTTAAGTAAGCAAATGATTGCTTGTGATAAAAATATAACATAAAAATGTGCCGTTGGCAACTGTGGTAATATAAAATTGTAATACGGTCACCAACGCCTTCCTATAGGTGTACAAAAATTACAAAATTTGCGTATATGGTGTTTGAATTGTAGCAAAAGAACAAAAAGAAAAAAAACATATATGGTTTGATTTAACAAAAAATAGTAATAGAACAATTTTAAAAACGAAATTTTAAAATAAAATTAAAATTAGCATGCGAATTATTCAAAAAGATTGTATGAGAGAGGGTGTGAGGGTATGTGTGTGTGTGTGTGTGATGTTGAGAGGGTGTGTGAGAGTCCCTTACCTGAGTATATTTAGAATGATGATCCCCTCTACTCCAGGTAGCTCGACGTGCCGTCCGTCCACTTCGAGCCGCACTGCCTTGTGCAGGTCCTTGCACATCTTCCGACCCACCATCTTTCGGAGACCCATCTTCACGTACACGCCTTTGTTGCGTAATCTGGGGTCGTCGGGAAGTTGACACGGTTAATGTTCGAAGGGAAAAAGAGCCAACCTAAAAGCATATTTGGTACACCTAATACCTTCTTCTCTTGGATTTGGAAAACAGTTTTTGTCTCCATCTGTCATTTTACTAATTGGTGTATATGAACGGCAGTTAGCCAAACAGTAATCGCAACCTGTATTAAATCCCAAAGTTGCTTTGTTCGTTATCTGATAACTATTTTAAAGCGGGTTAGTGACCAAATAGGGTAGGCTATTGGGAGTACCCGGTTGATAATCACCTGCTATTGAACTTGTTGGGGTTCTCCTCTCTCGCGTTGTGGAAATCGAGACAGAGGTCCGCGTCGATGCCGATGCCGAAGTAGTTGTTCATCACCAGGATCTGGGAGTTGTCCTCGCTTTGTGACCCCGCCGTCGTCACCGACACTGGAAATTTTGAAAATTCTACTCAGATTAATTGGGTTAATTACATTTGGAATGATATCGTACGATTATCTATTAATATATTATTAAAAAAGGTTTGTGAATAGATTCAGACCTTAAACGGACCTAAGGGATTCAAGGTACGGTCTTGAAATCTTTATAAAACACGATTTTGAATTTAGCGTAGGCCATATATTTAGGGCGAGCAAGTAAAAATATTAAGCGAAATCCATCTCTTGGGACACTCGACATTATAAGAGTACAATTCTAAATGGAAAAGGGGTTTTAAAATTCGGAAGAGATTAGTTGATA
The DNA here is from genome assembly GCA_934047225.1 of Ypsolopha sequella. Lineage (NCBI taxonomy): Eukaryota > Metazoa > Arthropoda > Insecta > Lepidoptera > Ypsolophidae > Ypsolopha > Ypsolopha sequella. Next base: position 26,586,148 of record OW203990.1, on the reverse strand, counting down.
TCGGTGAATAAACTGGATATAAGTCGCTGACCTGCGAAGACAGCGATGCTGGGGCCTTATTGTCTAACTTCGACATCTGTCATTTCTAGCCAATTACAATACCTTTGAATGCTATAACAAAAATGTAGAAAATAGATAATAAACGCCCATGGCTAGAGCCACTTCTGATATTTACTTTTGTTATTTTATTTTTCCATTTTGTGACGAATTCTAGTTATTCTAAGTAAACACTGTTTCATAATTTGGAAAATAATTTTGCAGGTGTGAAGTTAGTTGCCATTGTAGCCCCCTCTTTTTCTTGTCGATGGTAGTTCAGCACTACGATACCATTGCAACCATATTCACACCAGCAAATATTGGAAAGCTTGCATTTACAGGTAAACTGAGTGAGTAAGCAGCAAACAGACAGATGTCAGCAAAAGTAATCAAACTAGGTGGAACTCACCAGGTAACGCTTGCTTGGACAGCTCCTTCTGGTCGTCGGACTTGTCCTCGGGATGGAAGACCACAGTCCACCGGTCAAGCCGGATCTCCTCCGCGTCGATGACGTCACGGAGGAGGGACAGTGGGTCCTCGCAGCCCGTATAGCCGGAGCCCCAGCGGAGCACGCGCGCGAGGTCGTTACCTGCGGATTAAATGCCAGTTTTGTTGCTTTTTCCTTATTTAAACGGGAGCTGGTATTATTTGCTTCTATATTCTAAAGAGAAGGCGACAGGCCTGTACTGATTCTAAGTCATATTTTTATTAAGATTACAGGGTTCCCGAGCGTGCGTTTTACGAAGATCTAGCAGTTTCCTGACTTCTATTGTCATTTAAAACCTCAAAGCAATCAGCGGAATCGGTGGAGCCCTCAAAAAGAGCGTGCCGTATTAAGCTAAAGCAATTTACTGAAATGTGTCAGTGGGAGTTCTCGGATGCTCTTACCCGTGCCGAGGGGAACAATAGCACAAGGTGGGTTGGAACACTGCGAGTCCTGGCCGACGTTGTCGAGACACTGCAGCACCCACCCGATCGTGCCGTCGCCGCCGCACACAAGGATCTTGTAGTTAGGAATGTGACGAAACACGTACAGCCTGCAATAAAACAAATGGCTCATTGGATTCTAATATGCCGATTCGTTGACGAACATTTCTTCAACCGTTTCAGGAGTCTAGGTTCTTTTTTGTTGAGAATAAGAAGTCCAAAATGACTTTAAATACTGCCATTGGTAAGGGACTTTTATTCCATTTCTAACATAGCGAGTTGACTTCATAGATGCTGATGATGATACATAGTCTTGTCAAAAACTTGACCTTTGTCTTAAATACACTGATTTTAAAGTTTACATTTTATTTATTTACTTGGATGATAACTTGTGCGTTCGTTGCTCGCCTCTAACCGCGTCCCTTCTGTCAAGCTTTTGGTGGTTTTGGATAGTTTGGACTCTGGAAACATATTTACAAAGCACTCACCCAGGTAATGGACCTCCGTTCTCAAGGTCGAACACCTGGTAAGGGTTGAGGAGCTTTCGGAATGAGGAGATGAGCTCCAGCCCCTGGCAGCCGCCGGACTTGACGTTCACGAACACGAGCAGCGGCTTCACGTTGGCTGGCACCATCGACGGCTCGATGCTGGGTAGCAGCATCACTGAGGAGTACACTTTATTTTTATATGCGTATAATTCAGTATATAGTGATTTTTATTGTGCTCCGAGGTATCCGAAGGGACAAGTACATCAAACCAAACTCTGTGCATTTATTTCTCGAGCAGAGACACCTAATTAGTAAGCCAAAATAAGCCACATAATTGAAAGAGTCTGCTTGAACAGTATGGCGTTTGTATGTATATGAATGTTTGCCCGACGATAACTCGAGTATCGTTGATCGGAACGTCATGAAATTTGGTAGAAGAGTAAATGAGATAAAAGTAAAACATTTCGAGCACGACAAATTGGTCAAGGGGTTGCGAGATATGGGGTTGTAAGAGGTGGTCGCGAGTAAGTAAGTAGTAAATTGAACCCATATTTGTTTCAACTTTTTATCATTCCGAAGAATAGCAATTTCAAAAGTAGTTTATCTATGATGAATCTACAGTCTACACTGGTTGTACAGTTTATTTGGAAAAAATATTTGTGATCAATATTGTTGTAAGTTTGTGATGCGGTGCGTGTTGGGTTTGTGATGCGGTGCGTGTTGGGTTTGTGATGCGGTGCGTGTTGGGTTTGTGATGCGGTGCGTGTTGGGTTTGTGATGCGGTACGTGCTGGGTTTCTCAACATACCCAATAAATGCTTATCTTCATATTTGGCCTCTCTGAGTGCATAAAGGGCGCGAACAGCTTTGCTGGCATCCTCGTATGTTATCACCATCGACCCGTACTCGTAGTATATAGGACCGATGGATGTAAACTTATTTTCTGTGGACAAGTTGAGTTTATATCATTTAATGATTTCAATCAAGGCTAGGATGGATAGACTGATTAAAAATAAAACTTACCAGTGCCTAAAAACTCGACAAGAATGTTCTCGTAGTTCCTCTCGGATAGTCCGGGAGGCAGTGAGGCGACGAACAGTGCCAGCGTTGGCCCGTGAGGGTCACGTCGTGGCTGCAGGTAGAACCGAGCCAGCTCCATGCGCCGCACTGACTCTCGCGCCAGCCGCACCACGATGCGCCATGGACGCTCGTCTTCTTCTAGCACCCTTTCTGATACTGTGAAACAATTATAAAGTTTGATTCCATTGCTGGACACAGCTAGGGCTCTTCTAACTGGGAGGGTTTGTTTAAATTACCGGGGGCTAGGTGGGGCTGGTAGAACTGTTATTGTGAAGTAAGTATGAAATCGAAAGTCTTCCATCAACATTTTGAAAATACCTAGGTACGATGAGAGTGCAGCGAAGCAAAGCGAGGAAGAGCGTGTTAGGTTTACATGTAAATCAATTTAGGGGGCCGAGTGAAGCGCAGTGTAACAAGGTAACCTCTCCTAGTTTTTACAGAAATATAATATGCCTAGGTAGATTGTGTTATGCCGAATTCTACGATATGCTGATGACAGCTATGCGCCTAAAGAGGCTCGTCAGGAGGCTGTACCTCAAGCAGACAAGATTGCCATTTTGGTAGGCTAAGTTGTTCGCTTCTTACAAAATGACAACATAAAAAGGAGATAAATTCATACTTTGCATTGGGCAAAAATGGGTTTATATTATTTTGATTGACTGAGATTCAATAGCAAAATAATTTCTTTAGGAATTTTATTATTTCGTTCTATTTCGTTCTGTTTCTTATTTCTTACCTCCACGATCTAAAAGAATCTCGGAGCAACGATAGTCTTGAACGGCAGTGGCTGGGTCCAACCCGAACCGTTCTAAGGCTGCGGCCATGAGATCGGCGACCGCATGTTCGCCGTTGCATGCCACTGTTACATAACTTTCCCCTGCCCCAGCTATGCGGCCAGGGTACACACGGACTTCACCGCTGCCTGATTCTAACTCCCTGTTAAAGAAATAGTTGAAACATGTTAGAAGTGTTTTTCTAAAGGGCTACCGAGCAGTACCATTTTCATGGTACTTTAATATTTTTTACATTGATTGCATATAACATTAGGAATATTGTCATTCTATATATTCTATGACAGTGTATTTATTGCCTGTTATTGTAATATTTTAATTGAAAATGTGTATTTAAATTAAGTTAAACAACATATAGCAGTGCTAAAATTCGATACGATAAATACTTTGGTTACTTTGCTGCTAATTATTTAAGATGTGCTTTAAAAAAGTTTAGGCACTCACTTGAAGCGTAAAAACAACGCGGGTCGCTTGTTAGGGAGCCTAGTGACTCTTGCTAAAGGTGTAGGGTCTTTCAAAGGAGGTTCATCGCCAGCCAAAGCATCCGTCAGTTCAAATTGTTCAGGGTCCCGTGCCACATGGAACGCGCGCAACGCTGCGGAGACCAGCTCGCGCTCGTTCCAGTTGCGGCCCACAACCACGGGCCGGTATAGTCTTCTCGACCATGCCGCCTCGCCGTCGTATACTTTTACTACTTCTGTGGAGGAAGGAGGTATAATGCAAACCTACATCTTAACATTTATTACGATGGTGATCAAGTATTCTATGTATTTTGATGACCAATTTTCTCAGGTAGATTAAAGCTATGAATATTATACAACAGGGATTGCTGGTAAAATGCTGCGACTCTTTAAAAGTCAATACATTATCACAATACGTGTGGGTAACGTTCTAGGGTTGGCCTACTTTATGTGCTATTTGTACATCAGCAGCTGATCATGGGATTCTTCATTATGAATTTAATTGAATATTTATGTAGATGATGTTATAATATTAGCGTACCTTCATCCCGATCGTCCGGTGTTCGATCCCGATGTTGTTTCCCGTGATCGGGTCTGTGGTCCTGGTCCGCGGGCGCGCCGGTTGAGCCTCCGGCGGAGCCCGAGCGACCTTCACAGCCCGAGCTGAATTCCTCGGACACGCTGCGAGCTGCAACACCCCACATCACTCACATACGCCCCCCCATGGTTATATTGGACACGGCTTATGAGCATGCTCTTTATGAAGGCAGTTGAATTTATTAAAGTGTAAGTATGTGTATTTTTAGATCACAAAATTCGTAGCAGTGGTATTGCTTTTGCTAGGTATTTGGATTATTTCTCATTAAATTAAATCATCCGTCCGTCGTGGTTGAATAGACTAGATGGAATATTAAAAAAAACTGCCTTCACAAACAATATGCAACAATTAAAAGAGATTTTCCTATAATCGGGAACTTTTAAACAATGCTACATCAAAACCTTGTTAATGAATCAATATTAGTTTATTAATATTTTTAGGTGTTTCGTATTAATCTACTTTAGGGTCGAAGGCTGCGTATTTAGTTATGTTTTAATTATTTTATTTAACTCTTAACACTAGTAGTTAGTGCACATTCCACACGACCAAGGGCATAAACAAAAATAATGAGGGAAGAGCATTAAAGATTTCGTTCCAGTCTGTGAAAAATAAAACAGCTAGTTAGTACTCGTATGCCCCGTCATGTGGATTTTGTTCGTTGTAACCAATTAGTTACATTAGTTTCACTGATATAAGTTTTTGGTTAAAGATTTTTTTGTTTCATCAATTATATATTCAGTGTCAGTCAAAATTTTAATATGTAAAACTTTCATCAGTGAACCTGTGAAACATTTTATACAATATGTAATATGTAAAACTTTCATCAGAGACCCTGTGAAACATCTCATACAATATGTAATATCTAAAGTTGTACACACATCTATAGCTAGCGCTGCTTGCAAATCAATATAAGGTATGTACCTACACATAATGTATGTGATACACAATGCACCGTCACTAAGATAATGTAATCGATGTCTTATTAGTTTAAGGTCCAGTATGGTGTTACCTGTGCCGGTGGAACACTACTTCACGAGTGTTCTTGTGGCCATGGGGCTGCCATGCAATCGTCTCCGTATTGTGAAGACTCGCAGAAAGAAATAATTTACAAAAGGGATTTGAAATTTCAAGTATTTTTGAGATATGCAGAACTGATTTTGGAAAAACTAAGGTATGCTGAATGAAAAGTGCCAATCGGATTGTCAAAGTGTGTGAAAATTATATAATTTTGTTTTACGGAAATTTTAAAAGGCGTGAGCATTCGTTATAGATAGATATGTAGGTTCGTTATTGTACCGTGAATAGTAGATGATGTTATATGTCAATTTCGAAAAAAATATTGAATAAGAGCAGGCATTTATGTATTATATACTTGTAGTTATTAAGCAGTGGTTATAATAAGTGTGTACATATAAGTGCACCTTATAGAAGCACATAGCGGAAGCTTATCAATTGTGGTGACTTTAGCGAAATTACGCTCTTTGAAAGTTATTTTTCTATAACTATTTATTGTGTGCTGCTTTCTATTAAATTTCACATATTCATTTGTATTTGTTAGCTGCTGATCCTTACAAATTGAGGAACAATATAACAATTTGTGCATGTATAAATATTGTTTGTCTTATAATGTGATTGGTTTGTTCACGGTACTATTGGTGGACAAAACCGAATTTAACAATCTCATGTAGAGACTAGGGAAGTTGTAAGTTTTCGCTAAAGCCATCACAGTCAGCGCAGACCATGCGGCAGAGGTGTGGGGAAGGGGCGGTGGGTGGGGGTACCTCTTGAGTAAGGGGGCGAAGCGCCGCCGTGCGGGGAGCAGGCCGACGGCAGCAGCCGGCGCGCCAGATGCACGAGCCGCGCGGAGCCCCAACTGCCGCGGCCCTCGCCGCAGGCTGCCCAACAACAGCGCTCACCACTCCGCCCAAACACGCTCCAACGCTTTTGGCTCGACACATGTGCCGCGCGATTCGACTAACCACCCGCCTTCGTCGACGGCCCGTTCGATTCGTTCCAACACGGAGTCTTAATTAAACGGAGAGACGGCTGCCCGATCGTTAGAGATTGGTGAAAAAGTAGCGCTTTAAAACTGGCTCTACATACAACTTCTATAAAACGAGTTGAGAAAACTCCATCTAAAGAACTAGGAGCAGGAATTATTCGTAGAGTTGGAAGATAAAGATAAATCGACGTGTGTAATATCAAAAGTTCTACTCATGATTGCGAATAAAAAATGATAATGAGGTCTGAGTGCACACCATCGCGAGGATATGGTTGTTTATGACTCTTGTGTACAATGATCGACCTGATTGTGAGTGCCGAACAAATTCAACTAATAAAGAAGCCGAGCTCAAACTACCGTAAGATAGAAGATATGAAAGCTAAGTGACGCGAATGGCGAGGCACATGTAACGGGCGAAAAGCAATGATGCGCCCGATGCGTCGGCTACGCTGTGAGGCGTCAGACACTTACGGCATCCGAAGTCTCGCTGTGAGGGCGGCGGCCGCACCTGGACGCCGATGATGGCCTCCATGGGCACCTCCGTGCGGGGGATCGACACCGCTGACGGAGGCAGGAAGATGGGCTGAAGCATGCCGAAGTTGCATTCTTCAGCTATCAGGGAACGGCATCCGGCGTGGCACTGTGGGAAGGACGTTTACATTCAACATATGATTCAACATCTGACCTCTGTAGTATGTTGCTTAAACGTCTCGAACACTGATCTGCAGGCTGCGGGTTTAAATCCCGAAGGGGCATATGTGCCCGAAGTACCACGGTAGAGCTCTCCAGCCATCACGGGACGTTATAATCGTATTTGAAACGTGAGTGGACTATGCTCGCATTTCCCCTCTCCCACCCCCTTGAGGATTCATGTCATATATATGATCTAAATGAGATGCAGAGTGATGAGAGTAGCAGTGAAGTAGTACCGTGCTGCCGCACCACTCGCAGCGGTACCCGGTGAGGCACTCGGCGGACCAGCAGGCGCGGCGGCACGCGGCACACTTGGAGTTGGCGGGCAGGTTGCCTTCACGCCAGTGGTGCACGTGCCGCGGCTCCGAGCCCACGCTGTACGTGGCATTCTCCTTGCAGTCCGCCGCCGCGAAGTCTACGCACTCTCCGTGCACGTAGTACTCGCATACTGGAAACAGGTGGGATGTGAGCCGTCAGTGCTCCAGCACTTGAGACACTTCATAGCCAAAATCATTATACTATCAGCCACTTGAATGTTCTGACAGCAGTTCTATCGAAACGATACCCTTTTGATACAACTAGTCGCACTTCTAACGATGTAAACGAGCAAATCGGTTTTTGACTCATTTTGTAACTATTTTCTAGCTCTACATCAAGGACTATCATTTAGTCCTTGCACTACATAAATGGTCTCACCTAGCGGTTTCCAGAAATCATTTTAAGGATATTATAGCATAAGATTTGAAAAATACAATATCTGAAGGCATGTATTTACCCATGGTTTTGTTCCTGCAGAAAGAAAATCTAGATCAATGTTTTGGCAATACTTTATCGAGAGGATGGTTGAAGTAAGATTGCATTACACGGGTTTATATTGTTTCGGTGTCGATCAATTCAGATAGTGGGAATCACGGGCGTAGCCCAGGTTTTAGTATCGGGGAGGGGGATTCAAGAAAATAAAACGACAAAAAGTACATAGAATAGAATAAATATTCATTATGTTTGTGAAATATTGTTTGCACTAAACTTTTTGGAGGGGGCTTGACAAAGACGATGCAATTATTATTGCTAAATTTAATGATGAGACCACATTTTCCCTGACGTTTCCATCATCATGTATACTGTTTCACAAATTCCAAGGCACAGCAAAACGTAGGGCCGTGTGTAGGCGTAAGAAGAAAATTTCTCTAATTGCCTAGTTCGGCAGACTGAAGACTAACTGAAGATGAGACTGAAGAGATTGCTGTCCGGCAGAATCTATTTTTTGAGGTTACGTCAGATCTTGGTTGTTTACTGAAAATCGTAGCTCAGTGAGAACAAAAACTCCCAGAAGCACTAGTGGGAATAAAAATTCTCACTAGTTCTACTATTTATTTATTTATTTATTTATTTAGGAACACCAACAAGAAATACAATAAACTTACTTAAATGGTATAATCTTAAAATGTATACAGCTATTTGTTTTCTTAATTAAAGGCATCCTATTCTGTAACATATAGCATCGTTACAAATAAACGATAATTCGCTGCCTATAAATATGCCGGTTTATATTATTATTATTATTATTATTAAAAATTCTTTATTGCACAAATAAAAACATGTACATAGGCGAGCTTAATGCTAATTAGCATTTTCTTCCAGCTAACCTTTGGCGATGTAGAACTTGTCAAGGGTAGTGCTTCGGTGAGGAAACAGTATTATGCCTAGGCATATTAATATGATACAATTAATTTTAACTAAAATAATTATATAGGTAAAATACATAAATAGGTAACTTATAATTTATAATCAAATACATATACTACCTCTATATAATACATACACTGATACATATAAATATATAAACACAAATAGTAATTATAAAGTAGTTACCTAAATACTTGAACTTTTCTCAGACTTTGTACTTCACAAAAATCAACGCGACATACAGAGAAATCAACGAAAAGAGACGCGCGATACAGAAACGCGACGTAACGAGAACGCGGCATGCCGGTAATGATTCAGTGTAAGAATAAGGTTTGTGTACTCACTCATGCAGTGGAATGACGGCAGCTCATCGAGCCTCTTGCGACACACCGTGCAGAACTTCCGCTTGTGGTGTGTGGGCTCTGACCAGCAGTGGGCTACTGGGTTCTGGTAACACAAACACACATTGTTCATGACACTTTTAAGTACGTAAAAAATTAAAAACTAAATACAAATCCCACATCACACACCCTCTCACACACAGACATACCCCCTCACACACACACCCTCTCTCTCTCTCACTCATAAACTCCCTTACGTACATATATAACTTACCCTCACTTATCCCATCATTTGAGCTCATCTCGTGACTGCTTTCTTTTGATAATACGATGTAATATGATTTTTTCATTTATTTTTATCTTTGCTCTAATTTAATCACATTTATAAATAAAATTTAATTTGAAATTAATCCATTCTTAATTTAGTTCAAATTATTATTATCTTTAATTTTTTATGCATGCGTTCTCTATTATAATTGTTAACATTATTTTTAACTTAATCATACTTATAACTAAAATTCAATTTGAAATGTTAATCAGTTCTTAATTAAGTTTAAATTATTATTATTATTATTGTCTTTAATTTTTAATGCATGCGTTTGTTATTATACAGAGTGTTTGGGGTATCGATGCAAATTTTTTCAGGGATGATAAAGGAAGTGATTTTAAAAATTTTTGACCGAATTTACTTTTGTGCAAATTTTAATAGTTTTCGAGATATAGACATTTTTTGTGTTGTCTACTTAAAAATAGGTAACTGCAATGAAATGATAAGTAAGCTATATAGGGTGTAAACTGTATTTGTAAGGCTGTTGCAGTAATAAATATGTTTCTTTCTTTTCTTTCTAATTTTCGAGATCTTAACCAACAAACAAACAAACTTTCACTTTTATATATTAAGTAGGGAGTAGGAATTTTGACTTACTTTGATGAGGCTCGGCGCCACCCCACAGCATGGCGTCACCACCTGCCCCACGCACCGCTCGTGCACTATGAAGTTGCATACTGGAACAACATATATAATAATAGATTAATTATTGAACTAGCGCAAATAAAAATTGCGACACACAAGGTTAACAGTCTGCTTTTCTTTCAATTACTGTAAAGATAAATAAAGTTTTGTAGTTGCTAGTTGCGAGTGAAGTTGAATATTTTGATTGTTGATTTATTGCGCATTTTCTAACCGGCTATTATTATTTATACTAGACTTAAAACTGGCACATATTTCAATTAATTGTGGAAATTTAATAGATTTTCATACAACTTTAGGAGCGGATATACGATCAACGCTGTTTTGCGTACGCGTTTTAGGTTAAAAAAATAAGTACATAGTTGAAATAAAATATAATTATATTATTATAAAACCAAATAAAAAAAGGACAGCTCACAGGCAAAAAACTAGGAGGCCTACCATGCCTGGGACTGATGGATAGCGGTATATCCACCCCTAATAGCCGGGCCTTATATGGAACAGACTGGTGATGGGCAGCGGCGTCACTGGTGCGAGGGTTCTAGCACCGCGCTCACCAACCCGCCTGCCCAGCGTGTGTGAGTATGGGCAATTCTTTCAGGATGACCGCCGGGAGTGGAAAAGTCCTGGAAAGGCTTATGTCCAGCAGTGGACGAACTAGGCTGATGGATGGATGGAAATAAAAAAAATGATAACTCTAAGTTGTCATGCAGTAACAAGTTTTAAGATTCATGTTTTATCTTGTATTGTGACATTTTACTAACGATGCATCTAGTGCTTTGTGTCAGTGATATCTTAGAGTCACCGTTTCATATTTTTAGCAGCAAAAGGCAGTCTGTTATTGTCCTAATTTCTAAACAAATAGAGCCTATATTTAGTGACTTCAATTTCTGATGGACTTCTTTGATCAGATGCCAATAGTAAACAGACTAAAAAAAACAACAACAAAAATAATTTAGAATAAACTGATGTGTGTTACCGGAAACGTTTTTGTATACGCAAATGCGTCGTGCTAAGTCAAACTTGCGTTAGTTTTCGTTTCTATATTTCTTCTTTCATAGTGACAAGGTTTGAATCGCCCATATCTCCTCGGTTTTCCATAGTGCCATTTTGGATATTTGCTATAAATATTTCATATATAGCAGGTGGTAGAGCTGATGCCGGGCTCGACTGTGGAGGTACCACCATCTTACTTGGAGACCCCCTCGAATTAATTCGGGGGAGAGTAAGAGGACAGCTCACAGACAAAAAAACTAGGAGGCCCGCCATGCGTGGGACCGATGGATGGTGGTATATTCATCCCAGATAGCTGGGCCTTATATGGAACAGACTAGTGACGGGCAGCGGCGTCACTGGTGCGAGGGTTCCGGCACCGCGCTTACCAACCTGCCTGCCCAGCGTGTGTGAGTATGGGCAATTCTTCCAGGATGACCGCCGGGAGTGGCAAAGTCCTGGAAAGGCTTATGTCCAGCAGTGGACCAAGTAGGCTGATGGATGATTTCTTATAGATATGTAATTCCTCTATAATGTACATCAACGAATGCATAAATTAGATCAATGGTGTCGCTATCAGAACTATAATTTAAATATTATATATGTTCACGCTAGACCGTGACGCATGATTCGCACCCGCATGCGGGGATGACCCCCCCCCGCCGCGCGCCGGTCGAGGCGCGCGCGGGCGCTGGTCTCGCTCTGTTCGGATCGACGAGCCTCTCTAGGCGCACGCGCGCGCGCCCGCGCAGCCGACAGCTCTAAACAATAGACATTCGCGTCAGCACAAACAATATCGCGTACCTAAAGTGTAGTGTTAATACAAGTGCTGTGTACATCACTCAAACCAGGACATTCAATACATCCCTGCACAGACGCCAGCTCAACTAGCCAACAAGAAGGCTCAGCACGTCACCGCATCTCCTGTCGGCCCATCGAGAACAACATTCCAACAAAGGTCAGTTTACCCACAATCTTTTTCTTATCCTGTCTGCTCTCCCACTCAAATTCCATCAGCCCTGCATCCTGTAGCCAGCGGCTACATTTTTGGTCCTTCGGCCGGATCGAATTCTGGTCCTTACAGTCCATTTTCACATATTTGGCCCTTCGAACCGTTACTGAACCAGCCCCCGTCGATTACAGTCCATTTTCAATCCAAGAAATTTTTTGGTTTATATCACCCCCCGCCTATCCCCCGCCGGCCCGTAACTTTGTTTGAACCAGCCCCCGTCGATTTACTACAGTCCATTTTCACCCGGTTACGTATTTTGCCCCCTTTCCCGGCAAAAAATATTTTGTGGTCTCGAATACCTATCGCGGGTAGATAATTAGAACCGCCGCCTGGAACATTCCATTTATCGGTTAGAACCGGCCCCCCCCCCGCCCCTTTACAGAATAAACTCAGTTTTGTTATTATTGTTCAGCTCAGATAATATAATTATATCCATTCAGTCCAATTGTTTACAGTCCACTATATATCTTTAGTAAATCTGCCCATTGTCAAAGATAGTTCCGTATTTTGTGAGATAATTATATATTTTTTTTTTGTGAGAGTATAAATTCGCTTTATTTCGTGCACTTACATACGTTACATATATATATACGTATTACGTATATTACTAAAGCGTGATTTGCATTATTGGAGTGTTCGCTCATTTGGATCCGATTTTTGCGAGGTAAATACATTCTTTGTTTGTTTACACCCAACGAGGCTTGTAGGTAGGTATTTTATTCTATAAATAGAATGTTCGACGACTTATGTTGTTGTTGTAAAGGTACTTTCGTCTAAACAAGAACCAAAGCGTATTGTCGGCACGTGATTTCAAGGCAAATAACATAAAAGTGAACAGGTTCATCAGCCCTTTTCGATATTTTTGTGTTGCGGTAATCTCACGTCGCAGTAATATATTGCCGGACCGTTTATTTGTGTTATTGTCTGCTTTTTTTACCCGGGTATATATATATAGCACAAATATAGTAAACAATTTGTTTTTTTTCTCTTCTCATCTCTGATCTTATTGTTAATGGTACACATATAGGGTGTTCCACGTTGGTACAGCTCATATACAGGTTGTTTTTTTAAAAAAAAAATATTTTTTCTCTCTCTTTCGTGTTTATTTTCCGTGTTCCGTTTGAACATAGCCTTTGTTTTTTTTTTTTTTCGGCCCGCGCAAGTTACAAGCTATCCGCACGTTGGAGTTGGTAGCGCTCAAGTTTTTAATAACTCATTTTCACATATAGTCACACTCATCACACATTCAATCAGCACATACACACTCAGCTCATTTTCACTCACACATTCAATCAGCACATACACACTCAGCTCATTTTCACTCACACATTCACTCATCAGATACACATTCAGCTCATTTTTCACTCAATGAAACCAGCACTCAGTCATCACACACACACTCATCACATACACACTCAGTTCATTTTCACTCAATGACTCCAGCTCCAACAGAGAATTCTTGTAACTCCGCACAACGTGTAGTGAACGTCACTAACACACCAATTTTGTTGCCAACCGTATCACTTGAAATAGCAGACGTACATTCACTCAATCACACTCAATTTCACTCAGCACGAGCCCTGTTAGGTTTTATCTCACGTCGCGGTACTCCAGTTCTCATTCGCTCAGACTGCGGCACAAACAATGATGCAATCACTCACAAGCTCGCGAATCAGCACATAACTTGGTTCGGCGCTCTGCACGAAATAATACTCAACTCAAGACCCCTCTGCCCGATTTCATCCGACCCTACGGACTTTGAACCTCTCACGGCCGGACATTTCATTATTGGTCGTCCGCTCACCGCTCTACCTGAGCAGTCTTTTTACGACAGACCCATATCTGTTCTTAAACGCTTTCAGCTCATTCAAGCGCTCTCTCAGCGCTTTTGGATTCTCTGGTCCAGATCCTACCTCCATACCCTGCAAACCCGCCCCAATCAGCTCTCCCCTTCCTCCCCTCCTCAAGTGGGTGAACTGGTCCTCATCAAAGAGGATGACTTGCCTCCGCTCCAATGGAAGTTGGGGAGAATTCTCCGCACAATGCCTGGCAAGGATGGAGTGATCCAAGTTGTGGATCTGGACACAGCCCATGGAGCCGCAGCCCCGGCCCCCCCAGGATGTTCACGCTAGACCGTGACGCATGATTCGCACCCGCATGCGGGGATGACCCCCCCCCGCCGCGCGCCGGTCGAGGCGCGCGCGGGCGCTGGTCTCGCTCTGTTCGGATCGACGAGCCTCTCTAGGCGCACGCGCGCGCGCCCGCGCAGCCGACAGCTCTAAACAATAGACATTCGCGTCAGCACAAACAATATCGCGTACCTAAAGTGTAGTGTTAATACAAGTGCTGTGTACATCACTCAAACCAGGACATTCAATACATCCCTGCACAGACGCCAGCTCAACTAGCCAACAAGAAGGCTCAGCACGTCACCGCATCTCCTGTCGGCCCATCGAGAACAACATTCCAACAAAGGTCAGTTTACCCACAATCTTTTTCTTATCCTGTCTGCTCTCCCACTCAAATTCCATCAGCCCTGCATCCTGTAGCCAGCGGCTACAATATATATTGCAAAGATCACAATATTCTTATTTGAAGAAGAACCCCTCCTTCTAAATATTTATTTCATCTTCATACCAATACATAACCATAACATGTTATTATTTTGTATAGTTTAAATTTATAATATAGCCGATTCTGAAGGCTTTAATTTTAGTTTTAGTGCTGTCAAAACTAAATTTTCTTCATTGCAAAATAGTCCATAACTGTTAGGGTTAGAAGTTAAATTACTTTGAAAATTTTTAAGTTTTGACGGCACTAAAACTAATATTAAAACCTTCAGAATCGGCTTTAATAAGTATATTACTTAATTGTGGTATAAGTATGTACAGGTCATCATACGAAACTATTACGATATTAAAATAGAACACGCAACGGTGCATCAATTGAGTTAAGTAGCAATATCATCATGCAATCCCTCAGGGAGCTTTGACTCGTGGCAACCTGTGCGGTATTGCCGGAAGGCTTGACTCGTTGCTAACCTGTGAGGTATTGCCGGGAGGCTTGACTCGTGGCTAACCTGCGGGGTATTACCGGGAGGTTTGATTCGTGGCAGCCTGTGAGGTACTACCGGGAGGCTAGACTCGTGGCTAGCCTGCGGGGTATTACCGGGAGGTTTGATTCGTGGCTAGCCTGTGAGGTACTACCGGGAGGCTAGACTCGTGGCTAACCTGCGTGGTATTACCGGGAGGTTTGATTCGTGGCTAGCCTGTGGGGTACTACCGGGAGGCTAGACTCGTGGCTAACCTGCGGGGTATTACCGGGAGGTTTGATTCGTGGCTAGCCTGTGAGGTACTACCGGGAGGCTAGACTCGTGGCTAACCTGCGGGGTATTACCGGGAGGTTTGATTCGTGGCTAGCCTGTGGGGTACTACAGGGAGGCTTGACTCGTTTCTATATGGGGTATTGCATGACATTGGCATGATTTTATCTAGTTATTTTAATCTGTAATGGGATTTTACAGTGGTTAATCTAGCTAAATGATTGACTTTTCAAGTGAATATAGAGAAAAAAAGCGATGGCTTACTTAGCTTACATAAAACTTTTGTTAAAGAAAGTATCGAGAGGTTATATATGTATTATACTTCCAGTCTAATGTACCGGGTCTAAATGGACCGCATAGTTCGAATTAACCTATATCATCTACTGCTCAACTTTCCTTATAAATTCTAGTAAAATGCCAATTAATTTTGTATAGTTTACAAAAGTGCATTATTTTTCATTTGTGCACGTATTCTTTTAGAAAAGTTGGTCAATAATAGTGATCTGTAGAGTATGTAGTTTTATTTACACCTGGTATATTTAGTTTTATTTAATGTTGCGTGTATATTTACACCTTGTATATTTAGTTTTATTGTTCTAATACTCCCACAACACGGAATATAATGGCCGGTTGAATCAATGATCCGATTTATATTTGAAACATATTCATAGTGTCAGTCCATTACTCGATACCGATAACTATACGACAAGCATTAAAAAAAAAAAAAAAATCGATGAGCATTCACGGAGGTCGGTTGGAACACGGTAATGTCCCCATGGCAGTTCCAGTGTCGGCCGGAGAGAGATCTCGGAGAGCTGGCGAGTGGCGGCAGGCACGTTCGGATCGATCGTCGCGCGCAGCCCGGCTCCACATCTCGCACCGAGGAGCTCCCGCCCGCCTAACACCAGCTAGCTTGCCAATGAATACTTATAATGATGTATGAGTGCCATTTTCAGACAGATTAAGGACGACTTGCATTTCGATGAGAATCCCTCGTTGATTGCGCACCACAGAAATGGTCGCATATCCGGACGCATAATTTCACTAACATACATGACTAGAATGGTGGTTGGGAAATTGCAGTTACCTACTCACAATATACGAGTACGTTAAGAATTGTTTTTTTGATTTGAGTAATTTAAAATATGCGAGTCGAGTGCATTTTTTGCTACGTCGTAACAAAAAAAAAGGTTATTATGGTCAAATTTATCATTATCAATTTATGTACATATTTTCAGATGTTCTGGAAGCTAGCCTAGTATATAACAAGGAATTATATTCCTTGTTGACCCCTAAATACAAGATTTTTCTTTTTGTATGAAACGTAAATGTGATGGAAAAATGCTCAAAAAATATTATTTGTTTCAAAGGTCGTCTGAATAAACGAAAACGGTTTGAAATTTTCGATATCCTTCAGAAATTGCAGGTACATTTTATATTCTTATTTCACAATTTTTCTCATTTATTGAAAAAGTAGTCTTTTTTGACGCTAAAATTAAATATACAAGTTGACTTTTTGATCATCGTCCAAATTCATACTGGTGGCTTGGTAAGTGATCAGTATCATGGATCAATAACAATTTTTGTAAAATTCGTAAAATGAAATTTCGACTCCCCATAGTGATTCACTCGGAACTGGAAGTGTATTTCTATGGGGAGCCGAAATTTCATTTTACAAATTTCACGAAAATTGTTATTGATCCAAGATACTGATCACTTACCAAGCCTCCAGTATGAATTTGGACGATGATCGAAAAGTCACCTTGTATATATACTCGCATGAAATACATGTATAGGCAATTCAACAATTTGCCCGTGAAAATGCTAAGATACAAAGTAAAGCGTAGAAAAAGTTATGTGTATTTATTTATTTATTTATTTATTTATTTATTTATTTATTTAGGAACACCAACAAGAAATACAATAAACTTACTTAAATGGAATAATCTTAAAATGTATACAGCTATTTGTTTTCTTAATTAAAGGCATCCACATCATGCACCAGTTAAGACAATTATGAAAAATTCTTATACTAATAGGAGCATTTACTACTCGTATATTCTATAAAATATGAAATTAAAACTAGGTTAACAAATTTTGTGCGAAGATTTTTTAAAATAACAGGGTAGGTACCTACTTATTTTATGCTTTGTGTTTATTTGTGCGTGTAGTTTTTTTTGGCTAAGTATTTACTGACAGAGGACTTGAAGGTGTTGAGCCCGGAGAAAATATCAATATCTGCTTTGGCGTATTTGGAAATAGCATTGTACTGGCGGCAAGATCTCGTTAAAGGAGCGTTGGTACCTAGGTTAGTCTTAGCAAAGGGTATATTAAAAAGAATGTAGTTGGATCTTGGTAGCCTTTTAGGGGTATTAAATGACAGCTTACTTAAGAGATCTGGACAGTCAAGTGCACCGTTGACTAACTTATGTAGAAAAGCTAAGTCGTGGACCTTTCTGCGATCAGCTAAAGGGCACATTCGGTAGTGAGCTAGCCTTGAGGAATAGCTTGGTAGTTTCTTAGCTTTGTGATCGCCGTACGAGAGATGGTAAAGAAATCGACTTTGGACGCTCTCTAATCGCTTTGCATGCACTTCATAGTAAGGGTTCCAGGCAGTACTACAGTATTCCAACTGAGATCGGACCAGGGCATTATAAAGTTTAATCATGGTAGATGGTTTTTTGAAATGCTTAGTATTACGTATAACAAAACCAAGTGTTTTAAAGCATTTCGTCGCAAGCTTGTCAATATGTTTGGCGAATTTTAAATCCTTGTCCATCAATATTCCCAGGTCGCGTAGTTGTTCCACTTGTTGGAGCTTAGTGCCTTCAATGAAATAATCATAGGTTGTTGTATTTTTGTTTCTGGTAAAAGAGATGGAAAAGCACTTGGAGGGATTAAGACTCATATCATTCCTTTTGCACCATTGTACTAGCCTATTAAGATCATCTTGCAGTAGACTCGGGTCTAGAGGCGATAAATTAGGTTTGGAGATCTTTAAATCATCCGCAAATAATTGAAATTGACAATTGTGGAAGCAATATTTAATATCGTTGATAAAGATGTTAAAAAGTATGGGACCTAAGTGGGAACCTTGTGGCACACCAGAAGAGGCCAAAATAGCTTCGCTTGAGTAGCCACAGGCAACCACCCTACAGGTACGCTGGTTAAGGTAAGAACCAAGCCACCGCAGCAGAGATCCACCTAAACCGAGAGCTTGGAGTTTATTTATCAAAATAGCATGGTTCACTCTATCAAAGGCTTTACTAAAGTCTGTGTAAATTACTTCTACTGGGATTCGACTGTCAACGGATGCTGTGAGTTCGGAAATGTGTGAGACTAGATTTGTAAGGGTAGATTTAGACTTCATGAAACCATGCTGCTGCTGTAAAATATGAGATTGCACATGCCACGCTAAGTGCTTGCAAACAATTTTTTCAAATATTTTGCCCATCGCAGCTAAAATTGAAATTGGTCTGTAATCGGTGATAAGATCCCTTGAGCCTCCCGCTTTAAAGATAGGAACGATCAGTGCTTCCTTCCATAAGTGAGGAAACGTGCCGTCTTTTAAGGATCGATTCATTATAAGTAGTAATGGTTGAGATAGAACTTTAGCGCAAGTCTTCAGAAATGCAGGTGGTATGCCATCTGATCCTGCTCCTTTATTTGGGTCAGTTTTTATAAGTTCTTGGTAGACTTCGTCCTCATTGAGAACAAGAGAGCAGAGGAAATTGGACGATACATTTAGCTGATCCAGGTCGTAAGGAATTGTATTACTATTATTATCACTGCTGACATAGGCCTTAGAGAAGTTTTCTGCAAATAATTTGCAAATATTGTCTCCATCGTTTGCGACAACATCGCCGAGTTTCATTTGTGTTGGATATGAATTACAACCGGCTTTTTTATTTTTAACAAAAGACCAGAATGCCTTCGGGTTAGTCCTAATTGACGACTCAATGCGAGCTATGTAGTTGTTGTAGGCGGTAGTCTGTAGTTTTTGGCATCTACGGCGTAGTGACTCGAAATCAAGTTCATCCAAAGGATTATGGTATTTTTTTAGTTTCTTATGTAAATTACTTTTCTCTTTTAGTAAAGAGATGAGTTCCCGATTGTACCAGAGTGGAAACTTATTTTTACCACTTTTAGATATTGGGACATGTTTAGCTATAAGCTCCCGAAGTAAACGATAGAATACTGAAAGGGCGTCATCAACATTACTCAAATTGTCAAGCTCGTCATTCCAATTAATACATTTCAGCTCTTTAATAATATTTTTATAGTCTGCCTTAAAAAAGTTATGTCTGGAAGAAGCTTTGTTTGTAAGATGGCTTGTGGTATGATCTAACGACATGGAAAATTCTAGCGGAGGGTGATAGTCGTCGAGTTTACTTAATGTTATATTACTTTGTCTTAGGTCAATTGATGAGGCGTTAGACAGAACTAAGTCTAGTGTTCTAGACTTATTGTTTAGGACATGACTGTATTGTTTTAAATCGTTAATGGACATAAAATCTATTAAAGATTCAGTCTTATCGTTATTAACACAAGTAAACGTACAAGATGAGCTATCAGAGCATTTAGTCCATGACATTGTTTTTTGATTAAAGTCACCCAGTATAATACTAGTGTTATCATTTAGTAATGATTTTTGCGCGTTATCAAAAAATCCTTGGAGGGCGTCTAAAGTAAGTGGGGAACGTAAATAGACAGCACAGATATTTAATTTGGTATTATTTTGCTTAGAATTAGTATCGATACTGACCCAGAGATCTTCACCTTCACCTTCAAGTTCCTGCATTCTGTGAGAATTAATTTTTCTAGAGACTGCTATTAAAACACCTCCACCGTCTTTTAAAACATTCAAGTTTGTTGTCTCCCTGTCTCGCCTGTATACAGTGTAGCGATCATCAAAGAGTTCCGCGTCATAGACACTATCATTAAGCCAAGTTTCGGTCAATACTATGACATCATAATTACATAGTAAGACATTTTTATAAAAATCTATAGTTTTAGTTTTGAGTCCTCGCACGTTTTGGTAATAGAAATATAAACGGTTGAATTTTAAGTTACTAAAATATTGAACACACGTAAAAAAAAGAGATAGACGAATTATGATCTACTTAGGTGCCTCGGGTCTTATGGTTTTCAATTGCTCAAGGCTATGTATGCGAATACGATCTGATGTTTCTGTGTATCTCATGAAGACCTTACCACCGCGAGTCCACACGAACCTGTATCCGTATTCTTTGGAGTGCTTCCGAGCTGCCGCGTGTAATGCTTTGTTATTAGCAGACATATGTTCGCCTATGAATATGGGTTGCGGTTTATCTACTCCGAAACCAAGGTGGTGCGTGTTAAGTTTGTCTTCATTTTTTTTCTGGTTTCTGTTGAATTTTATGGCGGCGGCTAACACTGTGTCTCGTTGACGTGGACTACCCAGGCGAACAAGAATAGAGCGTGGACGAGGATTCTCAGGGTTCATCTTGGAGATTCGAGTACAGTGAAGAATATCTACTTCCTTGATCGGACAGCTCAAAGCGTTGCCCAGCTGCTCAACCATAGTAATAAGATTTTCGGATTTCTTCTCTGGCACGCATGTACCATTTTTTAGGGTTCCATACCCGAAGGGTAAGGGTCGGGACCCTATTACTAAGACTCCGCTGTCCGTCCATCTGTCCGTCTGTCACCAGGCTGTATCTAATGAACCGTGATAGTTAGACAGTTGACATTTTCACAGATGATGTATTTCTGTTGCCGCTATAACAACAAATACTAAAAACAGAATAAAATAAATATTTAAGGGGGCTCCCATACAACAAACATGTTTTTTTTGCCGTTTTCATAGATAATGGTACGGAACCCTTCGTGTGCGAGTCCGGCTCGCACTTGGCCGGTTTTTATTTAATGGGTCTGTCCGAGCCACAACTTGACCGCGATCTAAAAACACACAAAAACACATCATCACGACATGAATCCCCGAGAGTGTGTCAAGAGGTGTTCCTGTGTGTGAACTTGGTACAACCGCTTTTTACCGACAATTACGTCCCAAACGTGATGGCTGGTGAGTTCTATCACCGTACTGCGGGCACAAAACTGCGATCTATTGTTTATATATAACGGAACGAATTTCGGATCGAATTTAATACGATATGCATTGAAGGCACATACTGTACTCGTTAATCTAGTTAGTTATAAGGTATTAAAACTCTATCTAGAAAGATCAAGTGCCGTTGAAGCTTTAAGCCCTCAAAGGTGTTACAGTGAAGAGCTCGATCGCTAGATAAGTCATGCCTTCACGTGCAGTTAGCCGATAGCGCTGTATAGCGAAGTCGCCGCTAAGTGTGGGTTGGAACCATCGATAAAATGTTCTCTATGGCTGGAACCATCGTCGTGAGGATTGAGATGTTATCGATAATAATTATCACATCATATATCAGAATCAGGAAATTGACTGGGATTTTTAAAATGTAAAAGTCTATGCTATACTAAAATGTCGTGTAAATATGTAAAAAATTATCAATAAATGAGTATTTCAGTATATATTATACGAAAATTAAGTAAAGAGCTGAGCAAAGCGAAATACTCTTGACGATCACAGCAACAGTCGGGTTTTATAAATGCAGTACCTCAACTTTCGTAGCACTTGCTACGTCGTAGCTGCGTAGAGACTACAAAAATAAACATTATAAAAATATAATACCAATATATGCAAGGTGAAATTTAATTAACTGTCTAAATTTATACTGGAGCCCCGGTTAATGATCAGGAACAAAGTTAAATGACATTTCCGGTTAAATTCGAAAAAATTTTTTTAGGAATTGTACTTGAATTAGCCCAGGCAGTACGGAAGAGAACGTTGTTTTTTTCGGATTTTACCTTAAAGATCATTAAACCTTGTTCCTGATCAGTAACCGAGTCTCCAGTATGAATTTAGGCGGTTGGTTACATTTCACTTTATATGTAACTCTTCTGCTTGTCTGGTGTAATCAGTAATCACTGACCTTTATTATATAGGTAGTATTAGTATTATTATTATGGTACAGATGTTAGAGCTGATGCCGGGCTCAACTATAGAGGTACCACCATCTTACTTGGAGACTCCCTCGATGTAATTCGGGGGAGAGTAAGAGGACAGCTCACAGGCAAAAAACCAGGAGGCCCACCATGCCTGGGACCGATGGATGGCGGTATATCCATTCCTAATAGCCGGGCCTTATATGGAAAAGACTGGTGACGGGCAGCGACGTCACTGGTGCGAGGGTTCCGGCACCGCGTTCACCAACGCGCCTGCCCAGCGTGTGTGAGTATGGGCAATTCTTCCAGGATGACCGCCGGGAGTGGCAAAGTCCTGGAAAGGCTTATGTCCAGCAGTAGACGAACTAGGCTGATGGATGGATAGATGGATATTATTAGATGTCAGTGGGTGAAATATAAAGTCCAGGAGCCGTATTTTTGAATCGTTCTTTTTCAATTCACATGCGAAAATATAAACCTGTTTCAACTTGCAAATGACAAGTTCTGATGAGCTACGTGAGATTGGTATATACTTTCGCACGTAAATTGAAAGCGAACGATTCAAAAATACGGCTCCTGGTCTGTGGCAAGCAAGTCAAGTCAGTGTTGCTTATATTAAATGAAATGAAAAGCTTATTGTCATAGCAAAATATATACTTTTTAATTCATAAATTGTGTTCAGAAATAAGAAAATCAATAATTACTATGTGCAATTTGCACCGATATTTTGTTTTACCCCCTAATATTCATGAAAAAGTTCTTACATCCAGAGGTCCCCCGCGCTGAATATAACGTATCGGCACCGTTGTCCGACTAGGCTCCTGTATGCGACCGCCCAGTATTTTTGAAATTTGTAACAATATCCCGCGTCAAATAAGTGAACAATTGCTTGTCTCTTATAGGCCAATTCTTAAATTACCGATGAATCATGATTGGTTCTAATTTCCGCTACGTTCAATTTTGTTATTAATTTTGTTGTCACTGTGCATCGGTTTAGTTCGAAGTCGAGCTTTGCGGAACGTAAAAAGTTTGTGGAGGTTGTTTTTCATTTTTTGTTCGATTCTACATATTTTGTTAAAACTGACATATTTTTTTATGTAATTTAGGGTTCCGTTCATATATTAATGCAAGATTTTTCAGGATTGATAAAATATTAATAGTCTTATCATCTTTTCTATTTCGGTCGGAATCAGGAGATCCGGTAAAACGATTGTTTCCAGATACCGTACAGTGGACGGTATCAGATGTTTTATAGACTTTCATACTTTTGTTAATTTTCATTATAAATTGTGGATAAAAACTATAATTTGAATATACACATATTTTTGTGACATATACATTTGCTTAATATCCTGATTCCGTCCTAAGTTTAGACTTTTAGATTGATTCATAATTTACTTAAAACATTCCGTTCTTTCTCAAATGTATTGGGATATTAAATGTACGTTAATGGTTTTAAAAAGTTATTTTATATTAAAAATTGACATCTGAGATATTATTATAAAATTTTTAATGACTATATATGTCTTTAAATTTCTATAAAGCTCACTCTTTTTTTTCATCACATTGGATAAATAATTAAAACACATAATTATTGTAATTGGACGGTAATGAGTGGTGATAAATTCAGTTTTGCTTGTTACCGACCACAATAAATATACCATAAACCGGAGTCTGGTCATCCGTTTGTGTATCAAGACAAAATTTTAAAGTACTTGCAAAAAATGTACGGTGCTCAAAAAGAGTGTGTTTGTATAGAAAAATACAAATAATGAGCAACAAGTAACACCTGTCATGAATTTATTTTAGTATGGCCTCAGGAACAAGTGTCACAAAAAAAATGAAACTGGAATTGAAATAAAACAACACATTACACAACAAGAACCAAACTGCTATGAAAATATGATGATATGAAAATAGCAGTTTATACAAACAATTGTGGAATCTTTTCAGTTTCAGTTTAAAGGAACATAGAAAAACCTCACCAAATGAAAGAAAAGAATGTCAAGTTAAATATGGAATTAATTATTCAGTACTTTTAAAGCTCGACCACAATTATAAAGTTGGCAGAATAGTTCCTAAAAATGAAACAATTTATTCCATGTATTCTGTAATATTATAGAAACAAGATAAATAAACCTAAACCTAAGAAAAAAATTGCCACATAAATTGAAAAAAAAAATTTGTAAAGCAAGTTAAACTTATTGAAAATGAAGACGATGTTTTCAAACTTTTTATTAGCAAGGACTGAAATTATTTTAATTTGTAAATTTTATAAATAAAGTACAAGCTCTTAACCTTTTCTTTATCTTTGAATTCTTAGAAGTTACGAATTTCATTCATTAATTACTCAAAAAGAAAAAAAAACACCATTATATTTAATCACAGTTTAAAAATAAAGAAAAAATCGAAAAAATAAGTAAAATAACATAAAAACTTGATTGAATAATTATAGACGAAAAGAGAAATATCATACGACATATATAGGCGTTTGTAGTTAGAAAACTGCTGGCATCTATTGACATAAAAATATAAAAAAGTATATTTTAAATCATGGTTTTTAAAATCCTGATGACGACCCCACTGAGGGGTCAAATATAGCACCTATAACTATTTAACGAAGTGTTTATATATATGTAAAATACAACATACAAATAATAAAAAAGCCGTTCAACGGTATTATACAAACAATATTTTATTAACATATTGAAATAAGATAAAATACAGTTGGCCAAACATATGAAGTATATATTGATAGCGACGAACATGAAAAAATGTAAAATATATACTATTAATAAAAGTTAATTAAAGCCTAAATTAAAAAAATTATTAATTGAAACAAACCATCTATACATTTTGATATCTCCAGTAACTTTTGACCCTATTTTTATGAGATAATGGCATTTTTGGCAATTTTTTGAATGGTGGTCGGAAACGGGTTACTTGCTGGACGGTATCAGGAAAACTTCAACTAAGCGGTCGGTAACTGGAGCTTTTAAGAAGGACAGGCAAACATATTAATAATATTTTTTTTTGTATACTCTGACAACATAAATATTGATAATTATACTTTATAATGAAAGTCTCAACAATAAGGTTTAAAGTAAGCTATATATATAGTTTATAAATCAGTTTACGTTTATCTTTGGACGGTTTATTTGAAAAAAGGGCGAGAGTGGTCGGACTTGGGCGCATTTACGTTAGTCTTAATTTATCCCTTAAGGCGCTCTTATCCCAGAAAAGTGACTCTCTGTCTTTTTCTTTACGTGTAAGGAGTAAAGAAAATAACCACACTTGTACTTTTTCGTTGTTTTTATCGGTTTTTAATTTTTTTTTAAATAAGGGATATGTTTATTAAAACCCACTTACGTGGTCGACCTAGAAAATTTAAAGAGCAATATTACCAGATATGTTTCGTTAATAAAAAAGTGGAATTATGGAAATGGCATAATTTGAAAGGTCTTATTACATGCTGTGTTCGTGAATTATTTCTATCGAGCAAAGTTTATCTGATCGTGTAACACATGCGTGGAAGACCTAGATAAAGGTTCGAACTATATTGCGTATTTTTTTTTGGAAGTTTCAGACGATATTTGAAAGTTCTATTTGACTTTGAAATTACTGATTTTGGGATAAGAGCGCCTTAAGTCACTTTTTCTTCGAAATGTTTGAATAAAACGACTACGGAACCCTTTCGTTACGGCGCAATTATACAGGATGTAACAGAAAGGTGTAACCATATTTGAAGAATTTATTCAGTTATATAGAACAACTTTTACTATGGAGCCAACCCTGAAATCTCAAAAAAAAAATCTACTCTTCCATACATTTCGGCCGAGTGGCATTGCATTTTTCTATGAAACAGTTATTTTTTTTTCGAGGTACATGGTTCGTTCCATAGTAAAAGTTGGCTGAACAAGCTCTTCAAATATGGTTACACCTTTCTGTTACACGTTGTATAATTACTCAACCTTGTCGACAGAATTTATTGGAATTGATAATAATGTCTCAATGTCTCTCTCATAAATAAATACTTACATTTACTACTTTTGCCTTATTAGGTTAAGGTGGGCCTTGGATTTTTGTGACATCTGGATAGGTTTGATCTCAATGAAACTTTGGACACATTTCTAGATGTATGTTACGTGAATTTTACAAGAGTACAACGCATTCAATATTAGTACTAGTTGATCCCATAATAAATAAAAATGTATGTATTTCTTTTGTGTTTTAGTTTGCGTAGTCTTTTTCCGAAAAAGTATGATTATATAAGCGTAATATCAAATTAATGAACATATTGAAAAATATATAAAGATCAGCCCGAAAATGATCTCACAACACAAACACCTAAACCAGCGACGAGTTCAGTACAGGCCGCTTTTAAATAATGACTTACAACCGCTCTTAAACAAATCTGATCAAAACCAGCCAAATGCCAACGGTCAGGAGCAAAGCTGACGGAAAGTGAAATCTGATTCGTTGATTACGAATTTGTGTTCCGCACATAACACGCGGTGGTGAAATGTCAAGTTCTCTTGTTTTTCTTTCCTCAATGTTAATTGAAATTTGAAGTATGTATATATGTTAATGTTACGTACCATCTCGAAATAGTAGATTGATTTAATTTTGAAATCGAAAAGGGAGAGGCCTGTAGCAGCGTGCGGCCGTGTAATCAGTTACGATCCGCGGTTAAGCAATGCGCTTGGTATGGTCAGTCCTTGGGATGGGTGACCATGACCATTAGTAGCATTGACATCTGGGTCCCTTCATTTACGTCTGGGTCCCTCCATTTACGTCTGTGTCCCTCCATTTACATCTGGGTCCCTCCATTTACGTCTGGGTCCCTCCATTTACATCTGGGTCCCTCCATTTACGTCTGGGTCCCTCCATCCCTTGAAAAGCACGTAAAGCTGTCGGTCCCAGCTGATAACTATAGATATTTAATGGTCGTTAAGCTAAGTCAAATGTCTGTATGGCGGCTTAAAACTACTCTAACACCAGGTTGGCTACTAGCTCAAGAAAAAAATCGAAAAATCAGGATTTTATAATAAATATATACGGTACAATGTAACCATTTGTAAAAAGCGATTGTAACATTTTTTAATTAATTATTTAGTTGACACTCTTATCATATTTGCCCTCGGATATATGTACTTGCCGGGGCGATACTTAATTGAAATAGTAGTTTATGCTACTAGGGCGAAAAGGAATAAATTACGAGGACGATTTAAAACACGAGCATAGCGAGTGTTTTAAACGTAACCGAGTAATTTATTGCTTTTACGCCCGTGTATCATACTACGTTTTTCAATGCATAGTGTGAGGAAATGAAAACAAATATAATCTTGTGAACTTTAAATTATGATTGGCTCAAAAGGATTGTATCCAGAGCCGTTAAACAGTGGAAAAAAAGTACAACATCTAGCAGGAAAGGCTGCAGGTTAGCCAACCATTGCAAATAAATAAAAATAATAATAATAATAATAAAGCCCTAGGGCAAAATAATCGACTTTCTGTTCGGTTTTGATGCATAAAAAGTGGGCTTTTACGAGCACATGCATTGAAAATTAATTTACACGCCTCTAGCTTTTCGCTAGTTGATAGAGTTCTTTATAGAGTCAACGGAAGGGCATCTTGCCGGATGAGGATCAAGGAAAATTATTAGTGGCGTTGGATGTACGTCACGATCGTGGTATATTTAAATATCCATAACCTTGGGGGCCGCGGTCACGAAGAGAACCGATCCAGCAGACGGCAGTCCGCGTGGCACCAACGCTACTAATTATACATTTCAAAAAACTTTCCCCATCTCATAACCAGGATACTCGAAAATATGTTTCCTAAGATCACAGGCGTGGGCAGTAACTGCCAAAGTAAACATAAACAATAGTGCTGGTGTACATTACTGAAATAACTAGAGGGCGATGGCCTACAAAATGGTTTTGATGGTCATTATCTATGCCGTTAAAAGCTCCATCTTAATCCTCGATATTAAAGCGAGCTATTTTCGTGGTCGCTTCCGATTTAAAAGGTTATTCTGCATATGAAGTTGAACTTTAACGAACGAGTAAAGTGATTTTGTGGTGACATTTAAAACAAATTGATTTAAAAATAGACAGGTTCAAAGTCTCCGCGGTAACAGGACCAAGTGGGAATTTCGTTCTAAATAAGGATATTTGATTATATGAATCACAAGTGCGCGAGCGCTTTAAATGGGATTCTATATTTAGGCTGCTTGGTTGTAAACATTGGCCTCGCACTTTGCGATTTCTTCGAAAATAAGTCGAAACAAATTTTTGTTTTGGACGTTACGATTTTCCATGACGAAAGAATTTTATGAGTCTGAAATCTGAATTCTGGATTTTATATAATTGGTCAGACTGTATAGATTAAGTTGATTTTGGCAAATAAAGGCATGCAAAAGACATGTACATGTACAATTACAAATACATAAGATATAAAATAAAACTATGTATAGCAAAGATTTAAAGTCAATAATTAAAGAATTTAACTGAAACGTATGAGAGATTCGAGCTACGATGATCAATTATTTCACTGTTGTTAAGCGATAATGTGGTGAAATTTAAGGTGACGTACTCGTAGGATGGTCGTAGGGTTGTCTAGAAGAAAAATTTTAAATTTTGTAATACAGACATGAATCGTTCATACAAATACAGAAAAATAAGTAATATTTTCTTTTACTTCAGACATGAATTATACACACAAATACAGAAACATAAGTAATATCTTCTTTTACTTCAGACATGAATCATACACACAAATACAGAAACATAAGTAATATTTTCTTTTATTTCAGACATGAATCATGCACACAAATACAGAAACATAAGTAATATCTTCTTTTATTTCAGACATGAATCATACACACAAATACAGAAACATAAGTAATATCTTCTTTTACTTCAGACATGAATCATACACACAAATACAGAAACATAAGTAATATCTTCTTTCACATCAGACATGAATCATACACACAAATACAGAAACATAAGTAATATCTTCTTTTACTTCAGTCATGAATCATACACACAAATACAGAAACAAGTAATATCTTCTTTTACATCAGACATGAATCATACACACAAATACAGAAACATAAGTAATATCTTCTTTTACTTCAGTCATGAATCATACACACAAATACAGAAACATAAGTAATATCTTTATTTTATATTTTGAAACGAAACGCGTCATACGTTTTGTCAAGAAAAATATTACGTAAAATGGCACAGAAATCGAACAAAACTGTTTTTAAATATCATGACAAAACCATGCTTCCAAGCGACTCTTCGTGTTCCGGTGTGCGGTCATCAGTAACCATACAGGGACTGTGGTTACAGGCAGTTGCGTATTATCAGTCATTCATTACCCACTTTCGTAAATTTTACCGGAAGTTTCAGGACAAACTGAATAACGGCTCACCTGCTTTCGCTCTTCCGCTTTTTGCGCACGCGCCCTTCATTCTAGATCTTATCGACGCATCCCATTAGGTGAGCATTTTGGTCACGCGTAAGCTCATTGTATGTACAGATATTCTATCTCACGAAGTCCTTTTGGCTGTGGTTGTTAGCGCGTTTTGTGTTTGTGGTAAACAATTTGAGAAACCGAACTAACTATGCTTAGTTGTTACTGTGACTCACTCAACACAATAGGTTTACACTTTCGGTAAATTTGATCGGAAAATATTACTCCGTCTTAGATCGTTATTTCCTACTTGCTTTAGGTAACAGTGTTACTCGTTGGGAAGAAAAAAGCTGTCAACGTGTAACAGATTTTAATCCCAACGAGTTACACTCATGTTCTGGGGGTGTGACTCGTTGGGACGAAAAATGAAAAGTTGTCCCATCGAGTAACAGTGTAACTGGTTGGGACATTTTATTATTTTTTCTCCCAACGAGTTACGCTATGACTGGTTTTGGTTTAACTTGTTGGGATCAAAGGGTTTGTGGTGAATTTTTTTCTAGTGAACGAGGTTACGTTCACTAGAAAAAAGCACTACAATCACAGCTGAATAGACTTCATGAGATCTGTAAAAAAAAAAACACTACGACTTAGTAGCCGAGACCTTGCTACGCACATCGGACAAGGTATGTTCTAACGTTTTTTTATTTCTTAGTTGTCGTTCAGCGGTTGCACAGTATATTATACATTCAAATAGAGGCAAATACTATGTATTTTATGTACACCACCGCCTCTACACATTTTCTTTTTCTTTTAAGAGTTTCTCCATCCAAAGGTCGTCTGAAAGAAATCACTTTTAAGTGATAAGACCGCCAATTGGACCCTGCTTTTACGTGTGATATTCTCATTTTACTTTGTTTATTGTGTGCAATAAAGTATACTGTATTGTATTGTAGAGAGCTACACGACTGCGCTACGGCGGCGTAGCTAAGTGCTACGAGACCTTGCTACAAAATCTTACAAGACTGCTACGTCATAGCAGAGCGATACGCAGGTCCCTCCAAACTATGGTACTTCGTAGTAAAGTACTACGTACCCTTGCTAATAAATTTGAAGACTATCTCGCGACTTACGCGAGTGCTTCGAGGCTTTGCCACGAAAATCATACGATATACCTGAAATATCTGTAAATTGTGTATGAAAATTACATTCTCGTTAATTTTTCATCGCAAATCTGTAAGTAAAGTATCCAAGGTGTTAACCTGTTGCACATTGCGTGGTATTAGGTTCACTCGCGTGTCGTGGAGCAGTACTACGTATATACCTCGCGAGGACTTAATGATCTACGTGTTAAAGAACAGAAGCGCCGTGACTTTTTTCATTTTCTTACGCATTCCAACGTTAGTAGCGCGAAAAATAACTTAATTTTCCCTGATTATGGTGACTTCACGACCTTTTAGCGGCTGGGCGAGCCAATGGAGCCAAGTAGTTTGGAATGTTCCTACTTCGATTGGTTCGATATTTATTTATTTATTTGGAACAACATACAGCAGATTTTGTAAATATAAAAGATTACAGTTCTACAATAAATACGGCCAATAACAGTTGTTCACCATTAAACATGGAATTTTAAAAAAGCTTACAGTAAGAGACAAGACATTAAATATACATAGTAAACAAAAGGTAGCAAAAATAAAAACCAAACAATACAAAAAAGAAAAACAATAATGATACACGTATTCAATTCAATATTGTTGCGTGTGTGAGTGAAGT
The DNA here is from genome assembly GCA_934047225.1 of Ypsolopha sequella. Classification (NCBI taxonomy): domain Eukaryota; kingdom Metazoa; phylum Arthropoda; class Insecta; order Lepidoptera; family Ypsolophidae; genus Ypsolopha; species Ypsolopha sequella. The sequence continues at coordinate 26,554,534 of OW203990.1, read as the reverse complement.
GAGTGATGTATTGTGAGTGTGACGGTATAATATATATATGTATATACAAGGTGTAACAGAAAGGGGTAACCGGGTAACCAACCATATTTGAAGAGCTTATTCAGTCAATGGTATAGAACAACTTTTACTATAAAGTCAACAATGAAAACTCAAAAAAAAAAAATCTGCCCTTCCATACATTTCGGCCGAGCGGCATTGCATTTTCCTATGAAGCAAGTAATATTTTTTTTCGACATACAGGTTTTGTTCCATAGTAAAAGTTGTTCTAAACCATTGACTGAATAAGCTCTTCAAATATGGTTACACCTTTCTGTTACACGTTGTATAGATGTGATATGTGATAAAAATGGTGATTCGAAATGGTTGTGATTCTTGGTGAGTATTGTGCACTTCCCACCAGTCAGTCAGCCTAGCCAGCAACGGTATCGGCATGATGCAACTGATGATCCAGTGAAAGGGAACTGCATCTCACCTTCGTCGCTAACTCTACTACCTACTTGACTCTACTACTGCTTATAATATTCTACTATTCGTTATTTGAAAAAGACTACAAATTGCGTGTTTAAATACAATAGTAACTCTTTCTCGTTTTTCTCGATAAAACTTTCAAAATTCCAAAGTATCAAGGGCCTTATTGATTAACTTCACCATCTGTCGCTTTCGCTTTCAAAGGTATCGTGATTGGATAGAAATTATATCACACATAATTTTTAGCTAGCACAACCCCTACCTTGAAAAGTGATAGCGATAGATATTGAAGTTAGACAATCAGACCCCTGGTGATGTTAGATGACAATAAACTCTATCTAGAACTCTCTATTGCGAATTATTATTACGCTGTTCTAGTACTCAATAATTATATAAGACAATAAAATTTCTAGTTTAAATTTGTTTCTTTCTGCTTATCCTTTTGCCATCGCATTTATATATTAAGTTAGTAAAGCCTTTATTAGTACATGAAAAACACAAATATTTTACAATTTATTAAATACACTAGATTTATATATTTCACAAGGTACATTTTCTAAACAGCTCTTTGTTGTGTTTTGTTCTGCTTGAAAGCACAGGCCTCTCCTTCACGGAAGTGAAGAAGGATATAATAAAGCCAATTCTGAAGGCTTTAATTTTAGTTTTAGTGCAGTCAAAGCTTAAAATTTTCCCAAGAAATTTAACTTCTAAGAAATTTAGCTTCTAATCCTAATATAGAAGAAAATTTAGTTTTGAGAGCACTAAAACTAAAATTAAAGCCTTCAGAATCGGCTTTATTAAGTATCTATCTCTAAATAATGCAAAACAAACTTGCAATCCGCGTTTGTCTGTGTATTCGCTTATGCGTTCTAAAACACCATGTGGGTTTAAATGCTATTTTCACCAGAATTTAAAATACTTCACGAGAAAGAACCATATGAACCATGTCATACATATGACTGACATAGTATTAATTCTTATACACTTAAATGTGTTAGTTACCTAAAGCATATGAGCTTTAGCGCGAAAATTTAATAATTATTAATTCGACTCCGTGCAAAGCTGGAGCGGATCGTTAGTACAAAATATTAAACAAGTAATGTTATACAACAATCTTGCACACGGCAAGGCAGCTATACCACACAGAATTCATCGAACCCACTTCTAAATACATAAAGCTTAGTGACGTAGTTATTTCGCAACGGTTTGGAAAAACAAAGTAGCCTTTACACGGAATCAAATAACTTCCCAGTTTGCTAGCTCTTGGTGGCATGGCAACAGCTTTTTTAGGTTATTTCGACTTATAACAATAAAAAAAGCATTTTCAATGAACTGATTACTGGAACACGATCGTTGATTACAGCCTGCATGAAAAGTACACGAAAATCGGTCTGATCCAAAATCATGATTATTTTTCAGGAGCGGCCGTTGCGGCCTTCTACGGCGTGCGGAGAGGGGCAGGGGAGGTGAGGCGAGCGCGCCGGGAGGTCGGCATTGACGTCACGGGCGCGGGCCAATCGCGCGCCACCTTCCACGTTTGAATTTGACTTGGCCACGGCCGGCGCTGCCTCTATCCCCTTTGGGAGTTTTAGCTGTATACGCTTGTCGTCGTACCTTTTGTTTAATTTTCATATGAACTTGTTTTAAGCTTCTAGATTAGCTAGATTCTATGCAGTTACAGCGTTGTGCTTTGATCTGAAATACATTTTCCGATGCGGTCCGTTTCGGCCAAAGCTTTGTTAGTCTTTGTTAGAGATACCTGCTCATGCTGTTTATATTGTATTTTCTTTGTTATCTAGCGTGTGCCGTGGGTTGCGACTTCCGTTTTTGTTCTATACGTTATTGTAGTGTAGATAGAAAACTATGTAAGAATATTATGTTGCAAGGTTTTCTTTTAACTTCACAACAAAGTTAATTACTTAGTTTACTTCAATGTGATTAATCATGTTACAGACTAAACTAGAAATACCTACTTCTATTAAACTCTGTATTTGACACCTTCTTCAATACGCCTCATAATGTATAAAACTCAGTAGTAACTAGCCAGCCATGGTGGCAGATTCAAATGCGAAAAATAAATCAATACAGTGGACACACGTAGTCTACCCACGCCACGTGTATGCAGTTGATAACGTTCACGTCATCTCAACTTGTAAAGTTCAGAGTGTAACTACGTCACTGCCGCCGAATAACTTCATATATATATATATATATATAAGATAATATCTTACTATGGAGTTCCTATTTGTATGTCGGGTAAAACGTAGGGATGCAATGATTCAGCTATTACAATTACGATTACGATAATAATCGTTATTCTTTACGATAACAGATGCATTACGATTATTAAAAAAAATATATATTTTGTAAAATATTTCCAGATATTATGTTATGTTATGTTCCTTTCTTTCTGCATTGTGGCTATCAGAGTATCAGCTTCACGCTAGAATACTTTTTTTCACTACTGATTAATAAATCAAATAATTGAATTGGCAAACAACAATTTTGACTCGTAACCCCAATTGTTTTTTATTCTCTCACTATGTGGGAAGGCAAAGGGAACTAAGCCCATATCCATGGCTGAAGAACATTCAATTTCTTAATACGATGCATCGCTTCGTTATTAATCGTAATTATTACGATTACAGATGCAAAACGATGCACCGCATCGTAATCGTTGCATCCCTAGTAAAAAGCCGGAAGCTGGATATATTACTCGTTTATAATCAATTGATATTCGTGTGCTCCTTACAGAGTTGATCATACTTTCGCTCTTGAACTACTGCAGTGCAGTTTATGGACCTCGACTGTTTAAAAAAACTGAGCGGGCCATTCAAAGGATACAAAATGCTTGCGCACGGTTTTGCTTTCAAATCCCAAAACGAACACATATAACTCCATACCTCAATAAAAATGGAATTTTAAATATGAAGGCACGCAGGGAATTACATATTGCCTGTACAACACAAAAAATACTCTGGAGTAAAAACCCAGAATATTTGTTTGAGAAATTTAAATGGCGCAATGATGCTCACAAGTTTAATACAAGATCGAAAATCCAGAACTTGCTTTTGATTTCCCAGCATAAAACAAAGGGATATGAAGGATGCTTCAAATATGCGGCATCAAAAATATGGAACAATCTACCGCCACCGTTACGAGTAAAGATTAGTACTAATACTTTTAAAGCTAAATTTAAGGCAATACTCCTGCAGCGGCAAAAACAGGGTGAAAATTTGAAGCATCCTGATAAGGTTAATTTTCTTTTCAATACATATTATTGATTAAAACCTTTTATCTCTATACCAAAAAACATAATAAACCTATAGATATATATATAGATAAAATGCCCTCATCTAAAACTCAACATTCACTACATTACATTCATCATATTTTGGATTTAAAATAAATTTACTATTTCATCATCATACATTACACTACACATCAGACACAACATAAACCTTACACACTTATGTACAGCCCTTCTCTTATTGTGTACTTACCCTTATTACTTTCTGCTCTGAACACTACCCTAAGAGCTGGGGATAACTGAAAACCAGCGCTGCACACTGTATGACAGCGTCAGCAAATGCTGAGTTATTCCCATTTGTCCAAATAAATGTTTTGTTTAAATGTTAATATTCTGTGTACGAACTGTTTGTGTTTTTAACTTTTTATGTTTTAATATTTTATTGTACTCATTTTTTTCTTTTTTGTGTGTATTTGGCAATAAATGTTTCTTATTCTTATTCTTATTCTTAACTATATTTTAATGTATAACCATATATGAATTTATAATAATTTGCTTCCAACTGATTTGACAGCTGGATGACAGATGAGTAGACAGACAGAGACACCGCTTTTTTATAAGCAATCGCACATCACAATCAGTATAATGTCTGAAATTCTCAAGTGACGTCATATTGGACAATTCTTTAAATAATCATTAAAAAATAATGGTTAATTTATATACCAAAATAACGAAAACTATGTCCCAAAATGGCGTATATTCTCTGAAAACAAATTATACTAAAAAATCTTTTAGAAATTAAGCTAGGGTGACTGACCGGGGGGAAGTGCACACTACTCATGGTAGCGGAGAGTCCGTGTAAGACCATTAATCGCCCCCACTTCGAATTTAGAATTTAGAATTTAAAAGCTACGGGAATTGAGTAAAATTATTGCCAATTATGCACTTATTTTTTTAACAGATTTTGGTCCTTTTTATTTATTATTTATTAAACAGTTACTTTATCCTAACAAGCTAGCCTAATATAATAGTTATTATACTATAACACAGAATAAAGAGAGCCTTTGTGAACTCGCTCGGGGAACAAAACAAAATATCAGTGGTCTCAGACCTGATTGAGAGTGCAAAGTGCACGCGTGAGCGGTGCCTCCTTCATCAGGTTGGTGCCTTAGAAAACTTATTTATTTATTTTATTTATTTATTATTTTTATTATTTTATTTATCATAACATTCGTTTTGAATTTTATTCATGAACTAATCTACTTTATAATACCCAGTTTTTTGTCATTTTCTAAGAAAATATGTTTTAGTTTATATATACATATATAAGTACTGTTTTATACATTGAATAGAAAATCATTTGTACTATCCCACAAATTTGTGGAAACACACAGAATAGAAGGGCTATAGTTTGGATTTGAAAGAAGGGAAAGAGGTGTGGGTGTGGAAAGAGGTGCTGAAAATCTGTAGCCTCTGCCTGCCCCTTTAGCAGACAGGCGTGAGTAGATGTTTGAATGGTCAAATCTTTAGTTTAAAGTTTAAAACTAAATTATGTGTTAGAGATCATAAATTCAATTTAGGAACGTTTACTCAATACCTAATAGCACGAACACAACTCCGCAGTCTACATCCACTCACAAATAGACTTACCCTCTTCTTCCTTACTTCTAACATCATTTAAGCACTAACGATTGTCCTGTTTGATGTCCTCTATAGCCTAGTAGTTTGAGTACTCGACTACTAATCCGGAGGTCACGGATTCAATTCCTCTAGGGGCGCATTTGTGTTTGATCTGCGTGCTTCGGGAGGCACGTTAACCTGTGTGGACAATTTGTGCCTGAAGTACGGCGATAATATGCAAGTTGATGCGGTCTACACTGACATAAGTAAAGCATTTGACAGAGTAAACCACACTCTGCTTATCCAAAAGGTCCATACCATTGGTGTATATGGAAATCTTTTGAACTGGTTCTCATCTTATCTCTTCTCTAAGAGTCCTAGAGTCGTTGTCTGTGGCTATGAGTCCGAGACCTTTGCGGCACCTTCTGATGTGCCGCAAGGCTCTCATCTGGGTCCTGTCTTATTTTTGATATTTATTGATGACCTCGCCCACGAGATACACCATTCCAAATTTTCCTTCTTTGCCGACAAAATGATTTAAATTGAATATCTCAGTGGTCTTTTACCAATAAATTATTTCTCAACACTAACAAATGCAAACACATCAAGTTCACCCGAAGAAAGTCCCTGCTATCCACATGTTACTGCATTTCAAGAAGTATGCGAGATAAAGGACTGGGTATTATTACCGACAAAAAGTTATCCTTCATTGCTCGTATTGATAATATAATTAAAATAGCCTTTAGAATGCTTGGATTTATTTGGAGGAATTGTAAAGATTTAAAAATATAAGTGCCCTCAAAATAAGTAACTTATAATGCCACTGTACGCAGGATACTTTAGTATTGCTCAAATATTTGGAATCCTAATTACCGTTCTCTTACGGAGAGTATCGAGATAATCTAAAGGAGATTCCTTTATTTTCTTACAGTCCATCAGAAAAAACTCAACGATCTATGCTCTTATGAAACGTGGTTGTAATACTTCCAAGTCCTTTCCTTCGAAAGCCGTCGCTGGATGTCGGAACAGATATTTCTGTTCAAAACTTTAAGATGCCTTGTAGATTGTCCGCAAATGTTGGAAAAAATAAGTTTCTCGGTACCACGTCAAAATTCCATATTTACAAATCGTCGTACATTGGCAACTAAAAAAGCTGAAACTAACCTCGTAAATCATAGCAATGTAAATATAGTTTGCCGCGCACATAATCAATACTATCGACATACACTTTATGTTGTTAGGTTCTTTTAATTTAAAAGATCACTACTTAAGTGATTCACTGTACGTTTTTTATTTAATTGTGTTTTTACTTTTTTGTTCCTCGAAATTATTTTATTATTTTAAGCTTGTTAATTGTAGTTTACTATTATTTGATATATATATTCTTTTTATGTTATATATAATGTATGAATGAGCAGCGCTGGTTGGTATGAGTCGAGACGGTTGTATTTGTATCTCTGCTTCCGTCCGTCGGCGACACGCGTCACTCTTATCCTGTATCTCTAGCATGCAGTGTTTACCTATTGTTGGTGTTACAGTCTAAGCACTCCAATACGCTAATATAATTGTATGTTAAAAGTGTAACATCTGTTCGTAGACCAAATAAATAAATAAATAAAATAGGGTCCACCACCCATTACTCTTGGACGTGATAATCGTCCGTGAAACGTGTACGAAAGGTGTACGAGTGTGACTTGCATTTCCCAGTCCATATTCGGAAATACCCCCTCAGGGTTCATGTCGGGACGATTTATATAAAATTAAATAAAAATATGAATTATCGATTTTAATGAAACTTGAGGATAAAACATGATTATTGCAAAACGGCTTACCTCCATAACTATTTTTGATCCGGATAGCCAACCAGTTTCAGCAGATTCAGAAAAAGGCTGTCTGAATCTGCTGAAACTGGTCGGCTATCCCGATCAAAACTAGTTATTGAGGTGAGCCATTTTCCAATATAAAAAAATCAGAAAAGGTGAGAGAGGCCCCGAAACTTGTATTGCCATGTCTTAATCCGGCCCTGGCCATAGAGTACACTCGGTACCGGAACAACGCGCCACTTGCCCGGATCGTAAACAAATGAAGACGAAAGTCGACGGACGAAAATATAACACGCTAACACACGAGTGCTATGACGTGCGACTTGGGCGCGTAAGATGGCGCTTTTAGATGTGAGAAAATTTTATAACGACTCGGCACGTGCAGCCCGCGCCTTCGCTCTCGCTTGTCCGATGAAAAAATTACATGAAATGTGCTCTCGTAATTTATGTAGACCTAATACCTACGGATGCGTGCGAGATACTGAAAATACCATAGATTTAGTATATACAATACGTGATTTTCATGGAATGAGTGACAGTATTAATATTTCTAGTTAATAAATAATACTAAAGTATAAATAATACTGAAAATAAACACTAACCACAAAGGAATTAAATAAAAAATTGCCGAAATACGTTACCTATATCGGATGAAATTCGTGATAACATTTTATCCTGAGACACGGATTAACTTCATTATTATAACACAAAATATGTTAATATGTCAATAAGAAAATTTACGATTTGTGTTGAGGCCTTGATAGCTCAGTTGATAGAGCAATCATCCGGTAAGTGAGAGATCCCGCGTCCAAATACTGGTTCAAAAGATCTAGATTAAAAAGTTTCTTCTACGTTTCTATACCACAATGATATGATTTTAACCAAAACATTCCATTTTTATGTAGTTTTGATATTAGGTCTTACTCCTTGTCATAATTACGAGTATATGAAAAACAACAAAAGCTCTTGTTAGTAGTAGAGTCGGCGCATGTCCGGGTGCGAAGTGCGTTTTATCGGCGGTGCGGTATGACGTCACGGCTGACACAGATCGGCTGGAGCGACCCGGTTTACGTCCCGGACAGACCGGGATCGGGACCCTCACACTGAACTGATGCTGAAAACTCATTCTCTCATATATATGAAACGAACAAGTTCATATTTTTGGTCAATTCTTAATCGTAGACTACAAGTTTGTAATTATTTAACATTATATATTTTAGTAAGAAATTATTACCTATGAGGCATTTAAGTAACAAGGAAAAAAGCAAGAAAATAAAGATTTGAAGTCAAATAAAACGAAGAATAAACTGTCAATCATCACTACATAGTATAAAACAAAGTCGCTTCCCGCTGTCTATCTGTCCCTATGTATGCTTAGATCTTTAAAACTACGCAACGGATTTTGATGCGTTTTTTTTAATAGATAGAGTGATTCAAGAGGAAGGTTATATGTATAATACAAACCCTTGCAAAGCCGGGGCGGGTCGCTAGTAAAATATAATTTTAAAACTGATCAAACCTCTAAAATATCAATATTCCCAAATAGGTCACAACATGACGCGAAGGTGCCGTTAAATGACGTCATCAATTTTGTCAGTCATATTTTATGTTTACATTTGTGACACGCGTAATTTATATTTTCTGAAACATGGCGTTTTTTCATGTACTGACGGGCAACATTTTTCCGTTTTTTCATTTCGATATACGGAACCCTAAAAAGAATGAGATGAAAACCAGCTGGCTATCAGCAATACGCAATAATGGATCCCTGTCAGACAAATGTGAATAAGAAAAAAGAAAAATCATGCAGGTGAAAAAAAAAAACTGTGAAATCCATAAGTCAGATTTAATTATGTTTAACTAACTGTACCGAAGCAAAAATAAAAAAAACTCCACTTTGTAATAAAAGTCATCCAAACTATCATTTAGTAAAATATATAATAAATATAATAAATCAATAAAGCGTTCGATTCATCGAAGTTAATTCATGTTCAAATCAGGAACATTTGAAATAAAAAAAAAAAACATTGGAAGCTCTGCTATTGATAACGCTAGTTGTTATTATATCCCACGGTGCGTGAATTCTATTCGCACTTGACCAGATATTGTTTTCTTGAAAAAAATGTAAGCCCCAAATTATTAACCTCAAAACAAAAAACACCAACCTAATTTACCATTTATTAAAGTTTTAGAATAACCCTCAAGGTGCGGCAACAACTGGAATACAGCCGCGGTTTATTTTAGTTTCGGCGATAATACCTACAGGAGTAGAAGCGCGTTATTTTGGCGTTTCTTCTGTTATAAATAGCGCGTTGTAAACTCTCTATTTGACCTACATACAAGCCATTGCCAAATTTTATTTTAGAATTTGTCAATAAGTTAATTAGTTACCAATTTTACCGGGTCATTTGCGAATAGGAGACATAGAAAGACATAGAAATAGATTTATTAAACGAGTATACACTTATTCTTATTATACGTCAATTTTTATTCAAAATAAAAACATTTGAGCTACATATATACGAATATTGGAAAAACAACAAAAAAAGATTTAAATTTTTAAGTTGTTTAGAATTTTAGATGGATAATGTTATTTAAAGTCATTACTTATATTAAAAAAAATCCTAAAAAAAAAAAAAAAAAGATTGGCACTTTAATTTAATAAAATAAGTGGTTGTATTTATTACGAGGGCCGTTGATTTGTGTTTTTCTTGTGTTTTAATAACTAGATTGATAAACTTAAATAACATGTAAATAATGATATTTTTTATAAAACTGTACCAGACGAAATGGTACAGCGATACGTCGCAGTAAGTATTTACGTTTTTTGAAGTCATAACTTCTTTAGGCGCGTTGAGCCAATTTTGGTAGAGGAAAATTTTATGGGTTCGCATCACGTCACCGACATGCAATGACGTGTTACGCTTAGCCAGAAGTGAAAATGTTGGCAGTCCCCGTGACCACCTGCCAATTTTTTAAAATCGGAAATGCAGTTTACGTTCCGTATTCTCTTGGTTTCTAAGATTACTCGTACACAACGCGTGGTTCATTGCCAAGGGCTTTTTTTTGACACAAAATACTAAGCAGCGGTAAGGCTCACGTCGGGACGTTAAGGCGATTACCGTCGCCAAATTAGCAGCTCGATGTTTATCTGTATGAATATCGACAGAAACGACATTGAAATAACGTTCAAATCAGTGCACAATGCGTGGTGGCTGTTACGACGCTCGCTGCGTCCTTGAAAGGGCAAAATAGGAGAAAATAATACTTTTCACATGGGCGTCATTGTTCGATTGAATAATTCTATGTTATATTTATAGCTATCAAGTTTATCTATTTATCAAAGCATAAATGAATTAAATCACCTAAGCCGCTTAGGAGCAGTAGGAAATTCAAGCCAAAAAACACCATTCAGTTGAAACAATTTTTCATATAGAAGTTTTGGTGGTACGAAAAAGAAAAATGTTGCATATGTTGTCCTAGAGTTGATAATCCATAATACATTTTTTCAATATTTTTGGTTTGGCTATAAAAGAGGAGTAGGCTTTAGAAAGTACCCATTTGGCGATAAAGAGGATGTTACGAGTATTGACTGTTCTAATGACAGGGTTATTTGCGACCTCGGGGCTATAAGTTAAGATTATATATTTTTTTTGTTGTACCTTACTTACATCTTTACAAAAACTACATAATATTAGCATTAGGTAAGAATAGTTAAATGTATACAAAAGTTAAAGTTTTCTGTCCCTGCATGTTTATTGTCATATTGCAGCCCTCTTGGCGCTCGTGTGTCGCACACACTGCCTTCTCAAGTCCTTGCACACTTGCACAGGTACCTCTTAGATCTAGCAGCTTAATGAGTTTCTTGGTACATGTCTGCTATTCTTTGAGACGCTTTTGTATGTAAGTTTCCTTAATTTTCTTTGTGCCATACAGACTAGATCCGGGTGCAATTAAAAATACGCAGCCCCTTGGAATTTAAAAAACATTTTCTGAGGGCAACCATGTTTATTTATTTATTTATTTATTCGGAAAACTTACAGCACAAGAAATAGCATATAAACTTAAAAGTAATATTACAGAAGGCCAATTACAAGTTTCCACTTATAGTTATAGATTAAGTCTTTATACATAGTACGAGATTTTCTGCCTTATATTATTAATATTATTAAAAATGTAGTTATTACGTAGTTACTATATTACACTTTTGAATATTTTTGTATATTAAATTAACACAATAAAATAAAAATAAAAAATAAAAAAACCGGTATTCTGGACACAAACGTTATTATGAAAGTAAAAGTAAAAGCTAGTAAAAATAAAAATATAAATAAAAAAAAAAGACAAACATGAAAAAAAAAAACAATGTTAATTAAAGACTAATTTAATAATTAAACCAAACAAAATTTTATTTTTAAAGAAATTTGCACTTATTTTTGATCTTATCCCTGCTACAGATAGATGGAACAAATCAAGATCAAGTTCCTGAGATTTTGCATTAAAATTGTTACACGCTCGCCACAAATACGCATTTTGCCTATAGTTTGAAGATACAGTTGTTTAAGAAAATACAGGGTAACTGCCCGTATGTTACCCGTAATTATTCAGTTTTTCCCAAATTACTTAATATTCAACCTGTTTCATTCAACATATCCCATTATATCTTATCACGGATATTGTATTCTGAATTGAATCAAACACCATCGTCCCCGAAATCTATTTTTATCCCAAAAAATGCCTTGGATTATCTGTATTTTGGATACGCCCCCTACGGGCCCGAAGGCCGGGTGCAACGGGCGTCGCAGGGGGTGCTACAGGCGCGCGGGGCCAGGGGCACCATTGACGCGATCAACTCAATGGCGAAGGAAGTAGGTCGCGCCGTGTGACGTCACGGCTAACCTACATACAACGGGCGTAGCTGGTTTGTTGGTCGGACGGGTGGGACAGTATGTCCCAGGGTGGTTTGATCAGAATTTTTTTGTGGGCATGGCACGTTGCTGGGATAGTTTTAGAGACATAAAAAATCTTCTTTAATTTTTGTTCATCCTTTTTGAAAGTAGTTTACCCTAGTTTGAGATCTCTTTGCATGAAAATGCAAGAAAAAGGGCTTTACCTAATTCACACGAAACTGCCTACAATTTGTTTAGGAGTTCCCACATTGCATACTGCAAATAATGTAGGTACTGTTCGCAAACTCATATTTGCTTTTTTTTTGCATTTATGTCATTTTATTACCGAGGGTTGCGACCATGTTACGTCATTAATGACATTACATAGGTTATATTTTACCTAACTAGGCAGCATTCTTAAACGCTGGGGTAAAGGTAAAAATTTACTGTCACCTGTTCCACAACCACCCGAGTGAAAACGAACAGCTCGAAAACGTTCAATAAACCTTGTCAAAAATGTAAAATTCACTTTGACAGTTAAATTTTACATTTACCCCACCGTTTAGGAACGCTATCATAATGTATAGCTATCATAAATTTAGGATATACTACCATAGTTATGATGTCAAACATTTAAAACATTAATTTTATTTATTTTTTATTTATTTATTTATTACGCTTAATGTACATTTACACGAAAACATGAAAAAAAAAAAAACATTAAAAATATTTTACAGTGTACAAAGGCGATACTTATTGCTAATAGCAATATCTTCAAGGCAACGCAATAATTTCATGTTCATGCAAACAAAATGTTTGTTCAGGATAGCTAAAAATTTTAAATAAGTATGATTTTTCAATATTCTAAAGCATTATAGAGCTTCTTTTACGGTAATATATATTTTAATAGTGAGTTATTCAATCTATAAAAGTAGAAAAAAGGTTGTGTCACATTGAATATTTTTATGAAATTTTTTAATGATATGGGTAAACGGGTTAGTACAAAACTATTTATTTTTTTATTTTTGTCTGTCTGTTCGTAAGTTCCGTTTTAACTCGAGAGCCACTAAACGGATTTGGATGCCGTTTTCTTTATTACCATTATAATGACCCTGGTCAAAATGTAGGCTATAATCAGGGATGATGTTAAAATATCCGCCAAGCCGAAAACTGTCCATAATAGTTTTTATGTTAAAGACACTTCAACACGAGCGAATTCGAGGGCAAAAGCTAGTGTATAATAAATGAAAGTTGTAAAACTTTTTGCTCGCTTTAAGTGCATGAAACTTTGACTAGAAGCTAGAATCGCAGTAGACAAGATCTGTAATCTCTGCCTATAATAAGGCTTTAATAGTAGTTTATGCTACAAGGGCGAAAAGGAATAAATTACCAGAACAATTTAAAACAAGAGCGTAGCGAGTGTTTTAAACGTAACCGAGTAATTTATTGCTCTTACGCCCGTGTATCATACTACGTTTTTCAATGCATAGTGTGAGTAAATAAAACAAATATAATCTTTTGAACTTTAAATTATGATTGACTCAAAAGGACTATATCCAGAGCCTTTAAATAGTGCAAAAATAGTATAACATTTATGGTACACAGGAAAGGCTGCAGGTTAGCCAACCATTGCAAACAAATTAAAAAAATTATAATAATAAAGCCCTAGGGCAAAATAATCGACTTTCTGTTCGGTTTTGATGCATAAAAAGTGGGCCTTTACGAGCACATGCATTGAAAAAAAAATTACGTAAACCCTTAGGGGGTTTAAATGTGATTTCTGAGCCACTTCTTAATGGTACAGTACATAACAAAAAGAAAAGTAAATAATAACAACATTTAACTACCATAATTAATTAGTTCAGAACAATAGATGTCTCTTCATGATTTCTCTTACCTTGTTAGGTTTGACATCTATGTCTTGCAACACTTTACCTGGTATTCTATTTAACATTTCAGGTAGCATGTAGTTCCAAGTGCGCTTTCCATAAATATTGTTGCTTTTGGGCAGAACGTAAGGAGGTAGATACGAAAGGTTACGAAAATATTAGGTTTACATGTAAATAAATTTGGGGAGCCGAGCGAAGCGGAGTCCCTAAGTTTTAACAGAAATATAATATGCCTAGGCAGATAATGATATGCCAAATTCTGCGATAAGCTGAGGACATAATATGTACCTACATAACAAAGGCACGGTGAGCTAACAATCGGCTAAACAAGATCGCTCGAGCGAGCCCGCGCATGCGCGCTAGCAGTCAAGGTGTTTACCAAAAAACGAGCTTTGCGTCACGTAGCCAGCCCAGCTATAAACACTGTGATCATCTAACATGGACGTAGCTACTACCCCAGTTGGTCACTAAGGATGATGTAATGAATCCCAGAGGAGCTTTTAGAGGTGTTATTTATTTAAGATCATGTTTATTTTGCGAAATCCATCGCTATGAATACTCTAAATATTATTTAGAGTGCATTACAAACTAGAAAATATCAATCAGAAACAAATCCAAAGACAAGAATTAAAAAAAAAATCCCCGGGCCAGGATTCGAACCTGCGACCTCTTGTTATCAAGACAAGCGCGCTACCAATTGCGCCACCGAGGTTCCTACCTAGACCGGAGAATTCTTCCATCATACTTGTCCACCGTTATTTTTGCATCTGCTTGATATACTAGCTTGTACTGCACATACAGAACGCTCACGAGGGCGTTATGTGATTTCACGCCTTGTTCTTAAGAAACAGATGGCGCTGTCGTCGCTACAATATTGTTGCTTCAGACAGTTAAGAAATTCACAGTTCTCATTAACTAAGATTATGTTTATTTTGCGAAATCCATCGCTATGAATATACTTCACTATTTCAATATTTTACTATTTTAAATTCTTGTCTTTGGATTTGTTTCTGATTGATATTTTCTAGTTTGTAATGCACTCTAAATAATGTTATTTATTTATTTTTAATGCAAGTGCTCGTAAAGGCCCACTTTTTATACATTACCGAACAGAAAGTCGATTATTTTGCCCTAAGGCTTTATTATTATTATTTTTTTTTCATTTATTTACAATGGTTGGCTAACCTGCAGCCATGGACTAATTCCATGCCTGCAGCCTTTCCTGTGTATCATAAATGTTATA
Source organism: Ypsolopha sequella (assembly GCA_934047225.1). Lineage (NCBI taxonomy): Eukaryota > Metazoa > Arthropoda > Insecta > Lepidoptera > Ypsolophidae > Ypsolopha > Ypsolopha sequella. Next base: position 26,539,352 of record OW203990.1, on the reverse strand, counting down.
CTTTTTTTTTTCCACTGTTTAACGGCTCTGGATACAGTCCTTTTGAGCCAATCATAATTTAAAGTTCACAAGATTATATTTGTTTTATTTCCTCACACTATGCATTGAAAAACGTAGTATGATACATGGGCGTAAGAGCAATAAATTATTCGGTTACGTTTAATCCTTTTCGCCCTTGTAGCGTAAACTACTATTATTATTTTTATAGCATTACAGACTAAAGACTACAGATCCAATGCACTATACAATTATAGAAACGATATCATAGAATAAGGAAATCAATACAGAAAACAAAAAGATAATTGAGATTTCCTCCTCACGAAACTTTAAACATTCTCGCTCAGCATCCGTCACTCTATCAGAAACAATATCACACCCTGCTGGTGCCAGTGGCATGCACAGAACTTTTTGCTGAAATAACAATGAGAAGGTGAAGTTTTATAATAAAAAAACCGGCCAAGTGCGAGTCAGACTCGTGTACCTAGGGTTTCGTATTGTGGATGATAAATATAATTTTGTCAATTTTTCGTGAATTTCTCAACCGCTTTATTTTTCCTGTAATCGTTACAAATTACCATGATTTTTTTCATATTTTTCGGTCCATCAGTTTCAGAGATAAGGGGAGGAGGACATAATAAAGTTAAAATGCTATTTTTACAAGGCTTTTTTGTATGAGTACCTTCCCTCGGCTTTTTTTTAAATTATTTGTTGTGACAAAGACAATAGTGAAAATTGTGAAAATTCCTGTGACAGACGGGCAGACGGACAAACAGACAGTGGAGGCCTAGTTATACGGAACCCTAAAAAGTACCTTAACTAATTGAAATAACATTTTTTATTAAATTTTTACATTTTTTATGTAATTTTGTGCAAACATAGGGCCGCGTGCATTGATGAGTTTAGGTATGTGTGCGCAGATCATCTTCTATCTGATTTTTGGGTTTCATTAGCGTCCATGTTTCAGCACTAGTGCCAAAATGCAATCCGGATAGTTTGAAATACGAAAACATCTTAAAATTCTGAATTTTGGGTCTTTAATAAAATCCGAATTTTGACAATGAAATCTGATTTTTTCGAAGTTCAATTTATTGACAAATAGTTGATATTTAACTACAATTTTTCATTAAACGTCGTGTGGATGTAGGATAGTATTACTCTGAAGAGTCTGACGCACAATTCCGCACAATATTTTGGACTCGGGCTCATTTTTCGCGCAATTCCGTTGACCATCCATCCATCAGCTCGTATTCGTCCATTGCTGGACATAGGCCTATTATGCCACTCTTGGCGGTCCTCAGTCATCCTCATCCAGCCGCCACCCACAACGTCCTTCAGATCGTCAGTCCAGCGGGCACGAGGGTGGCCTACGCTGCGCTTTGCTGTACGTGGTCTACATTCCAATGCCTTACGGCCCCAATGGTTATCACGTCGGCGACAGATATGGCCAGTCTACTGCCACTTCAACTTCCTGATTCGGCAGGCTATGTCGGTCACCTTCGAGCTCTGACGGATATCTTCATTTTGGATTTTATCCATCTGAGATATCCTAAGCATAGCCCGCTCCATAGCTCGTTGAGCGAGCTTAAATCGGCGGATCAAGGCTTCGGTAAGAGACCACGTCTCAGCGCCGTACGTCATCGCTGGAAGGACGCAGTAGACGTTGTAGACTTTTGCTTTTAAGCACTGCGGCTAGCTAGCGTAACATAATTATGCTAGCTAGCAACACGCCACAGCCGCGTCTTCCACCCACGCCGCTACATAATTTAGCATAAAACTACGTGTATAATTTAAAATTACTTGGAAATGTCAAAATATTCCAAAAAAAAATTGAAATTTGAAAAAGGAAAAAAAAACGGATAATCCGGATTTGTTTGTGATGGTAACGTTAAAATCCGGATTTGAGAAAAATCCGGATTTTGCATTCCCTAATTACCAGTGAGTATGGGTAGGATGCATCGGTTGAAATTATTATCCATTAAACTTTTTTTAAATTATCGGGAGAGTGGTTACAAGCAGTTGCGTGCAAAGTAGTAAGGTCCGTTACAAACAGTTGCGTGCGTCGTAGTAAGATCCGTTACAAACAGTTGCGTGCGTCGTAGTAAGGTCCGTTACAAGCAGTTGCGTGCGTCATAGTAAGGTCCGTTACAAACAGTTGCGTGCGTCGTAGTAAGGTCCGTTACAAACAGTTGCGTGCGTCGTAGTAAGGTCCGTTACAAACAGTTGCGTGCGTCATAGTAAGGTCCGTTACAAACAGTTGCGTGCGTCGTAGTAAGGTCCGTTACAAACAGTTGCGTGCGTCGTAGTAAGGTCCGTTACAAGCAGTTGCGTGCGTCATAGTAAGGTCCGTTACAAACAGTTGCGTGCGTCGTAGTAAGGTCCGTTACAAGCAGTTGCGTGCGTCATAGTAAGGTCCGTTACAAACAGTTGCGTGCGTCGTAGTAAGGTCCGTTACAAACAGTTGCGTGCGTCGTAGTAAGGTCCGTTACAAGCAGTTGCGTGCGTCATAGTAAGGTCCGTTACAAACAGTTGCGTGCGTCGTAGTAAGGTCCGTTACAAGCAGTTGCGTGCGTCATAGTAAGGTCCGTTACAAACAGTTGCGTGCGTCGTAGTAAGGTCCGTTACAAACAGTTGCGTGCGTCGTAGTAAGGTCCGTTACAAACAGTTGCGTGCGTCATAGTAAGGTCCGTTACAAACAGTTGCGTGCGTCGTAGTAAGGTCCGTTACAAACAGTTGCGTGCGTCGTAGTAAGGTCCGTTACAAACAGTTGCGTGCGTCGTAGTAAGGTCCGTTACAAGCAGTTGCGTGCGTCATAGTAAGGTCCGTTACCGACATCTGTGTGTTTTGCGTAAGTCAGTAATTTACTTGATATTATGGATTTGGTACATAGTAAACAATTCCATCTGGAAGCCAGCTTATTTGACAAGTTTGTATCATAATCGATCAGAGATATTTGTTTATAAGCTGTTTTACATACTTACTTACAGAATATAGTTTGCTCCTTGACTAAAATGAAAGGAATTTTCATAAAGTGAATTTAGTAAATATTAACGTTTTCATTTATAATTACTTTTTGTGCTTTTATGAAGTTAGACATCATTTCTTAAAATTCCTTCAGCTGTTTTCTGCCTGGAGGAGCCCAAACTTGGTGTGTTCTGAAAATATTTTTTTATGACTGAAATGTAATGATGTAATATAATTTTACAATCAGTTCATAGGCTCTTTCATTTCGTAACACACACGATAGGTGATAAATAAAAGTACAAAAAATTGTGATTTTTGGACGTCAATATCTCAAGCATTGTTTAGTAGTCGCTGTCTGAGCATTGTTAGTGTTTCATTTATGAAATTTAGGACTTTTGGTAATTGAGGGGATCGTAACTTAACATGCATGCGAAATTGCCACATTGTACATAATGAGATAATGGGTGGTCGAAAATAACTTGAAATGTTTTGTGTAATCCGGTTGCTGCGATGGCCTTTTCTTTTCAGAACTCGAACCTGTAGCCTAAGCATGAAAATATCTCCGTATAGATGCATTTGAAACTAAACGTAGGTTGCCATACGTAGCTGTTAGTTCCGCTACTGTCCGCTTGGAGTGGTTTCCCAGATTCCGTACGATTTTGATGTAGTTTGAAACGTAACTATACGGAGATGTTTTCATGCTTGGGCTACTGGTCACATGCCGTGTGCAGGTCTGATGATTGATGAATTGGTTTATCTGTTGATCGACAAATAAAAAAAAAACTTTCGTTTACTTAAGAATTAAGTTAATTAAATTGTCCAAACTTGTAATAAGCTTACTTTTGTTTTCCTTTTTAATAACATTGTTAGTTTTTCTTGAAACGTTTCTATTCTCTCTTTATAGGCTGCAACATTGTAAAAAACTGAATTAAAGCGAGAAGCCTTTTCAAAAAGCTGTCTATGTGTAGGCATCATCTCCGCTCTGGTATATATCTATTCAAGTACGGCGAACGGCACATCTTTGTCCCGCCCAGCACACACGGCACAAGGCCCGCTATCTCCTCCCACGTTTCCAACTCAGAAGTGAACAATACCAGACCGTTCCACTTCCACAATTATGTCGGAAGCCAGACACGGGCTTTGTCTCGACACACTCCCACAAAGCGGGACACTGCTGATAGTGTGTCCCATTGTGTCCCACTTGACAGGAGATACTCTTTATTGTCGACACGAGTTATAATATTGTCTTGCCCGATGGACGGACGTTTGTTTAGAGTTATTGTTAGGAATGCTAGTACAATAGCGGTTACATGTACATATTTGTAGGATATTGTCTTCGGTTTTCGCGAGCACACATTGAAATTAAACAAGTTGAACGTTTTTTAGGGTTTCGAGGGTTCCCATGCCGGTTAAGTACGAGTAAGATTCGAGCTTTGGGGGTTCCGTAGTATTCAAATCAGTTAATAGACCTAAAATTATTTTCCAAAATCAAAAATTTTAATGTATCACTACCTACCTACAAAATGTATGAAACAAAACTGCAAAATCAAGTTGGTTGACTATTTGGGGACTATTGAAGTGTTTGCGCTGTGCCTTTCTGGCTGTACATAAAAACAGACAACAAATTTATGGTCTAGTATGTCTGTCGCTAGCACTCGGGCTCCAAACTGCCGCTCGTAGAAATAACAGATTTTTTTCTGCTTGATCTGTAGAGTATGTAGTTTCAGTAAATATAATAGCTAGTAGATAATATAATAGCTGGTAAATAAACAAAAATTTGTGTATATGTTTTATTGACGCACTGAGTATCATGAATCATGCAGGACACACTCCATAATAAGTTCGTTTGAGACGCGTTGGCTACGCCGCTACGTCAACCGCTACGTAGACCTCTACGCCAGCCCCTACGCTGCCTGCGTCGGTCGTAGCTCGTAGATGCATAGAGGAGCGCATATAAGTAGTTTATTTATTTATTATCTCCTCTCAAAAGTTTCACATAAATTAATATAATTATTTTAAAATATAAGTAATTTTATAGGTAAACGATTTTGATTTTTTCAAAAGAATTAAGTCCTTTAATAGCAATTAAAAGCAAAAAATTAAAGAAATAATATTATAAATTTAAAGACCAGTAACTTAACTTTATAATTTATTTAAAAAAATTGTATTTATCTTGCTTCAAACTAAAAACTACCGTCATGCTTCTGGTATATATTACTTCTGGTTTTATTCTAGTGGTAATAAGACCATTTTAGTTGATAAAGGATGTAGTGATATATGGTTCACCATATACATGGTTTTATCAGCTTGGTGCTATACAGCTTAATTTTTTCGTAGTAATAGAGACATGATGCAAACAAACAGACAGATGTACAACATTATTTTGGGAATTTATCACATAAAAAGCCATTAACCCGCATAATAAATTTGGGCCACGATCTTGCTTGCTGTCTTTTAACTATTGAGAACACAACATATTAAGACATATTTCTAGTTTAAATGATGAAACGAAGTCGAGTTTCTGTAACATTTTAATACAATTTTCGTGACCTTTAGGAATAAGTTATTGGTCGTTCCCTTTTTTGATTGTAGTTAGTAATTGTAATTAATTGATTTTGTAATTGATTGATTTGATTTTCAGAGTTCTTTATTAAGGTAATAACATTTTTTACATTGTTAACTTAATAATAACAAAATTTTGTAATTAGTAAGGAAGTAAATGGTAGTAGTTTAAGAAACTGGTACATAAAGATTATTTTAAACTTATATATTATATAATATACATAAATATATAAGTTTGAAATAATAAAAAATATATCACGCAAAATAATCCCTATCAGATAACAAAGAAAAAGAAAAAAACCGTCCAAGTGCGAGTCATACTCGCGTACCTAGGGTAAACACATATTACCATGATTTTTTTCATATTTTTTGGTCCACCAGTTTTGGACATAAGGGGGTTTTTTAAAGATTTCTCGAAACCAGTGTCAGTAAATATAATAAAAGTATATATTTTTACAATCAACTTTTTAATACCTACAATTTGATACCCATATTGTGTTTTTATAAAATATTATTTTTATTTATTTTACTTCTTTTTTTATATTTCTCATAAGTGCTGAATTTTATTTTAATCGCTATAGTTTTCCTGTAATTGGCCAGTTCTGATCTATATTGTCATTTTTTTCATATTTTTCGGTTTACCAGTTTCGGAGATAAGGGGGGGACATACTTATTTTTGGTTTTTTTTTAAAGATTTCTCGAAACCAGTGTTACTAAATATATTAAAAGTATATATTTTTAGAATAAAATTTTTAATACCTTCAATTGAATACCCATGTTGTATTTTTATTCTAATGTTTTTTATTTTTCTCACTTTTGTTTTGGAAAAATTTTGAACAATTTCAAATTTATCGTATTTTTTTTTACACCCTCATATGTGGGCAAATTAATGCTATTTTTGTGTTGAATTTTATGTATTTATCTTAAACGGTGCTAAAGTTATGAGGCTGTGACATACGGACGGCCGGACAACGGAGTCTCACCATAAAGGTTCCTTTTACCTTTTAGCTACTACGGAACCCTAAAAAGAGAGTGTTTATCATGCCCAAATGAGCCCTGTTTCTGATCTCTTTAATTTTATTTTATCATAAAAGAGTGTTCAGACAAAGACGAAGCCCCTTCTACGTACGAAAAAAATTAAAATTTCTTCGGCAAGGTAGTTCAAGTATTTTGCGCCTTCTTGCTTTAGTTTCCAGTAAGTAAACAGTATTTTGGCTTGAAATTCGGAAATTCCTGTAATTACATTTTTACCTGTCCAAGACGAAGCCTCTAACTGATTAATGTCTTATAAATTATTATTATTATTCAATAATAATTGGTATTGATCGCGATGATATATAATATATAATATGATATATGATATATAATATCAATCGCGCTAAGGAGATATTACCTGCGGGTCTACCGCGTAATTCTGATTTTCATCAACATCAACTTGAGATTGAAATTTGACGTGCGTGCAAAAGAGATGGCATGTAAGGCGGGCGTCGTCGCACGCACGTCAAATTTCAATCTCAAGTTGATGTTGATGAAAATCAAAATTACGTGGTAGACCCGCTGTTATTTTTCTTAAACAGCTTTTTCCACTTTTTACCGCCATAGAGGTTGAATTTTAAAATATCTCTTCTTATGGCGTACGTTATAAAAGTTACCTAAAGTCTCAATTTCATGAGCTGATCTGCTGGAATTTTGTGCCATAATTTAGATACTTAATTTAATATTTACTGTTGGTTGAAATTCTGGAAAAAAATGTCTGACAGGAGTGGTGACTGATGCGTAATAATTTGTTCCCAGTGAGTGATATTGAGCAACGAAAGTGACGAATTATCTTTAATAAGCAAAACGGAAAATGGAAAGTGGGAGGTAACAACCTATTGCATGAGTGTTTATGGTGATAAATAACCCTTTTCTCCCTCCCCCTTTTCGAATTAGATATGTATATTTTATTTTTGTTATTGTCAAATTTATAACATGTTACTTAAGTATAATTTACCTTTCCGATTCCGAAATGGCGAATGTTCAAAGAGTCACGGAAATTAGAAAATGCAGAAATTGTCTTCTGGTTATACAATCTTATAAGTTCATTGTCTTAATATTTTATTTGATTAACCGACTTAGATCTTTTTAATACATGATACTGGCAGAATATCAGTGTCACAGATTATTTTGTGGCGTATGCTGAGCCAGCGCCCTTTTAGCCTCTGTGTCAAAGATTGTTATTATTTTAAGGATTCTAATGAATTTGTTTTATTTTAAGCTTTAATTTTATGTGTACTTTTTGTGTTTTTTTTTAAGAGGCATTGAATAAAGTTTTTATCTATCTATAAAGTAGTGTATGCAATTGCACCTAAATAAGTATTAAGACACTCGTGTGAAGTCGTGTGGTACTATTAAAAAACTCACACTCGTGTTTTGGTGTGAAAAACGGTTTATGGAAAGATCAATACCATGCAGTATACGTAACTGAAAAATTAACTAACTACTTGAGAGTCGAGAGGGTCAGTATACTGTTCCAATAAAAAACGTGGCAATATTTTATTGATCGGAAACGCGTCTTCACCTACATATTACATTACGAATACTATAATATATTTTGAAAACAATTAATACTTTTTATTTTTATATTATAATCTATTTAAAACAATAAAAGGCCAAAGAAAAGGCTTAAAAATATTATTTATTGAATACTAATAAGGATCAGGAAAAAATTGTTCAATGCATTCAATTAAGGCAATATGTAAATGGTCTAGCGTCCCTGCTACTCTTTATGCGAAAAAACTCTCAGTGCGAGAAGGACAGATTCAAAGAAAAGTAGCAAAAAGTCGTTTTTTTTTAACCAGAGGTCTTATTATTTAACTTGAAATCTATCGCGATACCTTTGAATTTGACATTCGTACGATACTTCAAATATCAAAATCAGAGGTATTGCGATAAATTTAAAGTTAGAGAATAATGTTAAAACCCATATAAAATATAATTGCAGTCCATATGTCATTCCAAATTGTCAAACTAGGAGAAATAGTGTCGAAAAGACTTCATTTCAATAAATATTTTTATCGAGCCGATTTTCTCCAATCGCATTTCTATTTAACAGATCCCTAGAAGGGATTCCAAAAATAATAGATTATTTTATATACATATATCTTCTTTACTGAAGGAGAAATCACAGTTCTACTGTGGAGATATGCAAGTTCCAAAACTGTCGATTTTGTTTATGTAGCGCCTTAAAATTATCACAAACACTAAACAAATCGTCAGGACTGTTATTCTCGAGGGGAAGTCAGAGGTGTTTTCGAGTATAGTCTATCACTAGAACAGTCAATCATAGAATAGTACATCCTTTTTTCACCAATGATTTTTACATACCAAAGTTATAGAGGTGAACCTTGTCAGGGAAGTATATAAACGCTATGTACATACATTCCTACCAACACATTGGTGTATGTTCGATTGACACGGGTCTCAAAATTGGAAGACTGGTGTCTTAACGATTTAGATACCGCTGATATAATTCCCTAATTTTTATGTATTAAAAAATATGTTAAATTATAAACAAATTTAAGTAGTAAATAAATGATTATTTATAAAATAAAGTGACAAAATGATAAGTGTTTGACTATTGTAAGTTGCCTTCTTCTTCTTCTTTCGCACGAAGAAGAAGAAGAGGAGAAGATCGTTAGTTGCCAACTAATCAGGAAAAATTACTAAGTAAACTAAACCTTATTCCAAACAAGATAAGATTCTCGTGATACAGCAAACTTACTGAAATTTCTTTTACTTTTTTTCGAGGTCAGTTTAAACAATTTTAAATTATACAGAGTATTTTTGTTTTTGATCAAAGTCCTCTAGTTATTGAGATATTTGTACCGAAATTCACCCTATTGTTTCTGTTTTTACAAGTGGAAGGTATAAATTTGATTTTACTATATTAAAAAATAAAGTTGAAAGTTTCAGGTTCCTGCAGGTAACCAAAACATTTGACAAAATTTTATGTATTTGTCGGAAAATATACTGAAATATGCCAAATACAGCGAATAATTCAACATTTTGACCCTTGCTGTAGATGCATTATTAAGTATCAGAACATATAATAATAATGATTTAAATAATATGAACATTTCCGGGACATTTGCAAAGAAAGAATGTAATTTAAAGCTAAGCACAGAGGTGCTACGCTTGTCGTGCTACGCAGCTACGTGCTACGACCTGGTTCTACGTATCTTGTGAAAAGTTAGTCTATGAAGTTTTTGTTGTATTGTTCGAACAACTTTACCAGTGAGGTGCAACAAATGTGTTACTATTAATTGTGTCATAAAATGCATGATTATACTTGAATTGTATGCGATCAAAGCCTGTGGATTTAAAACACGCGATGTTGAGTGAGTGATGAACTTTTCTTTACCTATCGTAGAACCCCTTTCATATTCTATCAAATGTTTTATAAAAAAATTATTCATGTATGTTTAGATACACAGGTAATATGAATCGGAAACTATCGCGGTTATAAAAACATATTGTATTGGAATGGGTTTATGCCACGTTTTTATTTATTTTTGTGAATGATCGATATTTCGGCGACATTGTGAGTATTGCTTGTCGTGATCGAGTTGAGTTGCTGCAAACGGATTGGGAACGCAGCTGCAACACAATGAAGAGGGTAGATCGACTTTCATACGCTCCCTCTTAGTTTTGAAGCTTGCAAAAACAGTCTTCAGGGCCGCGTACCGTACACAGGGTCGCGTACCATACACAGGGTCGCGTACCGTACACAGGGTCGCGTACCATACACAGGGTCGCGTACCGTACACAGGGTCCGCGTACCATACACAGGGTCCGCGTACCATGCACAGGGTCCGCGTACCGTACACAGGGTCGCGTACCATACACAGGGTCGCGTACCGTACACAGGGTCCGCGTACCATACACAGGGTCCGCGTACCATGCACAGGGTCCGCGTACCGTACACAGGGTCCGCGTACCACACATGGCGAATGCAATTTCGTCGAAATATAGAGAACTCACAAAAACAAATAAAACGGTTGTAAGAATCGACTGAAACACACATATACATATATAGTTATAATTACATATCAATATAATTATGTATATTAAAATGTGAAAAAAGCAGCGGTAGCTCAGGGGTACAAAACTTAAGATCCAGGTTCGATCCCCGGTCGGGCATGAGTTGTTTGGAATTTATGTGCATAGTATTTGTAGTACCTAATACTAGCCACTTGCTGAACGGTAAAGGAAAACATTGTAAAGAAACCTGAATGCCCTAAAAAGCGTGTATTTGTGCCCGAATAACGGCGACAGGGCTCACCACCCATCACGTTGGGACGTAATAATCGTCGGTGAAACGCGGTTGTACCGAGTGTGGACTGTGACTTGCATTTCACAGTTTACACTGGGAACACCTCTGGGATTCATGTCATATCTATAAATAATATATTATATCCATATAATAACTGTGCCAACTTAAAGAGAACATTTAAAGCAAAATAATAAATATGAAATGCATATTGTCCTACAACAATTGCATATCAATTAAAATACAGAATGTGAAATTAAAATATAAAATGTGAGGCGCAACGTCATCGCGTGAGCGTCTTCACTCGCCCAGAAGAAGGCAGCCTGAATCTGCTGAAACTAGTCGGCTATCCCGATCACAAATAGTTATTGTGGTGAGCCGTATTACAATAATCAAATTATATTACTATCTCATATAGGCTGCGTAAAAATCTCTTTCGAGTTACGATTTATTTATAACCAACATCGATCGATAACATTCGCCACAGAGGTCCTCTTTTACCCATATTGTTAGTTTTTGCAAATTTCATTAAACCTAAAAACAATTTAAAAATATATTGTTTTGATCCTTGACTTAATCGGTCAAAGATATAAGCTAGTTTATAATGAATCTTCGGAATCTTAACGAGTTAGCAGATTTGGTTAGTTTCAGCAACAACTGCGCAGTAGAAAAATGCGCGACTTGTCGAGATGATTAAATTTGATTACATGTTAATTATATTTCACCCTCCCTGCTAATTATATTTTATTCTTTTAAAATTAATAACTATTTAAAAACAGAATTAAGGCTTAGTTTTAACATAGAAACGATCGTCATGCAGATTAAATCTTGACAACATGTAAATTGCAGTCAACACGTAATATCTGAATGATTTTTCTTTGTCTGACTTATAATTTGTAAGTAAGAAGTAAATAGAACCTGAAACACAATCACAACATGAAGATACCGGCCACAGCGCTCCGCCCCGCCCCCGCCCCGCCTCGCACCCCGTGGCGGAAAAACACCTATTACATCGATCAATAAGCTTCAACTCTCGCAGCGCCATCGCGCGAGCACCACAGACGCTAGCGTCTACACCATATCCCCTAGCTACTCATCAACGACATCCTTCCACTTTGAAAGGTTTCGAAATCACAGATAATCAAAGAGCACTTGAAGAGCACATCCAAGATTCGAGTGTCAAGGGCGTGAGCATGGCGCGCGCGAACAGCGCGTCGTCGTGTCCAGGCGTGGTCGTGCCCGGAGCCACGCCCCCAGGTTGCATAACGCTGGCGGTGGACGAGCGCGCGCGGCGGCCGGTATCGACGCGCGCGTGGCGCATGCGCGTGTACCTTCGCAGCCGTAGCCCTGCCCGATGAGGCCCCACAGCAGGTCGGAGCAGTGGTGGCAGTAAGTGGGCTTGTGGAAGGTCTTCTTGGCGAAGCTGTGAGTGCGGTGCGGCGCGGGCGCGGCCTGCGCCATGGCGGGCGCGCGGGCCGGGCCTGGGGCCGCTACTCATGTCGCGGCGCCGACGGGCGCGCCGCGCTCTCAGAGCGGCTGTCGCGGCCCACCATCGCGGCGCGTCTGCCGCCCGGTGGCACGACCCTGCCCCACCGCCCCGCGCCGCCCGCGGCCGCCCGCCCGACCTCGTCGCGGCGGACCGAACGACGCATCGATCGCTGCATTCTGCCTTCTAGATTATATTACTTTAATGTTACTGATCTATATATTTATTAACCAACGTGAAACTCAAGTAAACTTTCAAAAGGTCTTATTTTGACTTATCTATATTTGAGTAGCTGGTCGGTCTATCAAAAATCTATGTTGCTGGCCTAGAGGGACCTAACTGAAGTAATGAACGCTACGAAGGGTAGTAATTATCGCCTTGCGTATGACTTGTACATACGGGTGGCGTAACGGGCCTATAAAACTTTACAACTATGCTACGCTTATGTAGCGCGTAGCAAAGTAGCGGTATGGTACCTACGCTTGCTACGTTGGCACCACGTAGCAAAGAGGTGAACGAATGTGTTAAGGTTTACCTAAAATCATGATCTATGAAATGTAGTCATGTTAAAAAACGTGAGTAAACATTGTCACTGCTACGTAATTTTTGATAATTTACACAAAAATTAAGAGAAATATTGTAGTACGTCGCAACAAGGCCACATCGCCTCGCGCGTGCGCCGCGCCGCCCACCAATCGAAAAGCTCTTGTTTACAATATCCCCCGCGGCGCAGCATCCAGCGCCGCACCTCCCGCTACCCCTCTCTACCCCTCCTTACCTTAAACATCACAGATACATGCAACTGCAAACCACTATTTAGAAAACCTTATCCTATCCATATTATCCCTGCCTTTTAGAACTGTATGTAGCGGCGGTCCATTTCAACCTAAATTCAGTTTAGTTACGTTGCTGCATTACCTTAGGATATTATAAAACCAAAAGTTGGTTTGTTACTTAATAAATCTCTAGTAAATGTTTTTTAATAGTGAGATTATTTTTGACCCAACGTAATAGAGGCTCTCTTAAGGGTCCGTTTCGCCAAACATGCTCTCGCGTTTTGACAATTTAGCATATTAAAACAAAATATTTTTAACAAATAAAATTTGTGTAGGTAGTTAAGGGGTTGAACTACATTATAAGTTTTCAGATTTGACACAAACATCACAATCATTGAGAAAAAAAATCGGAAAGATCAGTAAAATCACGGAAAACCTAATTTGGCTTTGGAACTAGTATGATCAGTCTACTGATCTAACTACAAACAAAAATTTTTTTTTATAGAGCAAAGAAATGAAAAAAATATTAATATTTTATATGAATAAGGTTCTTTGAACTCTTTACGTAAAAAAAAATATATTTCAATTTGGAAAAAAAAAAAATTTTTTTCTCTGTTTGCAACGCCAAATTACATTTTTCGTGATTTTAGTTATATTTCTGATTTTTTTCCCCGATGCTTGAGATACTTGTGTGAAATCTGAAAAATTAGAATGTAGTTCAACTCCTTAACTACCTACACAAATTTTATTTGGTAAAAATATTTTGTTTTAATATGCGAAATTGTCCAAACGCGTGAGCATGTTTGGCGAAACGGACCCTTAATGTTAAGAGTAACGAAGAAGTTTAAAAAAAAACTGTTACTTTGATGGCGAAGCTTGTACGACTGTATCGAATTATTTAATCTATTATTTTATTTAAATTAGTTCTGGGGCTTTATTGTGTAACTTCAACATCTATTACTATTGCCACAGATAAAATAATACTAACTACCACTTTCAAACGTATCTTGATATTTTTTTATGCTAGATGAGTCTTTTTTGAAAAATGCAATAAGCACAATCCATCCATCCATCAGCCTAGTTCGTCCACTGCTGGACATAAGCCTTTCCAGGACTTTGCCACTCCTGGTGGTCATCCTGGAAGAATTGCCCATACTCACACACGCTGGGCAGGCGGGTTGGTGAGCGCGGTGCCGGAACCTTCGCACCAGTGACGCTGCTGTCCGTCACCAGTCTGTTCCATATAAGGCCCGGCTATTAGGGATGGATATACCGCCATCCATCGGTCCCAGGCATGGTGGGCCTCCTAGTTTTTTGCCTGTGAGCTGTCCTCTTACTCTCCCCCGAATTACTTCGAATTACTTCCAAGTAAGATGGTCGCACAATAGTCTTATCTTTTAAAATCCTTACTACAGTTTCTAAAAAGGCGCATTTAAAAATATAACGGTTTTATACCTAAACAATGGTATAACTAAGGAGAAACACGGTTTAAGTTTGTGTGCCCATTCATTTATAACGTAACGCATAAAAAAAAAATTTGCAGGAGAAGCTTAACTGACATTAAACTATGTTCGTTAAATGCCATAATTCACATTTACTTAATATTTTTAATTGAAAAATAAGAAGAACCATGTTAAGTTTTGCGTTTTGTAGCTGACACGACGTTCCTTGCTTTCACCGCTTTTCTCGCATTCCTCGCTTTCCGCGCTTTCACCAAAATATGTATTATTATAATTTCATGGTAGCTTTTTTTATATATTTTTTTTAAATCTAACCTAACCTAGTAAAATAATAATTTCACGGTAGCTTTTTGTTAGTTTTTTATAATCGAACCCAACCTAACCTAGTGAAATTATAATTTTACGGCCTTGACAATTTACCTGCGACATACATAAAAAAATCAGGGATAATTTTTCGTTCACCGAGAAAAATGCGTTCTCATAGAAAACTATATGTAGGTATTAAATATAGAGAAGTGAATTTTTAATTGTTTGTTTCAGAAGTTCTTCTATAGAGTGGTTCGGTATGATCAGTAGAGCATTAGGTTTAATGTTCTGACCACGTTTTTAATAAACCTGGTATAAAACGGTCTACGACGTAGATGATCTTGCTACAGCGGTAGAGCTTTAATTCGTGCTACGTCGCGCCGTAGCAATAGCTACGAATAGCGTAGCAGAGGGGACTAGAGCGGTCAAATATAAGTATTGTGTTGTTTTTTTTTTTCAGTTTCCAGTATTCTGAAGAGTTAAGTTAGTTTGTTGGATCGTCTTCTTGTTGTAGAAAAACTCGATACCAATTTTACCTTAATAGGCAAACTAGGGGAAAATGTTTAATAAGGACTTAACTATTTTGCTATATTGCTGTTAATGTATTTTTTACACTGCTGGACTTTAATAGTAGTTTATGCTACAAGGGCGAAAAGGAATAAATTAGGAGGACGATTTAAAACACAAGCGTAGCGAGTGTTTTAAACGTAACCGAGTAATTTATTGCTCTTACGCCCATGTATCATACTATGTTTTTCTATGCATAGTGTGAGGAAATAAAACAAATATAATCTTGTGAACTTTAAATTATGATTGGCTCAAAAAGATTGTATCCAGAGCCGTTAAACAGTGGAAAAAAAGTATAACATTTATGGTACACAGGAAAGATTGCAGGTTAGCCAACTTCTCGTTAAAAATTAAAAAAATAATAAGTAATAATAAAGCCCTAGGGCAAAATAATCGACTTTCTGTTCGGTTTTGATGCATAAAAAGTGGGCCTTTACGAGCACTTGCATTGAAAAATAATAAAAAATAATCTTGGTCAGAAAGCGTCGCAACACCGTCAGCTAACGAACTAAAGTTTTAGTTCGTTGCCGTCAGCCCATTTGGTACCCTTTTCGAAGACGACAGAGACTTGGTCAGTTTTTTTGCGACTGATTTTTTTTTTGCCAACTAGACCTAACGTCTTATTTTGTATGTACGCAACAGGAAAATAAGAAAGCTTCTTAAAAACTAAATTGGTTTCTTTAGAATCCATCCATCCATCAGCCCGTATTCGTCCACTGCTGGACATAGGCCTCCCCAATATTACTCCACTCTTGGCGGTCCTCAGTCATCCTCATCCAGCCGCCATCCGCAACGTCCTTCAGATCGTCAGACCAGCGGGCACGAGGGGGCGGCCTACGCTACGCTTTGCTGTACGTGGTCTCCATTCCAATGCCTTACGGCCACAACGGTCATCACGTCGGCGACAAATATGGCCAGTCCACTGCCACTTCAACTTACTAATTCGGCAGGCTATGTCGGTCACCTTCGATCTCTTACGGAATTCTTTAGAATACCAACGGAATATTACTAAAACTTAAGAACAACAATTATTATAATTAGGTATTTTGATAAATATATTAACTACTGGTTTACTAAGTCAACGACCGAATTTCCAACTTAGCATTGTGTTTAACAGCTTTTACACGTTTAAAAATGCGGAAATTATCTTCGTCTTCAGCCGGGCTGTGTCTGTTGTATATGTGAAATGAAATGAAATATATTTATTTATGTAATGTAGGTATAACATATACACTTATTACAGGTCAGTTTTTTATAATATAAGTAATTAAATAAATCTATGTGTATAGGTAATAGTTTTATGTCATAAATAATAATATAGGGAAATATGCAGGGGAATAATAAAGGTTGGGTTTACTTAAATTTAATGAAAAATAGGAATAAGGAATAAATACATATAATAAATATATGCCTAACTCCGCCCATTCGATTAGTCTTGCTAAGAAGAAGGGCAAGAAACTTAGCAAGATCATGTCTTTTTTTCATAAAATTAGTTACAAGTAAATGTAAAAAGTAAGCCTATAGTTTCATTGAATAAAGAGATAAAAAATACAAGACAGGAGAAAATTATGTCATGAAGGTAAAAAAAATATATATAATACCTTTGTCTACCTGTCCCATATATTACCGGACAAACCCGCTGTTTGTCAAAGTCTCATGCCCGCTGGACTGACGATCTGAAGGACGTTGAGGGTGGCGACTGGATGAGGAGGACTGAGGACCGCCAAGAGTGGCGTAATATTGGCGAGGCCTATGTCCAGCAGTGGACGAATACGGGCTGATGGATAGCATTCATTAAGGGGCTTAGTATTGCCAAATGGGTACTTTCAAAAGCCTACACCTCGTTTATGGCCAAATCAAAAATATTGAAAAATTGTATTATGAATTATCAACTCTTAGACAACATATGCAACATTTTCTTTTTCATACCAACAAAACTTCTACATGATAAAAAAAAACTAAACCGAATGATGTTTTTTGGCTTGAATTCCCTACTGCTTCTAAGCGACTTCGGTAATTTAATTCATTTATGCTTTGATAAATAGATAAACTTGATGGCTATAAACGTAACATAGGATTATTCAATCGAACAATCACGCCCATGTGAAAAGTATTATTTTCTCATATTTCTCCCTATCAAGAACGCAGGGAGCGTCGTAACAGCTACTATGCATTGTGCTCTGATATGAACGTTATTTCAATGTCGTTTCCGTCGATATTAATACCTTCAAACATCAAGCTGCTAATTTGGTGAAGGTAATCGCCTTAAATCACGTACACACGTAGTTCTGAGAGACAAACAGACTGTCCCTATCGTTTTTAGAGAGAACCTTAAAAGAAAGGATCAACCGCCTGTTGGATATATTGATTACATTTTAACCGCGCCTAATTTAGTAGCAGCCTCCTTCCGCTCGGTTCTCCGCGACCCCTCTGATGCATGGAGCTTGTCGGGGTAATCACGTGGAAACCAGGGTGCCAGGATACACCACATACCTAGAGCTGGCTACAGGTATGGTAGCATTGGTAGGTTGAGTAGCACCCAACTATTTATAGCTCGGCCACCCTCTTCTCGGTTAGATGCCTTCGCCGATGTCGCTTGCTCCATTATTTTTGGTCGTTCATTATGTAGATAAAAATTGCTATTAAGTGGCCCCTTTCCGCTCAGCTGCCATAGCTGCTGCTTTAGATGTTTGTGAAGTCCTGATGGATTTGATTTGAATGAAACTTTGCACTCATCTTTAGATATGCTTCCCTTCTCCCCGCACCAAACTTCATCAAGAAGTGCGAGATGACGACATATTCAAACGATGCCGAATTTGTGAAATGGTTTCAGGTAAAAACTGTTTTACACGAAACGCTAACTGTTTATTTAAAGAAAATAGTATATAACGACGTCTGTATTTCTCTCTTTTTTTCGAGTGTAGATAATAAAAAATGAGTTCAAAAACTAAAACCAGACTACTGTAAAATCACGCTCTAAAAAGTTTGAAACAAGAAAATATTCTCATCTCCAATTGTTATGTACAAACTATTAAAAACTTACAAACAAACAGCGGCGAGGAAATATGAGGAATAAGGTACAAAAGAGGGTAAAATAATGAATACAGACTAATATAAAATCTGGTGTATTACCTTAATCTGTATTAAAGCTAACAAAAGCACTTCAAGCATTAAGCATTAAATCAGAATGTATCGACACTACTACACATCTAAACACATTTTATTACTACCTTGTTCGGAACAAAATGTTTAAAGAGATACCGCACCGACCGTTATCAAGCTTAATTTAATAGCATTATAAGAGAATAATTAAGTCTACTTAATCGAACAGCCTACAGCAATGGCATAGACTTTTATACAGCCGGCATCTGCACGAGAGGTAATAATTTACCTCATAAACCACACATACACAATCAGAAGGTTTCTTAAACAGCTATGAGCATAAGTTGTGACTAAATGCTAAACAATAACATCCAAATTAACTGATATAATGCTCAAAGTACCTTCTTTTGCAGCTCTTATTCAGCAAGGCTGTACAAGTCTCGAAAAAGGAACTCTCCAGTCTCTAATCTCACCTGGAACTGTTATATATTGTTGAACATTCAGCCTGTACGCTACTTGGGAGCGTTTCAGGGCTCACTCGTCTCATCTTCGACAAATGATCTACGCGAATGAGCACATCATCCATCCATCCATCAGCCTAGTTCGTCCACTGCTGGACATAAGCCTTTCCAGGACTTTGCCACTCCCGGCGGTCATCCTGGAAGAATTGCCCATTCTCACACACGCTGGGCAGGCGGGTTGGTGAGCACGGTGACGGAACCCTCGCACCAGTGACGCCGCTGCCCGTCACCAGTCTGTTTCATATAAGGTCCCAGGCATGGTGGGCCGCCTGGTTTTTTGCCTGTGAGCTGTCCTCTTTCTCTCCCCCGAATTAGTTCGAGGGGGTCTCCAAGTAAGATGGTGGTACCTCCACAGTCGAACCCGGCATCAGCTCTACCACTTGTAAAATTGTTAAATTGTGAAAATGTTATTTGACTCGTACAAATTTGTCCCTTTCGTCGTTTGTCTAAGACCAGACGAATAGCCTCGAACGGTTGTGCTTCTAGACCCGCAGCTTCAGCCGTTATAGTTACGAGTATATAGCCAGTTGAAGTTTTCACACAATAAGTATTAGTAATTACTATGGCCTCTATATTGTATTAAATAGCTTGTGTAAATCTTATTTATGTCCTGAATAGTAAAAAAGTAATTATATTATTATATTTATTTATTACTTTTTTTTCTCATGTAATTTATTGTAATGTATGATGTAAATTGTTTAATTCGTGAATATTGATAAATTTATTGCATCAATTTGTAAAATTGAAATTAATGATTTCAAATTACATCTAATTTGATAGAAACATTGTAGTTAAATTTTAAACCTACCCGCAAGGAAGGAATATGTAATGTTTGTGTTATTTATACAAAATTGGACAAACTGAAAACCAGCGCTGTCAGTTGCTTGCAACTAGCAGCATTTGCTGTGCGTGTGTGTTTCTTTTTTGTGGCAAATAAATACTTTTCATTTTTCACTTTTCACTATTATGGCAAATAAAAAAATGTAGGGCTCCGCATATAAAAAACCCGTAAAAGTAGCATTTTTTTTAACGTTAACATGCATGTCCCTTTTATCTCCGAAACAAGAGTACAGAAAAATATGAAAAAAAAATGTGGTAATAGGTGATTACATACAATGAGGTTACAGTAAAAATATAGTGGTTAAGATATTAGGGTTCCATACTCAGCGGGAACCGTGAATTGTTTGTCAGGTGCTACCATTTTCGCGGTTTGTTTGTGTTGCCTTAACGTTGTTATGACATCTATATGGTTGTATTCTACCATGGTTTCCATATCCATATGGTGTGGTGGTACGGAACACTTTATGCGATAATCCGACTCGCACTTAGCCAAATAATTTTACAATTGTCTGATAAGGACATTTGACGTTTGCGTGTCGGTGGTGGCCGGCCGGTATACATGAATAACTATAATAAATTGATCGGGCTGCGTATTTTCAGAGTGTATATTACCAAGAGACACAAATAATAATAATAATAAGTTATTTATTCACAAAAACGGTACATGTTTACACAATTTATGCTTAGTTAGATTACAAAGACGGAAGACCAGCGTCGTGGTACAGAATAGTGCCATGACACATGCTGAGTGGCGACCTTTTGGGTGTCACTTCTGTTTTGTTTGTTATTGTATTTTAATTGTGTGACAACAATAAAGTTTTCTATTCTATTCTAAATAAATTTAAATTATATAAATTGCCTTGCACTGGTAGGTAGTGTCTTTGGCGAGGCCGAAGGCCGAGCCGCTTTTCTGATCGACGCTATTTATTGTTTTCTGAATTAATACTCTGCTAATGTGTCTTTGGCGGTCTTTTATAACTGATTTAATCCTCTAGTATAGTATGTTTGGCGAGGCTGAGCCGTGTCTCTGAACGACACTATTTCATGTTCCCATGGGAACTGATTTATGAATAAAAAGTAGCCTATATCCTATTTCAGGTCGATAACTACATTTGTGCAACCACTTTCACCCCAATCGGTTTAGTACGTACGCCGTGAAGGAGAAAGAAAGAAAGAAAGAAAATATTTATTTGCTGTGATAAGGGTACATAGGTTATTAGGAGTGTACAAAAGAACGCCTTAATCAGCTAGTGTTATGGTATGTTATGTTATGCATGCAAATACTTAAATTAATGATAATCTTGTCAACAAATTATTTACAATTAAATACAATTACTAATTATGTTTTACAATGCCTCTTTTTAAATAACTAAGTATGATTATAATTACAAACTTCCCTAAATTATTTTATTGAATAGAAACAATGTCCCTGCAACCATTTAAAAAGATTACTTTTAAATTGATTAATTGGCAATGACTTGAGGTTATCAGGGATGCCATTGTAGATTTTTATGGCCATATATGAACAATTTTTTTGGTACAATGTTGTCCGGGGTGTAAAGTCAACCACTAGTCTGTCAGGGTTCCTAGTATTTCTTTGGTAAAAATCACTTGCTTTTGTAAATAAGTCCAAATGCAGTTTCACAAACTTACAAATTTCAAAAATGTATAGACACGGCAATGGGAGTATATTACATTCCTTGAAATAAGGCTTGCATGATTGGTCTGGTGCTATACCACATATCGCACGGACACATTTTTTTTGTGCTATGAACACTTTCTGAAAGTCCGTTCCATTCCCCCAAATAATAAGTCCGTATCTAAGAACAGACTCAACATATCCGTGATAGGCCGTTAGAGCAGTACAAAGAGAAGCTGTCTTACGTAGTTTATTTAACACAAAAACAAATATATTTAATTTGCAGCATATTTTAAGCATATGTTCTTTCCAATTTAAATCTTTATCAATAACAATACCCAAAAATGTCACATTATTAGCCTCCTTTAGAATTTGTCCTTTATGATTAATGTTTAAATTTATGTCATTTCTATAATCATTAAAATTAATGTACATTGTTTTATTCAAATTCACTTGCAAATTATTATAATTAAGCCAATTAATTACCGATAACACAGTATTGTTAATGTCAGATTCATGTTTAATAGTATTAGCAAAGTTTTTCTTATAAGTAACAATCAAAGAAATGTCATCTGCGAATAAAATACATTTTTGATTAGTTATCTCAGGAAGATCGTTAATATAAATTAAGAATAGAAGTGGGCCAAGCACACTTCCTTGAGGGACACCGAATTTATTGTATTTCAACTCTGATCTATGACATTTGATTTCGTTTTTTATTAGTCTGCTTATCTCCACGCATTGTTCTCTATTTTCTAGATAGGTTCTCAGCCAACGAATCGCTGGACCTCTTATTCCATAATTTTCGAGCTTGGATAGCAGTAATTTATGTGAGACAAAGTCAAAGGCTTTAGACATATCGAAGAACAACACTGTTGTAAAGTTTTGGATATCTACGTTACGGGTTATACCATTAATAAGTTTAAAAGCAGCGAGTGTTGTTGATTTTTGTTTCTGAAAGCCATGTTGTTCTTGTTTTAAAATTTTATATTTGCCAAAAAAATGTATCAGCCTATTGTACATGGCTTTTTCAAATAACTTTGAGAGAACTGGTGTGAGTGTGATGGGACGATAATTTCCTATTTCAGATTTCTCTCCCTTTTTGAATAAGGGTTTCACAATAGACATTTTTAATTTTTCAGGGAAACAACCAGTCTCCAAAGATAGGTTTATGAGATAAGTTAATACAGAAGAAATTTCAATTTTACATGCTTTTAATATTTTTGTTGCTATACCATCAAATCCCTCAGAATTTGTATTGTTCAATGATGATATCATTTTAATTATGTCACCTTCATTGTATGGATTAAGAAATATAGTGTTCTGAATTATATTATTTGTGTTGGTCAAGTTTAAATTGTGATTTACCCTATTAGTCAATTCAATAAAATAGTTATTAAATGTCGTAGCAATACTGTCAGGATCCTGTATAGTCTTGCCTTCATGTTCAATATAGTCTATTGTTTGAGTTGGAAGTGGCAACATCTCAGATTCATTTTTTATTACATTCCAAGCAGCCCTGCATTTATTCGTACTTTCACTAACATATTTATTATTTGACATCTTTTGTGACTGAACCAGACACTTTTTTAATAATTTAGAATATGACTCGTATTTTTTTTGTTTTCACTAGACTTTTTCTTGTAGAACTTAAATCGAAGAGCTCGTTTAGTTTTGCAACTAGTTTGGAGTCCCTTAGATAACATTACATCACTTTTTTATAGGGATTTGACACCCCATTGCCATCCCACGAGAACTGATTTATGGGATTAAAAGTAGCCTATGTCCTATTCCAGGTCTAGAACTACATTTGTGCAAAGTTTCAGCCCAATCAGTTCAGTAGTTACGGCGTGTAAGAGTAACAAACATCAATCCATCCATACATCCATCCAAACTTTCGCATTTATAATATTAGTGGGATAGTGGGATGGGATAGTGGGATGGGATGGGATAGTGGGATTAGTGGGATAGTGGAATAGTGGGATGGGATGGTATTGGATGAGATGGGATGGGACTAGTGGGATGGGGTTTGAGGAAGTGATTTGCTTAAAAATTAACTTTTTACTTCGATCAGCACCCGAACTGATGATCATACTGTGACAGATAGACAGACAGGCGGACGGTTAGACAGAAAGCGGACGCTTAGTAATAGAGCGTTTGGGACCCTTCGCTTTGGGTACGGAACCCTAAAAATTTTGTTTTTTGTTCTACTTAAGTCCCAACGCCTGATTTTAATCCATTAGCAAATTAGAGGAACATTTATTTGAATATACGAATAAAACATTAATTCATTTGGAGATGTTACACCATAGTCAACTATTTGTTGAAGATGTTACACTACAGTCAACTATTTATTAAAGATCAAACATTCAACTATTTTACAAAGAATCGACAATTTTTTTAATTGCTCACAATTATTCATCAAGAAGTCAATCGTCTTTTTTCGAGAGTGACTCGCCAAGACGAGCCAAAGGAAGCAGGACACTACGTGCCTATTCTCGAAGTGTATCATCGTACTTTCAAATCCTCATAGCTTCACTCTGAATTATAGGTACTAGAGACTCTAGAGAGCCCAAATTATGAGATTATTTCAATATAATACAATACAATAAAATATAGCTTTATTGTCACACCACAAAAGAGCAGAATACAATCAATTTAACTTAAAAATACGAGAACAAATAGGCGGTCTTATAGTTTAAAGCGGTCTCTTCCAGACAAACTTTAGGTGGAAGAAATTGTACGATAGGTTTGCTGAAAAGGCGGTGTACATGTACATAAGGTGTATAAAATAGTAGCAACGTTATATAAATAATAGTACATACAGATACAAGCATATACCTACACACATTATCAAATAAAATATATACATTTAAACAATAAAATATACAAACTCTAAATACACAAAATATGACCGTTGAAGACCGTTGGGTGCGCGTTTTACTGTACAAAGTTTTTAAGTTTTTAATGTAATTACAATTGTAATGTAATCATTGATACGTTATAAGTTATACGAATGTAATAGGTAGGTATTTATTTTGATCAAATTATTTGCCATAAGTACATAGATAATAATCGCTTAAGATAACCGCGCGTCCTTGGTGCCGTGGTTTATCGACGTAATACACAGCCAACTATAGCGAATGAGAAATGTTTAGCACACAACAATAAAATATAACAAGAGATATCATGTAATTGCGAGTTAAAATATTTTGAACGACATTCAGTCACGACACACGAATAAGGCGAGGCGATCCATAGTTTAGAAACGCTTTACCACGAGTTTCTGTTTCTGAACGTACCGACCGTGCCACCGCACCGCACCTAGCCACAAGGGCGCTGTCAAAAATGTGCGAAGAAAATATAAAAAAAAGTTTTTTGGGATTTGATTTTAGTACACAGCGGGTGAGTAAATAATTCTAGCTATTCTTTTGTTTTCATTACCTAAAGTTATATACTTAAACTAGGAATTTTGGTGGATATACCCACGATCCAGTTAAAGTCAATCGTGAATTAATTAAGTTGACCTGTTCAAAGTTTAATAAATTGTAATGAAATTAATCAGTATAAAATACCACATCATGGTAGCTGATCAAGCCCACTTTGGGACTCCCAAGTGGCTCTGTCTCTCTGTAACTAACCGTTCTAGCAGCAACAAAAAACAGTTGTCAAGTGTCCATGAACTTGTTGACTTTCATGGTCAGCTTATGATAACGAGGACCACTGATAAAAGGAAGCTGATTTTTGGTGTTTCAGCTGAAAGCAATAGTAATAGGTGAAGATTATGGAGTCCTCCACGAAGCAGATGTTGAATTTGATGTGGACCTGCCAGAGTTCAGGTAATTAAGTAATTTATTATAGGGTTTTTACTAAAACTTCAAAACTTTTTAAAATTTGCTTTTCTTGAATGCTGCTCCATAAAAGCTAGGTTCTCAAGTGTACAATGTTTACTCACATACCGACCGACGATATTTGCCTCCTCCTCTGCATAAAAATATGTCAATTTGTACTTTTAAAAGAAAATATAGATGCATACAAATGATCTACAAAAACCTAATTAAGTAAATTAGTGGTTCCGTGACATTAATTTCTTTATAAATTATTCTTATGTGAATGCAACACTATGTTGTCATTAATTCAGTACCTATTTTTAATGTAATTTGATTATTGTTATGAATGATAATTTTTTTCATATGTTTGTGTAATAATGCTTCATGTTATTCTGTAGCTAATCTGTTTTTTTTAATTTATATTTTGATATTAATCCCCTGTATTGTCCATTATTCTAAATTCATAATTGTATTATTGTAATTGGTTTTTTATTATGTGTATGAGTATTATATAATGGGTCAATCTGAAAATCAGCGCTGTAACATTTTTAACTTATAACAAATGCTAAGATTGATCCATTTTGTTAACAAAATATGTCTAAATTTATAATCAAAATTTATTTTATGTTTTGATTTTGTGGCAAGTAAATATATATCTATTTCTATTTTCTATTTATATTTCTACATACTTTGCTAGATAAAAGTAAATCTAAGTAGGTAGCTCTACTTAGATTTGCTTTTATCTAGCACAGTAATTTGATATCCAACAACAATACCAGGCATGTTTTAATTAATTCTATTTACAAATTACTTACCTAATAAGTTATTCCACATTCAGTTCATTCAACCAAGACCAAAATCTTATTCCTCTTTAATTTATATTTTGGGAGAATGGATAAGGCACAGTAAAAATAACAATGGCCTCTTGATAAATATTTCTTCCGTAACAAAACTAAAATTTGTCCAGAACGTCGGGTGGAGTCATCAGGGGTGAGGCACGAGGGGAGGTGATGGCACCACCGCTGCTCTGGGTGAAGGCCCTGGATATGGTGATGGACAAACTCACTGTAGCTGGGGTGGACTTCTCCACCGTTGTAGCCTTGTCAGGGGCTGGACAGGTTATACATATTTTGTTGGCATATTTTATTGACTTTCATCAGGAGTCTGTAGGAAGTTTCTATGAGTAAAGAGAGAATATACATACTGCTATACAAAGCCATTGGTAAAAATGTTACATACTTGCTTGACCAAAATGTATGACACAATTATTATTTTCACAATTTCTTGATTTTATTTAATCTCGGTAGTTTCCAGCTTCCGCAACATTATCTTAACCTGTCTAAGTAAGCTAGTATTTTAAGTTTTTTTTATAAATTAATTTTTGATTTTTTTCATTTATCAGTTTTATTTATCAAAAAAAAGATAAATAAAATAGGACATGATAGACAAGAAATACATGAAAAGTTATTTAAATAAACTGATATCTTGCAGCAACACGGCTCAGTGTGGTGGTCAAGAGGCTCGGAGGAGCGTCTGTCGAAGCTGTCTCCAGACGAGTTCCTGCACAGTCAATTGGCTACTTCCTTTGTGTGTGACAGTCCCGTTTGGATGGACTCCAGTACCACTGCACATTGTAATGCCTTAGAGGAGGCTGTGGGAGGACCTGAGGTTCGTCTTTTTCAACACTCTCTGTTATCAGAGGCACCAGTGTGACTTATTTGCACCAGGAATAGCGTGTCTGATGACTGAATTTAAGAGAATACTAGAAAGACGTATGAATGAGAAAACACTTACCTCAATAATAATTTAGATAAAGTTTTTGTCTGTATTTGCCTAGATCTGCCTTTGTAAAGTTTTTGATGTTTTTATAAGAACTGTGTTACAATTGTATATATAATAAATTGAAATTGAAACACCTACTCAGCAGCAAAAGTTTATTTATTCTAAAACTTGTTTATGTAGTTTAGACTTAAATCTAGAAGAGCAGTGCTAGTTTAATATTAAAATTTATGAATATTGATGAGTACTCAAAAAACGTACCTATTATTTTTACGAGTTTTTTGTTACATATGAGTAAGTATCCTAAACCCAAATTAAATAAACCTACTTATTGTAATACATTCAGGCTTTTATGAATCAGGAAAATTTGGTCATGCTCATAAATTATTATTTTTCTCACACATTGATGAATTTATTAGTTTTTAATGTATTTTAAGGGGCTGCACGATGCTTAAATTCAGTCCTGCTTTAATGCTTTTGTGTTTTAACTGTCTACCCTGCTCTAATCAGATGCCGCGCACTTTCTTCTTATTATTTCTTTCACAAACTTCAGTTATTTTGAAATCGCGGCCACATTAGGACATTAACTATAATTTCTTTATGTAATAAATATGTTTTTTTTCTAGTTAGTATCTGCGTGTGTTGGTTTCGTTTCAATCGGTTTTGAAATATAGAAACTGAATCGCTTTTTTCATGAAATTCACGCTTTTTTAAATGTATTATCATTAAAAGAAGATTGAAGGTATGATTATTTATAAAGTGTAATTAATAATTGTCTTGAGTCAAAAAAAACAACATATTTTTTCCAAATTATTAACATCTACATTGATGGAACTGAATCCAATGCAAAACTGATGTTAAGCATTGTGGAGCCCCTTAAGTTTTCTGTTATTGATGACAACCATAGACTTAGGATATAGTATTTCCTAAGTCTATGGTGACAAAAACAGATTGAGGTTATTCTTTTTTTATAATATCTTGATGATAATACATTAAAAAATAATGATAATTTAATTAAAGTTTTTAAATTAGAATAAAATAATTGGTTAAGATAAAAAATATTTATTAAATACAAAAAGAAACATATAAATAGGTTTAAAGTAAAACAAATAAAAAAATATATAAATCATAGGTTTTCTCTAATTATAATTGAAGCTATTATTCATCCAAGATTATTAATAGAAGAAAAAGCTAATAATTTTCGTAGGCAAGATTGGTTAATACCTCCTAAGGCACCAATAATATAATTTAAAGCTATAATTATGAATAAAAGATAAAAATAATATGATAATAAAATTATGGGGTAATTTTTTGTCAAGTTATTAAATAAAGCAATTTATTCAAGATAATCCTTCTATATTTTGTATTCGTTTTTTTTTTGTATGTTTGTGATGTATTGTTGGTGTTCCTTTTGTAGAATAAACAAACACTTTAAGGGCTTTTATTCCAGGAGCTAGCCAAAGCGACTGGTTCGCGAGCGTACGAGCGGTTCACAGGGTGCCAGATACGCAAGATGTATGAGAGCCGTCCCCGGGTGTACCATGCCACAGAGCGGATATCCCTCGTCTCCTCGTTCGCATGCTCCCTGCTGCTGGGCAGTATCGCGCCCATCGACCTCGCTGACGGCTCTGGAATGAACTTGCTCGATGTGCATGAGAAAACCTGGTGGAGACCGGCGTTGCAGGTGAATATGAACCTTTTCAACCAGAAACATAGATATAATACCATAATAAGTATTACTACATATGGACTAGCAGTTCCCATACATCAGTTTGTAGCCACAAAAAAGGTGTAAAATTCTAACGAAATCTAGATGGCGTTGCTAAATCCTCTTGCGAACACGATGCTAAAAAAGACCGATTGGTGACGCTAGTGGCACAGCGATGTCACGTAACATAAAAATAATTCCCACTTCGATAATAGATGGCGCTGAAATATTCACTGTTAGTGTTGTTAACATAGCGCCATCTAGTTTTTCTAAGCAAAGCTATTACAGCCACATGTCTTGGTAGCCATGAGAGTTTACTTGCAGCCAATTAAACAAATTATGATTATTTGCAACGCTTGGCGACATCTAGTGTTGTAAGGGCGCGTAAGACATTTGCTACGCCTTGATGTATGGGAGTTGTCGGTCTATACGTAGTAATACTTACAGCCAGTTGCAGAAAGGGTTTTAAGTTTAATGAACCTTTAAAATTGATGCCATCCCTTACATTGTTCTTGACAAAGAAATTGACAGCATTCATTTCAAAGTTTCATTAAGGCGCTCTTATCCCAGAAGAGTGACTCTCCGTCTTTTTCTTTACGTGTAAGGAGTACAGAAAATAACCACACTTTTGTACTTTTTCGTTGTTTTTATCGGTTTTTAAATTGTTTAAAAATAAGGGATATGTTTATTAAAACCCACTTACGTGGTCGACCTAGAAAATTTAAAGAGCAATATTACCAGATATGTTTCGTTAATAAAAGAGTGGAATTATGGAAATGGCATGATTTGAAAGGTCTTATTACATGCTGTGTTCGTGAATTATTTCTATCGAGCCAAGTTTATCTGATCGTGTAACACATGCGTGGAAGACCTAGATAAAGGTTCGAACTATATTGCGTATTTTTTTTTTTGGAAGTTAAAAAACTTAAAAACCCTTTCTGCAACTGGCCGTTAGTCTATAATAATACTTATAGATGACCACTTCATTCGGGATTTTTTTTGCGATTACGATATGCCTAAGCAGATTGTAAAATGCGCAATTCTACGATATAACGACAACATACTCGTATATAACTGGGTTTGGTGTAAATGTTTCTAAAAAGTAGGTGTGCCGGCGAAGAATGATTGAGTCATAAAAATAATTTCAGTTTCAGAATAATGAGAGCATTGACATTGCGAAATCGTTTCACGGATTGCGAACCCGTCTGTCTTTGTCAATAATTAACACATACTCTGGTTTTACTTGAGTTTATATCATGCAATCTTAATTTTAATAATGATTATTACATTTATTATTATTCTAGAATCCTGTTTGAAGCCACTAATGTTTATATTGCTCGTAAATAGGTCTTACTTAATATCTTAAATGTACAGACGGCTGCATTTCAAGCTCTGCCCATAGGTAGTCTGTCATGCTAGCGTGCGTACGTCGTACACAGTGTACATGTTCCATCAATATAATACGAGTATAAAATAGCTTATATATTATGGAAACGTTAAAAACACATATGGCATTATCAATTATAATCACATATTATAATCCATCCATCAGCCTAGTTCGTCCACTGCTGGACATAAGCCTTTCCAGGACTTCGCCACTCGCAGGGGTCATCCTGGAAGAATTGCCCATACTCACACACGCTGGGCAGGCGGGTTGGTGAGCGCGGTGCCGGAACCCTCGCATTAGTGACGCCGCTGCCCGTCACCAGTCTGTTCCATATAAGGCCCGGCTATTAGGGATGGATATACCGCCATCCATCGGTCCCAGGCATGGTGGTCCTGCTGGTTTTTTGCCTGTGAGCTGTCCTCTTACTCTCCCCCGAATCACTTCGAGGGGGTCTCCAAGTAAGATGGTGGTACCTCCACAGTCGAGCCCGGCATTAGCTCTACCACCTATAATTCAATACTCTATAAATATATTTACTCTGGTTTTGATCTTGCTTTTAAACACATCTTCCCAGGCATGCGGCGACGAGTCCCTAGCCGCTAAGTTGGGCGCTCCCGTCCCATCCCCGACGGTACTCGGTCAAATATCCCCGTACTTCGTGTCCCGGTACGGCTTCGACAAGAGTTGTCGCGTTGTAGCCTTCACCGGGGACAACTGCTCCGCTGTCGCTGGTAAACTATTCTTTTTGCATTTTTACTCATTGTTTCAACAGCTGAGGGATTTGAATTCGAAGGGAACCATAATAGTATTTCGTGCTACTGTGACGTAATGTGAGCCATTGGGACACGACTGCTTGTTTAGTAGACTTGCACGAATGTGCCAATTGTATCGATTCGGCGCAACACGACTTAACTTATTTGACAGGACTAAACTTAATTTGAGCGTTCTGTCTTTTTCTTTTTGTATCCAAAAGACAAAGAAAGAACACTCAAAATAAGGTTAGTTCTGTCAAATAAGTTAAGTTGTGTTGCGCCGAATCGAAACCATTGTCTAATTATGACGACCATCAAAAACAATATCACGAAAAATGAGAAAGAGAATACTCGTCATGATACCCTGAGACCAATCAGAAGCGTGACAGTATAAAGAGGGCGTGGCTTAAGAAAAGTTACCGCTTGTGATTGGTTCTCAAGCGCTGTTACAATAAATAAGGCCAATCACAGCGCAGAATTGCGATGTTATTATGTAGTATTATAACATCAGTCAAACAATGTACGTACTTATAAAACCGCTTTTGATGTTGTTATTACCTTGTAGTATGGGAGTAGATAAAATATATTATAAGCGGGGATTTAAATTTTCATCTCAAAGGAAACTAGGGATAAAATTGAACTAAGTACTAATATGCAAGGTAGTAAGCCTTCCCGGATGGCGTAAACTGAGATACGTTAATATACTACAAAAAACCGGCCGAGTGCGAGTCCGTACCACCACACAATATGGGCACGGAACCCTAAAAATCTTAAGTATGGTAAATAATTCCACTTGCAGTTATAAGCCTGATGTTTTTACAGCACCATTGGGCCGTAGACCTCTGTAAGAGGTATCAGTTTCAACTTGATATCTCATACGGAGGCCGAGCAAAAAGGAGCCAAACAAACAGACAGATAATAAAGTGATCTTATAAGGGTTCCGTTTTTTCGTTTTGAGGTGCGGAACCGTAAACATACGCCCGACGCACCCTGTATTGTTGGACCAATACTCAACTAACGGATAAATAAATTTACTTCAACTGGTGGCTTTGGACGTGGCTTGTCAGAAACGAAACCATAGATTTAGAATGTACAAGATAAACAATGTAGTACAGAGCGACAAACGTATCTGTTCCGGTGGCGAAGACCGTCACACAGTCAATATAGAAGCCATTTTAGTTTGGCCCACCGGAACAGATAAGTTTGTGGCTCTGTAGATAAAATGATACCAATAAATAAATGCACATCACTATGACATTACTATTACATTTACAATTTTACTTAATATTTCGGCCAATTCTGCATATAACTACTAAATACAAATAAAAACTTTTTTTGGAGCGATTAATACGAGAAATTAGGCAAAATGTGGTTCAAAACATTCTAATGACAAAATCATATTTACCTGTGAAATGTGTAATTATTTGGGTTATTTCTCCTTTTCACATCAAAATTACATACTGCACAAGAAACCATGTCTAAACCAATCACTATTTATCAATTTAGTTACGTATTATTTAAATATTATTATAAAATCCGCTATCATACCTAATCAAGCGGAACGCTATGGCCTCTTACTCGAAAAAACATTGACATAGCTGTTCTTTGTTGCGCATCTCTTTCTCTCTTGCAAGATGTTCATAAAGGTAGTACAGTGGAGACCACATCAAGCTATACACTTGCAGTACGACATTAGCCCCTACAGAGAAGAATATAAGATAGGTACAAAGTCCAATGTGTCTTACTTGATGCGGTCTCCACTGTACATCTCTTACACGCTATGAACGTCTTTAAGCGCAGCGAATCCTATGTCTATGAACGAAACCTTGCCGCCAAGCGGCTCGTTGTGTTCCGAGATGACGTAAAGCCACGGGATAATGGACACAGACAGTTGTATCAGCAATTCGTCCGCTACTGATTTTCATCCATTTTGCAGAGGTCTAAATAATCACAAAAAACCAGTTGGACCACGGGTCTAGTAATGGGGCCATGGTCCAACTAAAATAATAGTTGGACAGCCACCCCTACCAAAGGTCCGTAGTCCAACCAGTTGGACTAAATAGTTGCACCACGACCCCTGAATGCTCTGGAAGGCTGATTAACGCTTCGTCTGCTTTCCATTTTCCATATTCTGGAATTTCCATTTCCATCAGGCGCAATAGTGGCCAGCTTAAGCCCATAGTACATCAAAAAATAAATATAAAAAGTGTTGATATGTCCAAGAAGTCTCATCATTTTATCTCAAGTGGAACACGCCATTAGAAAACATTTAGATAGATAAGATTTATTTGCCTGAGCACCCGTTTATCTTTAGTGTGAGATAAGATCTTATCTTTTGCCAGTACCTATGTAATTTGGCAGTGAGTAGATATACACTGATTTTGAGGACTACCTCAAGGTTACCTCATGGTACTGACATCCATCTTTACCTTTGGGTTCGCGGTTTTTATCCTAGTCCTTATCAACGATTTCCATCAGTTGCGGTAGATGCTAAGCGTTAGCCTATTATGCCGCACCTTTACATAACCGGCCAAGTGCGACTCGGAATCGCGCATGAAGGGTTCCGTACCATCCATCCATCCATCAGCCTAGTTCGTCCACTGCTGGACATAAGCCTTTCCAGGACTTTGCCACTCCTGGCGGTCATCCTGGAAGAATTGCCCATACTCACACACGCTGGGCAGGCGGGTTGGTGAGCGCGGTGCCGGAACCCTCGCACCAGTAACGCCGCTGCCCATCACCAGTCTGTTCCATATAAGACCCGGCTATTAGGGATGGATATACCGCCATCCATCGGTCCCAGGCATGGTGGGCCTCCTGGTTTTTGCCTGTGAGCTGTCCTCTTACTTTACTCCGAATTACTTCGAAAGTGTCTTCAAGTACGATGGTGGTACCTCCACAGTCGAGCCCGGCATCAGCTCTACCACCTGCTCTATCAGTCTATCATGTTCGAACATAAAATTAATTCTGTCTCATTCATTCGCCTACCAAATTTCATGACGTTCCGATGAACGACACTCGAGTTATCGTCGGACAAACATTCATACATACATACAAACGCCGGATTGTTCAACTAGAACTTCGCTCTTCGGAGAACTTCGCTCGCTTTACCGTTTTTTTTGACGGTGCGCTGAAATATCCAGCCTATATGGTACTGTGGTACCTAGTCTATAAATAAGCGAAAATTTCACGCAAATCCGTTTATCCATCACGGTATGCTTGAGTAACAAATATCAAAACTTTTGTGTGTATAAAATATTAGTGCGATTGATTATCAAATTTTCTCGTCACGAAATTGCGGCCCAAATATTGTTAGTTATTTAAGCTCAAAACCTGGCCAAATATGTTGTTAAGTTTCTTGTGTTAGTAAAATAAACCTTACTGCTATGACATTCTGATTTTTCCTGGCTCCTAAACCTTCACCAAACACTCCAATTTTCCAGGTCTCCGCCTCAAAGCAGGCTGGGTAGGGCTAAGCCTGGGCACAAGCGACACCCTCTTACTGGGGCTGTCTGAGGCCGCCGCGCCGCCCGCCGGGCACATCCTCGTGGGCCCAACGCCCGATGTGCCCTACATGGCGTTGTTGTGCTTCTCTAACGGCAGCCTGACCAGACAGAGCCAGAGGGACCGACTAGCCGGCCAGAGCTGGGAGGCCTTCAACGAGCTATTGAGAGCCACTGTCAGAGGAAACTTGGGGTATATGGGTGAGTGTTCGCTTATCTTTATTATTTTTGTACAAAGAAAAAAAACACAATGAATATACACAGAAGAGCTAAAAATACCGGGTGTAAACAGTCTGATACCTTAAAGACACAAAAAAAGAGTATAAGAAACAAAAACACCCTAAATCATTTTGGAATTTTGTTGATATAACAAGTCTTTTTAATCAAATAAAGTAGTGAAAAATGGAAAAGTTTTATCTGAAAAAGAAACTGCTGACGAGTTCAAATGCTATTTCCGCTCAGTATACGACAGTACTCCGCCACAATTGCGATGCGGTCGGTGGCGGCTGGAGGCGGGGCTTGCAGCTGGTAGACGCGCGCGCTGCCCTCATGCGTCTCAAACAAAAACATCAGTCGGGCCTGATGGAATCCCTGCGTTCATTGTCAAAGACTGTCATGGTGCTAGCACGGCCTTTGCATTATGTTTTTAATTTATGCCTCTCTTTGGCTACGTTCCCGGAAGTCGCAAATTCGCGATTCCAAAGGGTAAAGGGGGCCAAAAGCGAGTGATTATAGGACATTACCCAACATGCCAACATTTGCAAAGATATTTGAATCAGCCTTACATAGAATAATATTTATTGAGATAAAATCTGAAGAATAGATAGAATGACAGTATCGCTCAATAGTCAATACAACGACTACTATCTAGCTTGATAAAACTATGCTTAAATTTTATATAATTAATAATTTAATGTGGACTCCTTTGTTGAGTACAAGAAATTTTTGAATTTACCGAACGAAATGCTAAATATGTCCATTCTTGTTGAATGAAACAGATTATTGTGTTCACGACTTAACCTGGGCAGCAAACTGTGGTATCGCAAATTGGTTCTAAATCTCTTAACATGAAATGGTTTGTAGTTAATAATTCTCGCATTAGTTCTAGGAACTACTAAACTTATCTGAGCCAACAAGGTAGGGCAATTCACACGGCCTCTAAGAATCTTGTAAAGGAGAATTTGATCAGATATCCAACGGCGATTCTTGAGGGTTAAAATTTTAAAGTAGTGAAGTCTTTTTTGTACGAAGTTAGCGAGGAGGTCTTTTTTCTATGAACAGTAAGGAAAAATAAAAAACGTTTTTGAATCCTTTCAAGCCGATCAATATGGGTTTGATAATAAGGATTCCATATGCTAGAGCAGTATTCCAAAGTCGAACGAACCAGAGCGTTGTATAAAGTGTTTAAAGCTTTATTATTTTTGAATACCTTGCAATTTCTCCATATAAACCCCAGCAGCCTGTACGACTTTTTAACAATATTGTCAATATGATAGGTAAATGTCATCTGCCTATCGAACATAACTCCAAGGTCTCTGATTTTGTCAACTTCCTCTAAAACTACATTCTCTATGTTATATTGAAGCATACAACAATATTCATTAACGATGGTAGAGCGCATGTCGTGTGCATAAAGATTAAATAAGATACGACTCAAAACAGAGCCTTGGGGCAGTCCTTTCTAGACCTTTCCCGAAGTAGCTATTTGTCCATCGAGCCTTATATTAATTTTTATTAATTTTGCGATTTGCGATCGACAGGAAAATTACATATAAGAGAACTAATTTTGCTGCAATACTCCATTCCAGTGATTTTCTCTGAGTACTGAAATCTGGACCGAATCATAGGCGGCAGTGATGTCTAGAAAAGCAGCAACGAGTCTCTTTATAGGTTAGGCTCAAGCAAGCTTGGCAAGCTCAGGGTTTTGACAGTATTGGCGCAGTTTAGGCATTGCACTTGTACTGAGAATACAAACTGGAATGTAACGCGGTTGTTTGGGCTTCACATGATACCAAATACAGCCCCATGTTTGAGCGTATAACAAAACAAATTTGTCAGATTTTTGTGTAAGAAAATCTGTCCTTACTATCCCTTGATGATCATTTGATTATGTGGTTTAATTTAAAGTTTGCATTCTTTTTGCGCACTGTATTATAAAGAGATTTCTTTCAGCAAACTTTAAAAGGTATTAAGAGAAATTTTATTGAAATAAGTAAGCATAAGTGTGCTACAAAATATGTACAAACTAAAAGGAAAAAATCTACTAAAGTTGAATATTTAATTAGCTGGAGTGATTTGGCAGTTCGTCATACTGAGAAATGCTCTTTTTTACTGCTATACGAGTTCACATGGCAACTATTGTAACATTCAATATTTCGCGACAATGTGAAATGACTCTTGAAACATAGGAATTAAAAGCGCATTTCCCACTAACAGAAAAAGTCGGTTTACTCCAGCGTATTAAAATAGCAAATTCAATAAATAAACATACCCATCGTGCGATCGTATCCTATTTGAATGTATACATACTTAACATAATGCATATAAATATTTAACTTACCTAATTTGGCCGCCAATTATTACCTTGTTTTATAAGTTTGTTTACTTACTTATTTTACTTATTTGGTGTCCAATAAAGAGCGTTTGTTTTGTCTTGTCTAATTTACGACAACGAGAGTTAGTTCTCAAAAGGCTGATACTGTCGCGAATGCTACGCGGTAATGATATCCATTATCTTCTGTGAGACCGCGCCAGGTTTTGAGAAAAAAGTTGCAGTTAGGATTATTTTTGATATTTTATTATCTTTATTGGAAAACAAACAGCTTATTTTATTATTACATATGTAAGGTGTTCCCATTTTATTACAATGATTGTCGCCTCCTCGGCTAGCGAAAACTGCCTACAAATAGATCTATCATTAATGGGTGATTAATAAATAGATGTTCTGGCTGTTAGCACTTCGTACAATAAGTTTCAGGGACTGTTTCGTCAGTATGTGCCATGAGAGATAAATTTTCTCTCTCACAAGCTTGGCGCCCGCCCCCCGCGCGATTCCTTTTTTCGTCCATCATCCCCGCGTCCCTGTAACGTAGCGGGCGTAGAGTGACTCACCAGATTTGATTATAGATGAAATTAAGTTTTTTGATCAACTAGTAGTAGGTCCTGTCAGTAGATTCAATGCTCTATAGTTTGTATCGACAGCTGCTGTGTTAACTACAGTCAACATTTTTATTAAAAGTAGAATTAAATGAAGTTCGGAAATGGCACAGAGTTTAGATAGTAACTTGCACAGCTTCATCCCTTTCCTGAATTATCACATCCTACTATCTTATCCTACTTATATTATAAATGCGAAAGTTTGGATGGATGGGTGGATGTATGTTTGTTACTCCTCTTGGATGAATAATCGAAGTTACTTCTTCACGCCGTAACTACTGAACCGATAGGGGTGAAACTTTGCACAAATGTAGTTCTAGACCTGGAATAGGACATAAATAGGCTACTTTTTATTCCATCAATCAGTTCCAATGGGAACAAAAAAAAGTGTCGTTCAGAGACGCGGCTCGGCCTTCAGTCTCGCCAAACATACTATATTAGAGGATTAAATCAGTTATCAAAGACCGCCAAAGACACAGAAAACAAAAAATTGTGTCGATCAGAGAAGTGGCTCGGCCTTCGATCTCGCCAAAGATGGGAACGTATCTTGGTCTATCAGCAAAGACACTTTACTTGGGGATCAAATTAGAGATAATGAGAACCAAAAACACTTTAAATACTCCGAACCAGACCCAGGTCAACTACGTACAAACAAAATAATGGTCTGAAAAATATTTACAGATTCAATACCACCATACATAATATACTAAATCAACGCAGGCGAAGCCGCGGGTAAAAGCTAGTTCCATATATTTAAAAAATGATAAATATTACACTTGAGCGTGGCATCCAGTTAAGGGTCGATGTTCCGAGATTCGGGGGTTCGGGGTTATGGCTTTTTAAGACGGTAAAAATTCAAATTTCTGAACAAAATAAATACCACTTGTTACCTTACAAGATGAAGTGCAGGTTCATTCATTCATTCAAAAAATCACGGCAATAATGTATAGTAACTTCAAAAAAAAAAACAGGAATTTCAAGAAACTCTCTTGAATAGCATTGCAGCGCTACGGGTGTAACCTGAACTTGACATCCTGTTTTTTTTTTCTGAAGTTACTATACATTAGTGCCAAGATTTTTTTTAATGAACCTGTACTTCATCTTGTAAGGTAACAAGTGGTATTTATTTTGTTCAGAAATTAATATTTTACTATCTTCTTCTTCGTGTGGAAACTAAATTAAATCTTTCCAGTAAGTAGCTACTGTAATAGCTTTGTCATTAGCCTGCATTAGGTCTAAGTGAGTGCAGGAAGCCGGACACAGTGTGCACGACATGAGATGGTCTGTCGTTTGTGGAACACCGCATAGACAGTTTATGCTAGCATTTTCGGCGGAAATTCCCCAGCGTTTAAGGTTATCCTTGGACCTTCCGACACGAGCTCTAAGACGATTCAAGGATTTCCATACTAGCCATTTCTGATCGTGGCCCGGTGGGAGATGTTCTGCGGGTTTTCCCCAGTCAGGGCTTAGATATGGCTGAGGCACTTGATCCCAAAGAGACAGCCTGGTCTTAGTAGGCGTCAAAAACAGGGCATTGGTCATAGCCAAGAAACTTCGTCTGGATTTAAGACGAAGTTTAACTGGAGTATATTGGAAAAGCGGGTGCCGAGAGTCTACCTCTTGCTTGCACTTCTCGATCATAGCGGCAGTCTCTCGTCGAACGGGCGGTGGAGCAATGCCTGCCAAACGGTACAACATATCCGTGGGAGTAGGCTTAAGGCAGCCCGTTATTAAACGGCATGTCTCATGTAGCGCCACATCCACCTCTCTGGAATGGGCAGAGTTTCTCCAAACTGGGGCTGCGTATTCCGCTATCTTAAAAAGCCATAACCCCGAACCCTGTTTTGCCTAATCTCGGAACTCCGACTCTTAAGACAAGTGATACTATGATGCAATAAGGCGTGCTTTCGCTTTATATTTTAGTCGCATCTGGCTTAAATACTAAACAATAATCTCTCGCAGGTATCTACTATGACACAGCGGAGATAGTCCCGCGCGCGCCGACCACCCGACGACTCTACGACGGTACCGGACGACTCATTGAGAAGGCGGCGCCGCAGTTCGAAGCTCGCGCCCTGTTGGAGACTCAAGCGGTGGCCAGAAGGGCGCATGCTGAGGATATGGGCTTCCAGTTAGGTTATTACATACACATATACAATACACCCTGACCACTGACATATACAATATGACAATATACAACGTGTAACAGAAAGGTGTAACCATATTTGAAGAGCTTGTTCAATCAATGATATAGAACAACTTTTACTATGGAACAAATCCTGTATCTCGAAAAAAAAAATTACTGTTTCATAGAAAAATGCAATGCCGCTCGGCCAAAATGTATGGAAGGGTGGATTTTTTTTTTTTGAGATTTCGGTGTTGTCTCCATAGTAAAAGCTGTACTATATCATTGACTGGTGGTCCGATCAGCTGACTCAGTTTGTATGGACAAGTGAAGAAAAAGTTCGCGCAAAAAAAAGTACTTTTCAGTGGAATGTGATGTATTAACGATACTGAATCACCTCCTAAATTACTTTCCATTTAAATTGAAAGACCATATATACAATGTGACTTTTTGATCATCGTCCAAATTCATACTGGTGGCTTGGTAAGTGATCAGTATCATGCATCAGTAACAATTTTGGTGAAATTCGTAAAATGAAATTTCGACTCCCCATAGTGATCCACTCGGGACTGGAACTGAATTTATATGGGAAGCCGAAATTTCATTTAACGATTTTCTCAAAAATTGTTACTGATCCAAGATACTGATCACTTATCAAGCCTCCAGTATGAATTTGGACGATGATCAAAAAGTCACCTTGTACCACTGACCTCAATACTACCTATATTGCCACTGGACTGGGTGTCCGGTACAAATGACAGCTGCGCCAATTTGAAGCGCCACCGGCGAAGTTCCATACTGAAACTATTTTTGCCGTTTATTGTAAAAAGCGTCTTCTGATCAGAGATTCTCGCGGATTTTGATTGACATGACATCACCGCCGACATTGTTAAAACTTCGAGCTGCCTACAGCGCCAAAATGACGTATTAGATCAATAAATGATTTGATAGCAATCTGTCCAGTGGTAATAGTACAGAGATCAGTGGTATACAATCGTGCCTCTTTCCCAGAAGGATAGACGAAGACACCGTAGAAAGCCTTTTCTTTCAACTGGCAATTTTTGTTTCATCCATTCATTGGAAGTTTAAGAACTTAAAAACAGTCTTGTCGAGTAAGCGCCCTATTTGTCTTTTCTCCGCCATCGATTTTACCTCTCTGTATGACACGACCTTAACTTTTACGTTTAGGCTTTCCTCTTTTCCCATCCATATGATGTCGTTGTTTTATATGGTTTTGAATATGAATAGCATATATAGTACTATCTGGAATGCGTTGCCGCTCAAATTCGAGCCTTTTTGTTTAGGCGGTAATGTTGATATTAACATAAAATGTTTTGTTGTTTATGCGTTTCGTTGTGCACTGCTAATTAGCGGTCGAACTTAACAATTGATAACAATGCCATTCATTGGAAGATAAGTTCTTATTTCGATTCCGATATTTAAAAAAAATCTGCTGTAGACGTTAGTCATTATGAAAACCTGTTCTTTGTTTTCTTTTCGGTCCAGCTTATTCTTTAATTTCTCTTCCATAATACAATACAATACAGGTCCCGGCAGTAAATAATGCACATCGTATCGTAGCGTCATCTCTGTCACATGAAGCACTAATACTCCGGTAACAGAGACGGCGCTCTACGAAGCGAAGTGCATTATTTAGGTATTACCGGGACTTGTATGTTTATTTGCTTTTTTTTCATCCAGCACATCTCAAATGCTTCTAACAGTTATCTTTTTAGGGTTCGGGTAACCAACGGGACCCTATTACAAAGACTCCGCTGTCCGTCTGTCACCAGGCTGTATCTCAAGAACCGTGATAGTTAGACAGTTGAAATTTTCACAGATGATGTATTTCTGTTGCCGCTATACCAACAAATACTAAAAAACAGAATAAAATAAATATTTAAGGGGGCTCCTATACGACAGACATGTTTTTTTGCCGTTTTTATAGATGATGGTACGGAACCCTTCGTGCGCGAGTCCGACTCGCACATGGCCGGTTTTTTTTTGTTAATTTCTACGTTGTGTACGTTCATTTATTTAAAGAAGTGTCATTCTTCAGGTAAATCGTCTCGTCTGATAGCGACAGGTGGGGCTTCGGTCAACAAAGAATTGTTGCAGATATTCGCCGACGTTTTCAACACTCCCGTCTACGTCCAAGTGAGTATACGACACAAGATCGGCCTTAATAAAGATTATATTATAGTATATAAATAATTATATTGTAAAAATTAAAGACAAGACATTTCTTGTTCTTCGAAGTGGCGGAGTAAGGCATGTAATTATTTGATTAACGTATTTGCACATACATTATTTTCATCTTTATTGTATACTGTTTTCATCTCTATTGCCCGTTGCTTCGCCCGCGTCGATTTTTATGACTAATTTTATATTTTGTGGCAGATGTCAAAAGTGACTGATGTCAAAAGTTTCCAAGTATTTTTCCTGCTACCGTCCAAGACAATTAAGCCAATGAGCCAACCAATAAATTGCCTCTATCAAAATGAAAAAAAGTCTTTGCCATTAGCTTGATTGTGATAGTTATTATTTGGTTCAATTGTTTTTTATGATAGAATTGACGTGTAATTTAAAACAGATTTAATTTTAATTTTTTTGCTGCCAAAACTTGAATTTTTCCAATGTAATTAAGCTTCTGTTCCTAAAACTTAAGGACTAATGCGCAATTAAGAAAATTTGGTTTTGACAGCACTTAAACCACTGACCTGTATAATATTGTAAGATGTCTAACTAAAATTCAAGCCATCAGAATCTGCTTTATTGCATTAATTCGATATCAGTTAGGGTGATTATTTCAATTTGTTCGATTTCATTTTTCCCGGTTTAAGGAACCGTAGTGCACTTCGTTATATCGTCACGACATGAATCCTCGAGGGGGTGTCAGAGATGTTCCCAAGCGCGAACTAGTTAAATACTAGATGTTGCTGCTTTTAATCAATTATCAATTTATACAATCTGAGAAAACATGGAAAAATCTCACCACTTTATCACCTCATCTTCGGCTTGCCTTTATTGGCCTGCTGGAGTGAATAATGACGAGATTAAATTCAAACTTTGACCAATCAGCTTCGTCTTCTTCTTGGTGGGCTCGGTTTCCGCACCTAGTCTCTTACTTAGACCTTTGTGCGTGGAAAGTGTGGAACCGGCTATTCTAGCCAGCCCAGCTCTCGCCAGAATCCCAAGAGCACGCCACAGGCAGTGGCGTAGCTAGGTAGGCAAAGGCCCCGGTGCATAGAGAAAAAATCGGCCCCTCACCCCCTCTTTCACGGTAGCTTCAACTTATATTGGCTTTCAAAATTATAGATAGGAATAAAAATAGGATACAGGATACAGTGAGTTGAACTTATCATTAGTAGGTTTAACCCATACGTCATCTCTATGAGGGGTAAAATCTCTGTGTTTATATAAAAAAGAAAATGGGAATAAATAAGCAACGACGCATTATAAACTCTTTATTATACAGATGAGATCAATAGATGACAAAGAAAAACGATTTTTAACAGAGTTCCCTGTCCAATTCACAACCTCTTGCGCGCTTTAATTTTTGCGAATTCGTCTATAACTTCACTTAAATCCAAGTTTGATGCCGCCTTATTTTCTATTGCAATTAACGATAAGTGTCGAAGGCGATCTTGTCCAATGCTGTTTCTTAAATAATTTTTTATAATCTTCAGTTTACTGAAAGATCTTTCTGCTGCCGCGGAAGTAACAGGAATTGTATGAAACAGTAGCATTGCTGTATACACTTCAGTAAGGTCACATTCGAGCACGCCAAATTTCGTTATAATTTCTCTGCAAAGTTGCCGAATGGACCACGTCTCCGTCAATTGAGGAAGGACCAGATGGTAAACATTAAGAAATTGGAGCGAAAAAGTGGGTCCAATTATATCGGAATATTTCATCTGAAACTGATCACATTTCGCGAGTAAAATCGTTTCATTCATGCTAAGCAAATTTTTTGGAATCAAAAAGTCGAACGTTTTACAAACTGCACTCATACCAGAAAAACGCGCATCTAACTGATTGATTATTATGTCGAGTACATTGTTGAAAATGGTTACTCTGAAGACTTCTTCCTGATTTTGGAATCGGTGATCAGAAGCCAATTCCTCGAAATGCTTTTTAGTTTTTCTTCGTCGCTTTTCTGGAAAGGTAGGATCGATATCGTATTTTTTCGCGGTTTCGGTGGCCTTGGATTTGAAGGATTTGAAGTCATTCCTGTACTCTTTTAATTTATTCGTTGTTTCGTCCAAAGCCTTACTCGCCTCGTCCAAAACGATATCACGTTTTTGCAAAATTTTGGAAACATAATTGATCCTGTTCAACACGCTGTGCATGAATTCGCAAAGGAATACAAACTCAAAATTCAGCATTTTTAATTTTATAACCTCTGCTTCACTACGTTCGTCTTTACTTGAACTCTTCAGCGTCATTTCAGACAATGCTTCAATAATATCGAAAAAACGAACTTTGACTGCAGCTATTGAGTTAACCCTGCTCGACCATCTTGTTGGATTCAATTTTTTCAAAGTGATTTCTGATTCGCCAGTAAATTTTGATAAGAGGTCCCAGCGATTAATGCTGTTTCCAAAGAAGTTGAACAAGTCTTGTATAATTGCAAAGAACTTCTGAATTTCGATAGAACCTCTGATTGTTGATTTTCACTTAAAATCATTAAATAAAAAAAATAA
Organism: Ypsolopha sequella; assembly: GCA_934047225.1. Taxonomy (NCBI): domain Eukaryota; kingdom Metazoa; phylum Arthropoda; class Insecta; order Lepidoptera; family Ypsolophidae; genus Ypsolopha; species Ypsolopha sequella. Next base: position 26,494,875 of record OW203990.1, on the reverse strand, counting down.
AAAATCTTGTGAGCAGGGTCGAGGTTTTCTAGCTTCAGGAGCTGGCGAATTGGCTGACCCGCTCTTTTCAAAGCTTAGGTTGGAGGGCCCCCTGAGCTCCAGGGCCCTGGTGCACTGCACCAGCTGGCCCTATGATAGCTACGCCACTGGCCACAGGACTGGCGAAGCGTCCCCGGATCACCGAGGATCTTAGCCCGTTGTGTACTGACGCCTACGCGTATAGTCTATCGTCACGTGGGTCGGCTTTTCTTCGGTCTCCATACAAGCTCTGCATAGAGGACTGTCCGTCAGACCTATATTATAGAAATGTCTGTTGAGGTTACTATGTCCCGTAATTAGCCCTACCATCATGCGAAGGTTCAGTCTATTGAGACGAAGTAGTTTCTTTGTCAGGCGACGGTCCACTCAGCTAATAGGACCAATCAGCTATAAGGTCCACTTTAGTTGTAACTTGTAATTGTTGCAGAACGAACACGCGAACGCTGCGTTGTTGGGGGCGGCGATACGGGCGGCTGAAGTGTGGAGCGCTCAGACTGGATCTCTGTTACCAGGTAGTATGTCGTGTGACCGAAATAAAAAAAAGACTTTCTATACGTGCGTTTACTTTGAGCTTGGTACGACAAGATCGCTCGCTAATTAAACTATACTCAACAAACATCGACACTCCTGGCGCCATCTATAATCCTATAAACGAAGCTCGATACAAAAAGGTTACAAGTTATCTGATAGATGACGCTGTGCTTAACACAGGTTACACAGGCAATAAAGCCGATTCTGAAGGCTTTAATTTTAGTTTTAGTGCTGTCAAGACTTAAATTTTTCCAAAGTAATTTAGCTTCTGTTCTTAACACTTATTAACTATTTTGCAATGATGAAAATTTAGTTTTGACAGCACTAAAACTAAAATTAAAGCCTTCAGAATCGGCTACATTGTCGACATTACCCAGGCAAAGTCAGCCATGCATACTAAGTTAACCTTATCTTTGCATTGACACCATCTTCCGCAGGTAACCCATCTAACCCAAAAAGTGTGCTCGTCGAATATTGCTTGAAAAATTCTGGCAATGCCAATGTTAACAAGAATATAAGGTGACATTTATTTATGCAGCCAAATTCATACTGAAGACGCGGTAAGTTGTCGGTGTCCAGGTTGGATGACCCTTTTTGGGAAATTCCAAAATATTTTTTCCCTCATCCCTAAAAACGCAAGCCCAGCCCCGAGTCGAAACTATTGAAGTACAAAAGTTTATTTTTAAAATTTCGTGGTACTGAGCCCTTACCAAGTCTCCAGTACGAGTTTCACTGTAGAAATAAATGTTGCCTTGTATATAGTTTATTCCGCTTGGGAAACTCTTTCAGCTTGTAATATAAATAACAATATTGTTCCCCAGGGTCTGAACCGACGGTGTCACCGGTGGCGACCCCCTTCCCCGACGCAGCGACCATATACTCCCCCATGTTGCAAAGATACAGGACTCTCCTCGCTGATCTACCCAAGTTGGGGTAGAGAACTCGACAATTTACACTTTTAGATCACTTATTTACAGTGCTCCCAAAGTAATAATGCGCATACAAATCTTCGCCACTGTTCGGTTAAGTTCGTATTTCCTTACACTTTCTATACAATGAATACGGTCACGTGGTACGTCCGCTCGGCTACAGATTTCTATGCGCATGATTACTTTGTGAGTACTGTATACTGTTTATAGTTCTTACAATGCACGATGACCAATCTACTCTACTTGTAAAGTATGTACCGAGCTTACCCTACACACACACATTTGCATGCTTTATATTGATAAGTTATACTATAATGAAAATGGCATCAGTTTTGGGAGAGTGATAATGACGATATGATGACTGTACGGGAGAGAGGGGAGGGGGGAAAATCGTAAAAAAATCGATGTCGTAATATATGGACGGCCTCAAAGCAAAATATTCATGTGGATTGCAAGAACTACACGAATGGATGACTTAGTGAGAGGTTTTAACAATATTTTAGCTTTACATTTGTATCAGCACTGCCAATCGAGTCTGTAAATCACAAGAGCTTAAAGTATATTTATTTAATTTCACAACATTCCACTCGATGCATTGTTTTTATATCCATTTTTTGTGAGGGACTTTTAAATTTATTTAATTTTACAACATTCCACTCAATGCATTGTTTTTATATCCATTTCTTGTGAGGGACTTTTAAATTTATTTAATTTTACATCATTCCACTCAATGCATTGTTTTTATATCCATTTTTTGTGAGGGAATTTTAAATTTATTTAATTTTACAACATTCCACTCAATGCATTGTTTTTATATCCATTTTTTGCGAGGGAATTTTAAATTTATTTAATTTTACAATTTTCCACTCGATGCATTTGTTTTTAATATCCATTTTTTGTGAGGGACTTTTAAATTAATTTAATTTTACAACATTCCACTCAATGCATTTGTTTTTAATATCCATTTTTTGCGAGGGACTTTTAAATTACTTTAATTTTACAACATTCCACTCAATGCATTTGTTTTTAACATCCATTTTTTGTGAGGGACTTTTAAATTACTTTAACTTTACAACATTCCACTCAATGCATTTGTTTTTAATATCCATTTTTTGTGAGGGACTTTTAAATTAATTTAACTTTACAACATTCCACTCAATGCATTTGTTTTTAATATTACCATTTTTTGTGAGGAACGTTTAACAACTAATCTTAGTTAAGTAAGCTTAATTTAGACAAGGTCTTGTAAGCTATGGTTTAACCGTACATTCCTAATTTTATGTGATTCTCATATTTACATTTATAGGTGATTTATTTACTGTTTTTGTCGTCTTTTGTATTTATTTTTTATTGTTAACTGTTTATATTTTTACCTTTTGCAAAACATATCACATTCGAATCTAATGGTGCTCTGCAAATTTCTAGAAAAGTATATTCCAAATTGAAACTGCTGTGATTATTTTAATTGAAAATGAATTCATTCCATTTCTTTACATAATCACACGTAAAAATGCATTTTATTGTATTATAATATTTAATATAATAATGTGTCAAATATATTTTATCAGCTGTTACTCAAACGCTTTGTTAAACTTTTACACGTTTTCTAATAAAATGTTATACTTGATAACTACGTTTTGACTTATTTCCTAGTAAACACAGAAACGAACATTTTAGTCTGAATAAAATTCTTATTACATTCCTTCATCAAACATGTCCAAGAACCACAGCACCGATAAATGTGCTAAAATAACATCTACAACCTTGTGATAAGGTCTACTTCTTCCTCCCACCTCTCTCCTTGACCTGTAGATGTAAGAGGGCTCCAGGCGGCACGTTATAGTAGGCCAAAGTGTTCGTGTCCTTGAAGAATAGACCCTGGAACATGAGGGACACTTTAGAATGTTGATCGACTCGCGTTAATGGCGCTTACAACATTGCTGAACTTAATTAACAAATACCGTACTACAGTACCACCACTTTTATAAGTTACAACGATGCGATGTGACTGCGCAGAACAGACATGACGCGACCAAATCAGTTGTGGGCGTGGCCAAATATCATGCTGTTTCATTTCGCTATAAGGTGCACGCTCCATGAAACTTGCGAGGACAATACAATCGTGCCGATTTCGTCGCGGGAGCAAAATTGAAAACTTAGGCAGGAGAAACCTTTTGGCAAGACGAAACGTTTTCAAACATGATTTTCGGTTATTATTAATCTATATAGCACTTTCTATGTTTGATCCGTATTAATTTTTTTCAATTTTATTTAAAACAATGAAAGGCTAAATGCGGCTATACTTTTGGTTAAAAAAACCGTTAAATGTACGTATTTTAGGGGTTTGTTATCAAGATATTACTCAAATATCACGATTTTAAACATAAATCTGGACAATGTTAAAGGACTCTGCCCTAAAATATTACAATAATATTCCATAGCCACCCCACAATGTGGTGACAGCGTTCGTATGGAGGTTTGCACGTGATGAAGCCTCTTAAGGCTTGAAATGTCGTGAATGCAGACACCCATCAACACGGGGACTAACTTCAGCCATTTAAGAGATACAGGCCGTCAAAGTACTGACATTAAAAAAAAATTGTTGAGGCCCTCTGGTCCAACCAGTGGTCTGGTCTGTACCACCTTCCGTTCCGAAGATATGGCCGAAATAATCATTTTTTTTCAGGACATCCCTAGTGTCAAAGTCAAAAAGTACATCCCTAGTAGCGGGGGACGCTAGAATGTCAATTTTTCCCATCCCTTGCGTCAAAGTATAAAAAAATGTCAAAGTACATCCCTAGTGGCGAGGGACATCCCTGGAACTGCGCACGCGAGCGAGAAGCGCTAGAATTTCAATTTTTACCATCCCTAGTGTCAAAGTAAAAAAAATGTCAGTGGCGGGGGAACGTCTGAACGTTTGTCTATGACAAACTAGACATCAATCAGAAACAAATTTAAAAGCACAAATATTTTTGAAAGCGACGGATTTCGCAATAAAAACATAATCATAAGTAATGGTATTTCTTACCTCGTAATGCAACTTCTGCTTGGCTTGCGGCATGTTCGTAGACCTGTGCAGCATATTCTTGAGCTCGGCGACGGTCATGGACAACGGGACACTGAGCGGCAGCATCCTGCCGTCGAGTCGCCACTCGGAGCGCTCCGGCGCCGATGGGAGCGCCACCTGCAACGGCGCTGCGCCCGGGTGCCGCGCCAGCCACGAACGCTCCGGCTCCAACGCGTCCTCTGTCCTAACCCTCTTAGCCGCTGGACCCTCGTCCTCCTCGATCCCCGGAGGAGCCACAGGCGGCGCCGCGGCCACCGGCGTCGGAAAGCCGAACGTCGGCGCTCCCACCGGCGTAGGGATCAACGCAGGCCGCGGAGCCATCGGTGGAATCACCATCAGTGGAGGTATAGGTTGCAGCAGCACGGGGGGAGGCGCTGGAGCGACGGGGCGTGGCGGTGCCGGCGGCGGCTGCGGACGTGACTGCGACCCACGGGACGGCCCCTGGTTCCCTCCCACCGGCTTCGGACCGATTTTTTCCTTCTCCTCATCGGGAAGCAAGCCCTTGATCTTATGGATTTGCTGAATCTGGTCTTCCAGAGTGATGTGCGCCCGAGCGGCTCTCGTGGCGGCCTCGACACTCGACGTGTGGCCGTCCCAGGTGACGCGGTCGTCCCGCTTCCTCTCCTCCTCACCGATCTTCTTACCGATGGCGGTTTCCTCGTCACCGACACCGAAGATGTCGGTACGTCGCTCGGCGAGCTGTTTGAGAGAAGCCTCGATAGCGGCGCCGGGGGCGAGCGCCTCGTCGCGGTCGGTGCGCTCGGCGGCGGTGCGGTCGCGCTGCTCCAACCAGCGCGGGTCGAGCAGACCGATGCGGACGTGATCGGCGACCTTGTTGGCGGGGATCTTCTCTCCAGTGATGGGTGATACGAGCCACTCCTCGCTGGTGGGGGCTGGCTGTGGTCGAGCACGCTTGGGGTCGTATTTCTTGATGACGACGCGGTCGGCACGTGGCGGCAGGGGTGCCTGCTCCTCGCCCGGCGCGACTTCGCTGCGCCGCTCGGGAGGACCCTCGTCTTCGGACGACGAGCTCTCCTCCTCCATATCTTGGACCCTGGTGTCAGCTGCATCATTACGTTGTTGCTGCGTACGATCCTCCATGGTCGCCAGCTCGTCGTCGGACTCCGATTCGGACTCGGACTCGAGCTGCATCTCTGTGTCGTCATCGTCTTGGTTTTGGTTGAAATCTTCACCTCTCTCTTGAGCTAGGACCCTGGCACCGACTTCTAATGGAGTCGTTGGCGGCGGGAAGTCACCCGGCTCGCCGGCCGGGTAGTCGACGGTCTCCACGACGACAAAGTCGTGCCAATCGATGGAGGCATAAGCGAGCCTCTCCTTCTCGATTCTCGCCTCGTCTTGAGCCTTCCTGCGAGCTTGGTGCGCGTGCCAGGCGGCGCGACTCTTCGCCTGATCCAGGACTCCGTTACGTACTTCTGCGCTTAACTTCGCCACCAACTCTTTCGGCGGCAGAAGAACTTTCGTGTACTGTTCCAGAAGCCTTGTAAAATATTGGAAGAGAGAGTGTTGAGGTCGAAGGAAGTCAAACTGATGGTTGCGTTCCTCCTTCTTCATTAGGTCTGTGAGGAACTGTCTGCCGTTCCTGGCGACGAACTGAGCTGTTAACTTGACGATGTCGAGCTCGAGGGCCGAGATGGACGGCGGGTCGGCGATGAACTCGAAGTCTGGTGGGGGGTCGCGCGGAGGCGGAGGCTCGATGGCGACAGCGGCCTTGAGGAGTTCTTGCTGCCTCGCGGCGGTGGCAGCGGTGACCCCCAAGCGAACCTGCGGCGGGGCTAAGGCTGGAGCCGGCGGGCCCGTATCTGATGAAGACACAATTGATTATTTTGACTAATGAGAGCTATCTTTGTGGAAAGAAGCCAGCAAGGGACTGACTTATTGTCTGTCACAAATGAGTTATCTCAATGTAGTTATAGTTTGCTTGGCTTTTCAAGCACCCTTTCCGGGGTGTCTTTACTCCCCAAATTAATTTTTAATTGCGATGAAATCGAAGATTGGCCCAAATGTTTGTCCATGGCTAATGTCTTGGCAAATTTTGGAACAGGTGGACAGACATACCTGAGGCTTATGAAAGTTAATATTTTTAATGATAAAAAAAGAACCTGGAATAAAATTTAAATAAACAGTTACCTCTTCCTTCTCTAATCTCCTTGACCTTATGTTGGTAATACGCATGGTATGGGTCTCCAGAGTTCAGGAAGTTGAACTTAGGGTTACCGAGTTCATTCTGTCGAATACGAGCCTCAAATTCTGGTCCATTACGGGCAACGAAGCTGGCAGTCTTGTCAACAATGTCTGAACTAGGTGATTAAGGAAATGAATCTGAAATAGTAACTGAAATGAACCTTCACAAAAAAATGTCTAATGTAAGATCTGTCTCGCTATACACTGTAACTTGGGAGGGATTGGTTGGATTGTAATACATTTTGACCTCAGGAACAGGCCATCGTATATACAGAATGTTAATCAGTATATCTAAGGGCTTCTGAGAAAAAGTTGGTAACACTAATGTCTGATACTATGCAACTGCCTATGTAAGGTTTCCCATAACGTCATGCTGGAACATGAAGAGTCAGTTGGGAGGTATGGTTTCATCATGAGGGAGGTAACAAATAATTAATAGTAATAAAATCTATGAAAATCAAATGAAGCCCCCAGCTAAGTGCGGGTTCACTATAATACTATTTTGCAAATTTACAATTTTTTGAACATGTTTAATTTTAGTTTACTTTCCAGAACTTTAATTCACATCCACGAACAATGGCCTATCATCAGCTCAAGTGAAATTAGTTAGTTAGTTGTGTCATAGTCTATCAGATAAGGCAGCTATATTTGGAGTAAGAAGTCTAAAATATGATTTCCTAAGTGTATAGCAATTAGCAAAATAATCAAATTATGAGCAATTTTTCCAAACAAACATTTATTGCAAGCTTTGCACCGAGCGTAATTGGAGTAGTCAGTGATGGTATCTAGGTTGAAGCCACTCTGGGAGGTTCCTATATTGCAAAATCTGAATTGAGGTTATGTTTACAACAATATTGGATCAGAAGTTGACAAGAAACCATAGTTTTTAAAAGGATACTCCTGACTTCTGGGGGTGGATAGATGATGCCGATGACCGGCGGTGGAGGCGCCTGGGGCTCCTCGGGGCCCCCGTCTAGTTGCTGCCCAGGCGGGGGCATAACGTCGATAGAAGGCATTCTCACTTTTTGTGTAGCAACGAAATGTATTCGTTGTTAATTAAATTAAACTTCTGCAGTAAAACTTGTGATAAATCAATGTTACAATGGAAAAATGATCGATTTAGAGTTTAGTTAGAGCCAACAAAACGAAAATTACGAAAACGAAAATACAAGATACAACATTTTTTTTTTTTATATTTTATCGGCTCTGGATTCAAAGCTGTTTTAGCTGGCTTCTTTAAACTTGGTACCACAAATTATAGAGGGATACTACGTATCAGATAGCCCTCTCGCCTGTAGTTAACCTCAGACACGTCTTCTGCCTCCTGATTGGCTGGGGGAAAACGATATATCACTTTTTTTATTATTCACATCTTATTGTGTAGGCCAAGACACCAACTCTAAACAGCCATATTAAAAAAAAAAGCAGGGAGGCAGACCTTTCGTTTTTCATAGGACTAAAATTGCACAAAAGTTGGAAAACCTTACGATTTTTCCTACTTTTGTGCATTTTAGTCCTTAAATGAAACAAAATTAGATACGAAATAAAACAAATCTATCTATTTTATTACCTTTTTAATTTCTTAATTTTATATTTAAGTAAAGCTTTTGCTTGCATATGCTGCAAGTTTTTGACATTTTCCAAACGAAATACATCTGCGCCTCTTAATATTTTGTTAATGAATGACATTATACCAGCTAAAATTTGCCAGTCTGACTGTTATTTCCAATGATTTTGATGTTGAGGGTTCTGAAAATAATTGAAAATTGTTAATAAATTATAATTTATTTATTTACACACGCAACAATAATACACAAAAGATAACAAATAAACCACAAGAAATGAAAAAATATTCAAAAAAACAAAAACCTGACGGCATGAAAAATTGTGAACTTGAAATTTTCGAACTTAATAAATGAACTGAAACGATAGAAACAAGTAAAAATCAAATATTTAATTATAATATTAATCAATAAACTATATCATCAGGGAACAGTGCAAATGGGGAGTTCGGGTGAGTGCTCTTAATTAAGAAACATGCACATGAAAAAACCTACATGATAAATATAATAATGCTATATAATATGGTATAAAGATTTTAAATATAATAGGTCAATTTAACTATACCTGAATATCGATAATCGTGTTGAAAACTTGTAACACCTTTTTGGTTCTTCATAATTGGAGGAGTTTCAATAGAAGTCACACTCGGTTCAAACTGAGCAGGCTCAAGTGCTTATAATGGTGTGTGATCTAAAAATTATAAAAATTCTTAACATCTTCAGTTCAGCCAGCACTATAATATAAACAAGGTGGCTTAGCTCACATAAATTAATGTATATAATTTTTTATTTTTTATATTATATGTCAAATATCTATTGTTACAATTCGACTGACGACGACCACAAGTGGGTCGAAATATATATCGATTACAAGTTATACTTTTTTATTTATATTCATAATTTATTTTAAAATAATTTAAAGCTAAAAAGGCTTCAAAATAATATTTATTCAAATGTATATAATAATAATTCATAAGCCGCATAAGTCCGTCTTCACCCATACCATTGCAGAACAGGGAACGGAGGTAAGCTTATTTTGTACAGAGAGTGTAAGGGAGAATGAGAGATACATACTCTCTCAAAAGCCTGCTACTGCTCCCCATGCAATACTTTATCCCTATATGTGCATATTCACCAATCGCTGTGATACTTAACACAATTACAATTTCAATACAAAATGCCTGGATTAGTTAATCCACTGTCACTGTATAACAAGATTAGCACCAACAACAATTACTCTGACCAAAATAAATGTAAGTAGGTAGGTATGTACCTGTTGAAGTTCCCATGGTATGAATAGTTTTTTTTTTGTGGAGGTTGTTCATGATTTAACGCGGCATATGAATGTTCATTGTGCCTCTTCCTGGCATAGCTATGATCAGCTGTTGGATAATAATTCTCTGTGGACATATAAAGATAACAATGAATATTAGTGTTAAAATGAGATACCTATTAATACTACACATAATAAGTAGGTAGCAAGTTTATTCTTACTAGTCATTCTTACCAGAATGAACTGGTTGGCTGGTTGATGGACTGGTTATTTCTTTAGCAGTAAATAATGCTGTGTAAGCATCGTCCAAAAGACGTGATTTCCATTTGTCTTTTGAGTCTTCTCTCAGAATTTGGGAATTTATGCAATTTAACGTCCTTTCGTGTATTATTGCATCCCGGCACACAACACTTATCATAACGCATTCCTACAATCACAATGTCACAGAGAAACAGTAAGTATTTAATGTAAATGGCACGAAAAAATATTTTTACGCCAATTTCTCGATATTCTCAACGACAACAAACAAACAAAATGGCGTCTTGATCTAGAGGAGAAGGCCGGGGTAGGAGAGGAGAGGAGGGGGAGAAATGTCATGTATCATTTTCCCAAAAAAAAAAAAAGTCAAAATACGTGTCCGAAATATTTTGTTCCTTGATTAGGGCCCGTGCTTTGTACTAAGACTACATACTTGTACAGTGGAGACCGCATCAAGTAAGACACATTGAACTTTGTACCTATCTTATCTCTGTAGGGGCTAATGTCATACTGCAAGTGCATAGCTTGATGTGGTCTCCACTGTACCTAGTAAGTACTTGTACTACTGAGTACATACTTGTACTTAGTACATATTAATTCCATGGTCTCAGCACATTAGTTCGTCCTTTTGAGCCCGTAGTTATTATTATTACCTAGGTGGTATTGTTTTGTCTGAGGTTTTTTTACTTAATTTTTTTTTTATCCCTGTCACTTTCACCGTAGACTCCATAGACATAGGATACATTTTCCCTATAATTGAAACTTTTATTATAAAGGTTTACCGTATTTTTATTTTTTATCTGTCTACCTTATTTTTAGAGTAGCAACACCGTAATTTTGACAGAGGTATGGAGACTGTATCCTCAGAATAAGGAATACAAATAGAAGCCTGACTAAAATAAGAACTGGGCATTAGCCATTGTACTCATCTAACGTAAATTACTCCTGTGTGCGAGTGAATGAAACGACGGACCGCACTTACTTTATATTTTTTCCTGGTGTGTCACTAGATTGAACCAAACAAATGTCAGATGGATGTAATTTGGATGTATTTTAAAAATTATAATACCATCAAATTAAATATGTCTCATCATTGTATCGTTGTGTTGTAATATCGTACGTTGCGTGCATCACATCTTAATTTGGTGGCATCGAAATGTCTATTGCATTTTGCGAAAGTTTACAGCTTCACCGAGAGAAATTAAATATTTTGGTGCTCTTCCTCTCAAAATTCGTGAAAGTGTGATTTATTATTGTTTGTGTTGATTGTTTTTTTAACACTGTAATAAAATGTCTTGTGCGATTGAAGGCTGTAAATCGCATACAGGAAGAAAAGAAAACAACAATGAAGCAATATCATTTCATCGGTGAGTTTTGATAGTTTTTATGTTAATAAGTTGCAGGATCATACCTAAAACTCAGTAACAATAATAGTAGTTCTTGTAAATCATACTCGTGTTCAATTCTACACCGATATTTGCCTGTTTTATATAGATTTTCTGCCGACTACGAGAGGTTATGTTTTTTCGTATAGTGATGTACTAAAGTCCGTGTGGCCGTGTGGCAAACTATCGAACATTGGTTCCCGCGGCAGCCGTGCATAAAGAATAATAGATTAATGAGAGGTTTTCTTTTTGAGTATTAAAAAAAAAACATAGTTTCCCAGAACTCTGTAGATGGTGTTGAACTGACTACGTTGCTAGGTGCCAAAGCCAAAACGATTGAAAAAAAAACATTGCGACACGTCACGTCACGTCACATACGCTCGTTGGTTGATGACATGTGTGCTGAGCATATTATGTGCGAATGCTTTGTTATGGTCCGTCCAGGTTTAAAATGTACCATTTGGCTTGTACTCATTGCGCTTTACGACTTTCATCTTTAGGAAAAAGATGTATGCTTCCATTTTTATACAAATCCACAAGGCACAGACTTCTCTTCTTTTTCTCTTGGGAGATTTTCTTTCTGGCTTAGAAAACTCATAAAAAGACTGCTAATTATTTTTTTCTTTTTCCTTGTTGTTATTATTTATTTCTTTTCAAAATGTCATTGTGATGTGATGTGACAATGACATTAATTACTTTTTTATGTACGTTTCGTTTTACGATCTCAAAATGTACCAAGTGCAATAATCAAAAAATTATGTGACGTTCCGTTCCTTGCAGTAACTTACCAAGTTCAGCGCCATCTATCCAGCAACTAGGGAAGAGTAAAAAAAAAAAGAAAAGAAAATCCCTCATTGCAGCGCGAGTTAAAAGAAAAATAATGCCGAATAAATATCGCTATATTTTTTTGTTACAGATTTCCAAAAAGGGAAGAATTAAAAAGTGAATGGCTTAGACGAATAATTTGACCAAATTGGGCAATTAAAAAAGCGGTCATATTTGTTCGAAACACTTTACGTCGGATTCTTTTAGACCAAACGAAAATTTAAAATGGAGACTTTTAAAAGCAGATGCCTTACCAACGTTATATTTACCAGATACAGACACATTGGTAACCTTTAAATAATTATGTATAATTGCATTATCAATCTTGTTTGTAGGTACGTGCTTGTAATATACTATAGTATATTAACTCGATAATTTTTCAATTTTAGGCAACAGAACCAGTACCTATGGATGTCTGTGGTTTAGAAAAGTGCATACTTCTATGTTCGTAAATCGTTCTGAAAGGCCTGTTCGTTCACGTTACTGCCGTGATCGACTTCACGAAGAAATTCCGCAGATCAAGACATTTTCGTACTTAGTGGTTGACAATAAAAGTACTTTGACAGGGTAGTTCTATCGTGAAATGAATTTTGGGAATGCTTATTGACTTGAACTGCGCATAATTTGATTTCTTATTACAGGTTATTAGGTATTTTAATCGTTCATTATTTTTTATTAGTTTTTATTCCAGATAAGTTGATGTTTATTTCATAGAAATAAAAAAAAATGAAATTACCTCTGTAGTAATTGCGCTGTCATCGCTCATCATTGACATAATATTATTATTACGAATCCTATAAGTCTATGATTATTATGATTTCTATTGTTGCGATTAATTCCTTCTTCCTTGATTGAACAAAGACGCGACATCAACGAACATCTATTTGATTGAGTTAAGAGGCGACTTAAAAACTATCCACTTAAATAGTTTACGGTTGTATCTCTGATACAAGCTACAGCATTTTTTGTACTAAAACAAGCACAATTTTGGACTTAACTTATGTACATACCTGCCTACTATATAGTAATTTGTACTTAATAAAAAATATGCTAAACGAAAGATATCCTTTTATTAATTCCTTATTTACACAATATAACATGTGTCCCACTGGGGTAGACAGAGACCACTTTGCTATTAATTCTCTTGGCCTCCTTCCAAAGCAAGAGGATGTCACCAGAAAGGTCGGTGCCTCCTGCATTCTCTTTTTTTTTCACACTTTGATACGATATGATGTGTGGTAAGGAGATAGGTCGCGGTTCATTTCGATTTGGTTTATTTATCGTAGTCAAAAATCGACATTGTTACATCACTAGCAAAGCAACGAACTAGTGACAACCTACCTAATTAAGAAAAAACTAATACATATCCATCTCTCTCTAACGCACTAAAATGTCGTAAGAAAATCAAGGATAGGTGTCTTTCTCCGCGTATTATTTTAGCCAGGTTTCTATTTGTATTCCTTATTCTGAGACTGTATCACTCTCTTCCTTAATCTGCTCAGAATAAGGAATACAAATAGAAGCCTGGCTAAAATAATACGCGGAGAAAGACACCTATCCTTGATTTTCTTACGACATTCTAGGGCGTTAGAGAGGGATGGATATTTATTAGTTTTTTCTTAATTAGGTAGGTTGTCACTAGTTCGTTGCTTTGCTAGTTATGTAACAATGTCGATTTTTGACTACGATAAATAAACCAAATCGAAATGAACCACGACCAATCTGCTTACCACGCATTATATCGTATCAAAGTGTGAAAAAAAAGAGAATGCAGGAGGCACCGACCTTTCTGGTGACATCCTCTTGCTTTGGAAGGAGGCCAAGAGAATTAATAGCAAAGTGGTCTCTGTCTACCTCAGTGGGACACATGTTATATTGTGTAAATAAGGAATTAATAAAAGGATATCTTTCGTTTAGCATAATATTTTTTATTAAGTACAAATTACTATATCGTAGGCAGGTAGGTACATAAGTTAAGTCCAAAATTGTGCTTGTTTCTAGTACAAAAAATGCTGTAGCTTGTATCAGAGATACAACCGTAAACTATTTAAGTGGATACTTTTTAAGTCGCCTCTTAACTCAATCAAATAGATGTTCGTTGATGTCGCGTCTTTGTTCAATCAAGGAGGAAGGAATTAATCGCAACAATAGAAATCATAATAATCATAGACTTATAGGATTCGTAATAATAATATTATGTCAATGATGAGCGATGACAGCGCAATTACTACAGAGGTAATTTCAATTTTTTTTTATTTCTATCCATTAAACATCAACTTATCTTGAATAATAACTAATAACAAATAATGAACGATTAAAATACCTAATAACCTGTAATAAGAAATCAAATTATGCGCAGTTCAAGTCAATAAGCATTCCCAAAGGTCATTTCACGATAGAACTACCCTGTCAAAGTACTTTTATTGTCAACCACTAAGTACGAAAATGTCTTGATCTGCGGAATTTCTTCGTGAAGTCGATCACGGAAGTAACGTACAAGTTCTGAACAGGCCTTTCAGAACGATTTGCGAACATAGAAGTATGCACTTTTCTACACCACAGACATCCATAGGTACTGGTTCTGTTGCCTAAAATTGAAAAATTATCGAGTTAATATACTATAGTATAGTACAAACACGTATCTACAAACAAGATTGCAATTATACATAATTATAAAGGTTACCAATGTGTCTGTATCTGGTAAATATAACTCGGTAAAGAATCTGCTTTTAACCGTCTCCATTTTAAATTTTCGTTTGGTCCAAAAGAATCCGGCGTAAAGTGTTCCGAACAAATATGACTGCTTTTTTTAATTGCCCAATTTGGTCTAATTATTCGTCAAAGCCATTCACTTTTTAATTATTCCCTTTTTGGAAATCTGTAACAAAAAAATATAGCGATATTTATTCGGCATTATTTTTCTTTTAACTCGCGCTGCAATTAATCTGCGGTATTATCCTTTATGCACGGCTGCCTCGGGAACCAATGTTCGATAGTTTGCCACACGGAGTTTAGTACATCACTATGCGAAGAAACATAACCTCTAATAGTCGGCAGAAAATCTATATAAAACAGGCAAATATCGGTTTAGAATTGAACACGAGTATGATTTACAAGGACTACTATTATTGTTACTGAGTTTTAGGTATGATCCTTCAACTTATTAACATAAAAACTATCAGAACTCACCGATGAAATGATATTGCTTCATTGTTGTTTTCTTTTCTTCCTGTATGCGATTTACAGCCTTCAATCGCACAAGACATTTTATTACAATGTTAAAAAAACAATCAGCACAAACAATAATAAATCACACTTTCACGAATTTTGAGAGGAAGAGCACCAAAATATTTAATTTCTCTCGGTGAAGCTGTAAACTTTCGCAAAATGCAATAGACATTTCGATGCCACCAAATTAAGATGTGATGCACGCAACGAACGATATTACAACAAAACGATACAATGATGAGACGTATTTAATTTGATGGTATTATAATTTTTAAAATACATCCAAATTACATCCAACTGACATTTGCTTGGTTCAATCTAGTGACACACCAGGAAAAAATATAAAGTAAGTGCGGTCCGGTGTTTCATTCACTCGTACACAGGAGTAATTTACGTTAGATGAGTACAATGGCTAATGCCCAGTTCTTATTTTAGCCAGGTTTCTATTTGTATTCCTTATTCTGAGTTATTCTGAGGTATCACTTCAAGTGTTGCCACCTTAGCCCTTTTCGGGCTAGATCTAGCACTTTTTGGTGTAGTTGGACTCTGTTTTTGATGATTTAGCCCGAAAAGAGCAATCTAGCCCTTTTCGTTATGTGTATATTTATAGTTCTGTGAACCTAATAAAAACTAAAATGAAAAACAAAATGGGGCTTAAAACAATCCATACTACTGTATACGATGGGGTTTAAAAGGACAAAGAGTTTTGCTGTTCACACAAGGTTATAATAATAAAAAACTGTACAGATGTCAATCAGGCATCAACTTTTTCTGCTTCAGTAGGTACGATTTTTAACAATTCAATAACTCAGTTTTAATTACTCTGTTGCATTTTCTGAAATTACTTACAACATTTCAAATAAACAATTTAAAAACTTTGTTTGAGTTTTAAATTTGTCATGGTCTAAAACATATGCAAATGCAACTTTGAGTACAGAATACTGAGTTTCCGCCATGAAAGTATTTTTTTTAGCACTTTTGATGGTAAAATTTGCTAAATTTAGCCCTTTCTAGCTTCTCCAACTACTCTTTTTCAAAAACCAAGGTGGCAACACTTCTTCCAATTCTTGGACAAATATGCACCAACGTCCCCACCTGAAAAAGAAACAGATAAAATATTATTAGAACATTTTTTTAATAAACCCGGAAGTATAAGGAGCCGTTTTCTTTCTGAATCATTCACTTGGCAGGAATTTCTAGGAGCAATTAAATCTAGGAAAGATACTACTCCTGGCCTTGATGACATCTCGTATAAACTGATCAGAAATCTCCACCCAGATGCACAAAAAACCCTTTTACAGATCTTTAATTTACTATGGGACACCCAAACGATACCAACCAGTTGGAAAACTCAATGTGTTATTCCTATCCTAAAACAAGATAAACCTGTCAATGACTACAATTCCTACAGACCTATATCATTATCATCATGTGTAGGTAAGATTTTTGAATACATGTTGAAAGTCCGACTAGATTGGTATATAGAATCAAATAACTTATTACCTGAGCAACAATTTGGTTTTCGCAAAGGGAGGTGTGCCACAGAAAACTTCACATCACTCGTCTCAGACATAAAGAATTCTTTTTTCAGTCATTCTTCAACAATTTGTGCCTTTTTGGATGTGCAAGGTGCTTTTGACAATGTCAATCCAACTGTCCTCACTGAGATTTTGAGTGATCTGAAAATACCGGGTAAAGTCTGTAAATGGGTATTTAACTTTTTGTATTAAAGAAGCATGTATCTCAAATACAATGACATCATACATGGCCCTAGATTTGTATATAAAGGTACAATGCAGGGTGCTACTATCTCTCCCTTACTTTATAACTTATACACTTGTCAAATTAATAAGTACTTGGGTTCATATATAAATAGCACACAACTATTATCTGGTCATGTGCCTGAACTATTAAGAATTATAATTCACCTCAAATCAATAACTGTAAATATGTATAAAAATTACATTTGGCCAATTTATAAGGCTGATCATTTTAACATACTAATTAATAATATCACTGTACATAAGAACACTATCCAAAACCAAAATGATTTACTGGAATTCTTATCAGAAAACCAATTATATTCACTGTATACTGATGGTTCAAAGTCGGATGATAGTGTAACTTCAGCTTTTTATGACCCCCAACAAAAGCTAACTAAATGTTTTAAGATTGATAAGAATTGCAGTATATTTACAGCTGAAAGTTATGCGATCTACCAAGCACTTGTACATACTGAAAATATTGACCATTCCAATGTCATGATCTTTTCTGACTCTTTAAGTGTATTATTGGCATTAGAAAGTAACCCATTTCAATATAACCTCAATTATTTGATCTATAGCATAAGAAATGTAATATATAATTTAAAAATTAGTGGTAAGAGTATAAGTCTCATGTGGGTACCTTCTCATAAGGGTATCACCGGAAACGAAATCGCTGATAAAACAGCTAAAAATCCTTGCGATGAAGACCACTCCATGGACCTTAAGATACCATTTACTGACTTCCACACTCAATTGACAGAGAACCTGAAATCATTATGGGTTAATTATTGGAAAGAAGTAAGCAAAGAAAAAGGGAAATGGTGTAGAGAAATAACTGGATACTAGGGTTCAATGTATTTTATTAAATCGAAAGAATAAAGGAAAACATTTTTACATTTTGATAGCAAGCCAACCGTCTACCTGACGTCTGAGTAAAAGACAATACAGACTTTTTAATCAACCTTAACATCCTCTCCTAATTTTACAAATTTCTAATCTTAAGGTTGTATAAAACAAATTTTATATATTGCAACAGACGCCGAAACACATAGCCTTTTCTAAGCTTTAAAGTTTAAACTAAACAAAAAAACAACATTTTATAGTCAACTGACCTAAGCTCAAAACTAAACAAAAATCATTAACAAAACATTATTTTATGGTCAACTGACCTAATCAAAAAAGCTCCTATTATTACCCTTACATAAAACTGTAAAATACAGAAGTTATAAACTTATAACTTACTAATGAGCGAGCCCTTATGTCTTAAAAACTTTATACGGTTCAATGATTTTGTCAGTATGTCAGCTGTTTGAGAATTTGTGGGGCAATAATTAATTGAAATCTCATTTTGACAATAAAGCTCATGAATGTAATGAAATCTCACATCTATATGTTTAGAGCGCTTATTAAATATTCCAGTTTTAATCAGTTGAATAGCACTCTGGTTATCAACGTAAAATTTAACGTTTGCTCGTACATTAAGATCGGCTAATAGGGATTTGAGGAACATCGCCTCCTTACTGCATTCAGCGGCAGCTATAAACTCGACCTCAGTTGAGGATAGCGCCACAACTGGTTGTCTTCTTGAACACCAAGCCACAGGTCCTTCACCAAGCATAAGCACATAGCCTGTAGTGCTCCGCCGTGTTTCTAGATCTCCTGCATAATCAGAGTCACAAAAAGTTTTTAGCTCTATATCAGTATTAAACTTGTAGAAAAGTCCTTCTTCCATGGTTCCTGCTAGGTATTTAAAGATCCTTTTTAATGCTGTAAAATTTTGTTTGTCTGGGTTTTCCATATGTCGACTGGCCATTCCAACGGCATATGCTATATCTGGTCGAGTTCTTGTAGACAAGTACAATAAACTACCAACTGCTTCCCTATAAGGAAACTTAATATTTTCTTCTTGTGTATCTTTTCTTTCTTCTTCGTTGAGACAAGGTGTTTGTACGGCTTTGCAATCCTTCATATTATACTTATTTAAAATATTTTTGGTGTATGAGTTTTGTGTCAAGTAAATGCCCTTTTCATTTTGTTTTATTTCCATACCCAAAAATATAGTCGGCCTTTCATATATCTTGATCTTGAATTTTTCATTTATGTTTTTTTAATACTTTTAGTATATCTTCTTTGTTATTTCCTACAATAAGTCCATCATCAACATATACGGCCAATAATATTGAGGCGTCTTCATTTTTTTAGCACGCAAGGCTCATTTTTTGTCTGAATGAAACCTAAACTTTTCATAGTTTCTATAAACTTTTCATTCCATCTTTGTGGAGCTTGTTTTAATCCGTATAACGATTTTTTAGTTTACAGATATTTCCTTTCTTGTCATCGAACACATACGGCAGTTTCATGTAGATCTCATTCTCTTCCTTTAACTCGCCGTTCAGGAAAGCTGTTTTAACATCGAAGGTCATAACCGTGTATTTCTTAGCAGCAGCTAACGCAAACAAAGTTTTAAGGGCAGATTGGCATGCGACTGGACTAAATATTTCATCAAAGTCCATGTTATGCTGTTCGCAGCCTCTGACTACCAATCGCGCTTTATATGTTCCGTCTTCTTTTACACGAAACACCCATTTATTGGTAAGTATTTTATGGTTATTTGCTTCTTTTATATCTACTATCTCCCATACCTCATTTTCTTTCAATGACTTCATTTCTTTGTCAATTGCTTTTTTCCATTTTTCTTTTTTCAGGTGATTGCATCGCTTGTTTGTAGGTAAGCATAACGTAATCCTGATATTTATCTGGAATTATTCGTTTTCTATTGCTTCTCCTTAATTCTACTTGTTCTTCTTCTGTTTCTTCTTCAACATTAATCGTATTTTCTGTTTCATGATTTTCACTTGATTCTTCTGGAGAGTGAACGACATCTTCATCGTTGTATTCTTCATCATCGTCGTCTTGAACATTTACAAATTTCATGTCTTCAATCAAGACTTTTTCTTCTGGTTTTATGTCCAAGATTTTATTTTTAAACGTTACATCACGTGCAACTACAATTTTCCGTTTTACGCTATCAAACAGCCTATAACCATTATTAGCGTATCCAACCATAATGTATTCTTCTGTTCTGGAGTCTAGTTTCTTTATAGGTTTTAATACTTTTGCAAATGCTTCAGATCCAAACTCTTGTATATTTGCTAAGTTTGGTTTTCTTCCATTCCACAGTTCAAATGGCGTTCTGTTTTTAATGGCTTCACTTGGCAGTCTATTAATCAAGTATGTAGCACAGTACGCAGCTTCACCCCACATCTCTTTGTGTACATCTGAGTTAAATAGCAGTGCTCTTGCCTTTTCCAATATAGTCCTATTCAATCGTTCATCTTTGCCATTCAGTTGTGGGCTATGTGGTACCGTATAGTCTAGTTTTATGCCTACATGTTTACACCAAGCTTTTAATTCATTGCTTGTATACTCGCCGCCATTATCACATCGAAGTGTCGATACTTTCATGTCTTTTTCTCCCTCTGCTTCTTTAATAAAATCTTTCAGACTATCCGAAACTTCGCATTTATTTTTAAGCAAATATATAGTCGTAAAATGACTATAATCATCCATTATAGTTAGTATGTAGTATTTTCCATTCCAGGTTTTTATGTCTAAAGGACCACATACATCTGTATGTATTATTTCTAGTAATCTTTCTGCACGTCTACGCTGGGTTTTAAATGGCAATCTTGCCTGCTTTGCTTTTATGCAAACTTCACATTTATCTACCTCTTCAATATTCTCTACTTTTATGCCATCCGCGACTTGAGGTAAAATCTTCAACATACCTTTTCCAGGATGTCCCATTTTTTTATGCCACTCTATGGCTGAACTATTTTTATGGGTAGAAATTAGTGCTTCATCTTGGTCTTTAGCAAGATCTAGTGTGAACAGGCCTAAGTCATCTTTTCTTCCTTTTATGATTCCTGAACTGCTAGAAATTACTACGCGATCTCTCTCAAACGTCACTTTTCCGCCGTTTTCAGTAACTGCTGAAACTGAAATTAAATTACGCGACAGATCTGGTACATATAAAGTATTTTTCAAGACACAAGTTTTGCCCAAAAATTCTCCCTGACATACTGACTTCATCTTTTCGCTTGTTTTAGCCACACCGATATCAGTTACGTGACTTTTTATTTTGCACAGCGCATTTTTATCATTAACCATGTGAGCTGTGCAACCAGAATCAACGACAAATTTTATGGAGTCTGACTCCTCAGCATTATCGTACACATGAAATGCTGACTTATTTTTACCCAATTTTATGGAGTCTGCCTCCTCAGCAATATCATGAACAATAAATGCTGACTTGTTATTACTGTTTTTATGTTGATTCTTAAAGAAACAATTTTTATCTCTGTGGTTGGTTTTCTTGCAGATTGAGCAACAATTTCTACAATCTTTGGCAAAATGCCCTACTTTATTACATACAAAACACCTAGTATTCCTGTTATTACCTCTGTACGCCGACTTATTATTACCATCACCTTCATTTACTTTAACCTTGTTTTTATTACTCGTTACAGTTTTGTATGCGAAACTAGTACTTGCTTCACTATTTTCTTTTCTTTTCTCTTCTTCTTTTATGAGTCTCAATTTTAGGTTCTGTAGAGTCTTTTCATCTTTGGATGTCGATTCCCAGGCGGTAACAAATCCCGTATAAGCAGATCCTAGACATGTAAGCATTTTACTTTCCAACATATCTTCAGCGAGGTCTACTCCAATTTGCTTTAACCTATACGTAATGTTCTCTAGTATAGCCCAATTTTCTGTCATACCCGCTTCTTCGTTAAATTTGAAGTTGAAGAAATCTTGCATTAGAGAACCTTTACGGCGATTCTCGCTCCCGTCAAACAGCTCGCAGATTTTTCTGTACATCTCATGTGACGTTTTACACGTAAACAACTGGAGCAACAACTTTTTCTCCACTGTTTGAATTATTACCAATTTTGCCTGGGCATCCCTTTTTTGGAAAGAGGAGTCCCCCGTTTTCTCTGTCTCTTTACCCTCTACTATATCCAAAAGATTTCTTGCTTGAAATATTATATTCGTTTGAAATTTCCACATATGGTAAGAATCGGCATTACAAAGTTTCTCAATAGATTTTAATTCGTCCGCGCTGGCCATTTTTCATCTACTTTCTTGTTTTATGCTAGCAAATTTTTTTTGTTGCTGAACTTGTTTTATGCGGACTTTTATTTTTTTACAAATTTTATGCCAGCTTATGTAAAGCGTAATTAGCCCATAACCTGTAGAGAAATAACTGGATACTAGGGTTCAATGTATTTTATTAAATCGAAAGAATAAAGGAAAACATTTTTACATTTTGATAGCAAGCCAACCGTCTACCTGACGTCTGAGTAAAAGACAATACAGACTTTTTAATCAACCTTAACAAATGGTACGCAGAGATCCAAAAAAACCCGCCCGCCCAACCTTGGTACCACAGAAACAAGGCAGTGAATTCCAGAAAATATGTCACGACTCTAAACAGAATGCGATTCGGTCATTGCCAAACCCGTACTCACCTATTCAGACTTAAACTGGTTGAAGACTCCAAATGCATTTACTGCGATGAGGAAAACGCTGATTTGAGCCACCTAGTATTCAAATGTCAACAGTTTGGCATTCACCGACTAATTCTTGTGACAGAACTCGATGATATTTGTGAATCTGCTACAACCAAGGAACTTTTAAGTTCCTCGGCAACAACAACGCGCCTCCTACAAGATCTTTTGGCCGATCCAAAATACTTTACACCCCTGTACAAATTTATTATTAACACTGTAAATAAACTTTGATAAAATTGATGTGAAAGTGATAGAAGAAAAAAGAAAACAATAACTACGGGCTCAAAAGGACAAGAATCCAGAGCCGTTAAAATATTAATAAAAAAAATTTCGTACACAGTACATTGCTTTTTCTATTTTTATTTTTATTTGAAAGATGGAAAGAAAGCTTTAGAAATGGAAAGAAAAAGCAAAATAAACAGAAAATGTTATTTATGATTAGGTAATGAAATGGAATTAATGAACTCAAAGAAATAATATTACTACCTATATGTCTTTCTTCTATTTAACTCCTGTAAAAGGGGACATGCCTGTTCATTTGTTAGAGACTATAATTTTCAAGAGGATTGAATTTCTTAGTGCTATTACCAAAGGTGAAACCATCGTTTTCAACGAATTCGTGATTGAAGGAAGCATCTACGACAATGTGGGACACTTCATGTTATGTATAACAATGATCCTAAGCCACAACACAGGCTTCTCTCAGTTCTGCATCAAGGCAGAGATTGAGCTCTTTAACCGCCGTTTAAGAGCTCTCTCTGCCTACGATATGAGGTCATTCGCCAAGAAACTACTTCGAAGCATCAAGAAATATGAAACTCTACCAACTTTCATTGAACCTCTACGAATATTATGCGAACGTCTCATGTTAAAAAAGATTTCACACCATCTCGGGACATCAGGACACGAAGACACCTGCTGTTCTATGTATAATGTTCAGTTATATTTTAAACACTGTCTTCACTTTGTAAGTAAAAGACAAGTAGAACTGACAAATGGAAGAGCCGTTATCCCCTGTGCTAAATGGAGGCTGTATCTGACTTCACTTTTTCGTAAAAATTTGCAATATAAACTGAATCAAGTGGATCTGGAGTCTTTGAGAAATGATCCTCGGATAGCTGAAATTATTGAAAAAATAAAGAATCAAAATATAACAGTCCTAAATAACAATATAAATATATTAAAGAGTAAAGATGTAGATGGAGTATCCAATTTTTTTCCACCGTGCATGATGAATTTGCACAGTAGTTTGAGACGGAGACATAGATTATCCCATGACCAGAGGTTTCACTATAGCTTGTTCCTAAAGGATGTTGGAATGCCAGTGGAGGAGGCGGTGGACTTCTGGAGACTAGAATACCGACAGAACCCGAGCGGAAGTCACTCCTGTAGCCATCACTGGGAGAAGGATGAAAGGAAATACCTCTATGGTATAAGACACATGTATGGTTTAGAAGGTGCTAGAAAAAACTACACATCAGTCAGTTGTCAAAGAATTCAGTGTAACAGCAATGCTGGGTCAGAGGGTGGATGTCCGTTCAAGTCATTCGATCCCACAAACATGATCAAACTGCTGGACCCTAAAGTTGTTCAGTCACAAAACTTTATGTCTCAAATAAACATGTTTAAAAGCAAGGGACAGTATTCCTCAGCTTGCATGCTCTATTTGCAGGAATGCATATCTGGAAATAGGAACATCTGTGATAAAGTAAGCTTTAATTTTACACCTGTAAATTATTACAAAATTGCATATAAAGCAAATAAATTATGATTTTCACATAACTCCTTTGTGGAGGATGATATGCCTGATGTTTCATTGATATTTTATTCCTATTTAAGACCCTTGCTTGACAAGTGGGTACACTAATAAACTTCATCAAAACGTAAATATTTGTTTCAAAACTCAAGTAAAACTATCAGAATCCTTAAAATGTTCACTCTCTTGCTCACTCCTTTGTTGCTGTGAGGTGAGGATGACACAGGGCCGCATTCATAAATTAGGGGTCACGACACGGGTTCTAATGCCATCTCTGTCGCGTTGAAAATTGTATACGCTATCCTGCTGTCAGTGTTGGAACCTGACAAAGTGTTAAATCATGAACTGCTATCTGAGCGGTGCGGTAAATAGGCGTGCATTCCACTGACTGGCAAACAATTTGTTTGAAACAAAAGAACGACTGAATAAATGAACAAGAAAAGACTGACTGCCCTGCCTTTGACTGCTCGTAATCTGATCCTTGTACCAAGTTAATCATGTATAGTTGTATTTTATAACAGACTAGCTTTTGTCCGCGGCTCCGCTAAGCCCGTAGCCAGGGGTACGCCAAGGCAGGCTTAGCCTGCCCTGGAAAAGGTTGATTTTGCCTTAGCCGCTAGCTAGAGAACAAGAAATAGTTTTGTCGGGAAACATGGCTTGGCCTTCGGTCTCGCCGAACATACTACATAAGAGGATCGAATCAGTTATAAAAAAATGCTTCATGCGGAAACGTGGCTCGGTCTTCGGCTTCGCCAAAGACACTTAAGCAGAGGATCAATTCAGAGAACAAGAAATAAGAGATCAAATCAGTTATCAGAAATTACTTACTTCGTTTGTAAAGGCGGCTCAGCCTTTAACCTCGCAATAGACGCTTTGCCTGGGAATTACATAAGAGATCAAAAAATAATTTCGTTGAAACGCGGCTCGGCCTTCGGCCTCGCAAAATATACTTTACCTGGGAATCAAATAAGGTAACTAATCATTTCGTTCCGAAAGGCGGCTCGGCCTTAGGCTTCGTCAAAGACACTTTACCTGGGGATCAAATTAGTGCAAAAAAACATTCCAAACCAGAGTCAAATAACTTACCTACTTTCTATAAAATTAAGGGTCCGAAAAATATTGACAGATTCTCTACAGGACTACACAAAAACTAAAACAATGCAGGCGAAGCTAGTTGTGGATAATTTTAGCTCTCAGAATACCCTGATTTTTTCTGAGTCTGTCTTGATTACACAGTCTTGCTACGGCCCTGGGCTACGCCCGCGTTTTAGAGATTTTCGTGGAAATAAGGTTAACAAAGGAACATGATTTTTCGAGCCTTATGACTATAATATTGTCATATTCTCAATCATCAGTATCCCCGTAAAATTTGAGCTGACGATATATAGATTTATATCCTCAGCTCAAATTTTACGGGGATCCTGATGATTGAGAAGTTGCAATATTCACTTTCCACTCCCATTCCCAGACCCTGGGTCGCCATGTTTTACAAAAGTATCTTTAACGGAGTTATCAAAGCCGAACAAATAATCTCAAACTCGAGAGGTCTGCTGTTGGCCGTTGAGGAGTTCCCGTAGTATCCACCTTCCAGTCACATCATCAGACCACGGTCACCATGTTTTACCAAGTAGTAACCAAGACCAATCAAATAAGCTCAAACTAAAAGGGTTTGCTCTAGTTTTATTGTTCTGTGGGTTTGCTATTGTCCGTTAGGGAGATCCCGTATCTACATTCCAGTCCCATCACTAGACCCTGGTCACCATTGCTTGTTAAACTCGAAGGGCCTGCTGTTTCCCGTTGAGGAGATCTCGTATCCACCTTCCAGTCCTATCATCAGATCCTGGTCACCATGCTTTACAAACATACTCGTCAAGACCGACAAAATAAGACCAATCTCGAAAGGTCTGTTGTTGGCTGTTGAATCCTGTATCCACCTTCCAGTCCCATCATCAGAACCTGGTCACCATGTTAAAACAAAAGTACTAATCAATCAATACCCATCAAATAACCCCGAACTCGAAGGGTTTCCCGGTTTGCTGTTTCCCGATGAGTAGCAGATCCCAAACAAATTTTTTTGGCAACGAACCTTTTTTTTGTGCGTATTAAGCGTCCAAGACAATTAGTTAATATGGCCATGTCAATATACAGAGGCGATTATTAGTTGGCCCATTTGTCTTAAGTGTCTCGGACACTTAGTAAGAACTGCTTTACCGACGCAATTAAATATTAGCAAATGAAAATATAGTTTGCTTTTAAATAAAAGTTTGTGCAGGGTGCAAGACCCTACCCTAAGTAAGCTAGTACTCGCCCCGTTGGAGTAAACTAGTTTTATTTTACTTCAAAGTGAATCTCAAGGTCAAAGGCGCATAAAACAGACCTAGAAACGTCACTGTGACCCATAACTCAAGTAACCAGTTCGCGGAATCACCAATCGATGCAGTCTGTCCTCGAGTATAAATTATCTATATCATAGAGCAGAATCAGAAGGCAGGTGTGGTTATCTCACAAGGGGACGGGCGGGTGGGCGATACCCGAAGTTTTAGTAGTTGCAACACCATCAATGGTGACGGTCGTACCATGGGCGAAACCTTCCCCGTTGATGTTGACGGCAACCGTTATGACTTGAAACAATTCTTGCGCGATCACCCGGGCGGTGTGAACACGTTGAAACAGTACCGGGGAAGGCCCATAGCTGATGCGATGAAGAAGTTCGGGCACAGTGTCAGTGCGTACCACCTGTTGAATGACTTTAAAGTTAGTGATGAGCTGAAAGACTCGAATTTGACTGGTGATGTGAGTGCAAGTGGTCGGATAATCACGAATGATGAAGGTGATAAGGGTGCAAAAGAAATAGCTTTTTTGGAAGAGCTGGAGGTATCTACCCGTGATTTATTTAACGTATAACATTTATTTTGATCGCCTCTGTGGTCTTTGTTTGGGTACTTTGCCACTATAGGTAATATTTATTTATACAGCCGAATTCATACTAGAGGCTTGGTAAGTGGTCATATCACGGATCGATAACACTTTGCTAATCTCGCAAAATAACATGTTGACCTCTCATAGTAATTGACTCGGGGCTGGGTTTGCGTTAGAATAGGGTACATGAAAAAAATATATACTGGCCATGTGCGAGTCAGACTCACGTACCTAGGGTTCCGTATTGTGGATGATAAATTTCATTATGTCATTTTTTTTTCGTGAATTTCTCAACCGCTTTATCTTTCCTGTAATCTTTATATTACTATGATTTTTTCATATTTTTCGGTCCACCAGTTTTGGTTATAAGTATTTTTGTGGTTTTTTAAAGATTTCTCGAAACCAGTGACCGTAAATATTGTAAATTTTTATAATCAGCTTTTTAATATCTACAATTTGATACCCATATTGTATTTTTAGAATAATATTTTTTTCACCTCACAAGCTCGGAAAGGCTCTGTTTATCATTAGAAATCTGGGTGGAAAAGCGCACTTTATTCGCTAGCGTGGAAAGTGTTTTTAAAATTCGAATATTTTTATTCAATAAAGGTTTCGTACAATAATATTACATACCTATATATTAGAACCTCATGGTTTCGTAATTAAACTATTATTCTCTGCAGCCAATCCACTGAAATGCAAATACCTATTTATAGTTATTTCATGTCATGCGCCAGCCTCATTTAAAGAATAATCGCACTGGCCAGCAAGAAAATTTGATTAAAAACAAAAACTTTAAAATTTCCTTCTCTTTATTCAATTCACTTTCCTTCCATTATTTTGGTTTCTTTTTTGATAAAATCGAATGAAATCGTAAAATATGAGCGAGGCTAGCAGACACAAAGATATAAATTTAACACCTGCAGAATTAGTGCAAGCGGTACATAATGTCGAGTTGAGTTTTCTTCCGGAAAAATCGCGCGAAAAATACATAAAAGCGTACGATTTGTTCAATGCATGGAGACATTCCAAAGGCGCAAAAACGTTTTCGGAGACAATAATGCTGTCATACTTCATTGAACTATCTGAAACAAGAAAATCAAGCACACTTTGGAGTATATTTACTCGATGCTTAAAGCCACAACAAAAACAAAAAAAACCGGCCAAGTGCGAGTCAGACTCGCGTACCTAGGGTTCCGTATTGTGGATTATAAATTTAATTTTGTCATATTTTTTTCGTGAATTTCTCGACCGCTTTATTATTCCTGTAATCTTTACGTAAACACATATTACCATGATTTTTTTCATATTTTTTGGTCTACCAGTTTTGGAGATAAGGGGGGGGGACATACATATATTTGTGGCTTTTTAAAGATTTCTCGAAACCAGTGCTAGTAAGTATATAGTAAAACTAGTAAAAGTATATATTTTTACAATCAACTTTTTAATATCTACAATTTGATACTCACGTTATATTTTTATAAAATATCTTTTTTATTTATTTTACTTCTTTTTTTGTATTTCTCATTAGTGCTGAATTTTTTTTTAATCGCTAGTTTTCCTGTAATTGGCCAGTTATGATCTATAATTGACATTTTTTCCATATTTTTCGGTCTACCAGTTTCGGAGATAAGGGGGACATACATATTTTTTTGGGTTTTTTAAAGATTTCTCGAAACCAGTGTCAGTAAGTATATTAAAAGTATATATTTTTAGAATCAACTTTTTAATACCTACAATTTGATACCCATATTGTATTTTTAGGCTAATATTTTTTTTTTCTCACTTTTGTTTTGGAAATATTTTGAACAATTTCAAATTTTTCATATTTTTTTTACACCATGATATGTGGGCAAATTAATGCTATTTTTGTGCCAAATTTCATGTATGTATCTTTTACGGTGCTAAAGTTATGAGGCTGTGACATACGGACGGACAACGGAGTCTCACCATAAAGGTTCATTTTACCTTTTAGGTACTACGGAACCCTAAAAATGATGTACACATATAAAAATATAATTTAATAGTTATGAAAACTGTTTTTCTTGCACCTAACATTTTCCTCGCTTTAGTGAGGTGAAAAGTTGTGTGTTTCGCTCGGCAGCAAAGTTACTTAGCGTCTCGTACCGTTGAAACCCTCGCTACGCTCAGCATTCTATTTGAACCACGAGCGAAGAATCGTTCGCTTGCTCAGGTTTCAATACAAGGTACTCGCGGCAAAAATTAACTTTCCAGCCTTGCATAACAAATAACTATTATTTTTCTCACTTTTGTTTTGGAAATATTTTGAACAATTCCAAACTTTTCATATTTGGGCAAATTAATGCAATTTTTGTGCTATGAGGCTGTGACATACGGACGGACGGACGGACAACTATCCTATCCATACTCGGAAACACTCTGGCGGGGAGTTATGTCGTGCGTGGACACCTCCTTTGATTGAAATTGATACTTTGTAGTTTAGTTGTACACACAAAGAAGCACATTATACAGAAAAATATTTACAGAATTTTTAATAAACTTTTGTAGGTGATTGTGCCTAATTACCTACTATTACTTCTCTCATTTCAGATTTCTAATCATAAACGCGCTCATATGTATGTATTCCCATCAAGTGCTCGTAAAGGCCCACTTTTTATGCATTAAAACCGAACAGAAAGTCGATTATTTTGCCCTAGGGCTTTATTATTATTATTTTTTTTAATTTATTTACAATGGTTAGCCATTCCTGCCATGCAGCCTTTCCTGTGTACCATAAATGTTATACTTGTTTTGCCACTGTTTAACGGCTCTGGATACAGTCCTTTTGAGCCAATCATAATTTAAAGTTCACAAGATTATATTTGTTTTATTTCCTCACACTATGCATTGAAAAACGTAGTATGATACACGGGCGTAAGAGCAATAAATTACTCGGTTACGTTTAAAACACCTCGTAATTTATGCCTTTTCGCCCTAGTAGTATAGACCACTATTTCATAAAATACCGTTTAAGAGCCTTTTTTTTATATGTTATATTCCACATAAATAACTCAATTAAATGGTTTCGACCCCTCAGTGGGATCGTCATCAGGCGAATAGAAAAATATTATATTGTATAGATTGTATAGCGCCTAACATCATAGATATCATAATACTATTGTGTAGGTATATGTATACATATCAGTGAATCTGTGATTCCCATCCCATAAGCTTAATTTTTCGAGTGTCGCAAGCAAAATGTACCTATCTATGAAACTTAGGTTTATGGTCATTTGTTAATGAGTTATTAATGAATCTATAATCTACGAGTACATTAATATAATAAACAAGTTAGTTTGTTTGTACTTATTAATATGTAGGGGGTAATTTTATGAAACTACGTCCTCTAAAAAGGCCATTTTGCATGAATCATATTATGATTCTGTTCTAATGCCGTCTTTTTTGCACGCGTGAAAGAACTCTGACTCTATCTTACTTTCAAATCATTTTATGATTCATCCAAGTCGGCCTTTTTAGACCCCCTGAACCGATTTTGAAAATTATTTCACTGTTGTAATGGTTAAACTCTTAAATTTAGTTGGACATGATGTAATTAACAGTCATGTCAAACTCAAAGTGACAGGTGGGCCAAATGCATGAAGACTATAGAATCAGTGGGCCGCAAGACCCAACCATGAAGAAAAAAAACTCGGAAGATAGATAGACTGGTACAGGACAGTAATCGTTTATTTAATAATTAATAGTAAAATAAAGAAAATATATTACAACCTATTCCCAAAATTTGACGCCTTTTGTCAAATTTCCGACATGTTCATGGCGCGGCGCAGGCCGCAGCAAGAGTCTCTTCTTTAAATTGAATTGGGCCGCATTCATATACAAAGCATAGCATAATGCACTGGATATACAAGGCCATCATTCTACCACGAGTGCTTTATGGAGCAATTGTATGGTGGCCAAGAACAGACATACAATCCACAAGAAAAGAGCTAGACAAGGTGCAAAGATTGGCAGGCCTCATGGTCACTGGAGCCCTGAGAACAACTCCAACCAGGGCTCTGGAAGTGATAATAGGCCTAAATCCCTTGCACATTGAGGTCAAAAAGAGAGCTACCGAGCAATGGTACAGAATGAAAATAAACAAAGAGTGGAAGGGCAACTTTATGGATAAAGGGCATGCCTCCATAGCAGATAAATCAGGCTGTAATTTCGAAATGCTCCTTGCCAATAACGACCTGATAAAGAAAGAAATATTATTCGATAAAAAATATCGCATACATATAGGAGCCAGAGAAGACTGGGAATTACCGACAGACCGACCGAGCATTAATTGCTATACGGACGGCTCAAGGAAAGGTAGTACAGGACTAGCAGGAGCTGGTGTCTTTATACCTGATAAAGATGAAGAAGAAGGAAGCGCATCCTACTCACTAGGTACCTTGGCTACCGTATTTCAGGCAGAAACATTTGCCATCATGGAATGCGCCAGTATGGTACTCTCAAGGTCGGACATAAACGAGAAAACAGTCATTATTTACTCGGACAGCCAAGCAGCACTTCTTGCGCTTAAAAATCCAGTAAATAAATCGGCTCTAGTAAGAGAGTGTAAAAATACACTCAATAAGCTAGGTGAAAAAACTGAAACAATAGTAGCCTGGGTCCCAGGACATCAAGAAGTTGAAGGTAATGAAAAAGCAGACGAATTAGCTAGAGAAGGTGCAGAGGATAGGTTCATTGGACCTGAACCTAGGCTCCCTACTCCGGCAAACGTCACTAATAAGGTAATAAGCCGTCTGGCTTCAGCAGAATCAGCAGATGAATGGAGGAACATTGAGGGCTGTCGACAGTCGAAAATGTTTCTCTCGACTATCGTCTACAAAAAAGTAAGGTACACTCTTAATCTAAGTAGAATCAATCTAGGTACGTTGGTGGGTATTCTAACTGGCCACTGTAGGCTGAACAGACATCTGTCAATAATGAAGGTACAGGAGGACTCCTCTTGCCCGCACTGCGGCGAGGAGGAAACGAGTAAGCACTACTTAGGTGAATGCTTTATATATTCTAGCCTAAGATGGGAAGTATTTGGTAGCGATCACATTAAAGAAGAAGACCTCAAGTACCTTGGGTACTCAGACATATTAAGATATATTAAGAGAAGTGGAAGATTTGAGGAGGGAATGCAACTGGGACAATAGGATACCAAAGCTCCAAGCAATGGGAACTGGATGGAATAGCTCCAACTGGAGAGCCGACCATCCGCCTGTGCCCAGCAGGCGTCCCACCTCTAAATCATCATCATTCATATACAAAGAGGGCCGCATGCGTAATAGGTTCTGCCGTCATATTATTTAGATCCATTGCATTATCCCAACGTGATGGGTGGTGAGCCCTATCGCCGTACTTCGGGCACAAATACACGTTTTTTAGTGCATGCAGGTTTCCTTACGATGGTTTCCTTCACCGTTCAGCAAGTGGTAAGTAATAACAAATACTGGGCACATTATAATATATATTATCGGGTCTACCGTGATCAATTTTTACCTTTTTTTTTCTTTTTTTTTACGAAAAAAACTAAAGTGTTTATGCGGGTAAAAGGAAAGTACCTCGGTCGTCACCTGCATCTCATTACTGCGCCTCGCCATACTTGCCAGTTTCCATACATGCAACTGTCTCGAAACGTCGGGTGTCCCCTTTTCGTAAAAAAAAAAGAAAAAAAAAGGTAAAAATTTATCGCGGTAGACCCGATAATATATATTATAATGTGTACGAAACGCGAGTTTAAAGTTAAATACTAGGCACATAAATTGCGAAAAACTCATTGGTGCATGCATGCCCGACCGGGGATCGAACCTAGATCTCAAGATTCAGAGGCCAGCGTTCTACCTCTGAGATAAACTTCGGCCAATCACAGCGTAGAAAATCGGTTTTGTATTATTATTGTTAAAGAAGACATAGTATTTTGCGATTCCGATAGCAAGATAAACAAAGCATTAGGTAAAACTCGTGTTTGATATTGTAATTAGCGAATTGTAAGCACATTATTTAGTAAATGCTTTCCTTGAATGAGTCAGTGTTCGAAAGCTCGCATATTGTCAACAATTTAATCATATCTTCGTTCAAGATAGGTAGTGCTTCCGCCGTACCATCGATAGTGCTTATCATAGACTTAGGATATAGGTAATAGTCTATGGTGCTTGTATTCCGACACTTGTCAATAACACATTTAAATGAGATTTAAATATATCAGCCATCAGCAATGAGTACATGTTACGGCTAATGTTAGATTTGATGATAAACTTAAGATTAACCAGCTAATCTTAAGATTAACCGCTAACTAACGGCTAAAACAATTAAAGTTGTGACGGCCAACTATCAACTATTCCCAAGGAGGAGTTTCAAGCGTGCTTTCGTCCGGACCACTCGGACCAGTCGTGTACACGTGGCCCTAAGCCTTACGTATCTTTCGTCCGGACCACTCGGACCAGTCGTGTACACGTGGCCCTAAGCCTTACGTATCTTTCGTCCGGACCACTCGGACCAGTCGTGTACACGTGGCCCTAAGC
Source organism: Ypsolopha sequella (assembly GCA_934047225.1). Classification (NCBI taxonomy): domain Eukaryota; kingdom Metazoa; phylum Arthropoda; class Insecta; order Lepidoptera; family Ypsolophidae; genus Ypsolopha; species Ypsolopha sequella. Next base: position 26,461,020 of record OW203990.1, on the reverse strand, counting down.
CTTACGTATCTTTCGTCCGGACCACTCGGACCAGTCGTGTACACGTGGCCCTAAGCCTTACGTATCTTTCGTCCGGACCACTCGGACCAGTCGTGTACACGTGGCCCTAAGCCTTACGTTTCTTTCGTCCGGACCACTCGGACCAGTCGTGTACACGTGGCCCTAAGCCTTACGTTTCTTTCGTCCGGACCACTCGGACCAGTCGTGTACACGTGGCCCTAAGCCTTACGTTTCTTTCGTCCGGACCACTCGGACCAGTCGTGTACACGTGGCCCTAAGCCTTACGTTTCTTTCGTCCGGACCACTCGGACCAGTCGTGTACACGTGGCCCTAAGCCTTACGTTTCTTTCGTCCGGACCACTCGGACCAGTCGTGTACACGTGGCCCTAAGCCTTACGTTTCTTTCGTCCGGACCACTCGGACCAGTCGTGTACACGTGGCCCTAAGCCTTACGTTTCTTTCGTCCGGACCACTCGGACCAGTCGTGTACACGTGGCCCTAAGCCCATCTCCGCAGGGTTATTACGTATCTTGCAAACAGTAAGCAATCGACAAAAATTGCGCAATTATTGTGTCAAAAGTCACTTTCTTAAATAAATTGCTACTAAAACTATTTAAGTGTTTGTATTTATGTGGAGTTAAAACATATATATAAAAAATAAAAAATAAAAAAGGCCCTTGAACGGTGTTTTATAAAAATATTTTATTAACATAATTATTTAAATAAATTGCGCAATTTTTGTCGATTGCTTACTGTTTGCAAGATACGTTATAACCCTGGGATATCGGGACCGTGCCCATTGTTCAAGCGAGGGTGAACAATAGATTTTTGTTATGGCCAGATTGCTTCGAAGCGGGAAAGTGTTATTTTTTAAATATAAAAAGCTGATTGGGTGCGGGTTGAATGTTGATCAGTGCGTGTTACATCTGAGGCGCCAGCCGCGGAAAGAGAGATCATTCGAGAGCAGAAAAATTTGGTGATATATTTTCAAGTTGTTGGAATTTTTTAACACATAACCGAAGTCTACATTGAACCTAACACAGAACCTAGGTATTTTTAAATTGCTTGCCTCTCCGAATCATCAGTCCGAGATTGATTTGCATTCGAACTACGACCCCTGACAAAGAACCTGCTGAACTATAACCCCCAGCGGCATCAACAAGAATACGGTGGTCGGTAGAGTATTTGCGATTGATTCTACATCGCCCGAGCCATAGATAAATAAAGGAAGGATAGATTGCTCACTCCATACATTAGAACAAAGCCCGCGTAAAACTTATTATTTTCGCCGGTACCTGGTAGTTCGACTTATTATTTTTGATGTCGCTACTATACTAGATAAATTGTGACATACCTAGTGCCATCTATCGAACAGTTGATGAAACGAAATTCGATGTGTGTGTGTGTGTGTGTGTGTAGCAACTATACTGCACCCACAAAAACAAAAATTTGCTAGAATACGACAATACGCAACACGTGGCATACGATAAATCTGAGGATAAATCGCTCAACCGTGCATGATAGTTGAGTCAAAGAGTAAAGTTATATACCGGTATGTATGAGTAGTGTGTGTTAGGTAAATAAAGCGTATTTTAATGTACATATTTTGTTTAATTGATCGCTGTGCGCCATCTACCGGAATCCAGAATAACCATCTGCACGCTTAGTGAGATTGCCAGCTTACCACCGAAAGTTTAATAAAAAAAATGTTAAAAACACCTGATTAAGAATTCACTATTTTCTGATGCAATGTTATGAAAATGTTGTGTTTTTATTCATAAAATAAATAAACATGATGAACCAGAACAGTAAAATGCTATATTTCGTCGATTTCAGACAAATTTTATTTCCAGCGAGACAAGCAACGCCATCTGGCAACGTTTTTTTAGTATTGCGAACAGTAAAAGGAGATAGCAATCTATCCTTCCTTTATTTATCTATGGCTGAGCTAACAAACACAACCCGTAGAGCGGTCTCCATGTTGTTAATTTTAGAGTTTTTTTTTTTTTTCTGCTATACTATTATAGCCGATTCTAAAGGCTTTAATTTTAGTTTTAGTGCTGTCAAGACTAAATTTCATTCATTGCGAAATAGTCCTTAAAAGTTAGGAACAGAATCTAAATTACTTTGGAATAATTTTATGTTTGACAGCACTAAAACTAAAGCCTTCAGAATCGGCTACAGTATGCATGGGTAAATTTAGACGGCAATAAAACTTGGCGCATCGAAAACGTATGCTTAAAATTACCAGTGTCGGGAGACCTGTATAATCTCACAGGAAATTTACTTCAAAGTCATCCGTAACTAATCACTTAGGTACCTTCGGTACAGACTCCAAAATACAAAACTAAGATACGCGTACACATATTTGAAATCTGAACAGCCCCTCTATTCTGTATCTTTAGTTGCCAACTGGACTAGGTGCCTATCATCAAAAACATATCTAATAACGGAACTTTCAAAATTGCTATTAGTAGGTATTGAACTATTTACGAACTGTGACGTCACTTCAAGTGCGAACATATCCTTAGACAATCGGAATTCGATAGTATATCTATATTTTCGATGATAGGCACCCATTTCAAACGGCAACTAAAGATACGAGTACGTAATAGGCCCTCACCTCAGGTCTGGCTAAGCGTAATAATTCGTAGTACCTACAGTGTCTTATTTCAAAAATGCGTCCCAAACATATTTAATATAGGCAAAATCACAAATAGGCAAAATCGCAAAAGCAAAACATACAATGTCCCGTTCGCAAAATGTCCGTTCGACAAAAATTGTCCCTTTCTCAAAACGACCCTTTCTCAAAACGTCCCTTTCTTAAATTGTCCCTTTCTCAAAATGTCCCTTTCTTCCAACATAGCAAAAAATAGGTCTACCCAAACACGTGTGAAGTCAAAAGTTTCCAGAAATCTTGTCCCTTACATTATCTTAACTTCGGTCAAAACAATAAATCTTTATTCTCATATTTCTTTTTGTTGAAATTTCTTGCCCTTTTGAAACCAGCAAGGCTAAAGTTACACAGATGGCAAATAAAGTAACCGTTATATCCATGGTAGGAGATGGCTTATGGGCCTTACTTTTGATTACCGGGCGGTTCGACATGATCTAGCTTTTGTTTCTGAAAACCGCCACAACAGCAGAATATATTTAGCGTTACTGAATAAACGTTTGTAGGTCCGAACCCCAAAAACTTGACCCCAGAAAGGCTAATCTCCAACTATATTGATCTACAAGGATCTACAAGATCTACAAGTTCTGAAGGGGAGAAGATATCATAATAGCAGCGGCTGAGTTCTATCTACCTGGCCCTGCAGTCTCGACAAAGATAGCGATCGATATCCTACCGATTTCGGTCGTTAATTGATAAAAATCGATTATCTTTAGTTACAACCATCACAGCTATCGACTTAAATCGGAAGCGAATTCGATTCGCTTCCGATTTCAGTCGATAGTTTGACTGTAGAATCTGTAGATACTACACAAAACCTTTAAAATTAGATTTTCATAACTTAACAACCAAAATCGGTAGAATAGCGATCACAATCTCTGTCGAGACTGCAGGCCCTGCGGGCCTATTATGTATCTCTAGTTGCCAACTGGACTAGGTGCGTATCATAAAAAACATAGATATATACTATTGAATTCCGATTGTCTAAGGATATCTAGGGGCAGGTCAGTTTGAAATATCGTATTGTCATTTATTGCAAAATTAGGTTCTTTTTGACGTTTGTCTTCATTTCATGCTAAATTAGGTTCTTTTTGACGTCCTTAGTTTGTCTTTACAATCGAAATTCCCTGCGTTCCGATCCACGACATAATCGATTATATCGTGTCTGACACTCTTTTTTCGCAAAATGATGAAAAATTAAAATCAGGTAGTAGAAAAAGTATCGTTCGCAACGAGTAAAAATGGGTTTTCTTACCCTCGGAATGTAAGCCGAAGGCGAACGTCGAAACTAGCTTCATTCCTCGGATAAGAAAATCCGCCATTTTATACTCGTCACGAAATATACTATTTTCTACATATTTATATACAGCTAGTATGGTCGAGTGTTTCCTAAAACCATGTTGACAGGTGTCCAAGATATTATTTTTTTCAAGATATTTTGTCAAGCGTAAACTAACAGCTTTTTTAAAAACTTTAAGATAAAGTACATAGTAGTGATGATGGTGAAGCATGGTGTTACAGTGATAATGATAGTAGGTTATTTCCTAAGTTATGATTCCTCTAAAGTGTAAACATTAATTAATTACAGAGTGTAAAAGGAAAAGACTGTATGAGACAGGTAGACAAAGATATATATGTTTTTCTTTTTTTCATTAACCTGAATTCCTGCTGTCTTGTATTTTCTTATCCCTTGGTTGAAGTAGATATAAGTCATATATCGTGTAGTATAAAGTTTTATGTTGAAAAAAAAAGACATGATCTTGCTAAGTTTCTTGCCCTTCTTCTTAGCAAGACTAATCGAATGGGCGGAGGTATGCATGTATTTATATATGTAACCTATTAGTATGTAGTATAGGTTGTGATTTGGTCGGCCGCCTGGATTCGTGCTGGGGGCTCGGTTGGTGATCATTGAACCTTGTTCCTGGTCCCTGGCCGGGTCTCCGGTATGGGTTCGGGCAGTTGATTGGATTTCACCTTCATGAAATGCCGTCTAATGCCGTCTCTTTTGCACGCGTGAAGAAACTCTGACTCCACCCTACTTTCAAATCATTTTGTAATTCACCCAAGTTAGCCTTTTTAGATCCCCTGATACTTAGTCATTCCGCAACGGGGCCCGGAAAGTTCGATTTTTAAAACTAAATGAAACTTTTTCATAAAGGTAGTAGACATTTTTTTATCCTACCTTGACAAAAAGAAATATGCAGTGGGTCTCTTGCTTGATATGTCGAAGGCATACGATCGAGTTTCCCATGGCATTCTCGTCGGTGTGCGCGGCGCGCTGCTGCAATGGTTCAGATTCTACCTGCGCGCGCGCGCCCGCAGCGCGTGCTGCGTGCAGCTGCTACATTGGGATCATGACGCCGGCATTGTAAGTGACGTCACCTCCGATACGATACTATTCCGCATGTATTCTCTTCTTAGTGTACATAAATGCCTTGCCTGAGGTTTTACACAATGTGTACAGTGTACTATTTGCTGACGATGTATCAATTTTGTTTGCTATAGAGAATGAAAATGAATTTAATGGTAGAATTCACCAAACTTTGGATACAGTTATGGAATGTCTAAAAAATCACAATCTCGAAATTAACCTGAGTAAAAACAAAATTATTCCTTTCCACCGTTACCAAAAAAAACCACAGTACACCACTACCTAAAACTTTACTATAACGGCTGTGTCATCAAAGCTGTAAAAAGTTTCAGACTTTTAGGGATATAAATTGATATATACCTATGTTAACTGGAAAGCCCATATCGGTAAAATAAACAAAAAAATGAACGAACATAAATACGCACTACGCGAAATAAAAAAGTCAACTGAACGTGCGGTCCGAAATAGAATTACATCGATAAAAGCTATGAATGAATTAAAGTGTGAGCGATGACTGGTGGTACGTAATTTGTGAGCTAGCAAACGATGTAAAAGATAGCTTATGATTCGGACCGCATTAAAAAAGATACATCTTAACCATAACCTCTTACCACAGTATCAATACGATTATTTTATTTTATTTCGTCAAAGTGCCGTGATTCGTGATGGAACAAGAAGAGTTTGTAGCACTGTTCTTCAACGTAGACTCAGATAGCGACAAAAAAAAATATGTATATAAATTCTTCCTTTTCGACGAGAAGTTCCACAGGACTCTTCATTTGTTTCTCTCATGGCCGAATAAAACATATACCATGGTTTGTCTGATCTGAACTGCTGAAATAATGGAGCGAAAACAATTTTTAACATTCCATTCCGTTCAACGCTCACATCGCCTCACCTCCGTCGCATGAGCCACGAAAGTCATACGAATGAATGAACGCATTTGCTTCACTCATGGATTATTAGCCATTCACCTCATTCATTCGTAATCGATTTTAGCGAAATAATTCTATTTCGGAACGCAGGGTGACTCAGCGACTGCGATAACGGCATACTACGGATACGCCTACGCTTGGTTGTTATAATACTGTGGGGAAATAGTAATGAATTTGAACAGTTATTTATATCCCAGAAAAGTTGTATCAGAATTATAGCAAAAATTACACATACAGCTGTAAACCATGTTTCAAAAAATTCAAAATTTTAACTCTGCCGTCACTATACATACTGGAATTATGTATATTTGCACGTAAGCAGACACATCTTTTTTTTATAAAAAAATCCGAAACTAATACCCGCTCCTACAGCTGGGTGTAATGATGACCTGCTCAGAAAATGAAACCACATGTAGGGAATACCTCTACAAAGCCATAAAAAAAACAATTTCGAGAAAATATTTATGTTTACAGAAATTTGTTTTCTCGAACAAAATAAATCGTGTTCCAAGTGTGCACCTTTCCTTCCAGTATTACTACATGTCAGTAACCTGCACGAAGCGGCAACATCGCATTTTTTAAGCCTGTTAAAAAAACGTGGTTAGTACGTTGCACTTGTGAGCGAAACTAAATTAATTATTAATTTGTAGATGTATTAATGGGAATGTCGAAATGAAATTTAGTACAAAGAACCCTCATAACATCCCCTATACGTGGTTTCATTTTCTGAGCAGGTCATCATTACACATCACTTGGTGCTCCCGACTTCACGACTATAGTATATTCAAGCAGTGATAATACCCAACAGATGACAATTAAAGTGTAAAACAAACTACTTACCTAATAACATTAAAAATATAATTAGTGATAGTGAAACAAAATCAAAATGTTTTTGATTAAAAAATGCTACTACTCTGTTGTCGATTATTTAAATGATAAGGATATTTTATTCAATTAATTGTATTGTTAAATTATTTAATTATGTACTATTTTATTTTTATTTGCATTACATTGTAACTGACATTAGATTTAATTGTAAATATATAATAATGTCATGCATGTTCTATTATTTGCAATACCGACAAGGTCGGATATGTATGTGCCTTCTATTTTTTAACACCATTGTAAATATAGTACTCATATTCAGCAATAAAGATTTTATGATTTATGTGCTCATTTTTTTTTAATCGTTATATTTTTCCTGTAATTGGCCAGTTATGATCTATAATCGTCATTTTTTTCATATTTTTTGGTCTACCAGCTTCGGAGATACATAACTTTTATTAACTTTGTGTTTTTTTCAAGATATATCGAAACCCGTGCCAGTATATAGTAAACACTAGCTTTTGCCCGCGGCTTCGCCCGCGTGGATTTAGTTTTTTGTAGTATAAAATTATTTCTTGATCTCTTGTTTGATTCTCAGGTAAAGTATCTTTGACGAGGCCGAAGGCCGAGCTACGTTTCCTCACGAAATGATTTCTCGATCACTTATTTGATTCCCAGGTAAAACTTGTATTCATAATAAAAAAATTTGGTAAATTCTAAACGAAATTATATTTTTTTTCTCTGAATTAAACTTCTGTTAGTGTGTTAACACTTTGAAGCACAATATTTTTTTCTTAAATATATTAAATCCTTAAACCCAACCCTAGCAACAGAAGTAAAATTTCAGCTATAACTTCAAAGCAACTGTATTTCGAAAAATATTTTTGTCCTTATGGAATCATTTTCCGAATACCCTGAAAAATGTCATCTTAATTTCTAAAGTATCTTTGGTGGTCTTTGGCGAGGCCGAAGTCCGAGCCGCTTTTCCAAAGGAAACTATTTTTTGTTCTTTGAAATGTCCTTTGCTAAAGTGTTTTTGTTGAGGCCGTAAGCCGAGCCGCGTTTCCGAACGAAATTATTTTTTATCTTTTATTTGATTTGATTTTATTCATCTCGTTAAGCGACCTTAAGTCGGTGGATCAAGCCCTTGGTAAGAGAACTTCTCAGTTAAATACTTTTGTCTTTAAGCACTGCGGAAAGTCATCGACATAATCTGCCGAATCAGTAAGTTGAAGTGGCAGGGTGTAGGCCCATATTTCTCGCCGACGTGATAGCCGTTAGGGCCAAAAGGCCTAGAATGGACACCATGTGCAGCAAAGCGTAGCCTAGACCGACCTCGTGCCTGCTGGCCCGGCGGACTTCGCGGGTAGCGGCTGGATGAGGATGACGGAGGAGCGCCAAGATTGGCAAAATTTTAGACAGGCCCATTTTCAGCAGTGAACGAACACAAGCTGATGGATGGCTAGATATTTTATCCCCAGATAAAGTGTCTTTGGCAACGCCGAAAGCGTATCAGCGTTTCTGAACGAAAAAAGCACGATTGCTTATAAAATTTGTTGTCGCACGTTTACTAATTCAAAAATGATTTTCAATAAGTTCCGCATTGAGTCCGCGTAGTAGATTGTAGCCGTACGTATTGTACGTGAATTATTCCTGTAATATTTGACAAAAAACCGGTCAAGTGCGAATCAGACTCGCACACCTAAGTTCCGCAATTCGACAGTTTTGGGAACAGAAAATTTTATTTGGTCTTTTTTGTCGTGAATTTCTCAAACGTTATATTTTTCTATAATCTTTACGTAAGCACTTATTGCCGTGGTTTTTTTTTTCATATTTTTCGGTTCACCAGTTTTGGAGATAAGGGAAGGGACATAATTTTTTTGTGGTTTTCTGAGGATTTATCGACATAGATGCAAGTAAATATATCAAAACTATATATTTTTACAATCGAATTTTAATACCTATATTGTATTAAAAATATATGTATACATTTATTTAACTTTATTTTTATTTTTCATTTGTATTAAAAATGTTTTAATCGCTATAATTATCCTGTAATTGGCCAGTTATGACCTATAATCGTTTTTTTTTTCATATTTTTTGGTCCACCAGTTTCGGAGATAAGGCCCCCCCCTTACCTCCGAAACATTAATTTTTTGTGGGTTTTCGAGAAATTCTCGAAATACGTGCAACTAAATATAGCAAAACTATATATTTTTACAGTAAGCTTTTTAATACCTACAATTTGATACCCGTATTGTATTAAAAAAAAATCGTTTTTCGCTTATTTTACTTTTTTTATATTTCTCATTTGTTATTACATTCCTGTAATTTTCCAGTTATGACCTATAATCGGGGTGGGGACATACATTTTTTTTGGTGGATTTCTTGAAAAAGGTGCAAGTTAATATAGCCAAATTATATAATTTTATAATCAACACCTTATACTTATAATTTGATACCCATATTGTGTTTTTAGGTTTTTTTTTATTTTTATCTTTTGTACTGGAAATATTTTGAACAATAAAAAAAAATATTTTTTTACGCCATATAATGTGGGCAAATTAATGCTATTTTTGTGCAAAATTCCAAGTCTTTTTCTTTAACGGTGCTAAAGTGATGAGGCTGTGACATACGGACGGATGGACAACGGAATCTCACCGTTAAGGTTCCAAAAATGTCAAAATTTAATTTTCTATTCGCAAAACTGTCGAATTACGAACGAAATCAGGCTCGCGGGTCTGACTTGCGAGTCTGACTCGCACTTGACCGTTTTTCTTTTTATTTGATACCATTTTTTTGTACATTGTGCTTGTGCAAATTTAAAGGAGCTTATGCTTGAGCTTGTGTAAAGGAGCAACACTTCACTTTTCTAAAGAAATTTGTCACCCCATTGCCATCCCATGGGAACTGATTTATGGAATAAAAAGTAGCCTATGTCCTATTTCAGGTCTAGAACTACATTTGTGCAAAGTTTCAGACCAATCGGTTCGTTAGTTACGGCGTGAAGGAGTAACAAACATCCATCCATACATCCAAACTTTCGCATTTATAATATTATTATGTAGGTATACTTTTCAGTCACGGGCCTATAGGGACCCGGTCATTTGAAAGGCATTCATGGGGCCGAAGCCAACATTGAAGAGGCCTTTGGTACTATTTAATCTAAATGTGAGATGGCTGCATCCATGGAGGCCTCTCCCTCAATGTATCATTGAGATGCACTAACGGACAGTCCCCCACAGTTGCCAAACTATTGCCAGGGAGGAAGCAACTTGGAGTGGGCTATGAGGATGGGATGCTAAATGGGCCGGATAACAGGGCTATGGAGTGAGATAACGGACATCTGCCTCGAAAATCTCTCACAAATTTAAGTATGACAGATGGTGACTTGCTGCTTGATAACCATCCAAAGGATAGCTGTTGTGGGCCCCCTATCTAGCCACCATGGGGCGGCCAGGGGGCAACACTATATAAGCAGCTAAGGTTGTCGAGAGGTGAGTCTGCGGGGCGCAAAATCCTTATACAGTCAAATGCACCCGGCGTTATGACATTTTACACTTCCAACCTGGAGCATAGGTTCCGCTCTTGCAACTCCACTCTAGCCAGCTGGTTAAGGCAAGCGCAAAAGCGGGGGGTGTGTTGCTGTGTGTGTGTGTGGTCCTAAATGTGAGACGTTTTGTCCGTCTACAGACCCAAAAGTGAGGCGCCTGTCAAAGCGAGGCGGTCTCACATTTTTTCATGGATAATCTGACTTTATTTTCAAAATCTACGGCCTTTGATTGGTCAAAAACATACTTTTGACGACCAAATCAGAGACATTGAAATTTTCGCCTCGCTTTTGGTAACTTTGACAGGTGGTGTGTGTGTTTATAAAAAAATCCCGAAATAGGTAGTACCAGAGTGTGCCCGCTAGGTGGCATAAGAGTCACAAGAGTGTAAGTTCTGATCCTAATTCTGAGGCTGTTGTGTGAAATCGGTGTAAAAACGAAAGCGCCTCGGAATTTAAAACACGTCTATGTCTGTGTATCGAATATTTACACTCATTTGAAGATGCCGTTAAATAAGTGTACAGATCGCGCTAAACTTCTAGTTGAATCGCCTCAAATTCAAAGTGGACTAGAAATTAAGCGCGGTCTGTATATTGCATGACATTGCGTATTATTACTTGGTGTTACGGTTTGAATGATTGTTATTTAATTATATTATTTTTACTTAGTATTTTGATCTCAGAAAATGTTCTTATTTTGATCTCAGAAAATGTTCTACTTTTCAAATTGCTTATGGCTGAATAATATTTTTTTAAAATAAATCTAAAAAGAAACTATTGTTTCATACATTTTGGTCGAGTAGGTATGAAACGTTTCTATAGTGCAAATTTTTTTTTTCGCGGTTTGAGATTTAGTTCCATTGTAAAAGTTATTAGCATAGACGAGTAATATTGCCAGTTTCCGGCTTTCACAACATTATCATCATCATCATCATCATCATCATCATCATCATCATCATCATCATCATCATCATCATCATCATATATATAAAAAGAGAAGTCCTGACTGACTCACTCATTCACTGACTCATCAACGCACAGCCCAAACCCTTGGACCTAGAAAGCTGAAATTTTGCAAAAATCTTTTTTTTGTAATGTAAACAAGGAATTAGAAAGGATTTTTCGAAATTCTACCTCTAAAGGGGTGAAACAGGGGTCCAGAGTTTGTATAGGAAAACAATATTAGTTAGACTATTTCATTCGAGACATCACAGGAGTACTCCTATCCATAAATAAGTATACCCCTAAAAGGGAGAAATGGGGTAACAAAGTCTGAAAATCAACATGGGTATCGTTTGTATGGTTTATCGGGTCGCTGATTACGAAACCAACAACGATTTAAAAAATCCAACGTGGTGGACGTGAAAAAGGCTTTTCCAGAATTCAACCCCTTAAAGGGAGAAATGGGGTGACCAAGTCTGAAAACCACCATGGGTATCGTTTGTATGATTTATTGGGTCGCTGATTACAAAAACAACAATGATTTCTAAATCTAACGTAGTGAACGGGAAAGTGTTGTGGTGTGATGGGGTTGAAATGTGTAAATATCAATACGGGTGTCGTTTTAATGTTTCTTTTGGACGTAAGTTACGAAAATTGCATCGATTTTGACATTAAATATAGTGGACATGAAAATTCTTGAAAGTGTGTGTACCAGGGCAAATCGGGTGTAACAAGTGAACAGACAGACAGCCATACAAGTGATCCTATTAGGATTCCATTTTTTCCTTTTCGCAATGATGATTAATAAGTCAGTCACTGAAAACAGCAGGAATTGATCTTAGGGGGGACTGCTTTTCGCACGGCCAGTTTTACGTAGCCTGCTCGAGAGTGAGCTCACCTAGCAGCCTGGTCGTGTTAACAGCTGAGGGCAAAACTTCTAATGTAGTATATAAAGAGGTACTTCAAGTATGAATTAAAAAAAACCAATAGGTAATAGGCCCCGCCAAAGAGACTTTACCTGGATATCAAATAATTGTACCTAAAACACTTCAAACCAGATTTAAACCAGATACGTTCTATAAAAAGTAGTACACAAAAACTAAATCTGCGGGTGAAGCCGCCGGCAGAAGCTAGTATTTAATAAATTTAAAAAGTGAAACTAGTGCTATTTGCACCAAGCTGTTGAAACATATTCCGAAAAAAAAACAAAAAATGAGAAACATACGTAATTGAAACACTTAAACATATCCTGAGAGCAAAAAACCTAGTTAAAATTTAATATTAATTCAAACTGTAACACCAAGTTATATAACACAATGTTTTACAACATACAGATCGTGCCTAACTTTTAGGTTGCTCTATATACGAGGCGATTCAACTAAAAGTTTGGTGCAATCTATACAATAATTGCATATCCTGAGAGCAAAAAACGTAAATAAAATTTTATTATAATTCAAACTGTAACACCAAATTATACAACACAATGTTATTCAAACATATCGCGCCTAACTTCTAGGTTGCTCTAGATACGAGGCGATTCAACTAAAAGTTTGGTGCAATCTATATCTACAATAATTATACAATAATTGTATAGATTGCACCAAACTTTTTGTTGAATCGCCTCGTATCTAGAGCAACCTAGAAGTTAGTCACGATCTGTATATTGTATAACATCGTGTTATATAATTCGGTGTTACAGTTTGAATTATAATTAAATTTTAACTACGTTTTTTGCTCTCAGGATATGTTTAAGTGTTTCAATTACGTATTTTTCTCATTTTATGTTCTTTGTCGGAATATGTTTCAACAGCTTGGTGCAAATAGCACTAGTTTCACTTTTTAAATTTATTAAATATGATGTTGTGAAAGCCGGAAACGGGCAATATTACTCGTCTATGCTAATAACTTTTACAATGGAACTAAACCTCAAACCGCGAGAAAAAATTTGCTCTATAGAAAAGTTTCATACCTACTCGACCAAAATGTATGAAACAATAGTTTTTTTTTAACTTTTAGATTTATTTTTCGGAAAAAATATTTGTATGGACGTGTAGATTTCCGGTTTTCGCAACATCATTATCGTACTCTAAAATTTATGGCTTTCCGCCCCAAACTGTTATTAATAAATTAATAGTTAACGAAAAAAAAACTTTTTGTATAAATTGCCTAATATTTAAAAATAATTATATTTTAAAATATTTTTTTTAATTTTCATGTATACTTTTTTATTTCTTTGTACGTTGTCCGGGTGCTAAGTGTTGAATGCTATATCGGGCACAGTTTTTCCTGAATAAATTTCTGACATTTGCATAATATCATTTCATTTTCAATTTAGACATTATTAATTGAAATGATTAACTTGATAAAGTGCTTTTTTAAAATAACTATTTATGTGATAAAAATAAATGAATGTTAAATCTTAAATAGCAACAAACTCCAAGAATAAAAAATATGCTCTGTGAACAAACTGGTGTGAATAATCGTTTCTTTTGGCGTGTTGGAAAAAAGTACACACTTAACATACAACCGTATCATAATTAAGAGACGGCCTCATATTTATGCTTTTGACATTATCAAAACCGAGTCTCCTTACACACAACAATAGCTTAAAATGAAGCGGTCTCGATTTTGTGATTTTGGCAATACCAAAACCGAGTCGTATTCACACACTCAAAACCGAGGCGGTTTACAAACACCGTATGTTTAAACACATAAATGTGAGGCGGAGTCTCGCAATTGTGCACGCCTCGGGTTTGGGTGTGTTAGCACTTTTACCTTTTCACTTATATCTTTCGTTGTAAACGTGATAGACATACATGGAATAGACAGTTAGAGTGAGAAAACACTAGGCAAGCTTAAACAATGTATAAGTAGTAAAAAATATGCATAGATCACTGAGGTCTCGCTTTTGGGTACTACACCGGGTGTAAATCAAACGCCTCACATCTAGGATTCAGCAAACAAGGGTGTGTATGTGTGTGTGTAAGCGCATGTGTGATAGTGTCCCCTGGAGGTAGGGTCCGTGGTGTCGCCACTCACCATCGGCTCGCCACAAGCCGCCCTGCGGTGACTGATTGCACTGGACGTACTGGACGTACCAGAGGGCGATGGGGTCGTCACATCCCTACGCCTTATTATTATTAGTGGGATAGTGGGATATATGTTTACAATCAGCTCTTTAATAATTGATTTATATAAAAACGGCTCACCTCAATACGTGTTATGATCGGGAAAGCCGACCAGTTTCAGCAGATTTAGACTGCCTTCATCTGGGCGAGTAAAGACGTTTACGCGACGACGTTACGCCGTTAATTTACAATTTAATACTCGTATTGTATTTTTAGGAATATATATTTATAGCACACTGTGCGTAAAATGACCGCTTTACGCACGCGTGCGTAAAGTCGGCATTTTCCGCACTTGTGCTATAAAAAATTATACGAAACTCGTGCGAGAAACTTTTTCTCGACTCGTGTGATTGCAGCACTCGCCTTCGGCTCGTGCCGCAAACTCACACTCGTCAGAAAACGTTTCATCGCTCTCGTATCGTAATGTACTATTTATTTTTCTCACTTTTGTTTTGGAAATATGTTAAACAATTTAAAATTTTTCGTATATTTTTTTACACCGTGATATGTGGGCAAATTAATGCTATTTTGTGCCAAATTTCATGTCTTTATCTTTAACGGTGCTAAAGTTATAAGGCTGTGACATACGGACGGACGGACGGACAACGGAGTCTCACCATAAAGGTTCCTTTTGTACCTTTTAGGTACTACGGAACCCTAAAAATGCCCTGGTAGTCGCAGGACTACCGGTAGACATGGAATCATGGACATACTTGGGCGCTGACGGGGTTTCGTCAATCTTCAAATGGTTGATATTTTATAAGTTCTCGGCTGATTTACTCAATTTTAGTTCCAAATGATAAGGCCATTCACTTCCTGCAAATCCTATGATTTGCCGATTTTCGGTTGAAACATTTTGGTTCCAGTTTTATCACAATTTTTATGTCGAGGCAATTATATTTTTTTTGTTTAATAGTAGTTTATGCTACAAGGCCGAAAAGGAATAAATTACGAGGACGATTTAAAACACGAGCGTAGCGAGTGTTTTAAACGTAACCGAGTAATTTATTGCTTTTACGCCCGTGTATCATACTACGTTTTTCAATGCATAGTGTGAGGAAATGAAAACAAATATAATCTTGTGAACTTTAAATTATGATTGGCTCAAAAGGATTGTATCCAGAGCCGTTAAACAGTGGAAAAAAAAGTATAACATCTATGGTACACAAGAAAGGCTGCAGGTTAGCCAACCATTGCAAACAAATAAAAAAAATAATAATAATAAAGCCCTAGGGCAAAATAATCGACTTTCTTCGGTTTTGATGCACAAAAAGTGGGCCTTTACGAGCACTTGCATTGAAAATGTTGTTAGTGTGTTCTGTGAGTGCTTCTGTTACTCATAATGGGAGTTATTGAAAATATTTAGTTCTGAGGATCACATCGCATATGGTATTTTTGCGATCGGACCCGCAGTCCTAGAGATTTTCGGCGCAAAGACACCCTACGCCCACAAAGCGACTGAAGTCATCAAGTCAGTCAGTTCAGTTGTCAAAATTCACAATTTCTTAGGAGATACTATTGGTGGAAGGGGGCTGAATGGCTCAATTACCTACCTGACACCTGGTTTGCTAGGATTTATTGAGCTATAGAGGAAAACTTCTGGGAGGAAAACAATCCTCTATGGGTTGAGCGGTTCGTGAGATTGTGGTATGCCGAAAGTACCTACATTGAAAATTATAAATATGACGGTAGATTTTCGCGAAGCGTGCGGGTAAGACATTACATGCCTATGGATTCCATGGCAATATCCATCCATCCATCACCCCGTATTCGTCCACTGCTGGACATAGGCCTCCCCAATATTACGCCACTCTTGGCGGTCCTCAGTCATCCTCATCCAGCCGCCACCCGCAACGTCCTTCAGATCGTCAGTCCAGCGGGCACGAGGCCGGCCTACGCTGCGCTTTGCTGTACAGCAAAATGTCAATATACCACTGAAATATTTGCTCAAAGTGAATAAAGTATTGTTTAATAGTAATTTTCATTCACCTTAGATAATTTAAGTGTCCACTTATTAAGTATTGCAATAAAACGTGAATATTTAATATGCAATAACCATCGTACACAATCATCTCCTTCCACTTTGTTACAAGGTCAAACTAACTACGAGAGGAACGGAATTTACACTTAATCCATTAGAAACTGCATTTTTTGTGACCAACCGCAATTACTCCCCGTCTAATTCTGCAAAATTGATTTAAATCATCCAAGTCATAGTAGGTAGTAGATCACTGCCCAACGTGGTTTTTGTTTACTGAATATTTTTTAGTTGTTGTTATAGAAAAGTTGCCAAGTTTCTTGCCCGTTCTTCTTAGCAAGACTAATCGAATGGGCGGAGGTAGGCATGTATTTATATATGTAACCTATTATTATGTAGTATATAGGATGGGATTTGGTCGGCCGCCTGGATTCGTGCTGGGGGCTCGGTTGGTGATCATTGAACCTTGTTCCTGGTCCCTGGCCGGGTCTCCGGTATCGGTTCGGGCGGTTGATTGGATTTCACCTTGTATTTTACCTATAATTTTAATCGTATATATATTGCTACATAAATTAAATAAACAAATACACAAATCTAAGTAGTTCATGTACATTTATTATTTTATTACATATATTTTTATAAGATTAAAATTTGACTTGTGAAACGTGTATATACCTACTTTGCAAAATAAACTTTTTGAATTTTGAATTTTGAAAATTGTGTGCTGAATTCGAATCTGAACTCAGATTTTTCCATCAGCCTTACAATTTTGTGAAATCAACTTAAAATAGTGAAGTTTTACGTTTTTTAATACTTCTGGAGAGATTATGCACTTATTACCATTTATTTTTGGAAAGCTCATACATTTCATACTATGTTTTTAACTACTATGAAAAATCGGGAAAAAATCTAGGTTTTGAGTTGGAGGAGGAGTATTGGAGAGAAAGGAGGCAAACACTGTCATCTGAACTGGCCGTTAAGCTAGTTAGGATTTAAAATATTCTAGCGAGTGTCTAGATGAAAATGTCCCACTTTTTTCTTTGTTGTGTCAACATTATTTTCAGTCTAAATAAAACTATTTATCCTGATAATATAACAGCGTATATTTTGGGTAGATCCGCTTCCTACTCTGCTAGAGCAATTGGTAGTTCCAGTATCACGGAATTACCAATAGATTCATACAAAAGATAAAAACTGATTGTGAAATCAACAGCCTTATTTTCTTCATATTTTTTATCATAGTATTATCTAGCGACTCCAACGACGTGTCTCATACGTGTCTACACAGCCCAAAAAGCAAAATTTGATGAAACATCATCATAACAGCTGTCCGGATATTGTAAATAATGGTGTCGATTCGGCTAAACACAATTTAACTAATTTGACAGGACTAACCTTATTCTAAGCGTTCTGTCTTTGTCCTTTCGATACGGAAAGAACAAGACAGAAGGCTCAAATTAAGTTTAGTTCTGTCAAATACGAGGGGAGGCTGAAAAGTAATCTACCTAACTATGAAAGAAAAGACGTAACTGGATAGTTTATTTTTATTTTCTTATATAGTCCCCTGCTAATAAAATGCACTTATTACATTTTTCAAATATTGAATTAAAGCCATTAAAAAAAATATTTTTCGGTTTGTCGTCAAAATAGTCAGAAACCGCTGCCTTCATTTCGTCATCGGTCATAAACCTTCGTCCCCTTGAGAAGTCTAAACAGAAAATAGTCACAGGGGGCTAGATCTGGACTATAAGGGGGTTGGTCAATGGTTTCGAAGCCATTGTCTTTAATTGCTAGCTTTGTTGTGCGTGCGGTATGCACTGGTGCGTTATCGTGCAAAATCAGAATTCCTTTGCTTAGTTTACCTCGCCGTTTTTCTTTTATTGTCTCTCTTAGTTGATATAATAAGTTTGAGTAATAATCAGCATTCATTGTAGTTTTCTTCGGTAAATAATCTATGAGCAAAATCCCTTCTGTGTCCCAAAAGATTGTAGCCATAAGTTTACCGGCCAAAGGACAGACCTTGAATTTCCGAGGCGGCTTCTCATCCTTAAATTTCCACTGTAACGACTAATGCTTACTTTCCGGGTCCCATTGTCGAATCCAAGTCTCATCACATGTTACAATTCTAGAAATTATTTCTTCCTCTTTCCCTCGACTCATGTCCAAAAACTCTTCGCAACATTTGACACGCCTCTCCATGTCAAATGCAGTCAACATTCTAGGGACAAAACGTGCACTAACCTTGGACATGTTCAAATGCTCATGAATTATTTCATTGACTCGCTCTTTACTCACGCCCACATATCTAGCTATCTTCCACTGCTTCACTCGTCAGTCCTCTAATATATTTTTTTTCACCCTGGCTACATTTTCATCGGTGACGGCCGAAACTGGTCTTCCGCTACGAGGATCATCTTCGAGGCTCTCACGACCTAATTTAAACTGCCTTGACCAAAACTTTATAACAAATTCGGAAGAACACGAACTGCCAAACACACGTAACATACGCTGTCTGATCTCCGAAGGCGTATTCCCTTCTTTAGTCAAAAACTTAATCACCGCACGCTGCTCGATTTTATCCATTTTCACTTTTTCTACCGACATGTTCGAAACAATTGTAGGAGACAAATAAACGTGATGCAATAAACAAATGAATGTAATACATTTTGAAAAAAGAATAACAAACGAATATTAATCCGTACCAGCCAGCATTATTTTTGTATATATTTCTGACCAAGGAGATTACATGTCAGCCGCCCTACGTAAGTTAGCCGAATCGACACAATTGCCTCGTTTTTACGCAAAGTTTATCAAGTTGTACAATTTTTATCTATACTGGAAATAAAAAAGAGAGAAATACAGACGTCGTTCATGTAAAGAAGACTTAGTTTATAGTTTATACCCTTTTCTATAAATAAACAGTTACCGTTTCACGGAAAACAGTTTTTACCTAAAAACATTTCACAAATTTGGCGCTTTTTGAATATGTCGCCGTCTTGCACCGCTTGATGAGAGATGGGTCGGACTGCGGTGTGGGAGAAATTGAGGGAAACATATTGTAATATAAAGATGTGTGCAAAATTTCATTGAGATCAAAGATATCAAGACGCCACAAACACCTAAAGTATTTATATGGTAGCTGAGCGGTATGGCCCACCTACGCTTGGTCCTTGGATCTTTTTAAAATTCATTCTGTCTTAGACAAATATTACGAGCTGATAGAAAAATTCAGAGTTCAAATTCGGATTCAGCACACAATTTTCCATATAAATAATAAAAAATATTCAGGAAATTAAAAAAAAGTATTTTTGTTACCCAGTTATTATTATAAGATATGCTGCAAATTTACGGCAGTACCTTGTAACATGCTGAACTGTCAACCACAAGAACCGGGTTCTATCACGAGCTGGGTCAAGCATGAGTTTTTTTGTATAATATATAACGTGTAACAGAAAGGTGTAACCATATTTAAAGAGCTCATTCAGTCAATGGTATAGAACAACTTTTACTATGGAGCCAACCCCGAAATCTCGAAAAAAATAATCTGCCCTTCCATACATTTCGGCCGAGCGGCATTCCATTTTTCTATGAAAATGTAAAAAAAAATCTTCTAGATACAGGTTTTGTTCCATAGTAAAAGTTGTTCCATACCATTGACTGAATAAGCTCTTCAAATATGGTTACACCTTTCTGTGACACGTTGTATAATTATACTTACTTACGCCTTAAGGGCCTTACTATTGCCAAATAGGTACTTTCTAAAGCCTACTCCTCGTTTATGGCCAAACCAAAAATAATGAAAAAATTTATTATGAATAATCAACTCTTAGACAACATATGCAACAGTTTTCTTTTTCATACCACCAAAACTTCAAAATTTTTTTTTTTACTGTATGGTGTTTTTTGACCTCAAATTCCCTGCTGCTCCTGAGTGGCTTGGCCGATTGAATTCATCTATGCTTTGATAAATAGATAAACTTTATAGCTATAAACATAACATAAGATTATTCAATCGAGTAATCACGTCCAAATGAAAAGTATAATTTTCCCCTATTTCGCCCTCTCAAGGACGCAGCGAGCGTCGTAACAGCCACTACGAATTGCGCGCTGATATGAACGTTATTTCAATGTCGTTTCCGTTGATATTTGTAGTGACAAATATCGAGCTGCTAATTTGGCGATGGTAATCGCCTTACCGAACTGATGAAACCTGCATATTGTTAAACTTGTATTTGTGTCCAAAATACGGCGGTATATAACCGTAATCGTATCCTGTTGTATACAGTATAACAGAGTCAGACATAGAACAGGCATTTGCTAATCCACATTCTTCTTCCACAAAGAGAAATTTGTCCGAAATATATTTCGCTAACTTTTGTCACGCTTTAGGGCGCCTGGGGATCTAAAAAGGCCGACTTGGGTGAATCATAAAATTATTTGAAAGTAAGACAGAGTCAGAGCTTTTTCACGTGTGCAAAAGAGATGGCATCAGAATAGAATCATGATGTGATTCATGCAAAACGGCCTTTTTAGAGGACCAGCGGGTCTACCGCGTAATTCTCATTTTCATCAACATCAACTTGAGATTTAAATTTGACGTGCGTGCGACGACGCCCGCCTAACATGCCATCTCTTTTGCACGCGTTGAATTTCGCATGCATTTGCTTGAAGTTGATACAAATGAGAATTACGCGGTAGAGCCCCTGTTCCCAAAATGACTCCTACTGATAATGGTGCGTTTAAATTTTATGAAAGAAATACATCTTGTTATTGTAAACTATAAAGAATAACTTTGTAGTAGAAAAGAAACAGGAAAATATTGTCTAAATTGAAGCTATTTTTAGAGTATAGTTGGCTATTTCTTTGAAACCAGTAATGGTATTTGTATGGTTCTTGCACTCAAGTACAAAGAAAGTGTTGCTTGTTAAGGCGATACGCGAAAAAAATACGGGTGTTTCTTTTCCGTGTATTTCATGAAATACACGGAAAATTATAATCAGTTTCTGGTACATGCATCTTGACTATATAATCTAAGGATTGAAATTTTCCTCGATAGAAATAATTGTTGAAATGAGGTCTTCAAACACACTTTTTCTCCTCGTTTGACGAACAGGAACCATACACAGAACTCAAACATATTTTATTAGGCGTGTTTCAACAATATCTAGAGAATTTTAATTTGAAATTTTGCTAGCTATTTTAGTTTTTTTTATAAAAATTATAAAACTAACATTTTTCGCTTTCGCCCTGAGTCCGCCCCTCTCGCACTGCGCGATTTTTCGCTTGAAGTGACAGTGACAAAAAGAAAATTCGCATAGCCTCTTAAAATTATTGCTGGATTTTTTTCTGTCCATCGCAATCGCATCGCATCCATGTGAAACATATTATTTTCTTCTATTTTGCTCTTAAGGCGATATGTAAAAGTTTTTTGCGTCCTTGTTACTCCATATGCGAAAAACCCTCAGTGCGAGAGGGATGGATTCGTGGAAAAGTAGCAAAAAGTCGGTTTTTTATTAATATAAAATGTACTAAAGTTGCTATCAAAATTTCGTTTAACCAAGTCGTAGGTCCTAGATACCGTTAAAACCCATCTAATAAAATATAATTGCAGTCTATATGTCATTCTAAATTGTAAAACCAGGAGAATTTGTGTTGAAAAAGACCTCATTTCAATAAATATTTCTATCGAGCCGAATTTCTCCAATCGCGTTTCTGTTTAACAGATCCCTAGAAAAAGATTCCAAAAATAATATAGGTACTATTTTATTAAAATAATACATTATTTACTGAAGTAGATATGCAAGTTCTAAAAGTGTCCATTTTTTTTCCATAGCGCCTTAACGCGCTCTCATTGGCGAAGGCAACACCACGCTGGAAATAGAGAATCCAATAAGATAAGCAGGGATAGGAAGATAAGTGGGAGTGAGATGCATGTAGTCAAGTCTGTGCAAAAACACTGATAAGTTGGCGAAATCAGACGGACCGACATTTCTTCTAGGCAAGGTGCTCGATGGTTTTCATATAGTGGGCATACACAAAATGTAACCCATTTTTTCAAGAGAAGGTTCTCGATGCAAATCGCCTTGGATCGTTATGGATGTGAGGATTTTAAGTTTTCTATCAATAACCCACTGTTGCATATAGAAAAAGAGAAAAATATATAATTACTGTACCTTGAGTCACAAATTACTTCGGCCAGCGGCATAGAAAATATCTTGTACCCAAAATCCATAATAGTATACCATATGAAATAAGAAGCCAAAGTAGTAAACCTGTATTTAAAACGAAATTAAAAAAACATCTCTTGAATCCAGTTGAAGTCAATATTGTTTCATAGAAATAGAGAAATAACTGTTTATTTGTTTTTTGTACTAACTAAAATCTAAAACTTGAAAATTAAACAAACCTAGAAATGTTTACATACATATTGGGAAGTAAAAGGGAGCCTTTTCTGCCTACAAACTATTATGTAGTTTGGTAGAATTATTCACAAATATGTATGAATCGTTCACGTGAAATAAATGTTTATTTATTTTATTTTTTTAAATCCCTTTCTTGCAGGGTAGACTGGACTGGTCGCAGCCCCTGCTCAGCCAGCTAGACAAGATCGCTCCTGAGTACCATTTGTGGGTGAACAGCGCCGTGTACCGGACGTGTCGGCTCTTCAGCAACCCACTCCTAGAGGCACTCACCTACACACCCTGGTTCGTCGTTCCAGGGTTCTGGATACCTGTCATACTGTACCTGGGCTGGGCGCAGTTCAAGCGGCACGTCTTGTGTACAGGTGATTTAAATGTTATATATTTTATAGCGAAATCCATCGCTTTGAATACTCTAATTATTATTAGACACAAATTTTAGTTCCAAATGATAAGGCCATTCACTTCCTGCGAATCCTATGATTTGCCGATTTTCGGTTGAAACATTTTGGTTCCAGTTTTATCACGATTTTTATGTCGAGGCAATTATATATTTTTTTGTTTAATAGTAGTTTATGCTACTAGGCCGAAAAGGAATAAATTACGAGGACGATTTAAAACACGAGCGTAGCGAGTGTTTTAAACGTAACCGAGTAATTTATTGCTTTTACGCCCGTGTATCATACTACGTTTTTCAATGCATAGTGTGAGGAAATGAAAACAAATATAATCTTGTGAACTTTAAATTATGATTGGCTCAAAAGGATTGTATCCAGAGCCGTTAAACAGTGGAAAAAAAAGTATAACATCTATGGTACACAAGAAAGGCTGCAGGTTAGCCAACCATTGCAAACAAATAAAAAATAAAAAAATAATAAAGCCCTAGGGCAAAATAATCGACTTTCTGTTCGGTTTTGATGCATAAAAAGTGGGCCTTTACGAGCACATGCATTGAAAGCAAATTTAAAATATGCACTCTAATAATGATTTAAATGTTTTTCGTTTTTAGCGTTTTTCGTCTGAGTGTTTGCGGCGGAACTCCGTAGAAACATAAATCACCACGACATGAATCCCCGAGGGGATGTCAGGGGTGTTTCCGAGTGTGACGTGTTTAGAAACTCTAACCACGTGCTGTAGTGAATATACTGAAACACTTTCATTAAAAGATTTGGAATGACGCGAAAAAACATCACTTCCCTGTAGAAAATTACGAGTAGGTAGGTTTTTATTTTTATTTATTACACAAAAACATGAAAAAAAAAATTGCCAAACATTTGATCGGCCATATCTCCCGAACAGATAATCGTAGGGAATTCGGGTTTCAACTATAGTGATCACTCAAGCTGAGGTTACATGAACAAAAAAAAAACGAAAAAATTTGATAGGTTTTCACAGTTTTTTGCCTTTCGGAAAAACTGTGATCGGTGAGTCCCCGTGTTTGGCACTCTGGCGAGGCCGAAGGCCGAGCAGGGCGCGTTCGTAGTCTGAGCATGCGGGTTTTTCGGCCGAACACTACACCTTGACGCAATTATAATGTTTGTTTCTAAAAAAAAATGTAATTTGTTTCCTGTAGGCCACACGGGCGAAGCCGCAGGCAGAAGCTAGTACTATTATATTTATCTGTGCTTCAGTGTGTCCCTCGTACACTCGTACAAGTGCACATCCGAAAAAGGGTGAAACTAGACCTTTTTCTATCGACAAAAGAATGTTTTTTTTTTGTTGAAAATCTTAGTTTTATAAATTTACGTTTTAAAATTGTTTTTGCCTACCATGGAGACTATGTATAAAATATCTCATAAATTTTGATGTATCGCGATTAATGCAATAAAAATAAAACTGTTATAATCCGTAAGAATAGACGTTGCATACCAAATCAAAAACAAAACATAATCAACTACCATTACCATAAAAATAATATCCTAAAAAATTATTTCTTTAATTTTTCCGTCCTTTTTTCAGTAATAGTGAATTTTTTCAAAATAATGTCTCCGTTTTACTATACTTTTATTCCTATTTATCATTGCCTATTCCATTATCTTTCTAACAAAAAAAATACAACGTTCTATCATAAATACAATATTTTCAAAGGCACTGCGCTCGCGTCCCATACAAAGACTGTTTCAAGATTTAAAAAAAAAAAGTTTTTTTTTCTTTTTTTTGTCGATATATTTAGATCTAGTTTCACCCATTTTCGGATGTGCACTTTTACGAGGGACACACTGTATATACGCAAAATTCTGTATTGTCAGTGAATTTATGATTGTCAGTGAATTTTATTGCAATATTCGTGTTGACAAAAAATATCGAGCGATAGTGATTCTACTCCAGATTTTATCAATACAGACGCTTTATAGATTATTAATAATCTACTAGATACCGGAAAAATCAAAACAAAGATACGAAAAAGCCTATGACGATTTTGTTCAATGGAGAACAACAAATATAGGAGCTGTCGACTGTGTCGGAATACGTCCTTTTAGTTCATTTCCAATATTTAGCAGAAACACAAAAGTCAAGCAGCCTATTGTGCATTTATTCAATGCTCAGATCTACAATAAGCATGAAACATAATATTCAAATCAATACATACAGCAGATTGTTGGCTTTTTTAAAGAGGAAATCAGAATCGAAATTATCGGGCTAAAAATCAAAAGTATTCACAATACAACATGTGAAAACTTTTCTAAATGAAGTACCAGATTACAGCTTTCTTGCCATGAAAGTAAGTACCTACATATTATTAGGTATATATATTGTATACAATATATACAAAGTAATTTAGGGGGTGATTCAGTATCGTTAATACATCACATTCCACTGCAAAGCACTTTTTTTTGCGCGAACTTTTGTTTCACTTCTCAGTACAAAGTGGTCCGATCAGCTGACTCAGTTTGTATGGACAAGTGAAGAAAAATTTCGCGCAAAAAAAGTACTTAGTGGAATGTGATGTATTAACGATACTGAATACTTTCCATTTAAATCGAAAGACCTTATATATGTATATATATACAAGGTGACTTTTTGATCATCGTCCAAATTAATACTGGAGGCTTGATAAGTGATCAGTATCATGGATCAATGGCAGCACCGACCGAGGTATTTGAATTTAGAATGCGTTATCTCCGCATTATACCCCAGGCGCATGACCAGTTTTCAAAATTGGGTCAGCGGGGGAATATTTCTTAAAATGTGTTACGGGACAAACCCGATTTCAAGATAAACTAGTTAGGCCTAGGCCAAAGTGGTTTTGGGTTGTCATTAAAAATAACAACGAAGGTTATTTATGGCCTATGCCAAACTAGTTTGGCCTAAAATCGGGTTTGGCCGGTAGCAGATATACTTTATATTTTTAAAATTTTTATAATTTTTTTTTTTTTTTTTCAGAATATTTAACATATTTGACTCGACTATTCGATTTGATTGCGGTGCACTTACACAGCATAGGTACTCGTATACCAAAATGTTTGCTAAAAGCACCTTAGGCTTAACGCGCCTAAAAACTTTCTTTTTTCTTTTTTTAATGCCCCCCCCCCCCAGAATCAAATCCTGGATCCGCCCCTGACACTCGGAGTCAACTCTGACAATCCTGTTCGGGATAGATGGTGTGACGACATGTTTCTTTTTGTTTTGTAAATAATAATGATAAATCAAGACCTTTGTTTGTCTTCCGCTGAAGGCAATAAATCCAATAATGGAAAATGAATGGCCGAGGGCAGTAAGCAGCGACCATAAAAGTAATGGAAATTCTATGCCTCATTTGCTACAAAATTGTGACTACTTGTGGTGGGTACCGAATTACCTATTCAGATATTATTTTGTATATTTTATGGTTTTTGTTGTTTCAGTACCTATTACGTCAATAATAATTATTACTTATAGATTTGTTCCTTTGTACAAATTTTACCACTTTGTTTTCCCGTCTGTCTGCAGTTATATTCAAAACTTACAAAAAATATTGAAAAGTTGTGTAGACTTCATAGGGTAGTGCGAGTCGGACTCGCACACGAAGGGTTCCGTACCGTTATCTATAAAACCGGCAAAAAAAAACATCTATTGTATGGGAGCCCCTTAAATATTTAAATTATTATATTTTTAGTATTTGTTGTTATAGCGGCAATAGAAATACATCATCTGTGAAAATTTCAACTGTCTAACTATCACGGTTCATGAGATACAGCCTGGTGACAGACGGACAGCGGAGTTTTAGTAATAGGGTCCCGTTGGTTACCCTTTGGGTACGGAACCCTAAAAAACGTACAAAGAAACGAACTTTTTAAGACTGATAGAGAATTCATAATTTAACGCTAGGTTAGTGTTCCCGAGTATAAACTGTCATACGTAATTCACAGTCCCTCGGATACCTACATTTTACCAACGACGATTGACGTCCCAGCGTGATTTGTGGTGGACCCTGAAATGAAAAATGAAAAATGAAATGAAAATGAAAATTATTTATTCCACAACAAAGGATTTGAATTTGTTTAGTGGCCAGGGCCTCCTATTAGATGTTCAAAGGGACATCTGTGTTAGGAAGACCTGCTCTTCCATAGGACCATCTACATTTAAGTTGGGCTTAACATATAAAATTTGTACAAAAGTTTGAAATTAAGGGTGTGTGTATGTGTGTATGAGAGAGGGTGTGTGTGTGAGTGTGATGTATCTTAATATACCTATCTATTACATTTCAAGTAGTTTTTCAACCTCATTATATAGCAAAGGTTTTAACCATGCAGATACTGCATTTTTACAATTAAAACTGGTCATACCCTATCGCCGTACTTTGGATACAAATATACGAGTAGACCCAAAGGAGTGGCGTATTTACCCTAGGGCCAAAAGGGCCATCCATGGCTCAGAGCGGCAGGCTGCGAGGGGTGGCGCAAGCAATTACGTAGTGTAGCCCACAGAACATAACATTAATGTTACGTAGTGTAGCCCACAGAACATAACATTAATGTTACGTAGTGTAGCCCACAGAACATAACATTAATGTTACGTAGTGTAGCCCACAGAACATAACATTAATGTTACGTAGTGTAGCCCACAGAACATAACATTAATGTTACGTAGTGTAGCCCACAGAACATAACATTAATGTTACGTAGTGTAGCCCACAGAACATAACATTAATGTTACGTAGTGTAGCCCACAGAACATAACATTAATGTTACGTAGTGTAGCCCACAGAACATAACATTAATGTTACGTAGTGTAGCCCACAGAACATAACATTAATGTTACGTAGTGTAGCCCACAGAACATAACATTAATGTTACGTAGTGTAGCCCACAGAACATAACATTAATGTTACGTAGTGTAGCCCACAGAACATAACATTAATGTTACGTAGTGTAGCCCACAGAACATAACATTAATGTTACGTAGTGTAGCCCACAGAACATAACATTAATGTTACGTAGTGTAGCCCACAGAACATAACATTAATGTTACGTAGTGTAGCCCACAGAACATAACATTAATGTTACGTAGTGTAGCCCACAGAACATAACATTAATGTTACGTAGTGTAGCCCACAGAACATAACATTAATGTTACGTAGTGTAGCCCACAGAACATAACATTAATGTTACGTAGTGTAGCCCACAGAACATAACATTAATGTTACGTAGTGTAGCCCACAGAACATAACATTAATGTTACGTAGTGTAGCCCACAGAACATAACATTAATGTTACGTAGTGTAGCCCACAGAACATAACATTAATGTTACGTAGTGTAGCCCACAGAACATAACATTAATGTTACGTAGTGTAGCCCACAGAACATAACATTAATGTTACGTAGTGTAGCCCACAGAACATAACATTAATGTTACGTAGTGTAGCCCACAGAACATAACATTAATGTTACGTAGTGTAGCCCACAGAACATAACATTAATGTTACGTAGTGTAGCCCACAGAACATAACATTAATGTTACGTAGTGTAGCCCACAGAACATAACATTAATGTTACGTAGTGTAGCCCACAGAACATAACATTAATGTTACGTAGTGTAGCCCACAGAACATAACATTAATGTTACGTAGTGTAGCCCACAGAACATAACATTAATGTTACGTAGTGTAGCCCACAGAACATAACATTAATGTTACGTAGTGTAGCCCACAGAACATAACATTAATGTTACGTAGTGTAGCCCACAGAACATAACATTAATGTTACGTAGTGTAGCCCACAGAACATAACATTAATGTTACGTAGTGTAGCCCACAGAACATAACATTAATGTTATGTGGTGTAGCCCTAGCTAGCATTAAAGTTCT
Source organism: Ypsolopha sequella (assembly GCA_934047225.1). Classification (NCBI taxonomy): domain Eukaryota; kingdom Metazoa; phylum Arthropoda; class Insecta; order Lepidoptera; family Ypsolophidae; genus Ypsolopha; species Ypsolopha sequella. Next base: position 26,431,911 of record OW203990.1, on the reverse strand, counting down.
AGATATTTTTGAACTTCCAATGCAACAAGTCTTCGTATGTCAGCAGACGTGTGCACAGAAGAATCTCTGACGTCACCCCAGTTCGTGTACCACCTGGCGTTTGGAGCATGCTTGTGGACGATCCTGGAGTACTCACTGCACCGGTGGGTGTTCCACCTGGATCCCGGAGCCTCACTCACCGGGATCAAGATACACTTCCTCATCCATGGTCTGCATCATAAGGTAACTCTACTGTACATTGTTAGAGTTTACAGCCTGCCCCTCGATTATGTAGGCCATACACGCTACGGTCCACTGGAGAGGTCTACCGTGGGTCTACCAGTGTAGGTGTGCCTGCACAGGCCAACATGTTTATGGGACAATCCGGTATGCCGGAGTGGTCTTCAGTTCATTTCGCTATGGCATCGATTGAAGACGACGACGAACTGGCATTGATAGGCCTTGCGATAATCTTAAAAAATACAGAAACGGTGAAAAAGAAGCGAACAAAGTGGTGTAAAAATTCGTTATTAAGAAAAAAACTTCTAGTCACGTTCACTTATTGAACGAATTAAAATTTGAACCCACAGATTATAAAACCTATCTGCGAATGGACAAGAAAATATACCTAGAATTACTGGACACTGTTACTCCTATGATAGTTAAAACATCTCATTTGCGCGTCGCGTCGATCGGTGTGCAAAGGGCGTTCGTAGCGAAATGGAAAATGGAACTAATTTTTTGAACTGTTATTTAAACATTCGAGAGGTTGAAAAAAATAATGGGCAGTTATTTTATTGTCGGTGGTTGGTAAATTTGTGCGACAGTAAAACGTAAAAAAACAATTGGCCGGTTATTTCGTCTTACAATGTCAGTACTAAAAGTACGTAAGAGCAGACTCATAAATAAATGGACCGCAAAAATGATGGAATGTGCAGTTAGATAATAGTTCGGCAGTTCACAGGGAGCGGAGACTTCTGTACTGGTAAGTTCAAACGGTCTAAAAGCCGACTTCTGTACTGGTAGGTAAATAATATTCAAAAGCCGACTCAGCGCACCCCGACTCTATGTATACAGTGCTCAGTATTTATTAAATTATGCATTTTATTATTTTTTACGACTCATTTTTGTTTACTTTACTGCTAAGTTATAACTGCCGAACTTGTTAATAAATATGCATTTTGTAATTTTTAACTTACCAAAACTACTATATACAACTGCCGCTTTAAATCCAATTAAGGCGATATGTAAAAGTTTTAGAGTCCCTGTTACTCCATATGCGAAAAAATCATCAGTGCGACAGGGGCGGATTCGTGGAAAAGTAGCAAAAAGTCGGTTTTATATTAATAAAAAATGTACTAAAGTTGCTATTACAATTTCGTTTAACCAGGTCCTAGATACCGTTAAAATCCATCTAATAAAATATAGTTGCAGTCTATATGTCATTCTAAATTGTCAAACCAGGAGAATTGGTGTCGAAAAGGACCTAATTTCAATAAATATTTCTATCCAGCCGAATTTCTCCAATCACGTTTCTGTTTTAACAGATCCCTAGAAAAAGTATCCAAAAATAATATTCTATTTTATCTGACTTGACTGATGACGGCCTCACTGATGAGGCCGAAATATATCGAAAAAATATAAAGTTTATTGTTTTTTTAATTATTATCATATAATTGCTTAAAAGTACAAATAAAAAGCTAATATAGCTAAAATTATATTTATTTATATTCTATTTTATCAAAATAATACATTATTTACTGAAGTAGACATGCAAGTCCTTAAAGTGTCGATTTTTTTTTCGTAGCGCCTTTGCCAATGGAAAAGTTCCGTATGACGTCCATAGCCGTTATCAATATCAATTCGATATTGTTGATCGAAGGATAGCGCATACAATTTAAAACGCGTGCGACGGAGATAGCATAAGAATCCGTGTCGTGACCCCTAGTTAATGAATGCAGCTCTGGGTGTTAGGTTTTTTCATAGACTTAGATATACACCAGTATGTCTATGGGTTTTTTACCCCATGTTCGGTGATCGATATGACAAAAATATACAGAGTGGTTTTACTTATATCAATGAAGAAAAGCAAGTTGACTAGTTTTAATTAAACTAGCGATAATATAGTGCTAGCCAGTGGATCGGTATTTTTGTCAATTTGATCTGGCAACCCTGATGACATCACGTTTTGAATATCCTTGTGGGTGGGTTTATTTTAAGGCGATACGGAAAAATATCGACACTTTTAGAACGTGCATATCTACTTCAGTAAATAATGTATTATTTTGATAAAATAGTATATTATTTTTGGATTCTTTTTCTAGGGACCTGTTAGAATAGAAACGCGATTGGAGAAATTCGGCTCGATAGAAATATTTATTGTAATGAGGTCCTTTTCGACACCAATTCTCCTGGTTTGACAATTTGGAATGACATATGGACTGCAATTATATTTTATTAGATGGATTGTAACATTATCTAAAACCTGGTTAAACGAAATTTTGATTGCAACTTTTGTATATTTTGTATGAATAAAAAACCGACTATTTGCTACTTTTCCTCGAATCCGTCCCTCTCGCACTGAAGATTTTTTCGCATATGGAGTAAAAAGGACGCTAAAACTTTGACATATCGTCTTAAGGGGCTGCACTTTGCTAAAATTCGGTCCCGCTCTAACGCGTTTGTTTTTTAACTCTCTATGCTGCTCTAATCAGATACCACGCACGCAAAACTTCAGTTATTTTGAAATCGTGGCTCCATTAGGACATACAGAAATAAAGTAGTAAGGCTTTTTTGTAGATAATAATGAGATCTTTTATTGTCTGAAAGATTCATTTCAAACGCATATTCCGTGTCCGAGCGAATTGAATGTACAGAATGAAATTAGGTACCTACAGAGATATATATTTATTTGAGTAAAGACATAAAATTTCGATAGTCTATAAAGGCTTAATTCGTCAGAAAAACATGATTAAGTACATGTATATTTCCCAGAATTTTCTAGTAGCCAGTTTGGCCTACAAATCGAGCTAAATATACGCAATTTTACCAAATCCACGCTTATTTAAGCCTTAAGGGCCTTACTATTGCCAAATGAGTACTTTCTAAAGCCTACTACTCGTTTACGGCCAAACCAAAAATAATGAAAAAATGTAATATGAATAATCAGCTCTTAGACAACATATGCAACATTTTTCTATTTCATACCACCAAAACTTCTACATGAAAAAATGTATTAACTAAATGGTGTTTTTTGGCTTGAATTTCCTACTGCTGCTAAGTGGCTTGGCCGATTGAATTCATTTATGCTTTGATAAATAGATAAACTTGATAGCTATAAACATAACATAGGATTATTCAATTGAACAATCACGTCCAAGTGAAAAGTATAATTTTCTGCTATTTCGCCCTTTCAAGGACGCAGCGAGCGTCGTAACAGCCACTATGCATTGCGCGCTGATATGAACGTTATTTCAATGTCATTTCCGTTGATATTCGTACTGACAAATATCGAGCTGCTAATTTGGCGATGGTAATCGCCTTAATGCAGATGACATGGCACCTATATCGACAGCAGGAGCTATTCTAAAAACCCCTTCCCATTTCCAGACACCATTTGATGGACTGCGGCAAGTGTTCCCGCCAGTACCGGCGGTAGTCCTCGCGTCGGCGATTTACTACGTGGTCGCCCTCGTCTTCAGTTACCCGGCGATCAAGCTGGCGGGCGGATTAGCAGGCTAGTTACCATTTATTTATTAGCATCATTACATTATAACACCGCAATTCTACGCTGTGATTGGCCAAATTTATTATAACAACGCTGGAAAACCAATCACAAGTGATAACGGTCTGTCCCCCTTTACTTTTAAATACAAATTCTATGGTCTCAGTGTTCTTTTTCTTATTTTTCGTAGAATTGTTAGTTCAAATATTATAAATAATGTCGGTATTTTTGATGGTCGTAGATAAAGTAGTGTGTGCAACTGTACATAATTAGACATTGGGACACTCATGCAGTCTATTACGAAACTCACGTAGAAAATCAATAAGAAACAAATTCTCTGAGAAAAATAACTCTCAGATGGAGCTCGGACCCAAGTACAGAGACTACAGAGTGTCTGACGGCAGATTACAAATACGCGTTTGCAGAGACCGCTCGAAATAAGCATGATGACTAAAAAATTCTAATTAGTCCGTCAGTTAGATTATCAGAAAATATTGGACACGTATTTTTTCTTTTGTCAATTAAACAAAAAATTATGAAGATATAGCCCGCTAAAGTTCCGCGTGACGTCACGCCTAAGTAAACTTTTTAGGCGTGACGTCACCAGCCCCCACTCCCAAACATTGACGCGCTTTATCTCTGTCATCTTTTGTTTGATTGACAAAAGAAAAAATGTGTGTCCAATATTTTTTGATAATCTAAATGACGGACTAAATAGAAAAATATTTTGTTTACCCTTTCATCTCCCCTATTCTGGCAACTTCAGTCCGGATGTTTTATTTTAGCTACAAGGTACTGGCAGGCTGGTTTTGATTAACGACACTCTCCTAAAGAAAAATCACATGGACTGAGATCGGGTGATCGTGCTAGCCAGGGAATGTCACCACGTTGAGAGATGATTTTTCCTGGAAATAACTCCCTTACCATGCTCATAGACGCTTGAGCAGTATGGCAGTTGCGCTATTTCTGTTAAGAAGTTATCCCAGAAGAGTGACTCTCTGTCTTTTTCTTTACGTGTAAGGAGTAAAGAAAATAACCACACTTTTGTACTTTTTCGTTGTTTTTATCGGTTTTTAAATTGTTTTAAAATAAGGGATATGTTTATTAAAACCCACTTACGTGGTCGACCTAGACAAATTAAAGAGCAATATTACCAGATATGTTTCGTTAATACAAGAGTGGAATTATGGAAATGGCATGATTTGAAAGGTCTTATTACATGCTGTGTTCGTGAATTATTTATATCGAGCGGAGTTTATCTGATCGTGTAACACATGCGTGGAAGACCTAGATAAAGGTTCGAACTATATAGCGTATTTTTTTTTTTGGAAGTTTTAGACGATAGTTGAAAGTTCTATTTGACTTTGAAATTACTGATTTTCGGATAAGAGCGCAAAGTTCTTGTCTAAAAAAACTATTGATCATCTCACAGTATCTCTAAGAGTTAACCGTTACCGCTTGCCCACGATGATTTTTGAAAAAGTAAGGGCCACTGATTCCTCTACCCGAAATAGCACACCAAACTCTGCAAAATTATGTTGGTTGAGTATTCGGGGACGTAACCCTAAAACAACATTATAAATCGGTGTTTTTACTATTTGTTGTTTAAATACAACATATGGTACATAATATACAGAAATTCCTACTTCCTAACTGCTTTGGCCCTAAATGTTTTTTTAGACCCAGTAACACAAATGATCTAAAAATGGCAACTTTGGTAGTCCCCCATTTCTTTGCTTTTTGAGACAAAAATATATATGTATATATATTGAGCTCTAGACAATGAAACCCCAAATGTAAGAAAAAAAAAATTGTTTTTGCCTCCATTTTTATGTATGAAGCCCCCCTGAAAAATAATTTTGTCACATTTTAAATTCAAAATTCCGTTTTGGGTCAACATTTTACACAACATATAAAAATATAAAAATTTCAGGTTTCTATCTCATTTCGTCTAAGACATACGGACAGACAGACAGAAACCGGGGCTCCGATTTGCCCTTTCGGTACGGAACCCTAAAAAATTCATTGTTATCCGTTCCACAACCACCCAAGCAGAGAATATAAAGTATGACCCAAGTGGAAACGAACAGCTCTGAACGATTCTCGAAATCGTACCTTATTCTAAGATAAACCTTGTCAGAAATGTAAAATTCACTTTGACAGTTAAATTTTCGACTCCTTAAATTCAGGGGTAAATTTTCATTTTCACTTAGACATTTTTCATTCAACACATTACGCGCCATTTTTTGGCTTCTGGGTTATAAAATTCTTCGAAATGATAAAGCCATTTTATTACGGTAATAATGATACATAAACAAAAATACATTTTTTTCTACGTAAATAAACTGCCTTTACAAAGTGGCCGTTCCAAAACGATTAGTAAATAGATTCCGTCTCGTTCTTATCTCTTCCACTTTTATGAAGTAAACTTTACATTTACCCAGGCGTATTGGAACGCTACCTAATTGACGCCGGTCGGTGTTATCGAGCACTGTTATGCAATCTGAGTATTACAGGAGTTTTCGACATGAGTCTGTACTAGATAAATGTGAACATACCATTTGTAACGTTGAGTAAGCCGAAAATAATCAAACTGATATCTTGGTGGAGACGAGTAACTGATTAGTTTGTCGGTTGATAATAAATTACCAAATCAATTAAGTTATCTATTTTTAGGTTCCGTTCCTTAAGGGTAAAACAGAGTCCTTTTAATGTCACTCCGCTGTCCGTCTGTCTGTCTGTCTGTCTGTTTGCCCTTCCATATGTCATGGTTCTCTAGCTCTAAGACGGAATGAGATAGAGCCTAAAATTTTGATATGTCGTGTAAAATTGAATATTGAATTAAAAATGTAATTAAATTATTTTAGGTAGGACCTCATACAAGAAAACGGAGACGAAAAAAAAATTTTTTCTTACCCTAGAATGTGGGGTCTAGAGCTCTCATTGAGTAGAGCAGAAGTGTATGTTTTATTTTTATCTTCAAAAATAAAGAAATGGGGGGCTATCGAATTTGACGTTTTAGACCATTTTTGTTACGGTGTCTATCTCAAAGACCAAAGTAGTTAAGAATTTGTAATTGTAATGAGATATTATGTACCATATGCTATATTTGAACAACAAATACTGAAAACGCCGATTTATGATGTAGTTTTAGGGTTACGTCCCTGAATACTCAACCAACCTAATTTTGCAGTTTTGTTTTATACAATTTGTAGGTAGCGATAAGTTTGTAATCTCTGTTTAAATTATTTAAGTATATTAACTTATTTAAATGGCACGGAACCCTTAGGGCGCGAGTCCTACTCGCACTTGACCGGTTTTAGGTCGCTTTATGTCTTGTCTCTTACATATTTTGAGACACTCCGCATACAAAAGGGTAGATAGGGGCCACAGATCTCCGTCTTATTTTTTTGGTCGAAAAGTTAGATTTAGTTTTTCGTCCGATTATTCCGAAAAAAATTTCCTTTATAGTGTTTTCGAGATGCTGCGACATAGAATTTTTTCATATTTTTAATTCAATGTCTAGAAATGGGAGGACAGCTATTTCAAAACTTTATTTCCCTTTCCTTAAAACACTGTGATCAACCATATTATGTACTGTGATGTAAACCTGCTTATCAACGGCAATTATACTCACGAATCACGTTAGGACGTTAGAATCGTCGGTAAGAAGTGGGTGTTATGACCTTACGACTGTTGACTGTCAACATTCAAAAATACCTCTGATACCCCCTTGAGGATATATGCCGTGCTGATATGTTAAAATGATGAATAGAAATACAACTGTATAGGTAATTTCCAACAGGTTACGTAACGTATGACCTCATCCACTACTACGTGCACCACGGTTCGCCTGCCGACGGCTCCTATCTCTATGACATGAAGAGATATCATTCCAACCATCATTTCGTCAACCACGACAAAGGTACAGTGTTATCATTGGTTTACTAAGAAACTTGAAAAAATCTTTGAAAAAATCGTTTTCTTCTTAGGCGTATCTCACTTTACATACAGGTGTATCTCATTTTACATTCAAGCGTATCTCACTTTAAATACAGGTGTATCTCACTTTACATTCAGGCGTATCTCACTTTAAATACAGGCGTATTTCACTTTAAATACAGGTGTAACTTTTTAGGAGGCCAAAAATACTCGTAGCTTCACTTAGATATTTTTTTCGAAACGTATTTTTTGGTTAATCCAGCCAAATGTTTATTAAAGTACACACAAATTTAAGTTTGGACAATTTAGCATACTATTAATTAACCAAATTACGTTTTCCGTGATTTTACTGATCTTTCCGATTTTTTTCCTCGATGATTGTGATACTTGTGTCAAATCTGAAAAATTATGATGTAGTTCAACTCCTTAACTACCTAGACAAATTTTATTTGTTAAAAATATTTTGTTTTAATATGCTAAATTGTCCAAACGTGAGAGCATGTTTGGCGCAACCGACACTTAAAAGTCAGTAAAAATACTTTTAAATATTATACAATTATTTATTCAACGTTAATTACACATTAACAGAGGTTAACTATATTATGATACAGACAATGTTAACTTAAATTTATTCACTGTCTTCGTGTATGTGATTATTATCAAGGGGATGTTCCAAGGATGCAGGAATTAATATGTCAGTAACCATTTTTGTGTATCCCTTTTTTTTTATTGTCCGTCTGTGAGATACAATGACTGGATCTGAAGCCACCAGCATCCAGTGCACAATATCGGTGTTCTTGTCAATTCGAGACGTTTTTCTTCTTTCTTTTTGGTTTGCTTTCAAAACGTCCTCGGAGAATTGTTCTACTGGTAAAGGTAAAGACTCGATAATATCAGCCCCATGTATCAAGAGCTTATGGACTGAGGCACTCGTCCTATACCAGTCATATAAGCGAACACACAATTGTGCTGTTTCAAAACAATATTCTATAAATTGTGACCACAAGAAATCACAATCCAAATGTTTTAAAATGTCTCAATGACAGCTTTATCTACTCCAGTGATTTCAGAAGAGTTGACAGGGTCATCAAAAAAATTCCGGGCAGTATTGCCATCATTGGAGTTTCATCCGCCTGGTTTAGGTTGATCTACGACCAGACCCACTTCTTTGTAAAAAGACGTTGTAATTTGTTCTTTTTTTTTCTTCACATTTTCCTTGGAAGCTTCACCTCTCGCCTGCCATGTCGGTTTCGGTTTTATGTCTATTTTGTATGCAATGTGCAGTAAATATTCAAAACATCTGAGGTAGGAGTGCAGTATTGAAATCCCGAATTTGTAGGTGGCCACGGAACATGGTTTCTTTGTTACAATGTCTAATTGGTTCATCTCTTTTGGTGTGATTTGTCGTGCCACACCAAAAGAGATTGCATGTCTGTGAAGAGGCAGTATCAGTCAAAACATTACAGGTTTTTCCGTCCATCATGGTACAAACAGCAGTGTGCATGAAAATGAATCGTTGGTCACCTAGTGTAACTATTGTTGGTTGTAAGTTCGAAATTTCTTCTTCGATGGCCTGATATAGTGATTTTACAGAGTCTTTTGTTTCTTTTGCTATGAGAAGTCTGATAACTCTGCTATATTTAGGCGAGGAAGAATTGGGGTTTCTCCAATATATTTTTAATCCATCACAATTTTTGTTGGACATCTCAAGGGGAACAATAGTGCACAATAATATATTGGAGTCCGCATATTGCGAGTTGTTTGTAACATTTTATTTATATATGCTATGTCCTCCACTGCCATCAAGACCCCATTTTTATGTGACTTCAATTGTGTGCTCCATGTTATGATACAATAGTACCTCCTGTTGGACATGGCCTAACTTTGTGATTGTCAGATCCAGAATATCTTGAAGGGGCACCCGAACTCCGGTCTCCGTAATAACCATATTCTCGTAATAGCCAGCTATTTCTCTGATAGATATCAACAGGTCATGCTTAAGTCTGGTGATGCATCTATGTCCTCACGTCCACACCTTGTAGATAGGGGAGTTCCCCAAGGCTCAATTCTCGGCCCTTTATTGTTTATCTTGTACAGCGCTGATTTAGCACACTCGATATCATCTTGCAGATTTCATATTTATGCCGATGATTTACAAATGTATCTTTCTACGGATTGTACTAATTAGCTTCAACAGTGGACAGTATTAACCATGATTTAAATAATATCTCTGAATGGGCTGAAAAGAACTGTCTTTCCTTAAATCCTGCAAAATTAAAGTTCATGATTTTGTGATCAAAAAAAAAATTTGTACAATCGGCCTAAAACATCCAAAAATTCTTATAAAGGGACAGCCCATTGAAAGAGTCTCAGTAGCAAATAATTTAGGTCTTATTATGGATGAACATCTCCACTTCGAAGATCATGTCACTGAACTGGTAATAGTTTTTACAGACTAAAAGTACTTTATAATGTTCGACAATTCCTTAGTGTCGATATCCGAGTGACATTGTGTGAAACGCTCATTTTGTCTAGATTGGGTTACTGTATCAATGTTTATGGCTCTTGCATTTACAAAAAGTCCCAACGTCTCTTACAAAGAATTCAGAATGCTTGCGCGCGATTTTGTTTTAAAATTCATCCTCGGTCACACGTAACACCTTTCCTGAATGACGCAGACATTCTGAATATGGAAAGTAGGCAAAAGCTTTACTTAGCCACGCTATTGTTCGGAGTCATAAAAACAAAGGTACCGCCTTATTTTTGTTTACAAAACTGAACTGGCGTGGTTGGCGTCGGGTTGCTAGGGCTTGCACTATGCCTCTCTCTTTGCCTCACCACCGGACAGCTGCTTTCAGAGGCAGTTTTTCTTTCATGGCCACCAAATGTTGGAACGATATTCCGCCACCCCTTCGTAACCTTACAAAAAAACATTGCTTTCAAACGAAGTATCGGTTGCATTTGCTGGCCATGCAAAGAAAAACTGTAGTGGTGCATTATTATATTATTTTAGTACAAATTTTGTTAATTTATTATTATTTTTATTTCATATTACTTTAATTTGTTTTATACCATATTACATAAATATATTAAATATAATATTCACTCATAAGTATTACACTCACAGAAATATTATATGTATAACCATATAATAAAGCCAATTCAGAAGGCTTTAATTTTAGTTTTAGTGCTGTCAAAACTTCGAATTTCCCATGGTAATTTAGCTTCTAGAACTAACACTTAAGGACTATTTTGCATTGAAGAAAATTTAGCTTTGACAGCACTAAAACTAAAATTAAAGCCTTCAGAATCGGCTTTATTATATTATTTATTTCTTAATTAAGTTACACAAAATTAAAAGTTCAACACGTCGCTCTTCTACGGTTCCGGCAGAATGATCAGTGCTGCATTGTGAATCTTTGCAGCAAAAACTGAGTCGGAGCCCTTTTACTATTGTAATATGTCCATAATTATGTATCTGTCTCATTATTATTATTGTTAAAACTTGTTCCGTGTCTTTTATTGTTAATGTAAATGTTTAAGTGTGTTGAATGTGAATTGTGTACGTATTGTAATAGTGAATAAATGTTTTATCTATCTATCTACCATATTTGGAGGGTAGCAAAGTCTTTTAACATCAGCAATTACGTTGTATGGAGGATAAATATTGGCTCCTTTCTTTGCCCCTGTTTGTACTGTATTAGTCATCTTTGCCCATGCCCGTGTCAACAATAATTTCTAGCGCTTCTTCAGGAGAATAGGGTTTCAACATTGAGGAAGTTGGTGAATCGTGAATACGTTTCATTCTCTTAATTCTTCGGGGTGTCGTTGTTAGCGCAAGCTTGACCATTTGTGCGGCTGTTCTCTTTCCGGTTTTTACCAAGCTTGTTCATGTAGCAGAACATAATTCCTCGGGACTTATTTTCGACACAGTCGATCCTACATTTCTTCGTTTCGTTCTTTGAGCACATCCTGAGAAAGGCTTTTTTGGTCTACCTTTCGGGTTTTGAGTTTCCAGACTGGTGCTAGGTACAGCAACGGGTTCAGCATCCGGGAAGGGTTCCGGTAAATTTAACTGACTTTCCAGCCAAGCAGAGTTCTTCTTACAAAATATGTGCTCGTTTTGTTTCGCATTCTTCCATTTGTTCAACAGTTTTGATACAAACACTTTTATCACATCTTTAATTTTCATTTCAATGTCTTTTGAATAACTAAAGTTATCTAATACATAACGAATTAATCGTTTATTGCACTTCGACGATGTCAGTTCAGAAGTTCTTACCATGTAACACTAAAAACAGTTCTTTCTTAGTCCCGTCATTGTGGGCTCCTTAGCACTACCTGTGAATAAAGGGGTCTGAATTAGAGATGGATTAATTTGGGGTGCCAGATTTAGCAATGTTAATAGTTATTGAGCTAATAAATATTTTACAGATGAAATTATCGAGGTGCTAGTTGGAACTTTTTTTGTACGTCTCGTACAAGGGAAAAAGTTATAGAAAAATAGACGCTTTTAAAAACATGCGCATATTTCTCTTAAAAACGTATAATAAAAGAAAATTTAAATTAAATATTCAAGTACATACTTGTCTCTCCGCAATCCATATTTTTATCTGCAACAGTTATTTATCACCACCACAAAAAAACGCGTGTAAATGCTTCCAAACTTACAATTTCTGGGCACAACTAAGGGTCGCTAGGATCTTTTTACCTGCGCTTGCTCGCATTCCTTTGTTATCGCCGATATAATATCACCGTGTTCAGTGAGGGGTACATCGGTTAACGTACTACCAATATCCAAATTATTTTGAACTTTGTGCTACTATGAATAAAGTCATATTTGACCTAAAGTGGCTATTTTGCCGTTTGTGGGACGGGTGGTTTCCTGGGATATATCCATTAATATTCTAATAATTTATGTAGTTTCGAATAATTCGTACTGGAAGTTTCGAATATGTTATTTTTAAGTATTTTTTAATAACAAAAAACTAAACTAAATAATCCTATAACATATTAAAAACTTAAGCAAACTGGGGACGGGTGGTTTTCTAAGGACATAGCCATATATAGTTAGATTTTCAAAATAAAATAAAATGTAGGCTTCCTTTACTAATTTACTCGGAGTTGTTCGTAAATTAGTATAGGGGCACAAATATTTTTTTGCGTTTTTATATCATAAAATACGCCTGTATACTATAATAAAAACATTATCACACTCTTCACTCAAGGAAGACAAAGTAGGTATATACGTCAGAAGTGCGTTCATTAAATAACCTTGGGCTGGGTAGGAACACTGGGGTTGTAACGCTGAGTTTTTGAACGGGTTTCGTCGTGTAGCGACACTTCAAACGTCAGTTGTCATTTTTGCATTATATTTAGTATAATAACGTTGAGAGGACCCCCTCTGTACGAAATTTAACGTAAATATATCAACTATAACGTTGAGAAGACCCCCTCGGTAAGAAAATTAACGTCATGTCATTTACGAAAATTAACGTGAATGTAAGGTGACGTTTGGAGGCTATACGAACCTTGCGAACCCTGGGGCTCTACCGCGTAATTCTCATTTGTATCAACTTCAAGCAAATGTATGCGAAATTCAACGCGTGCAAAAGAGATGACATGTTAGGCGGGCGTCGTCGCACGCACGACAAATTTCAATCTCAAGTTGATGTTGATGAAAATGAGAATTACGCGGTAGACCCCCTGCTCAGAGTTGATGTTGAAAAATTCGACACCCGTGTAGCGACACTGTCATTTATGAACGGTCGGTGTTGAGACGTGAGTTCATTTTTGAACGGGTTAGTGTTGCGACCCGGGTAGGAAACCCAACTCGGTGTGAGTTTATGAACGACTATCTGGGGTGGCCAAGAGATCGACCGCGGTCTACCGGTCGAACGTGAACGCGATTCAAGTAGCCCGCGCGAGTTGAAGTCAATTTAAATAATAAAGTGAAAAATTGCTATTTTTGACATTTTCCACTATGAATACAATAAAAATCAAATGCCGTTCTCGCTAAACAGAGGCCCACTTAACTTCCTGTTTGCGCATCGCTGTTAGTTTTTACGCTGCGCAATATGATTATAGTATTAATAGACGTTTAGACGTTTTTAGTAATAATTAGACGTTTATTTTCATAACTATGAAAATATTTGGAACATACATTTATGAGGACATTTTCGGGTAAATTTGACAATCCCATGTTGAAGCATTGGATTGTCAAACTTTGCTTACCTAATAAAAAATAATAATTAATTTAGTATAATAATTGTAAATAATCTTATCCTAATTTTTATTTTTTTGAATTATTTTTATTTAAAATGTGTAATTAGAATGTATTTTTATGTGTTTTTACAATGGGTCTTCGTAACCTTACTAAAGAACTATTTTATTAATTTATACATATATTTTACACAAATATTTCTGCCAAACTGCAATGCAGTTTATAGGCGGAAAAAACTCTACGTTTAATTAAGTCTTATGTAACAAAAGCAAAATTAAATTTAACAGTTTCAATTTAATTATTAAATTTAACAATTAAATTTGCTCACACAAAAATGAAAGATCATTGTTTTATCGACACTTTAATAACATATTTCTGCACTATTAATGATTTGAACTTTTTTTTAAATATAGAACGATATAAAATATAGAACATTACATTCTGAGAAGCCAACAGGCAAGGCGTTAAATAATTTTGGTATTAAATATTAAATAAACTTGTAGAACATAAATATCCACCCAAAAACGCAAGGCATAGTGAAAAATGCGCATTTTGTAGTATCAATTAATAAATACTTCAGAAACTTATCATAAATTTCTTTTTTCCCTTTGCAGTCGACCGCATAAATTATTTTTGAAGACAAGTAGACCTCTCAGGTCAAAAGTTTGGCTACTCCTAAAAAAAGAGGTAAATCTGGATAAAGAAACTGTATAATTTAACTTTAAATGAACTAAAAATAACAAAACTGAAGTAAAAAATATGGTATAAAACACGATAATATCTGTAGAGTATTGGGTACTAAGGAATCTATAAAATCAACACAAAAATTATGCCTAATTCGTCTTATTTAGGATTTTGTTTTCCTTTAGCTTAAACGACGCATTTGTTCACAAAATAATGGATTTAAATTTGGATATCGAAACTAGTTTATAGGATCCCAGAAACTACGATTTCACGGAAGTTTTAATAACTTCTAATCCGGAAGAAAACGTAATATTAAGGTGTTAAGAGCAATCGTTATCTAGCTTTACACTAAGGAAGAAAATAATTGATGCTGGATATCCAGACTACTGGATGTTAGGCTACGGATACAAAAACCTGGTAAGGGTGTCTTCGTGACTTAGGTGTTTCCAATCTTCCTGGGAGTAGTCGATCAAGCCAAGCCGACCTCTGTTTTAATACCGGAAGCTTACCCCACCAGGGTACGTGGTCCGTATATCCGGCCTCAATAGGTACAACCGTACGAGATGGCGGGAGGAATTGAAGAAGAAGTGGGGAAAACCCTTAAAAAACCCGAAGGGTCGCAGGAAATGCAGAAAAAAACTGGCTTTCACAATATTTAGAGCAAATGTGCTCTGTTTCAAGAATCCAAATAGTTATCAAATTTTAAATTTCATATTTCTGTAGCAAATTTGCCTTCCTTGTTCCACGATACTCTTTGATATTAGAAAAATAACAAAAAAAAATCTGACAAGATATTCCAAATTTTCGAATTTGAAAATTCTGTAAAGCAATAAAGAAAGACTAAAAATATATGAAAAAGGTTGAATACTTGTAGCGAATGCTACACTATGCTGTTATGTTGGTAACAGCAATTTCATCCAATCCATAGCCATACAATTTAGTTTTATCCAATCATCTCGTTTAGAAGTCGTTGGTGCCAACATTACGGCATAGGTATTATTTTATGAAACGCACTTTATACAATGCGTCCACATTCTTTGGGTACGTGCCACTACTGACGTCATCGAACGTTTCTCAAAATTGTTTCGTTTTCATAATCTTATCGAAATATAGTTCCCAGTACTTGTCATAATACCTTATCTTTTACTAATCCGACCATTCTGCATGGGTCATCATGGCTCCTTATGTAAACGTCATAAAGGCTATATTACAACAAGTATTATTAAGAAATACACTGTGTAAGGTTTAAGATATCAGTTATTGCTGCCTTCAAAGGTAATGAATGACTCAATACGTTCCAGTAAGCCATATCCGTGGAAAAGATTACGCTTTTCATATATTTTTACTTTTTACTATTGAGTAGCTAAAAATAAATAAAAAGTGAGGGTTATCTATACAGAAATATTATGTCAAGATAAGCTACAGTGCTACAAGAGAAGTATAGCAGCGGCGTTAGTTTCAATTTTGGACACAACCATACAACGTGAAATAACATCTTTAATAAGATTATGTTTATTTTTGCGAAATCAATCACTATGAATACTCTAATTACTAGATTAACTAGAAAATATCAATCAGAAACAAACCCAAAGACAAGAATTTGAAAAAATGTCCTTAAGAACAAGGCGTGAAATCACATAACGCCCTCGTGAGCGTTCTATATGTGCAGTACAGGCTAGTATATCAGGCAGAAGCAAAAATAACAGTGGACAAGTATGATGGAAGAATTCACCGGTCTGGGTAGGAACCTCGGTGACGCAATTGGTAGCGCGCTTGTCTTGATAACAAGAGGTCGCAGGTTCGAATCCTGGCCCGGCGAATTTTTTCAAATTCTTGTAATTGGGTTTGTTTCTGATTGATATTTTTTAGTTTGCAATGCACTCTAATAATATTTAAGATCTTTATTCTTAATTCTTTATTCTACACGCACGGAAATATAAACATAAACAAAATTACAGTGAAAAAAGATGCACATTGGAGAGTTTATCTCTAAACAGAGATTTCTGACAGCAAAACCATCACAATAGGAAAAAGTTACATAAACGAAGTAATCATACACGTGTACACAGAGAAGAAGAATATAAGTTTAATAACAAAATAAAAATTTATATCAATACTTACTATAAATACAATCTATAAAATATTATAAATATACATAGTGTGTAATAAACTACATAAACATAATAGTAGTTTATGTTACAAGGGCAAAAAGGAATAAATTACGAGGACGATTTAAAACACGAGCGTAGCGAGTGTTTTAAACGTAACCGAGTAATTTATTGCTCTAACGCCCGTGTGTCATACTACGTTTTTCAATGCATAGTGTTAGGAAATAAAACAAATATAATCTTGTGAACTTTAAATTATGATTGGCTCAAAAGGACTGTATCCAGCAGAGCCGTTAAACAGTGGCAAAAAAAATTATAACATTTATGGTACACAGGAAAGGCTGCAGGTTAGCCAACTATTGTAAATAAATAAAAAAATAATAATAATAAAGCCCTAAGGCAAAATAATCGACTTTCTGTTCTTTCTGCATAAAAGTGGGCCTTTACGAGCACTTGCATTGAAAATATATATAATACAGATTGTGAGAGGTAGTGTTCTTTAAGCTTTTTTGTTAAAGGAACCGATAGTTAGACAGTCGCGAATACTATGTGGAATAGCATTCCATAGTTGGACCACAAAATAAATATATACTACCAGAAGGCTGACTCGACGACGGAGCGAAAACAGACGCACACATGCATAGACGCGTACGTACGATGATCTAGGCAGAATTTCGTATTGGCATTCACGCCGCGCCGGTAGCGTATTCGTATTGAAGATTCACTATCCAACTGGTGTGACACCACTGCCGGTGTTCCTCAAGGCGGCGTCTTGTCCCCTCTTCTTTTTGCAATCTTCATAAATAGTATTTCTAATCTGATTTCCTCTTCCTACCACTTATATGCAGATGATCTCCAAATTTATACGCAGGCAAAACTTAAAGATCTCCCTAGTGCTATTGCTACTACCAATATAAATCTCACTCGTATATCGGATTGGAGCAGGCAATACGGGTTAAAAGTAAATCCAAATAAGACCCAAGTGATAATCATCGGAAGCCCTTACTTTTTGTCCAGAGTGGAATGGCAGATACTTCCACAAATATTCTTTGATGGAATACACGTTCCATTTAGCGATAAGGTGAAGAACTTGGGAATAACGATGGATAATTGTTTACACTGGATACCTCAAATAGAAGAAATTAGCCGGAAAATTTTTGCAAGTTCAGGCTCTATGAGAAGGCTGCGTAATTTTCTGCCTAATGCTACAAAGATTGCTCTTGCTCAATCCCTTCTTTTACCCATTCTTGACTATGCTGACTCATGTTACCTTGACCTCACTCAGGAGCAATTTGACAAACTTGAGCGACTTCAAAACTTTTGCATCAGATTTATATTCGGCCTCCGCAAGTTTGATCATATCTCCGAATTTCGTTCCCAGCTAGGGTGGCTTCCAATTCGTTCTCGTCGAAATGTTCAACTTCTATCTCTTTTATACACTGTGCTGTTTGATCCTTCTTCTCCAATAACCACGTTTCAATACCACGTGCTCCTACTTTGGCTGTTTTTAAAAGACTAATATATATTTCTATCTATCTTTATACACAAGTATATATTTTGTATTTAATTGAATGTAATATTTATTTATTTTGTGTCTAGTTTACGTATTAGTAGTAGTAATAGACGTTTTTTTTAATAGTAATAGACGTTTATTTCCATACGAAAATATTAAGCACATACAACTATTTCTGCCAAACTGTAATGCAGTTTGTAGGCGGAAAAAACTCTCTGTTTAAATAAAAATAAACAATGAAAAAATTAAATTTAACAGTTTCAATTTAACCTAAAAAACTTACTTAAAAAGAAAAGATAATCGTTTTATCTACACTTAGAT
Source organism: Ypsolopha sequella (assembly GCA_934047225.1). NCBI lineage: Eukaryota > Metazoa > Arthropoda > Insecta > Lepidoptera > Ypsolophidae > Ypsolopha > Ypsolopha sequella. Next base: position 26,413,417 of record OW203990.1, on the reverse strand, counting down.
ATCATATTTCTGCAATATTAATGATTTTAACTTATTTTTGAATACAGCACGGGTTACATTACATTCTGAGAAGACAACAGGCAAGGCGTTAAATATTTTTGGTATTAAATATTTATCTGTTCTTTGACCATAATAATTTTTGAATTTATAAATTTGGAAGGCATTTCTGGCGGCTTTTCTAGTGTAATATTTGTGATTCACAGGATTCTTGTACTGATTATCAGGACCAAAATTTTCGTTTGCTATCAAAAATCTTACTTTTTCATGTACAGGGATTATTTTACAGATATTAAATAGTTTATTATAGTTACGTTTACATTTATTCTTTGTATTTTTGTCCACCAATAACTTAAGAAATCTAATTTGTAAACATTTTATTTCATCTAAGTATGTCTTGAAAGTTCGACCGTAGCTAGACAAGCCGTATTGATTTAATATATACATATGTTTAGACCATTATTTAAGTATTTTTGATTATAACAGGTACACCGCCTACGCCTTCACGTACATCCAAAATATTTTCCACCCAAAGGTTGTCTGGAAGAAATCGCTCTAAGCTATAAGACCGCCCATTGTTGCCTGTATTTTTGTTTTTTTCCAACTTTGTATTGTCCTTTTTGTTGTTTTTCTTTTGGTGCACAATAAAGCGTATTTATGTTATGTTATATCTCCGAGATAATCGTACAAACGCGTCTACGTGTGCGTGCGCAACATTCTGTAAGTAGTTATTTTGTGGTTGGACTGATCCTTGTAGCACTGTACAGGTACATACATAGTCCCCTACGCCGCGCCGTAGACTTCTAGGAGGGTACTACGAAATATAACGCTACAACGACGACGACCGCGCACGTTACACGTTGCGTAGCAACAGAGGGCCTATTATGTATCTCTAGTTGCCTTCTGGACTGGGTGTCTATCATCAAAAACATAGATATACTATCGAATTCCGATTGTTTAAGGGTATGTTAGCACTTGAAGTGACGACACAGTTCGTAAATAGTTCAATACCCACTAAAAACAATTTTGAAAGTTTAGTTTTTATCTATGTTTTTGACGATAGGCACCCTGTCCAGTTGGCAACCTAAGATACAGAATAGGGGAGCAGGGCGTGCGAATAGTACATTCTCACAAAAATGCGTGTACAAACTTAGATTTGACTTATTCGATTGTCTATAAAACAAAACCAACTTTTTAAGCCATCAGCCCAAAGTGACATTTGTACAAATAGTAGAGTTATACGAGTGCATAAAACGAGCTATATTGCCAGAGATATTTACAGTGGTGTATTTTAAGATTTGGCGCCCTGGGCCTGTAAGGTTTGCCGCCCCATAAATGAACGACAAAAAAGCAAAAATATTTCAATTATAAAATAAAATAAAATCCAGCAGTGTGTTGATGTTGGCTAAGAATGATGATATTGAATGAAAAAACGAAAAAGGAAAACTACAAAGAAATAAAACAACATTTATTCAATATTTGCATTTTTTCCGATGGATTTTTTCTAATGAAAGTATAATTCAAAAGCAATGTAAAAGCAAGAAAGGTAACGTTTGATTATGAAAGATGCCCAAAGCTGGGTGCGAGTTGCGGCTTGCGCTGCGCCACCACCAGCCCCTCGCAGCGAGGTGTCTAATCGTTCTACGCTCGGCGAAGCCTTAAGAATTAAGTACTTGGAAAAAAAATTAAATATAATAATATTTTAATCACCAAAATTTAATCACTAAACAATGTAAAAATGTTTATCTAAAAATCAATTTATGCCCAGGCATACCTATCATATTTCTATAAAAATTAGGAGGAAAAAATTCGCTCGGCTCCCCAAATGTATTTACATGTAAATCTAACACGACCCTCGAACAAAATTTGAAAATTACAAATATAATTATTTAGGAACTTATAATAGACCAACCTAACAAGACCCTTTAGGTACATACAGTTCAATAGATCGTAAGTGTAAAGTTAAGTTGGTCATTGGAATTATTTACTATGTTTTTAGGATTCCGTACCCGTATTGTGTCGTGGCCAGTTTTTTTTAACTATTTTACCTTTACATTTTATTTACCTTTTTTACGGTTTACCTATTTTACTATTTACCTAATAACATTTGGGTGGTGTTCCTTGTGCATGAGATCACGCTGCGCCGGCGCACCCTGTGGGGGACACTGAATTTTACAATACTCTTGTATTATTTTCTATTGTATTATTCTATTGATATTTAAATGTATATATATATATATATATATATATATATATATATATTTATTTATTATAGATGTATTTATTCATATATTCTTGTATATTTGTTTATGTAAGTCTATGGTATCTATTAAAATTAAGTTTAATTTGGTAGGTTATTTGTATTTACACTTTATTGATTTTCATTTAATTTACTCTATCTATTACGTCTATCCGCCTTTTTTACTTTTCTAGTGACAATTTCTTCACCACCCAAAGGTTGGCTGGAAGAAATCGCTTTAAGTGATAAGTCCGCCTTTGTACAAAATTATGTTTTCAATACTCTGTTTCCTTTTATATGTCTTTTGTGTATACTAAAGTGTCAATTCATTCATTTTTCAGCGTTCGGGATCAGCAGTAAAATTTGGGACCTCGTCTTCAGGACCTTTGTCAGTCTCAAGAAATTAAGTTTTAGTTTGCAATGGTGAATGTTTAGTCTCACTTAAAATATATAACACTATCTATGTATAAGGCTAAAATACGATTAAAAAAATGTAACAAACATAAAATACCTATCAAGAATTTTGTATGGACAATCACAAATTTATCTACAAAAAATCGAAAGGAATATGCTATTTTAATAAAATATTTTTGTACTATTTCTGTGGTTTCTTTTGATCTCTTTTTAAATAGGAATTTAACGTGCTTGTGATAACCACAGAGTTGATATGACATCTGACGTCAAATTATTATATAAGGTCTTTCAATTTAAATGGAAAGTAATTTAGGAGGTGATTCAGTATCGTTAAAACATCACATTCCACTGCAAAGTACTTTTTTTTGCGCGAACTTTTTTCTCACTTGTCCATACAAACTGAGTCAGCTGATCGGACCACTTTGTACTGAGAAGTGAAAAAAAAATACAAATACAAATACAAATTTCTTTATTAATCCACAAGTAGTTAATGCTTAACAGTTAATGCTTAATATTATTTTATCCTAAAGTAATTAATAGCATGCACACAGAAAAAAAAATACAAATAAGAATTACATAGACAATAATAATAATGGATATGTTGATCGTACAGGAATATTTAAACTGTTTTTATAGACCCTCTCACCTGCACTGGCCTAAAGAAAGACCGTCCTGCAGAGTGAAAGTTCAACAATTTGGACACACCAATTGGAATAGGTGTTACACCTTATTTAATAGGATACATTATTATAGTAATTATTAGACAAAAGTAACGTTAAATCATCGTTACAACAATCGTTAAACATCGATGCCAAAAAAGTGCTTTACAGTGAAATGTGATTGTATTAACGATACTGAATAACCTCCTAAATTACTTTCCATTTAAATTGAAAGACCTTATATACTTACCTAAGTAACGTCATTTCATTACACTCACGGACAAAATTAGAGGAACGCAAAAAAAATTACGTTCAATTACGTTCTGAAGTTTCAAATCTCTCATGGAAAAATAACAATGTTCATTAAAATTTCAATTTGTAAACAATATATCTTAAGGACTTAATATTTTTCTGTGCTCCTAGGAGTAATGAGCGTTTTTCCTTATATCAAATTTAGTGTAAAATAAGATTCCTAGATGGCACTGTCGTATCCTTGAGCAACAGAATCGAAGACAAAATTTGCACCGATTCCAAACAAACGAAAAACCACTTTGATATTGATTGCTATGAAACAAATTTTATCTATGAGACATAGACAGCGCCATCTGGAGGAAAGCTAAGAACTTAAAAAAAAACATCTAGAAAAATGCTGTGTTTTCACTCGTTACAACTCATGCGTCTCTATGTTTCACAAGCATTTATTGTTACCTTAGCACTAATTAGACCCAAATATATGAAGATAGTAAAGGGACTGTTTTTCGAAAGAAAATCACAAAAAGGTGACACCCAATAAAAAAAAACCTTAGCTAGTAAAAACTTGAATCGAACTTTTTTTACGCTTCCGTAAATAAGTATATCCATGAGTGTATATCTAAATTTTCTATAGCCTGTGAAACTAATTACATATTAGTGATGTAATTAATTATTAATATTATGTAATTAATTATTACACTTGTTACCCGATTCTTATCGCAACCTTTTAACACACATTTATCAACATAAAACATGCTCTATCCTTCACTAAGTAACATTAGTGCAACAAACGTGATGAAAACGGATTGAGCAACTGCCTTCGGGACAACAAATCATTTGATTGATTCTCACAGTTTACATACAATCAATATCATAAACCAACGCGGTATTTAGTGTTTTTTTTTATCCTGGCTGAATATAAAATATTAACTTCAGAAATGAGAGTATAAAAATGAACATTCTAAGGTTAGGTATTTGAAAAAGGTTCGAAAGCTTTTTTGGTGGCCAGTGACATATCATTGCGTTCAGAAATGTGGAGTAAAAGTGTTTTAGCGGTGATATTGGTACTTTTTGGAAGTGTTAGTGGTTGCTTACATGATGTGTTATCAGGATGGGGGGTATTCACTGAGAGCCTTCTGCCTGATGCTTGTCCAGCTCTCAACGCCATCACCTCGAAGATAACCAGTGCTTTAAAAGGGTATGACATGGGTGAGTAAAGGGATACCTATTTTCAATGACTACATACATTTTTAGAAATATTTGAATAAACCATCGTAAATATTTTCTGGTGTTCGATAAGGATAACTTATCAAAACGTCAATAAACGGTAGATAAGTAAGTACAGTCGCCTGCAGAATGCTTTTTTCCTGTTATAAGAACGTTATAAGGACTGCTATTGGACAGATTAATATAATGGCCAAACTAAAGTAAACGCCGAGATCAAATAAAATATAAGGGGAATTGGCACAAAAAGAAAAAGGAATTGTTGACCTCGAAAGATGATATAAAATTCAAAATGTTTATTTTGCAAAGTAGGTATATATAATACACGTTTCACAAGTCAAATTTTAATCTTATAAAAATATATGTAATAAAATAATAAATGTACATGAACTACTTAGATTAAATGTTTTTTTAATTTATGTAGCAATATATATACGATTAAAATTATAGGTAAAATACATATTATTATACAAGGTGAAATCCAATCAACCGCCCGAACCCATACCGGAGACCCGGCCAGGGACCAGCCCCCCTATTGTGTATCTTTAGTTGCCAACTGCACGAGGTGCCTATCATCAAAAACATAGCTAAAAACTGAAATTTCAAAATTGACTTTAGTGGGTATTGAACTATTAACAATCTGTGTCGTCACTTCAAGTGCGAAAATATCCTTAGGACATCGGAATTCGATAGTATATCTATGTTTTTGATGATAGACACCCAGTCCAGAAGGCAACTAGAGATACACAATAGGCCCGCAGGAACAGGTTCAATGATCACCAACCGAGCCCCCAGCACGAATCCAGGCAGCCGACCAAATCCCATCCTATATACTACATAGTAATAGGTTACATATATAAATACATGCCTACCTCCGCCCATTCGATTAGTCTTGCTAAGAAGAACGGGCAAGAAACTTGGCAAGATCATGTTTTTTTTTTTTAACATAAACTTATACTATACATCAAATTACTTATATCTACTTAAACCAAGGGATAAGAAAATACAAGACAGCAGGAATTCAGGTTAATGAAAAAAGAAAAACATATATATCTTTGCCTACCTGTCTCATATAGTCTATTTCCTTTTACAGTCTGTAATTAATTAATGTTAACTCTTAAGAGGAATCAAAAGTTAGGAAATTATATTAATTAATTAAATTATTATCTACTATCATCAAATATATATATATTAATATTAATTGATATGTAGGCATAAAGCATACCAACGGACTTAGTCTAAGTATTCTGTAAGGAAGAAACACTTATGGAAGCAACTGCAATGCGTAACGCATTCACTGACGCAAGTTTCTCATTTTTTATAAAACGGTTTAAGGCGCTCTGATCAAAAAATCAGTAATTTCAAAGTCAAATAGAACTTTCAAATATCGTCTAAAACTTCCAAGAAAAAAATACGCAATATAGTTCGAACCTTTATCTAGGTCTTCCACGCATGTGTTACACGATCAGATAAACTTTGCTCGATATAAATAATTCACGAACACAGCATGTAATAAGACCTTTCAAATCATGTCATTTCCATAATTCCACTCTTTTATTAACGAAACATATCTGGTAATATTGCTCTTTAAATTTTCTATGTCGACCGCGTAAGTGGGTTTTAATAAACATATCCCTTATTTTTAAACGATTTAAAAATCGATAAAAACAACGAAAAAGTACAAAAGTGTGGTTATTTTCTTTACTCCTTACACGTAAAGAAAAAGACAGAGAGTCACTCTTCTGGGATAAGAGCGCCTTAATTCGACTTATGTCAAAAATTACTTTTTTTTTCTGATTCTTATCTCCATAGGTATCTCTAAAGTTCAGAGGTTGGCTAATGATGGATGCATATCTACCCAAAGGTTCAGATGTTGGCTTAATATGGAATGCATTTTTAAATCGAAAAAATCCCCGAAATTCTGGGATTATTTACGCTTCCGTACATTCATCATAGTAAAACAAACTTTAGGTAAATATCCAAACGATTAGTAATGCAATCCCTGGGGTTATTTTTATCAAATAAATTATTTTTTATTATTTAAACTTTAGGTAAACATGCATCGTTTCATGGTTAGAAAATCCTTTAACTGTTTATAACATCGGAGATAACATGACAAGTTTAAGTATTTCTTTTTGTGGTTATCAACTTCGACCATTATCTTGGTCGAAGGTTATCAATGGTTTAAATGGAACTCCGTAATCGCATAATGAAATATCAAATTTTGTGAAATTAGATGTAACTTTAATTTTAAGTTACATCTAATTTCACAAAATGTGATTTTAAAAATTGAATTTGTTTTTTACATGTTTTTTACTACAGGCAAAAAGCAAAAACTCAACTTACAATCATATTACTTTTATTATTTACACAAGTTTTTTGGTGCCAAATTGCTTTTGGACGATATATCTCTAAGATGGTAAGTTTTATAAAGGCTGTACTGTAATAAAACTGAATGTTATCTACATGAAAATTTAATTTGGGCATGAGTTAGATCGTTTTTTACCCGAGCACAATGTCTTAGGCGCAAGACACACAGATAGGACATAAAGCGAGGACGGGGCGAGGACGCGGCGCGGCGCCTCTTCAATGTTACTTTCATACAAAATGTATAGAAGCGTCGCGATCCAAAACATATTTTGAAAAACAACCAATGTCCAATTTTTTCGAATTTGTTTTTTTTTTGCTCTATGGATTCTCTGTTGTGCATATAATAATCTGGTAATATTAGAATCAGCAAAAACAACCAAAGTACATTCAAAATGTAGCTACAAAACAGAGTGCTTCCCAAAAAACCACCAAAGTCAGTAACGTTTCTATGAAGAATAGCCAATAATTTAACAACATTTTCTTAAATTTTTATTTACAAAATTAAATGTATTCATATATCCACGTTTAATAAAAAAACATAAATGGGGAGTTTTCCATGTAACTAACTTTATAATGTTTTATTTACCTATGCCCAACAGTGGGTAGATGTGGGCTGATTGATGTTGATATTTACTTCCTGTAAAATGTCAGAAAAGTGACATTGGTTGTTTTTCCAAAACACTCTTTAATAGAGAAGACAGAGCGAAGACGGGACGTAGGAACAAAACGCCAAGTCTTCGCCCAACGTTTTATCTGTGTGTCTTGCGCTTTAGATACATACAAAAGACATCAACGAAAATCAGTACTTTCCGAAATTTTGCATGTACATAATTGAACTAAAGGGTGTTAAGATGAAGTTGCGGAAGCCGAAAACTGGCGAAAGTACTCGTAAATTAACATTATATCATTGCAGTATAGAAACGCAGGAAGAAAAGTAAATCTGGATGTGAGGAGCTCTGAACCAGAATCAGATCCTGGTTCAGAGCTCCTCACATCCAGATTTACTTTTCTTTCTGCGTTTCTATACTGCAATTATATAATGTTAATTTATATCTCCTTGCAATGGATAAATCGCCAAGTGTTCAAACATAGAAATTTATTTGTCATAGTTTCGATAGTACTCGTCCTTTGATCAAATATGAAAAAAAATACGTATTCAATATAATCAATTTATGTGTTGTCACTTGTCACCGCAAATAGTAAGAATGTTCCTCAATTATTTTGTCGAACAATTAGAGGCGATCCAACAGATATCATGAGGTACGTTAAGAGGGGTGTGGTGCTTGCGAATGCATGAGGCTAAAAAAGGACTCATCGTCATCAGGACTTGCTGCAGTGGTGCTACGATAAAAAACCGCAAATTGATGTACAGGATAGCTACTTGGTACACGGGTACTTTAAGTTTAAACAATCACTTTGAGCGGTTGGTCTTACAAATATTCCCCTTAGGGGGGGAGTAACGACGTTATAAATTTTTTGTATGGGAATTGTTTTTATTTTTTCCAAATCCTAATGAGAGTTCAAGAAATATTTTCAAAACATACCAAGTTTGGGCTCCTTCGGGTAGGAGACGGCTAAGTAATTTTTTGTAAAACATACGCCAAATATCTTCTAATATACTCATACCAAACCTCATATTCAATTCCCATACAAAAGATTGATGACGTCATTACCTAAGGGGAATATTTTTAAGAACTACCATTGATTGTTTTAACCCAAAGTACCCGTGTACCAAATGTCTATCATTTACATCGGTCACCCGGACGATACGTCTTTAGATCTAAGTTCCGATAAGCTCGTTATTCTTCTTGGATCCCTCAACTAGGCTTCAATCTCAGTCTTCTGGTTTTGGCAGTCCACAGCAGCTCATTATTCCATAGTGGTTTGGACATGTGTATGAGAGAGGATGAATAAAAGTGACGAAAGAAACTTACGTTGGGAGGTAAAACTCGACCAGCCCCTCTATTCTGTATCTTAGGTTAAGCGAGTCACTTGAGAGCACATCAGAGAGCTGGACAGCTTAGCTCTCAAACTTGACAGGAGTTAAAGAAGCTGTCGCTGTGGCCGAGAACGGCTGTGAGGCTATATATATCTTAGGTTGTCAACTGGACAGGGTGCCTATCGTCAAAAACTTATATAAAAACTGCACTTTGAATATTGCCTTTAGTGGGTATTAGACTATTTACGAACTGTGTCGTCACTTCAAGTGCGAACATATCGTTAGACAATAGTTTTTGATGATAGGCACCCAGTTCAATTGGCAACTAGAGATACATAATAGGCCCGCAGCCCCTCTACTCTGTATCTTTAGTTGCCAACTGGACTGGGTGCCTATCATAAAAAACATAGCTGAAAACGCGCGGAACTTTCAAAATTGCCTTTAGTGGGTATTGAACTGTGTCGTCACTTCAAGTGCGAACATATCGAAATTCGATAGTATTGTTATTGTTTTTGATGATAGACACCCAGTCCAGATGGCAACTAAAGATACATAATAAGCCCTCAGGCCACCCTAGGAAGATGGAAATACATCCGAAATGTTTATCAGATAAGATTCAATGCTTTTAGCCATTTCATTTTAAACTTGGGGTCACTTGGGAATTTATACGATAAAAGGACGTAGGTATGCTGACCAAATTGGCGATATACTGAGGAAATGCAATGTCAAAAGTACGCGGAATAGAAGAGTTTGTGTGACTAGATTGATGGATGTGGAAGAGGCGAAAGAGGTGTGTCAGGGTCGTAGCAGATGGAAATCTGTTGTCTCTGCCTACCCCTCTGGGATACAGGCGTGAGAATATGCATTGCATACCCTTAATCTCCTTAATTGATTAATCTTCATTAGTTCCACCGAAACCTTCACCAACCCACAGAGACCTCAGGCCCAATCACCCCCGAGCTGGTCTCCGAGAGTCTCCGATGCGGTCGCGAGCTCGCCCGAGCGGCCTCCAGTCGCGGCAACCAGCTTTTAAAGAACGGGGCCAACCTGTCGGGATGCTCTCCAGCATTGCTGCACTTCTTCTCGTCGAGTCTGGACGCGGATGCGAAGAAGGCGGCCGCGGTCTCCCACGAGATACTGACGGCCACCAAGTTGATGCAGATGAGATTGTGCGCCACGTGAGTACAACTCTTCTGACGTGAGGGTGTGCGTGTGTGCGTGCGTGAAAATCAGTATATCTGATTTCACGTCTATGGTTTTCACACACACATACATACACACCCTCACAAAAACTAAGGTTCTTGCTTAGAATAAGGAATGTCCTTATAGTAAGTTCTTGCTTAGAATTTCCTTATTCTGAAGGTTCTTGACAACTTTGACTATGATATGTCATAGAACATATCACAATAGTGCTACAAGGATCTGATGGCGCGTGGATGACATTCTAAAGGTTCTTGACAACTTTGACTATGATATGTCATAGAAAATATCACAATAGTGCTACAAGGATCTGATGGCGCGTGGATGACATTCTAAAGGTTCTTGACAACTTTGACTATGATATGTCATAGAAAATATCACAATAGTGCTACAAGGATCTGATGGCGCGTGGATGACATTCTAAGGGTTCTTGACAACTTTGACTATGATATGTCATAGAACATATGACAGTACTGCCACAAGGATCTGATGGCGCGTGTATGACAGTGACAGGGGGGCACAGCTGTGAAACAAGGAGTATGGTAGCGGCGTTAGTTACGATTTTGTACACAACCAATCCACGCGCCATCAGGTCCTTGTATATAGCACGTACCGGAAGAATGTTACAGACAGATGGGTGTGTATCAGTCATATGTATAGACTTTCCTAAGTATATCCTTATACTCTAAGTCTATGGTCATAATGTCCGTTACTGACTTCAGTATACTTTGTTAAAGTCCCTGGACAAACTGATTAAGATGATAGGTCGCGCTTACATCAATTAGCTTTAAAATTGAAGGGTTTCATTAACAAAACTCGAATGGAATGGCTTTTAAAAATAGTGCTATTGTATCAAATTTCAATTTTATGATAAAAAACCGAAATGCTTAAACATATTATTGATTGTGAATGATTTTATATGAGGTGACTTTGGTTGATATGCCAAATTCATACTGGAGACTTAGTTGATTGGAGGCATAGATAATTTTCCTCTGTGACTGGAGGCTTCTTTTTATATAACTGACTCGGGATTTTTCTTAAACAGATAGGTATAAAGGGATAATACAAATAATATTTTTCACATTTTGCAAAAAGAGTAACTCAACCATGGTCCTATCTTTAGTCTCGAGTTTGAATTTGGCTATAATAACCTACACTTTATACACTTTATAATAAGATTGAAAATTTCTTTATTTCAAAATGAGTTACATAAATTATAAAAACACTAGTTCCCACAGAAAGTTTCCTTGTGTAGTGGAACCTAGGCTCCTCCCAAAATATATTTAACATAAAGAAATTTTGACGTTAATTTACAGTCTTAACTCGTTTTATAGGTATACAATATTAATATAATAAAACAATATAAAACCTACTTATTTATATGAGTATGACATTAAGACATAAAGACAACACTAAAATTTAATAGGTGTGTTTTTGATGACGTGAATCGGTGTTTTATTTCATGGAAAGGCAAAAATCAAGAACGACTTGGCAGACTGAACAGAAATTTGGCATTAAAGCAAAAAAAACATGACGTAAAATTTTGAAAACATCTTGGATATACTTATGAAGTGTACCTATAATTAGTCGCATTTTCGAACACCAATCCCGCCAGTCCGCCGCTGTCCCAAACCCACTTTTCGACAACGAGTAGAGATTACATTTATTCGGATTGAACCCGTAAATTTCGTTGTCGTACCTACACTTTAGACTAGTTTAGACCATGGGTAAGTTTTTTTTCTTGGCGTGCCAATATTTACTAACGAAATATGTGGCGGGCCAAGTTTGCATTTTTGGCATTTTTATATTATTTACTGAAATAAAAATATTAGTACGTATTTTTGAAACACTAATTTCGAAATTTCTAACAATATGAAAAATTCACTTGATTTTTGTTTGATGGTTGCGGGCCAGATTCTAACGCTTCGCGGGCCGGAGATGGCCCACGGGCCGTAGTTTCCCCAGCTTTACACTATATCATTCACCAATATTGTCCCCAGTGGCACCGTCACACCTAACACGTTCCTATCGTTCCTGGAGCACCAAGTGATTAGACTCAATGACGTCACATACTGCAAGCCGGTCTCCATCTCCTGTCCGAAGCAAGCCCGGTACCGGACTATAGACGGAACTTGCAACAACCTGGTACATCCGCACTGGGGTCGCAACGTGGCTCCCTTCACTAGAATTGCTAAACCACGGTACGCTGACGGTGCGTTCTTTGTATATCATTCATTCGTCTTTATCATCATTGCCATTATATTTTTTTCCACAGTATATATACAGGATGTCCCAAAAGTCAACGTTATCCCTTGGAGAGCTGATAAGCCAGCTCATGACTGTTCAGAATATAAAAATATGACCTCAGTAAAAAGTCGAATTTAGTGAAATTCAACACCGTCCAGAATATGGAATCGTGTAGCTGTGGCACTTGAAAGACTCATCATACTGCCGTCTACTGCTAGACACAGGCCTTACAAAACGCACCACAACCAAAGATTTCAAAAGTAAAGATAAGCCCTTACCGTACCATGACAGCACCAAAATGTTTCCACCTTTAAATGGGTGACGCTCACACGTTTGGAATCAGTGCTCATCTGAACACAGTGATAGTTTTAATCATTTTAACAACTTTAGTAGTCTGATTAGCAAGACTAATCGAATGGGCGGAGGTAGGCATGTATTTATATACGTAACCTATTACTATGTAGTATATAGGATGGGATTTGGTCGGCCGCCTGGATTCGTGCTGGGGGCTCGGTTGGTGATCATTGAACCTTGTTCCTGGTCCCTGGCCGGGTCTCCGGTATGGGTTCGGGCGGTTGATTGGATTTCACCTTGTATAATAATATTTTACCTATAATTTTAATTGTATATATACTGCTACATAAATTAAATAAACATTTAATCTAAGTAGTTCATGTACATTTATTATTTTATTACATATATTTTTATAAGATAACAACTTTTACTATGGAACAAACTCTGCATCTCGAAAAAAAAAATTACTGTTTCATAGAAAAATACAACGCCGCTCGGCCGAAATGTATGGAAGGGTAGATTTTTTTTCGAGATTTCAGGGTTGGCTCCATAGTAAAAGATGTTCTATATCATTGACTGAATAAGCTATTCAAATATGGTTAAACCTTTCTGTTACACGTTGTATAAACACAACATCCATTTATAATGGGAACAGTAGCCCATGAGAACATCTCAGATAGTCGTTCATAAACTCACACCGAGTTGGGTTTCCTACCCGGGTCGCAACACTAACCCGTTCAAAAATGAACTCGCGTCTCAACACCGACCGTTCAAAAATGACAGTGTCGCTACACTGGTGTCGACTATTTCAACATCAACTCTGAGCAGGGTTCGCAAGGTTCGTATAGGCTCCAAACGTCACCTGACATTCACGTTAATTTTCGTAAATGAAATGACGTTAGATTTCGTACCGAGGGGGTCTTCTCAACGTTATAGTTGATATATTTACGTTAAATTTCGTGTAGAGGGGGTCCTCTCAACGTTATTATACTAAATATAATGCAAAAATGACAACTGACGTTTGGAGTGTCGCTACACGACGAAACCCGTTCAAAAACTCAGCGTTACAACCCCAGTGTTCCTACCCAGCCCAGGGTTATTTAATGAACGCACTTCCGTATAGTTGCGTTCGAAACTAACTTGGGTTGTCATACGTAGCTGTTAGTTCCAATACTGTCCGCTTGGAGCTGTTTCCCAGATCCCATACGATTTTGATGTAGTTTGAAACGCAACTATACAAAGATGTTTTCATGCTTAGGCTACAGTTAATAAAAAGGTAAGTTTACGACAACAATTAAAAACAAAAATAGTTATGTGTGCACCAACTTCGCGTTATTTTTTTCAACAATTGACTTCCACCCAAAGGTTGTCTGGAAGAAATCGCTATAAGTGATAATGATAAGGCCTCCAATTGTTACCTTCTTTTATAAGTTTGTTCTTTTACCAGTTTTATTTATTTTGGTATACAGTAAAAAGTATTTGTCTTGTTATGAAACAATCTTTGAAAATAACTTTAACAGGGTGAATAATTTATAATATCTTTGAGAGTTTATTTGGCATTAAAATCTTTAATAAATTAAGCGAAAATATATTAGAAAGTGAAAACCTTAAGACATTCCAAAGAAAACTAAAGCTTTACTTATTAGACAAACCATTGTATACGTTGATTGAATTTTTTGACTGCTAAATTAGACATAGGTAATTAGATAGGTATTGGTATCGATTCGGCATAACACGTCTTAACTTATTTGATAGGACTAACCTTATTTTAAGCGTCCTGTCTTTTTCTTTCTTTGTCGAAAAGACAAGGACAGAACGCTTAAATTTAGTTTAGTCCTGTCAAATAAGTTCAGATGTGCTTCACCGAATCGGTACCATATTTCACTGTACCTATTGTTTTATATTTGAGGACTTAATTTTAAATTAATGTAGAATTATAATTTCATGCGTATTTAATTTTAGTTCATTGTAATTTTATTACTATTGACATTTTTACCAATTGGATATAGTTAAATAATTGTGTAAAATGTAATGATGTTGTGATACTTAACCTATTTGTTTGTAAGATGTTTGGTTTATTTTAAAATTATTTGTATAAAATAAAATTAATAAATAAAAATAGCTTTTATTTCTGAGCATGTGGGCCTCTTAGGTTGTTTTACATTAATATATTATATTATATACACGTATTTTTAAAGTATATGTTTGCATTCAAATTGATAATATCTTTTAATTATTTCATGCATATAACTACTGGTATACAAATATCTGGTGTCGTTATGCAAGTAAACGATATGAATATGAACAGAAATTTAATCATTAGCCTCCTACATTATTTTCAACAACTTCAGTATATCTCTTGTACAGGAATATACGCAATGCCTGTAGCCCGCAGCGGATGCCCGCTCCCCAATCCACGCACGCTGTCCACCCGCCTCTTCCAAGATCGTCCCATCACCAGCCGCGTGTTCACCCATTTCAACATGCAGTGGGGCCAGTTCATCACGCACGACCTGGTCTTCCAAGTCATGGAAACGACAGGTCAGTTTAGGTTACAGAGACGTATAGTTTGGCCCAAATGTGGGTCCTTGTGAGATGCTTGATTCTAATGCAATCAAACCTACGATGTTATCAAACATGTGAGAGACATAAATAAAATTATGTGCTCGCTTATCATCAACCTAAGTAAAAAGAAACTCGTAAGATTTTTAATTAATTTTAAATTGGTTTATAATGGTCCTAAAGTATGTGCCTTGAAGTATGCTTTCAATGTCATAAATTATACAACATTTTTGCAGACGAAGGCGGCATTAACTGCTGCTTGGGTAATGGTAACGACATGCTCTCTCCAGAATGGTTAAACGACAAGTGTATACCCATCAAGGTCCCTGATAATGACCCTTTCTACACGTATCAGAGTGTCAAATGCCTAAACTTCGTAAGGAGTGTGACAGCTCCCAGAGATGACTGTAGTCTCGGACATGCTGAACAGGTAATAATATTTAATGGTCGTTGTCTGATCCTAAACGAGAATGTAATTGATTCCATTTGACGTTGTATAGATTAACAAAACTGCTTTAGGTCCTGTTTTATCACTTGCCTAATAGGTTATTATGTGTTACGTAACTCATACAAAATGCGTTCCATTTTTAAACATAGTGGACCCCCATTTGTCCATTCGTCTCCAGGAACGAGTAAGGCTGAGCAAAACGAGAAGAACAGAGCAAAACGATTTACGATTTATTTTATTAGTTGACCAAATTCAGATTTTTGAAAGAATGAGATGAATTTGGCGAATGTTTATCAATTACGGTCCATTTGTTCGTTTATTTACACTTTCATAGGAGTAAAAACTGAGAAATAGGATTATACCGAAATCACGTCAACTAGCTCTAAGCTCATTTCCTTATTATATATATATATTTTTTAATGAACATTCATCGTTGTCCATGTAATGACCCATGAGAACCTGATAGGTACCTTTATCCCAAAACCTCTCAGATGAACACCGTCACAGCGTATCTCGATGGTTCCCCGATCTACGGCTCCGATTCCAAGACGGCGCGCAAGCTGCGATCGAAATCTGGTGGGAAACTGCGTTCGGAATCCAGACCCAAATGCATCAGAGGGTTTTTGCCTTCAGTGAAGGACAAGTCTTCCGCGTGTGTCTTAAGGAATTCATCTGAACCTTGTTATCTTTCTGGTAAATAGCGTTTCATTTTAATGCGGTTTGGACACTAAGGGAACTTCTTGATGAATGTTTTAGGGTGATGTTTAATTACGCTGTGACTAACAGGAGCTGAACAGTAACCATTTGGGTGAAACAAATCTGAGAAGCGACCGAGGAGGCTCTATTCAGCACTGACGGAGCCCCAGGTATAATGCTAGTAAAGTAATAATTACAGGTGGTAGAGCTGATGCCGGGCTCGACTGTGGAGGTACCACCATCTTACTTGGAGACCCCATCGAAGTAATTCGGGGGAGAGTAAGAGGACAGCTCACAGGCAAAAAACCAGGAGGCCCACCATGCCTGGGACCGATGGATGGCGGTATATTCATCCCTTATAGCCGGGTCTTATATGAAACAGACTGGTGACGGGCAACGGCGTCACTGATGCGAGGGCTACGTCACCGCGCTCACCAACCCACCTGCCCAGCGTGTGTGAGTATGGGCATTTCTTCCAGGATGACTGCCGGGAGTTTCAAAGTCCTGGAAAGGCTTATGTCCAGCAGTGGATGAACTAGGCTGATGGATGGAAAGTAATAATTCAGCAACTTAAAACTTCAAACGAGTTGGTGATCATTGAACCTTGTTCCTGGTCCCTGGCCGGGTCTCCGGTATGGGTTCGGGTGATTGATTGGATTTCACCTTGTATAATAATATTTTACCTATAATTTTAATCGTATATATATTGCTAAATACATAAATTAAATAAACATTTAATCTAAGTAGTTCATGTACATTTATTATTTTATTACATATATTTTTATAAGATTAAAATTTGACTTGTGAAACGTGTATTATATATACCTACTTTGCAAAATAAACTTATTGAATTTTGACGACTCTTTGATATCACACAAACAAATAAGTTCCATGGTTTATTGCACTTTTAAATGAAGTACTTACTTCTTTCTCAAACACACCGCCATCTTCACAGGTGACTTGAGAATCAACCAGACGCCAACGTTAGCCCTCATGCACACACTGTTCCTCCGGGAACACAACCGAGTGGCCGAGATTCTCGGATCGTTGAACCCGCTGTGGTCAGACGAGAAACTGTACCAGGAGGCGAGGAGAATTGTCATCGCCGAGATCCAGCACATCACTTACCAGGAGTGGTTGCCCTTGAACTTCGGTAAGGAAAGAGAAAAAAAAAACCAGCCAAGTGCGAGTCAGAGTCGCGTACCTAGGGTTCCACTTTGTGGATGATAAATTTAATTTTGTATTTTTTTTGTGAATTTCTCAACCGCCTTATTTTTCCTGTAATCTCTACGTTAATACATATTACCATGATTTTTTTCATATTTTTCAGTCAACCAGTTTTGGACATACATTTTTTTGTGGTTATTCGAGGATTTCTCGAAATAGAGGCCCTTAAATATAGCCAAACTGTATATTTTTACGATCAGCCCTTTAATACCTACAATTTGATACCCATACTGAATTTTTATAAAATATTTTTTTTATTTATTTTACTTCTTTTTTTATATTTCTTATTTGTACTCAAATTTTTTTTTTAAACGCTAGGAACTACGGAACTACGGTACTTAGGTACTACGGAACCCTAAAAGAACACAAATGTAATTTTGCTAAATGTAACTGCATGATGAAACTGAATTTCTTAACAATGGTTGAATCATAATTAAGAGGTTCTTCAATGATTAAATATAGATTGTTCAACAATAATAAATACCACATTTTGACAATTATATCAAAATCACTTACCGAAACAACCTTTGTTTATTAGCAACATTAAATAGCTCTTAGCACAGATATTATAATAATGCTATTAACTAAAAACCGGCTGGCTGGATAAGTCACTGTCACACACTCGCTCGGCAAAAGCGAGTGTGTGAGAGTGAAAAATTCACACACTCTCTCTCACAAGATTGCCGCCCGCTCCCCGCGCGATTCCCTTTATCGTCATCCTCTGCGTCTCTGTAAGGTTGCGGACGAAGACTGACTTCTCCGGTTTGCCCCAAGTTTTTCGTCGGTTATATTATTATCACCAGAAAAAATCCAATAAAACCAATAGTAGTGATTGTGAAATCAATTGCAGTTCAAAGATCCATCTCCTGCATTCCTGTTTCCAGGAGAGAACTACTACCGCTACTACCGCATCTCCCCCGCCTCGCTCTACAGCCACGACTACAACGAGGAGGTCAACCCTGGGGCTATCAACGGCTTCGGGGCCGGCGCCTTCAGGCACATGCACACTATTATCCCGGACTCCATCGTCACTTGTCCCAGCAGCTACCAGGCTATGTACAAACATAAGTAAGCTTTTCCTTTCGTGTGGTCATTTGTCTAGCATTCCTTTAAGTTTCGTTATTTAAAAGTGATTTTCTGATGATATTAAAGTTCAGATTACTTACGAAATCCACCGCTTTGGAAATTCTTAATAAACTTATCCATATAATTAATTATTCACAATAATCATAGACTCCGAAACTAAGAACGCGTATTTTTGAACTAATATTGTGATACATTTTTCTTTTCTGGCTTTTTCTTAATATTAAACGTTTGGTTAGTTGAACCATGGACGAAATATATTAAGATTTTCATCTGCTACTGATCCCAAATCCACTTGGCGGCCTTTGATGGACAATCGGTAAACGTCCACTTACTGGCGGCCAAGTCAAGCTCCATCTTTTGTTTGTCTTTTTTCATCCATCCTAGTCTATAAAATGAGGTATTTTCCCTTCCAGGCTTAGCGACCACTTCATGAACCCATCTCTCCTGGAACAAACTCCAGAATCCTTGGACGATGTGGTCCGCGGTATGGTGGCGGCCGGCGCCGGTGAGGTCGACAACTTTGTGACTGGAGAGGTCACCAACCTGCTGTTCAAGTGTTCCAGCTCTTGGGGATTGGACCTGATTGCTATGGATATCCAGAGGGGGAGAGATCACGGGCTGGCCTCGTACAATGATTACAGGTGACTGAGATGTTGGAATATCACATCCCATCCAATTATAATAAGTAGTTTTTGTTTAGGTCATGATGAAACTTTCCCAGTAGAATAGTTTGCGACCCAGAACAACACAAAGAATGCTACATTGTTTATTACTTATTCACATCATAATATGTCCAGAATGAAATGCTAGTCGGAAATTAAGTTCTAGCAAATACCGTTAATAGGAAAAAAATGTAGAGGGATAATGTTAGAGGGCTAAAAAAATGGGAGGAGGACATTGTTTACTATAAGACTGAATACTTATACTTAGTTTCGATTAGCCAGTCTAGCATAGCAAACCATATCGAGCTCGATACCGCGTGATACAGTGCTCTCTCTCACTCCGTTGATCTACCTCGAGAGGGGTGTTGTACATGTTGTATCGAGCGGTTAAAATTTATTTATTTATTTATTTAGGAACACCAACAAGAAATACAATAAACTTACTTAAATGGAATAATCTTAAAATGTATACAGCTATTTGTTTTCTTAATTAAAGGCATCCACATCATGCACCAGTTAAGACAAATTCGATATCGTATGCTGTGCTAGACTCCCAGAAACGCGGTTCGGCCTTCTCGACTGTGGTTCTGGTTTAGGTCGGAAACGTGCCTCGGCCTTTCCTAAGGCATTTAAGGTTAGATAAACGCCAGTTGCTTAGCGCAAAGTGCATAACTTGACTTTGTTTTTCTTGTTTAGACGTTAAAAATTAAAAAAAAAAATTGGTATGTGGCAATTGACGCCAATAGTTCAGTATTAGTGAGGTTTATAATGAAAGAGTTTGAAATTGTATACACAATTAGTCATGATCTTTTCTAAACTAACTAAAAATGCCATTTTAACTTTGTTTGGACAAGATCATGACTAATTGTGCATTAAACTTCAAACTCATGCTTAATAAATCTCACTAAAACTGAACTATTGGCGTCAACTGCCACATACCAAAGTTTTTTAAAATTTTTAACTTCTAAACAAGAAAAATAAAGTTAAGTTTATTCACTTTGCGCTAGACGACTGATGTTTAACCTTAATTTATGACACAGGGATAGGATATTTGGATAGATAGATATATGGAAAAACTGAGAAAGTTTGTAGGTGTGGAGTCGGCTTCTTGTAATATTATTTTGATAGTAAAAATCCCGGAATTACTTTAAACGTTACAATAATGTAATACTTAATAGATATGTTACCGGCAATCTAAATAAATAAATAAATGAAATGAAAAAAATAGGAATTTAATACAATTCCTAGGAAATTTATAAAATACCAAAGGCCGAACAGAGCAAAATGCAAAACAGAAAGCCGATCAAAAATCAAATAAAATATACAATAGGGTGGTCCAAAAAAATTTTTTTTTTAATTTTGCTATCTCCACAAGCTTCTTTCTATTCAATTAGACGTTAAACCCCCCTCTGCAAAATTTGAGCGAAATCTAACAATATTAAGGGGTAGCTATGATTTGACGATTTTTTGGGTCTAAAGAAAAATAAGGCATTTTTGTAGGAAGTAAGTTTTAATACAATATTAAAAATTAAACTATCCATGTAAGTAAAATTAAGATGAAATGACATGAAAATATTTATGGTTAATCACTGTCCTTCCCTTCCTTATCACCCGAATTAATTTTCAGGATATTTGATTTTGAGGCTACTGGATATTTTTTTCTGTGAAGATCGACGACGCGGAGAAGATATTGTTTTTGTTCTTCGCTTTTTGTGATGCTGGAATTATATTTTTGAATTAAAGCAATACCTCGCTCTGCGCAGTAATTAACAACTTTCATTTGGCGGGCTGCTTTCTGCATTTCAACATAAATTTCATCAGTATGCCATTGTAAAGGATCTTTTACTAAAAATGCTTCCGATTTTTCTTGACCACCACTGATAAGCAAGTCAAAAAGTGCTTTGGTTCGTTGCGTGAAAAAAATATGTTACGGAAATGGGTTTTGTACTTGAAAGGTTTTGACCTCTGGTCTTTTCAGAGCCTTTTTTGTTGGCGGTTTCTGAAGGCGGTTTTTGAACCATTATTCTTTTGCTGTTGGGAGTGATTCTTGGATCGAATAAAGAAAGATCAATCAAATGCTCGGAGAAGTACCAAAGATGGCAGCGAAATGCTTTCAGGGCGTTGGTGCTGATCGTCTGATTTGGATAGTTTTAGATCTGTGTTAGGAAGTTAGCATCGTTCAAAGGGGCTTTTTCAGCCAGCGGGGCTTCATTCCAATATCGTCCGTAAATAAGACTAACAAACAGTGATAATTCTGTAACAGATCGCTTTTCTGCTGCAGTCAGGTTAAATTGGTCTTGAAACAAATACATTTTCAAGCAGTAAATAGCCTTGGCCATCCAACGAGCTTGATGTAAGGCCCCGGGCGCACGAAACTTGGCTTCAGCAGTTGCGTCGGAACTTCCAAGGAAGATGCGAAACAAAGGCAGCAATTCGAGGTAATCATCTCTGGGCTGTTGATTTTTTATTGCTTCCTTGTAATAATTTGTCATTTCTTGACGGAGTGAAATAAGATCCGTAGTTTTATACAAATTGTCACTACCAACTGTAATTTTCTGTTGATCTATTTCTGACCATTTCTTTTGGAAGCGTTTGAACAGACTGATATCCGGTCCACTGCTTGATCCGAACAACGCTTTGAAGACATCGGACAGATTAACTTCAAAAGCATGGTGTCGGTAAGCAATCCAAACCAGTTCCTTATCTAGAGCTTTTTCAATCAGAGAACAAGCCCTTAAATTCATATCAGTGTTAGAAGAGGTCGTGTCAAAGCAGAGGCCACGCACCTGATCTCTTAGCTGCCACTCATCAACGATCTTTAAGCATGCGGTAGCTTGTTCCTTTCCTGTGCCTTTTTTGATTGCCAAGAGCTTTTCTACTCCACTTTCATTACAGCTACACGATCTACTTTTTCTACGCCACCGACAATATCGGGAAGCAATTTACCATCCCAGTGTAAAATAAGAGGATTTGATGGAGAAAATGACGCCTTGTCGGATTCCGCTACAAACTCACGAGTTTCGTTTCTTTTGCGACTGATTGTGCTTCTTGATAAAGAAATATTTTCCACCGATGCCGATGCCACCCGCACACCGCATCTTGCTATATACACAGTCACAGGATAGACAGCGCGCGCGAGTATTAAAAAATTGAAGCCTTTTACTTGGCTTTTTGTAAAATAATATTTTACTTGCAAATCATAGCGACCTCTAAAAGGCTCAATTTTGGTATATAACCTTTTTGTTGATAACCGAACGAGAAAAGACTTGTGGAGCAAGTATAAAATAGCAAAATTTTTTTTTCATATAAGCTTGGACCACCCTAATATACAAATAAATAAAGCTTGGCATTTTATAAATTTCCTAGGAATTGTATACAATTTCTAAATAATATAAGGTTACGGTAACATCTATTAAGTACTAGGTACATCATCGTAGCGTTTTATGCAATGCCGTAATTTCCGTAATTTTCACTATCAAAATAAATAATATTTTAAGAATCCGACTCCACACCTACAAACTTTTTCAAGAATTTTTCCAACTTTAGGTATATATCGATCCGATTATACTATCACTGTATATGAGATATGAGATGAAATTTGACCTAATACCCGATTATTAAAATACTACCCGAGCAATTCCGACGCCGAACGGTAGCAGCCAGTATTTATCATAGTTACTCAAAATGAACGTTATATATACAGGGTGATTGGTAATTCGACCTATTCCTTGAAAGGGGTTATACTAGAGATCATTTCCAACGAATTAAGTCCTATCAACTAGGTGTCGAAAATGAATGGTCTCCGAGTTACGAAGGTTTTTGTATTATTTTTCAAACTTTCAGACTAATAACCAAAAATAAATAATTTAAAAATAACTATTCCTCTCTCAGCACTTTTTTATTATATTTCTGATCAATGATAGATGAGTGATGATTTATAAAAAAATGGGCTGAATTCCCATAATCTCAGAATCAAAAGGTCTTAAGTGAAAAAATACCTTTATTATTTTTGAAATATCGACGTGTATTACTTGAAAAAAAATTATAATTTTCGACCCCTAGTTGATAGGCATTATTTGTTGGAAATGATCGCTAGTATAACACCTTTAAAGGAATAGGTCGAATTACCAAGCACTCTGTATATAATACATATTATCGTAAGGCACAATCTGATTGAAATGTTATTTAAAGAAATATAGAAAAACAATATAGATAAAGTCACAAGATGAAGACATTGCTAAAAATAATTCCTAGTAAGTTTTGTAATAATGAAAACGCGATAAATACGATTTTCAGTGCAATCTTCTGTAAGTGTAATCTAATCACCCTGTATATGTCGTTATTTTACTTACTTTATTTAGGTAAATTTTATTTTTTAGAGAGATATGCGGTCTTCCTAGGGCAAGAAGCTTTCAAGATTTAGCTCGAGAGATATCCCAAGACGTAAGTATCTTTATAGTTTTTACACTTCCTAATTGTAGGCAAAAATTAAAAAAGTTGCTTTCCTTATGTTTATAGTCGTTGTAAGGGAGGCTCTGACGAGACGTTTTAGCGCCATTTTTATTACCATTCTAATTGACTAAAGATGGGCCCCCAAGCCCCAAACAAAAAAGGAATTAAGAAAGAAAAAAAAATATTATTTATTTATTTGTCAATAAACAACTAATTATACAAAAACTTAACATTAAACAGACAAAAAGGACGCAGCTCAGCAAAAGGCTGTGAGTGCGTACATCTGCACAGCGCTGATTTTCAGCTGTCCCTGTTCTCACTAAATATTACATGTAGAGCTGGTAGTTTGGTTTTTTAATTAAAAATAAATATTAAAAATTAGATTTGAAATTTAGCAAAACATGCACTTTTAAGACGACAGAGAATACCTAGTCACCTTCCAGTCTTAGGGTTCCGTACCAGCAGGGTGCCATACGATTACCAAAGCCTACGCTGTCCGTCCATCTGTCTGTCAGCCGTTATTGGTAGCCAGTTGAAATTTTCACAGATTACATGTTACTGCCTCGAAAAAGTTGAATTTTTTAACGCTATTTTTTTCAGCTCCATATTAAATACATACAAGTTTTAAATTTGGTCACATTGTAGTACATACTCTAAAGTAAAACAACAAATAATACAAATTTGGGTTCCACACTCGAGAGGGTGCCGAATTGTTTGTCAGATGCTACCATTTTAGCGGCTTCTTTTTTGTCATCTTGATGTTGCCGGCATCTATGTTGTTATTATACATGTTTATAGCTTCGACCAAAATAAAATGAATGGACGGGCCTTGTCTTTACAATTTGCTCACTCATAACGAGTCTAAGCAATTGGATATATACTATACTTCAATACCTAATTGTAAGTCTTTATTTTGCTTTTTGCACTTTGGAAATGCACAAGAAGGTATTTTTTCGTTAGTTATTTGGATGACATTTAATAATAAGCGTACTTGTCACTCTTCTAACAGACAGAGACAGAGATGAAGTGAGAGCCGGCGCTCACTTTACAAACCTCAAAAATCTGTACGCTGTGGCCCGTCCATTTATTTTATTTTGGTCGAAGGTTTATAGGGTTCCATACCCGTATTGGCACGGAACCCTTTGTGCGCGAGTACGAATCACACTTGACTAAATTATTAAAATGAACTCCCCAGAGAATAAACGCGCTCCAGCAACAGTACGAGTGCGTGGACGACGTGGACATGTTCGTGGGGGGATCGATGGAGCGTGCCGTGGACGGCTCCGTGCTCGGGCACACCTTTCAGTGCGTGGTCGCGGAGCAGTTCTACCGCACCAGGGTCGGCGACAGGTTCTTCTATGACAACAGCGAGATGCCGCACTCCTTTACGCCCGGTCTGTCACCTATTGCTCTCTGATATTCCATCCAACAGCTGGTAGAGCTGATGCCGGGCTCGACTGTGGAGGTACCACCATCTTACTTGGAGACCCTCTCGAAGTAATTCGGGGGAGAGTAAGAGGACAGCTCACAGGCAAAAAACCAGGAGGCCCACCATGCCTGAAGCCGATGGATGGCGGTATATTCATCCCTAATAGCCGGGCCTAATATGGAACAGACTGGTGACGGGTAGCGGCGTCACTGGTGCGAGGGTTCCGGCACCGCACTCACCAACTCGCCTGCCCAGCGTGTGTGAGTATGGGAAATTCTTCCAGGATGACCGCCGGGGGTGACAAAGTCCTGTAAAGGCTTGTGTCCAGCAGTGGACGAACTAGGCTGAGGGATAGATGGATGGATGGATTCCATATGCATAGGCCTCGCCACTCTTGGCGGTCCTCCTGATCCTCTCAAATATTAGCCAAAGAATATTAACTGTTATAGTGTAGGAAATATTATCTGCGCCGATTTCACTTATCGAAGAAAATTGGACCAAAAGAAGCACGTGCTCCATAAATAAACTGTGAACGACTGGTTTTGATACTTCTAATTTTCTCAAAAGCAACTAAGAGAATTGTAAGAAAATAGTAAAAGAATTTTAAATTTTACGTGTTAAGGTAAAATTAAACGTCAGTAGCTTAGCGCAAAGTGCATAACTTAACTATGTTTTTCTTGTTTAGAAATTTAAAGTTGAAAAGCATTTTGGCCTGTGGTATTTGACGCCAATAGTTCAGTATTAGTGAGGTCTATAAAGCAAGAGTTTGAAATTGTATACACAATTTGTCATGATCTTCCCAAAACCAACGTAAAATGCTGTTTGGACAAGATCATGACTAATTGTGCATTAAATTTCAAACTCATGCTTTATAAACCTCACTAATACTGAACTGAGGAGTGTCATTTCAAAGTCACTTATTTCCACTTTTGAAAATAAATTAACTAATGATGGGAATCGATTTTTAGCATACGATTACACCACTATAACAAATTGTGTATTACAGAAACGCTTAATTCCTCTCTAAATTTGACTTTCAATTCACGTATCTAAAACAATTGCGCTTATTTCCACGTCATTTGCTAACAGTATTCAAGACACAAATATTCTTTTACAAACCGACTTATTTCCAATATATAATTCGAGTCTAGTCGCTTGTCTCTAGCAAACAGATTTATTTCCATTCCACACATTTCATAGATTAAGAAAAGCGGCGGAAAAGGCACAGACTAATCTATAATTCTTTGTCTATGCTAAAAAAGCCTGTAAGCCAAGATCAAAGAACAAAAAAAAGTTGTTTTCCTGTAGTCCTGAACAAAGTGACTTATTTCCAAATTATTGAGTAAGGTTTTACTATTATACATATTTTTAAGAATTAATGTGCTGGTGTCAGAATTACTTAAATACGATCTTCTTTCATGGTGACATGAAAAAAAAATGTATATAACACAAATTAATAACGTAGAAGTTTTTGGCATTTATTTAAAAATCTGATAAGGTGGAAATAAGTCTTTTTGAAATGACGCTCCTCAACTATTGGCGTCAACTGCCACATACCAAAATCTTTTTCAATTTTTTACTTCTAAATAAGAGATACAAAGTTAAGTTAAACACATTGCGCTAAGCGACTGACGTTTTAATGTCACAAATTTATTCATTTGGCTGCCGGACGTTCACTGCATGCCCGCACACAAACAAACGTGTGTGGACGAGCTGATGCTTATGTAGTAGCAGTAGGTAATTCAATCCGCTTGTATTGAGTGTCGCGCACATTCAGCCTCGCATTTTTGTCATCTCAGAGAAACCTCTATTCCTTTTTTTTCACACTTTGATCAACTTTTGATATTAACTATGAGCCCACTGTCGAAATAACACTAGTTAAATTGCAGACCAACTGAAAGAGATCAAGAAAGCGTCGATGGCGCGGCTGATCTGCGACAACACGGACTCCGTGTACTTCATGCAACAGAAGGCATTCGAGATGGAGTCCCCGTACAACCCCAAGTATCGGTGCGACGACTACAACGCCATCCCTTATGTGGATCTGACATCGTGGAAGAAAGGACTCTTCGATATTTTGGATTAGTTCTTAATGTAAGTGCGTAAGGGTGGTTTTAAGTTAATCGGAGTTTATAGAAAAGATAAAAAGGAATGTAAATCTCTTTTGAGTTCTGGGGCTCTACCGCGTAATTCTCATTTGTATCAACTTCAAGCAAATGCATGCGAAATTCAACGCGTGCAAAAGAGATGGCATGTTAGGCGGGCGTCGTCGCACGCACGTCAAATTTCAATCTCAAGTTGATGTTGATGAAAATGAGAATTACGCGGTAGACACGCAGCTCAATTTATTTTCGAGTCATAACTTGAGAAACGAAAGTTAGGAACCAGAATAAAAGTAACAAATATTTCTCATGCAAATATATTTATTGAATAACTGTACAAGTATAAATGATAGATATAAATTTGTATTGGTCTCGTTTGTAAATTCAGCAACAATTGTAAAATACAGTCTTATAAGTATTTAAATGTAAATGTAAAAAAGAATGCAAGTTGAAATAAAACTTAACAAGTTAATTTTACCCTACTTTTATTAAAAAAAAAATTGTCATGCCCGAGTTTTACCGTTGTGATTTGAGTGTCAAATTAACAATTAAACACCGACCTTTTAACAAAGATTATTTGTTCTTTCTCAAAGTGACGGGGATTGGGCCCAATGACCGTACATGCATTTTATGGCGTGCAGGTGTACCACGTTTATTTTTTTTTCAATGCATGTGCTCGTAAAGGCTTACTTTTTATGCATCAAAACCGAACAGAAAGTCGATTATTTTGCCCTAGGGCTTTATTATTTAATTATTATTTTTTAATTTGTTTGCAATGGTTGGCTAACCTGCAGCCTTTCCTGTGTACCATAAATGTCATAATTTTTTTCCACTGTTTAACGGCTCTGGATACAGTCCTTTTGAGCCAATTACAATTTAAAGTTCACAAAATTATATTTGTTTTATTTCCTCACACTATGCATTGAAAAACGTAGTATGATACACGGGCGTAAAAGCAATAAATTACTCGGTAAATTAATTAATTAAATAAATTAAATAAATTACTCGGTAAATAAATTCCTTTGCGCCCTTGTAGCATAAACTACTATTATGACCAAGTGGCAATATTATTAAGTTGATGCTTATGTAATTGTCGGCGCTTTGTGGAACTTATTAATCTTTCTTCAAATATTATACTTGTACTTGTTCACAAAAGAATATATATTTTGTAACAATGCCAATCAGCAATACAGAGAAGGCAAACAACTTGAACAAAAAAGCGGAATATATTTATTCATGTGATATAGGTATGTAAGATAACACTTATTAGAGGTCTGTGCTAATGTAAAATAAAATCTAGCATCATCCGTTCCGGAGATATGACCAGTCAAAGTTTTGCCGACAAACTCCCTGTCAGTTGTCAAAAAATGAAAATTTTCAAGGCGGTATGCGAAAAAAATACGGGTGTTTCTTTTCTGTGTATTTCATGAAATACACGGAAAATTTTAATGAATTTCTGGTATATGCATTTTGACTATATAATCTAGGGTTTTGAAATTGGAAAACATGTTTGGATAAATTTTCCTCGATAGAAATAATTGTTGAAATGAGGTCTTCAAACACACTTTTTCTCTTCGTTTGACGAATAGGAACCATATACAGAACTCAAACATATTTTATTAGGTGTGTTTCAACAATATCCAGAGATTTGATATTTGAAATTTTGCTAGCTATTTTAGTTTTTTTAGTAAAAATATAAACCAACTTTTTTCCCTTTTGCCCTGAATCAGCCCCTCTCTCACTGCGCGATTTTTTGCTTGGAGTGACAGTGACAAAAATAAAATTCGCATAGCCTCTTAATACGGAACCGTTATCAGTGACCCTGAATGCCCCTTGATACCGAGTTTCATGCGAATCAGACTTTATAGGACCTGTCAAATGTTGAGGCCAACCCTAATTTAAAGGCACATCACTGTGTCAAAGTCAGAAAACATCATAGCACAACCCTAGTGGGGTACGTCCCAGTGTCAGGACATCCCTATGTCAAAGTCAAATGTCAAAGCATATCCCTAGTGGCGGGGCAACTCTCCAAACTGCACACGCTCGCCCTTCGCTCTGGCGTGCTTTATGTCTAGCGAGCCCGAACGAGCTCGCTAGCTAGAATCTCGTATACAAATCCACATACAAACAAACGACACGTCTCCGAAAAACAGTCAAAAGTCGAAATTTTTTCCCAGTCAAAATTAGAAGATTGTCATTTCACTTATACATCACTCTATCATCTCAGAACACTCCTTCCAACTCCTTTGCAATTGTATTTGTATGATAATAAAATATATTAAATAATGATAATAATAATGATTACAAAAAAAATAATGAAGATTTACTTAAATTTAATAAAATAATACACTTGAATAATACTCTAAGCTTGAATAAAATAAAAAATATAAGAAAAAGTATTATTATAAATATAGGTAAATATAATGCAATACATACATTAAATATATCCCTAACTCCGCACAAATGATTAGTCTTGCTAAGAAGAAGGGCAAGAAACTTAGCAAAATCTTGTCTTTGTCGTGGCATACGCCGCTTTATTGTTCAAGTTGTTAGCTCCAGTCTTTAAGCAACATTTCTTTTATTTTACAAAGATGACTTGAGTTAAACCCGAACCTTTTATACCTAGGTACTCTGATCATTATAGCTAGATTATAATGACAGTTCTTATCAAGTTAGATAAAAACTTGTATAAAAATTGCATTTCCCAATGCCCACTCCCTCTAAACAACATGGAAGCGCCTTAATAAAAGATATCAAGTTATTTATCACATCCTTTTCCAACACTAAGAGACCTAAATAAGCAAGTTCCTCTCCCCCGCACTGCCCCCGCTCCACAGAGACCCCAGTCTCCCTTGTATATCGGTCCAAGTGACCGACTTACTGTACAGACTGGACAGGCCAGACCCCGGTTTGACCAGGCGCTCGAAGAAGGGCCTTTTGTACAGGCGGAGGGCTTCGGCGCGTTGGTCTGACGTCACTTTTCGGTCGTCTAGGTGGGTGAGGGACGAGAACTGGGATATCACGAAGAGTCTGCAATGGAAGAAAACAAATTGCTATTTTATTTATTTATTTAGTTAGTTTTATTAGGGACATCAACAGCAATACATAAAACTTAATACAACATTAACAAAAAATACAAGAAATAAAGCCAATAACAGATATCCACAATAGTACATTAACGAAAGTACATAGAACTATTTAACTAGACACTAAATATATAATTGAAAAAGACAGACAAATTAGCTAATAATTAGCACTGTTATTATTTTTACATGAATACTAAAATAAGTGCATAAAAGTGTGCGTGTGTGAGAGGTGTGTAATGAAATGAATGTAAGTGAAAGTACTTATGAATGTAATTGAGTAAAGTGTACTAGAGCTACTAAGAATCAGGAAAATCCAATTTATATAAAACTCGTTTTTTGAATCTGAATCTATTGCAATCAAATGGATCAATAGAGTGAAATTTTGAATTGTACTCTTTTACCAAACGTATAAGTGGGGAGTTCTGAGCGTAGTTTGTACGAACAGCAGGCACATGAAACAAACATCGTGACGTATGACGGGTGCGGTAGCCAGGTGTATTAAGAAACAATTCTGAGACGAGAGCCGGGGAATCAAGACGTCCACTCAAACAATACACAATATAATCGCGTCTTTATCTGTCTCCTAGACCAGGGGTCTCCAAACTACGGCCCGCGGGCCAACACCGGCCCGCGAGCACCACCAATCCGGCCCGCGGTCACTGGCCAGACATGTCCGGTTTCTAGCCCGCTATTAGTTTATTTAAAATTCACAAAATTATGATAACAACGTAATGTTATTTATGATATATCAAAACTCACGACCGAAATTAATAGCAACGTTATCATGCGTTTTTGTCTAAAAAGTGGCGTTATTATAAGAATGTTATTTATAACCCTATTTCAAGGTATGTGTACAGCACGCGCTTCGGCTAGCGTCTTGCACGAAATCCCAACCAAAATTGCGAAGTATACGAAAAATATCTCACTGACCGTGTAGCATTGCAAATTTTGTAGTTGCGGTTATCACAACTTGATGGTAAATTTCGGTTTACCCTCTTTTCTAGACATGAAGATAATCGCGTGTCTGCTGCAATTCCGAGGAGTTTTTCTCGTTCATTTGCCAACCGGAGTTTTTGCCGACAGCTCGTGTTGAGTTATTTTTTATTTTTTTAATGGCGGTTGTGCCAACAGGAGTTGTGTTTTTAATAATATAGGTGGGTTTTCGTGGTTAATTAATTCGTTTTTTTGGTTAATTATTCATTTGTGTGGAATAGTTCTATAATATTGTTTTTGTATTTCAGGAAGATTATTCTTTTGGATGATGTAAAAAAGGAATTTTTTTCGTCGGGTTGGAGGGAGTTCTGACTATCGTCAGATCATGGTATGTATTGCTTTCTTTGTATTTCTTTGTATGTATTTTGAGTCACCGGAATTTTGTTCTCATTGTTCCGTGTGGTAAAGGTTTTAATATTGTTTTTTCTCTTCTAATTCCAGGGTTTTGTTTTCAAGATCTTCGTGTTTACAAGATCTTCTTGTTTTCGAGATTTACCAGTTTTTCGAGATTTACCAGCTGGCAGAGTAATGACCGCCGCGTGGTGTACGCAGTAGCAGTTCCTTTGTCTGCGTGGACGAGGACCGTTGACCTTGAAGGGGGCAGCGGACGGCGTGTCATTTCCGTGGTGTTTATTGGAAAAATTCAAGTAGGTGTTGGAATTTTTACTTTTATCCACACACAATTAAGATACCTAGGACGGTATGTTTTCAGGACACTTAGTTATGTGTCCTATTAGTATCCAAGGGTAAATTCTTCTTCCTGTTTCACCGAATAACCCAAACTGTAAAATTTAATGTTCCGTAATATTTTTTTTACCTGGTAGAACTGAATGGTGTACCAGACGATTTGGTTTAAAGTGTATGTACGACAAATATTTATTGTTTGTAGGATCTACGGCTCCCCTGAGCTAGATTTATTTTTGGAAATTAATTCCCTTGTATGTTTTCAAGTATTGTTACCCTTAAAGTTTTTTTATGTAATTCCACAAGTTTCCATGTAATCTAGTTACCTTTGGTTAAGGCGGTAACAAACACATCTAGTTATCACTTAATTGTTTATTTTTTTTTTGTCATGGCAATACTAATTCCAATGTAATATTACTACCTGATGTTAAGGCGGTCCCTGACACAACTTTTTAAAGGTCTTTAAGGTTTAGTAATGTCTTGGCAAGATATTTGTCAAATGAAGGTCTTGGCCAAAAACTTGTAACTAAGATAATTTTTCCGTTAACACCTTTCCTTTGACTTGTGAAATTTAGACATTTTGTTTTGGTAAAATTAAATAAACTTAATTGTATAGTACCACGAAGTTTTCTTCAGAACCTTTTACCAACGATTAGGTTACAATTAGGTCACTGTATAATTTTATCTTGTCCAGTTGCATGACCGGTGGAAAGACCGGGTACCCGCCGGTTGTGCTATCTGACAACCGGCTGTCAGTCAGTCAGTGAGATATTTGCGCATCAAAACTACTGTATATTAGTATGATGAGCTATCTAGGTCTTGGCCCTCGGGACTAAATAAAGGAATCAGTGTGGCCCTTAGGCTAAACAGTTTGGAGACCCCTGTCCTAGATGAACAGACAACAGATATCCATATTGTCCACCTTAGTGCCTAGTTCTTCACATTTCCATTTCCTTAGTCATAAAACATTATAGATGTCATAATATTTTTAAATTTTTTATTTTTTATTTTTTATTTATTTTATAAGAAACAAAACGTCGTCTATATTTATATATAACTTAAATAAATAATAAACACAAAGACTACATGTTTCATAAATCATTACTAAAAGAAAACAAATAAATTGAACACTTAGCTTTAGGAGCTTATTAATTATTAATTAATACAGTATTACAGTGTAGATAAAAATAAACAATATAGACATTGTGACTTAAGGTCTTATTTTAAGTATGCCAAGTACTAAACATCATTCGGTCTAGCGATATTGCAAAACATGTATTTGAAAACAAAAAAAAAGGTTACCTACATTTTAAATGATATTGTGTATGCATTAGTGTAAAACATGCATACCCTATCTGGGTATTCTCCCAGAGAGGTGTCTTAGGAGACAGGTAAGTCATAAAAGGAGCTGGGAATAATTATTAATGAACTTTACTTTTATAAGCAAAAACATTACGTAAAAAATTTTGTCCGAAAATGATCCATCCACGCACACTACGATCAGACTGACATCCACACAGCCTAACTCTCACTGTAAGATTAAAAACCTCGATAGTTTACTCCCTAGTGAGATTGAAATTTCACGGTAGGCTTTGTTAGGTTGTTTTTTAAAAAAGGCCGTGAACACCGGCCGACCAGCTGCGACACGCAAGAGAATTACATCTATCAAATGTAAAAAAAAACAGAAAAAATTTTAGAGGAAAAAAGCGGACATGTCTAACGTTCAGCAGCACTGCTAACGCGCTGCAATTGAATACGGTAATTGGGCCGCTGTACGACAAGACTCAGAGTTCAGAAGTTCTTCGACTAAGTTCGTAAACCGAACATTACCGAATCAAATACGACTACAACACATGCCAACAGAGGCGTATTTTAAGATTTGGCGCCCAGGGGATCTAAAAAGGCCGACTTGGGTGAATTATAAAATTATTTGAAAGTAGGATAGTGTCAGAGATTTTTCATGCGTGCAAAAGAGACGGCATTAGAACAGAATCATAATGTGATTCATGCAAAATGGCCTTTTTAGAGGACCTGGGCTTGTAATGTTTGTCGCCCCATAAATTAACGAGAAAAAAGCAAATAATATTACAAATTATAAAGTAAAATCCAGCAGTGTGGGCTCTGATGATAAATGAATGAAAAAACAAAACATAACTTACAAAGAAATAAACATAATTTATTCAATACTAGCGACCCGCCCCGGCTTCGCACTGGCATGTATTATACATATAAACCTTCCTCTTGAATCGCTCTATCTATTAAAAAAAACCGCATCAAAATCTGTTGCGTAGTTTTAAAGATCTAAGCATACATAGCGGGAAGCGACTTTGTTTTATTCAATGTAGTGATTTTCCGATGAACAATGTTTTGTAATGACAGTATAAAGTCGAAAAGCTAAATCAATTAAAAGATAAAAAAGGTATTTTGGACGAATAAACCAGATAGGTACCTAAAGATTGATAATGAAAGGCGCCCAACGCTGAGCGCGAGGTGTAGCTTGGTGAAGGGCGGCCCCTTCGCAGCCTGCCGCCCCGGGCCATGGCCCTTTTGGCCCTAGGGTAAATACGCCACTGCATCCCAACGCAATCAAAAAAACAAGGTCGATGGTACATCGAATGTTGTCGTACAGGTCTGGCACTCCCAAAGATATTCGGTCGATCGTTTATCGTTCGAGCATACGTCCATCTCTGATGCACACATAGAGAGTGTGATAGAGGGATAAACGACCGAACGATATTTGGTCGAATTTTGTCACTTCGGAGTAGGCCCTCTGTACTCATATTTTTTCGGACCCCATTAATAATATAATTAATTAAGAATTTTTAAATTAAAATAGCTCGAATAGACCAGTAGTGTACAGTCAACTGTCCAAAGATTATTATTTTGTAATACTTTAGCGTAAGCATTTTATAGTTTACTTATATAGCTAAACAATCATCGTACAATCAGTGAAATATACGCACTCCACATTAGCGGTTGTTTTCTTCATAAATACGCCGCTCTTCATTCAATCATCTATAAAACTGTAGAGAGAAATCCCTACAAGTAGTCTTCTAAAAAAATTAAATAAAAGACTAAAATTTATTGAAAAAGGCGTTACTATGCGGAAGTCCATCATGAATTTGTGCTTACTGCTTGCTTTGCTTGTGCAAGTATTAGTTTAAGTATTACTGCTTGCTTTGCTTGTGCATGTTTTATACGGGAGGGCGGGCGGTGCTTGAGTCTGCATTTTGAATAGCATGGTAAGAGTGTTTAGCGGAATATTGCAAATTATTAATATATCCACAAATAAAAGACTGCACAAAACAACGAAAAACTCACCTATATTGCAAGTATTCATAAAAGGTTCCGCCATTGAAATAGCTGGGAGCTGCAGGGTTCCCCATGAGACAAAGGTACTTCAGGTTTGCACATGACTCCTTCAGTTTCCCCACCCAAGGGTATAGAGAGGCGATTTTGCAATGATTTAGCCTGGAAAATTAAGTTAATAGTATGTAATGTAGGTTAGTGTACTGTACACGTATCTATGTAAATGTATATCTGCTTGATAAATATATCGTCACGACATGAATCCCCGAGGGGGTGTCAGAGGTGTTCCGAGTGTGAACTGTGAAATGCAAGTCACAGTCCACACTCGGTACAGCCGCGTTTCACCAACGAATGCATGCAGGTTTCCTTACGATGTTTTTCTTCACCGTTCAGCAATTGGTAAGTATTAGAATACAAATAATATGCACATAAATTTCGAAAAACTCATAACGGGTACATGCGAGCGAACACAAATGTTTATTGACGAACCTCGTAAAAGACAATAGTAGTTTATGCTACAAGGGCGAAAAGGAATAAATTATGAGGACGATTTAAAACACGAGCATAGCGAGTGTTTTAAACGTAATCGAGTAATTGATTGCTCTTACACCCGTTTTTCGAGTTTCAATTCATAGTGTGAGGAAATAAAAGAAAACAACTTAAGTATTAAAGTTGAAAGTTACATTGTTAAAATTTTGCAAGTTAATGATTGGCACAAAAGGTCTGTATCCAGAGCCGTTAAACAGTGGAAAAAAAAGTACAACATTTATGGTACCTTAGAATAATATTCCAAGTATGGTACCAGGAAAGGTTGCAGGCACAATGGTTGCAGGTTAGCCAACTTCTCGAAAAAAAATAAAAAAAATAATAATAATAAAGCCCTAGGGCAAAATAATCGACTTTCTGTTCGGTTTTGATGCATAAAAAGTGGGCCTTTACGAGCACTTGCATTGAAAAATAAATAACTAAAAAATGTTACCACAACAGCTGTAGCTTGGGCAGAGGAGGAAGCAGACAGTTCTCAGTGATCGGGTTATCGTCTGCTATCAGAGATGTCAGGTTCTTGAAGTGGACCAGGGCATCCAGGTTACTGGAAAATAGGACATAATAATTGTATACTTAGACTTTGTCCGTGCGGTCCGAGCTGATTACATGATATGTGAGTCAGTGTGCGGACGGAACCATCCAGTAGATGATGGATGGATAATGTTTTTGATGGATAATTACAATAGTAGTTTATGCTACAAGGGCGCAAAGGAATAAATTACGAGGACGATTTAAAACACGAGCGTAGCGAGTGTTTTAAACGTAACCGAGTAATTTATTGCTCTTACGCCCGTGTATCATACTACGTTTTTCAATGCATAGTGTGAGGAAATAAAACAAATATAATTTTGTGAACTTTAAATTGTAATTGGCTCAAAAGGACTGTATCCAGAGCCGTTAAACAGTGGAAAAAAAAGGATGACATTTATGGTACACAGGAAAGGCTGCAGGTTAGCCAACCATTGTAAATAAATTAAAAAAATAATAATATTAAAGCCCTAGGGCAAAATAATCGACTTTCTGTTCGGTTTTGATGCATAAAAAGTGGGCCTTTACGAGCACTTGCATTGAAAAATATTATTAATATACCATGAACCTGGACTGCTGGATATAGGCTTTTTCAATATTTCGCCACTTTTGGCGGTCCTTCTGGAAGAAACAATAATGTAGATAACTTATATGTACTAATTTTGTTTCCCTATGTTATTCCAAGAACATTAAGGCGACGCCGCGAAGAATTGGCATTTTTTGGAGACATTTTACTACGTTCAGTAAGAAGCTACTAGTTTGATAAATTAGTATAACATTTTCGGAACCTCTTTCTAGATTTATGTAATACAGAAACTCGATTAAAAATATTTCACTCGATAGAAATAATAATTAAAATGAGGTCTTCAAACACGATTTTTCATAGTTTGACAAATAATTATCATGAACATATCCCAAACATATTTTATTACATGGGTTTTAACAGTAGCTACATTTTAGTAATTGGAAATTTTTCTAGTCATTTTGGTTTTTTTTTTATATAAATAAAAAAGCAATTTTTTTGTCTTTCTCCCTGATTCGGTCCGCTGCGCGTTTTTCTGCTTGGAGTGACACTGCCCGTTGAAAACTCGATGCCTCACCTTAAGTTACATAAAAGCTAAAACGCCATCAAATAACTTAGTAGTAGCTATTTACGAGAATCGTGGGTATACAAATGAAGAGACAAATATTACTGATATGGGCCTAAGGGGTCCTAAATTACCAGACGGCTGGAATTCTCCAGACATGTCAGGAATTTTGGCCCTCTGTTAGAAAATCAAGTAAAAATGGCTTGGTTTTACTTGCTTCACTTATTGTGAACCAGACTTGGTTTCTAGGCGTTATTATTCTAAGACATTTTGTCTGCTTTAGCTAGGTTTGTCTTGACCTCGAGGTCGCCAACTGATCGCCAATAATTTCATTAATAAATATTCTTTACTTACAAAACTTATTGACTTACAAAACTTAGTTTTTTTAAGGATACTGAATGTTGAATGTAAAATATATTTGTCCAATTTACACATTTTCTTCATTATTTTATAATTTTTGTATGAAACTGTGCATAAATTGTTTTAAAAATAAATTCCTCATCCTATTAACAAAATGATACTACACTTGAGATTTTAGGTAAATTGAAGCCGGTATGATTATTTTGTAGCAGCGCGGCGGCGTGAAACTTTGAGAGCAGCACCCCTGCTACACTTGTCAGTGTAGATTGACCCTGTTTATTGAATAAATGACAGAGACAGTCAATGGTAAATTATCAATCAAACCCGGTGTGTCTAATGAAGAAAAGTAATAAAAATAGAAAGGTGGTGACTGAAGAAGAGTAATAGAACACAAATCAGCGATTTTTAGAATTATTTTCTGTCTATCCGTTCACGCACATCTCCGAAACCACTGAACGGATTTGGATGCGGTTTTTTTTGTTATTATCGCAGTGACTCTGTGTCAGAAATACGATATTTAGGTGTTATGATAGATCAAAACTTGAACTGGAAACCACACATTGGCTATAACTAAGAAATTACGATCACTGATACACTTCTTCTGGCAACTCTGAAACATTGCTGATGGCAAATTTCTCTGGTGTGTTTATCATGCCCTAGCGCAGTCCGTCATTTATTATGCTATCCTTGCTTACGGAGGTGCATGTAGAACTACACTGAACCATGCACAAGTAGCACAAAATGCAATACTTTGTGTAATTTCTAGAAAACCATTTTGTTATCACAATGAAGACCTTTACAAGGACACAGGCATCTTGAATATTCGGCAGCAATATATGTACAGATTAGTTAATTCTTGATTCGCGAATTGCCAGTCGTGATCAAAAATAGTTATTGAGGTGAGCCATTTTACAATAATCATGTTTTACAACGATCCTGATGTTTTATCCTCAAGTTTCATTCAATTCAATAATAGATGTTGCTGATGGGTATTGATTATTTGATTAATTGACCAATGGTCAACATCTGCCTCCTTTTCACTGAGTAGGGTAAAATGTATAGTTCTTTATATAACCCAGATGTTACTGAAACATATTTTTGTTTTTGATCTTTTTGATTTTTTTATATCACGATCAATGTCTTAGAAATAAATTAGAAAAAATAAAACAAAAAATTCATTTCTGGTGGAAAGTCGGAAAATCGGTGTCGTTTATAAACAACGCTAGTAAAATGTACTACTTTAATTGTGTTAAAGAAAACAACAAATACATTTTTATAGTTTTATTATTTTAGTGGCGAGTTATACGAAAATTACTGAAAAGAATACAATTGGAGTAAAATATTATACAGCGTTATCATACCAGATGACATAACCCAGACGAGTTGCTCCCACCCAAAATTTATATCCCCAACGGATAGGTTTCCCACGTATAAATTGTTTGCAGGGGTGACCACCATAGTAGGGTACCATTGCCTCATCTACGAGTATACTGTGGTTTTCTTCAGGCACGAATTTCAAAAAATTTACGTTTAGTGCATCCAAAAGCGGTCGTAATTTGGCAAATTTATCACTTGTTTGTAAATTGGAGTTGTCACAACAATGTAAGTTAGACATGACAAAAGTGAAGCGGTCTCTAGACATGGCATTGAAAACTATGGGCATCCCACAGTCAGAAGCATTCTCCCAATACATGTGTCTCCTAGGTACAACAACATATCCACTGAACAGCAAAATTCCAAAGAAACACTTCATCTCTTCATCAGTCACATTCCCTGGCTTGTTCTTTTGAGTAGCATACAGATTAGTGAATTTGACGATCATACTTATTATGTTGCTGTCAAATAGACATTCAAAATAGTACAAAGGGGTCTGTTTCAATGCCACATACTGCATATCATTCCAAGTTTTCCGTGTGGGTTGTATATCTCATGATGACCAAGTATAAGTTTTGTTTTTCGGCACAACAGTTTTGTCAGTCGGTTGAGAAGAGGGTGTTGAAGTACTGGGTACTTGAGTGCTGGTATTTTCAACCTCAATTCGTGGGCGTTTCGCAAGTTGTTGTAGCGGCAAATCATCTTCACTGTCTGAAGAATCATATTGAACTTCTGCTTGAACACGTAGCTGGGAACCAGGTAAATTGTGTAGTAACACCTGATTCTCATCCCCGTAGTCTTCATCCGTAATGCATTACAGTTTTCTGGTGGAAATATAGTAACGGATTCGGGTAGAAGACACTCGTCGTTTTTTTCCAACTCCTCGATGATTTCATTCAGCTTTAGACCGCGCAATTGGGGCCTAAAACAGAAACAATTCATAAATATCAATGCGATGTATATAGTAGTACAATTTACTACTGGCGTTTATAAACAACATCAAATGTATGAGCTAATTACACCGCTATAAAATGGTCGCAACATATGTTTTGTTATATTCTGATGTAGTTTATGAACCTAACCATAAGATTTGTGTAAATTATGTTAAGAATAAATATACCTAGAAGTGAATACTTACTTTGAAAAACTCATGTTGAATAACTGCTAAATACACTATTATGTAACACAAAACGTGATATCCGAACTGATTCACAAAAACAACTAAAGATTGACAACACACCTAACAACAAAGTGGCATAATCAAAATAATTCAGAACTACCCACATTTGGTGACAGAATTTTATTTTCTTGGTGTTGTTTTAAAACGACGGCAGCATCAAGTGGGATAAGTAATGAATCCTTTAAAAAATATTTGATGAAGAGATAGGTACTTATCTATCATTATTCAAAAAAAACTCACGTGATTTTGTTGTGACTAATATCCAGGTACATGATGTGATCTGAGAACTTCTCCACTATAGTTCGAGGTATCTCAAACAGTCTCTCGTAGGCCAGAGTCAGCTTTGTACACTCTTCTTCTTCAGTGCCATCTCCAGTCCTAAAATATAGAAGTTGGGCATCTATTACATTACTTATTTATTTATTTTTATTTATTTTATTGTTATTACAAAAACCACAGCCTTAAACATTTATAATCGTAGCTAATAACATCAAAACTTATGCCAATTACTGTTTTACATTTTCTACAATAATACATTTAAGGTTAAACACTAGTGCCTGATTCTAAGTTTCCTGTCAATAGATGGCGCTGCGGTACTATAATTTGGTTTTTGTATTTAAAAATAGTAAATAAACAAAATATTTCGCTCCGTTGTATAATGCGACAGTTTTAATGTGTTAATTATTTTATAAAGGCAGAATTGTGTCATTTTCTGTTGTATGTTTCTACATCGGGCCCAAACAATCTTAAAATTTGCTGTTTTGTCGTAGCTATGTACGCACACATTCACAATGAATTTATATATAAGGTAATTGTTAATTTCCGGGTGTGTTGTAGAGATCGATTGGTCTAATGGTTACACCTGTGGAATTACGATCTGCTCGAGCAAGGATCGATCCCATATGGTTACAAATGTTTTTTTTTTCTATTTTTGTGAAATATTTCAAAATTACCTACTTGTTTTTTTATTTTCTGTATTAATGATCCATCAAAAAGATTATTTTCCATCAAATTCAAGAAAATTATTCGATGATGTGACTGAAGAATCATGTAAGGTGTACTTACATCCTTTCAAGCAAATTACTTTTAGATTGGAAAAACATTGAATTATGGGAGAAACCCGCGAATTGAGAGAGAGGATGTACCAAACTTTTTTTTCTAAATTCATAATATTTACAGGTAATAAACAAATTATTTTACATAAATAATGCTGTTGATATATGCAATGATATAAGCATAATAAGAGTATAATCACATTTTTATCCATTATAAAATCATACAAAAATAAAAAAGCTCTAATAAATTTTACGAACGAATGCTGCAATTTGTTTCAATACTAAATAAACTAGCGCCATCTGTTAGAACCTATCATAACTTCGTCGTAACTGGGATGACTCCATCTCGCTAAATAAGGTGACTGATTGATATTTGAGTAGCAAAATTCATACTGGAGACTCTCCTCGGGGTTGTTCTTGAACAACATAAACATAACAACATAATGCACTCTAATTTTTATAATACAAATGCGTAAAAGTACATAGACCGGCTTGTAAGTGATCAGTATTACGGATCAATAACATAATATGCGAAATTTTAAAAAAAAGTTCGAGGTGGTATCTAGGGGCAGAACGCTGTCCTCTCAGTCTTGAGATCAATAGCCCGTCCATGACAATTAGACAAATGGGCTAACCAATAATCGCCTCTGTCGATTGGTAATAAAGTCTTCGCCATTCGTCTAACTAGTTTAGACGTTAGTAGGTTCAATCCCCGGTCGGGCGACATAGAACAAATACTATGCACATAATTATGATATACTTGCTGAACGGTGAAGGAAAACACTGTGAGGTAAACCTGCATGCCCTAAAACATGTATTTTTGTCCCCGAAGTACGGCAATATATTTATACTGCCCAAGCTAAAAGACGAATAGACTTTATTAGCTTGTGATAGAGGCGATTATTGGTTGGCCCGTTCCTCTAATTGTTTTGGTAATATTTATACTTACAAGTATAAATCGACGTAAGTAATAATGTTCGGTGAAATGCGGGTATACCGAGTGTGTTCTGTGATTTGCAATTCATAGTTCACACCCGGGAACACCTCTGACACCCCCTCGGGGATTCATGTCGTGACGATATGTTGTTGTTGTATAAATCGCTGAACTTACCGAGTCTTCATTATGAATTTGGCTGTATAATAAAATAAGGTGAATAGGTGACAAATATTTTTCGTATTTCGTAAAACGGGTCATTGAAACTTGATCTTGACGACTTATCGTGTCTTCAACAGC
The DNA here is from genome assembly GCA_934047225.1 of Ypsolopha sequella. NCBI lineage: Eukaryota > Metazoa > Arthropoda > Insecta > Lepidoptera > Ypsolophidae > Ypsolopha > Ypsolopha sequella. The sequence goes on along the minus strand of OW203990.1, from coordinate 26,370,481 downwards.
GAAATGAATAAAAAAAATATGATAATTTACATCGCTGGTCTCCAATATGAATTTGGTTATATAAATCTTAGTTACTTTATATATATTTATAATATAAAATACTATATAAATTAATACTCGAGGCTTGGTAAGTAATCAGTATGGCGAATTTCGAAAAATATAATGTTGGTAGGGATTCTCTTGACATGTGCTATTTAGATTGTGGCCGAAGGGTGAAACTTGGTACAGAATACAGATAAAGCCTGGGTCCAAATAAGTAGATCTGCCCCCAACAGTTCAGTTCACAGAGTGGGGAGGAGAGGGGGATTGCATTACACTCCTTCCGCGCAGAGCGACTGCTATTATAACCCGGAGACTGACTGTCATCACTATCACCGTAGATAAAATGCAACGTCTGTCTGTCTGTGCAGTTACTTATAACTTCCGAACTACTTAATGTATTTTGAAAAAAAATTGAAATGTTTTAAGTTGAAAATATTTCCAAAACAAAAGAGAGAAATATAAAAAATTAAATCTAAAAACACAATATGGGTATCAAATTATTTTACAAGACAAATTATATTATTATGACAGCTCTACTATATTTTCTTTTATTGGCCTTTCGAATCAGCAAGTTTCCACGCCACAGCTTGAAATTAAAGCTGTGATTTTGTAATGAAGAAAAAACTTAAATCAAAAGAAAACGTGTATTTTTTCGGATTGTCGCAATGCCCATTGTAAAAGAACTTATTTTGACTGGCTATTCTTGGCACACGTCTCAATATTATTTCAGGCAAGATATATTTTTCGAAGAATGTCTTCAATTTCGGCATCATTTCCTCATAAGTATGTACTTATATTTACAGTTCCCATTATTCATCTGGAACATGAAAATGAAGATTATAAGAGTTGCGTAAGAGAACAGTAACATGTTGTAAAAAAAAATCAAATTAATAAATATCAGAAATTATGCCTTTTGTTAGATATAGCGTATAAAGTAAAGCGTCTTTTCAGGCAGATGGTTTTTACATTGACGAAACCCGTTAGATTCGGTAACATACCAGTTTCTTCCGCAAGCTCCAAGCATTTTACATTTTTCGGCACGCGTCTTAATATTATTTCCGGACAGACATATTTTTTGAAAAAAGTCTTCAATTTCGTCACCATTTCATCGATGAATTTCTCGTCTCTTTCCACTTCTAAAACTGTTATGGGATGCATCGGCGAAATAAAGCAAACAAAATAGCATTTTTTCATCTTGGTTACACGCAACTGTCCTTGAACCTGAAAATTATAGTAATAATTTATTTAAACTGGTAATAACTGAGCATTTTCTGTTTTGGCCCCACAATACTCACTTGGTAGTAATAATTATGTTTCTGTTTCATTTGCAACATGCCATCTACGTAACATAAAGGGAAGCCTTTTTTTTCAATCGCTGCAGTTTTGATGTCTTGAGCGCTTCGCGCTAACGATGGAAAGCATTTAATTTCGATTATTGCTTTCTCATTTTCAATAATACCTGAAATATATTGTACGTTATTTTGAATAATATAAGATAATTATTATATTTTGTATTATATTTTGATTATTATTATATAATATTTTAAATAATGATTGAAGTATATAAAAACAATAAACATTTAATCGAATAAATTTGATATTACCATCAGGGCTAGCTCCCAAAAATCCAAATTCTTCATCAATATAAAGGCCGGCATCTCTCACGGTCTTTTGATACTTTTCCACAAATATCGTTCTTGCAACTGATTCATTTTGCTGGCCATAAGCCATATCCTTGCTGGTAAAGTTGCCTTTGTACAAAATCTGTTTTACATGATTATGGCATGGTGTATTCTTTCTTCGTTTACAAACCTGAAATTATAATTTTCGTTCATCTACTTATAAAATATACAATTTTAGTGGGCTACATAATATAATAAACAAATCTAACCATTCCAAATTGACTAGCAGTCAATCGGTCATTTCTGTGAATGTTATACAAATCATTGTCATGTTGGCCTACAGTAGCCATTTCTATGTCTTTTATTTCTTGAGAGCTTATTTGTAACTCTTGACATTTTTCTTGACAAAGCCGCTTCAGTTCTGTGGGATCCATGTCATCTACGGGATCCATTGCAGCGGGTCCATAATGTTTGTCAGGTTTTTGTTTCGGGTGTGAGACAAACAACCTTCTCCGTGCATATGATTTTTGTCTCAGCCGACTTTTCTCCTTGCGAATTATGTAGGCTTTGAAATGCCTGCCTGGAGTATATGGACCTGACTTTCGCCATGCGTTATTATGCCACTTATATCCCGCGGAATGTTGAAGACCTGAAATATTCAGATATAATATGTTGGCATATTCAGTGTCACACACAAGTCAATGTGTGTGACACTGAATATGCCAACATACCTATAGGCTACATTTTGGGCAGGTGCTTAGAGAATTTTACTCGAAAATTATTTAAATTTTTAGATACAAAATCTTTTTTGCTTCATATTAATTATCGTAATAATATTGTTAGTAGCTTCATAATTATATATTTTTTGGAATAATATAATTTTTGTGGTAAAGAATAACCCGGTACAAGAGTACCTACATAATTAATTTATCCTGTATTTGTTCCGTCAAAGCCGAAAAATACATAATCTTATGGTTTTTTATTTTTATATTTAAAGTAGTAAAAAATATTTTCTAAATGCGACGTCATCAATGGTTTTCCTAAAATTTTGTTATATAAGGTTTTTTCAAAATTATGTCAGTGTCACAAACTACATACCTGCGATCTGAACTCTGCGTTGGTAAGAACCTCCTTTACACAAATTTATCCTTTTTCCACAGTTAAATTTGTTAATGACGCTCATGAAATTTTCAGCAACATTTGTAGTTTCATTTGATAGGCGAGCAGCCTTTGACATGACAGCTTCATTCGCTGCTATAATTAGAGCCCAAACAGTAGTTGCTTCTTTTCTCATCTTTTCAAAGAGATCTTCGTCTGGTTCTTGTTGTTCATCATGATCTTTGAATTTACAATAATAACTACAGCAGGCGTCATGTTTACCGAACACATGTAAAGGAGCATTTTTCAGGTCTCTTCTCATTTCAGCCGGATTTTTTGCGTTGTGTACTATAATTTTTCGGTTTACGACTGTTAACTTTGACAACTTTGGTTTCAATAAGTTTCTCCCAGCAAGCGGCAGCTTAGTGTTGTTCAGTATCTGAAATGCACAAGTTTCAACTTTCAATATCAGATAATTCTTTTAGATATAACATTTTTACAACTGAGTTATGTACATACATAATGAATATTACTTACTTTGTACAGAGCATTTGTCAAGTTTTTTATTACATGGTTTTTGCACTCGAATTTTTTAATAGACCTTCCATATGGAACTTTCTCTTTAAGTTGAGCGAATACAGAAGAATCACCATCACCAATGAAGGCTAGATAGCGCAAACCATGCATCTCTTCACTTCTTTGGAAACCTTCAACAAGTATGGCAGCTTCCATGGATGTAGAAGGTCCAATGTAGTTTTTAAAACATTGGTGAGGTGGGACGTCTTTACCTTTTTTTTCATAATAATGGCAGTGACTACAATATTTGTTTTTTATTCCCAAGTATAAGCATTTTTTGGTCTCTTGTCCAATTATGCAAGCCTAAAACAGAAAAAAATAGCTATGGGAAAACTAGATTTACTAATTGAATGAAACTAAAAATGATTTATGTTTATAATACCATTCCTGAGGCTGAGTTATAATTATGACCATATGTTCTTTTTGGCCATCCACCATCTACACATACAGTTATGAAGGGAACCCCATCATCGTCAATGTTGCCTTTCGTAATAGCAATGGCTTTTTCTTGTTCACCAGCTTGAACAATTTCTTGAGATAAGTGTTCCAGCCATATATTCCCCAAGTGCCTCTCCATGTGTTGAAATGTAACTGAAGTCATGGTAGGAATATCCATAATACTCATCATGTGTTCAGTCTGAGTGAAAAAACTACCAGCAGTTACTGAACCCCAGACAAATGATTTGTTTATTTTAGGTGCCTCTTCACTGCATTCTTTCCATTGCTTCCCACACGATGTACATTTAAAAATAAAGGTACTTTGCAACCCGCGTCTTCGCTCATTTTCAAGATTAATCATAGCACCAGTGCAAGTCTGTCTATGTTTTTCTATTTTAAAAGCCCATTGTAGCACATGTTTCATTTCCACAATTCTATAGCCTGAAAGTCCTGACAAGCGGTCACTTGGTACCGCTTCCACTTCTAACTGATGATCTTCTACAGTTGAGTCTCGAGGCGGCCAACTGATGTTGCACTTTGGTGCTGGCGCTGGTTCAACAGTAGATTGAGATTCACTGCTAGGAGTAAAAGCTGCATCTAAACGGAAACCTGGCCTGGTTCTTTTATAGGTTTTTAATACTGGTTTATTTGGTACACTAAAAAGAACAATTCAAAAAATTTAACATTAATTATAAATATTATTCACAACAATTAGAGACTGCAGTGCAATTTGGAAAAGGAATGGTAGGCAATTAATCAAAAGGTATACCTTTGGTCCAGATTTGTCTCTTGACGTTCTTGGGGTTGTATAACACAACAACCCGCCGCTTGACTTGCTGGCCTGGGTCTTTCATGTGTTTTTAATAATTTTGGTTTACTTGGCCCACTAAAAAAATAAATTTAAGAAATTTAGGTAGGTACATAAATCATAAATAGTAACCACAAAAATTAGAGACTACAGCGCGATTTGCAAAAGGTATGGTAGGCAATTAATCTAAAGGTTTACTTTTGGTCCGGATTTGTCTCTTGACATTCTTGGGGTAGTATCACACTACAACCCGTCGCTTGACTTAGTCCAGCTTGGCTTGATCCAGCTTGGCTCGGTCCAACTTCATTTGATCTAGCTTGACCTGGTCGAACTTGGCTTGATCCAGCTTGACGCCAAGCCGATGAACGGCTATTGATAAATAACACACGATACGTATCAGATAAACTAGTCAGATAAATTTATTTAACAGTCCATGCCAAAAAAAATGAGCCATCATGGGATGCCGGTCAGATGTGAAACATTTTAGTATTTTTTGTTTACGAAGCGGCAGTAGCGTATTCCCCCTCCCCCCACAGTAGGCAACTGCTGGGATCAGAGCTCAATCGGCTTATTTTGACCCAGGCTACATCTGTGCCAGGTTTCATGCTTCGGTCACTGTCTTAAGGGTACATGTCAAGAGAACGCACTACTAACATTTTGATTTTGCGAAACAAGAGCTGGCAAGAGAATCTCTTGTATAAGGTGACCAAAACAACGAGATGAACTGGCCATACAATTATCGCCACTGTCACAAGGTAATAAAATCTACGCCATTCGTCTAATTAGCTTGGTTAGATATATAATAATAATGTAAAATCGCCGGTAATGTAAAATCATCCAATGACATGTGCGCTGCTCCCGCGCCCGCGAACATTACCAAAATATTATTTTGTTCCACAGCAGTTTAGCTTCACAAACTTACTTATCTGTTCCGGTGACGAATATGAAAGTCATTTTGATTTGGCCTATGGGAACATAGACGTTTGTGGAGCTATTTGGGTACTAGCAGACCAGGGGCTTTACATACATACATACATATACTCACGCCTATCTCCCAGAGGGGTAGGCAGATACTTACTACAGATTTACATCTGCCACGGTCCTGACACACCTCTTTCACATTCATTAATCTAGTCATACAAGCTATTCTATTCCGGGCATTAATATTTTGTTTTGTCTAAGATTCCGGGTACTTTTGAAATTGCCCTTCTTCAAAATGTCACCAATTTGGTCAGCAAACGACCTTCTAGGGCGGCCTCGTCGAATTGTAAGTACCTTCCAATTGCGCACCATAGATTTCTTTCGTCACTCTACTTCTTTCATTCATCCTCTCTATATGTCCAAACCACCTATGTATATTGGGGGGCTTTATTGTCTAACTTCAATATCTATCGCAATCGCTCTAAAAGGTAACGTGATTGGCTAGAAATGACGTGACACATCGTTTCTAGCCAATCATGCGTGCCTTTGAAAGCGTTTGCGATAGATATTGAAGTTAGACAACAAGGCCCCAGATACGGTAGAATGCAAACTAAATAATTATAGGTCAATAGGCTAAATATGCGCAATTTACTAACCTTCCAACATTGTCTCCATAGTATCGTTTCAATTGTCCAGCAATTATTTTTCGATTTACTCCTCCTGAGTACTTGCGCTTTTTATACGCAGACTTAGAGGACATACCTGAAAGGCACAGACCGTGGTCCGTGCTGAAAGGTAGTACTTACCTAACTACTTACTAGTCAAAATGTGGTATACCTAAAACCTTTGCAATCGGAAACAAAAATGAACGAACGTAACGACATGTAGCGAAACCGTACGAAGTTAGTGTTGCCTACTACTCATTTATTGGTAAAAAACAAACTTATTAATCGAAAAACTTATTAATCCGACTGACCTAAAAATTCTGTACCATAGAAACAATATTTATACGAGTAAATAACTATGAAATCTATCAAGATTAGCGATTATTTTTAACAAACAAACTGAAAATAATGTTGAAAATTCAACATTTAGGTACAAAAAGTAATTAAAGTACCTACCTCTACGAAGCTTCCGAATCTCTTCTAAAACTTTTAGCGCTAAGTAAAAAACCTCCGTACAAACTCGTTTCTCTGTACATAACTGGTCCAATCTGTAAATGTTCCTAAATCCCTAAAAGTATAGATAAATCTATGTTTATGGCAACACAGAGCTGTCGCCGGCCGCGCGTGCCGTCCCTTTGATATTTGCCGACATTGCTCGGCCGCGTGACCAGGCTCGCCGCTACCTATTTGAACACTCGTGTGGACACCAATTTCCCGCCCTGTTTATCTGCGAATACCCTTCTCCCTGTTATGATATAGGATATAAAGCGAAATAAAGCGTGATGTACTTATTTATCCTGACGAGAGAATAGTGAACGTTATTTTCAGCTCGGAACGAAAAGCGTTCGCAGTGGCGGATTTACCAGCAGGCTGAGTAGGCTCGAGCCTAGGGCGGCAGATTTTAGGGGCGGCAAATTTGGGGAACGAATTTTTTTTTTTACCTCATAGAAATCAAAAAGATTTTTCTATGACGGTTTTCTGATGTCTTACAGATAGAAGTCTGCAACAAATTTTATCGATGACTTTTCTCTCTCACTTGTCATTGCACATTCCGAGAGTAGCAAACTTCCATATTCTAGAGTAAAACAGCTAGTTCGTCGCCCCTCAACCAGTAATCGGCCTCCCGCCTCTGCGCCCTTCGCACACACTTTTTATGAGTGAAAAGAGCGAAATTGTAAAAAATATGCCCCTCTTCCCACTAACAACCCATACATGCCAGTCTTACTACTGACTGGAGGCTACGAACTGGAATGTGTTTTACATGCACTAGTAGCTTCAGAAAAATCGATTGGAATTCAAAAAAAATCTTGAACGTTTATCCGAACTTGGACATAGCCCTTCGAATGGCCTTATGTACACCAGCGACGAATTGTTCTGGTGAGAGAAGCTTTTCTTGTCTAAAAAGGGTAAAAAATTATCTGAGATTGACCTTGAGCCAAGAAAAATTAAACGCTTTAGCTCTGTTGTGCATAGAGTCGGAATTAATGAACAAGATTACTTACGACGACATCATCGATGATTTTGCCAACAAAAAATCGCGCAAAAAGGCATTGTAACGAACTTCTAATTCGTCGTAAGTAATCTTGGTCATTAATTCCGACTTGACTGAGTCGATTATTTTTAACTGTTTGTAAGCGCAATAAAGATTATTTATTCACGTTTACCAAATGTTCATTATTGTGTAAATAGCATACATTACCCCGCCCATACATGATGAGCTTCGATTAGCTCAAAAATATACCGAAAAATTATTTTACGTGCAATTTTGTAAAAATAATGACAATTGTTGAGGCAAGGGCGGCAAAAACTATTCAGCCTATACCTTGAAAATTTGTAAATCCGCCACTGAGCGTTCGTTTAGGACGCAAGAAGCCGGAAGTTCTAATCTCCGAGGACAACTTTTTGTGTTTTTTTAATTTTATTTTTTTTATTCATAAAATAACGCCAAAGCCGAAAACGGGGAAGAGTTAAATAAACGTGGGCGGAGCTAAGTAGTGATAAAATAAAATATAAATCACAATAATAGATTATTTTGCAAAGATTGCAGGAAAAATGTAGCGTTATAATATATATAATCGGGTTTTAATTTATCGCGGTAGACCCGATTATATATATTATAATGTGTACGAAACGCGAGAGTTTAAAGTTATAAAAAATGTAGCGGTAAAGAAATTCACAAAAACATTTTTTCTTTTAAACTTAGCCGCGTTTTTTTTTCTTTTGTAAATATAATTGGTAGGTACTTGCAATCAATTCTTTTTTTAGTCTTCATAAACAGTTACTTTCAAAATTTTAAGTAAGTACCTACTATTTTCAATACGGAACCCTAGGTAGGTACACGAGTCTGACTTGCACATGACCGGTTTTTTTAAGGTTCATTATTTCATCGCGAAAAACTGAACCTTATTATGTAAAATCACTTTGTTGGTCGTCTGTCGGTTTTTAATTAGGCACGAACAGCGCAGCGGCTGGGCACGAAGGAATTTATTTTGGCACAAGTGAAGGAATAAATCCAATAAATAATTTTTATTTTTATTTATAATTCTGGAATCAATAATAAATAGACAAAACAAAAAAAAAACAAAAACAAAATAAAAATTAGTGACAGGAATCGAACTCTGAACCTTACGATTTGTAGGCGGACAGTATATCACTTATGCTATTGAAGTACTTTCTGTTGGAGTGAAATTTAAGTACAAATCAGTACACAATCTAATCGTGCGAAATCGTCATGTTGATAAACCGCACACACGTAAAGCATACTCACACATATAACAGTTTTATAGTATGACATCCACTACTACACACGTAAAATGATGGACTTTTAACTGAACTTTAAAAGCTAAAATAACCCAATTATTGTTGTAAAATATAACTTTTATATACATTTGCGACATTCTTGTATTAAAATGTAATAAAATACAGTGATAAATACAAGCTAAAAATTGTACTTTAGCTGATCTTGGTTAATTAATTTTGTATGGAAATTGGTACTATCGTTTAACCTTAAAACTAACTTCATAGACCAAGAGGAAAAAATACATACATTTATATACAGAAAAATAGTAATATTGAAAAGTTAGCGGCGCAGGATGTCAGAGTAAAAGTAAGTGTGTGTGTGTATGGTAGGGTAGGGAACTAGGATAGAGGAATGTTGATAATTATTTGTTACGAATATAGTGTGCAGTCACATTCTTATTATATATCTATTTATTAAGTATCTTGCTTATTACTTCCCTCTTAAAACTAGCTTCTGATCCATAAAATAGATCTATAGATGAGAAGGAGGTATTGTAAAGCCTCTGAGCCCTAAAAATTATGGAATTTTTTGCAAAATTTGTGTGGGTTGCAGGTACATGAAACAATGTTGTATGTCTAGTCCGTTTAGATGGTGCACGTAGTTGCATCATTAGGGTTGTTAACTCTGAGCAGTCAAGATTATTATTACATATATTGTGTACAAACATCATGTCAAAAAGTGTACGCCTATCCTCCAGAGTTATAAACTTATGGTGCATACAGGAGTCATTGTAATCGATGGCCGAGTAGTTAGAACGGAAATTCAGATATCTTAAGAATCTTTTTTGTATTTGTTCAATACCGCTTTTATAACATTCATAAAAGGGATTCCAAATAGAACAGCAATACTCAAGTAGACTTCGAACGTATGCGTAATAGAGAACCTTGACACAGCCCAAATCTGTAAAATCACGAGAGATTCGCATGATGAAACCTAGGCTCTTGAAAGCTTTGTCCATTATATTGGCAAAATGATGAGCAAAAGTTAATTATAAATTTTTATAATTAACTTTTGCTCATCATTTTGCCAATATTTGTTAATTTGTTAATTATAAATTATAAATTTTATAATATTAGTTATAAAATTAGGCTGGTTCTCTAACTTTAACATAGAATTAGTTTTCTGTTTTTATTTATGTGGAATGCATGGAAGGATATTATAATTGAATGAAATCGGTGTCACTTTGTGGTGGTCTGTCACTCTTGTCACTCTAATCAAAATGCAGACTCAAGCACCGTCCCCCCTCCCACATAAAACATGCACATGGACGCAGTAAATAAACGCAAGTAAATAAGCAAGAAAACTTATCTCGCTATATACAATTATTATGCTCGCCCCTGTTGGGTCATGCACCTAAGAACTGTGTATACCTATCTATATACAGGGTGTCCCATAATAAGCGAATCAAATTGTTATGGGAGGTAGCTTAGTCTAATTCCTATCAAATAAAATAAACATAGGTGAAACAAAAGTTCGATGGTTTTTGAGTTAATTAACTTTTTCAAAAAAATTTGAAAACATCTTCCCGTCCCTGTTTTTTTTGCTGTCATTACTTTATTTTTCAGTTAAGATTTTTTTTATTTTCAGAATATTATTTAAAAAATAACTATTTCATGAATTGGCTACCAAACATTTTAGAAAAGTTACACCAAATTTAAATGGCAAGACTTTGTTTTCACTTCTTGTGTAAATTCGAAAAAAATCTTTAAACTTTGGATCTCTGTGATGAAAAAAAAAAGTATCGAGTGGGAATGATAAACTATTTTGAAAACTTGCTCATTTAATGTTATTTCCAAAAATGTATAACATTTGACCACTTTCATAAGGGCGAGACTAGTTATTGGCCTTGACCACCGGCTGGAATGGATTTTTAAAAATATTTACTTTCCATAATTTGAACTAAAATGTTATAAAAGTAAAAATTGTTGAGTTTTAATTAAAACAATGTGAAAAAGTGATTATTTTTTCTATTATAAAAAAGTGTATACCGACAAGAAAAAGTGATACAATTTTTTTAAAGAATATCTCCTTATAACAAATGTTCGAACAGATGCCCGCCTGTGCGAATGCATAAACGACACCTTTTCAAAAAATTTCGTTTTAGTCGGCGCAGGCTGAGTGCCGATATGCTTCTGGCGGCTTGTGTCACTCGTTCGCGTAGTTCTCCCTCATTATGAATGGGCTTTGCGTACACTCGATCCTTTAAACAGCCCCAGTAGAAGAAGTCGAGTGGATTAAGGTCTGGCGACCTTGGTGGCCACAGAATGTGGTGTAGTCTGCCAAGTCGTACACTTCACAAGATACCAAATCAAGAGCACAGCAAAGTCCAAATTAAAGCCAGGTTCGTTGGAATATCGCAATACGGAAGCAGTGATAGTACACGAGTGTAGCACAGTAGGTAAAGTGTTGCACTGAGCGACAAGTGAGTGCGCAAACAAACAACAATGGCAAATTAGTGGTGGCATGGCAGCTAGCTTCATGTTAAAACGAGACAGCTATACATCACGCTGTTGATGTCCTTGTTTATTTTTTAACTGTTCTTAGAGTTTTACTTCTTCTAAGTCAAAAGAACGGTTAGAATGTCGATGCGATAGTGTAAATAAGATTTTTAGTTCAAATTATGGATAATATTTTTTAAATATCCATTCCTGCCGTTGATCAAGGTTAATAAATAGGCTTATTCTTATGAAAATGGTCACATATCTTACATTTCTAAAAAGAACATTAAATGAGCAAGTTTTTAAAATAGTTTATCATTCCCACTCCATACTTTTTTTTTTCATCACAGAGATCCAAAGTTTAAAGATTTTTTTCGAATTTACACAAGAAGTGAAAACAAAGTCTTGCCATTTAAATTTGGTGTAACTTTTCTAAAATGTTTGGTAGCCAATTCATGAAATAGTTATTTTTAAATAATATTCTGAAAATAAAAAAATTCTTAACTGAAAAATAAAGTAATGACAGCAAAAAAAACAGGGACGGGAAGATGTTTTCAAATTTTTTTGAAAAAGTTAATTAACTCAAAAACCATCGAACTTTTGTTTCACCTATGTTTATTTTATTTGATAGGAATTGGACTAAGCTACCTCCCATAACAATTTGATTCGCTTATTATGGGACACCCTGTATAACCCACCTACAAACTATTGTTTAATTCACAAACAGGGACTGATGATATACTGCAACGTTTCAAACCGGTACATGTCCAGCCCAGTGTACTGGGACGTATGGCAGCCCTACCCTAGTGTGTAACTCTTACATCCGTTCCATGGGATCTGTAATCTGTTGTCATATTATGTTATAAACATATACTTACCCCATAAGATCAGGTGGTATAGGTGTGGTAGTCATGTCTGTGACGGATTCTGCTAGCACATCATTGGATACGTCCACAGCTACTATACCAGACTCCTGGCTCTCCAGCACGGCTGCTGAAGTACTGGGGAAACTAGGGAGACAACAAGATCAAAACAATTTGGTTTGCTTAAAATTTTTAAAATTAGCATTACTGGAGAGAGTATTAAATACAATATGTTAATAAAATATTTTTTATAAAATACCGTTAATGGCCTTTTTATATGTTATATTCCACATAAATATAAATACTTAATTAAATGGTTTTAAGCGCTATATTTATAAATAATATACGACATATATACTTATAGGTATTTTAAGTTAGAAAACCGCTGACATCTATTGATATCTGTGATTGATATACTTAAAAATAGAATGAGAGCTGAGAGTAAACAATAATTTAGAATATTGTATTATATTATAGTTATAGACAATGAGGTTTTATTATATTACAAGTTCTGTGCATGTAAAAATTCTCACTTTTTCTTGCTAATAGCCGAAGTTTTAATTATTATATCCCTACTCACGTGATATAGAAGAACGTAGATTGCTAATCCATAATTCCTGTATAGGACACTTACTATTACTCTTTGTGCTAATCTTTTGGTACACTTTTATAAATTTAAAAATAAATAAACAAGTTCTTATACGAAATCATAGGCACTTTTACTTCTTGTTCTTGGAAATTATGGAAATATTTCAAATATTGGATTGGTTGGAACATTTATTATCAAACAAAGCAACGTCGGTGCAATTAGGAACGTAAAGGGGAATCTAATTTCATTACGAATTGCAACGCTGCTGGGTATTGATGGAAACAACAACGTTAACGACACAGCATTGTCTGTCATTTTTTTAGGGTTCCTCATTACGGTTATAACTTTACTATTTTAGGTTAACTTTTTTGTCCGTCTGTCCGTGAGTAGGTAAACTTTTCACTTTTCCTAAAAATGGTTCGAGGTATTTTGTTTATATGAATATCGAATACAAAGTCTTTAAAAACTCATCATATTGATGTAATTACTTAACAAAATCAAGTGGCTAGTTTAACGTATTACAGAGATGGGACCCTTCAAAGCGTAATTTAATCCTAAAATAGGGTGGGGTATCTCCTCGCTGACTGATCATTAATATCTTTAATTTAACCAAAACTTTTTTAATTTGGCACGAAGGGAGGTTTTTTGGCACGATTGAAGTGAAATTATTAGGTACCTACGAGATAAACTTACATTTGCAGTTAATTTGGCTTTAATTGATGTTGGATCCTTGATTGGGGATAGATAGATATATTCTGTCAAGGTCGCGAGCTGCGAAAACGGGTAGTTTTTGAGATATGATTTTTTGAAAAACCGTTTTTTTTTTCTGGCTGGACTGATGACAACACGCGGTTTTGTAGTCATTCATTTACGTTCTATTTCGCAAAAATCAAAAATTTTGGTACGTATTTGACGTTTCAATTCAATGTCACGGAATAATTACATAAATAAATTACATAAATATGATCACGTCTCTCATTTTCCGTCTTCGCCGCAATGTTCACATTTTGCGCCATCTCTTTAATATAATTAAGAATCCACTTTCTCCGGCTTAGCTTACCTTCGTGAAAGGTACCTTCATTTACCTCCTTAAAACCCCTCTACGTAACACCAGGTGCACAAGGAAACTCATTCAGCAGTGTCCACAATCAGTTCGACTATGGAATGCTCTTCCACATAGTATTCGCGACCGTCTAACTATCGGTTCCTTTGTATCGAACACTACCTCTCACAATCTGAATAGATAGATATTATATATATTTATGTTTATCTAGTTTATTACACACTATGTATATCTTAAATATATAAAACAAAGTCGTGTTAGTTACACCACTTATAACTCAAGATCGGCTGGACCGATGTTAGTTAACTCTTTTTTGGTGGATTCTTCTCCGCTCCGAATAGCAGAATAAGTAATAAAATATCGGATAAGTTATCTAATAACAACAAATAAATTAATTAATTTTACGAATGCAAACAGCATGTCGTGCCATCTTTTGACAAAACTACGCATATAAAAGAAACCTATCACTATCAACCAGTGGCACCACAGTCGCAATGCAATTTGACAGCTCAAAGTGCAAAGACAACAAACCAGCAGCCGTCAAATTGAAAAAAAAAATCGTATTGCGTATCGATTGCTTGAGGTTATGTACCGGTCGGTCGGTTGGATTGTTTTGTTGTTTTGGAGAAGTACCTAATTAACAATGCCACGACTAAGAAGATCTAATCTTTCCCAACAAAGCCGTAATGCAGTTAGGCTGCGGAACAGGGCGAATCAATCAACTGAAGAAGACCAAGAAATCGCTCGAGAACAGAGGCGCATTAGTATGGCCCGAGTTCGCGCTTCTCAAACAGAAGAGCAAAGAGCAGCAATTCGTGAAACGGCTAGGTTGGAAATGAGAAATCGTCGAGCTTATCGAACAGATCAACAACGAGATATTGTTCGACACGCAAGAAGAAGTGCTTCAAGTGTTGATTTGAATCATGCAGCATTTCTATACGATTGCACAATTGATTACAGCTCGCATCCTTTCGTTAGCATAGGTCCAATGAATGTTCATTGCGAGCATTGTGGCGCATTGAAGTTTGCTGCAGAAACACCTGGATTGTGCTGCCTTAATGGTAAAGTGAAATTGCCGTCATTGACTCCGCCACCTGAGCCATTGAATTCATTGCTGCATGGGGAAACACCAGAATCACGACATTTTCTAGCGAACACTCAAAAATACAATGGATGTTTTCAAATGACTTCTTTTGGGGCTGACATTATCAGAGAACATGGTTTTAATCCGACATTCAAGGTAATTTATGTTTATAGATGTTGCATTATGTTTATAGATGTTGCAGGCATGGCTATAATTTAAAATGTTTGCTTATCTTTAATTTCGACTTTACAGATTCAAGGCCAGATTCACCATCGAATGGGATCATTGCTACCTCTTGAAGATGCGCAGCATAAATTCTTACAAATATACTTCATGGGAAATATGGAGGAGCAACTTGATCGGCGTCACGAGATCAACGCAGATACGAAAAGAGCAATTCTTCGAGATCTGCAGCAGCTAATTCATGAACATCATGTATTGGTCAAGAACTTAAAGACTGCATTGGAGCGCATGCCAAGAGATGACTACAAGGTCGTGATCAGAGCAGATAAACGTCCAGCTGGAACACATGAACGCACATTTAACGCTCCAACAATAGATGAAGTTGCAATTGTGATTGTTGGTGAAAACTTGAAATCTCGCGATATTGTGCTTACACGTCGCGATACTGGGGAACTGCAACAAATATGTGAAACACATCCTTCTTATGATGCGTTGCAATACCCACTGATGTTTTGGCGAGGAGACGATGGATATCACTTCAATATCAAGATGGTAAATCCACTGAATGGTGAGAAACAATATCATAGTTTTCAAATACTCTTTAATTTTGATCTTGCTCCTCCTCCCTTCTACTCCTTGCTTAGTCACTTACTTTCGGAGATATACCGATCACATGATTCTGGCCACCTCTTCAGGACGGACGTAAGTTTTTCTATTATGCTACTAATTTTACTTTTTAAATTTCAGGTGACGAAACTACCAAAAAGGTTAGCTCAATGAATTATTACGCATATCGTTTGATGATTCGTCAAAATGCTGACAACTATTTGCTGAGATTTCGTCGATTGCTTCAGCAATACTGTGTCGATATGTATGTAAAAATCGAAACGGAGCGCCTAACTTTCATTCGGTTGAACCAAGCCAAACTGCGTTCGGAGGAGTATATCCATTTACGGGATGCAGTAAGCACTGAAGGAGATGCAGCTAATGTTGGACGATTGACTATTTTACCGGCGACGTACACTGGTAGTCCGCGTCATATGCATGAATATGCCCAAGATGCAATGACATATGTCCGCTATTACGGTCGGCCAGACCTATTTATTACCTTTACGTGTAACCCGAAATGGATAGAAATTGTTCAAATGCTGCTTCCCGGACAAACTTCAGGTGATCGGCACGACATCACCGCACGTGTCTTCAAGCAAAAAATCCGGTCTCTGATGAACTACATTGTTAAGCAACACGTCTTTGGGGATACTCGATGTTGGATTGGCTTGCCGCATGCACACATTCTTATTTGGTTAGTCGAAAGAATTCGACCAGAACAAATTGATGATATCATATGTGCCGAGATTCCTGATCTAGACACCGATCCAGACCTGCATGATGTTATAACTACGAATATGATTCATGAACCGTGTGGCGCCATCAACCCCCAATCACCGTGCATAGTCGACGGCAAGTGTTCCAAACGTTATCCACGAAAATTGACGGCCGAGACCATCACTGGCAACGATGGATATCCACTATATCGGCGTCGT
This sequence comes from Ypsolopha sequella, assembly GCA_934047225.1. Taxonomy (NCBI): domain Eukaryota; kingdom Metazoa; phylum Arthropoda; class Insecta; order Lepidoptera; family Ypsolophidae; genus Ypsolopha; species Ypsolopha sequella. The sequence goes on along the minus strand of OW203990.1, from coordinate 26,353,747 downwards.
TCCCCCGATGATAACGGTAGAACTATCACAACGAAGGTGAAAGGAAATGATTTCGTGGTCGACAACGGTTGGATTGTTCCATATTCACCACTTCTTTCCAAAACATTCAAAACACATTGCAACGTGGAGTATTGCAATTCGGTGAAGTCCATCAAATATATCTGCAAATATGTTACAAAAGGGAGTGATATGGCGGTTTTTGGCATCCAAACCTCTAATACCAACGATGAAATTACGCGCTATCAAGTTGGTCGATACGTGAACTGCAATGAGGCAATTTGGCGTATATTCGCATTCCCTATACATGAACGTCATCCCACTGTCGTACATTTGGCGGTGCATCTGGAGAATGGTCAACGAGTATATTTCACTGCGTCGAATGCTGCTCAACGTGCTGCGGCACCTCCTCCAGCGACAACATTGACCAGCTTCTTTGCGATTTGCCAAAACGATCCGTTTGCACGAACGTTGCTGTACTCTGAGATGCCACGTTACTACACTTGGAACTCTTCATCGAAGACATTTCAACGTCGGAAGCAAGGTGATGCAGTTCCTGGTCATCCGGATGTGCGTTCTACTGATGCTCTTGGTCGTATTTACACAGTTCATCCGAAGAATGATGAATGCTTCTATTTGCGGTTGTTGCTGGTGAATGTTCGTGGGCCAACATCATTTGAATCACTGCGAACTGTTAATGGTATAGTGTGCCCAACATTTCGTGCTGCATGTCTAGAGCTCAATTTGCTTGAAAACGACACTCATTGGGACACGACAATCGCTGAAGCAATTATTTCTGCATCTCCGAGTCAGATACGGACATTATTTGCTATCATCATTTCGACATGCTTCCCATCGAACCCACGTGACCTGTGGAATAAATACAAGGATAACATGTCAGAAGACATTTTACATCGAATTCGTGTCAGTTCAAGAAATTCCGATCTTGAGATGAATGAGGAGATGCATAACCAGGCTTTGATCTTGATCGAAGACATGTGTTACCTCATGTGCGGCAGTATGTTAGTCAAGTTGGGAATGCCAGCGCCAGATCGTGGAGCAAATGACGCATTCAATCGAGAATTGGAACGTGAACGTGAATATGATCGACATGAATTAGACCAATCAGTTCTAACGAATGTACCCCTGTTGAACCGCCAACAGAAGCAAGTGTATGATACATTAATGAAGGCAATAGATGATGGAAATTGTGGCTTATTTTTCCTAGATGCCCCCGGTGGAACTGGGAAAACATTCCTCATATCATTGATTTTGGCCACTGTTCGTGCGAGATCCGACATTGCGGTAGCAGTTGCTTCCTCTGGAATAGCAGCCACATTGTTAGAAGGGTGCCGTACGGCTCATTCAGCGTTAAAATTGCCGTTAAACCTTCAAACTACTGAACAACCGACATGTAACATTGCGAAACACTCTGTAATGGCCAAAGTTTTAGTATCATCTAAAATCATCATCTGGGATGAATGCACGATGGCGCACAAACGCGCATTGGAAGCACTTGACCGAACATTGAAAGATCTGCGCAATGACTCGAGATGTTTTGGTGGCGCATTGATTTTACTGTCAGGCGATTTCCGCCAAACACTGCCAGTCATTCCGAGATCGACTGCTGCCGATGAAATAAACGCTTGCCTCAAAGCCTCAAATCTGTGGCGCTATGTGAAGAAACTTCAGCTCACAGAAAACATGAGAGTTACATTGCTGAACGATCCATCTGCTGAAGAATTCTCCAAGCAATTGCTGGCTATTGGTAATGGTTGTGTTCCTGTCGACAAATCGAACGGATTGATTTCGTTTCCTCCAAATTTTTGCAATTTCGTGTCATCAAAAGACGAGCTCATCAACCAAGTGTTTCCGAACATCATTGCTAACCACAAAAACAATAAATGGTTGAGTGAGCGAGCCATTTTGGCGGCTAAAAACAAAGATGTGGATGACTTAAATGTTGAAATTCAGAATCAAATCGTTGGTACGCTGCATTCATTTAAATCTATTGACAGTGTAACAAACGTAGACGAAGCTACCAACTATCCGACTGAATTTTTAAACTCCTTGGATGTGCCTGGCTTACCACCGCATAATTTACGACTTAAGGTTGGCTCAGTAGTCATCATGCTACGAAATCTCAACCAACCAAAATTATGCAACGGTACGCGTTTGGTGATTGGAAAACTGATGGTGAATGTGATACACGCGACGATACTCAAAGGAAAATTCAAAGGTGAGGAAGTTCTCATTCCGAGGATTCCGATGATCCCAACCGATTTACCCTTTGAGTTCAAGCGAATTCAATTTCCGATCCGTCTTGCATTCGCCATGACGATTAATAAGTCACAAGGACAATCCTTGAGTGTTTGTGGTCTAAATCTAGAAAATGCATGTTTTTCTCATGGTCAATTGTATGTGGCATGTTCACGTGTCGGCAAACCATCAGCTTTATTTGTTTTTGCGCCGGATAACAAAACAAAAAATGTTGTATATCAGAAAGTGCTTTAACATGCAGTATCGCAATATTGGCGCTAGAGAGAAGAGGCCTAATGTGTAAAATGTAAAAAAAAAAACACAATTTACTTAATTTTTATTGTTACTGTATTAGGTATGTACCTAACTATTAGGCTCAAGATGTATAAATAACCCAATACCTGCTATGTGTACTAAGTGAATATTTAACATCTAAAGAAGAATGGCAGGCTCAGTACCCAGCTAATAAGACATCGTTGGAGACTCAAGTTTCTCTGTGTTATAAAGGTCAAGTTTGGAGTGTAATATTTCAGTTTAGAATATATTTTTAGAACTTCGGGAACAAAAATAAGTAAAATCATTCTATGTAGGTAACAAAACGCGATTCGTAATATCTCAGTAGCAATAAAGAAACGTATAATAGATTTATAATAGCCACTCACTATTATTGTCTTGCGTCAAACGTCATTGCTGGCCTTGGACGAAAGAAGTAGAAAGAGTTTAAACCAAGAGTTTCATTCACCTGAGTTGCTGGCAGCCACTCTCTGTGAAATGACAGATGACATTTGCATTTACGGCAAAGTACAAAAGAGGTTGGTTATTAATTCGATCCTTACATATTAATGTACAGTGTTTTGATATCATTAAATAACATCTAAACCCCAAGTTTTAAAAAGATACTGCGATTACCTTTTTTCTTAGTTATTCCAAGAACTATTATTTCTGCATATTTTCAATACCCTACGCTAAGCCTAACAACGGTACTGAAACTACATGGGTCCCTGCCATTCTTCTTTTGCAATGGCAAGCAAGAAAACATTTCTGTATTTGCAAAAAAAGTTGTATTAATGTTATTACCTTAATGAAATCCTAAATTAAGTTTAACTAAAGTTAACACGATATTATTAGACTGTTAGGCGGAACGAAGTTCGCCGGGTCAGCTAGTTTATAATATTCTATAGATTGTATTGATAGTAAGTACATTGATATAATTTTTCATTTTGTTATTAAACTTGTATAATTCTTTGTATGTTCTTCGTCTCTGTGTACACGTGTATGATTACTTCGTTTATGTTAGTTTTTCCTATTGTGATGGTTTTGCTGTCAGAAATCTCTGTTTAGAGATAAACTTGCCGATGTGCATCTTTTTTCACTGTAACTTTGTTTATGTTTATATTTTTGTGTGTGTACAATACAGAATAAAGAATAAAACGGAATGCAACTTCATTATTTGACGCTTATGTGGCAGGCGGCTATTTTCTATTCATTAAGTTAATGGTTTTACTTGCAGTTGAGAGCGTTTGTCGTACTCCTGTTTAAGAGCATCATTGTACTTATTGTATTTTCACATAAAAAATATAATGTACCAGGTGGAAATATATTTAATAAATCTAGGTTAGATTAGGTTTCAACATTATGAAACTATTTAGAGTCGAGCGGAACGAGGCGTCCCCCAAATTCGGATGCAAAAAAGGCGTCTAAAATAAAGGTTGAAATATATTTTAATTAGGTTTCAACGTAATGAAACTATTCAGAGCTGAGCGAAGCAGAGCGTCCCCCGAAGTCTCATGCAAAAAAGGTGGCTAATGTATAGGTCAACCTCAAAAAAAAGAAAATTATATATCTCAAAAAGAGGGGATTTCCGTAAACCACCCTCCTTAAGGGGGATCTTAGCCCTTCCCTCTCCTCCTCCCCCAGCTACAGCCCTTAACTCTTTACCAGCCGTTCCTTCCGTTAATTTCATACAGTGTATAATTTCTAAAACATGTAATGGTACGGAACCCTCACAGGGTACATGTCATAGTCGCACTTGGCCTTCTTTTTAAATTTAGAATTTAGTTTTTTTTACGGCGCTAGTTACATGTCCTTTTGAGCCAAATGTACAATAATTTGTACCTATTTAGAAAAATTTTGTTCAATTTCTGGCAGTTCACGCCTAAAATGATAAACTCTAATGTCTCCACCCAATACACGTTCGCGAGTCTCTTCCTCCATTAATGTACCCATTTATTGTTCTGAGTCTCTTCTGAGTGCGTTCCCAAGCGCCGAGGTAAATGTAAAGTTTACTTTGTAAAAGTGAAAGAGATTGAGACGGAATCTATTCACTAATGGTTTTGGAACGGCCACTTTTACGTGGCAAAGGATATTTTTTTGTATAATTCTTATTACCGAAATAAAATGGCTTTACAAGTCATTCCGAAAAATTTTAAAACCCATAAACCCAATCTTGGCGCGTAATGTTCAAAGATTTCAAAAGTTTAGATGATAGAGAGATTTAGATGAGCCCTGGCTCCTTAAATCTATTGTATTGTTTTTGAAAGTGTGCGTTAACATAATGCCGACGCGCGCACTTTAAGTGTTATGTAAGAAGTCTTATGAGTACGCAAACTGTCTACATACGGTCAACAAACTGATCAGACTACTAAAGTTTAACTTTAGTAACTTTAAGTGAGTAACTTTAAGTGCACTTAAGGCTTCCAACTATAACTGTGTTAAGATTAGCACTGATTCCAAACGTGTGAGCGTCATCCTTTTAAAGGTGGAAACATTTTGGTGCTGTCATAGTACGGTAAGGGCTTATCTTTACTTTTGAAATCTTTGGTAATGTTATGACAAATGTCAAAGAGAAAATTTACCCCTGAATTTACGACGTGTAAAATTTAACTGTCAATAGTCAATCAATAGTAATGTTTATACTGTTGATTGTTGGCACTTGGTGGAACTTGCAATACCTACATAATGAACAGAAAAGTGTGATAGTACAAGTGATTTTCTGTTCATTAAGTCAATAGTGAATTTTACATTTCTGACAATGACAAGGATTAGGAACGACTTCGAGAATGGTTCGGAGCTCTTCGTTTTCACTCGGGTGATTGTGGAGCGGTTGACCGATACATTTTACATTTACCCGGGCGGCTAGGAACGCAGCCTGAGTATACCTCGCGAGTGTTATTTGCGAACGCATAGAGGGGTATTCATTTGCGACCTATATGTAAACATATACAAAATCCATGCCCTACGGCTATACACGGCCACCTGAATTTTATTTTGTTGACCATGAATAACAGAAACGTAAAACTCCAAAACAGCTGATAAATGAATCTCATTAAATTTCGTTTAGTACTCGTAATTATTTTAACACTGGTTATTAATTAGGTCCTGAAACATTGGTTCACACGCTAAAAATAACTGGGTTATGCTACTTAACTTCTCAAATTCTCGATACTTACTAAGTTTGTTAATAGCTCTTACCTATGAACAAAACTAAAATTATCCTCCATTATGCTTTCACTTAATTTTAACAACAAACACAATAAATCACACAACACACCTAAACTGATCATTGATTCGGCCACATGTGTCTTATCTACTTTTGTCTGATAGATAAGTACCTATTTACATACCTACTTGTATTATGATTAATATGTTATGACTCAAGTAGTTCGGTGTGTATTTATTTTCTCTTATCAGTTGAACTAGCATCACTTAAGTGCCGTACAGCACTACAGCAGGCAGTCAATGAGATAAAATTAAATTACTTAATAAAAATTTATATGTATGTAAGTATACTAGTAATTAAGTAATTTTATTATCTTAGCTTAATAAGGCATTGAGGGAAGACTTAAAGACCGTAGGTAGATTATATGGCTACTACTGCTAATGAATGCAGAAAATATCTATTTACGAAGAGGGATAGAGAACTGGAGAACATTCCTCCAACGAAGGCCGCTCTTCACCAGCACACACTTCGCGCAATGTACCAAGGGGTCCATGTTTGGGGCCAGGCCTTAGTGCCAACCCAAAACCTTCCAAGCCCTTCTTCTTGGGTTTGGGGTATAGAAGAAGGTATTTGGAGCCCTTATTGGTCAGACTTACCAGATGTCACAAGTGCGTGCTTGGAACTTACTCGGTGCAGGTGCAAGACAGGATGCAAAAATCGATGCAACTGTTTTAAAAGAAAATTAAGGTGCACAGAATTATATAATTAAACGTAAGTCTATATATAAATATATATATTATTTCTTATTTTTTTTTTAAGTTTCCTGAGTAAGACAAAGTTCTAAGTCGACTTTTATTGTTATATGCTTTTATTTTATTGTTATATTATCACACTTTCAGAAGCTCTGCTCTGATGGCGAGCGGTTATCAATTAGTATGCACTTTATAAAAAAGAATCTCAAAAGTGTGGCTCGGAAGCCAGTCATTCAGCGTACAGCCAAGTATTTTTACCAATGGTTTTTTTTTACAAAGGAATTAATAATAAAATACTTATGTAATTGTTTACGCTGATAATACACACCATTTTGTTAGATACCTAGTTAATCGCCTCCTAGTGCGAGTCGCCACCACTGCGAGGTAATATTTTTTTTTTACCCACTTTTTGTAGTACCAGGTTTTTGAAATTCATATTGTTAGAATCTGCATAAAATACGCTTTACTATAATATTTTTCATTTTCGTTTTTTTTCTCTTATTCAAAAGTTATTAGCTCTCAAAGCAAAAAAATAATTTGAAACTTTTCACTTTTTAATGATTTATTCAAAAAATTGCTATAAAAATGATTAAAATACCAGAAATGAATTCTACACCTTCAGTTTATACAAAAATGATACCAAACTTGCCATAGTCGCTAACTGGAAACGTATAGATTTTTTTAAAAAAAGGTGGGCGAGCGGCTCCTTTGTACCCCCCTCCCCCCCGCCAGCAGCTTTTTTTTTTTGTGGCCCGGGCTAGAAATGCTTAGAATTACTTGAGGAAAAAATGTGGTGAAGCTCATAGCTTAATAAATTTTTTAAAGGTTCTGTATGGGACCGATCCAATAGATCTTTAACTATATGAAACGTGCACAACCAATCAGTACGAGCATAAAATAAAGCAATCTTAAATAACAAGCAAGTCAATTTTACGAAAACTTGTGATAAGTTTTCTTGCTTGTTATTTAATTTAAGATTGGTTTACATATTTTATGCTTATATCATAATGATATCGATTCGGCGTAACACCACTTAACTGTATTGGACTATGGTGGTTTCAGGTGGTTAGAGGTGTTTTCACACTTCAACGGTCGGTCACGAAGTTCCATGGGTTTATTCTTAGAGAATGGTCCAGTGTTATCTTGTCTAAGGGTTTATTCGGTTTGCTTACGTAGCCGAGTTACCAACGATAGCTGAGCGTAGTGAATCTGTTTATTTTGATAACCATAGCCATGACACGTCACTCACTGACATGACGGTGACACTCACGCAATTCCATCCAGCGTTGCCAGATTAAGGTATTTTTTCGCGATTTGGGGGAAAGATTTGGTACTTGGGGAAATTATATCTTTAGGGAAAAAAATTTGGCATTGGAGAAATTATATATCGAAGGTAATAACTTTACATATTCAAATAGCTCAAATCTATGAAACGCATTTAAAATTTTAAAAGACATTCTAGTGCCGTTAAACCCATGAACAAAAAAAAAGATCAGTTGGTTGATCAGTCGGTCAAGTAGTCCGTCGAGAGCAGTCTTTAGTAAAATCTGAAATACAATTTCATAAATAAATGGCTAGAAGTTATAGACCGGCTCAGTCATAGTCATGCAGCGTTCTTTTGGTAAATCCGTTTTATTACTAGGATTTAGGATGAGGGTTAAGATGCCCTTTATTTCAGATATGAAACATGTTGAATTTCATTTCCTTATTGTTTCAAGCAGGAATTTTGGCTAAAATGTACATTAAGGGCGGTTGGTTTGGGCTTTCGTAATTTTTGACAGAAAGTAGATGATTTAAGACATCTTTCAGCAAAGTTTCAAGTTGCGGAAACTCTTGGATTTTGTGAAATAAATTACTAAAGATTGAATATGTTATCACAATTTTGAGTCAAAACATTCACTTTTGTTTTTTTATAATGTTATTCGACTTGATGCTAAGTCCTTTTAGCCATTTCAGTTGCGTTTCGTAATGCAAAAGTTGAACCTAAACAGTCACATGTGATGTGTTTTTATTATAAATATTTTAAACTACTATAAAAACGGAAATAAGTTTGGTTTAAATGGTATCCATGAAGTTGAGGTTCGCTAATTACCTACCCAGCGCACTTCAACTTCATGGATAAAAAATAGCTTGAATCTGTTTCAAAACCGAATCAGAGCACCCCGACTCCATCAAGTCTTGTGGCTACTACCCCTAGAGTGTATATAAAAAGCCGGAGGCGCGGAGGTAGGGTAGCGCCCGCCCGTCGGCAACCAGCCTCAGCCGCTACGGCTCACACGGGTGCCTGCACTTTGTTACGCAAGGGCAGAGGGGCTGCACTTACTGTAGCGCCGAAGCAGTTGCAGATGTAACAGGTCATTAATCGATTTTAGTCTGAAAAGTGAGGTTATGATTTTACAAAAAAATACATAAATCAAAAACTATACATTTCCTAGACAAGGGAAGACATGGGGGGACTTCCCTACGACCCCCCTTCTTCCCACCCTCCCCCCATCCCTTAAAGATGTTTCCGGATATCTATTTTTTTTCAACTTCCATCATGAATATCTTGGAAACCACGAGTCTGCGCAGGGAGGGGTGGTACCAAAGGGTAACCCCCCCTCCCCTCCCCCAACCCACCCCCCTAAAATCAATGGTCCTTAATGTACATTTTTACCGGAATTTTTTAATTGTTAATTCTGCCAAATCAAATTTGTTTTTTTTTCTGAAAAACATCATTTTGGGGAAAAATTATTTTGAATCTGGGGATATTTGAGAAATCACTTCTGCTAACCCTGATTATTCTATCCACTAAAATTCACCAAATGCAACTTTATTTTTATTTGGATTTTCTCATGAATAAACAATAGAATAATTGAATAAAAAAATATATAAGTTACGTGACATATATCCTTTAAAATGGACGTAAGTATGACTGAAAACAATTTAATACTTAGTTAAAAATCCTTAATTTATGAGTCCTCAAATTTCACTTTGCATTTTTACAAATGTTTACAGGAAAGTAACATTCCTATCGATATAAATATCGGGAAACTTCAAGACTGGCTCGTCAGCCGTCGGCACGTTAATAAAGAATGGCAGAAGAGTATAATAGCAGTGAGGGAAAAGATAAACAATGCCATCCAAGATATGCCAGCTCACGACGGCATAGCAACCTTGCTATCAGGTTCCTATATCAACTACTTTCATTGTCAGAAGATCATTGAGATCCTGAAAGAGACAGAAGCAGATTCCAAGAACCTCTTTGGAAGATATGGCTCACAAAGGATGAAGGACTGGCAGGATGTTTTGAAAAATTATGAGAAAGATAACTTGTATTTAGCAGAAGCTGCTCAGATGTTGGTTAGGAATATAAACTATGAAATACCTGGGCTGAAGAAGCAGATTACTAAGGAAGAACAGATGCAAGTTGTGAGTTAAATACATTAAAGCCGATTCTGAAGGCATTAATTTTTGTTTTAGTGCTGTCAAAACTAAATTTTCTTCATTTCAAAATGGTCCTTAGGATTTAGGAACAGAAGTTAAATTACTTTGGAAAATTTCAAGTTTTGACAGCACTAAAACTAAAATTAAAGCCTTCTAAAATTCTGAATCGGCTTTATTATGCTTATAATTTTCCCAACTGAATTTGCAACCAACCGAAAATATGATTACAAAATGATGATGAATGGCAAACCATTCAATTGGTTTTAATCTAAATGTTATTTAGAGTGCATTACAAACTAGAAAATATCAATCAGAAACAAATCCAAAGACAAGAATTTGAAAAAACTCCCCGTCAAACCTGCAACCTCTTGTTATCAAGACAAGTGCGCTACCAATTGCGCCACCGAGGTTCCTACGTAGACCGGCGAATTCTTCCATCATAATAGTCCACTGTTATTTTTGCATCTGCTTGATATACCAGCTTGTACTGCACATACAGAAGGCTCACGAGGGCCCTCCTGTCCCGGGGAATTTTTTCAAATTCTTGTCTTTGGATTTGTTTCTGATTGATATTTTCTAGTTTGTAATGCACTCTAAATAATATTTAGAGTATTCATAGCGATGGATTTCGCAAAATAAACATAATCTTGGTTTTAATCTCTTGAGTTCTCATTATCGTAAAATATCGTTAACAATAAATTAATTTCATTTTATGGGTTAATGGATTTCTGATATAGAAACTTTGAATATCTTCCAGGAATGTGATAAGAAAATAGCAGAGTATATAAAAGGAGAAGCGTCCAGTAAAGCAGAGTTCCTGACGCTCTGCAAACAACTTGGCATCAAGGGAGATAGGATAAAGAAAGAGCTGGTTGACCGACTCCAAGAGCTGCCTGAGATATATGACAAGGTTTATATTCACATTTTTACATTGAAGTATTGTTTGCAAAAGGGGATCAGGCGAATAATATAATTAGCGACTTCAAGTGAGAGGAATAAATACCAAAGCGTGCGACTAAAATACTAAGTGAGCGAATACAAAGTATGAAATCAAATATATTTCACCAAAAATAAAAAATAGGTGCGAAAACGAGCGTGTTAGGTTGACATGTAAGATAAGGAGCCGAGCAAAGCAGAGCGGAGTGAGGCGATATCCCTTGTTTTATTGCTAAAAATTTTATTGTCACTAAAATAGAAAGTTGTTCGCCTGAGAATTATTCAACTCAATTCAAATTTGTAATTTCAAGACACCGTTTTCAACATTTTTATTCTCCCACTTAGTATTTTAGTGCGCTATATTCAGTATTTTTTAACACCTAAAATTTGAATTTATATTTGCTTGTTTAAACTACCCCCTACAAAAGAAATCAAGTTCCAGAATTAGAACTCTACAAAACATATAAAATAAGTCTTACCATGGATGAACTGGATGTTATGCAGAAGGTTATTAACTCAAATAATTGCAGACATTGGTTGTTTTTGTTTGCGATGCCTCAAAAAGGCATGTTACTAGTTCAGTCAACATGGTGGGTTTCATTGGACAGCTTTCCTTATTTCCAATGGGCGTTTTTCCTTATGTCAAATTTAGTGTTAAATAAGATTCCTAGATGGCACTGTTATATTCTTTAGCAACAGAATCCAAGACAAAATTCAAACGAAAAACAATTTTGACATTGATTGCTACGAAACACATTTTATCTATGGTGACATGGACAGCGATGCAAAGAACTAAGAAAAAACAACAAAAAGAAAAACGCTCATTTTAAGATTAAAAAATCTGTGAGTGAAAATACATGAAAATTTGTAAGCTCTGATGTTTAATATTTATTTTTAATTTTCCAAATGCCTGAATAGTAGAAGTATGTTATAGTGCGCGCCAATCTTTTAGTCGCCTCTGAGTGAGTTACGAGTGCAAGCTTGCGCAGGTACAGTCAAGGAAACAATAATATGAACAGTTGATTATTAAATGTTTACTATAAGTGGGAAGGTGTACTTGTTGTACCTAGCTTTTTAATTATTTATTTATTATTTTAGTGCAATCTTAAGTATATAAATAAAACGCATTAATATTATAAATAAGTAAATTTATAATGTACAAATATAGGCAAATACGTTGTTACTTTATTTAGAGAGGTGAGACACCATCTATAAAAACTGGTTCCCTACTTGAAGAAGGAAGATTTTCGTCCGAATCACTATCGTCTGTAGAATTTTGGTCCTCCTCAGTGTCGTCGTCGGGTCTATTGTCATTGTCACTGACTTCAATAATTATTTTAATACACCATTTTCCTACATTGTCGCCTTAAAACGCTATAACGTCCGCGAGGCATAACAACAACAATAAACTTTAACAAACTAAATCAACAAAACTTTAACAAAAATAAATCAACAAAACAACAAATAAAGGCAACAGAAACAATAAACTATAACAAAGAGATTCAACGATTAACTTAACGAATCATGGAATTTTTTCCTCGAAGGTACTTTTCATGCAACGCGCGCATATGTAGTGTACGGACGTAGCACTAACACTAACGCATTGTGTTGACACCTGCTGAATGGCGAGCGGGGGGTGTGGTGCGGCACGCAGGCGGGTGTGCTCTGCGCCCTCGCTCCTGTAACGTCCCCCTGACACCGTAAAACGGCTAATGCGTCGATTCTTGGGGCTATCTTCAGAAGCGACTAAAAGATTGGCGCGCACTGTAGCATTGATTTGGTAAAGACAGGTGAAATTGATTAAATCAAAACAATTACTTAAATTGCAGAGAAGTTGATACCATGTTCATACTCGTTTGAAAACTGCTAATAAACTATTTCACCTTTCAGATTGGTAGTTCTCTGAAGCCCCTCCTGCCAGCCATTGAGCTTTACACTGCATTCACAAAGTACATGCTCGGAGACCACACACCGGAGGTCCTCCCGCTCCTGCAGTATGTGGTGGAGCATGGCAACACCACCGTGTATGAGTGGAGTTACGGAGAGCCTCCGCTCAGGGTGGAGCCAGACCCTGTACATATTGAGATTGATGATGAAGAGCAACAGGGCTCCGGCGACCAGGTATTGAACCTATAGATTTTTGTTAATCATGCATGTCTTTTCTTCTTATTTTTTTCATTAACCTGAATTCGTGCTGTCTTGTATTTTCTTATCCCTTGGTTAAAGTAGATATAAGTCATTTGTATAGAATAAGTTTATGTTGAAAAAAAAGACACGATCTTGCTAAGTTTCTTGCCCTTCTTCTTAGCAAGACTAATCGAATGGGTGGAGCTAGGCATGTATTTATATATGTAACCTATTAGTGTGTAGTATATAGGATGTTTGGTCGGCCGCCTGGATTTGTGCTGGAGGCTCGGTTGGTGATCATTGAACCTTGTTCCTGGTCCCTGGCCGGGTCTCCGGTATGGGTTCGGGTGGTTGATTGGATTTCACCTTGTATAATATAATATTTTTCCTATCATTTTAAAAATATATATATATATATATATATATATATATTGCTACATAAATTAAATAAACCTTTAATTTAGTTCATGTACATTTATTAATTTATTACATAAATATTTTTATTTGATTGAATTTGACGTGTAAAAAGTGTATTATGTATACCTATTTTGCAAAATAAACTTTTTGAATTTGAATTTGAATTTTAGCAAAAGTCAGTCTGCAAAATATGTCAAATTTCAGCTCAATTGAGAATAAGTTACTCACTTATGCAGATAGACAGACAACAAGGTTGCCGGACCCACGCTTGAACCAATGGGCGGTTTTCTGGTTGTTTTTTTTCTTAGCTCTTAGCTTTGCCCTAGATGGCACTGTCCATGTCACCATAGATAAAATCTGTTTTGTAGCAATCAATGTCAAAGTGATTTTTCATTTGTTTGGAATCGGTCTAAATTTTGTCTTTGATTCTGTTGCTAAAGAATACGACAGTGCCATCTAGGAATCTTATTTAACACTAAATTTGACATAAGGAAAAACGCTCATTGAATAAAAAGAGCGCATTTCGAACATATTGGCAGAGTACATTGGCCTATCAGAGTGCACGATTATTTTATATGAATGTAGTAAAGTTGTAGTAACAACTTGAACTGTGTTTCAGATTGATTTCGGTGACAGCGGCGAGATAGACTTTGGTTCTATAGACGCAGGCGCCGCCATAGACTTTGGTGACGGAGACAACGGAGGGGAGATCGACTGGGGCAATATTGGCAGTGTTGACGTTTCCATAGAACCAGAGGTAAATAAGTACTTTATTTCTTTAGACGCGTAGTCTTTGCCTCCTTCAACACGCATCATAGATAGATACAGCGTCTTTTCAACTCTGTGCCCTCTTTTTCACCTTAAGGGTCGGTGTTCCGAGATTCGGGGTTCGGGGTTATGGCTTTTTAAGACGGTAAAAATTCAAATTTCTGAACAAAATAAATACCACTTGTTACCTTACAAGATGAAGTACAGGTTCATTAAAAAAAATCACGGCAATAATGTATAGTAACTTCAGAAAAAAAACAGGAATCTCAAGAAAATCTCTTGAATAGCATTGCAGCGCTACGGGTGTAACCTGAACTTGAAAATCCTGTTTTTTTTTCTGAAGCTACTATACATTGGTGGCAAGATTTTTTTTAATGAACCTGTACTTCATCTTGTAAGGTAACAAGTGGTATCTTAAAAAGCCATAACCCCGAAGCCTGTTTTGCCCAATCTCGGAACTTCGACTCTTAACAAACGTGGTATGCCATGATTATATCGTACACCCGCCTGTCATAGACGATTATTACGTGCCAGCTAGATGGATGGTGAGCCGTGTCGCTCTATACTTTGGTCCACAAATGCGCCCCTACGGAATTTGAAATCGCGACCTCAATAATATGTAACTAATTTGAATTTGAATATATTTTTTATCTTCAGTCGTCAAGACGTTCAATCACTAAACTACAGAGGGGTTTTTCACAATTTGTTCATCTTATTTTACTTTTATTTACAAATTCATAAATATAATTATAAAATATTATATACAACGTGTAACAGAAAAGTGTAACCATATTTGAAGAGCTTGTTCAGTCAATGGTATCTATAGAACAACTTTTATTACGGAACAAACCCTGTATATCGGGAAAAAAAATATTAACTGTTTCATAGAAAAATGCAATGCCGCTCGGCCGAAATGTATGGAAGAGTAGATTTTTTTTTTGAGATTTCAGGGTTGGCTCCACAGTAAAAGTTGTTCTAGATATATCATTGACTGAATAAGCTCTTCAAATATGGTTACACCTTTCTGTTACATGTTGTATATAATTATCGTCACGACATGAATCCCCGCGGGTCAGAAGTGTTCCGAGTGTGCACTGTGAAATGCAAATCACAGTCCATACTCGGTACACCCGCGTTTCACCGACGAGTATTACGTCCCAACATGATGAGTGGTGAGCCCTATCGCTGTAACTCGGGCACAAATACACGCTTTCTAGAGCATGCAGGCACACCCCCGACTCTTCATAGTCCACGCTCAAGTTATTTACCTACACTCTCCCACGCGCATCTGGCTTGTCCGCACACGCTTGTGTGTGTGCGTGAGCTAGTCTAGGGCTGGCAGCAAGCGTGTGAGCGTCGTCGATCGAGAGGGACAACATTTATACTCGTAGTCAGCAACTTATATGATTCTCTTCCTAAATTTTAGCGTGGTTAATCCCTAGGTCCTAGTTCTGATTCCCCATGGATAAATTTGTATTAAAAATATATATATCGTCATGACCTGAATGTGCGAGAGGGTGTCAGAGGTGTTCCGAGTGTGAACTTTGAAATGCAAGTCACAGTCCACACTCGGTACACCAGCGTTTCACCTACAAATATTACGTCCCAACGTGGTGGGAGGTGAGCCCTATCGCCGTAAGTACTTTAGGCATAAACACACGATTTTTAGGACATACGGGTTTCCTCACTATGTTTTCCTTTACCGTTCAGAAAGTGGGAAGTACTTACCTATAAGCAAATACGATGCGCATTATGTAAATTCCGAAAAACTCATTGGTGCATGCCCAACCGCGGATTGAACCTGGATCTCAAGATTGAGAGGCCAGCGTTCTACCCCTGAGTTACCGCCGCTTTTTCATAACCTTAAAAATAAATTAACATAAAAGAAAATGGCTTACAGTTCATCGGAAGGAAGCAAATTTGAAAAATCTCCGTTCTTTATTGGTTGCTCCGTTTTCTAGGCATTCATATATACCACAATAACGAACCATATTGATTAAAAATCAGTATCGTAATAAAACAAAACAAGATTTATACTTGCGATTGTCGGCACTTGATGAAACATAAAAAGCATTTCGATTTTGAACACAAACACTTGTACTATTTGTTTCATAACATAAAACAAATGTTATGAAACAAATAGTACAAGTGTTTGTGTTCAAAATCAACAAAACAAAACAAAATACGCGCGCAGCGAACGAGTGGTACTCGAGCTCTGCCTGCCTCCAGATTTGCCACTAACTTGCGGGGGACCGCGGGGGACGTTAAATTCGCGCGGGGAGGTGAGTGTCGCTTCTTTACGTAGTAAAGAAAGAAAGATAGAAAGAAAAAAATTATTTGCATAAATTGTGGTATACATAAAGATGGTGAGGTACACAAAATTTGTTCAGCACAGTTTACCTTATTCAGGCATGCAAATTTTAGATTAGGTATACATTTTATAATATCTATTCATAAAGTTTCTATAATAACATCACTAATTTCTAAGTAACTATAAATTTGCTATATTACAACAGTACTTAAATTCAAAAAATCTTTAATGTCATAGAAACATTTTATATTCTCTGATGCAGGTTTCCTTACGATGTTTTCCTTCACCGTTCAGCAAGTGGTAAGTAAGAACGAATTGGTGCATGCCCAACCGGGGATCGAACCTGGATCTCAAGATTGAGAGACCAGCGTTCTGCCCCTGAGCTACCTTCTATTTCTATTTCTAACAGGATACATCGGCGAGCATAGCAAACATGTCACTGGAAGAGTCTGGCATAGTGGTGGAAGAGCAGGGTGTGAGCGGCGGTGAGGCGCGGGGGACGGACGCGCTCACTATACTAGACAACCCGCACACTAGGAACCAGTTTATATCGCAACTTGTCGAGGTATGTTAACTGAATGTAGTCCGATTTTAACCCTTGTCACGCTACGTCCTAACTGACAGTCGCTGCGACGACAAAATCGGTTGCTTGCATTGTCGTGCAACCGACCGATTTTTATCGGTCATGCGACAATGCCAACGTTCCACATAAAGAGTGTCGGATGTCGTCAGTGGTCACGTCAAGATGGCTTTATCAAAACCACGTTTGTTTTACTTAAGTGAAAACGTTTATCTAAAATATTTACAAATAAGGAAGCAAAAATCAAAACGTCAAACAGTACAGCAGATATATAAAGATAGGATGAAATTTGGCGAGTTTCGATATCTTTATCGTCAGTTACGAGAAAATAATAATTTATTCTACCGATACACAAGATTTTTGTAATTTCTTGTTCCAATTACTCCATAAAAAAGGCGTTTTTTGTACTTCAATAATTATGGAATCATTAATTCTATTTCTTTTTGTCGTTCACTTGATGCGACCGACACGATAAAATACAAACATGTTTGAAATTCAAACGTGGGAACCGACAAATTCTTTCGCGACTTCTTTCGAACGGCTGTGTTTAAATTTTATCGCGTCGGTTTGTCGGTCAGACGACAAAAGTTGTGTCGTCAAACGACTGTCAATTAGGACATAACGTCACAGCCTTTATAAAGACTGCTATCGACTATAGTATATATAATACTGTATATTATGTATTAGTATGTATATTGACATGTAGATAATAAGGTAGCATAAGAAATTCGGTTATTTATTCCGTATATACAACGTGTAATAGAAAGGTGTAACCATATTTGAAGAGGTTATTCAGACCATGGTATAGAACAACTTTTACTATGGATCAAAACCTGTACCTCGAAAAAAAAAAATCGACTGTTTCATAGAAAAATGCAATGCCGCTCGGCCGAAATGTATGAAAGGGCAAATTTTTTTTTTGAGATTTCAGTGTTGGCTCCATAGTAAAAGTTGTTCTATACCATGGTCTGAATAAGCTCTTCAAATATGGTTACACCTTTCTGTTACACATTGTATATATATTTTTACACCACCTACGCCTTATCCTCTATTTTACATTATCATCCACCCAAAGGTTGTCTGCAAGAAATCGCTTAAGCGATAAGACCGCCTATCTTACCCTCTCTGTTAGAAATATTTTATAACTCCTTGTTTTGGTGCACAATAAAGAGTATTTCTGTTATAATGAAATTGTAATGTAAAATTAGTATTAGGATTGATAAGAAAATTGTAATTTTGTCGACATTTCCAATTTCGATAATTATAATGTGTTTAATTTGTTCCTTGTTAAGTACTTTTTATGTAAATATGTATGTTACTCAAATGGTTATATGTGATGCAATTCATTCCGCAATGGTTTTGTGTAATGTAATTATTTATTTGCAATTAAACGATTAAATCGATTGAAGTGCAACATGCTGGCACCCTAAGAAGGTTTCGTATTATGTTTAAGACAATTGTGTGAAGTGACAAACTTTTACTTTGCGGGCGCTTGCGTACTATACTGTATGAAATTAACAACGAATATAAGTTTGTCTCATAATTATTCCACACAAGCGACTAGAAATTTATTATTTTCGGATTTTTTCTTCTACTTGTGCCAAAATAACAAAATGCCAAATTTTCAAGATTGTAGCTCAGGGTTCCCTTTTTCTATTATGTGGTACGAAACCCTAAAAGTAAATAACAAGGTTCATAGTCCCTTGGTCGCCTTCATCGCCCAGAGAACCATTTACTTTTGTGCACCCCCTCACATAAAACAGACATGTTTACAAATTCATCCACAATTTACGCAATACGTCTTTGGAATAGCTTACCACTCATCATTCGAGAGTCTTCATCAATAGCTTTAAAAAAAAACAAACATGCAGTCGAATTGAGAACCTCCTCCTTTTTTGAAGTCGGTTAAAAATAGAGTCCAGCAGCACTTTTTACATATGCAAAATAATTAATACAGTCATAGCACATAATTACTGTACCTTGTATGAGTTTTGAATCTTTCTCTTAATTGCGTATTATATTTACATAATATGTATTTGTATATAAATAAGGTCTTTCAATTTAAATGGAAAAAAAGTACTTTGCAGTGGAATGTGATGTATTAACGATACTGAATCACCTCCTAAATTACTTTCCATTTAAATTGAAAGACCTTATATATGTATGTATGTATTTTTTATTATTTTTATTTTATAGTAAGTACATTTGTTTATTATGATGTAGATTATGTAGATATTATGCTCCGTTTGTTTATAAGAATAATTTAATGCCTCCGTCATTAAGGCATTTAGTATTGTTTCTACGATACCTATCCCGGCACTACCAAATAACGATCCACAGCGATCCACAGGTTTACTGGAAGACAATGCTAAATAGCATTAAGTTCGCCTTCTGTACAAATTTTTAGTGCAATAAAGAATTTTATTATTATTATTATAGTCGACCCATCGGGCAACCAACCTAGTTTACAGTAGAATCCTAACTCATCGTAACATCCTTTTACAGTTAGAATCGTTCCTCAAAATGCGCCTCTACGAGACATCAGCGTCTAACGACAGCCAGAGCTTCTCGCTGATCCAGCAGCTGCCAACAGAAAGCGCTGCAGCGCTAACAGCCATGCTGGATGCGGTGCAGGTGGCCAACACACAGTTGACAGCACCGCAAGTCAACCATCTACATAATGTGAAGCACTCACCAAGGTTCGTTTAGAATCATTGATGTTAAGGCGATATGCGAAAAAATACGGGTGTTTCTTTTCTAAGTATTTCATGAAATACACGAAAAATTTTAATAAATTTCTGGTATATGCATTTTGACTTTATAATTTAGGGTTTTGAAATTGGAAAACATGTTTGGATAAATTTTCCTCGATAGAAATAATTGTTGAAATGAGGTCTTCAAACACAGTTTTTTCCTCCTTGACGAATAGGAACCATATACAGAACTCAAACATATTTTATTAGGTGTGTTTCAACAATATCTAGAGATTTGATATTTGAAAATTTGCTAGCTATTTTAGTTTTTTTAATAAAAATATAAAACTAACTTTTTTCCCTTTTGCCCTGAATCCGCCTCTCTCACACTGCGCGATTTTTCGCTTGGAGTGATAGTCACAAAAATAAAATTCGCATAGCCTCTTAAGTATCAATACATTTTGACACTAAGACATTAGGATACCAACGCTCTAGGCAACGGAAATTGGATGGAATAGCTCCAAATAGTGAGCCGACCTGAGCCCAGCAGGCGTCCCACCTCAACATTATCATCATCATCATCATCATCAATACATTTTTAATTGTTCTCAAGTAAGCAAGCATGTTTATTAACAAATTCAAATTCAAATAATTTATTTTGTAAAGTAATTCAATACTGTAGTAATTCATATAGTATAAAACCAAATGTAGCATTTAGTTCATAGGGTCCATCATTCCAGATAGTATAATCAATAAAACCAATCTGAAGTTTCATCAACATCCTACAAAAAGTTCAAAGAAACTTTGTGATTGAATAATTTCCTTGTACAGATACGTGGACGTGCTGACAGCGCAACTGAAGCAAAAGCTGACATTGTGCGAAAAAATGGCTACTTTAGCCGAACGCAGTAGACAAAGCAAAGAAGCGGCTGGAGGCCAGGAGGCCATACTTCGACCTCTGCTGATCAGGCTTGTTGACAACACCAAGATACTGCAGGCTGAGGTCTGTTACTTATTTATTTATTTATTTAGTTTTATTAGGGACATCAACAGCAATACATAAAACTTAATACAACATTAACAAAAAATACAAGAAATAAAGCCAATAACAGATATCCACAATAGTACATTAACGAAAGTACATAGAACTATTTAACTAGACACTAAATATATAATTGAAAAAGACAGACAAATTAGCTAATAATTAGCACTGTTATTATTTTTACATGAGTACTAAAATAAGTGCATAAAAGTGTGCGTGTGTGAGAGGTGTGTAATGAAATGAATGTAAGTGAAAGTACTTATGAATGTAATTGAGTAAAGTGTACTAGAGCTACTAAAAATCAGGAAAATTCAATTTATATAAAACTCGTTTTTTGAATCTGAATCTATTGCAATCAAATGGATCAATAGAGTGAAATTTTGAATTGTACTCTTTTACCAAACGTATAAGTGGGGAGTTCTGAGCATAGTTTGTACGAACAGCAGGCACATGAAACAAACATCGTGACGTATGATATCTGTATGTAATGTTACCATTTAACATTTATCATCACCGACATCAAAAGTCAGGATTTGCACTAGACTTCTGTAAAATGTTTCAGTTTAAAACTTGATATATCACACGGGGCCCGAGTTAAAGGGTTTTGACAGACAGACAGACAGACTGACAAATGACAAAATTATTTTATTACATGAGTTTTTACAAAAATTGTTATTCAACTATACTTATTGCTAGAGACGTGTACATGCAGAGAAACAAATTAACTAAGTTACCAGGGGTCCCCAAACTCGGCTAAGCCAGCAATGCACCCCGATATATCACACGGGGCCCGAGTGAAATGGTCTTGACAGACGGACAGACAGACTGACAAATGACAAAATTATTTTATTACATGAGTTTTTACAAAAATTGTTATTCAACTATCCTTATTGCTAGAGACGTGTACATGCAGAGAAACAAATTAACTAAGTTACCAGGGGTCCCCAAACTTGGCTAAGCCAGCAATGCGGGGTACCAGATAATTGTTATTGATACACAAAATTATACATTGCTTACAGTAAAATTTTAAATTAAAGTACATGCATGCAAGTAATACATTAATTTAATGTAAAATTTTAATTGTTCACAGATTGAGAAGGACATTTCTAAAAAGTACAAAGCTAGACCGGTGAACATAATCGGCGGTGTGAAGTTCTTATAGATTAACTAGGAACAATTAAATTTTATAATCTTTATTATTGTTAACTTGGACATGTTTCTGTTTATGTAAATACATTTATTTTGTGAAAATATCTTGTTTTCTTACTGCTTCAAATTGTATCACTTGGAATAGTATTTTGTGCAACTGTAACATCATTTGAGACATTGAGACACGAGTGCTTGTTTATTCGTTTCGTAATAGTTTAGCACGAGTGTCCCAATGTCTAATTATGTTCAGTTGCACACAATACTTTATATACAACAATCACAAATATCGTCTTTATTTATAATATTTCAACTAAACAATTTCGCTAAAATAGAGAAGAACACTCGTTCCTTAGGAAAATTCTGAGACTCGTTCATAAACCTCGGGTGTGTCGTCCGTTAATGCTGCCTTGAAGGCCAATCAGGATAAAGGGGGCGTGTTTTAGGAAATAAGGTCGGAACTTATTTGTCGTCTCTGTTGTTGATTGGCTCTCTACCGGTGTTATAATAAATTGAGCCAACCGCAGCGCAGAATCGCGGTGTTATAATAAGAATAAGAATATTTTATTTAACCAAAATATATACAAAAGCGATAACAAAAACTTCAAAATAACAATATTCTAATTATCACTTAATTACACAATGTCTATTGGTCCCCAAACTAGATTAGGTCTGTACGGCGGGAACCTAGGAAGTACGACATCTTAGAAGAACAATTTTGCGTCGATTATTTGAACATAACTAACTGTCGTCGTGGCCTTACATTACATAAAACAAAAAAGAAACAAACAACAAATTTACTACATGAGAAATAACTACAAAAAATGCGATATTAAATGTAATATATTATAATGTAATATTATATCATCGGATAAAAAATGTAGGTAGTTATGAAACTTTTTTTGATGTTGCAATTACCTTATTGCAGTATGGAAGTAGATACAATTGTTTTTTGACTTGATTCAAGAAATTAAAAGCATTTACAGTAAGTAGCAGTGGCGGATCCAGGAGCGGGCTAGGGGGCCGAAGCCCCTCGCCCCAAAATATACGTTATATGACCATCACACAATTATGACAATTTTCTTCTCATATT
Source organism: Ypsolopha sequella (assembly GCA_934047225.1). Classification (NCBI taxonomy): domain Eukaryota; kingdom Metazoa; phylum Arthropoda; class Insecta; order Lepidoptera; family Ypsolophidae; genus Ypsolopha; species Ypsolopha sequella. The sequence continues at coordinate 26,330,761 of OW203990.1, read as the reverse complement.
GTACTACCGTCAAATCAAATCAAATCAAATATTTTTTATTTAAACATACTCGTAAGAATACAATTTACATTGACACAGTTAGTACATATAAATTGGGCATAATGTAACAAGTTGTAAAAACGATCTTTTCAACGGACCCTAAACAAAGCAGAGCTTGAATCGCAGGGCCCAGAAAACGATTATCTTTAGTTAAGAGTTCTCAGTTAGTTAGATTAGTACTCGGTCGATATTAGTGTTCGATCAAATATAAAATTAAATTACAAACAGGATTTTGAGACTCTTAAATTTATTTTCAATGCAAGTGCTCGTAAAGGCCCACTTTTTATGCATCAAAACCGAACAGAAAGTCGATTATTTTGCCCTAGGGCTTTATTATTTTTTTATTTTTATTTATTTACGAAACGTTGGGTAACTTGCAACCTTTCCTGTGTACCATAAATGTTATACTTTTTTTCCACTGTTTAACGGCTCTGGATACAGTCTTTTTGAGCCAATCATTAACTTGCGAAATTGTAACAATGTAACTTTCAACTTTAATAATTAAATTGTTTTCTTTGATTATATTTGTTTTATTTCCTCACACTATGCATTGAAAAACGTAGTATGATACACGGGCGTAAGAGCAATAAATTACTCGGTTACGTTTAAAACACTACGCTCGTGTTTTAAATCGTCCTCGTAATTTATTCCTTTTCGCCCTTGTAGCATAAACTACTATTACCTACAGGTAGTTTACCAGTACAGGATATGGTATTTAATTCACCGCCGCATACCGCCGGTATGATCCGCCGCATGTAAGTAGTACGAAATAATTAATGCACTTCGGTAATATTCGCATATCTTCGGATACACGATTAGTAGTTAGTAGGAAATAAATAATGCACTTTAGTAATTTTCGTATACGATTTATGTGTAATCATAGCGAATGGCAACAAAGTCAAAAATCAATGCGCTATTACTTATCATATAAATAATTGCGCATAAGAATCTTTGCCATTCTTCGGCAAAGGGCATGTTTCCATACGCTTTCTATAGTATACATGACAGATAGTGTACGACTGGTTGGTCGGCTATAGATTTGTGGCAGATCTGTACTTACGTTTTACTAATCGTTTGTTTGTGTATGGCATAATGTCAAAATTAGGCCACTTAAGGTAAAAGCCACCCTGACTCTATGGCCAGTCCGACACTGTCCCCGCGAGAGAAACTAATTTCTCCTACAGAAGTTTACGGCCCCACGTTGCTGTTAAAAATCAGACTTATAACTCAACGCCGAAATAGTAGTTTATGCTACAAGGGCGCAAAGGAATAAATTACGAGGACGATTTAAAACACGAGCGTAGCGAGTGTTTTAAACGTAACCGAGTAATTTATTGCTCTTACGTTCGTGTATCATACTACGTTTTTTAATGCATAGTGTGAGGAAATAAAACAAATATAATTTTGTGAACTTAAAATTATATTTGGCTCAAAAGGACTGTATCCAGAGCCGTTAAACAGTGGAAAAAAAAGTATGACATTTATGGTACACAGGAAAGGCTGCAGGTTAGCCAACCAATGTAAATAAATTAAAAAAAAATAATAATAAAGCCCTAGGGCAAAATAATCGACTTTCTGTTCGGTTTTGATGCATAAAAAGTGGGCCTTTACGAGCACATGCATTGAAAAATAATTTATTGCCTTGTTTTATAAAATTATAATATGTGCCTTTACGTAATCAAATTTCATACAAATTGGCTCACCGTGAAAACCTGTTTAAGTTAAGGTTTTGATATTCCGTTCACAAGTAGATCTAGTAGTAGCACTGACGTATGGAAAAAAAAACTAAAATATACCTATACTTATCTATTTAAGAAGTAAATAATGACTAACTTAGTTAGACCCTTATTTGGATACATGGAAGTGTGGATGGATGCTTCATCGGCCACGTATGTCTGTTACTTAGACTTGTATCATTACGTTACGACCCTTATAGGTCCATGGCCGTACCGTAACGTAACGTAACGGCATTGAATTGAAATTACTTAAAAAGTGAATTCATCAGTTAAATTATAATTTTAATATATATAGTAAATTTAATTCAAACTACATTTTTGTATCGATTGCATAGAGTTTAATGGATCGTAATAGTCCAGAAGCCAATCTGTTGAAATAACACGAATTAATTCCCATGATACAGACTCCCCATGGTCTAGTCTGGGAGCCACTGAATACTGTTTCAAATGTAAAACTGTTTATGTGAAATAAAAATATGTATACATTTTTTTTTCGTTTCAACTATCTCATAAACCTCCTCGTTGAACTTATTACAGGCCGCTAACCGACACTTAGGTACGTAAAAAAAACCCGTCTGCCATAGATTGTCCTGCTCGGTCAAAAAGGGTAAAGGGTGATATATTGACAATAACCTGTCGTTGTTTTTGTTATTTTTTTCTTGACCCGGTTGTAATCTGCGGCAGGCGTGATTCTTAGTTCATAATCTTAACGCGGTATCTTATGAGATAGGTAATTTAAACAGCAGGCTTCTGGACTATAAGTACTATATTGTCAGATCGTAAGTCTTAAATTAAGTCGGTAATCGTAACTCATAATAAGAGCACAGAGTTTTAATCGGTATGTACGGACGAAATCCCAAGGACTTGAAAACTATTGCGGGCCTATTATGTACATTATATGTGTTCTATGATTATGTATCTCTAGTTGCCAAATGGACTGGGTGCCTATCATCAAAAACATACTTATACTATCAAATTCCGATTGTCCGATTGTTCGCACTTGTAGTGACGACATAGTTCGTAAATAGTTCAATACCCTCTAAAGGCAATTTTGAAAGTTCAGTTTTTATCTATGTTTTTGATGATAGGCACCCACTCCAGTTGGCAACTAGAGATACATAATAGGCCCGCTGGACGGGTTTAAAAAAAAATCCCTAATATCCTATGGAAAAGGTGACATTTTTCTTGTAGTTACAAAAGTCAGAACAAAATTGTTCATTATATGATCGAGAAGACAGGTAAGTTTTGCAGCAATTTACATGTGTATATTTTGTCGGTGCAGAACTGGTGATCTTCTCTTCTCGACAGAGAAAAAAAACCGGTCAAGTGCGAGTCAGACTCGCGTACCTAGGGTTCCGTATTGTGGATGATAAATTTAATTTTGTCATTTTTTTTATCGTGAATTCTTCGACCGCTTTATTTTTCCTGTAATCTTTCTTTACGTAAACACATATTACCATGATTTTGTTCATATTTTTTGGTCTACCAAAGGGGGGAGGACCATATTTCGATGGGGGAGGACATACACATTTTTGTTTTTTTTTTAAGATTTCTCGAAACCAGTGTCAGTAAATATATTAAAAGTATATATTTTTACAATCAGATTTTTAATACCTACAATTTGATATCCATATTGTATTTTTAGGCTAATATTTTTTATTTTTCTCACTTTTGTTTTGGAAATATTTTGAACAATTTAAAATTTTTCTTTTTTTTTTTAAACACCCTAATATGCTATTTTTGTGCTAAATTTCATGTATTTATCATTAACGGTGCTAAAGTTATGAGGCTGTGTGTGACATACGGACGGACGGACAAAGGAGTCTCACCATAAGGTTCCTTTTGTACCTTTTAGATACGGAACCCTAAAAATAATGTAAACAAAGAAAACAGGTTGCGTGTGACAGGTTGGTTAATAATATCACTTTACCGCGGCGGTAGCTCAGGGGTAGAATGGCTTCTCAATCTTGAGAACCGGGTTCGATCACCGGTCGGGCATGCACCAATGAGTTTTTCGGAATTTATGTGCATAGTATTTGTTCTTACTTACCACTTGCTGAACGGTGAAGGAAAACATCGTAAGGAAACATGCATGCCTAAAAAGCATGTATTTGTGCCCGAAGTACAGCGATAGGGCTCACCACCCATCACGTTGGGATGTAAACATCACGTCTTTCATTTCACAGTTCACATTCGGAACATCCTGACACCCCCTCGGGGATTCATGTCGTGACGATATATTTACTGTAATAAGTACTTAACTTCTTTGAGCCAACTTTGTATGTTTGTTAATAAACTCGTATGTTTTGTATGTTCAATAGATTTTTACAACACAAAGGAATACTAAAGAAAACTACATTGCCTGTCTTACCAACCTACTTCTGTAGTAGGTCACCACCATCTAAGGTTTAAATACGACCTACCATTTTAGCCCAAGATGATTATATGCAGCGTATATGGGAGTCTTTTATTACCGAAGAGTTTCATCATAGTCAGCTGTCATCACGCAAACAGAACGGCTTGGAAGGTCCTTAGCATGTCATTTTGCAAATATTTATCCTTTGGTGCAGGCCCGTACACAAGGGGGATTTGGCTGTCGACTCCCCACGACCAGGGGCTCTACCGCGTAATTCTCATTTGTATCAACTTCAAGCAAATGCATGCGAAATTCAACGCGTGCAAAAGAGATGGCATGTTAGGCGGGTGTCGTCGCACGCACGTCAAATTTCAATCTCAAGTTGATGTTGATGAAAATGAGAATTACGCGGTAGAGCCGCCGCTCTGGTTTTCAAAGAATCTAAAATAGTTTTACCGTCTTTAAGGCGATATGTAAAAGTTTTTGCGTCCCATTTACTCCATATGCGAAAAAACTCTCAGTTCAAGAGGGACGGATTCATAGAAAAGTAGCAAAAAGTCGGTTTTTTATTAATATAAAATGTACTAAAATTGCTATCAAAATTTCGTTTAACCAGGTCCTAGATACTGTTAAAACCCATCTAATAAAATATAATCGCAATCCATATGTCATTCCGAATTGTTAAACCAGGTGACATCGTGTGGAAAAAGACGTCAATTAATATTTTTTATAGCACACCGTGCGTAAAATGACCACTTTACGCACGCTGCGCGTGCGTTAAGTCGGCATTTTCCGCACTTGTACTATAAAAAATTATACGAAACTCGTGCGAGAAACTTTTTCTCGACTCGTGTGATTGCAGCACTCGCCTTCGGCTCGTGCCGCAAACTCACACTCGTCAGAAAACGTTTCATCGCTCTCGTATCGTAATGTACTATATCGAGCCGAATTTCTCCAATCATGTTTCTGTTTAACTGATCCCTAGAAAAAGAATCCAAAAATTTATTTTATCAAACTAATATCTTCTTTACCGAAGTACATATGCAAATTCTAAAAGTGTCGATTTTTTTTTCGTAGCGCCTTAAAACATTATCACCGTAAAAAGATATTTTGGTGATACGTTAACTACCTGTTCATAACCTACATAAAAATTGGATGGAATACGACACGTATTTTATGTATTATAAGCGTTTCTGAAAGTTTTACCCTCCGAAAACGAATCCTGGCTCTGGGCCTGCTTTGGTCAACCTCTCACGGTAGGAAGTGTGTTTGCCTTGGCAGTGCTTGCTTGGTGTTTGTTGACTTTAAATTATCGCAGTTTAGTTGGTAATTTTTAAGTCAAAATTTTTGAAATTCCGATTTACATAAACCAATGGAAACTTTGCGATGGCAACATACGCAATACAAATGTAATGGTTTTGTTGAATAACTATTGAGTAAATTTTGAATTTAAGTGTTCTGTTTCTTAAAACTAGGGATGCCGCCTCGCTCCGCTTTGCTCGGCTCCCCAAATTGATTTGCATGTAAACCACACTCCTCTTCGCTCTGCTTGTCGTCGTACATTTTTGACTTTTGGTGAAAGATTTTTGATTTCATAGGTACTTGCGGCACCTCGCTCACCAACCCGCCTGCCCAGCGTGTGTGAGTATGGGCAATTCTTACAGCATGACCGCCGGGAGTGGTAAAGTCCTGGAAATGACGAACTAGGCTGATGGATGGATGGATAGGTACTTTACGATCTGCCGGCGACAGGCATTTCACTAAAAAGATTAAAATAAATATATACTGACCGATGGTATTGAAATAACACTGATTCTCTAGAAGTCGGCGCTCTTATCTGCCGTCAAAATCGAGTAGTAAGTCGAAAAATTTAATCAAGAAAAACTATTTCGAAAAGGCTTTAATATACTTAGTTTTATTTTCACTGCAGTAAGTAATGATTTTCAATTTATTGAAGTGATATGACGGCAGCCATATTGGTTTTTGTGTGAAAGGAAATGCTAATGCACCTTTCTGAAGTGATGTTATGCGGGGACAGCATAAAAAGGAGACAGTAAATCCAGAATATCTTATGCTATGCACATTTATTAACCATATACATATCCGTACGGATAGTAATAATACGGATAGTAGTAATATGGGTAGTAGTAATACGGATAGTAATAGTAAGGGACAACTGCAACCGCTGCCGCTGGAGTCGGACAATCAGTAACTGGTTTTTTGCAGTCCTCATCTGAAGGGCTGGGTCGGCCGTAGATTGACGTTATCGTGATGACAAGACATAATACTGCCGAAATCACCCATGATGATGATGACTGAAAAAAAGTTTTAAAGATAAAATATAATCATGTCTTTATTTCAATAAGGCGTTGTCAAACCCTGGTTCTCGCACTCGCTCTCACTAGTTTTTGTAAAGCATATTTTTTGAGGTGAGGTTGAAGTCAAAATTTTGCAGGTTTTCTTTTTATTATTTTTCAATGCAAGTGTTCGTAAAGGCCCCCTTCTTATGCATCCAAACCGAACAGAAGGTCAATTATTTTGTTATTATTTTTTTTTTATTTATTTACAATGTTTGGCTAACCTGCAGCCTTTCCTGTGTACCATAAATAGTATATTTATGGTAGTAGTGCAGTTTAAAAAAATATATAATTTGCATTTTTTTGCCCATAATACCCAATTTTTTATTACATGAATTCATTGAGCACAGCAATTTTAAACTTAAAAATAAGTAGGAAGATAAAAATAAACTCTGGGGATAAATTAAATGAAATATAAAACAAACAAACAGAAAAATTACAAGATAACTTAAAAAAAATCTTGTATTCTATATAGTATATTTGATAAGCTATATTTGTAATATTTAAAATTTTTGAGGATTCTTTGCATCATTTGGATGTACGGTTTGCAACTTGTCACTATTATTTTCTTGTATTTTTTATATACGCATATTTTGTGGACGAAATAAAATAATAAAATCTACGCAATTTGTGGGAAAATTGAAGAGACCCCTTTACGCCTGGATTTTTCTTAAGAGGGCGCCGAGCAAAATAATCTAAAACGACAGTCACTGTTAAATTGATTTATTGAATAATATTTCGATGATAAATAAATAAAATATATATTTATTATCACAAAGAATGTATCTACACTTCCGCCGCAGCGAATATTAAAAATAACTTATGGTGTAAGAAACAAATCTATCCAAAGTAGGCCCAAAATATAAAAAAGTTATTGGGGTTTTAGAATTTCAATAACTTAACTGTCGAATTTTGTCTCAACCACAATTCAAGACAATCACAAACGTTATAAAATACAATTGCGCCGTTTCACATTTTTTAAATTTTGTCTGGTAAATTAAATATGATTTATTCTGTTAAATTCAATAACGGCGACCACGATAAAAGCTCACCACGAGAGAACAAGCGAGGTGTCTAATCGTTCTACGTTTGGCGCAGCCTTAAGATTCATACAAAAGGTAAAAACTGAATGTGAAGTAAACAGCTTATTTTCTTAATTTTTTTTTTCAATTAGTATTGTCTAGTGACATCTAACCAAGTCTCTATGCAGCCCAAAAAGCAAAATTTTATGAAACACTATCATAATAGCTGTCAGGATATTGTGAATATTGCCTCGTTTTTACGCAAAGTTTAGCAAGATGTATATTTTTTATCTACACTGGAAATAAAAAAAAGATAAATACAGACGTCGTTCATGTAAAGACGATTAAGTTATACGCTTTTCTATAAACAGTTACCATTCCACGGAAAACAGTTTTTACCTGAAACCGTTTCACAAATTGGGCGCTTTTTGAATATCTCGCCATCTTGCACCTCTTGATGAGAGATGGGCCGGAGTGCGGTGTGCGGGAAAACATATATAAAGATGTGTGCAAAGTTTCACTGAGATTAAAGCCATCAGGACGTCACAAACACCTAAAGCATTTATATGGTAGCTGAGTGGGATGGCCCACCTTAAGAAAGTTGATCAACTGAGTATGTGATTCCATTTAAAGTTACCCGCCCATGTAAACCTGACAGCAAAGAGTACAGTGCAGAGAAAGCATTCAGGGATGCTGGTTTTGCTCAAGAACCAAAAAATTCAAGTCTAGATTTATTTATTTATTTATATTTATTTACACAAGTACCTTATACCTACTTACATAATATAATATAATTAAATTACATATATTTCTACTTATATAATTATCCTTACATAATTAACTAATTTAAAAAGTTACGCCCACTTGCAGCAAATTTTGCAGCAAAGGCCGCTTTGCATGAATCACTATATGATTCTGTTCTAATGCCGTTTCTTTTGCACGCGTAAAAAAAAATTTAATCCATCCTACTTTCAAATCATTTTATGATTCACCCAAGTCGGCCTTTTTAGATCCCCTTTTCATTCAAAAGTGTACACGCATGGAAAGTGGGAGCGTAATGAGCATGCTGTGTGCCTAGCACACCCGTCGCGAAGAAGGACCGCCGCCGCAGCATCGCGTATCGGTCCGGCGCGGCGCCGCCAGCGAACACCTCGCAAGCGTAGCGGGGTCGTCCACTCGGTTGTGTAATAGCAGATAGTAGTGCACTAAATATAAGCGCCAGCTTACGTCTAAACTCTAGGGTGTCTACCCCTGATGAATGAAGTCGCCAACAAAAACTAGTAATCAATATGTTGAGAAACTTCTTGGAGCTTTAGCTTAGTGGGTTCTTATAGTATGACAGATAATTAACCTCTACCAGAGAAAGTTTCGGTGATCCACTCTTCGCCCGTATTGCGATTGCGCAGTTGCTCTAAGACCAACAAGTAGGTCAGCGGAACCTTTCCCAATGATACTTACTGACGAACTAACGACACTGTTGGGACGAGAGTTCTTGACGTGTAATTTGGCTTTTCTTCCAACTACTATACAAGGTGACTTTTTGACCATCGTCCAAATTCATACTGGTGGCTTGGTAAGTGATCAGTATCATGGATCAGTAATAATTTTTGTAAAATTCGTAAAATGAAATTTCGACTGCCCATAGTGATTCACTCAGAACTGGAAGTGAATTTCTGTGGGAAGCCGAAATTTCATTGTACAAATTTCACAAAAATTTTTATTGATCCAAGATACTGATCACTTATCAAGCCTACAATATGAATTTGGACGATGATCAAAAAGTCACCTTGTATATATTTTATTTATTTATTTTATTGCGAAAACAAACAGTCACACAGAAACATAATACAGTAAGTTATCTTAAAAATTAAATCGATCTAAAGTTTTCCGAATTTATATAAGTGTGATATAAATTTTAATAATTAATTTAGATTAAAATAATCTAAATTAAGTAAAGGAAAATAATAATTACAAAATAACTTAAATTAAAGCCTGAAACATTTTCTTTTTGAATATATTCAATGTGTTACAGAAAATATCAACATCAACTAGCCTGTTATTATAAAGTTTAAATGCTCGTCTGAAAAAATGATTCTGACCATAAGATGTGCGGTTAGTGGATAAAGAAAATAGCTCTTTTTTGCGTGATGCCCTACGAGGAATTTTAATATAGTAATAACGAATTAGATTTACAGCTAAGACTCACTTTGATTTTTGCGAGGAAAATTTGACGTTTAGGAGTGATGAGTGATACGACCTTCATCAGGCTCCGCGAGGTGCACCGGCGCGCGTCAAGTTTTTCTTGCAAAAATCAAGAGAGTCTCCGCAAAAAATCATTTCGTTATGATGAATATACTCACCGTAATTTTTTCATCTAATCTCAAGACTAATCGAAAGGGCGGAGGTAGGCATGTATTTATATATGTAACCTATTAGTATGTAGTATATAGGATGGGATTTGGTCGGCCGCCTGGATTCGTGCTGGGGGCTCGGTTGGTGATCATTGAACCTTGTTCCTGGTCCCTGGCCGGGTTTTCGGTATGGGTTCGGGCGGTTGATTGGATTTCACTTTGTATAATTTATATTTTACCTATCATTTTATTCGTATACTACATATGCTACATAAACTAAATAAACCTTTAATTTAGTTCATGTACATTTATTATTTTATTACATATATTTTTATAAGATTAAATTTGACTTGTAAAAAGTGTATTATATATACCTACTTTGCAAAATAAACTATTTGAATTTGAATTATTAATAATGACTTACCCCCGGTTTCTGAAAGGCCAATCAAAGTTAACAGTAGATTAAAAAAACTTTAACCGCAAATAACGGTGAAAATAAAGCATATATGAAGTCTGAATAGTGATGAATCAATAATTAACTTAGTTAATTTTTGATTTCAATGTAAAATTCCCACTTTTTCTAGCTTAATCCGCAGATAATTATTTTTTAATCTACTGTTAACATTGATTGGCCTTTCAGAAACCGGGGGTTAGTCTATGATAAAAAACTTACATTCATTATGATTTTCAACGTCAGATCGACATATTAGATAAAACTTTATGGGTATTTCTTTGTTCAATACTGCGCTACAATAAACGCGCTTCCAAGAAATAATAAATTTCACGCGATTAGTGTCGAATTAAAATGTGATTGACTATCTTTGATAGCAACAGTACATTATGAATTAATAACACAAGCGAGCTAAGACTTCGTGAGCCTTGTATGTAACGAACGAGCAATGGTCACGTGTTTCATTCGACTCTTTTCAACACACTTGCGAGGAAAAAATAAGTAAAATATCTTGAAAATATAGTAGTGACGTGGTTGAACTGACCTTTGTTGCCAGGTTCTGGCTATTTAGCTAGAGCTTCTTTCAAAAACTTTTCAAAGTCATTTGGTGAAAATACCTTGGATTTCCGACTAATACTAGGTCTTTACATATGAAATTGCCGTTTTCTATAGAGAATTTGAAGAAAACTCAATTTTCAGTACTAACATTTTTGCATTATAAATTTATTATGCTAATAAAAGCGTCATTATGAAATACAAAACCAGAAATAGCAAGTTCGAAGAGCTAAAAACAAATCAAACAACTTTTCTTGGATACATAGTTGATAAGACCATTTCCCATAAACTTCACATTGAAAAACTTTGCAAGAAGCTATCTAGCGGGAACTATGCTCTTCTAAAGTTAAAACCACTAGTGAGTAAATCTGCCCTAATGAGTGTATATTATGCTTATATACAAGCCAATATAAATTACGCCATTACAGTATGGGGAAACGCAGCAGACATCAAAAAGGTATTTGTTTGCCAAAAGAAATCAATTCGAATCATAAATGGTCTCCATAGGCGTACTTCTGTCAGAACTTATTTCAAAATCAATAAAATAATGACTGTGACATCTTTATATATACTTAATTCACTACTTGAAATACACTATGACAAAGAAAATTATCCTAAGAAAATGGACATCCATAAGATTAATACAAGGAATAAAGAAAAAATATTTATTCCTAAGGCAAGACTGGCAAAAACCCAAAAACAAGGACCAATTTTCAAACTGGCCATGTATAATAAACTCCCCATAGAAATGACCAGACTCACTCTAGCTGACTTTAAATTCAAACTGAAAGAATACTTCTCTTGCAATCCATTTTATTCTGTTGGAGAATTCATGCAAAAGCGACTTACTGTGACCACATTTTCTCTTTAAAATGAATGAAATATAAATGAACAATTAAATTTCTATATTACTCTTTAGGTAACATCATGTTACCTATGGATATATTTTTACATTTTTATTTCTTAGTTATAATTTTGACACTTCTTATTGAAAATATTTGACATTGTATTCTTTTAAATTTAATTATGACATTTACTTTTAATTATTTATAATTTTTTTTCTTTTTAATTATAAGGTTAATTGACCATATCAAATTGATATGTCCTACTATTTATATTAAGGTCTTACTGTATGTAACAAATAATGTTTATGTAAATTATTTAACCGTTTAAATGTAATTGTAATGAATTTCAAAATGTAATCTGACCTACCAATGTAACGACCACTGTTACAATTATGGTTAAAATAAATGAATCTGAATCTGAATCTGAATCATTTTTTTAGGAATGATAAATCAAAATTATGTAATTTCTTATGTGTATGAAGGAGACAACATTAAGCTAACAGAAACAATAAATTATTACGAATCTTATCATGGAAATGGATGGCATTTAGGACGGACTGTTTTTGAAGGTTTATTTTTTATAATCAAACTGAAAATAACAACAAAATTTTATACGTAGATGTAAAACCTGGAAACCAACTTTGAAACAAAAACAAATAATTGAAATAGCTATTGCATTACAGGAATTATGAACTCATGAATCTGTAAAAAAATTTTGGCAATTTCATATGCAAAGACCTATTATGTAACAGTCTGAGCGTCTCTTTAGAAACGCAACTTAGGTTGGAATAAGTTTCGATGTCAATACTATTTATGTGTTTCCGAAAGTTAGCATGTATTTTTCCTTTGATTTTGATAGCAATAGGTTTAGGTTTAGGAACAGCAAAAAAGGAAAGAGTAAATCCAGAATATCTTATGCTATGTACATTTATTAACCATATACATATCCGTACGGGTAGTAACTATACGGATAGAAATAATAGGAATATAAATAGTAAGGGACAGCCTCAACTGCTGGAGTCGGAGAATCAGTTAATGTCTTGTCGCAATCCTCATCTGAAGAGCTGGGTCGGCCGTAAACTGACGTTATAGTGATGACAAGGCATAATACTGTCGAGATCACCCATGATAATGATGACTGAAAAAAAGTTTTAAAGATAAAATATTTTAATTTCTATATTTCAATAAGGCGTTGTCAAACCCTGGTTCTCGCACTCGCTCTCACTAGTTTGAGCTTTGTAATGCACAATTTATGAGGTCATAGGACCACGCGTGAAAATAAAATTTTGCAGGTGTTCTTTTTATTATTTTTCAATGCATGTGCTCGTAAAGGCCCACTTTTTATGCATCAAAACCGAACAGAAAGTTGATTATTTTGCCCTAGGGTTTTATTATTATTTTTTTTTAAATTTATTTACAATGGTTGGCTAACCTGCAGCCTTTCCTGTGACCATAATTGTCATACTTTTTTTCCACTGTTTAACGGCTCTGGATACAGTTCTTTTGAGCCAATTGCAATTTAAAGTTCACAAAATTATATTTGTTTTATTTCCTCACACTATTCATTGAAAAACGTAGTATGATACGTGGGCGTAAGAGCAATAAATTACTCGGTTACGTTTAAAACTCGTGTTTTAAATCATCCTCGTAATTTATTTCTTTGCGCCCTTGTAGCATAAACTACTATTAGAACTCTATACCTAATAAATATAAGAAAGTAATCCAGAAGACTTTATAACAATATTATAGGTATTTAATTAAAACAGGTGGTAGAGCTGATGCCGGGCTCGACTGTGGAGGTACCACCATCTTACTTGGAGACCCGCTCGAAGTAATTCGGGGGAGAGTAAGAGGACAGCTCACAGGCAAAAACCAGGAGGCCCACCATGCCTGGGACCGATGGATGGCGGTATATCCATCCCTAATAGCCTGGCCTTAAATGGAACAGACTGGTGACGGGCAGCGGCGTCACTGGTGCGAGGGCTCCGGCATCGTGCTCACTAACCCGCCTGCCCAGCGTGTGTGAGTATGGGCAATTCTTCCGGGATGACCGCCGGGAGTGGCAAAGTCCTGGAAAGGCTTATGTCCAGCAGTGGACAAACAGCAGTGGACGAACTAAGCTGATGGATGGATGGATTAAAAATTAATAAGTAGTAATTGTCGATAAAAATATTGAGCTGTAGTGCAGTTTTTAAAAGTATTTATAATTTGCAGTTTTTTGCCCATATTACCCAATTTTGTATGACATGAATCCAGATTGGGCGGATAAATAAAATTGAAAGATAAAACAAACAAACAGAAAAGTTACAAGAAAATAAAAAAACCAGGCAAGTGCGAGTCAGACTCGCGTACCTAGGGTTTCGTATTGTGGAAGATAAATTAAATTTTGTAATTTTTTGTCGTGAATTTCTCAACCGCTTTATTTTTCCTGTAATCTAACGTAAACACATATTACCATGATTTTTTTCATATTTTTTGGTCCACCAGTTTTGGAGATAACCCCCCCTTATTAAAATCTTTTAAAAATTAAGCTATGGAAAATTATGTTTTAATATTTTGCGTCATGACATGAGACTATTGGCGTAGCCAGGGTTTTGTTATGCGAAGGGCACAGGGGGGCCAAGTGGAGGCCAGCCTGACACAAAATTGATTTTGTTCAAAAATGTAATTTCTATAGGAATCGAAAATCATTTAACACGTAAGATATGAAATTTCCTTTAATCACACGCTCGTGTTAAATCGGTCACGCTTATGGTTGCTCGGTTGAAACTTACATATTTGAACGATTTTTCTGGGAGGGGGCACCGTATTTTCTGGGGGGTACCGTGCCCATCCCTGCCCCTACCTGACTACGCCAAAGCATGAGACAGTCATTGGTACTCATAATAATGTTTTCAATGTAAGTGCTCGTAAAGGCCCACTTTTTATGCATCAAAACCGAACAAAAGTCGATTATTTTGCCCCAGGGGTTTATTATTATTATTTTTTATTTATTTACAATAGTTGGCTAACCTGCAGCCTTTCCTGTTTACCATAAATGTTATATTTCCCCTGTTTAACGGCTCTGGATACAGTCCTTTTGAGCCAATCATAATTTAAAGTTCACAAGATTATATTTGTTTTATTTCCTCACACTATGCATTGAAAAACGTAGTATAATACACGGGCGTAAGAGCAATAAATTACTCGGTTACGTTTACTCGCTACGCTCGTGTTATAAATCATTATCGTAATTTATTCCTTTTCGCCCTTGTAGTATAAACTACTATTATATAGTGACACTGTAAACCTGGTATTGTTGTTTTATTTTCCTGTGTGAATAAATTCAATACCAAAGTTATTTGATAACAGTTGTTTGTGATAAATTTGATAACATCTCTAAGTAATAAATAGATCTGTTTACTCCCTGGAGAGGTGTAGGTATATTTCTTTTCTAGACACACGGGATACAAATAAAGCACTTTGACTTAATCTAGGGTTTCTCTCAACATATCATTTTCTTTCAGCTATTTACGTTAGTTTTCTATTTCTGACACCTACGATAAATATTATGGGATGTACTTTTCATCCGTATTGAAAATGCGATAGTGTGTTTGTTGCTTTGTCCTTGTCTCACGCAGCAACGATACAACTGATCAACGTGATTTTTAGGGTTCCGTAGTACCTAAAAGGAACAAAAGGGTGAGACTCCGTTGTCCATACGTCCGTATGTCACAGCCTCATAACTTTAGCACCGTTAAAGATAAAGACTTGAAATTTGGCACAAAAATAGTAATATATTTCCTACATAAGACGGTGTAAAAAAAATTAAAAATTTGAAATTTTTTACAATAATTCCTATACTTACCTACAACTACAAAAGAGAGAAAAAATATATATATACAATATGGGTATCAAATTGTAGATATTAGAGAGTTGATACTTGCACTGGTTTCGAGAAATCTTTGAAAAACCACAAAAAAATTTATGTCCCCCCCCCCCCCCCTTATCTCCGAAACTGGTAAACCGAAAAATATGAAAAAAAAATTTCGATTATAGGTCATAACTGGTCAATTACAGGAAAACTATAGCGATTTAAAAAACGTTGAACACAAATGAAAAAGTATAATATTTTTTTTTATAAAAATAAAATATGCGTATCAAATTGTAGGTATTAAAGAGCTGATTGTATATATTTATGTATATAGTTTGGCTATAGTTATTTGCATCTATTTTGAGAAATGTTCGAAAAACCAACAAAAAATGTATGCCTCTCCCTTATCTCCAAAACTGGTGTACTGAAAAATAAGAAAAAAATCATGCCAATATGTGCTTACGTATAGATTAGAGGAAAAATGTAGCGGTTGAGAAATTCACGAAAGCAAAATGACAAAATTTAAATTTTCATCCAAGATACGGAACTATAGGTTCGCGAATCTGACTCGTACTTGGCCGGTTTTTTGATTAGAGATAGTTTATGGGCTGGAGAGTGCAAAAGATATTGTTTATTTTTATCGCTTCGCCATTTTTGTCTTTTTATTGAATTATTACTACTTATATTATTAAATCTTTTCGTATGCTTTTACATTTTTTAGCCGTTAGTTAGCGGTTAATCTTAAGATTATCATCAAATCTAACATTAGCCGTAACATAATATTCCCTAGTTTAGCTCAAAATCCCCCTTATTTTGAAATTTCATATTTTAGTAGTAGAATTTCTTTATAGCGATCAATAAAAATCTCCAATAAAAAGATATTGGACTACATCAGGGGTCTCCAAACTACGGCCGCCAAGACCGGCCCGCGAGCACCACCAATCCAGCCCGCGGTTGCTGGCCGGACATGCCCGGTTTAGTTATAGTTTATTTAAAATTCGCAAACTTATAATAATAACTGCTATTTACTATTTATGATTTATCAAAACTCATAACCGACACTAATACAAATAAACGAAAAAAAAAGCAAAAATATTTCAATTATAAAATAAAATAAAAGCCAGCAACATGTTGATGTTGGCTACGAATGATGATATTGAATGAAAAAACTACAAAGAAATAAAACAACATTTATTCAATATTTTCATTTTTTCCGATGTTTTTTTTTTCAATGACAGTATAATTCAAAAGCAGTATAAATTAAAAGATAGGTAACGTTTGATTATGAAAGATGGCCAAAGCCGGGCGCGATTTGCGGCTTGCGCCGCGCCGCCGCCCGCCCCTCACAGCCTGCCGCCCCGGGCCATGGCCCTTTTGGCCCTAGAGTAAATACGCCACTGGGTACATTATATTTAAGAGCCACATACCTTTCAGGTTTAGATTTGGAATAATCTGCGGGAAACTAAACTTTGTTTACACTAAAATAATTTTGGAACCAACGAATCATTTGATATGACCCACTTTTTATAAATATAAAATAAAATATTAATAATAATATAAAAAATATATAAAACAAAGTCGTGTTAGTTACACCACTTATAACTCAAGATCGGCTGGATCGATGTTAGTTATCTCTTTTTTTATGTATTCTTATCCGCTCCGAATAGCAGAATAAGTAATAAAATATCGGATAAGTTATCGAATAACAATTAATTAATTAATTAATTTTACGAATGCAAACAGCATGTGGTGCCGTCTGTTGACAAAACTACGTATATAAAAGAAACTATCTAGCGTTCTGATATCATTAAATAATATCTAAACCCCAAGTTTTAAAAATCGATTAGTTATTCCAAGAACTATTATTTCTGCATATATTCAATACCCTACGCTAAGCCTAACAACGGTAATGGGTCCCTGCCATTCTTCTTTCGCAATGGCAAGCAATAAAAAAATCCTAAATTAAGTTTAACTAAAGTTAACACGATATTATTAGACTGTTAGGCGGAACGAAGTTCGCCGGGTCAGCTAGTATAAATATAAATAATGGTCTGAAGTGGTTTGACTAGGCTCCTTAAATTGCAGCGTTTTTCATAAATATGCTGAGTTAACTACATACTTGATCAATGTAAAATTTAAATATATATTTTTTCAGACCTTTATCTTGACAATTTAGGTGGTAGAGCTGATGCCGGGCACGACTGTAATGGTACCAACGTCTTACTTGGAGACCCCCTCGAAGTAATTCGGGGGAGAGTAAGAGGACGGCTCACAGGCAAAAAACCAGGAGGCCCACCATGCCTGGGACTGAAGGATGGCGGTATATCCATCCCTAATAGCTGGGCCTTATATAGAACAGACTGGTGACGGGCAGCGGCGTCACTGGTGCGAGGTTTCCGGCACCGCGCTCACCAACCCGCCTGCCCAGCGTGTGTGAGTATAGGCAATTATTCCAGGATGACCGCCGGTAGTGGCAAAGTCCTGGAAAGGCTTATGTCCAGCAGTGGACGAACTAGGCTGATGGATGGATGATTTTTTCAGACCCTTATCTTGACAATACAAATCCAGTTACCTAATTGGATAATTTTCACTCGATGGATAAAAATTTTGAAAATTATGGTTTTTGGAATGAATTTTAATTTTTTCTCTAATGCGGCTTGAGTTGTCTTAAAATATTAAATACTCATAGTAAGAAAACATATTTTACTAAAATCTGCATTGAAAAAATTAAACCTAAATAATTTATAGTAATTTGAATCTTGAAGGCAGGCTCATTCTGAATAATTTCGCGCGCATTTTGGCGCACGCGATTTTCAACTTTATTAAAGTCAATTTGTAGAGACATGTAAGTGGTTGGGGCATGTAGAGAGGATGAATGAAAGTAGAGTGACGAAAGAAATTTATGGTGCGAAAGTGGAAGGTACAGCTTGACCAGGCCGCCCAAGAAGGACGTATGCTGACCAAATTGTGTTTTGTCCAAATTGTAATTGTGACCAAATTGGCGACATACTGAAGAAGGGCCATGTCAAAAGTATCCGGAATAGAAGAGCTTGTATGACTAGATTGATGGATGTGAAAGAGACGAAAGAGGTGTGTCTGGATCGTAGCAGATGGAAATCTGTAGTCTCTGCCTACCCCTCTGGGAGACAGGCACGAGTATATGTATGTGTATATGTATGTAAAGTCAGTCTCGGCTATAACTACAAAATAATTACATAATCCAATTATCCAATGATTATTTATTGGATAATAATTGGACATAATTAGCCATTAGGACACTCGTGCAAACTATTATGAAACTCACTTCGTACGTTTTGTAAACAAGCACTAGTGTCCCAAAGGCTCTCATTATAACTTTAAACTCTCGCGTTTCGTACACATTATAATATAATATAATCGGGTCTACCGCGATAAATTTTTACCTTTTTTACGAAAAGGGGGACACCCGACGTTTCGAGACAGTTGCATGTCTCGTGGTCTACGGGAAACTGGCAAGTATGATGAGGCGCAGTGATGAGATGCAGGTGACGGCCGAAGTATTTTCCTTGTACCCGCAAAATATACTGGCAAAATACTTGCCAGTTTCCCGTAGACCACGAGACATGCAACTGTCTCGAAACGTCGGGTGTCCCCCTTTTCGTAAAAAGGTAAAAATTGATCGCGGTAGACCCGATTATATATATTATAATGTGGGCTCTCATTATGTCACAGTTGCAAAAAATACAATTTTGTATGTGATAAATTTAGATACGTAACCTTCAATATCGTTTGTTCAAGGTCAGGTAAAAAGGAAATCCAAATATACCTTTGAAACAAACATAGAGGATGTTTCCATTCTTGCAAATTGAGACGTTCCCATGTTGTTTATTTTCTTTATTTCGCCCGCCTGATTAGAGCTTTTATCGTTAAAGATCCTGCGGATACTTGCCGGAATTACCTGTCGTTTCGGCTTTGTTATGGAATGGCCCTGTTTTGGTTAATCTTTGTCTGACTATAAACAGTCCGTTCTAGTAAATAAGTAAATTAAATAGGCATTGGTTTGGCTCATTATGACGTGTACAAGATTCTAGATGAAAAAAAAAAATTTATTGTACGGGGAAATAAAGTGTTTTATTGGATCATTAAATTTAAATATAATTGTTATCATAATTAAACTTCACGGGGAAATTTCAGTTGCCAGTATTTTTTCATCATAAACTCATAAGCCATTAAATAAGTAAATGTATAGAAATTCAGTTTTGTGTTCTCTGTGAGTTGTTGACCCTATAGAGCAGCGTTTCTTAACCTTTTTTGTCCACGGAACCCTTAGGAAATCAAGTACAATTTTAAGGACCCCCTTAATAAAAAAGCAGCAATAAATTTCGGACCATTTATTTTAGGTCTACAAATTACAAAAAAAAATATACTTTTTCATATAAAATACGTTAATGAGAAGGTTGGTGCTGCTTTTTTGCAACTAAATTAGTGATATTTGGGTTTATATTACTACTGAGTTGTAGTCTCAAATCGGATTCCACTTTTAATCTATTTCTGTATTTGTTTTTAGTGTACACAAGAGCAGAGAATGTCGTTGAGAAAAGCAGTAAATGTTTCAGTCCATAGATTCGCGGACCCCCATACATATGCTTGTGGACCCCCAGGGGTCCGCGGACCACAGGTTAAGAAACGCTGCTATAGAGACTTATGTTTTGGATGTGTACAATAAAGGAAATAATAATAAATAATAATAATATGTCTTTAGAGACTAATGTCCCTTATCAGCAGAGGTTGGAAATATCATGTACTTGTGCTGTTGATTTTAGCTATCGCCAATTTAATCGGTTTTGAATTTATAAAATAATAGGGTTTGTCCACAAAATGGAAGATCTGTCGACAAAATGTAGCCACCAAACAATAAAACAATGTGTAAAATCTTGAAATCAACTTTCAAACAAAAAACAAACATCGAAATAGCTATTGAATTACAGAAATTATGAGCTGATGAATCAGTAAGAAAATTTCAGCGATTTCATAGGTTTCATTATCAACATTTAGTTCCAAATTGGACAACTGAAATGTTTCCGCATTTTTGCGTGTCATCTAGTGTCTCGACAAGTTTTCCTCACATGTCTGTTAATTGCATAATTAAAACAATAAAATGACATAATTAGTATCTTCATTATGAAGGTGCTGAGGGTCGTGGGATCGGGCATGATAACAAATAATGTAACTAAGATGCAATCTATATTATACAGGCAAAGATTTCAAAAGTTAAGATGAGCCCTGGCACCTAAAATCTATTGCATTGTGTTTGAATGCGTGCGTTAACATAATGCCGACGCACGCACACTTATGAGTGCGCAATCTGTCTACCTACGGTCAGAAAACTGATCAGACTACTAAAGTTGTTAAAATGATTAACTTTAAGTGCACTTAAGGCGTCCAACTATCACTGTGTTCAGATGAGCACTGATTCCAAATGTGTGAGCGTCACCCATTTAAAGGTGGAAACATTTTTTTGCTGTCATAGTACGGTAAGGGCTTATCTTTACTTTAGAAATCTTTGTATACAGGCTGTTAAGTAGCAGAAGCTGGAAACTGGCGATAGTAATCGTCCATACGAATTACTTTTCGTGAAAAAAAATCGAAAAATCGAGAAAAAAAAAAACAGTTGTCTCATACATTTTAGTTGGGTAGCTATGTAACTTTTCTATGGCACAGCTGTTTTTTCGCGTTTCTGGCTTCCGCATATGTGTACGGGCCAGCCAGTACAAACAACAAGCATCAGCGATCTTGCGATCGCGGATAAAAGTTAGTTCACGATCAGACGTTGTCGCGTACCTACTCATTTCTATCAGTTTGTTATTGATTTATTTATTTAGTACAAACAACAATACAATACACAAAACAGAGCAAAATATAAAAAAGTTTGTACATTGTTTAGGAAGAAAGTATACATACAATAAGACATTACAATTAGAGATGAAACGGATAGTGATTTGGCCGGATACCGGATACCGGATATCCGGCGAGGCACAAGGCCGGATAGCCGGATATCCGGCGGCCGGATATCCGGCTCAAGATATGCGTTTCGCACTAATTGAGCAAGTCTAAATATTACGCACCAAGGTGCATGCGGGTGCAAGTGGGCGAGATTATTCGTGCATTTTTTAAATGAAGATCATTTCTAAATGATTGTATCACAATCATACAAATGCTGGTTTGCAAACGCGAAATCATTTCCGATCCTAACTAAATTTGTAAATATGTATCTTTTGTCTCCTTGGAGTGGTGTATACTGTATATAAATGGACAGGTATCTTTAAATGAAACCGCGTAATATACTGTTCATAGTGAACAAATTTTCCAAAGTAACATATTGAAAAAACAAAATTGAACCTGCCCGCCCAGTGCTCTTTCAAAATTTAAAGTAGGTTTTCAAAATGAGTATGGAAACATGAAAGTATTTTTTCATTTCCACAAGTTGTATGTTTCTTTGGAAAAGTTGTTTAGCTACAGTATGACCATGGTTTTTTATTAAAAGATACATGTTGAGTTACATTCGGTATAGTGTGAGAGCAAAAGAAGCTGGTGTAATGTATGAAGAAAAGCATAAACGTTTATTCCCAAAAATTGATGTAAAGCTTGTCATTATCTACCATAGCTCAATTCTTATTCACTTTATGTATTAGAATTTAGATTATTCAATCATTGATACAACTATTTTGTGATTTAAACGACTTTTTGTATGTTGAGTTAAGTATCCGGTATCCGGCCGGATACTGACTACTATCCGGCCGGATACCGGATACCAAAAATATGGCCGGATAGGCCGGATACCGGATAGTAACCGGATATCCGTTTCATCTCTAATTACAATGCCCCCCACTAAAGTAGGGCCATTGAGTGATGGCACTTATGACAGCTGCTTTTAGTGATGAGGTACATTTCAAATTTCGGTTAAAAATAAAAATCAAGTGTAAGTTTACTCAACATTAGACACGTCATTTAACATTCAACATAATGATACAAAAGGAAAATGTGCCAAATCAGTGGCGTAGCTATCGGAGGGCTATGGGGTGTAGTGCCCCGGGGCCCCCACGAGATGTTTAAATATCTAAATCAAAAATAGAATTTTACTATAATTTATTTTCGTTTTGTTTAACTTCGTCATTGTTTTGTTTTTAATTAAATATTATTGCGTAACTTGGCGACCTTAAACACGACCTATGAAAAATGAGAAACTTTTTAAAAAAAAATCTTTGTTTCTATACGAATTCTATTGCACAATAAAGCAACATTCAAATCGAAATATAATAACCGAAACAAGTAGTACTTCACTATCAACAATGAAGTATTACATTTTTTAATTCACTCACACTTGCTTATACATAATTACGATACTTTGTAGGCATTTAGACGTCATAGGCGCCATCACTCAGTGGCTCTACTAAGCAAGCTTGTCCTGGGAGACCAGCAGTAGTTTGACAAAAACAAAATATTTCCTCAGCATAATTATAGAAAAATATTATTATTTATACAAGTACCACAAATACATTCACTAAATAAAAATTTTGATGTGAATGTAACGTTTCATAATTACATTTTTATTTTTAAATTGTATATTTATAATTTAATAGTTTTTTCCCTAATGAAAGACAATAATTAATACAAAAATAATCCTAAAAAAATAAGAAAATTTCCTCTAGATCACTGCCCTGCGGGAGAGTCCCCAAAACAGATAAGAGCCAGCTCGCCGGTCGCCGCTAGTGTCCACAAGCTTAATTTAATTAAAAAAGAACATCTACATGAAAAAATATCAATTATCAGTATCAAAAACCATACTATAAATTTCTTCATTTATCAGATCATATACAACGTGTAACAAAAGGGTGTAACCATATTTGAAGAGCTTATTCAGTCAATGGTATAGAACAACTTTTACTACGGAACAAAACCTGTGTCTCGAAAAAAATATTTTACTGTTTCATAGAAAAATGCAATGCCGCTCGGCCGAAATGTATGGCAGGACAGATTTTTTTTCAAAAGTTGTTCTATACCATTGACTGAATAAGCTCTTCAAATATGGTTACACCTTTCTGTTACACGTTCTATAATTAGTTTTAACAAATTACATGTGTAATCTCAGAGGAGTTTTTGGTGTCAAACTTTTCATATGCGATGTATTCTATCCGGATAGGTGTTATTGTTGAATTTCTGAATGAAAGTCTAGCGTCAAAAAAAAAAGTCCGAAAGTGTCAAGAAAGTCTAGACGCTGCTTATTTTGTAGGATATGAATCGGTTGATAACATGAGAGGCGAGGCAAGTTTATATCAAATAAATATTTTTGAATAAATATGGGAAATATTAATGATGGCAGATTTTGCTGAAAGAAAAATTTCCTTTATTTTTTTAAATATGTAAAACTGCATTTAAAGATTTTTGAAAAGATCCTTGCCTCAGTCGCGAATCGGGAATGGAACCAGCAAAAATGAAAAAATAATCAGAATGTAGTTTTATGGCATCAATCTACATGGTCAATGATAAGAATCAAATGTCTCTAACAAACATGTCTGAAATTAAAGGAAAAGCACCAAACCGTATGGCAAATAAAGATATCGAACTCCTATACGTATTTCAAGACTTTATAGTTGCATAATAATTGTATAATTCTACCGAATCATTTACAAAATTAGTAGGTAAGTGCCTGCTCGTATATTCACAAGAGTGGAACGCGTTGCTTATGAATAAAACAAAATCTCAAGTTTATAATTTATTCTGTCACATCATGAATGCCGCATCAGATTCCGCCTTTCCTTTCATATTTTTACACTTACATCCAAAACGGTAACGTCAAACTTTAGTAACTCATGTTACTGGCTGAATGACTTAAGAAGATTACGGATAATCTTCACGAAAATTCACGGATGAAACATCTTTTCAAGCAGACCACAGTGCGTCGACTGTTTCACTTAGCCATGAGAACATTTTGCAGCAATCTGAGTGGCGATGACCGGCACAAGGCTCGTCTCCTTGGACACCGGTACTGCCGGAGACACATGGCCAGCAGTCGATCACACTCGCACAGTCTTCCCGCGCAGCCGTTGATCAGCTGGTTCCTAGTAGAGTGGTTCTCCAGTGCGCAGAGGGGTTCCCCGTGGTAGCACTTCCAGTAGTAAGGTTGGAAGTAGACGGTGAAGAATGGGCAGAAGAGGTTCTCGTAACACTTGTCGTGCATTTGGCAGCACCTGGAATGGAGAGAGGACGAGGTTAATTTTGTTTCGGGTGATTGAAGACCGTGCAAATTGCAATTGGTATGGCCTATCGATTTCAGGAAGAGCATGCGACTTGACAGCAACTTAAGAGTTCGGAGTCTACTCATAGATATCGTACAAGTACTATTCTATAATTTATCAGTTGGTTTACAGCTTCTGCCGTAGCTAGTACTGGTCGTAGCTAGTTGAAATTTTCACAGAATACGTTTTACTATGCAACGAACTAAAATTTTATGGAAGCATACTCGCTTAAAAATTGACGTCACTATTTATGTGCCCAGGTGGGCAGTGGCGTGCACAGAACTTTTTGCTGGAAACGCAAACAATTGGTCAAGAACAACAATAAAAAAAAAATGAAAAAGTTTAAATGTCACTGTGAAAAAAAAAAAATTGTATGACGCCAGGGTAGACAATGTCTACCCTAGAGTGAAAATTTCCTATACAAACTTTTTTTTTCAAAGTGATATTTAAATTTTTTCAATTTTTTTTTATTGTTATTCTTGACCAATTGCTTGCTTTTCCAGCAAAGAGTTCTGTGCACGCCACTGCAGGTGGGTATAGCTTATATTTATGTGTATTACGTTGATCAGTCTTGCGGTGCACCGTCCACACTAGTAAGCACAATAAAATTATAACAAAATACCGGATTGCATCGTGAAATGGTTCATAAGCAACTCAAGCAAACACTACAAGATTTTCATAAATTTAAAACCAAAATCTCTAAAAACTAAATAACCTTATAAACGATTGACACATAACGTATAGTGTTTTTTACATTTTCGTCTTTAATACAATAACATAAAGACTACGATTAGGTCCATTATTTTCGGTCCGACTCAAGTATGTGATTGGCTGGAATCGGAATAGCGTGGTAATCAGTAGCCAATCATATTGCGATTATCGTAGTGAGCTAAGTACGTGTAGTATACTCAAAATCCCACACAACCTCCGTATCGTGGGGCCATAATTCTAGGAAGGGATGTACTGAGATATATTTCCATAAAATTTTAGTTCGTTGTTACTATGGCCCCAAATCACAGAGAATTGTAAAATTTAAATTTAAATACAAAATAAATTAAACTCAACGGGAGTCCCCATACAAAAAAGCTTGAAAAAGTAGCTTTTTTAACGTTATTACGTCCCTCCAACAAGAGGCCGAAAAATATGAAAAAAATCATGGTAGTGGGCAACAATATTAGAAGTAAGTGTAGATAGGTATTACCTAGTAAAAAATCGAACTTCTAAAACGGCACACAACATAAATGACTTCAGTAAATTACGTAGTATTGCAATGTCATATTGAGACGTGGAAGTCATAATTATCGCGAGCGAAAAAAAAGACAAGACCTATATGTTGCTGTGCAACGTCCGTCGTGCGCTGACGCCGACGCGATAATGAGTTCTGGTTGGCTAATCAGCCAAGTTTTATCATGCCACTCGCGGATCGCCTATATCGCCTATCTACCCTTTCTTCTAATATCATTGGTAATGGGTAATATAAAAATTATAGGAAAAATTATGTCAATGAGTGTACAGTGCTACAAGGATCTAATGACGCGTGGATTGATTGTGTTCAAAATCGGAACTAACGCCGCTACCATACTCCTTGTTTTGCAGCTGCGCCCCCCTGTCACTGTCATCCACGCACCATCAGATTCTTCTAGCACTGTACATGCATGTGAAAGTGACCGTGTAAATTTAAAATCTTGACAACTGCAATCAATGACAGAAATGAGATCCTCCTCACCTATCGATAGGGTCAGTGGGTCTTCCCTCGCCCAGGAAGCCGCAATAGCAGCCATATCCCTTATAGGACAAGGGCTCGCAGCCTGTGGCGCAGTATATCATGTTATAGAGGTGGCCCACGCCGCGCTTGCCTCGCTCACCCTTCACATCTGCCTGGGGCTTGTAGCTTCTGAAAGTTCAAGATACTACTGAGCCGATTGAGCGTGAATATTAGAAAGAGATCCCGGGAAAAATGTGAAAATATTGCATGAGTTTTGGAGGGTTTCGTCATGTAAGGAAACTGGTTTAGTGAAGCCACGTGTCCGTCAGTCTGTCCGTACGACATAACCCAAAACATATGGTTGGATAAGCATGTACAATGCAGAATCACAGAACCAGAAAATCTTTGATGACGCTACTGTCTAAATTCAAATGGGTTATCAAAAAAAGAACTACATTTGCGTTGATGAAACTCGTTTATATTGTTTTTTATTGTTTTAAACGGTGTCAACTAATAAGTATGAAACCAACCAAATTATTCTTTTAATTTCCTTTAAGGAGATTTAGTTTAAATATTTAATCAAAACAACAGTTTCTTTACAAGCATGTCGGTTAATCTATTACAGATTAATTTAATTAATGAAAACCTTGTTGTTAAGCAACATTTTTTGTCAAGTGTTGAGTTAAAATTGAAAATTTGATTTGTTCATTGCTACTTGTTTGATGTAAAAACCGACCCAAATATTCATCATCATGAGGTTTTTTAGACCACGAGTTCTAAAATACGTCTAATTAAACTTACATCACGAAATGGTTTTCGAATTCACACACCTTAACATAATTTAATCTAAGCGAATTTGGTCTGTTAGATAACCATTAATGCTATAGATGCTTTTTCAAGAAGTAGTGTTTTAAATGTCAATTTGAAACTCGATAAGTTATTTATGTCACGTATTTGTTATTGGCTGGTATTTTGTTGTAGATTTTTGGGGCCACATTACTGCTAAATGATGCAGACTTTGAAGGAAAACTGGCTACCAAATTATTCAGACGTTTACTGTGAAATTTGTTAAATAAGTGTAAATTTGATTTGACAAAACAAGCCATTTCCAAAATATAAATACAAGAGTCAATAGTCTTAAGTCTTTAAAGTAAGGCACACAGTCATGTATCAGTCACCTTTAAGTTGCACATAGCACGTATCCACTTTTTTGCGCTTTGAATGCTGTGTTTTTTCTACTGGCGTTACCCCAAAATTCCAATTTTATTCCAAATCTATTGTCGACGCAACGTTGCCATGGTACGTTACAAGGATCGCATTTCTATTGGATATTTTTGATAGCTTGTATAAAGCATACGAAAATTGTCTAAGCTTTTTGAAGATTTTTTCAATCTGTGGTGTCCACGAAAAAGTATCTAAAGTAAGTTCTAAAAATTTCATCGTTTCTATGTCCTGAGTCCTTGTATCGATCGTTATATTTAATGTCATGTTTATCCGGTATTACCCTTTGTCTAAAGTTAATTATGTTTGTTTTATCTAGATTAATAAATACATTATTTGATGCCATCCAACCTATTATAGCCTGAAGAGATGTGTTTATATCATATTCATGTTCATATGTTTCATTTCCAATAAATATGCCTCTACTGTCCTCAGCGAATAGCACTAATAGATGCTGTAAATTAATGAGGAGATCATTTATATAAACAAGAAATAACAGGTGTCCGAGTACACTACCTTGTGGAACTCCACAGAGTGATTTTCTTGATTCAGAAAAATATACCTGTTATAATTTAGAAAAAATATTTATTTGCGATATTTGTGTCATTTGCTGGGGATTTGTCAAAAAGGATTCAATTAAATAATTTTAGCCGTTATAATTATTTCTTAATTTCTTCGCTATAAAAACGGCTATATACTATTTCTCTTATTTGATAAGCGGGCAAAAGGCTATTTAGTCATCTATACTTACTCACCTGACACCTTTGATGTAGTCTACTTCCGGCACCGAATATCTATAAGGATCATACGAGAATCCAACCAATAGCTTTGCACCATTTGCAGCATTATTTAAATTACTATGTTTGTTATAATCAACTTCTTCGTACTCCAATTCATTATCGTCTCTGATGTCTTCATAACTATGACTATTTACAAGGTTCTCTGTATTTGGTCTGATGTAACTTAAATTAAAGGTTTGGTATGGCCTCCTGTTCTGTATTTGTGCATATTTGGTACTGTTGTATATACTATCGTATGTGAGCTGGTTTCTTCGACCTGAAACAAGAGAAAATATGGAGTTATGTTGTGTTTCTTATGAAAAAAAAATATCATCACGACAAAAATTTCCAGGCGGTATCATATGTGTTTCTGAATGCGGACTGTGCTGAGCCCTATTGCTGTATTTCGGGTACAAAAACGTAGCCACAGCTTAAGGACTGGTCCATGGGTTACAACAATCCTATTGAGTGAACTTGAACTTGCTTGTATTGTCAGAAAGTCTTCATTAGAACGCTCGCCTCGTGCGCTGCCGGCACGCATAAATCAGTGATTTTTCGTAGTATTTCAGGATTTTCCAAAAAAGTATTTGATGTAGGAAATTTTCGTCTTGACAACGGAAAATTAACCATGTTTTGGTTTTATAGAAGTAATTTCAGACTTAAAACTCAAGCCGCTTAGATACAAAACGTATTTCTAACTACAAAAGGCGTAATTTTCAAAAATAAAATCTTTCAAGTGAAATGTGTCCATTAGGTAACTGTCTTGACAACGGAAAGATACAGACATGAAAAAACATGTTTGTGAGTTTAAAATTAATCAGGTAAGTAGTTAACTCACCATATTTAACTAATAACCCTTAAAATACCAAAGGCAACGCCTTAACCAAGGCACGCAGACCGCACGCAAATGTGCCCCTGCGGGATTTGAACCCACGACCTCCGGATTAGTGCCCGAGTACTCTAACCACTAGACCACTCACAGAGTATGTATGTAAATTCTTTATTGCACAAAATAAGTATACAATGCACAAAAGCGAACTTAATGCTAATTAGCATTCTCTACCAGTTGAAGGTGGTCCAGATCGTGAATCAGAACAAGAGGCAACTGGGCTATAATATTAAGGCCCCAGACTCTCTTTGCAACATTTCGCTTTCATCTTACCTGAGGCTCTAGAAGTGGCGCTCCCCCCGCTGCATTAAGATGTTAGAGACCGCACCTGAATGTTGCTCTACTTCGTTAAATGAGTGTACGATTACTTAAAATTTGACATGTGAAGATTTTTAATTATTCAAGTAACGGTAATTTACAAAGTTTGGTTTGTTTATCGGAACAAACAAAATGAATTTGCAAAAGCAAAATAAACAAAAGTAAATCTATCTGGAATAGATGGCTTATTGGTAGCAGTAAAAGTGATTAGTATTTAGACACAATACATTTTATAGGTCATGCAATTATTTGCAAATTTTTACCGAAGGGGTGTCAAGAGGTGTTCCGAGTGTGAACTGTGAGATGCAAGTCATAAGTCCATCCATACGTGTACCTATAAGTACACCCGCGTTTCTCTGACGATTATTACGTCTCAACGTGATGAGCCCTATCGCTCTAAGGAAACCTGCATGCCCTAAAAAGCGTGTAGTTGTGCCCGAAAATTTCTTTATTCATCAAGATTTTCATTTAACTAATGCCAGACATAAAAAATACCTTTATAAAATTTGGAAATGTAGAAAATTAATAATCAAATCGTAACAATGAAAACATTCAAAATTATGTATTCCTAATACTCACACACATATTACAATCAGTTCTTTAAGTAATATAATATCAAAAATAGAAACCCTTACGGTAATTAAGTGTCTGTCGGTTTGTGTGTCCATGATTATGACTAAGGTGCAATAAAAAAGGTAAAAAATTTAGTTTTAGAAATGTGATGTTTTAATGATAAGAACCGCAGCTGCGTACGTTCTTTTGTTTTGATGCATTATTGTCTAGCACGTTGTTATCTCGACTGTCGGTTTTAGTGACTTCGATAGCTTTTTAATATATTTTAAATAAAAGTAAGTAAAGTAATAAAAAGGATGTAGCTTCGGCTTTAGTTATTCCAAAAAGTGGCGACAGCGGTGCTGGTATAAAATTTGTGTCACGCCATCCCCGTGGGTTTTATAGACCACAACTTCTAAAATACGGCTTTACGGGTTTTCGAATTAACACACATTAACATAACTTAATCTAAGCAAATTAGGGCATGCAATTATTCGCAGATTTTTACTATCCGGATAACGGATAATGTATTATCCGGATAACCGGATACTTATGGTAAAAATTAAGCTAAAATTAATTTAATAAAAGCTCCGAAAACTAAATTAAAACCGCCCAAAAAAAAGGCCTACCGCAAATATCTTGAAAAAAAACTGGCCAAGTGCGAGTCAGACTCTAGTCAGAACCTAGGGTTCCGTATTGTGGATGATAAAATTTATAATTTTTTTTCGTGAATTTCTCAACCGCTTTATTTTTTCTGTAATTTTTACGTAAACGCATATTACCATGATTTTTTTCATATTTTTCGGTGCACCAGTTTTGGAGATAAGAGGGGGGACATACATTTTTTTATAGATTTTCAAGGATTTCTCGAAATAGATGGAATTAAATATAGCCAAACTATATATTATTACAATAAGCTTTTTAATACCTACAATGTGATACCCATATTGTATTTTTATAAATGTATTTTTTTTATTTATTTTACTTTTTTTATATTTTTAAATCACTATAGTTTTCCCGGTTATTGGTCAGTTATGATCTATAATGGACATTTTTTCATATTTTTCGGTCTACCAGTTTCGGACATACACGTTATTGTAGTTTTTTTGAAGATTTCACAAAACCAGTGCCAGTAAATATAGTAAAAGTATATATTTTTACAATCACCTTTTTAGTGTCTACAGTTTGATACCCATATTGTATTTTTAGGATATTTTTTATTTTTCTCACTTTTGTTTTGAAAATATTTTAAACAATTTCAAATTTTTCATATTTTTTTTACAATGTAATATGTAGGCAAATTAATGCTATTTTTGTGCCAAACTACATGTCTTTATCTTGATAGTGCTAAAGTTATGATGCTGTGAAATACGGACGGACGTAGATTAGACTTTATTTTATCGAAACAGGGATTTCTTAAAATATTCAAAAAATATTTTATCCATAGTTGTTTACTTATTATTTACTTATCATTTGATAAGTGCAATATTCAAGTAGAGCAACTTTAATGATACAGTTCGCTTCTCCATAAGAATCTACACGAGGGAAAGGGAGCAACCGTGCGAGTGAGAGGTAAAATGACGTCGAGCTACACAACACACGTCTGAACGCTGCGATGTCCCAGCGAAACTGAGGGAAATATCGACGCGTTTTGTGTTTTAAACTCTCGATAAGTTTCGATTTGATAAAATGTTCTTAAAATAATTTTTTAAATACCGTTTTTTGTTATTTCACTAATTAATAGTTCTATTCTACGTGTTTTAAATTTGACTACGCTAAACGATAGTTTTCTACTAGAAAAAAAAATATTTTATCAGTGGTTGAATTCATAAAATCACAACTAGTTAAAGCACTCGAAATAAGAAAACTAAAGTATTATCCAAAAAAGTAACCAGGTAAGATTATTGTTGAAGATATGGGAATAAATGTTACCTGAATAAATTTCTTGTTTTTGTCATAATTTTTACGTGACGTGTGCATGAATGAGACTCTCAACGCGTATAACATAAATAAAGGTATGTTTAAAGCCTAAAAAACCTATTAAAAGTAGCATTAAAGTAAAGGAAAAAATAAGTTTTGAAATCTTCAAATTCCACACTATAAATTAACGTAAAATGTATTTTATTTATTGCTTTCTTACTAACTAAAATAAAATCTTTCTTTTCTGATAATTCTGCAAGAATACTGATTTTCAGGGGACTGGAGCCTTAACTTAGGCCCAGAACAGACGGTGAAACACAACTGCAACGAAACTGCAACTTCTAGTTACTTTTGAGTAACTGCCAGTAAACTTGAGTTTATGCCATAGACTCCTTTGAGAGACCGCACATGACGCGACTATTTTGAAACCGGTTTGAAACGCATTGCAAATCAGTTCCATTGAAACCAGCGTGCAGGAAACTCGTGTTTGCGTTTCATTGGTTTTGGCGTCTTTTTCGGTAATTGTAATTGTGTGTGTTTGTAATTCTTTGGCAGCCACAAATATACGACAGTTGATATTCTTATCAATGTAGGGATGTATCCACATAGTTCTTCTTTTACACCTCTTTTTTTTGTCGAAGATACAAATACATAACCACAACTTCTTTATCACTTGAACTAGATCTTTTGCAGACGTCTGTTCTCAAGAAAACCGAAATGATCGTGATAATTTCATCATAATTGTGGTACAATTTAGGTTGCGGCGGGTGTGCTGTGGAAAACGAGTGAAACTGGTTTCAAACCAATAATTTCAAAGGGGTTTCGTTGCAGTTACGTTTCATCGTCTGTTCTGGGCCTAATGACAAATTGATCTTGAAACCCTTGATAATGGTGTAACACCGAAACCAATTGGGTAAAACAAGTAAATATATACAGTGAAACGAGTAAAAGTGCTGTATTATTCATCATTTAATTAACTTCTGCACTCATTGTCAGAGCAAGTTTGTTCTGACCTCGTAGCTCTCTGTTATTCAATATAAATTCCGAGCTAGGGAATCTTTGTGCCGCTCCGTTACTTGTATCACCACAATTCCACCTGTTGATGAAATAACTTTGCGAACTATCGCGACTATCGCCTTCTATCTAAACTACATACGTAGTAATACTTTATATTCTCTGCTACAGTGCTGGATTGCCATTAGGCCGCATAGCCTAGGGGCGGCAGATTTAGAAGTGGCACTTGCTCGCTTTGGTAAGAAATTCGTGCGCGATTATGAAGAAAATACCAAACAGTCACTTGTGAATATATTTTATTCAGTGAGACAAAGCAAACTGCAAAGCGGTTCATTCCACTTTAGTATTATGATACTTAATTTAAGAAAACGATACTTCCGACATGTACCACTTTTGTAATAAAATGCAACTGCACATGAATATCATAGTACGACGGTCAAGTCACGAACAGTCAGAGGCCGGTTTCTTTTGTGTCGAGAGTCGGGACGGCGGCATTTCTTTTGACGCGGCAGATGTCAGTCGGGGGAATGACCCGCTTTGCATCATCTCGCTAAACGTAGTATAGATACATTTCTCATCTGTTAAACGTAAAATCTCGTTTGGGTAAATTCTTTAAAGTCCAGGCAGGAAGGAGGGAAGGGCGACACAAAGTGATGAATATAAATCCGGCACTGCTAAACTACGATCATTAATCGTAAAACAACGATAACCCTTATATTATAGTTCGGCAGCTTAAGGGGCTGCACTATGCTAAAATTCAGTCCTGCTCTAACGCATTTGTTTTTTAACTCTCTATATTGCTCTAATCAGATGCCACGCACGCAAAACTTCAGTTAATTTGAAGTTATGGCAACATTATGACGTTAACCATAATTTCTTTATTTAATAAAGATGTTTATTTTTCGTTAGTATCTGCGTGTGTTGGTTTCGTTTCAATCGGTTTTGGAACACGGAAACTGAATCGCTGTTTTCGTGAAATTCATTCTTTTTTAAAAGTAATATAATTAATACAAGATTGAAAGTACGTTCATTCATAAAATGTCATTAATAATTGCCTTGAGTCACAAAACACGCGATATTTTTTTCAAATTTTTACCATCTACATTGACGGAACTGAATCCAATACAAAACTGATGTTTAGCATTGTGGAGCCCCTTAACTAGAAGGCTAAATATATACCTAGGCCGATGTCAAACGCTAATTGGTTAAAATGTATCCCTACACTTACAGCCTCAAACAGTTTTCCAATTTTGCTCATAGTTCAAATAGATGAGTAGACAGACAAAGACAGACCACTTTTTTATAAGCAATCACATATCACAATCAGTATAATGTGTAAAATTCTCAAATGACGTCATATCGGACAATTCTTTAAAAATCATAAAAAAATAACGGTTCATTTATATACCAAAATAATGAAAACCATGTCCTAAAATGGCGTATAACCTTTGAAAAAAAAAAATGAAAAAAAAATCTCTTAGAAATTAAGCTATGGGAATTCCCACTACTGGCAGTTTCCTCCTTCAGGCTCCTTCGTATGAAAGCGAGACAGAAAATAAATGGATCAGTAAAAGAGTGTTTGGAGCATTTCATGCTCTGAAGCGCGTCCAGAATTTCCTTCCCTTTAAAACTAAAATCTCCCTTGCACAATGTCTTCTTCTTCCCTTGATCGATTATGCCGATGTCTGTTTTCTTGATGCCAATGAAGAGTTGCTAAATAAGCTTGAGCGCCTTCAAAATCTGGCTATTCGTTCCATCTGTGGCTTACGTCAATTCGACCATGTATCCTGTTTTCTCAAAGAGCTTAAATGGCTCCCTATCCGTCAGCGTCGTCATTTACATATCCTTACCCAGCTTTACAGCAATCTCCGTAATCCTCGCTCCCCTTCTTATCTTCGTGAACGATTTGAACTTTTGTTGTCTTCTAGGGACAAGCCGGCTCGTGCACGTACTGTCTCTCTTCTCAAAACTCCTGTGCACAAATCATGTGCATTCGGCCAGTCCTTCACCGTCATGGCCATAAGATTATGGAATTCGCTTCCCCATAACATCAGAGACTGTCCTACACTCGATATTTTTAAAAACAGAGTGAAAGAGTACTACCTTTCAACTCCATGAGTATCTGTAGATAGCACAATATTTATTTTAACTATTGTTATGTATTTTTATCTATTTTTTTGTAAATATTATATATATATATATAAGTAAATATGTTTATTGTTTCAATAGTTACTTCATTATTATTTATGTAGGTATATTGTTGTTATTTATAATCATAGGGTGTAAGTATATTAACATATTTAGTGTACACGTATGTATGTCTACTTTTTATTATTACTTCTCTTTTTCAATCCGGGTTTGCTGGAAGAAATCTCTTTTTAGAGATAAGTTCGCCTATGTACATGATATATCTAAGTACTTTGTAAAAATGATGTTTTTTGTGTATAATAAAGAATATGAATATGAATATGAAAAATACATTAGATGTAATCTGGAGGTAAAATCACAACATAATATGTTTTATAACGCGATCTCATTTACCAATCTGCATACAATTTATAAAACTGCTGTATCCATTGCTTGCAATTGAGAGCAGAATCGGACTGGAGCCCGTTTTCATGCCCTGAATAGTTCAGACAATGGTGGGGTGTAAACAATAATTGACTAGATAGAGTACACAAAAGTGGTTGCGCAACATCGTCACGCAGATTCATTGCTCTGTTATAGTGAAGTACCTATAAAATGTTGCAATTATCTGCTGCGTAATTACTCGTGTAGATTATCCTCTTTATTAGATACACCTACAATTGGTTTTTAAAGCCTTTGTCCGCGGCTCCGCCCACATTGAATGAAATATCCATCGTTGTCCGCTTTTTCACCAATTTGTTTCACTAAAATGATTACTGCTCTACTTCTGACAGCTACAGTTTAATGATACAGATATTAAATTTTTAAGTCCCCTAGATATAGACTTGCCGAATCCGAATTTAGTCCGGATTGTCCGGATTTGATAACCATATCCGGACTTTTGTCCGGACACGTAATTACGTCTGGATTTTTAATAATATTCGCACGAAGACGTGAAAATGAAGCGGGGGATAAAGGTCGGTAGAAAGAAAGAAAGAAAGAAAAGAGCTTTAATAATAAATACATGATTTGTTTATAATATGTTTTAAATTTATTTTAAGTTTTCTTTTATTTATTTATTTATTTATCCACCTGCTCGCTTATCTTGTGCACTTTTCAGTAGTTTTACTCTTAGTATTCCCAATTAATACAAAAGACATTTTAATTAAAATACATCGAACAGTACTAACAATTTTTTTGCTGTTTTCTCTTCACGATCGCTGCAATTTAACCCCAGATCTGATGGACCGTTCGCTAAAAAATTATGACAACTCTACCTGGATAATAGTGTAAACCGCATACAATTTTTCAATCGGTTCTCGAGCTAAACCGAAGAAAAGAAAAGCTATTTTAAGAACCCGCTCCGTATTTTTCGTCCGTTTGATGCGAAGTATTTTTTAAATATTTTTCTCATCTTTACCGCGATGTTTTTGGAAAAACCAAGGACATACACCACTTTATATTGGCCGTTTAAATAAATGCCTAAAGTTTATTTGATTGAATTGTTTCTCCTTTGCGAATTATTTTGGTACTTAGACATTATGAAGAACTATTCCGAACGGTCTCGTAAGTACCAAAATAATTTGCAAAAGAGAAACAATTCAATCAAATAATTTTAGGCATTCATTTAAACGGCCAATATAAAGTGGTGTATGTCCTTGGTTTTTCCAAAAACATCGCGATAAAGGCCAGAAAAATGTTTAACAAAATGCTATGCATCAAAACTGTCGTCGTCGCGGACCGGGTTCGCCAAGTGTAGTTCAGTCATGCATGATTTAACTTTCGTTATACGAAAGAAATTGGTAATTTACTAATACAAATGTGCTACTATTTTAGTGGTTTGTTTGTGTCGCCTAAATTTTGCGTAATACCCATAGATAAATTTTTAAAAGATTTTTAAAATCAAAAACAACAAAAACTTTTGAAAAAATTCCTCGGGCCAGGAATTGAACCTGCGACCTCCTGCTTACATGAATGCATTCTTTTTTAAATAATTGTGCTTTTAAATTTGTTTCTGATTGATTTCTAGTTTGTAATGCATTCTAATAATAATTAGAGTATTCAAAGCGATGGATTTCGCAATAAAAACATAAATGTTTTGCTAATTTTCGTATTCACATTGCACCCTAGCGGAAGAGCAACAGTCAGGTTACTATACCGTCTCTACACTAAGAGACCTAGGGCACTCTAAAATAATACATCGCCAGCC
The DNA here is from genome assembly GCA_934047225.1 of Ypsolopha sequella. Lineage (NCBI taxonomy): Eukaryota > Metazoa > Arthropoda > Insecta > Lepidoptera > Ypsolophidae > Ypsolopha > Ypsolopha sequella. The sequence continues at coordinate 26,293,187 of OW203990.1, read as the reverse complement.
AGCCGTGAAAACTGCAACAATGGACATTCATACCCTAGTTGTGTCCGGTGTTGTGACCGGACATTTTGTTATAATTCCGATGGTTATCTGGGTTATGCGGTATACAATTTTTACTTTTACATTACTTACTTATATACATACTAATTAGTAATTACAGTAGAGCCACTGAGTGATGGCGCCTATGACGTTTAAATGCCTACAAAGTATCGTAATTATTTTTATAGCACACCGTGCGTAAAATGACCACTTTACGCACGCTGCGCGTGCGTAAAGTCGGCATTTTCCGCACTTGTACTATAAAAAATTATACGAAACTCGTGCGAGAAACTTTTTCTCGACTCGTGTGATTGCAGCACTCGCCTTCGGCTCGTGCCGCAAACTCACACTCGTCAGAAAACGTTTCATCGCTCTCGTATCGTAATGTACTAATAAGCAAGTGTGAATAAAAAATGTAATACTTCATTGTTGATAGTGATGTACTACTTGTTTCGGTTATTATTTTTCGATTTGAATGTTGCTTTATTGTGCAATAGAATTCGTATAGAAACAAATGTTTTTTTTTTTTAAGTTTTTCATTTTTATAGGTCGTGTTTGAGGTCGCCAAGTTACCCAATAATATTTAATTAAAAACAAAACAATGACGAAGTTAAACTAAACGAAAATAAATAATAGTAAAATACTTTTTTCGATTTAGATATTTAAACATCTCTTGGGGGCCCGGGGCACTACACCGCATAGCCCTCCGATAGCTACGCCACTAGTTTTGGCACATTTTCCTTTTGTATCATTATGTTGAATGACGTGTCTAATGTTGAGTAAACTCACACTTGATTTTTATTTTTAACCGAAATTTGAAATGTACCTCATCACTAAATGCAGCTGTCATAAGTGCCATCACTTAGTGGCTCTAATTTAGAAATAATATCCGCGCTGTGCGTTTTTTTTTTTTCAGATTTGTTTTTAATGGGTACAGCTGAGTTCCCACCCGTGGCAGCGTGATGAAGTAATGATATACAATACAGACTATATAAGGTTTTTCAATTTAAATTGAAAGTAATTTAGGAGGTGATTCAGTATGGTTAATACATCACATTCCACTGCAAAGTACTTCTTTTTGCGCCAACTTTTTCTTCACTTGTCCATACAAACTGAGTCAGCTGATCGGAGCACTTTGTACCGAGAAGTGAAAAAAAAGATCGCGCAAAAAAAAAGTGCTTTGCAGTGGAATGTGATTTATTAACAATACTGAATCACCTCCTAAATTACTTACCATTTAAATTGAAAGACCTTATATAAACTTTCTTAATAAGTCTTAGGTAACAAACAAATTGATATGTAGTACACATATACATTAGGGTGATTCATATACGGCCGAAAAATTTTTTTTTTGTTTAAATATGTGTCTCAACCCTTTAAAACGGTCTACTCCCCTAGAAAACAAGCTGTAATTTTTTTTTAATTTTTTAAATTATATTTAGGGGTCGCTACCGTCAATTGAAAATTATTTATTTCAGTCAAAAACATAACTTTTAATTAAAAGTTCTTATTCTATCAGAATACAGTATTCATATAAAAAAACTAAATATTAACTTAAAAACATATTAAATATTTATATTAAGATAAAAAACAATCAGTTTTACATTAAATTAACCTTATTTACATTGGGGTTTTTCTTTCTGTAATCCTTAACTAACAACATTAAGTATTGCTTCTGCTCCTCATTGTTTGTGTGTAATTTATTATATTCTTCCATCAATGCGACACCCCTTTCAGCTAAGTCGTTAACGATTCTCATATTTTGAACAATTTCTTTAGCTGACTTGTAGCTTTCTTCTTCTTCCCATAGCTCGGGATCTTTTTTTAAAAATTCGGATGAAACATCAGTTATTTCAAAGAATTTCCTCGTGTTTTTCGAAACAAAATCTTCGATGTTTTTACTAACAATTGCTTCAAATTCTAGCGTTATCCTTTTAGGGCGACTTTCTAACCCTTCCTTGTCAAGTGCTAAAACCATTTTTCGTTTTGTTTCAAAAGAAATTCGATCATCGAAAAATGCGAAAGCAATCAGTTCTTCAGACAGATACCAAAGGTGGCCTAGCATCTTCTTTATAGCTACTTTGGACAAAGTTTGGTTATATTTTTCAAATCCTACTAAGTCTTTTAATATTTGCAGGTCATTTGCAGGTGCCATACAAGATACTGGAGCTGTAAAACAATATTTTGTGTAAACACGTACGACAAATATACAAATATTTGTGAGTGCCTTTGTTTCTCTGACTGTGATCTTAAGCTGGTGTTTAAAAAGATAAATTTTCAATGCATATATGGCTTTTGCCATCCAACGTGCACGATGCATTCCAGCAGGGTCCCTAAAGGAGATACCTTTTTCAGGAATACCTCCTAAAAATATGATGATTAAATGCAGCAGCTCCTTGTAATCATCGCGAGGCTGGTATTGTTGCAATTGATTGTTAGCAAAGGCAATCAAATCTACTGCAATGTTTTCAATACAACTCCAAGTAGATTGTTCAGATACAGCAGTTTGGAAGTCTTCCTGTTTAATTTTTGGCCAGTAGTTCTTAAATCTTTTGAAAATTAATATTTCAGGTCCACTCGAAGGTCCCATGGCTGAAACTACGACAGCTTCTAGTACAATTTCTAAGATCTGATGCCGACATGCTAACCAGATCAATTCTTTTTCCACTTTTTGTTCTAATAAAATGCAGGCCCCGTTGATTCGCCCTGTATTCGATGCTGTTGTATCGAAGCACATACATTTAATTTTTTCACTGAGACGCCATGACAAAATTGATTCAAAAATGGCAGATGCCATTGTTTCGCCTTTTCCATCGGGAAGCTTTGCAACGGCTAGAAGTTGATCAACTCCTTTTCCGGATACCAGAATTGGTAGGCGATCAACAGTTTCATGCCCAGTTATATCTTCAAGCATCTTTCCGTCCCAGTGTATGGTAAGCGTGATTTGCGGTTGAAATGCGTCTTTAAGAGACTCGGCAAGTTGCTGTCTAATGTTCATTCTATGGCGCCGTATAGAAGAAAAGCTAACGTTATATTGAGATACATCACAGCCAAGACTCTTGATGGTAGATGCCAAAACTATAGTCGCTTTTCGATCACTCAACTTGGCAACATTAAGGGTCGTCGCTAAATTATCGTCAAGAATTGATTTTCGGCCCCGTTTCCGTGGTGGTGACAAAATATCTTTGCTTGTAGAGGGCCCTGGCTGTAGGGTCAGAGTACTAGGACAACTTTCGTCACTACCCTTTTCAGACGAAGTAGTAGAAGAAGATAACACACATTTCTCAGTCAGTCTTATCATGGCTTCCTTTTCTTTTGCTTTAATTCTCTCGAACTTTGCTTCTGTTTCCAATTTTTTATGTTTTTTTTTAGCATACATTCTATCGATGTTACCAATTCGACCCTGACGGCCCTTTTTCCTTTGATTCAAAAGAAATTGTTTATCTTCCTCAATAGTTATCATAATCAAAGCATTAGAGTGGGCTATGTCAAACAGAACATCTAACTTTGAGTGCCACTTGAGTTGTTTTGCTTCAATTGCCGCTGAGCGTTTTTTTTTTATTTTCCTTATTTTTTTTCAAATTTTGCCATTCCTTGAAATATTTAAGTATTTTTGAGATGACATGTTGTTTATCCTTTGTGGGAATGCTTGCTTTTTGCCACAAAGCTAGCACATCATGAGTTGTACACGACGCCGACTCTTTGTTTACGTTATTCATAACATTTTTGTAGTGAAAAAATAAACTCATCACTTCTTTCACAGATGGTAATTTTGACGGAACTAAGGTTGATCGAGTGTATCCAATTAACCATACTTCAGTATTTTTTCGTGTATTTATGGTATTAGAAGTCATTTTGCAGAGGAAATCACAGCAATAAACACAATTATTATTAGGTCAATTTCACACACGTACGAATGCGGCCACGCTATAGCTTGCACTAATTTGATGCCACTTGATATTGTGTGGGGGTTGGGGTGACAGGGGAAGTGGGGGAGGGTAGACACTTTAAGTGTTTTCTTGCATCGTTGGTTTGTACTTATCCCCGTAAAGTACTTTAAAGTAAGGTAAGTCCAACTTCATAGAATGCGCATAATTGACAAAAACTTTAAAACTTTGAAGGTCGGTAGCGACCCCTAAAAGTTAAATTAAAAATTCGAAAAAAATCACTAGTTCATTTTTTGATAGATAGATCACTTTTAGGGGTTGAGACTTGAAAAAATTAAAAACTCATTTTTATGAATCACCCTAATATACATATACTCACGCTTGTCTCCTATAGGGGTAAGCAGAGACTACAGGTTTCCATTTGCTACGATTCTATCCATATTCATGTGTCAGTAATAAAGTTCAATACGAGTACCTAATCTAAATGTAAATTCCACATAGTAAAAGTTGTTCCTACATACAATGGACGTACCTAGATTATAGTTACTGATACCATTTTGCATTTATTACAGAACCACTAAAGTTTCACGGTATATTTGTGGCAGGCAAATAGTAAAATTCCGCCGTGTACAATTTTACTATTTGCGCTCAGTGTTTTGTAAAAAGCCGAAAATTTCACCAAAAAGTGAAAATAAGGTGCGATTACGAGCGGAGCGAGGAGGAGCGTGTTAGATTTACATGTAGGTAAGTCATTTTACATGTAGGTAAGTCATTTTACATGTAGGTAAGTCATTTTGGGAGCCGAGGGAAGCGGAGTGGAGCGATGCGACCCTCAATACTTCTAACAGAATTACTATATGACGAGGCAAATTAGAGAATACCGAATTGTACTATTTGACGAAGATTCTGGATTCGTGCTGGGGGCTCGGTTGGTGATCATTGAACCTTGTTCCTGGTCCCTGGCCGGGTCTCCGGTGTGGGTTCGGTCGGTTGATTGGATTTCACCTTGTATAATATATATTTTACCTATAATTTTAATCGCATATATATTGCTACATAAATTAAATAAACCTTTAATCTAGTTCATGTAAATTTATTATTTTATTACATATATTTTTTTTATAAGATTAAATTTTGACTTGTGAAACGTGTATTTTATATACCTACTTTGCAAAATAAACTATTTTAATTTGAATTTGAATTCTAAATAGCGAGCTTTTAGAAACTGACGACGCCGTTGGTAACGAACATTGTTCAGCAAAAGAACACATTTAATAAGGGTTTTTTTTTGTCCAGGAACTCTAAAACAACCTACACTCAGTACAATAGTAGCTTGATTCCGTAGAGACACACATGCTCGTGATGAGAGCCAGTTACTGACGTAATTAATAGATACAGCTTTAATTTGTTGCACTTTTCCTGTCCCGTTTTCTGAAAACAGGAGCTTTCATGTGAAATTCGAGCTTTCAGCCGCCTCCGCCATTTTGTGTAGCTTTTGTCTTTATTCCTTTTTCAAGTTAAGGTGACAGCACGATATTACGTGAATGTCAGGCACCGGACACTCTCAGAACTACTTGCAACTTGCAAACAACTGTGAAATTTTCATACAGAGGAAACAAGTACGGTATGGGTTTCAGTAGTTATTTGTCCATATACTTGTTGAACTAAGATTCAGTTTGTATAAGAAGTCAAAATTTAGAACCTTTCTTAGTCATCTTACTGATGTGATAGACTAAGTCTCCAGTATGAATTTGTCACTTTATAATTTGTAACAGGCGTATCAGTAACTTACTGCAAAACTTAAATCACTCTAATCCTGAATAAACAATTACATTAAACTATGACAGAAATAAATTTCTATGTTCGAACACTTGGCGATTTATTCATCGCAAGGAGATATAAATTAACATTATATCATTGCAGTATAGAAACGCAGTTCCCGGGTTCGAATCCCGGTTCAGAGCTCCTCACATCCAGATTTACTATATAACTATATATAATGTTAATTTAAAACTATCAATATATTTTCAAATTTATTATTTAACGCGCACCCACGAAATCTAACCCTTGATATGTATAGTTTAAATTTTGTAAATTGATATATCAATGATACAATTTGTTAGAATATAAGAATTTTAATCTATTTTAATAAAATAATTATTCGCTGTTCCACGGACAGACAGATTTAGAAAAAACTTTAAAACGAAAGCTTTAACTTAACTTTTATAACGTTTAAAGTCTATTTCAACAAAAATATTTCTTTTTTTCATCGTTAAAAAGCACAAATAACTTAAGATATAAATGAAAATTACGTAATGTAATTCATTATAAATTCTATAGGGATCACTTCAACTAAATAAATATAATATTTAAATAAAACTACAAGCAGTTTTTTTTTAAAACAAGCAAAATATATTCCATTGATCGTTTCCTTGATTACGTGAAGTTTCCGCAATAAAGTTACCGCCAGTTCCATCCATCAGCCTAGTTCGTCCACTGCTGGACATAAGCCTTCCATCCATAAGACCAGTCTATTAGGGATGGATATACAGCCATCCATCGGTCCCAGGTTTCCTGGTTTTTTGCCTGTGAGCTGTCCTCTTACTCTCCCCCGAATTACTTCGAAGAGGTCTCCAAGTAAGATGGTAGTACCTCCACAGTCGAGCCCGGCATCAGTTCTACCACCTATTAACCGTCAGTTAGTTGAAGCTAATAAAATAGCATTTTTACTTAAAATATATACCAGTGATATATATTATTTATAACGATTAAAAATGTGTGTTAGTGTCATTGATTGCACTGACGTAAACTACTTTTTATATCCACCATTTTTGTAACCTATGCTGTACAAATACAAACTTTTGAATTCGAATTATATATATATTATAGATATAAGTATAACCAGTGAACGAAAAAAACATGGAAGTCTGATTAGAGCTGGAAAATGACCCCAAGATAAAGTGTGTTAAATACAACTATGTATGGCATTCACTGTGTCTTTGAGTCGGCCAATCACGGCTCACCTAGTGACGCATGACAACAGTACGAACCAATCATGAGCCTTTTGCCCTTTTCACTCTGTGGTGCCATTTTCGAATGAGACTTAACAAAGTTTCTAACAATAAATGAGTCTTTTATGTTTATTTTCATTCGCCGAGCATAATTAATCACTTTGGAAAAGGCGAAATCGGTAGGGAAAAATAAAATATTTCGTGATGAGTACAAAATGGCGGATTTTCTTACCCGAGGAATGAAGCTAGTTTGGACGTGAGCCGAAGGCGAACGTCGAAAGCTTACATTCCGAGGGTAAGAAAACCCATTTTTACTCGTTGCGAACGATACTTTTTTTACTACCTGATTTATGTATTTAAATATTTAATTTTTCCTTTCAAATTTAATGCATTTTATGACTTTGCAAAGCGCGGCGCAGTTTTTACCTTGTTTTTTAGGCGGCTTTTATTTGTGGCCAGTATCATTTTGCGAAAAAAGAGACGATATAATAGATTATGTCGTGAATCGGAACGCAGGGAATTTTTATTGTAAAGACAAACTAAGGACGTCAAAAAGAATCTAATTTAGCATGAAACGAAGACAAACGTCAAAAAGAACCTAATTTTGCAATAAATGAAATTTCAATACCTGATAGTCATTCCGCAACAGAGCCCGGAAAGTTCGATTTTCAAAACTAATTTCGAGTATTAAATGGAACTTTTTCATAAAGGTAGTAGAAAATATAATTTTGTGTGAGAGTAAAAGTGACTTTTTACATACCTCAAGAAGTAATTAAGAATAAATCACAGTAATGCAGAAACTAACCCCTAATAACTTTCAGAAACCTTAATAAATTCCAGTGTGTGGCTTAATTAAGTATAACAAACCACATCAAGCGCGCTCCGGTTACGGTTTATTACCAAATAACGGAGGTAACTGAAAACCAGCGCCAACCAAAGCATGTTTTGGACGGCACATAGCTGAGCTACATCCTTTTGTCGTGTTGTTATTTTTATCTATAGATTACTCTCTACTTAAGTAAACCTTTTCTACCGTGTTAGCTATTAGTTTTTTTTTTAAACGCGCCAATAAATTTATTTTCTTTCTTTCTTTTCAAATGAGGTGCAGTGACGACTTAGGACGAGGCCTTCCTTAAAGAAAAAATGACTTAAATGCAATATTGTAATTTTAGTCGATTTTAATCTTAAAATTAGACTCGTTCAGAATCGTTTCGCGCGCATTTTGGCGCACGCGATTTCCAACTTTATGAAAGGTAGTCTACGGGCTATAATAATATATATGGTATGAGAACATGGGAGTACATGCTTCCTTTAATACTAAATGAAATACCTACCCATACATTAGATAGACTAAAAAACTTAAATAATAATAAAAAGCGAAAAAGTGCCATAAAGCTTTATTTTCTTCAACATCAGCAGCCTGTGGCTGCGTGATGTTATTTAACATAATATAAGTTAGAATTAGTTTAGTTAGTTTAGCATAAAGTTTGCGATCTTGCCATACCGCGCATAAACCATGTGGTTTTAGTCGGATGGCTTTAAACCATTAAATATGTAAATAAATTTAACTATGAATAAATAAACTAAAAAAAAAAAAAATTGCAAAGCTGGTGTGCGCCTAAGGAAGGCCTTGTCTTAAGGCTGTTGTAGCACTACACAATACGGGTACGGAACCCTAAAACAATGTGGTACAGTGGAGATCACACTTATACACTTGCAGTACTAAATTAGCCCCTATAGTGAAGGATATAAGATAGGTGCAAAGTCCAATGTTTACAGGTTGATGTGATATCCACTGTACATAACAAAAATCAATAAAGGCTTCTCCCAATGCCAACGACCTTGAACCGAGTAACTTTGTAACCATTTTATAAGGTAACTACAGCATTTTTAAAAATGGAAAAAATACATAGTAATCTACATGATACAAATAGTGATGCGGTTTTTCCTGAATTATATTTTGATATACAAAAGTGATGCAAGAAAATTCCAAGTTTACCCTTGTTTCTCGATTTTTTGTCCACTTGTAACAATATAACTGCTGCAGTTTTTATCTAAACAGTATAAAAAATTATAAACTTTTAGACAAAATAATATAAAATGTTATGGTTTTCTCAGTTCTTGGAAATTAATTTTATTTTACATAAAATTTATTAAAAACACACTATTTTCGCACTTGTCAGTCGCAGCGACTGACGTAACAGCCATGTTGCAGTGCGAGCTGAGAAGAACTTTATTTTAATATGGTTTTGTTCGAAATTTCAACCACCACGAATCGAGTTGCTAATTTTTCCGACGGAGCCACCTTAATTCAGCACCCTCTTAGTACGGAACCCTAATTTTTATTATTTCTCGTCGTTTTACTTATAGTATGTACACAATCTGACCAAAGTTAAAACTTGTATGTAGATATAGTATGTCTATGTCTTCAAGATAGAGCTGATACAAATAACGTTAAAACAATTCTACTTTTTTGAGGATTTTTGTATGGGCACCCATTTTTGTATGGGCACCCATTTTTTTTGTCGTGATATAGGCCATAGTAACACGTATTTTGTGACAATTTCAACAGGCTTCCTATAACGGTTGAAGCTGTGGACACTTGTGACAGACGGACAGACAGACAGGCTTAGTGCCGTTTGGCACCGCACGGGTCCTAAAAATCCAACTTATAATTTATATTTTTAAAGCTTTTTTATTCACACGTTTCTTATGCACACGAACTTTAGAGAATGTTGTTCCCATAAAATCGTATTATTTTCATTTCTTCGTCCAAGAATCTTCGTTCTAAAAATTATTTAGCTAACCCAACATTACTCCTGAAACGAATCCTCCAAGACATTTATGGGGGCGTAGAACTACTTTAGTATACAGATTATAGTATAGACATTAGGGTTGTTCTCAAAATTTTTGTAGTTTTTGTGTCCATTTCACAATAGTTTTACTAAAACGCCTATAGATTGTGAAGTCCGCCTTCCCTAATATCAAGTTTATCTTATTGCTTTGCTATGAATTGAACTTAAAAGTGATTTATTCTTTAAATATTTAATCCATTATTCTTTTATTTAAAAATGGCCTTGTCTAAACAAATATTTTTTCTACCATATTTTTGTTACGATTTTGTAACACTGATATAACGTTAAAAAAGAATATTCATATTTTTTGCTTCATGGCAACACAGGAAGTTGAATATCCCTAAACAGTTGACATAAGTGTCAAGCAACAGCTATTTTGTTTACGGCTGTTGTGAGTTGAAGATTGCGCGAACCGAAAAAAAGACTTTTGGGAATTATTTTTGTCACAAGGTTTTACAGGAACAGGTGAGAAGTATTTTTTGTTTGTTTTGCCAAGCATGAAGAACTTTGCATAGAGATCATGCGTATTCCATTAACTTCTTTCCATTCCTCACATGTGATGAGCAGCAAATATTTTGAGGTTAGGAAAACGTGATTTTAGATTTATTTTTGTAACTTTCTTTTGTAACGTAACAAAATTATACAATAAAGTCGTGGTTACATTGAAATCGTATAGTAAGTGTGTTTGTTTGTGTGTGTGACTTTGTTGTTCCCGCGGACCCTGTTTTAATTTTTTTTTGTACAGGAAAAGTCGGTATTCTAGCGAGCGGGCGAGTTAATAGTGATATCCTTTCCACTTTAAAAGTTGGCTTTGCTAAAAGTTGCATTTTGGGCGTTATATACACCGTGGCCCAAAATAACGTTGACAAAATTAAAAAGTTAAAATTTCAAAAATGTAATAGTTTGCGTTATCTTTTGTTTTTGGTTGATGTATACTCATTCATCGGCGTCATTTTGAACATAGTTCGTTTACTAAAAAGTGAAAAAAATATATTTATTTTGCTATGTCAGTGCAACGTGGAGCCATAATTTCATTGCATGACCGTGGAAAAAGGCAGTTTGAGATAGTGAAGATTCTTGGTGTTAGTCGTCAGTTAGTTTCTGCAGCAATTAAACGCTATAACGAGCTTGGCAACATCGGAGACCGTCTTGGAAGAGGACGCAAGAGGACTGTTAGAACTTCTAGGGACCGACACATTATCAAACAAAGACTAGTGCGTAATCCATAGACCAATGTGAGGAAAATGTCTCGAGACTTGGGGATTTGTCGCTCCACCATACAGCGTATAGTGAAACATGATCTGCAATTGGTACCATGCAAACTGAGAAAAGCGCAATTGTTTACGGAAAAAGACAAAAAAGTTCGACTTGAGAGATGTCGTTTGCTTAAACAACGCTCCGCAGCGTCAAATTGGGAAAATATCGTATTCTCTGAGGAAAAATTATTTACGATAGAACAAGCCCATAATCACCAAAATGACAGGATCTGGTCTTCCACTCGTCCTGGGGCTGCTGCATGTGTTCCGCATCGCCTGTTGAAACAGTTATGGTTTGGGGTACGATTTGCGCCACTGGCAAAACTCTCCTAATTTTTGTAGAAAAGGGTATCAAAATCCACCAAGAAAACTACCGACGAGACATTCTTGAAAATGTGCTCCTTCCTTGGAGTCAACAGCACTTTGGTAATCGTCCATGGATATTTCAGCAAGACTCCGCTCCAGCTCACACCACAGGGAGGGCCTTAAGTGTTCAACAGTGGTGCAAAGACAATTTTCCTGGTTTTATCAGCTCCAAAGAATGGCCCCCCTACTCGCCTGATCTAAATCTTAGGGATTACAGTTTATGGTCTATCTTAGAAGCTAGGTCTTGTGCTACGCGTTATAGAAGTGTTGATGAGCTAAAAGCAACACTTACGCGGGAGTGGGACAAAATATCTGTGGAGGAAGTGCGGAAAATTGTAAAAATTTTTACCAAGCGTTTGTCTCTTTGTATCCGCGCTAAAGGAGGTTATTTTGAAGACAAATAGGAATTCTTGTATCAAATAAAGTGTATTTTTATAATTTAATGCACGTAAAGTTGTCAAAATTTTTCGTAAAAACTCTTGTCAACGTTATTTTGGGCCACCCTGTATAATTAATTCTCAATATTTTATTACAAATCCGGAGACTCGACTCTTAATAGTTGATTACGTAGAATTCGTTAGGTTTCTTTAAAAAAATTATTAAGGTTTTCTGTTAATTAATAGAATGTTACTGTAATTTGCTCAATATTATCATTAGATTTGATTTTTTTCAATGAATGTTTAATCTTTCTTTCAAAATTTCATTACATGGAATAAATTATTTTCCTTACATAAATTACTTTTTCTAACAACCCGTTATTTTTCATTAAATTTTATTCCGTTGAACAACGATTCAACACAAGTAAAGTCGTGGACTTAAGGATATAGCGATGATGAACGAACCCTTATAATTTTTTTTGTTACATTTTTGTAACGTTTTATTTTTGTTACAATTTTGTTACCTACTAAAATTTTGAGAACAATCCATTAATAAAGAGATAAAAATACAAATGACACTAATTTTGATATCATATAATGCACATAACGACTGAAAACTTTTCCGCTAAGATATGAATCTTTGTAAGTGGGTTAAACTGTTCTGTGCTATGTAATAACGTCGCACAAAAACTGATGATTATTAATTGTATTGGTCATATTGCGTGAATTACGAATGGTTTAATTTAAAGAAGAATAGAACACAAATAGAAGCGTGGGAAAACTATAAAATTATCCAAGTAATTAACTAGCGACGACAAGCAGCTTCGATAGCCGTTGAGGCGTGAACATAACAATATACCTGCTATCAACGATATTTCAAGATCTTTGCCTGCTATTTATTTGTCAGACGCAAACCAGGTCCTAGATACCGTTAAAACCCATTTAAGATATAATTGCAGTCCATATGTCAGTCTAAATTGTCAAACCAGGGGAATTGATGTCGAAAGAGACTTAATTTTAATGAATATTTCTATCGAGTCGAATTTCTCCAATCGCGTTTCTGTTTAACAGATCCCTAGAAAACGATTCCAAAAATAATATACTAGTTTATCAAAATAATACGTTATTTACTGAAGTATGTAAGGTTAAATAATATTAGTTGGCGAAACTCAAAACATAGGTAATACTAGTCTATAAGAACAATTGTTTGTATTGGAGCTAAGCGAAATTCTTAAAATTTGTTTTTACCTTTTCATACCGGACCAGTCAGCTGATCGAGGCAATTTGTATAGGAGGAAGAGAAAGAAAAGTTGCGGATTTCGCTTAGCTTTCATACAAACAGTTGTTTATATAGACTAGTACTACCTATGTTTTGAGTTTCGCCAACTAATATTATTTAACCTGATATGATATATGCAAGTTCTAAAAGTGTCGATTTCTTTTCCGTAGCGCGAGTATGACATAGCCAAAACAAAAACCAGTTTCGGGCGTGGCTTATTCTATTTTACGATAGCGCGCGGGGGAAATTCGTCCCGGTCTCTAAGCTCGCGTCACCATAGCAAAAATACGAATAGAGTGGACAAGGCAGGGTCAAAAGTAATACGTATTTTATTTTATCTAATTTATTAGTGTATTTCGATCATCGTCACACGGCATTGATCCTACTTGCTATCACGTCGGGACGTAAATTTATTATGGTCGGCTAAAAGTGGTTTTTTGAGTGTTTTATTTATCAGTTGACCCTCGGAACATTTCAGACACTCCTTTAGAGATACATAATAATATTGTGACGGTTAATTGTCACCATTACCCATTCTTTAAATATTTTTCGCCCGTTGAGCTGGTTTTACACTTGCGGGAAAATAAATTGGACCAAAAATTTCTTTACAAAAAATTTTTACTAAAGTTGTTATTACAAAAAGTGGAAAGTAACAAATATTCTCAGAAGGAATGCACCACGTCACTATCTATCTCACTGTAGCCTATATCAATTATGCCTCTCTCATTCAACCACGTTTAACTGCGTTACTATCTCATTCCAACTCATTTTAAATAGCGTCACTATTTATCTCACTCTAACGCGTGTTAAATGGCATTTCTAATGAACGTCAAATATTTTTACTGCCCGCCACTCTTTCATTCTAAATTTTAATAATTTTAAAAAATACGCAGCTCCTTTGGTAGTAAAATAGCAATAACTTTTTTTTCAAAAGTAATACACAGAAATTGCCAGATCATTTGAAAAACAATATTTGATGAGCCGTTATTTAAGACAATTTGCAAAACTAACATAGGACATTTTTTCAGGGTGTGGTATCGAACTAACCTAATTAAAAAAAATTGCTCATAAATTGTGTTTTTATTTTTCTTCCTGATGTAACAGCATTTCAAGGTTTATTTTTGACTTTATCAATGGCATGACTATTCAGAGTTGCGCAACAAAAATTTTATTCTTAGAATTTAGAACTGGTTAGCTTTGACTCTCAAAAATCTATTCGAATTTATAAAAGTACCATCAACTCGAAGACTATCTACTTTTAGCTGAGGTCATAATTTGATATTCTGGTCAGTCATGAGCTGGCCTACCAGCCTTCCAAGGGAAAGCGTTGACTTTTGGGACACCTGTTTACCCTTGGGATAAATCGCCATGTGTTTAAAATATAGAAATTTATTTGTATCATAGTTTGAAATGTTCAGGTCCCTTTACGCAAAATGAAAAACCAAAACTCTTTTAGGATTAATTTGTTGTCCCTATGTTTGTCTGTTTGTCCGTTTGTCTAGGCAATTTTTCTGGGTAAAATCAATAAATGCTAATATTTACAGCCCTGTAAAATATACATATTATAACGTTTTTATGGCCGTTTGTTTAACTTTTTCATACAAATTTTCTCCTTATGAAAATATAGAGATCAACACTTCACATAATATTTTGCATTTGAAAGAAAGCACAGAAAGGAACTGTAGAACAAATAATGTAAAAAATATAAAACCATATCTTTCTATTCTAAAGGGATTAATAATTTACTGTTTGTTCAATGTGGCGATAGCTTTGTTTATTTTTTTTTCTTTGTTACAAAGATAACAAATATTTTCATACAAGGTTTTCCTTAAGGGCTATTTCTCCGAATTTGTAACAAAATATTAAGAAATAATTATAATGGTAAAGTACAACTTTTAGCTAAGACAATTTATTGTTAAAAGTTTGCTAAATGCATAAACATATTTTAATGATATGATGGTATCTTCAAAATAATTGGGTTTTCCATAAGCGTGATATCAGATTATTTAAGAAATTTACGGCTGGTATCACGACGACGGATAAGCCAATTATTTTATTACTATTGTAATATAATTAAAAATATGTTAATGCATACAGCAGACTTTTAACTATAAGTTTTCTTAACTAAAAGTTGTATTTTTACTTATTGAAATTGTATTTCTCATCAAGAAGTGCAAGATGACAAGATATTCAAAATAAGTTAATTGAATTTGTGAAATGGTTTCAGGTCAAAACAGTTTTCCATGAAACGGTAATTGTTTATACTTAGCAAAGTGTGTAAACGTAGTCATCTTAACATGAACGACGCCTGTATTTCTCTCTTTTTTATTTCCAGTATAGATAAAAATATACAAACTTGTTAAACTTTGTGTAAAAACGAGGCAATATTGACGATATCCTGACAGCTATTATGATGTTGTTTTATCAAATTTTGCTTTTTGGGCTGTATAGACACGTAGTTAGATGTCACTAGAATATACTCATGAAAAAAGATATGAAGAAAATAAGCTGTAGACTTTACATTCGGTTTATACCTATTGTATGAATTTTATTAATTGTATTAAGAAAAATACAGGGGTAAAGGGACCTCTTAAGGAAAACCTTGTATTAAACTATTTTTTACCTTAGTAAAAAATAATTCAAGGAAAAAAATAAACAAAGCAAAGCTATCGCCACATTGAACAGTAGATAATTAATCCCTTTAGAATAGAACAACATGGTTTTCATATTGTTTACATTATTTGTTCAACAATTCCTTTCTGTGTTGACTTTTAAATGCAAAATATTATCTCAAGTGTTCATCCCTACACTTTCATAGTGAGAAAATTTGTATGAAAAACGTAAAAAAAAAACGTAAAAACCTAAAACGTAATATAAATAAAAACGTCAAAAGTATGTTTTTACAGCTCTATAGAGGGCCGTTAATATTGGTATTTATTAATTTTACCCAGAAAAAATTGTCTAGACAAACGGACAGACAGACAAACATAGGGATAACAAATTAATCCTAAAAGAGTTTCATTGTTTT
Organism: Ypsolopha sequella; assembly: GCA_934047225.1. Classification (NCBI taxonomy): domain Eukaryota; kingdom Metazoa; phylum Arthropoda; class Insecta; order Lepidoptera; family Ypsolophidae; genus Ypsolopha; species Ypsolopha sequella. The sequence goes on along the minus strand of OW203990.1, from coordinate 26,277,092 downwards.
CATTTTGCGTAACAGAACCTGAACATGTACCGACAGGATTATCTACGATCTAATAATTTTGCCATGCACTGTAAATATTTCAAAATAAATTTCTATATTTTAAATGCTTGGCGATTTATCCCAAGTAAGTGTACCTATATTATTTGCAAAAAACTTCACTTATTGGACCTGAAATGGTGAGCCAATACTAGAGGGTAATTTCACGAAAAGGTCATTGACCTTTGTTACAGATCTCAGTAAGTATAAGTAAATTAATTTGGGTTTCAATAACGATCACAAAATTATTCTTTTAGAGTAACATATATTATTTTCCCGCATAAAAGTATGAATTCATTCCAAATTCATTCAGTTTTGTTGTTATGACTATGGCACGATGTAGCTAAATCACTCATACGCATATTTTGTTGAGTTTTTAACGGCAGGAATATGATGCTCCTCGAAATATGACTTTATAAAATTAATTTCAATGTGTTTTGAAGTAGTTTTGGGAGATATTTATAGCTTGCAAAAAAGGGCACAGGTTCCACGTCTTACGGGCGCCAACGCTAGACGTAGACTGACAATATCTTGCTGCCGCTGACTGCATCAGTGGATTTACGTATTTTTGGAAAAAGGGGGTGCTTTTTTTGACCCGAATAACGTGGTATTTGGAAAATGAATAGATATCATTCACACTAATTTTATTAAAAAAAAACCAACAAAATCGCGAACACGATACCTGAAACAAAATCGATAAGAAGTGTGCAATAGAGGGTTACAAAAAAATTCATTGACAGTACAAATATGAATCGATTAACGTGGTTTGTGGAAAACGAATACCTTAAAGTTCAACCAAAAACATGTATTTTTTTTATGGCTATACGTAACCTAATTATTGCAACAAAATCATCCGAAAGCTGACATTTTATTTCTGTTTGTATTTTCGTTCCCCTTAACCTGATTGAACCTACGAAAATGTATAAGCTCTACATAGGTCCGACGCTCAATGGTCTGATACCCATAACGTCAAACGTCGCGTTATTGTCGTCGCGTCGCTTAATACATACAATATGACTAGGGTTGCCAACTTTTTTTAAAAGAAATAAAGTATATCTGATTTCAGGGAAGGTAAATAAAAGGTACGGTCCTTTAAAAAAAAGTATTCTTTATTCAAGGGTGCAGCGGACGGTAGGAACTAGGAAGGCCAGGCTTGAAATCCTTTTCTGAAACTGTATTTTTGTGCTCTTTGCCCAAACACAAACGCACAACAATTTTCCCTCGGATTTCTTTACGGGTGTGTTTTCGCTGGCCGGTATTTTCAGTCTACGTCTAATTTTATGTAATGATTGAAATAGAGTATTTTCACGTACTCTATTGGTATTCAAAAGTATAAAGTACAGAGACCCAAAATAACGTAAGATACTTTATTTTAAAGTACGGTTGGCAACCCTAAATATGACCCATGTTATACGCGCCGAACGATATGTCAGGATTGAAACATTTCCTGATAACGGCAGATCAGAAACCTGTTTGTGTGTTCCAACCTTGTTGAGGATTAAAGGTCAGGAATGAAGGAAGGAAAGCAAAGGGCGAATATCAAGAATGCAACTTTTATTGGCCGCCACGTGCCCTTTCTTATAAAATTGTCTTTCCAAATAAAAACAGATAAAAATAATAATAAATCGACGAGATCAAAAATTCTAGAAATAATAATAATAACAAAAACTAAACAAGAAAATCCTAAATCGCGCACAAGCCCAATTTTAGCTTCTTATTTTATATGTACGCAATATATATTATATAATGTATATATATATATATGTATTAAATATCTATACTTATGTAGGGCTAAATAAATTAATTTAATAAAAGATAATAAAAAAAAATAACAGTAATAATAAGAGTAGTAACACTGACTGAATGTAGGGGCAAAATTCGGTTTGAAGAATTCTATTTTTATGATTTTTTTTACTTTTTATATATTAAATCTTTATTTTTATTATACAAACAAAATAGTAGCTTATTTCCCTAGCTATCCAACGACATATAAAAACATAATTTATTTACGGAATTTTTAATGCATAATTATTTAGTAATTATTTCGTTTTAGTCAAGATCATGGCTCGATGCCACTCAACAGGTTAAGGCAATTACCATCGCCAAATTAGCAGCTCGATATTTGTCACTACAAATATCAACGGAAACGACATTGAAATAACGTTCATATCAGCGCGCAATGCATAGTGGCTGTTACGACGCTCGCTGCGTCCTTGATAGGGCGAAATAGGGGAAAATTATACTTTTCACTTGGACGTGATTACTCGATTGAATAATCTTATGTTATGTTTATAGCTATAAAGTTTATCTATTTATCAAAGCATAGATGAATTCAATCGGCCAAGCAACTCAGGAGCAGTAGGGAATTTGAGGTCAAAAAACACCATACAGTAAAAAAAAAAAAAAAATTTAGAAGTTTTGGTGGTATGAAAAAGAAAACTGTTGCATATGTTGTCTAAGAGTTGATTATTCATAATACATTTTTTCATTATTTTTGGTTAGGCCATAAACGAGGAGTAGGCTTTAGAAAGTACCTATTTGGCAATAGTAAGGCCCTTAATAATAACTTTACTGTGGTTGTAAAGGGGGACAAAGAGTCCCAGCTTCTGATAAAATATTGACCTCCCACAGTAATAAATTCTGGGCTGGGTTTGCTTGCTGGACAAGAAAAAAGTGTCATCCAACCTTGATACTGAGCACTTACCGAGTCTTCAGTATGAGTTTGGCTACATAAATTTTTGTCACATTGTATATTATATTATATGATAACGTTAAACCTTGCTCTTGAAGTGAAAGTGAGCAATATTCGGGCAGTGAGCACGATTCACATAATATTACAAAAACCGGCCAAGTGCGAGTCAGCTTCGCGCACGAAGGGTTCCGTACCATTATCTATAAAAACGGCAAAAAAAACATGTCTGTTGTTTGGGGGCCCCCTTAAATATTTATTTTATTCTGTTTTTTAGTATTTGTTGTTATAGCGGTAACAGAAATACATTATCTATGAAAATTTCAACTGTGTTACTATCACGGTTCATGAGATACAGCCTGGACAGACAGACGGACAGCGGAGTCTTAGTAATAGGGTCCCGTTGGTTACCCTTTAGGTACGGAACCCTAAAAATGAACTCACCGCAGAGTGTGACTGCTCATGAAAGTGGTCAAACTGGAAAGTCGAAACAAAAAGAATTACGAGCACAACGAAATCAAGATATTTGGGGCTTTCTAAGCGAAATGTGTAATTTGGTCCGAGCAAGATGGCTAATCTGGCATAATTTTTATTCGCAATATTAGTCGTTTGTCTTTTGTTTACAGTGTGATAATTGCCTTAAGGTTAAACGTCAGTCGCTTAGCACAAAGTGCATAACTTAACTTTGTATTTCTTGTTTAGGAGTTAAAAATTTAAAAACATTTTGATATGTGGCAGTTAACACCAAAAGTTCAGTATTAGTGAGGTTTATAAAGCATGAGTTTGAAATTGAATGCACAATTGGCATAGATTAAATTATTTTAAGGTGTGTTAATTCGAAAACCATTTCGAGATTTAGGTTTAATAAGCTGTATTTTCGAAGTTTTGGTTATAAAAACCTCAACATGATGAATATTTTTACGAAAAGGCTGCAACTTACATTTGCCCTTGTGTGACGTCACTTGACTGATGGCTGTTTAGAAATGTGTCCTTTGCTATCAAGATAAATTTATAATAATTTGCTTCAGACTAATTTGACAGCTAGATGACAGATGAGTAGACAGACAGAGACAGACCACTTTTTTTATAAGCAATCACACATCACAATCAGTATAATGTGTAAAATTCTCAAGTGACAAGGTCATTGGACAATTCTTTAAAAAATCATAAAAAAATAATGGTCAATATATATAGAAAAATAATGAAAACCATGTCCTAAAATGACGTAAATTCTCCGAAAAAAATTAAAAATAAAATCTTTTAAAAATTAAGCTATGGGAATTAGTCATGACCTGGACCAAACAAAGTTAAAACCGCATTTTAAGTTGGTATTGAGAAGATCATGACTAATTATGTATACAATTTCAAACTCTTGCTTTAAACCTCACTAATACTGAACTATTGGCGTCAAATGGCACAGATCAAAAAGCGTTTTAATTTTAAATTTCTAAACAAGAAAAACAAAATTAAGTTATGCGCTTTGCGCTAAGCGACTGACGGCGATTAAAACTATGGAACATAAGGAATTCTCTCAATAGGTTTTCAACGGTTTGTAACGCTATTACAATATAGTTAAAGGAGATGGTCAGAATCGGCCTTAACCGCGTACATAAAATAAATTTATAGTATTTATACTATAATTTCTGTTAGATTTATTCGTAGCTAGTTTCACTTTCATAATATAAGTACTTAATGTTGCAGCCAGTCATGAGAGCGAACACCGAACGAAACGAAAGGGCGCCATCTACCAAATAGTCCACAAACTACACTTCCAGCGTGCTTTGATAGAGTCATGCGTGACGCAATCGGCAGTCACAGCTTTTTATTTCACGATTCATGCTTTTCTTCTGGATTCTGATAGAGATTACATTACGACTGACATTTGAGCATGACCCTTTTAAATATATCAAAATCATCGTGAAACATTGTTACAACTATGAACGTTTCAAACGCGCTTAAGTTTATTTTCGCAATGCCATATGAAAATAACCTCAAAATAAAAACGATTTATCATAAAAAGTTATTATAAGATGGTGTCCGTTTTAAATGGATAGTCTAACCGTGTTATTGTGAATCAGTTCTTTATCATTGACCACAATATATTTGTGGCATTTTGCTTATGGGGAACTGACCGTCTCCTTTGTTGGCTACTCTCGTAATTTATGTAACATCCACTTTAAACCCGAATTCTTACAAATACATGATTTACTTACTTACTTTTAAGGCGATATGTAAAAGTTTTAGCGTCCCTGTTACTCCATATCCGAAAAAACCCTCAGTGCGAGAGGGATGGATTCGTGGAAAAGTAGCAAAAAGTCGGTTTTTTATTGATATAAAATATACTAAAGTTGCTATCAATATTTTGTTTAACCAGCGGGCCTATTATGTATCTCTAGTTGCCTTCTGGACTGGGTGTCTATCATCAAAAACATAAGGATATTTTCTTATATACCCACTTCAATACCCACTAAAGGCAATTTTGAAATTTCAGTTTTTACTATGTTTTTGATGATAGGCACCTCGTCCAGTTGGCAACTAAAGATACAGAATAGGGGTCCTAGATATTGTTAAAACCCATCTAATAAAATATAATTGCAATACATATGTTCATTCTAAATTGTCAAACCAGGAAAATTGGTGCCGAAAAAGACCTCACTTCAATAAATATTTCTATCGAGCCGAATTTCTCCAATCGCGTTTCTGTTTTAACAGATCCCTAGAAAAAGAATCCAAAAATAATTTATATTTTTTTCAAAATAATACATTATTTACTGAAGTAGATATGCACGTTCTTAAAGTGTCGATTTTTTTTTCGTAGCGTCTTAAAATTACCTAAAATTTGCCTTAGCAATTTTTCTGCACGTGCCAATATAATAGTCCAGCATGATGAATAAGGAGGGTTATTCCCAGGACTCCAAAATCCATTGTTCTCAAAAAAATAAAATTTCATACAGAGATTCCCATGACTCCAAAAATTAATTTGTAGAAAATATTCATTTCTCACCGGCTCCAAAAGCTATCATGTACAGTCACATTGCACATAACTAACAAATTCAAGTAGAAGCATATAAATATACTACAGTACATTACGAAGCGTTTCAAAAAACGATATGAGGGCGCCAATTACGACTTAGTAAACTGATGCACCGTCTTAAAATATATAAAAGTTTAGATGGATAAATAATTAAAAAATTAGGTGATTTAATATACTCTAAACACAGTTTTTATTGTTAAGGACATGTTTTATCACAGTTAATCAGCCTTAAAATAATAAATTATCACAATTTTGAAATTTTAAACAACGCTTTCCAAAAATTTTAAACAGAACGCTATAAGGGTTTCACTGACATGAGCCTAGCTTTTAGTAAAACTATGCGTTCGTCCTGTTCTGCATATATGTACAGTTAATCTTTCGGAGCCGACGAGAATAAAATTATGATAATAATAAATATTAAATTGAATTCTTGGAGCCGTGAGAAGAAATTTTTGGAGCTCAGGGAATAACCCAATAAGGAATGCGCTATTATGAAATTTCACGCGTTTTTTTAATAATCAAATTACATGGATTATTTATTTAGCGTGCAGCGTGAAATTAGATAATAGCTAATTATGTAATTAAATTACAAACCTATTTGCAGTTTAGGGTTACAATCATAATAACAGAGCAGTATAATGACTAGCTAGATTTATTCTAACTGTTCTTACCTTAATTATAGACTAACTAATGCATTTCAATTATAATTAGTCAATAACATATCGTACAGTAGCTGTAAATATTTTGCAAGACATGTTATTTATTGATTTTCACCGTTTTAGCTAACTATTTTTGTATAAATAAAGGAAATGATGAAAACGTTAGCCGACTGAACTGCATATTGCTTTTTGAATAAAATAGACGCACTTGTAACATGCTTGTTCAATCATGTGAGGAAAAAATTAAACTAATATAACAGTTGCATATAGTAGTTTATGCTACAAGGGCGCAAAGGAATAAATTACGAGGACGATTTAAACACGAGCGTAGCGAGTGTTTTAAACGTAACCGAGTAATTTATTGCTTTTACGCCCGTGTATCATACTACATTTTTCAATGCATAGTGTGAGGAAATGAAAACAAATATAATCTTGTGAACTTTAAATTATAATTGGCTCAAAAGGACTGTAGCCAGAGCCGTTAAACAGTGGAAGAAAAAGTATAACGTCTATGGTACACAGGAAAGGCTGCAGGTTAGCCAACCATTGTAAAAAATAAAAAAAAAAATAATAAAGCCCTAGGGCAAAATAATCGACTTTCTGTTCGGATTTGATGCATAAAAAGTGGGCCTTTACGAGCACATGCATTGAAAAATTAGTTAAGAGGATGGCATACCCTAGCAACTTTTTTTATTACCTGTCCTGCACAATAAGTCTAATGGCAAAGACCTTATTTGCTTTTCATAGAGGCGATTATATGTTGGCTCTTTGGCCTCTTTTTCTTGGACGCGTAATACTAGTGATCACGCAGCGAAACAACAAATTGGCGTGTTTTTAGCCAATACTGAAATATTTTGTAGGGAAAAAAAAAATTGGATTTAGGGAAAATCCCTTCATATTTTTATTGCCTATTTTATAAAAAAAAAATCAAGTTGATCTCCTAACCGCGTCTTTGAAACGAACCTTTGAAAACCAAAAAAAAGAGGGTGAAAATCTTTTTTTTTTGGACAAAAGTATAAATTGTAATACATTGTTTATAGGTGGAATTTATAGATAAAAGACCGATACATAAAATATATTTTCTTCAATATGAGGAGAGACCTAGTTTCCTGGTGTTGTTGATGTTCTAGTACGTAGTAATACTTTATATTCTCTGGTTCTAGCGTCAGGTGTCCACTTAACGGTGAATGTTGTCACGTCTTGATGGTCATGAATACAAATAAAAATACTTGGAACGCAGTTCCACAAATCTATGTATGATCTTTTAATAGCTTAGACTGTTAGACCCCAAAAAAGGCATCAGTTTAGTTTTCCGGAAGAAAGGATGCCACTTGCCACAATTGTTTATTGGACCAATATCTACCGATAAAGATCGGTAGCCTTCGGGAGCCTCTTCAATTGGGGGGGGGGAAGGGGGTTCAAAGATGCACTGCGCCAAGCGTCATTTAAAAAAATTAAACTGTCTGAGTTTGTCAACTACATCAAGATAGGTGTCTTTTTCAGGTAAATTAAGGACGTAGAATTCATTTCTGGCATAAAAAATTGTGATATTTTAAGTAGTTTCTTGAAAATTTTTACATAGATTAAAATTTTATGAAATACTTTTTACTTTCAGGCGCCACCAAAAAAAAACCTCAGGTTTTTTTAAGTAACAAAAAATACGTCACGAAAGCCTATTTTATGCAGATAAATAAAAATATAAGTTTTATTGGATTTTTAAAGGAAAAAACCGTAAAAAAAAAATAAAACAATGTCGGTGAGCTCTTATTTTACTACTACTTATTAACTAACCTGATAAAAGTATATTTATGTAAAGTGTATTTATAAAAGTATATATATGCATAAAAACTATAAACACGTAAAAATGCTTTTCTATGGTTCTAAAAGAGTAATAACTATTTAATTATCATTTTAATTTTTTGCAGCTTCTACCATCTATAACAAATAGTTCTAGGTGTGAAGTAAGTAAGTACTGCTGTAAGAAGACAATTGTGTTTCTGGTCACGAGTACCAATCTTTAACAAATAGGTTCTGGACTAGTCCTATCTTCTGTAAGAAAAATAAATATCCTGCTTATAGATGTATATACATATGTGTTATGTACAGTCATATGTACTTACAGTACTTAGTATGTATTTATTTAATAATTAAAAGATGACCGCTGGAAGCGGTACCATCCGTAGAATGAGGTTATAGTAATGCATATATACCTTTCTACGTCTCCTACGTTATTATGACATACTTGAGGAGTACATCGATTTATTAATTACAAATTAAATCATTGGCCGTGATTTATTTGTGTGATCGTCTAGTAGATTAGGACACTACGTTATGTTACAAAACGGTTATGCTCAAAACAATGTATATCATAATTCAACAAAGGAAAATAAAGTATTCAAGAAAAACTAATGTACTAGGTATTTGTTAAATGATACGACTTAGCTGTATTCTGGAACTCAGCTATAGTTCAAGGCTATTATTGCCATTGAAAATCCAAGGGAAAACGAAACACATTATTGGCTAAATCACTATGTAAAACCACTTTTGATTCGACATTCCGTAAGACGTTTAACGAATAACACTTTCATAGCTTCGTAAGTTGCGCGTGACATTATATTTTTAATTAGATAAATGATTATGTAATTATCGGATACCATAGTAAAGTGTGTGGGTGTGTGTGTAAAATATAATATTGCAGTTGGGTTAGAAAAAGGGGTTGATGAAACGTAGATACTCGAGGCACGGTGGCTGCACGCTGTACGTTGATTTAGCTAGATTTTTGGTATTTGAGGGGATTCTAGACCCAGATGAGTCCAGAATGAAGTGGGGGTTAAATTTATTTTAGCACAGTTGGATCTTTTTTGCATCCTACTTTGCATTGACACCTTGTTATCTCGAGGCAGATGCTGTCCGCAGCTGGGTTGTCAGACCAGTGGGGTATCTATTGGCTATTTTTCTGCTTCCAGCCCCAATCGGGGGGACTAGGCAGAATTTGTTGCAGTACTAAAGCCTGGCCCCACTCATGAACTCCCTGGCAAACTGCGCGTAATATTTTCTCCAGGATGACACGAAAAAAGAAGAGCTGTTTGGACTCCTGTCGTCCAAATATCACCCGATGGACTTGCCCATCAATAAAGAAATTTATGTAGCGAAGGGTAATCTGTTCTTTCCAATGTTGCTCGTGAACTACCAAAATTGGAGCCATTTAACTTGAAGCGTCTGACACGCGAATGATGGTTCACTTGGCGGATACAGTAGACCAGGGTCATACGAGGTTAATGCACAGCAAACACCGATGTGGTAGTTATCGCTCTGGCATGTGTACTGAAATTGCCAAGATTAAGAGGTATTATGGGTTCATGTGGTAACGGGGAAAAACCACAATTTCTTGGCATGCCTCTAGATTGAATCAGCTCTAGGTATGAGCGTTTCTTTTAATAGTCAAGAATGTATAATATATAAATAATCAGTTTAATAGCGTGAGTGTGCATAAGACAATTTATTTTGTAAAGGTCCTGAAAGAGCGGAGGTCTTGCCTGTGTTCCGCGAACTTAGTGGATGCGATACAGTATCGTCTTTTAACGGCAGGGGAAAGAAAAGTGCTTTTGAAGCATGGAGTTCATTCTCTTTTGCCACTAAAGGGTTTAAGGATCTTAAAGATGGTAATATAAATGAGGCAGGGATTGTGCTACATAAGTTTGTCATAGCCATGTATGATAGGTATGCTAGCCAATCACTGAGTACTAACTAAAACATTAATATAAAGTTAAATTCATCGTAGCGAAAAGTTATATTACATGAACTTTTTCAGATCAAGTTCCTGTCCCTGCACGACTATCAATCATTGCCGTAAATATCTTTATACAAAAACAGATCGGCAAATTGAAAATTTACCACCAACAGAAGCGGCCCTTTGTCAGCATATTTTACGCGCAGCTTGCCAGGGAGTTCATGAGTGGGGCCAGGCTTTAGTGCTACAACAAATTCTGGCTAGTCCCTCCGATTGGGCCTGGAAGCAGAAAATTAGCCAATAGATACCCCACTGGTCTGACAACCCAGCTGCGGACAGCATTTGCCTCGAAATAACAAGGTGTCAATGCAAAGTAGGATGCAAAAAAGATGCAACTGTGTTAAAATAAATTTAACATGTACCAAATTGTACCACTGCGGAAGAAGCTACAAAAAATGAAAATGATAATTAAATAGTTAATACTCTTTTCGAACCATAAAAAAGCATTTTTTACGTGTTTATAGTTTTTATGCATATATATACTTTTATAAATACACTATACATAAATATACTTTTATCAGGTTAGTTATTAAGTAGTAGTAAAATAAGAGCTCACCGACATTGTTTTATTTTTTTTTATGGTTTTTTCCTTTAAAAATCCAATAAAACTTATATTTTTATTTATCTGCATAAAATAGGCTTACGTAACGTATTTTTTGTTACTTAAAAAAACCTTAAGGTTTTTTTTGGTGGCGCCTGAAAGTAAAAAGTATTTCATAAAATTTTAATCTATGTAATAATTTTCAAGAAACTACTTAAAATATCACAATTTTTTATGCCAGAAATGAATTTTACGTCCTTAATTTACCTGAAAAAGACACCCATCTTGATGTAGTTGACAAACTCAGACAGTTTAATTTTTTTAAATGACGCTTGGCGCAGTGCATCTTTGAACCCCCTTCCCCCCCCAAATTGAAGAGGCTCCCGAAGGCTACCGATCTTTATCGGTAGATATTGGTCCGATAAACAATTGTGGCAAGTGCCATCCTTTCTTCCGGAAAACTAAACTGGATGAGCTAACGGACCCAGCTATAAGGTTTGCAACAGGTTTCATCGTTTTAACTAGAGATGAAACGGATATCCGGTTACTATCCGGTATCCGGCCTATCCGGCCATATTTTTGGTATCCAATATCCGGCCGGATAGTAGCCAGTATCCAGCCGGATACCGGATACTTAACTCAGCATAAAAAAGTCGTTTAAATCACAAAATAAATTGATTGTATCAATGATTGAATAATCCAAATTCACATAAAGTGAATAAGAGTTGAGATAAAGATAAAGACTAGCTTTACAGCAATTGTTGGGAATAAACATTTGTGATTTTCTTCATACATTACACCAGCTTCTTTTGCTCTCACAATTTACCAAATGTAACTCAACAGGTCATTAAAACACATGGTCTAAGAATCATACTGTACAAGTTTTCCAAAGAAAAATATTTTCATGTTTCTTTATTCATTTTGAAAACCTATTGTGAATTTTGAAAGGGCACTGGGCGGGCAGGTTCCATTTTTTTCAATATGTTACTTTGGGAAATTTGTTCAGTATGAACAGTAGATTACGTGGTTTCCTAGATACCTGTCCATTTATATACAGTATACACCGCTGCAAGGAAACAAAATATACAAATTTACGAATTTCATTAGGATCGGAAAATGGTTTCGCGTTTGCAGACCAGCATTTGTATGATTGTGGTACGAAATTTACATTTAGAAATGATCGCCATTTAGAAAATGCACAAATAATCTCGCCCAGTTGCACCTGCACGCACCTTGGTGCGTAATGTTTAGACTTGTTCAATTAGTGCGAAACGCATATCTTGAGCCGGATATTCGGCCGAGGGATATCCGGTATCCGGTATCCGGCCAAACCACTATCCGTTTCATCTCTAGTTTTAACGACATATTCAGGCACTAATTATGATTTTATAAAAACATTTTCTAGAAACAACTTGGTTTGATTTGTTTACTTTATCGATAATAAGATCGCGTATACTTCATTACATTTAGTTCCGTGGAAGCAAAGAGTTTTATTTAAAGAAATATGACAAAGCTTACAAGCAAAATACCCGAGCAAATCTTCATAGATTAGGAGAATGTTATGGACATACAGACAGACCCACAGACAGACAAGGAGTCTGGGGTAGACTAGCCTTCTTTTGACGAAAGGACAACAACGTATGACGGACACTGACGGACGGAGGACAAAAGAGTACAGACGTCATCGATATCTTAAATGGTAAATAAATACCGATTTCTCGACCAGAAGTCCTTTTATTTGCTACAGAGATGATTGCACGATCGTCAAGATGCATGATATTTGTTTTTTTTTTACCTGAGGATAACCATAGAGATATTATTTGTAAACATGTCAGACATCCAATAATAACTGTTAGCCTATAATAAAAATTTACTGAAAAAGAAATAAAAAAGAGTCTATTGATCATATTATGAATTAATAACCGTAAAGATAAACTGATTTCGATCTAAATACAAGCAAATCATACACTTACATAACTGATCGATTAATCGATGAGGTAATAACAGAAATTCAATAAAGAATCTTAACAGATTGGAATACAGGTGGTAATGGATTACCACATTTTATTGTTAGGTTGGAATATCGTTTACATTCGCGATCTTGAACGTGGATAAAACAGGTTCTAAAAAATTTAGAAAGCGATGATTTGATTTAATTTATAGTGTGCGTTTCGCCAGATAATGTGTCTCTGAACAGACTGCGCGCGCGACGAAAAGTTACGCATTGAAATCCAGTTTGATATAAAATGGATGCAAAATGCAAAATGTTATGCAGAAAAATCGAAACGAACGTGACCAAAAGTTGATGATGTAAATAATTACATACATGGAGACCACGACGCAAAGATAATTGAAAATTAAATCCCATCAAAAACATAAAATGTACAAAAATGTCGAGTCTCGCAATGCAATCTTTCCACCGTAAAAAGTTGTGAGATCTTATGTAAAGCCAAGTCTGTTATTTTAGTTTGTATGGAAGCACCTTTTCATTTTAGTTAGTATGGGAGCACCTATTGAACAAATGTATCATTAATTATTTCCTAATTAGTTACCTACCAACATTAAGTGACTGTATTAATATTAGTCATCTTTATTTCTCTAATAAAATATAGTGACTTCGCAATCGCACAGCAACATATACAACATATCTACCTAATACCAATTTGTTAGCGATTTGAGAAGATATTTCTACGCATCAGCGCTTTATTTGTGCTCTGCGATTGCCAAGTCACTATATTTTATTAGAGAAATAAAGATGACTAATATTAATACAGCCACTTAATGTTGGTAGGTAACTAATTAGGAAATAATTAATGATACATTTGTTCAATAGGTGCTCCCATACTAACTAAAATGAAAAGGTGCTTCCATACAAACTAAAATAACAGACTTGGCTTTACATAAGATCTCACAACTTTTTACGGTGGAAAGATTGCATTGCGAGACTCGACATTTTTGTACATTTTATGTTTTTGATGGGATCTCATTTCTTTTTGTAGGTAGTCCTCCTTTTTTTTTTCTCGGCACGTCAGCTACGGATTTTCTTAAAGCCCACTCCCTTTTACTGATCATTAGGACATACTCCAGAGAAACTAGTATCGGGAAGGAGCACTTCATAATGACCACCTAAGAAACTACCAGAGAATTGTAAACGTTTCACTGGCGTCCCAGGATCGCCACTAAATGATCCTCTCAAACGGTCAGCATTAATGTGTCTCCACGCTCGTCACACGTTACAACATTAGCAGCTTTAATTTTCCTGTAAGCTTTACTGGATAAATAACCTTTTACCTTGATTTTTAGGGTTCCGTATCCTAAGATTCCGTGACCCTATTACTAAGCCTCCGCTGTCTATCCATCTATCACAGGGGTCTACAGCTTCAGCCGTTATAGGTGAATATAGCGCGTAAATATTTTCACATAATATATGTTACTTTGTCCTTTATCACGGCAAATAATAATATGAAATGGAAATCCAAGGGGGGTCCAATTATTCGACGTTATTTGTTTCAGCTCTATTTTTATAATACAACAATTTTGGGCAGATAAATGTTAGAGTTCCTTATTCAAAAGGTGCTGATTTGTTTGTCAGGCGCTACCATTTTAGCGCCTTGTTTTTTGTCGCCTTTATGTTGCTATGTCATCTTTATTGTTGGTATTTACCATAATGGTTTGGGGTTTCGTACCCATATTGTGTGATGGTAGTACGGAACCCTTCGTGAGCGAGTCCGACTTGCACTTATCCGGTTTAATAGCGACTTATTTACCAAATGTTGATATTTCTCTTCTTAAATAGACTAAATGTGTTTTAGGGTTCCTTACCCAAAGCACGGATTATTATAACAAAGCCTCTATCGTTAGAACAGTTATACATACAAGTACCTACAAGTTGAAAATTTAGGCAGACTACTTTAAAGTAAAATAACAAATAATAAAAAATGAGGGTTCCTTCCTAAAAAGGTACCGAATTTTTTGTCAGGCGCTACCGTTTTATCCCGTTTTATCGCTTTGTTTTTTGTCGCCTTGATGGTGCTATGGCATAGATCTATGTTGTTGCAATTTACTTTTAGGGTTCCATGCCCGTATTGTGTGGGGGTACGGAACCCTTTATGTGCGAGTCGGATTCGCACTTTACCGTTTTTTTTGTGACTTTATTACGAAATGTTGATATTCTCTTCTTAAATTGACTAATTGTGAATGTATCGAACATTATAAACCACCCTTTTTAGGGTTCCTTACAGATTATTATAACAAAGGCTCTATCTTTAGAACGCTAATACATACAAGTACAAGTTTAAACTTTGGGCAGTCTGTAGTAAATACTTTAAAGTAAAATAATGAAAATTAGGGTTCCGTACTAAAAAGGTACCAAATTGTTTGTCAGGCGCTACCGTTTTATCGCTTTGTTTTTCGTCGCCTTAATGTTGCTATGGCATCTATATGGTTGTTATTTACTTTTAGGGTTCCGTACCCGTATTGTGTAGGGGTACGGAACCCTTTATGCGCGAGTTCGATTCGCACTTTACAGGTTTTTTTTTTCGCACTTTAACGGTTTTATTTTTTATTTTTACTACTTGCTCTATTTTCGGAAATAATGGTATACATTTTTTTACACTTTTTACCATCTAGCGTCACGAGGTAGAATTTTTCGTGGTAGATGTCTTTAATGCAAAGCAGCATACCACAACGTCATCTAGTGTCATACAAATTTATAGATGCAGCTGGAAACATACATTTTGTATAGACTTTGTATGGAAATATTAAATTACCAACCGCAAATAACATTTTTATATTTTTTTGTTGCAATGTACACTTAACACTAACCGCATGCAAAATTTCAAGTTTGTAGGCCTGCTAGAACACCTTTAGACTTTTGATGATGTGTCAGTCAGTCAGTGACAAAATAAAGGAACTTTGACTTGAGATATTTCGTAATCAAATAAAGGTACAAAGTTGTAATTTGGGGTCAGAAGTAGGATCAGTAAGTACTCCTAGTAACCGAAAATTCAGACTTCTAGCTTTACCCACAACGAAGATACAGGGGGGTTGAAAGTGCCGTGAGTTGCTTCGAGAAAAGGATGGTACGGCCGTTCGCGAGACTCGGCGGGGGCACTGCCGTGCCCCCAGATATCAAAATCTTATCGCGTTTCTGTAAGTTATTGGTCACTATTACTAGTTTACCACATGTACCATAGAAGAAATTGCTGCAGACCCACTTTTCGCTCTTATGACCATTGCAATACGGGCGAAAAGTGGGTCTGCGGATTTTTCCTCGATAGTACATCTGTTGTGGGCTCAGTTTGTGCCCGATGTAAAGCGATAGGGCTCGTCCGTCACCTATCCCGCTGGGATGTAATAATCTTTGGTGAAATGAGGATGGACGAGGGTGGACTGTGACTTGCATTTAAAAATCCGCACTCGGGATCACTTCTGACATAAAAAAAATAATTTATTATTTTACCTACGGATAATAATAATGTTGTTTACCTACGGATAGTGAATATTGCTACTCTAATCACAAAAAATAGGTACCTACATATAATACATGATTTACAAGTCAATATAAATCTTAAAAAATCGGCCAAGTGCGTATCGGGCCACGCGCAGTGTAGGGTTCCGTAGTTGGCCTGCACAATATGCGGACTTCTTCTCCAAGTACATCGTATAAGTTTGTTGACTAATACAGATCGCGCCAAACTTCTAGTACGCTCGGAAGTTGCTCTTCCCAAGAACGGCCATACATTTTGTTACTGCTGAAGCGAATCGCCCCATGTTTAGAGGGGGCTAAAAGTTTGGCGCGATCTGTACTCGTTAACTTGTAAAGCCTACTTAGCTGTGATAGTTTTCCTTTTAATTTCGTTATATATATTACTGCCGTGATTTTTTTCACGTCTCCAATACAACCGTTTCGCAGGCAGGGGGGGGGGACACTTGACTCTTACAAAAGTTAACATTTTTAAGTTTAATATTTCGCAAACGGAACCTTGGATCGAAAAATGGTCTTCTCATACCCCCAATATTTTTAAATTACCAATCCAACGACACCCCATACTAGGGGATAGACGAGAAAAAAAAATCATCCCCACTTTACGTGTAGCGGAGGTACCCTAAAGAAAATCTTTTTCAAAATTTTACTGTACCACTTTATCGGCATGATAAATATGTATACCCATGCCAAATTACAGCTTTCTAGTACTAATAGTCTCTAAGCTAAGACGCGGACAGACAGACAGACGGACATGGCGAAACTATAAGGGTCCCTTGTTGTTGACAACGGAACCCTAAAAATCCACATTATTTTCGGAAATCTTCCTCTTGGGATACTTCAGTGAACTAGCAAAGAAATACAAAACATCTTTAAGTTCATTGCAGTATATAGGTACAATCAATGTTGAAGAGCACCATCAAGTATTATAATATAATATATAATATTAACATTTTAACTTTAATAATAAAACTTTCTTCTTTAATTATGTATCTTTTATTTACTCCCACTATGCATTGAAAAATGTAGTACGATACACGTGGGCAGTGCCGGTTTTAGCATTAACGGCGCCCTGGGCGAGAATTCTACGGCACCCCCTATCTGTTTCCTAAATTATTCATGTGCAAAAAAGGAAAAAAAAAAGGTAGAGTTAGAGTAAATACATATCCCATCAAAAACATAAAATGTACAAAAATGTCAAGTCTCGCAACGCAATCCTTCCACCGTAAAAAGTTGTGAGATTGGGGGTAAAAATAGGTTCAGTAAGTACTCTTGATAACTGAACCTTCAGACTTCTAGCTTTACCCACAACGAAGATACAGAGGGGTTGAAAGTGCCGTGAGTTGCTTCGAGAAAAGGATGGTACGGCCTATCCGCGTTTTTTTTTGCGAGACTTGGCGGGGGCACTGCTGTAAGTAGTTAATCTTAGTACAAACACTCAGATTCGAACTCACTTAGTTCAATTTAGAAAAAACACAAAAGCTTTAAGTTCGCTTGATAGAAAAAAAATTACGAAGTTACCTCTAAACTTTATGTTTTTCGATTGTTAAAGGGCCTCCCTTAAATTATACAGCCTTGAAATTTGTATTTGTAAGTGAAGAAATGATTCCATCGGTCACTCTTAAAATATTTTAATAATTTCATCTAGAAGCCGAGTTATTAAATAAAAACTCAGTTTTTCGGGAGCGCGTGTTTCTTGGTGGTCATAACAGCCACGGCTCAGAACGCGCTATTTTAAACTAAAAGTAAACGTCATGGAGTACAGTTCTGATTGATGCACAATGAGGTGCTTAATCTAACTTTATATGCAGCCCAACCCTCTTAATTCCCATTATCAGTAAAACATTAGACTGCAGGGCAGATCGTGGCTCAGATTTATATTACAGATTATATGTTTATGATTAGTGATTACACCTTACTTCACGTTTCCCGCTCTTTTTGCAACGCAAAAAGGCGTTGTACAACAATATAAGTTTTTTTTTAATGTGATGAAATAATAAAAAGGTTTTTTTTATGCTCTGCTTATTTTACAGGGCCTAAAAGATTATTTCGAAAGAAAACTACAATCGTTTTTTTACAATGAGATTTTTAGATAAGGCTTAAAATTGTTGATTGAGGTCACAATACAATTAAACGAGCAATATATATTTGTAATCGGGTTCTAAATAGAAAACGCCTCTAAGGATTTCGATAAAGTTTACGGATTTGCCATTGGTGTGGTCAATTCAGGAGTTTTAGACCGTATAAATAATGTAAGTATACATTTTTATTTAACTAAAAGCTGTTTTTTATCGTCATCACTAAGAGCGATCAGTTTTAAAATTTGTATAGACAAGCCGTTTTCTTAGGGATTAATTTCATCTTATCTTGATAATTAATTTCTTCCCAAAATTGCTCGAGCGGTTGTAGTTATTTCCTATGATTTCGTGCCAGAAATGAAATACATCCAGATTTATAAATCTGGGGGCACGATAGTGCACCCCGCCAAGACGAGCCAAAGGAAGTGGGGCACTGCGTACCTTTTCTCGAAGCGTTTTGTCATATTTTCGAACCTTCATTTTTCAGATTTATAAATTAAATAAAACAGACGAATAGGAACTAAATATAGACGGTAGGTTAGTAGGCAATAAGTGACCGAAAGCAAATGTTATCCTTCAACGGCTAAAAGTCTAGTCTTAAATTACTTTCAAAGATACTTTACTATCTTTTAAGCTTAATAGTAAATGTAAACTAAACTAAATAATTCAAAATTAAAATTAGCTACACAACTAAAATAAAAATTCTATTTACAAATAAAATAAGCACCTATTCAAATTTTAAGTTAAATAATATGCTGGCCAGATTGCTGCCGTCATTGGGAAAAGTACCCAAAAGGCTGGCGGCGTTGCCTCGCGATGACTAAAGTATGCACCAGCCCTTGGGTTACCGGAGGTGTCTGTCGATCAGGCGCAACGAGACCTTCTTAAGGGGAACGAAAATACAAACAGAAATAAAATGTCAGCTTTCGGATGATTTTGTTGCAATAATTAGGTTACGTATAGCCATAAAAAAAATACATGTTTTTAGTTGAACTTTAAGGTATTCATTTTCCACAAACCACGTTAATCGATTCATATTTGTACTGTCAATGAATTTTTTTGTAACCCTCTATTGCACACTTCTTATCGATTTTGTTTCAGGTATCGCTTTCGCGATTTTGTTGTTTTTTTTTAATAAAATTAGTGTGAATGATATCTATTCATTTTCCAAATACCACGTTATTCGGGTCAAAAAAAGCACCCCCTTTTTCCAAAAATACGTAAATCCACTGATGCACCTGTGCCCTTTTTTGCAAGCTATAAATATCTCCCAAAACTACTTCAAAACACATTGAAATTAATTTTATAAAGTAATATTTCGAGGAGCATCATATTCCTGCCGTTAAAAACTCAACAAAATATGCGTATGAGTGATTTAGCTACATCGTGCCATAGTCATAACAACAAAACTGAATGAATTTGGAATGAATTCATTATTCTTTTAGAGTAACATATTATGTTACTCTAAAAGAATAATTTTGTGATCGTTATTGAAACCCAAATTAATTTACTTATACTTACTGAGATCTGTAACAAAGGTCAATGACCTTTTCGTGAAATTATCCTCTAGTATTGGCTCACCATTTCAGGTCCAATAAGTGAAGTTTTTTGCAAATTATATAGGTACACTTACTTGGGATAAATCGCCAAGCATTTAAAATATAGAAATTTATTTTGAAATATTTACAGTGCATGGCAAAATTATTAGATCGTAGATAATCCTGTCGGTACATGTTCAGGTTCTGTTACGCTAAATGAAAACAATGAAACTCTTTTAGGATTAATTTGTTATCCCTATGTTTGTCTGTCTGTCCGTTTGTCTAGACAATTTTTTCTGGGTAAAATTAATAAATACCAATATAAACGGCCCTCTATAGAGCTGTAAAAACATACTTTTGACGTTTTTATTTATATTACGTTTTAGGTTTTTACGTTTTTTTTTTTTACGTTTTTCATACAAATTTTCTCACTATGAAAATGTAGGGATGAACACTTGAGATAATATTTTGCATTTAAAAGTCAACACAGAAAGGAATTGTTGAACAAATAATGTAAAAAATATGAAAACCATGTTGTTCTATTCTAAAGGGATTAATTATGTACTGTTCAATGTGGCGATAGCTTTGTTTATTTTTTTCCTTGAATTATTTTTTACTAAGATAACAAATAGTTTAATACAAGGTTTTCCTTAAGAGGTCCCTTTACCCCTGTATTTTTCTTAAAATTCATACAATAGGTATAAACCGAATGTGAAGTCTACAGCTTATTTTCTTCATATCTTTTTTCATGAGTATATTCTAGTGACATCTAGCTACGTCTCTATACAGCCCAAAAAGCAAAATTTGATAAAACACCATCATAATAGCTGTCAGGATATCGTCAATATTGCCTCGTTTTTACACAAAGTTTAACAAGTTTGTATATTTTTATCTATACTGGAAATAAAAAAGAGAGAAATACAGGCGTCGTTCATGTTAAGATGACTAAGTTTACACACTTTGCTAAGTATAAACAATTACCGTTTCATGGAAAACTGTTTTGACCTGAAACCATTTCACAAATTCAATTAACTTATTTTGAATATCTTGTCATCTTGCACTTCTTGATGAGAAATACAATTTCAATAAGTAAAAATACAACTTTTAGTTAAGAAAACTTATAGTTAAAAGTCTGCTGTATGCATTAACATATTTTTTATTATATTACAATAGTAATAAAATAACTGGCTTATCCGTCGTCGTGATACCAGCCGTTCAAATATTTGACGTTCATTAGAAATGCCATTTAACACGCGTTAGAGTGAGATAAATAGTGACGCTATTTAAAATGAGTTGGAATGAGATAGTAACGCAGTTAAACGTGGTTGAATGAGAGAGGCATAATTGATATAGGCTACAGTGAGATAGATAGTGACGTGGTGCATTTCTTCTGAGAATATTTGTTAGTTTCCACTTTTTGTAATAACAACTTTAGTAAAAATTTTTTGCAAGGAAATTTTTGGTCCAATTTATTTTCCCGCAAGTGTAAAACCAGCTCAACGGGCGAAAAATATTTAAAGAATGGGTAATGGTGACAATTAACCGTCACAATATTATTATGTATCTCTAAAGGAGTGTCTGAAATGTTCCGAGGGTCAACTGATAAATCAAACACTCAAAAAACCACTTTTAGCCGACCATAATAAATTTACGTCCCGACGTGATAGCAAGTAGGATCAATGCCGTGTGACGATGATCGAAATACACTAATAAATTAGATAAAATAAAATACGTATTACTTTTGACCCTGCCTCGTCCACTCTATTCGTATTTTTGCTATGGTGACGCGAGCTTAGAGACCGGGACGAATTTCCCCCGCGCGCTATCGTAAAATAGAATAAGCCACGCCCGGAACTGGTTTTTGTTTTGGCTATGTCATACTCTTAAAGAGTCGTCGCGCTTCTGGTCTCCATGGCCCGAGTGTATCAACGCCAAAGGGCACAAACATGTAGCCAGGGCCGGATTTAGGGGAGGGCAACCGAGGCTACAGCCCCGGGGCCTCCACAATAGCGGCTCCGCCAATAAATTAAAAATATTGATTTTAGTGGACTGTATGCGAAGCGTCAAAATGGTGAACTATACTGGCGTGACAGGTACAAAAATTTGGAAAGCTTGCCAAAAAACACGAATTCTAACAATAAGATAATGTTATTGTGAGTATTCTTAGTTTTGTTCTTTGTTATAGTAATACATATGAGCACTTATGGAAACAGCGGATATATGATCGATCTTGAATCAAAGAAGGTGCCTCTACTTCGTTGTTGCCCAGGGGTCTCTACATTCTATATAATTCGGCCCTGCGTGTAGCTCTCCCCAAGGGCGGCGCCTCTTGCAGCCCTCAGCCGTTGCCGTAGCCGCACCCGCCCTGAGCGAGGTCGTTTGGAGATGGGACGCTGCCATCGTATCAACCACACAAGTGGCGTCCCACACCAGCAACCTCCCATACTTCCATGGTATGAGCGTCATTCCGTCGGGCCTCTTAAAAGATTTAGATTGCATCTATTAAATACGAACACGTAATACCGATTCACATCTATCAGGTCAGTGTCATCTATTGTCTAACTAATGGTCACTAAAGTTTTTGTTGTTTTGTTTCAAACACGTATTAAATAGATAGATAATAGACGTAAACCTTGAATGCCACAATGAGCCCGTCTCCTATTGCGTTTAAAAAGCTAAAAGCAGTAGTAAAATTATTTTTTCGATGTCAAAAAAAAACTACGAAGTTATTGGCAATCAAATCTCGTGGCGGCTTTTGACAAAAGTGATAAATATCGCTATCGCCGACTTCAGTAATAATCAAATTTTTCAAAATTTCAATAGGTATTGTGCTTTGCTATAGCTAAATTACTCAGTTAATAAAAAATGTACTGATATTTCACTATAGAAGACGTGATGATTTCTTCTGGAGGTTGCGAATTCAGTTTCCATAAAAGCATGTTTTGTTCGGTTTCAGCTTTAGAAGGCAGGTTAAGTTATGGGTACGTAGGGCAGGTTAAGTTATGAGCACGTAGGGCAGGTTAAGTTATGGGTACGTAAGGAAGGTTAAGTTATAAGTACGAAGGGCAGGTTAAGTTATGGCTACGTAGGGCAGGTTAAGTTATGGGTAAGTAAGGCAGGTTAAGTTATGGGTACGTAGGGCAGGTTCAGTTATGGGTTCGTAGGCCAGGTTGAGTTATGGGCCCAAAGTGATCTTATTCTTTGTTTTTCTTCGACGTGTGAAATCAAAATGGGATCACTTTTTCGAATTTTCGGTCCTTTACAAGAGCATTAAGAGTCATATCACTAAAATTAGGGTGAGTGTCCATCATAAATCATAGTGAGTCTTAGCTGTGTTATCTATTTCGTTAGCTTTAAGAGTCCATACTACCTCACATTGCTCATGATACAATATTATATTAACAATACTGCACCAATCACTCTAAAATAAATAGATGGTAAAGTTAAAGACTGAGTCTTTAATGTCGTGAAAATAAGATTCCGTTAAATTTTCTCCATAGAAAAAAAATGCAAAATTGCGTTCAAATAGTACAATAAACCAAAAGTTTTCAATAAACACTTGAAATTAGATCATAAAACTTTGCAGTGTAACTTCGGATATTGGGGCGCTTCATTTTCAACTTCATTTTTTCCACGAAAAAATAATACGGGCAATATAATAATAGTGAATATGCCTTTCTAAGGTCGAAATTATCCGATCACTGATTATAACTGATCTCAATATTGATTATAATTGATCTTAATATAAAGCAGGTCCTAAATGTCTTCCGTTCTGAAAATAGCCATTATTTTCTCCGTAAAAATGTTTTTTGATTAAAACATGCGCTTTTTGAGAGTGCGCGATGCTTTGGTTATCGTCACAGACACGGCTCAAAGCCAACATGCTCTCGTGTTTGGACAATTTAGCGTGTTAAATCAAAAAATTTTTTACAAATAAAATTTGTGTAAGTAGTTAGAACTACATTATAATTTTTCAGATTTGACACAAGTATCAGAATCATCGAGAAAAAAATCGGAAAGATCACTAAAATCATTAGTGGAATTAGTATGTTCAGTTCAAACTAAAAAATTAAATATTTTTTTATACAGTAAGGAAATGAAAGTGGCCTTTACAGATTTTTATTATTATTTATTTCCTTTCGTTATTTTAAAAGAAATACTCAAATATTCAAAGTGTTACTTAGAACAATTATTTATGGATTTATTTTCCGTCCATCGCGTACATGTGAAAGGTAATATTTTCTACTTTTTTGCGCTATCCGGAGACCCAGCGACGTCGTAATGCAGTGCGCGCTGATATGGACGTTATTTCAATATAGTTTTTATCGATATTTTTACCGACACAGGGCAACTCAAGGTCGTTGGCGGCTACTTGCCTCTTAAGGCCCTTAATATCGCCAAATGGGTACTTTCTAAAGCCTACTCCTCTTTTATGGCCAAACCAAAAATATTGAAAAAAATGTATTATGGATTATCAACTCTAGGACAACATATGCAACATTTTTCTTTTTTCGAAAAAGAAAAATGTTGCATATGTAGTCCTAGAGTTGCTAATCCATAATACATTTTTTCAATATTTTTGGTTTGGCCATAAAAGACGAGTAGGCTTTAGAAAGTACCCATTTGGCGGTATTAAGGGCCTTAAGGGGCTTCGTATCGCCAAAGGGTACTTTCTAAAGCCTTCGTTTATGGCTGAATCAAAAATATTGAAAAATATGTATATGAATTATCAACTATAACACAACGTATGCAACATATTTCCTTTCCATACCAACAAAACTTCTATATGAAAAAAAATCCTGACGAATGTTGTTTTTTCGCTTGAATTCTCTACTGATGCGGCTTTGTCGATTTAATTCATTTATGCTTTGAGTAATAGATAAACTTGATAGCTATAACGAAAATATATGATTATTCAATCAAACAATCACGTCCATGGGAAAAGTATTATTTTCTCCTATTTCGCCGTATCAAGGACGCAGCGAGCGTCGTAACAGCCACTATGTATTACGAGCTGATTTGAACGTTATTTCAATGTCGTTTCCGTCGATTTTCGTAACGATAAACATCGAGCTGCTAATATGGCGATACTAATCGCCTTAAATCATGAATTATCTTCGAGTTTAATTTAATGGGGTCTATTTTTTAAAGGCCACCAGTTGGCGCCACTGGCACGTAAGGTATATGTCAAAGGTTTGTTAGGTTAGATTTACATAGAAGTTCGATTTTTTGTTTTGCTTATCCATATAATATATTTTTTTTCTTTCTTAAATGCGAATAAACAATGCCGCAATGATGTGCAGTTCCGTTATGTTCCAAAACGAAAGGAGGACTTAAGTTTTGTTTTAGCCCCTCTTTTCTTTAGCTCTAATCTTAATTCATTTACTTTCATTGCACCGTACCTTGAATAATAAACCTGAAACTATGAATTTATCTCGACTAATACACAAACAACTAATAAAAAGCCATAGCTTTCGCCGTTTCGCGGGCATTTGACGTTTCTCTACACCTGTCGCCTCAGTGGCGCCACCTGACGTCGATAGTAGCCCTCATTATATCATTATCAAGTGGTGGTGGTGAGTTCTATATTGATAGAAATTTCCCATAACCCGGGAATCATAATGTGGGGTTTAGAGTTTGTAAATGAAATGAGATATTTTTATTTATGTAATGTATATAGGTATATTAGATACACTTATTACAGGTCAGTTTTGATGTAATATGATTAAATACTCTATGTCTATAGGTAATAGCTTCATGTAATAAATAATAATATGGGGAAATACACAGGGAAATAATAAAGGTTGGGTTTACTTAAATTTAATAAAAAATACACTTGAATTAAATAAAAATATAGGAATAAGGAATAAATAATATTATAAATATATGCAATACATGTAACAAATATATGCCTAACTCCGCCTATTCGATTAGTCTTGCTAAGAAGAAGGGCAAGAAACATAGCAAGATCATGTTTTTTTTTCATAATATTGGTTAAAAACCAAGTATAATATAGTATAGGCTTACTTTTTACATATGTAAAATGTTCAGTAACGAATATTGTCAAAATTATAAAATGTTCAGTAACGAATATTGTGAAAATGATAAAATATTTTACATAAATATAAAAGGTAAGCCTATACTTGAATTGAATAAAGAGATAAAAAATACAAGACGGGACAAAATTATGCCATGAAGGCCAAAAAAAAAATCACAATACCTTTGCCTAAATGATACACTTTTCACACTACAAATTGTAATAGTGCATGCATTGTTTTTGTGTTTTCTTCTATTGGTTGCTAATAAATATATTTTAATTAAATTTTTTATTTCAAATTCACATATTTTATTTTGCAAAGCAGGTATAGATATATACACTTTTTACACGTTAAATTTAACCTAATAAAGAAAATATATATAATAAAATAATAAATGTACATGAACTAAATTAAAGGTTTATTTAATTTATGTAGCAATATATTTACGATTAAAATGATAGGTAAAATATATATTATACAAGTTAAAATCCAATCAGCCGCCCGAACCCATACCGGAGACCCGGCCAGGGACCAGGAACAAGGTTCAATGATCACCAACCGAGCCCCCAGCACGAATCCAGGCGGCCGACCAAATCCCATCCTATATACTACATACTAATAAGTTACATATATAAATACATATTTTATATTTTATCTGCACTTTCCATCTATTTACTTTAACATTTTTATAAAATTTTGAATTGGCCGCTCTTTGCTCTGAGCCATGGCAAAAAACGCGACAGCATTTTAAGCCACGGGAAAAATTTAGTTTAACCTTTCCCATGCCTAGTCAAGTATCCGGGCGATAGACGCAAATTCTGTTTATTTAGCTGTAAAAATATAAATGTCAGTGTAGTAGGGAGTTTTTCTTTCTATCTCCGTAAATCGTCATCCATCCATCCATCAGCCTAGATCGTCCACTCTAGCCTTTCCAGGACTTTGCCACTCCCGGCGGTCATCCTGGAAGAATTGCCCATACTCACACACGCTGGGCAGGCGGGTTGGTGAGCGTGGTGCCAGAACCCTCGCACCAGTGACGTCCCGCTGCTCGTCACCAGTCTGTTCCATATAAGGCCCGGCTATAAGGGATGGATATACCGCCATCCTTCGGTCCCAGGCATGGTGGGCCTCCTGGTTTTTTGCCTGTGAGCTGTCCTCTTATTCGTCCCCGAATTACTTCGAGGGGGTCTCCAAGTAAAATGGTGGTACCTCCACAGTCGAGCCCAGCATCAGCTCTACCACCTGCTCTACCGTCAATCGTACTAAAAATCAATATTGTGTAACGTCTAGTTCCATACGGAACCAGAGAGATATTATTAAACGTACCTGTTTATAACCGGTCTCAAATCCGGTGTTTTCTTCCTTCACTTTTGCTTTCTATCTCGAATATCGTTACGGGTAGGGCTGCCATCATCTAAATTGCCGACAGAGGACAAAAACTTCAAAAACCCCGGACATTAAGGTAAAATTGCGGTTTTTCCCCGGACACGCCTAAAACAAATATTCTTAAAAAAAAAGAAGTTTTTATTTAACATTTTATTCATTAAATATTTTTCATTCAACATTAATAATTATTCATTAAACAATAAATATGTTATATTGCCGCGCTGGAGTTGGCTTCGATGCGGTTTACGAACGAATGAATTATTTGCTTAGTTTTGTTTTTATTTATTGATTATCCTTCAATTAATTGTGGTTACCCCGGACACATATAGTGTCCGGGTTTTACCCGGATCTTTTTGCAAATCCTCCCCGGACGGCCCCCGGACGCCCTCCAAACTAGGACAAATCCGGGGAAACCCGGACGGATGGCAGCCCTAGTTACGGGTTAAAGTAACATGTTAAAACACCTTGTACTATTATAATTTTACGTAGAAATAACTGCTGTATTGAAAAACTCGCAAACTAGGGCATTTTGTTGTTTCATTTTGAATTTATAGTTGTTTCGAAACTCGCATTATCTTGAAAGATGACGTCATAAATAATGATTTCTTGTCAGTAACTGGTGCGCTACTGAAGCTTTTTTCAAAATTTATAGCTATACTTACTGGAATAAATAAATTAAGAAAATAAAGGCGTGAGCTTCTTGGAAATATAAGTAAATAACAAAGGACAAAAAACGTAGGTAGCAAAGTATTTTATGGTTCCTCACCTGATTCACATATCACTAATGGCACAAAACACATTATCAATCCCGCATACATTGTTTGAAACCTCGCTAGTTTTCGACATGCCTTGCTAAAATATAAATATCTATCACTAACCGAAATATACTTTGAACACTTCATTTCTAAACTCCACTAATAAAATTAAACATCACAGAAAATTCACATAAAATTTATATAAAAAATTAAGCAAAATATAAAATGTGATTAAATTGATTCAAATTTGACGTAAAAAAGCCCGGGAAACAACCGCGCGCTGCGCACGCGTCTCCCAGAGCAATGAACCGACTGTAAACACCAAGCTTCTCCCTCCAAAGAGGTAAGGTTGATCTCGGCTCCTAGTGGACTTGAAAATCGTGAGCGATTTTCCGCTGAGTAGATCACTTTTCCGGAAGCTAAGCGTGCGTAAACGGTGTTGCGTCGAATTACGCTCTATGTCACTTGTAGTTTATGTCCCTTGGTTTGCATAGCTATTTCATCATAACTATTTCATCAAAATAATTAATGGTATATGTTGTCACTTCGTGATGGAACATTTTAACAATGATAGAAACTGGAAAAAATACGTGTACTATGTTCCACTAATATATTTAAGCATGATTACGCTACCGGTTTCATCGATTTAATCGACATCTTCAGGCGAAAACAATAAGAAAACAGTCACAATCATATATTTGTCTGTTAAATATTATAAAGTTTACATATTTAACAGACAAATATATAATTGTGACTGTTTTATAATGTTTTCGCCTGAAGATGTCGATTAAATCGATGAAACCGGTTGCGTACTCGTACTTAAATGTATATAAACATAGTACGCATATTTTTTAAATTTTATATAATTATTTCATCAAACTTGTAATCTTTACTAATAATAAAAGTAGTACATTTTAAATGAAGTGGGTTATTTTCCTGAATCTGGAACCAATTTTTTTTCAAGTTTTTGATTATTGTCCCTCTGTTATTGAATAAACATGGGCGGAGCCGCGGGCATGTAACTCTGACATGTAACAAGCAGTTACAAAATTCGGAAGGCTCAGTACATCTCAGTTGGCAAATTGGACAAGACACTTGCCCGCGATATACGGGTTCGATTTCCGTCTGATTTTTTCTTGTAATATTTAGAGATTCCCAAGCAGATTTAAGATAAAAATGTCACGGTAGTTTTTTCTAATAAAACCACCAACTTCTAGATTTCGGTAACTGTTTGAGTATTTTCTTTTTCTTTGGGAAGTAATTAATGTTATGTCTTCTTCTTAGGTACCGCGTTCGTTCCGAAACTAGGGGATCGGCGTGCTCAATGTTTGATATCACTTTGACGTATTGCTTCTTCATAGATTTACGAACGTTTTTGAACTGTTCATTTCCATAGCAGTCCCACCATGGAAACCCTATCACCGAAGAGAAAATAGCCATGTTCTTGCAGAAGACCAGGTGTTTCGGTATAACAGTGGTGCTGACTTTGTTGTGTCCGAAAATGTCGTTAAAATTTATCGTGTAATCGGTGTTATCTTCGTCTATTGGCTGAGGAGTGGTACGCATTTGGTACTCAGTGATTTCGTCGTTATAATCGATGTTCAGACTTACTATCGGGAGAACTTTTCCCAGCCATGTAAGCAGCAAAATTATTGTGGTTATCTGAAATAAAAAAGAATTTTCAAGTTGATTGATACTGTCTATTTATACAAGGTGACTTTTTGGTCATCGTCCAAATTCATACTGGTGGCTTGGTAAGTGATCAGTATCATGGATCAATAACAATTTTTGTGAAATTCGTAAAATGAAATTTCGACTCCCAATAGTGATTCACTCGGGACTGGAAGTGAATTTCTATAGAAAACCGAAATTTCATTTTACGAATTTCACAAAATTTGTTATTGATCCAAGATACTGATCTCTTATCAAGCCTCTAGTATGAATTTGGACGATGATCAAAAAGTCACCTTGTATATTCATGTAATTTGGAATAACTTGTAATTTTTTTGGGACTTTTTTTTCATCTAAACTTACTAATTAAATCTAAATTACTAACTTAGTATTATAGCTTAGAATTATTATAGTAATCTTATACTAAAAAGTAGTAAGAAATTTGTGCCTGTACATTGAATATTTTGCGAATTTTTTTTTGAATTTTTGTCTGTCTATCTGTCTGTCTGTATGTATGTCACTCGAGAACCACTTAACGGATTTGGATACGGTTTTTTATTATTATTGCAGTGATCCTGGTTAACATATAGGCTATAAGGGGT
This sequence comes from Ypsolopha sequella, assembly GCA_934047225.1. Taxonomy (NCBI): domain Eukaryota; kingdom Metazoa; phylum Arthropoda; class Insecta; order Lepidoptera; family Ypsolophidae; genus Ypsolopha; species Ypsolopha sequella. Next base: position 26,246,790 of record OW203990.1, on the reverse strand, counting down.
GTTGATATAATAACCGCCAAGCCGAAAACGGGGCAAAGATTGAATAAACGCTTACAGAGCCGCGGGTGAAATTCTAGTGACAAAATTTCACCATAAAAATGTGTAATTGGAATTTTAATGACTTCAATGCGCTCGTTCGGACCACTGAATATCTATGTAATATAGTAAACAATAAAAACAAACTGTACCTTGACCATTGTTTGTGCCCTGTTCCTAATGCCCGTGACCCGGCCATTAAAAGAATGAAGTAAATTAAAAAATACATGACAGTTTTATACGTGTATTGTTTAAAAATCCAGGTTATTATTATACCATAGAAATACAAAAATAATAAACAATAAATATTTATCAAATAAATGTTCGTATATTTTCAGTAGGTTGGAAGTTTTCTCAAATATTTATTGTTTGAGGTCAAATAAAAACTTCCTGCGTCAATTCGCCGCATTTGTAACAAAATATTATTTTCAATGCATGTGCTTGTAAAGGCCCACTTTTTATGCATCAAAACCGAACAGAAAGTCGATTATTTTGCCCTAGGGCTTTATTATTATTTTTTTAAATTTGTTTTCAATGGTTGGCTAACTTGCAGCCTTTCCTGTGTACCATAGATGTTATACTTTTTTTCCGCTGTTTAACGGCTCTGGATACAATCCTTTTGAGCCAATCATAATTGAAAGTTCACTAGATTATATTTGTTTTCATTTCCTCACACTATGCATTGAAAAACGTAGTATGATACACGGGCGTAAAAGCAATAAATTACTCGGTTACGTTTAAAACACTCGCTACGCTCCTGTTTTAAATCGTCCTCGTAATTTATTCCTTTTTGCCCTTGTAGCATAAACTACTATTAGAAATAGTTATAATATAACAGCCAAAATACAACTTTTAGCTAAGGACAATGTATACAAATTTTTGCTATATACATAAACATTTGGATAAAAATTGGATTTTCCATAGTCGTGATACTAACCGTCAATTCCTAAAATAATCTAATATCACGCATATGGAAAATACAATTATTTAAAGCTACCATAATATCACTAAAAATATGTTTTCAATGCAAGTGCTCGTAAAGGCCCACTTTTTATGCATCAAAACCGAACAGAAAGTCGATTATTTTGCCCTAGGGCTTTATTATTATTATTTTTTTTAATTTATTTACAATGGTTGGCTAAGCTGCAGCCTTTATTGTGTACCGTAAATGTTATACTTTTTTTTCCACCGTTTAACGGCTCTGGATACCGTCCTTTTGAACCGATCATAATTTAAAGTTCACAAGATTATATTTGTTTTATTTCCTCACACTATACATAGAAAAACGTAGTATGATACACGGGCGTAAGAGCAATAGATTACTCGGTTACGTTTAAAAGACTCACTACGCTCGTGTTTTAAATCGTCCTCGTAATTTATGCCTTTTCGCCCTTGTAGCATAAACTACTATTATGCATATAGTGAACTTTTGATATACCTATACATTGCTCTTAGCTAAAAGTTTTATTAAGCCATTGTAATTATTTCTTTATATTTTGTTACAAATACGGAGAATCGACCGTTAAGGCGATTACTGTCGCCAAAGTAGCAGCTCGATGTTTGTCAGTACGAATATCGACGAAAACGACATTGAAATAACGTTCATATCAGTGCGCAATGCATAGTGGCTGTTACGACGCTCGCTGCGTCCTTGATAGGGCGAAATAGGAGAAAATAATACTTTTTACATGGACGTGATTGTTCGATTGAATGATCCTATGTTATGTTTATAGCTATCAAGTTTATGTATTACTCAAAGCATAATTGAATTAAATCGACCAAGCCTCTTAGGAGCAGTAGGGAATTTAAGCAAAAAAAAAAATCTTTCGGTAGAAATTTGTTTTCATATAGAAGTTTTGGTGGTATGAAAAAGAAAAATGTTGCGTATGTTGTCTTAGAGCTGATAATTCATCATACATTTTTTCAATAATTTTGGTTCCGCCATAAACGAGGAGTAGGCTTTAGAATGTACCCATTTGGCGATAGTAAGGCCCTTAAACAAGTAAACAGTTTAAGTTGCATAATCAGTGCATTTGTATATTTCAGAGACTTTTTCTTTTGCAGTTTTCATTTAATATACAAGGTGACTTTTTGATCATCGTCCAAATTCATACTGGAGGCTTGATAAGTGATCAGTATCTTGGATCAGTAACAATTTTTGTGAAATTCGTATAATGAAATTTCGGCTTCCCATATAAATTCAGTTCCAGTCCCGAGTGAATCACTATGGGGAGTCGAAATTTAATTTTACGAATTTCACCAAAACTGTTATTGATCCATGATACTGATCACTTACCAAGCCACCAGTATGAATTTGGACGATGATCAAAAAGTCACCTTGTATATGACACCGAAATGTCGTCATATCAAGCAGTCGAAGACCAGTTAATTACCTTTTACAGAAACACTTTTTGTAACTCATTTATCTCCGTTTTCTTCTTAAGGTTAAACGTCAGTCGCTTAGCGCAAAATGCATAACTTAACTTTGTTTTTCTTGTTTAGAAATTTAAAATTGAAGAACATTTTGATCTGTGCCATTTGACGCCAATAGTTCAGTATTAGTGAGGTCTATAAAGCAAGAGTTTGGAATTGTCTACACAATTAGTCACGATCTTCTCAAAACCAACGTAAAATGCTGTTTTAGCTTTGTTTGGACAGGATCATGACTAATTTGCTTTATAAACCTCACTAATACTGAAATATTGGTGTTAATTGCCACATACCAAAATATTTTTCAATTTTTAACTTCTAAACAAGAAATACAAAGTTTAGTTTGAATTATTATATTGTCTAATTTATTGTTTTATTGACATGAATGTTAATTATGATGTTATTGTAAATGCATCTATATAAAAACTGTTTTATTATTGTGTATTATTGTTTTATGAAATTTTGTACGCCTCTGAGGCAAAACATAGAGCACATTAAATATTGTTGTCATCTACGCATGTAAACCTATGTTTCACAAATAAATTATTTGATTGATTGATTGATTGATAGTTACATACTTAGCGCTAAGCGACTGATGTTTAAACTTAAACTTGACCTTTTCTAACGCTGATTAGTGTTTGCGCCACGAAAGAAGTCCCCCGTCAAAGTTCTTATAGCCAATGAATAATGACCAAAATCCCACGTACAATGTGGTTGTAAGCACTTACATCAAGCTTAGTCGTTCGTTGACTTACGTACATACATTTTCCGTGCGGTCCGAAATAGAATTAGATCGATAAAAGCTATGAATCATTTAAAGTGTGAGCGATGACTGGTCCGTAATTTGTGAACTAGCAAACTATGTGAAAGATAGCTTATGATTCGGACTGCATTAAAAAAGATAAATCTTAACCATAACCTCTTACCACAGAATACAATACGATTATTTTATTTTATCTCGTCAAAGTGCCGTGATTCGTGATGGAACAAGAAGAGTTTGTAGTACTGTTCTTCAACATAGACTCGGATAGCGACGATAGCCAATTTGGCGAACTGATGCCCAGCTATACATCCGAATCGAACACTAGCGACGAAGAAGCTGATCAGCGCATCATTAACCACTTATTGCACAATGCAACTTACCCTTTGAAGCTCGATCATATTGACTCTGATTCAATTCAATTTCAAACTTATATATATTTTTTTATCGAGTCCACAGACACATTTACAAATATAAATTCTTCCATTTCGACGAAGAGTTCCACACGACTTCACATTCAAGACTTTTCATTTGTTTCTCTCATGGCCAAATAACACAGATACCATGGTTTGTCTGATCTGAACTACTGAAATAATGGAGCGAAAACAATTTTTGACATTCCATTCCGTTCAACGCTCACATCGTCTCACCTTCGTCGCATGAGCCACGAAAGTCATACGAATGAATGAACGCATTTGCTTCACTCATGGATTATTAGCCATTCACCTCATTCATTAGTAATCGATTTTAGCGATATAATTCTATTTCGGAACGCAGGGCAAGAAGTAGCGATTTCATGCTCATCTACCTGAGCCGTAATCGGTTGTGATTTTATTATGAGGACACTCTTCACAGTCTTTTTGGAATGATGGTTCTGAATTTATATATTTAATTTTTAGGGTTATGTACTCAAAATGTGCAAAACGGGATCCTATTACTAAAACTCCTCTGTCCGTCCGTCTGTAACAGGGTCTACAACTTCAGCCGTTATTAGCCAGTTGAAATTTTAATTGCAATTTTAACCCCCTTACTAAAAACCTCAAAAATAAAGCAATAATTTAACGATATTTGTGTCAGCCCTATCTTAAAGTAGGTAATACTTACAAGTTTCTAGTCAAATTATAAAACATACTATAAAATAAAACAACAAATAATAAAACCAAGGTTCCGTACACAGAGACTGCCATGTTTGTTTGGTAGGCGCTATCAATTTAGTGGCTTGTTTCTTGACGCATTAAGGTTAAACGTCACTCTCTTAGCAAAAAGTGCATAACTTAACTTTGTATTTCTTGTTAAGAAGTTAAATCTGAAAAACGTTTTGGTATGTGGCAGTTAACACCAATAATTCCGTATTAGTGAGGTTTATAAAGCACGAGCTTGAAATTTAATGCACAATTAGTCATGATCAGTGGGTCTACCGCGTAATTCTCATTTTCATCACTAACAACTTGAGATTGAAATTTGACGTGCGTGCGACGACGGCCGCCTAACATGCCATCTCTTTTGCACGCGTTGAATTTCGCATGCATTTGCTTGAAGTTGATACAAATGAGAATTACGCGGTAGAGCCCCTGGTCAAAACCAACTAAATAATAATAATAATAATAATAATAGCCTTTATTAATTTCCAATGCAATTTCAAAATTTACATTACATTATATAAATATAATGCACAAAATTCGGAAACAAGTGACAAAACAGATTAAAATTAAATTATAAATTAATGATTAATGATTAGACACATATAAAAATTGTGATAATAATAATAAATAAAATTTCATTAAATTATGAATTATAGTGCCACTCCCGATTGGTGGGATACCCATTTTAGGGCAAAGGCCTCCTCCATTCGATGCCAAATTTTTCTTTCTTTGGCTAGTCTTGTCCAAGTGACACCAACAAAGGAAGTGATGTCGTCCCGCCATCGACGTCTGGGCCTGCCGCGTGGTCTGCGGCCAACCAACTAAAAGTGCTGTTTTAACTTTGTTTCGACCAGATCATGACTAATTGTGTATTAAATTTCAAACCCATGCTTCATAAACCTTACCTATTCTATTTGGTGTTAATTGCCATTAAAATATTTTTCAATTTTTAGCTTCTAAATAAGAAAAACAAAGTTAAGTTATGCACTTTGTGCCAAGCGACTGACGTTTAACCTTAATTTTGCAATCTAGATGTCGCATTTATGTTGTTATTTACTAAATAAAATAAAATAAAAACTAAAAAATGACAACTGTGGGTCTACCGCGTAATTCTCATTTTCATCAACATCAACTTGAGATTGAAATTTGTCGTGCGTGCGACGACGCCCGCCTAACATGCCATCTCTTTTGCACGCGTTGAATTTCGCATGCATTTGCTTGAAGTTGATACAAATGAGAATTACGCGGTAGAGCCCCGGATGCCTAAAGTGGGCTGAAATATATTATATCTCCGGAATATCCGTTTTATTGTGTTTATTTTATTTAAGTAATGAAAGTCTTGTTATAGCACAATATATATATTTATTTCAAGTTGTTATTTACTGCTATATTTTGAGGGTTCCGTACCCGTATTATGTAGTGATACGGATTACGGAACCCGTTTTGCGTGAATCCAACTCACTTCATAAAGAAAAACACTTCTTTATGAACAGTTCAAAATGTTTCGTATTTTGAATATTTTTATAATTATTTTTTTATTGTACCTGTGTTCGGTTTTAGGGTTCCGTTGTCAGCAAGGAACCCTTATAGTTTCGCTATGTCCATCTGTCTGTCTGTCTGTCAGTCCACGGCTTATCTCAGAGACTCTTAGTACTAGAAAGCTGTAATTTGGCATACATATTAATCACGCCGGCAAAGGAGAAAAAGAAAACTTAAAAAACAATTTTTTTTATCGTGTTTCTCCTAGACGCGAAGTAGGGATGAATTTTTTTTCTCGTCTGTCCCATGATGTTAGTGTTAGGTGTCATTGGATAGGTCGTTCAAAAATATTGTGGTCGTGTGAAAACAATTTTTCGATTCAGGGATCCTCTTGCGAAATATTAAGCTTTAAAGTGCACATTTTTGTTAGAGTCAAGTGTCCCTCCCTGCCAGCTAAACAGTTGTTTTTGGATATGTGAAAAAATTCACGGTATTAGTATGTATATGTATAACAAAGTTAAAACTAAAACTATCACAGCTATAAGGGCTTTACAAGTTAACGAGTAGAGATCGCGCCAAACTTTTAGTTCCCTCTAAACACGGGGCGATTCGCATTGGTAGGAACAAAATATATGTGCCCTTCTTCGGAAGAGTAACTTCCGAGCGGACTAGCAAGAGCAACTTGGCGAGCGGAACTTGGAGAAGAAGTCCGCATATTGTGTAGGGCAACTACGGAATCCTACGCGTGGCCCGACACACACTTGGCTGTTTTTTTTTAATATAAAAATTCCAATTTACGTGAACCAGCGCGAAGCGAAGGCGAGGTATCAATCAGCCCATTTAGGGACTTTCGCAAAATCTACGGAAGTCGGGAACGGACAAATGATTAATACTACGCAACTGCCTGTAACACTCTACATTACAGACTGTGTATATTGAATATCACTACTGAAAAAAGACAGTAAAAGTGGCCAAAGGTAGACACAGATTTTCGGCGCAGAATCGAGGTAAAAATACCAATTAAGGCGATACGTAAAAGTTTTAGCGTCCCTGTTACTCCATATGGGAAAAAACCCTCAGTGCGAGTGGGACGGATTCGTGGAAAAGTAGCAAAATGTCGGTTTTTTTATATACAATGTACTAAGCTATTTTGTCAAATCAAGGAGACTTTACAAATACATAATATCCACATTTTAAATGCAATTTTTCTATGAAATTAGTAAGGATTTCAGAATAACAGGAAAAAATAAAACAATTTAGAGGTCTTTTCGGAATTAAATTCTATCGAGAAAATTTCATCCAATCGCGTTTTCCTTCAGTGAGAATCTTAATCAAATACTCAATTAACATTTACCCAAAAATTAAATACGTAGATGACGTAATAGTGGAGTAAATGGATTCGAAAAAACCCATTTTTTTTTTGGTATCGCTTTAAATAAGTAATAAACACCACTACAAAAATCCCGTGCTTATGCTTTGACAATAAGTACTATAACTTTGAGAAAGGATTATTTTCGTGGCTTTCAATGTAGATTGAAATAGGAAATGAAATATATTTATTTATGTAATGTAGGTATACATCGGACACACTTATTACAGGTTGGTTTTAATGTAATATAATTAAATTATTTATGTCTAATAGTTTTATATAATATAATAAATAATAATATTTAAGAAAATACACAAAAAAAATAAAGGTTAGGTTTACTTAAATTTAATAAAATATTACGTTTGACTAAAATGTAGGAATAAATACTAATAAAAATGTAGGTAAATATAATGCAATACATATAAAAATTACTGCTTAACTCCGCCCATTCGATTAGTCTTACTAAGAAGAAAGAAAGAAAGAACGGAATTTATTGCCAAAAAAAATACAGTAAAGAATAAAAAATAAAACAAGATATTATATACTAACTTAAATTCTAACAAATTAACCAAGAAGGCAAGTAACTTACAAAATAAATAACTTACAAAATAACTTATAAATAAAGTGTTAAATGGTTAAGGGGAACGAAAATACAAACAGAAATAAAATGTCAGCTTTCGGATAATTTTGTTGCAATAATTAGGTTACGTATAGCCATAAAAAAAATACATGTTTTTGGTTGAACTTTAAGGTATTCATTTTCCACAAACCACGTTAATCGATTCATATTTGTACTGTCAATGAATTTTTTTGTAACCCTCTATTGCACACTTCTTATCGATTTTGTTTCAGGTATCGCTTTCGCGATTTTGTTGGTTTTTTTTAAATAAAATTAGTGTGAATGATATCTATTCATTTTCCAAATACCACGTTATTCGGGTCAAAAAAAGCACCCCCTTTTTCCAAAAATACGTAAATTCACTGATGCAGTCAGCGGCAGCAAGATATTGTCAGTCTACGCCTAGCGTTGGCGCCCGTAAGACGTGGAACCTGTGCCCTTTTTTGCAAGCTATAAATATCTCCCAAAACTACTTCAAAAAACATTGAAATTAATTTTATAAAGTAATTTTTCGAGGAGCATCATATTTCTGCCGTTAAAAACTCAACAAAATATGCGTATGAGTGATTTAGCTACATCGTGCCATAGTCATAACAACAAAACGAATGAATTCATACTTTTATGCGGGAAAATAATATATGTTACTCTAAAAGAATAATTTTGTGATCGTTATTGAAACCCAAATTAATTTACTTATACTTACTGAGATCTGTAACAAAGGTCAATGACCTTTTCGTGAAATTACCCTCTAGTATTGGCTCACCATTTTAGGTCCAATAAGTGAAGTTTTTTGCGAATTATATAGGTACACTTACTTGGGATAAATCGCCAAGTATTTAAAATATAGAAATTTATCTTGAAATATTTACAGTGCATGGCAAAATTATTAGATCGTAGATAATCCTGTCGGTACATATTCAGGTCCTGTTACGCAAAATGAAAAAAATGAAACTCTTTTAGGATTAATTTGTTATCCCTATGTTTGTCTGTCTGTCCGTTTGTCTAGACAATTTTTTCTGGGTAAAATTAATAAATACCAATATTAACGGCCCTCTATAGAGCTGTAAAAACATACTTTTGACGTTTTTATGGCCTTTTATTTTACGTTTTTCATACAAATTTTCTCACTATGAAAATGTAGGGATGAACACTTGAGATAATATTTTGCATTTAAAAATCAACACAGAAAGGAATTGTTGAACAAATAATGTAAAAAATATGAAAACCATGTTGTTCTATTCTAAAGGGATTAATTATCTACTGTTCAATGTGGCGATATTGCCTCGTTTTTACGCAAAGTTTAACAAGTTTGTATATTTTTATCTATACTGGAAATAAAAAAGAGAGAAATACAGGCGTCGTTCATGTTAAGATGACTAAGTTTACACACTTTGCTAAGTATAAACAATTACCGTTTCATGGAAAACTGTTTTGACCTGAAACCATTTCACAAATTCAATTAACTTATTTTGAATATCTTGTCATCTTGCACTTCTTGATGAGAAATACAATTTCAATAAGTAAAAATACAACTTTTAGTTAAGAAAACTTATAGTTAAAAGTCTGCTGTATGCATAAACATATTTTTAATTATATAACAATAGTAATAAAATAATTGGCTTATCCGTCGTCGTGATACCAGCCGTAAATTCCTTAAATAATCTGATATCACGCTTATGGAAAACCCAATTATTTTGAAGATACCATAATATCATTAAAATATGTTTATGCATATAGCAAACTTTTAACAATAAATTGTCTTAGCTAAAAGTTGTACTTTACCATTATAATTATTTCTTAATATTTTGTTACAAATTCAGAGAAATAGCCCTTAAGGAAAACCTTGTATGAAAATATTTGTTATCTTTGTAACAAAGAAAAAAGTTATAATAAACAAAGCTATCGCCACATTGAACAAACAGTAAATTATTAATCCCTTTAGAATAGAACGATATGGTTTTTATATTTTTTACATTATTTGTTCTACAGTTCCTTTCTGTGCTTTCTTTCAAATGCAAAATACGAGTATTATGTCAAGTGTTGATCTCTATATTTTCATAAGGAGAAAATTTGTATGAAAAAGTTAAATAAAAGGCCATAAAAACGTTATAATATGTATGTTTTACAGGGCTGTAAATATTAGCATTTATTGATTTTACCCAGAAAAATTGCCTAGACAAACGGACAAACAGACAAACATAGGGACAACAAATTAATCCTAAAAGAGTTTTGTTTTTTCATTTTGCGTAAAGGGACCTGAACATTTCAAACTATGATACAAATAAATTTCTATATTTTAAACACTTGGCGATTTCTCCCAAGGGTAAACAGGTGTCCCAAAAGTCAACGCTTTCCCTTGGAAGGCTGGTAGGCCAGCTCATGACTGACCAGAATATCAAATTATGACCTCAGCAAAAAGTAGATAGTCTTCGAGTTGATGGTACTTTTATAAATTCGAATAGATTTTTGAGAGTCAAAGCTTACCAGTTCTAAATTCTAAGAATAAAACTTTTGTTGCGCAACTCTGAATAGTCCCACTATTGATAAAGTCAAAAATAAACCTTGAAATGCTGTAACATCAGAAAGAAAAAATAAAAACCCAATTTATGAGCAATTTTTTGTAATTAGGTTAGTTCGACACCACACCCTGAAAAAAAATGTTCTATGTTAGTTTTGCAAATTGTCTTAAATAACGGCAGTTAAACGTAGTTGAATGAGAGAGGCATAATTGATATAGGCTACAGTGAGATAGATAGTGACGTGGTGCATTCCTTCTGAGAATATTTGTTAGTTTCCACTTTTTGTAATAACAACTTTAGTAAAAATTTTTTGTAAAGAAATTTTTGGTCCAATTTATTTTCCCGCAAGTGTAAAACCAGCTCAACGGGTGAAAAATATTTAAAGAATGGGTAATGGTGACAATTAACCGTCACGATATTATTATGTATCTCTAAAGGAGTGTCTGAAATGTTCCGAGGGTCAACTGATAAATCAAACACTCAAAAAACCACTTTTAGCCGACCATAATAAATTTACGTCCCGACGTGATAGCAAGTAGGATCAATGACGATGATCGAAATACACTAATAAATTAGATAAAATAAAATACGTATTACTTTTGACCCTGCCTCGTCCACTCTATTCGTATTTTTGCTATGGTGACGCGAGCTTAGAGACCGGGACGAATTTCCCCCCGCGCGCAAACGTAACAAGAATAAGCCACGCCCGGAACTGGTTTTTGTTTTGGCTACGTCATACTCTTAAGCTGGCATACATTGTACAGCTTTTGTTTGGGAGAAGGTGGCCCGCTCAGCATTTGCTGTCGGAAACTTGTCGAGAGTTCCTACAGCGCTGATTTTCAGCGAGCCCCTTTGTTTGGATACGTTTAAAGTTTGTTTTGCATCATTTTGCAGCGGGCGCTCTAGTAAATTTATAACATGTAAATAAATAATAATATATATATAAGTAATATGATAATTATGTAGGATAAATATGCACATGAACTAATAGTAAAAATTATGTAAAAAATTTTAATTAATGGGTCTGCCTTTGCCGTCATCAAAGAACAACAGATTGGCGTTTTAATATATTTATATTTATTCTTTATAGTCTCCTCTTTTTTTTTTTTTTTTTTCTTTTGCAAGGGCAAGAAACCTAGCAAGATCTGATTCCGTAGTACTGTAGACGGATGTGTCTTCGTTTGTGTGTGTGTGTGGCACATGTGCGGTATTCGCGGTCATCCGGGCGTAGACCCGAGCATTGAGGACTTATCCAAATTGTCACGTACCCAAACTTATGTAAATTGAATTTTTGTCACTGTCACTCTAACTCTAAGCAAAAAAACGCACATTGTGAGAGGGGCGGATTCAGGATTTTTATTAAATACAAAAAAAAATGGCTTGCGAAAATTAGAAAATAAAAAACTACATATTGTTAAATTCCTTCCAATGATAGTATTTTGTGCGACTGTCACAAAATTTGGGACATTGGGATACGAGTGCTTGTTTACGAAATGAACGAAGTGAGTTTCATAATAGTTTTGCACGAGTGTCCCAATGTCTAATTATGTTCAGTTGCACACAATACTTTATCTACGACTGTGAAAAATATCGTCTTTATTTATAATATTTTCAACTAATAATTTCACGAAAAATGGGAAGAAGACATTCGTTCATGAACCTCGGGTGCGTCGTTCCGGTAAAGCTGCCTTGAAGGCCAATCAGGATAAAGGGGGCGTGGATTAAGAAATAAGTTCGGAAATTATATCTCGTCTCTGTTGTTGATTTGATCTCTAGCAGTTTTATAATAAATTGGGCCAATCGCATCGCAGAATCGCGGTATTATAATGTAATATTATAACATCGGAAAAACAATGTAGGTACTTAAAAAACTGCTTTTGATGTTAAATTGCCTTATTGGAGTAGATAAAGTCTGTTTCAGTTCTGTTCATGTTTTCTTTGTTTTTTCTTCGATAAATATATATATTTTTAGATTAAAATCAAATGTAGATTGTCATTATGAATTGCCTGTATTATCCTTTCAAATTTTGTATAGAGTAATAATAAATTAACTATTGAATTAAATGAGACTTGAGGATAATTATTATTCATGACGCCTCACCTAGTGAGGCGTAACGTCGTCGCGTAAACGTTTTCACTCGCCCAGATGAAGGCAGTCTAAATCTGCTGAAACTGGTCGGATATCCCGATCATAACACGTATTGAGGTGAGCCGTTTCTATAAATAATAAAGTAACTAATCATTTTTACAGATGGTACGCTAAAGTTAGAAGTACTTCAAAACTGAGATACTTTACTGACACATTGGAACGAGAATCTATTTAAGTCTAGATTTTGGCAGCAGCACGTCTACATTCTAATACCTCATTATCAATGTGCTAATCTATTTTGTATCTAAGTACTTTCTAAATATCGTCACAACAAGAATCCCTGAGGGGGTGTCAGACATGTTTCAAGTGTCAACTGTGGAATGCAAGTCACAGTCAGTGTTGGGAAATGGTTGGTGCGAAATGATGGTGTTTCCAAGCAAAAAATATTGTACTTTTGGGAGAATTATTGTAAAATATATTGTACTTTTGGGAGAATTATTGTATTTTTTCGGCATAGTTCTTTAATGGATTGACTTAGTTTTTGATACAGATTACCCCTCTGAAAAAATGCAAGTGCTACTTTCAAGAGGAAACAATTTGAAAATAAAAGAAAGAGCCATAGGTATAGAAAATTAATTTAAACTAACTGTTAACGACGCGCTCGTTGATTTTGCACAAACAGACAATCATTTGTTGATATTATTTTGTATAGATAATTTAGTTGAAAAACATAGATTGTCTATGATATAGGTTTTCTTGTGACGTGTCTTGTCTTTGGTCATCCGCGACAGGCACCGCACGCAATTTGTAATATTTTAGAATTTTCTTTATGTTTCCTTGTGTGTGCCTACATTTGCCAATAAATATCGTTTTTGCATGTTGAAATACTGCGGCCCTTGTTATTTGACCCTTAACAAAGTGGTCCATTCGAGTCGGATCTACATGTTCAGTCGGAAAACATGGTGAACACGCGCCGTACAACAAAGGAAAACGAGAAGAAGGATGACCAGTCCAAGCTGCCAAAGGACTCTCTTTCGTTGCCAACTAATGGAGAATTAGACAACAAGCAGATAGATCAACGGACGCCGAAGCTTGACCCTACGATAATTGTAACCACCGGTAGCAATATAAAGACGCGGTGCGATCCGCCATTGTCGCATTCCGGTAAGGGTTCAAAGTAAAAGCCATCCACGTCATCGTCTGTACGGGCACGTTTGAAGAAATTAGAGTTCGAAGCAGCTAAAGAAAAGGCTAAAATCCAAATGGAGCTTATCGACAAAAAGCTAGCTGCAGATAAGGCTGATTTGGAAGAAGAATACAGTTCACATGGTGATGAAGAACGCTCTAATGTTAACAGTGAAGTGGAGAAATGGTTAGATACAAGCCAGCAAGAGCTGTCCAAACCACAGCTAGCCCCCGATCATGGTACAAAGCCGGGCGAGCAGTGTTTACCGCCGGTGACTTTCGACGCCGACGCCGCAGGTGGAACAGTTCACATGCTAGCGAGCGCACTGAACAACCTGTCAGCCGCTCACGTCTCCACCAACAAGGATCCCTACGCCAACTTGCTGAGCCGCGTTTGTACGCCAAAGGATCTACCATCGTTTTCCGGTGATCCAATGGAATGGCTTCAGTTTAAGCAAGCTTATGAGGAAACAACAGAAGTGTGTCGCTTCAGTTCGAAGGAAAACCTGTGTAGATTAAGAAAATGTCTTCACGGGCAAGCCAGAGAGGCCGTAACAGCTCTCCTGATTGGTAGTACGTCACCTGAATTATTGATGTCAACTTTAGAGCTACGTTTCGGCAATCCAGATGTTATTGTGTCGAAAATCATGCAGGACATAAGAAAACTACAACCTGTATCACCAGATTATCATAAAGATATTGTGCTATTTTCTGTAAAGGTGCAAAATGTAATAGCAGCAATACGTGCCGTCGGTCATGATGAATATCTACAGGGTATGAATATTGCAACGATTGTACTATCAAAGTTACCTACAATACTAATATCAAAGTGGTCAGACTACAGTTATCCGCTTATCAAAGAGCACAAGAAGTCGCGACTGGATATTTTATCAGAGTTCTTACACGAGGAAGCGGTGAAGATTTCTACAACTTCAATAAGTATCAACTTAGGTGCGCATGGTGACAGTCAACACAAACGTAAACATCCAGAAAATTTCGAGACGGTGTTAGCGCAAACGGAGGAAAGCGATAAATGTCTCTATTGCCGTACCTCCAGGCATGTATTAACACAGTGTAAGCAATTCAAAAAGGCGTTGCGTAAAAATAGGTGGCGTCATGTGAAGCGTTACGGTATTTGTTTCAAGTGTCTCGTTTCCCGTCACGATCGAGAGACCTGTCCCGCACCCGCCTGTGACAAGGACGAGTGTGGTGCGCCCCACCATCGCTTACTTCATTATAATATGAGCAAGAATCCCCAAACCTCACCAAACAGCGCGGATATTCAGGACACAACGGAAACTGCGAACGAAACAGTAACACACTTAAAGGTAAACGATTGCAGAGTATTACTAAAAGTGGTGCCTATAAACATTCACGGTCCTAACGGCATATTTCGTGCGTTTGGTCTCCTCGACGATGGGTCAACCGTCAGTTTGATGAGCGCCGGCCTTGCAGCGCGCGCCGGCCTGCGCGGCCGCCAGGAGACCATGCGTGTGCGCGGTGCCTGGACTGAAAATGAACTTGTGTGCCGATCTACCGTTTTGAATGTAACAATCTCTGGGTCAGATAATAATTTACATAGTATAAGTGTTCGTAGTGTTGATGAATTGAACTTACCCAAGCAGGATGCATCTTTCATAAATTGTTTTGATTTTCCTAACCTAATGAAACTAAAAGACAAATTATTGTGTAATTGTGAATGTAAACCTGAGGTGTTGATAGGTCAAGATAACTATCATTTGTTGGTACCTTTGGAAGTAAGTTTGGGTAAACTCAACGAGCCGTCAGCTACACTCACACCCCTAGGTTGGTGCGTACATGGCAGAACGCGCGTCTCACCTCCCGCGCCGCGGTTTCCATCGAGCTCCACGCACACCACGCTGCTGGTAACGGACATGGAACGCGAGCTGCAAGCTCTGCATGATGAGGTTCGGTTTTTTTTCAACGTCGACACCCTCGGGGTACAAGGTAAGCCTCGCTTGAACAGGGACGACGAGCGTGCACGCTCCATACTACAGCGGACGGCGAAGCTTATCGATGGTAGGTGGCAAGTGGGATTACCATGGAAAGACGACAACTGTAAAATGCCTGACAGTTACCCTAACGCATTTTCGAGGCTCAAAGGTATTGAACGGAAAATAGCAGCCAATATGGAATATGGTAAAAGGTATGTGGAACGCGTCAATCACTTATTTGAGAATGATTTTGCTAGGGAATTGATTGACCCCGAACCTTCACCAAAGACGTGGTATTTACCTCATTTCGGGGTTGATAACCCTAATAAGAAAAACCTCCGTCTGATTTTTGACGCCGCTGCAAAAACAAATAATTTGTGTTTAAATGATTACTTACTTACAGGACCAGATCTACTTATGTCTTTATTTGGTATCATGGTTAGGTTTAGAGAGAACAGAGTAGCCGTTGCTGGAGACATTAAAGATATGTTCCTACGGGTCAAAATTCAGCCCGAGGACCAAAATGCTCTGAGGTTTTTATGGAGAAACCCTGAGCAAACAGTTGGTGATCATACTGAACCGGTACGTACATTTGCGATGACGTCACTAATTTTTGGTGCAAATTGTTCGCCATTCATCGCTCAGTTTGTTAAAAACCTGAACGCACAGCGCTATGAGTCATCGATGCCGTCTGAAGTCTCTGCTATATGTACCCAGCACTATATGGATGATTATGTAGATAGCCTGCCGGACGAAGAAACCGCGATTGAGATGGTTAAAAATATAACTTATATTCACAGAAAAGGTGGCTTCGTAATCCGCAATTGGACAAGCAACAGTGCCGCTGTGTTGGATAGCATCCCAAAAGAGGCCTTAGGTACTACAGCCGTAAGGTTCAAGTTAGATCAGCAATATGAAGGTGAGCGAGTACTTGGATTAATCTGGTATCCAGGCGAAGACGAGTTAGGTTTTGATTTGTCATTCAAACGCATTCCCGAAAACATTATTAATGGAAAACAAAAGCCTACGAAACGGTTATTGCTCAAGGTTATAATGTCAATATTCGATGTTTTCGGTTTTCTAAGCCCAATAACCATACAAGGTAAGATTATTCTTCAAGAGACTTGGAGGTTAAATCTAGGTTGGGATGAAGAAATACCTAACACTGTTTTTACTAAATGGTGTAAATGGATAAATCTATTAAAGGACATTAGTCACATACGTATACCTAGGTGCTATCAATCGTGTGCAACTTCAACTGATGAGAACAACATGCTAACCGAATCGGTTCGCACTGAAGCCCCCCGCGCGCCACCCTCCACCCCATTGACTTATGCGGCATTACCGATCGCTACCGACGGGCACAAGATAACCAATGGTAATAATACTTGTTATAAGAACCTACAGTTACATGTATTTAGCGATGCTTCCACATTAGCCACGTGTGCTGTAGCTTACTGGCGATGGGTGGATAGGAAAGGTAAAGTGTTTGTGGCCTTTATAGCAAGCAAGTGCAGAGTTGCATCGGTGAAACCGACGAGTACCCCACGTTTAGAGTTACTAGCGGGATTGTTAGCTGCAAGATTAGCTGATACAATTATCTCTGAACATAAAATGTGTGTTGAGCGGCGGTACTTTTGGTGCGATTCCACAACTGTGTTGCACTGGATTACTAATGATGCACGGAACTACAAAACTTTCGTAGCAAACCGGTTAGGGGAAATAGACGACCTGACGCGCGCAAAAGAGTGGCGGTACGTACCTACCAACTTAAACGTTGCTGACATTGGTACGAGAGAGATGTGTGATGAGACCGTTCTCAAGCGTGAGTGGTTCAAAGGGCCCGCATTTTTGTACGATGACGAATCTTCGTGGCCGCCTAATAAGATGTTCACTGAAAAATATGAAAATATTGAATGTGTAACGATGATAAAAAACATGCCTCAAAACTTACCAGTTCCAGATCCAACTCGGTTTTCATCGTGGTTGCGATTATTAAGAGCCACTTCTGTTGTTCTGAATTTTATTGAAAGATGCAGAAAACTTACCAAGGTAGTTGACATTGACTGCGATACTATGGAGCGCGCCGAACGTCTGCTACTAAGGTATGCACAGAGTGAATCATTCGGTGAGGAGATAGCTGCAATAAAAAAGGGTAAATGTTTACAAAAAAATAGTAGATTACTTACACTTTCACCATACCTGGACGAACATGGGCTCCTGCGTTGTGGTGGGCGTATCGACGCAGCATTGGAGGTTGAACCTGAAACAAAAAGACCAGCTATCCTCGACGGGCGTCACTACGTTGCTAAGCTTATTGCAACTCATTATCATGTAAAAGCGTTGCATGGGAATCAGGAGACGGTGGTCAACGAGCTGAAACAAAAATACTGGTTAATAAGAATACGGCCAACGGTAAAGAACATCGTATCTCCCTCGCCCCCCTCTTCAACCCCCGCCTGCCGGAGATGCGTAGTTTTTAAGAAAAAAATAAAATAAAAACATAACCTCAAAATAAAATATCCGTGTTGGGGTAACTTACTACCCGTGTCGGAGTACCACGAAGTGCCTATTTTCGTATGCGATGGTGCCCCGAAGTCGTTTTTGAGCTACTTGTCAAACATGAGCTACATGTCAAAAACCTAGGTTCCGTAAATACTTAGTTTTCTGGCTCCTGTCGCTCGCTTCGCTCGCTCCAAAGAATTCATGTTCAACCTAACCAGAAGGCCATGGCGGTACGCTCGCTACGCTCGCTACCGCCATGGCCTTCTAACCTAACCTGACCGAGTCGGGGTGCTCTGAAAGTTTGAGCTCGCTTCGCTCGCTCCTGCTCAATCAGTCCGGTGGGAGCGCCAAGGTCGATAGAAACGGTTGAAAGCACACAAAACAGAGCACAGAACATTCGCGTACACTCGAAAGCAACGGAATGAACCATCTCGAAATGGCGCCACATGACGTTTCTCAAATGTAATTTTTGACAGAAAACGTTTCATTTTACGTTGTTTTGATTACTTTTTGCGTGTCGTTGTACTTTTTCCTCACTACTTTCGTTTCGTTTCACTCAAAATGAAAAATTGCGTT
Organism: Ypsolopha sequella; assembly: GCA_934047225.1. Taxonomy (NCBI): domain Eukaryota; kingdom Metazoa; phylum Arthropoda; class Insecta; order Lepidoptera; family Ypsolophidae; genus Ypsolopha; species Ypsolopha sequella. Next base: position 26,228,126 of record OW203990.1, on the reverse strand, counting down.
TTGTTTCACTAAAAAATAATAAAAATGAAATAATAAAATAAAATACGTAGGTACCTCTCCGGCAACCAAAATTGATATCAGGAGGTTCAGTAAAACCCCCTGAACTCCCCCATAGCGTCAGTTTTCCCAAAACGAGGATACTAGATATAAGATCCAACCCGAAGCTGCTAATAACGCTGCCAAATGGACGTTCATTCCCCCTTTAACTCCACACATGGCAGGGGCCACTGAACGAATGGTTCGCAGTGTTAAGACCTCATTAAAGGTTATCCTGAAGGAACGCGCACCTAAGGACGAGATGTTGATTACTCTAATGACAGAGGTGGAAAATATTGTGAATTCTCGCCCTTTGACACATGTCTCAGTAGAGCCGGGTACAAATGAGTCACTTAAACCTAATCATTTTCTTTTAGGTTCGTCATCAAATTTACCAGTACAGGGAGTGTTTGATGATTCGGATCTTTACTTGCGTAAACAATGGCGTAAAGCGCAAAGATTGACTGACATGTTCTGGAATCGATGGGTAAGAGAAGTTCTTCCAGATATGTTGCCGAGGAAGAAATGGACTCAGGAACAAAGGTCACTGCAGGTGGGTGACTTGGTTTTAATTGCTGATCCTAACGCACCTCGTAATGTGTGGCCGAGAGGTAAAGTCGAGAGCGTATACCCAGGTAAGGACGGTCGAGTTAGAGCAATAGAAGTGAAGACTAAGTCTGGGACGTTGAGACGTTCTACTGCACGCGTCGTTCGTATTCCTGTAGCTAACGAGTGCTGTGAGCCAGCACTGGGGGGAGATTGTTAACGACGCGCTCGTTGATTTTGCACAAACAGACAATCATTTGTTGATATTATTTTGTATAGATAATTTAGTTGAAAAACATAGATTGTCTATGATATAGGTTTTCTTGTGACGTGTCTTGTCTTTGGTTATCCGCGACAGGCACCGCACGCAATTTGTAATATTTTAGAATTTTCTTTATGTTTTCTTGTGTGTGCCTACATTTGCCAATAAATATCGTTTTGTATGTTAAAATACTGCGGCCCTTGTTATTTGACCCTTAACACTAACAGTAATGTGATTAATTCTACAGCAAAAAACTGCAGTTGAACATATAGGTACCTATGTATTATTATCACTTTTTCGTTACAAAGTTGTTTACAAACATTGTTTTTATCTAAGTTTACAAACATCATTTCCTGTATTGGAATGAAGAATATGTGTGGGTGGGAGTTATAAACATAGACCGATACTGCGATAGACGAACACAAATTCTCTCAGGCAAACATAGAGTATACTGATTACTGAAGGCAAATTCTCCACTTTTGTTTTTAAATTAAGCCTATTACTTGGTACAGTGGTACTGTGTAGAGACACGGAATAAATACATAGTAATAAATAATAATAATAATAAATATACAGTTGACTCAAAAAAGGTTTTGTCAAAGATTTAGTGATGGGTTCGTTCATTTTGAAAATTTTAAAGTTGCTCGTCAATATATTGTACCTTTATGGTGAAAAATCTCAAAATATTGTACAAATGCGTACAATAATGAAAAAGCTATGTTTTCTTGGTTGGTTTCTTTTCTTGGTTAGGCCAAGTTCACATGACCGCGCGGAACTACTTACCGCGCGGTACGAGATCAATCTAAACAGTGTTAATTGTCTATATAACCGCGCGCCACCACGCGGCATAGCGCGGCGCGCTGCGTCCCGCGCGCTAATCTTGCACCGCGCGTCGGTACAAGTTCTACACTACAAACCTGTATGGACCTGTTCAGTTGATCCGCGCAGTTTGAGACGGACTGAGCATAGATCTAAGAAAACAAAGTAGCGAAGACGATATTGTGTCTATCGATTTATCAAAAGATGCAACTGACAACCTAAAGTACTTAGTTAAAAAAAAATCTTCGTGTAGTCTCAGGTCCGGATATAAAGTTACAAAAAGGCTTGAAGAAAGATTCACCCAGTGTCGTCTTTGTCTTCTTCTCCGACGTCTCAGTTTTCGGTACAAAATCCATAAGCAAATTGCAAAATGTTGATGCCAGACTGCCGCGCGTACATACATATTTTCTGTCATGTGCAGGGTTGGATTCAGACCCTCGAAAAATTATTATTTATGGGAATTAAAAATAAAATATTTGGCTTTAATTATACTACGTTTCGTTTTTCATCGATTTTTGTTTTGAATTGAAATAAAATTGCGTATTTGTGAGTGAAATTAAAAAAAAATGTAGGTAAGTACTAAATATATTCATAATTTAATAAAATAGCCTATTTGTTAGTGAAATTTTTAAAATATTTACTAAAAATTTTCATAACGCACAGAAATTCCCTATATTGTAGGGTAAATGTTAAAACACAAAACGTCTCAACCAATAAACAAGTCGGTCGGCCTGAAGATAAAATTATGGTATTTTTACGTAGTATAGTTCCATTACAATACTACATACTACATGTCATGAAAATATGGTACAAATAGTATAATTATACTACAAAATCCAACCCTGGTCATGTGAATGCTTCCACCGCGCGTCACCGCGTGGTGCCGCGTGGTATTATAATGTGAACTTAGCCTTATAGCTTCAGTGGGGCACCAGAACGTGCTGGTAATTTTTTGCATCGATGTCGGTAAACGAGCAGATGATAGTGCTGATGCTAACTCAGGCTAGGGGTCTCTAGGGGGGATTCTTGTTAATATTGCCCAGGCCAACGTCCTTATTTTGAATGTCAGTCTCAACAAGTTCATTTTTGTATGAAACACAAGGAACATTCTCCTTTTGTTTCTCGATCACATCTTGTTATCTTTGTTATTCTTGGATCAGTAGGTACCTAATTAAGTTCTCTTTCTTATTTTTATTATCAGTGGACTATTAAGTTCTCTTTCTTAGACATTCTTGGATCGGTCGATAATTAAGTTGTCTTTCTTATTCTTGGATCAATCGATGATTAAGCTCTTGAGCAGCTTTTAAATCTTAGAGCGCTTTCTTTAGCGTAAGCTAAATAAACCTTTAGCTCCATTTCTTTAGCTAACTTGCTCCGGTCATCATTTTATTAATGGTTTTTTAAAGGAGAATGTGCAAAATTACCCCAGCCCCGGCGCAAAAGGAACCTACCTCAGATTTTTGTACATTTCATGTGTATTACAAATAAATGTACGTGATGTCTATGTCTTCAATTACAGTCAAACAAAGAAAAAAAATGCCTTGATTATCCTTTCAGGTGCGAATTTTTTATATTAACAAAATTTAATATTAACAAAGCTCGAGTAAAATATGAAATAATGGTTATATAATTACCTATAAATTAGGAATTTTTGCCTTGATTATGCTTTCAGGCGCCAATTTTTTATTCGACGATATTAACAAAAATCGAGTAAAACATTAAGTAAATCTGGCGGGAATTTTTTACTGTACACATATGTACTTACACATCTTGTAAATACATGTATAAAAGCGACAATATCAAAATTTTACAAAATATAAATATAAATAGCGTCGTGTGCATTTTTAAAGTGCACTAACATTTCAATAAATACGAATAAAGTCAAAAGTGTGACATTTCACATTTAAAAACAATGCAATAGATTTTAGGTGCCAGGGCTCATCTAAACTTTTTTGAAATCTTTGGTTAAAAACGGCACATTTTAGCATTCCATCGAAACGGCATCTTGTTCTGTGCTCAAATGTCCGATAATCACCTAAAAATTATGGGAAACATCCATTTCTCAAGTAAATGATGATGATGATGATGATGATGATGATGATGATGATGATGATGATTCATCCGGCCGAGTTCGGTCACGGCGACTGTTGCAGCTGTGGAGAGCGTCGGTCATGTGCCCTCATGTGACTTATGTAGCCTATCTTGTTCATGAAAGTGCGGTTGCACAGGCTACATGTAAGTTTTCCATTGTAGTAGTTGTAATGTATGGCAGCTGGTGGTCTACATCGGAGTTCATCACGTCTGGCGTCAAGAGCAGTGGGTCTATCGCGTAATTCTCATTTTCATCAACATCAACTTGAGATTGAAATTTGTCGTGCGTGCGACGACGCCCGCCTAACATGCCATCTCTTTTGCACTTGTTGAATTTCGCATACATTTGCTTGAAGTTGATACAAATGAGAATTACGCGGTAGAGCCCCTGCTCTTCGTTTCGTTCACAAGTAAATAGGGATATACTAAACAAAGTTTGATGCACGTATTTAGTTGAAAATGATTACTGTTTCTGTTAGTGAATTGCAATTTTTTTCAAAAACATTGTATTATTAAGATTTTCTTACGTACGAAAAGATTTATTGGGTTTACACTAGGGGCGTACCCTCACTCCATAATTCTATCGACAACGACAACCTACTGAAAAATGAGGGGTATAAAATTTTTTATACTTTCCGATATTCTAAAAAACGTGTTCTGCTCGAGTCTTCCACCAAAAGAACAAAATTTGCAATTTGACACATCAGTGGTCGGTCACGATGCCAAGTCCGGGGTACTAGCATAAACTTAGTATCGATTCGGATTGGATATCTTGCAAGGATCATTTCGCTTGGCTGGATGTGTTAACCGTACCTTCTTTATACATATACGTATTGTTATCCAATTTTTCCAAACATATTACTAGGCTAGAAAATCCGGATGACAAAGTACAAAGATAAATTCGAGGCGTAAAGATGTCCGGATTAATACTGTGCCTCCCTCGTTGAAAATTGCGGAACACAGTGCTTGCTACCAAGCTGTTAGATATTACAACGCGTTGCCTTTTGAAGCTAATTGACTCAACTGGTATTTTTAAAACTAATCTAAAAAAATTCTTGCTTACGAAATGTCTGTACTCACTAGATGATTTTTTTCTTTGACAATACTTGACGTCCTGGATCTTTGTCCTACCTAATACTTTTGACATAAATTTGATAACTAATAGACATTTTATTACCATTACTATTTATTTATTAACATTGCATTAAATTAAGAACCTGATACATACAATGTCATTATAATTTCAAGATTTGTAAAATGTGTTAATTATAAGATTGTTTTTCTAATACAATGTAAATTGTTTGAAGAACAAATAAACTGAAACTGAATAAAAATGTAACTCTTATTTCATTGCAATAAGGGTTATCGTTTAGAATTTATCGATTCTATCTGTCAAATTTATCTAATCGACGCGTACATGCTCGCATAGCCGGTTTGTTTGATTTGGTGAACGTTTTGAGTTTTATGACTACCCCCTTTATCGATAGTTTGTTCTTAACATACCAATTATATTATTGTACCCACTATTACGCATACATAAGCATGTTGATTCGGCTGTTCCTCTAGATTTAACTGATCTTCCAGGCCAGGATTTATGTAGCAGGATCAGCAGGATCGTAGAAAGAACTCCAGAAGAATAGTTTATAAAATGATTTACTTTTCGGTACTACAATGGTATTTTTACAGCTTTAATTGAAAACAAATGTGATTGCGTTGGTTGCGCTCAACAGACTGGCGGTGCGCACCAATCTGCGCAGGAGCAGAAAAAATGTATCTGCGCAGGTCCGTATGTAGGCAAGAGACAATCCTGTACGCAGGGTTGCGTTAACACATGTGTCACACACATTGACACTCGATTTTGGTAACATCGTGTTTCCTTAGCTTTATAAATCTATGATATATTTATGGTTATATTAAGGTTAGGTTATATTTGTGGTAAATTTATAAATCTATACTATATTTATGGTAATAACATACATCTTTAAATGAAACCACATTATCCTTGTATATGTTATAATTATGTTGTAGTTAGAAGAAAACCTAATTTTAGAATAAAATAGAACAAGCTTTTATTTACCAAAAGAAATGTTACGTATAATATCTTTAATTAACGTTATACAAGAAAATAGTAAATCAGAAAATATTTTAAAGAACTACAATTCTTGTTTCCATTTACAATAAACAATGAGCACTTGGTGATAGATAAGTATTTTAGGAGACAATGTTATGTTAGTAATAATTTTCATAACGACAGCTACTCAGACAAAAATGTACTTTGTTTATTCAATAAAATCGTAATTTACCTCGTTTTACTATCTGAGGGTCATATAAAAATTATACGGTGCTCGATAAGATTTCATCTGAACGTTCTACCGACGTATAAATCGGTATTCAGTACAGGGGTACTAGCATGAACTTGGTATCGACTCGACATCGATTCGATCAATAAAAATGTATCTCTTATTCAAATTCAAATTCAAATAGTTTATTTTGCAAAGCATGTATAGATATATACACTTTTTACACGTCAAATTTAATCTAATAAAGAAAATATATGTAATAAAATAATAAATGTACATGAACTAAATTAAAGGTTTATTTAATTTATGTAGCAATATATTTACGATTATAATGATAGGTAAAATATATATTATACAAGGTAAAATCCAATCAGCCGCCCGAACCCACACCGGAGACCCGGCCAGGGACCAGGAACAAGGTTCAATGATCACCAACTTCTTGATCTTATTTCATTGTAATAAAGGTGATCGTTTAGAATTTATCGATTCTATCTGTCAAATTTATCTAATCGACGCGTACATGCTCGCATAGTAGGTACGTTTTGTTAACAAAATCCAGGTTTTATCTACATTCAGAAATAAAGCTGCCTGGGAAAAATTGCTATTAGCAATAAGTGCCGCCTTTGTACACAATGTTTGTTCTGTATGTTAAAATGCGTTGTTGAATGCTATAAATCAAATTTATTTAATACTTTTTATTCATAATTAATGATAGCGATAATAAGTTGTGCTTTTGGGAACGAAAACGGACGTCAAGTTACTTAGCGCAAAGTGGATAGATAGAAATAAAAAAATTAAAAGCATTTTGGTCTGTGGCAATTAACGCCAAAAGTTCAGTTTTAGTGAGGTTTATAAAACAATGTCATGTCATTTTATTTTTAAAATCAACTTAAGAGGCTTCACAAGCAAAACTGCCTTTAGAGACGTTTTTGAATTGCTTTAAACTTTTTATATGAATATTACAAAACTTTGAAAAAAATATATGAGATTTATGTATCCATGTCCCATAATTGTGATGTTTTAAAACCTTTAAAGCTATAACCTACAACGAGTAAATAAATAACTTTCAAATGCTTTAAAATGGTTTAAAAAACTGATAAAATGTTTAAACTTTTAAAATTCAAAAAAGTCAAGGTTAAAACTTGAATACAGACACGAGCAATACAAAAATCTAACATAATGACGTTTAAAACTTTTAAATATCAAATGTAAAATGTGCAAAACGTATTATTTTCTCTATTTTGCGCTATCCGGTTACGCAGCGATCGTCGTAACAGCCACTTTGCAATGCACTCTGATATGAACGTTATTTTTATTTTGTTTCTGTTGATATTTGTACCGACACATTTCGAGCTGCTAATCTAGCTTACTGAAGCCCCTTAAAATGCTGTGTTAGCATTATTTGGACAAGATCATGACTAATTGTGCATTAAATTTCAAACTGATGCTTTATAAACCTCACATATACTAAACTATTGGCGTCAATTGCCGCCAGTGGTGTGCATAGAACATTTTTCCGGAAAGTCAATCAGAAGGTCAAGTTTGACAATAAAAAAATATGAAAAATTTAAATAACACTTTGAAAAAAGAAAGTTTGTATGACGCTAGGGTATAGGCACCGCCTACCCTAGAGTGAACATTTTCATACCAACTTTTTTTTTCAAAGTGTTGTTTAAATTTTTTCACATTTTTTTTATTTTCAAACTTGACCTTGAATGAATTGACACTTTATTGTACACAAAAGACATATAAAAGAAAACAGAGTATTGAAAACATAATTTTGTACAAAGGCGGACTTATCACTTAAAGCGATTTCTTCCAGCCAACCTTTGGATGGTGAAGAAATAGTCACTAGAAAAGTAAAAATAGGGGGATAGACGTAATAGATAGAGTAAATTAAATGAAAATCAATAAAGTGTTAATACAAATAACCTAACAAATTAAACTTAATTTTAATAGATATCATAGACTTACAAATACACAAGAATATATTAATAAATACATCTATAATATATAATATATATATGTAAATACATATATATAATACATATATACAAGACCTTCTGATTGCTTTTCCGGAAAAAAGTTCTACCAAAAGGTTTTTAAATTTTTAACTTCTAAATAAGAAAAATAAAGTTAAGTTATGCATTTTGCGCTAAGCAACTGACGTTTAACCTTAAGGCCGTTTAACCTTTAGTTACTGTTATGATAATTAGAGATGTAACAAATATTCGGCAACTATTCGGTACATATTCGACCTATCCTGCCATTTTTTTAATATTCGGTATTCGGCCAAATAGTAGACGGTATTCGGCCGAATACTCTATACCTAATAATGAAAATAAAAACACTTTTTAATCAGAAAGTATATATTTGGTAAGTTGGCAGAAACATTTGTTTTTATTAACTTTTTTCCTTCTCCACCTCGCGAGATCTTGACTTAACAAAACAAACACAAAGTAAACATAGTATCTTCACAACAAATCTTGAAGTTATTCCAAACGGACGATTTTTTATTAATTATTGAAGCTATTTGCAATTGTTCGTTGTAAAAAACTTGTATGTTACAAAATCAAACACAAATTGCAATCACAAAAGTAAAGAACACAAACTCAGCACATTCATAACACGCACGATGTGCTCGAAAATGAGCTTTCTTCCGCCGCCCCGGGGCCCCCACGTGTCCCCGCACCGGGACAGGTGACTTGTACGAATGTACGCGCAAAATGCACATATCTCTCGCCAAATATTCGGCCGCCGGATATTTGGCGCTTCGGCCTTAAGCGCCGCCAAATATTCGGTATTCGGTATTCGGCCAAACCACTATTCGTTGTATCTCAAATGATAATGATGAACAGAATGTTTCATCCACAGAACATATTTCATCATTACCGTCTTGATAGCTTCCTGCCAGTAGTACTGTATCTTGCGAGCGTTTCGTCAATAAATTAAAAGCCTTACTCCTGTACATATGGGATCAAATCCGAATAATCAGCTTGTTCAGAGTTCATCGCACACGTTATGAATTTTATGTAGAGCAAAAATTACCGAAATATGGTCTAATGCAGCTTTCGTTCACCTGACAGTTATAACTAAACACAGGTAGCGTATTGAGATGGGTCAGTATGGAGAAAATCTAGACTATCAGGGATAGAGAAATTTGGTCGAAGGACTTTCGTTATCAATTTTGGAGAAATTAAAAACTGCATTCAAAGATTTTTGAAAAATTACTCACCTTAGTCATAAATTTGAAAAATTTTAAAAATTACTCACCTTAGACCGACTACTCTCATACATTGCGTAGCAAATTTTTACGCGCCCTTACATCACTTGGCGACACGCCAAGTGTTGCAAATAAGCATAATTTGTTTAATTAAACTCTCATGGTTACCAAGTCCAAGTAAACATATGGCTGTAATAGTTTTGGTTAGAAAAACTAGATGGCGCTAAGCTGGCAACACTAACAGTGAATATTTCAACGTCATCTATTATCGAAGTGAGAATTATTTTTATGTTACGTGACATCGATGTGCCACTAGCGTCACCAATCGGTCTTTTTTAGGATTTGTTAGAGGATTTAGCAACGCTATCTAGATTTCGTTAGAATTTTACACCTTTTTTGTGGCTACAAACTGATGTATGAGAACTGCTAGTCTATACGTAGTAATACTTAGTCTATGGTCATACATACCTCATGGACATATAAACGGGAACGCAAGAAGAGGTAAGAATGAAGATTTTTAATGAAGAGTTCCTTTCGAAAAGCAGTCCCTTTGTTAGTTTTATGCAAGTTTTGAGTCGAATTAGTGCATCAATTAGGTCATCATCATGGTTGAGTTTTCCACTTGCGCATTTACACTGCATTCACTCTAATTTGATGTTTATTTTACCATACCCAACATTCAATTGACCGGTTTTTTATAACAAAATACTTCATTATGGTAAGCGAATTCAAATTTTAATTGAAAATTTTCACCAAACGAAACTAATTCGATCCAGCGTGCTTCTACATTATGTTCTTTCGGGAGACCGTTATTAGATCCCATGAACAGTTGATACAACGATTTTTGATCCAGCGTGCTTTCGGACCACCGTTATTCGGACCAACATGATTTCGACCCATAGTTAAGACTATTAGACTCCAAAAAAGTCATCAGTTTAATTTTCCGGAAGAAAGATCTACATTCGGATCTACATTGACGGAACTGAATCCAATACAAAACTGATGTTTAGCATTGTGGACCCCTTAACCGATTACTAAAGTTGAAACCCGAATTGCCTACGATTAGCCGTTCGGAAGATATGGCCGATCAAATGTTTTGCAATTATTTTTTTTCGACTTTATTTTTACCGTCATCTAGATCTCGCCGAGCCCTTTTCTAAGAGTACCATGAACATGGTATCAGCCGTTTGGGAGATACGGGCCTGTAAAGTTTTGACACTTTCGGCAGGTAGATCTCGTCGAGACCTTTTCCTAGACACCCATCAACATGGGTCTAACTCTAGCCGTTTGGGAGATACAGGTCGTCAAAGTCTTGACATTAAAAAAAAAATTTTTAGCACCCCTTGGTCCAATCCCTACGTATGTGCCACCTTCCGTTCCAAATATATTTTGCTGGGATATTGATAGATATATATAGATAGATAGATAGATTGTGGATATATAGATAGTTAGATACCTCAAAAGGAAAAAATGGAACCCTAATAGGATCACTTGTGTGGGAGTCTGTATGTACGTCTGTTACATTAGATTTGCTCTGGCACAAATACTTTTAAGAATTTTCATGTCCACTATATTAAAGTTCAAAATCGATGCCATTTTCGTAATTTACGTCCCAAAAAACCATAAAACGACACCCATAATGATATTTACACATTTCAACCCCATTGAACCCCAACAGGGAATGATGATATTTCACGTCCACTACGTTGGATTTGGAAATCGTTGTTGTTTTCGTAATTAGCGACCCGATAAACCATACAAACGATACCCATGTTGGTTTTCAGACTTTTTCACCCCATTTGCCCCTTTTAGGTGTTGTAAAGCGGCACGGCCGGCGGGTACCCGGTCTTTTCCACCAGACGTGCCTCTTAACAAATAAAGTCAAAAAAGTGACCTAATTGTAACCTAATAGTTGGAAAAAAGGATCTGAAGAAAACTTCGAGGTACTTTACAATTAAGTGTATTTACCTTTATCAAAATATGTATAATTTCACAAGACTGATGATGTAACTGACAATATTACATTGTAACAAAATTTTGGCCAAGACATTATTAAAACTTTTAGAACCTCAAATAGTTGTGATAGTTACCGCCTTAACATCAAGGAGCAATATTACATTCGGAATAAATTCTGCCAAGACATTACTAAAACTTTTAGAACATCAAATAGTTGTGACAGGTACCGCCTTAACAACAGGTAACAATATTACATTCGGGATAAATTCTGCCAAGACATTACTAAAACTTTTAGAACATCAAATAGTTGTGACAGGTACCGCCTTAACAACAGGTAACAATATTACATTCGGGATAAATTCTGCCAAGACATTACTAAAACTTTTAGAACAATCTGTTGGGTTAGGTACCGCCTTAACCACAGGAATCTATATTACATTGTATCTTGTGAATCTACATAAAAACTTTAAGTGTAAGAAAACTTGAAAAAAAACAAGGAAAATAATTTCCAAATAAAATCTAGCTCAGTGGAGCCGTGAATCCATCTAAATAATATTTGTCGATCATTCTCTTTTGACTAAATCGTCTGGTACACCATTCAGTATTACCAGGAAAAAATTACGGAACTATTAAATTTTACAGTTTAGGTTATTCAGTGAAACAGGAAGAAGAATTTACACTTGGTTTAAAAAAGTCATAAATCTAAGTGTCCTGGAACATCCCGTCCAAGCCACCTTTTATTATGTGAGGTTAAAAGTAAAACCTACGACACATACTTGTAATTCGCCAATATTTTCTACCAGAACTGGCATGCCGACCGCTGTCCAACTTCAAGGTCAATGATCTCCAACCTCGCTAACAAAGGGACAGCTTGACCGTGAAACACCACGCGGCGGTCATCTCTCAGCCAGCTGGACAAAATTCACGAAAGAAGCAAAACACCCTGGAATTAGAAGATAAATAAAAACATATTAAAACCTTTACTACACGGAACGATGAAAACAGAATTCCAGTGACTCAAAAATACAAAGAATGCAATACGTACCATGATCTGACAATAGATCAGATCTCCCACCAACCCGGCCAAAATAAATCCTTTTGAAACTTTATTAATCACCTCCAAAAATTCTTCTGAAATAGAAAAACAATATTACGGAAACCATTCCACGCAAAATAAACACACCAATTTAAACTCGAAACCAACCTATTTTATTAACTTTAAACAACTCCTGTTGGCAAATCCGCCATTTTCCAAACATCCTTGCCAGGTAAAAAAAAACCAAAAAGAAAGGTAAAAAAAAAACGACACGACTTGACAGCCAAAAGACTGACCGAGCAATCTCGGAAACCGACTCGCTCTCGCACCAGACAAGCGAACGAACTTCATGTCTATCCACTCAACTTGCCACACTTACTAACCCAGCGAACAGAGGGTAAAATCGAAATTTACCGACAAGCAAACAACGACGCGAAAACTTTGAGATAACCGCACCTTATAAAATTTGCTATGCTACAGTGTTGAATTCTGGAAAAGCCTTTTTCTTTAAAATCGTTGTTGTTTTTGTAATCAGCGACCCAATAAACCATACAAACGATACCCATGTTGATTTTCAGACTTTGTCACTCCATTTCCCCCTTTTAGGGGTGGAATTCTGAAAAAACCTGAAACACATGTTTACTTATTTATAGATAGGAGTACTCCTTTGAAGTCTCGAATAAAATAGTCAAACTAATCTTGTTTCCCCATACAAACTTTGGACCTCCGTTTCACCCCCTTAGGGGGTGAATTTTGAAAAATCTTTTCTTACTGGGTGCCTACACTATATAAGGTATCTATATGCAAAATTTCAAGTCTCTAGGAACAGTGGTTTAGGCTGTGCATTGATATATCAGTCAGTCAGTCAGTCAGTCCAGTCAGTCGGGACTTTGAATTTTATATATACAGATGGTACGGAACCCTTCGTGCGCGAGTCCGGCTCATTGTGGCAAGTGGCATCCTTTCTTCCTAAAACTTTAACACTAAACTGGATGAGCTAACGGACCCAGCTACCAGCGTTATTCGACAGTCTGTAGTTCGATCCTATGTTGTACAATCAGTGAAAACACGATTTCAAATTGCACCAGAATTACTCCTAGATAGCAATGAAAAAGTTAAGTCCTTAGTGAAAACTTACGACAAGAATATTGTTTACAAACTACAATTTGACAAGAATATTGTTTACAAATAAAAATTTAGACAAGAATATTGTTTAAAAACTAAAGTTTAGACAAGAATGTTGTTTATAGACTAATATTAAGACGAGATATTGTTAACAAACTAAAATTTCAATTGACTCGACTAAAACTCTAGATTAATCCCATGAGAGAAATGAAACTAAACTGAAGAAAAGTTGCCCATTAGGCCATTACTATTCGATTAATTGTAAGAAAGTTAGTCCATAAACTTTCATAAATTATATTACTTTTTGGAAAGCTTAATGCAAAAAATTAAGCTTACAAAAATTAACATATTACTAAAAAAAGGAACGATGAAAAATTATAGTAACTTCACCATTTTCTGTTGCGTTCCTCTAATTTTGTCCATGAGTGTATGTCACCGTAAGATTGTACAAGTATAATCCGATAGTTTGTATTTTGTCTATGAGTGTATGTCACCGTAAGATTGTACAAGTATAATCCGATAGTTTATATTTTGTCTATGAGTGTATATGTCACCGTAAGATTGTACAAGTATAATCCGATAGTTTATAATTTTGTCCATGAGTGCATATGTCACTGTAAGATTGTACAAGTATAATCCGATAGTTTGTATTTTGTCTATGAGTGTATGGCACCGTAAGATTGTACAAGTATAATCCGATAGTTTATAATTTTGTCCATGAGTGCATATGTCACCGTAAGATTGTACAAGTATAATCCGATAGTTTGTATTTTGTCTATGAGTGTATGTCACCGTAAGATTGTACAAGTATAATCCGATAGTTTATAATTTTGTCCATGAGTGCATATGTCACCGTAAGATTGTACGAGTATAATCCGATAGTTTGTATTTTGTCTATGAGTGTATGTCACCGTAAGATTGTACGAGTATAATCCGATAGTTTATAATTTTGTCCATGAGTGTATATGTCACCGTAAGATTGGACAAGTATAATCCGATAGTTTATAATTTTGTTCATGAGTGTATATGTCACCGTAAGATTGTACGAGTATAATCCGATAGTTTATAAATCACTGGTCAGTTTGAAGGTAGGTTCTTTCATGGTTGTTTAAAGACTATATCCTAACCTAGTGAAATTATAAAGTATCATATTTTAGAAAGTCGATTTTTTTAAATTAGTATATGTACATATAAGGTGACTTTACATGTAATAGCCAAATTTATACTGTAGACTCAGTAATTGGTCAGGACTAAGATACAAATACCCCTTTTGCAAAATACGAAAAATATAAATTTTTTGCCTATACTTGTGTTTGTTTTACGAACCATCCAGCGTCAATTAGTAAAGGAAGCCTAAATTTTAATTTTGCCTATTTTACAGAAAATGTTATTAAAAGTTGGACATGACCACTTAGCGAGTCTCCAGTTTGAATTTGCTAATTTAAATATGTAACAATATCTAATCTTATGTTATTCACAGCTTGGGTAAAATTCACGACAGTTCCCCAAAGCACATTTAGGAAATTTAAGGAAATTTAATGAAGCGGTCTGCGTTTTCAATAAAGATTAAAACAGACGTGTATTTTTTTAAAACCATAAAATTTCAATTGCGGATACTTTTTTAGGGTTCCGTACCTAAAGAGCAAAACGGAGCTCCAATAATGTCACTATGCTGTCCGTCTGTCTGTCCGTCCGTTTGTCACATCTCTTAGACGGAATGTGATAGAGACTTGAAATTTTTATATTGAAAATGTTGACCTAAAATTAAATATTGTATAAAACATTAAATAAAAAATCCCATACATTATTTCCCTAGTATATAGGGTGTCACTGTATAGAGCTTATTAAGAACAGTATAAATGTTTTTTTTATATTTTTTACCTTCAGAAATAAAGAAATGGGGTTTTGTTTTTGTTTTTGTTTTTGTTGTTTTAGTTTTTGTTTTGTTACAGGGTCTATCTCAAACACCAAAGTATTTAGGAATTAGGAATTTGGAATTTCTGTATACTATATACAATAATTATGTTGTATTTAGACAAGGAGTTAGACAAGGTTGTGTAGCGTCACCGTGGCCATTGAATCTATTTATTGACATTGAGAGGGATGAAGCGGTGACTGAATGAATGTTAGGTTAAGGTTAGAGACGAGGAAGTAGAACAAGTTAACGGGACACCTGACGCTAGAACATCAACAACACCAGGTTTTCAAGGGTTCATTTTAAAAAACTAGGTCTCTTATATTGAAGAAAATATATTTGATTTATCGATCTTTTATCTAGGGATTCCACCTATAAGTTAGATGTTTACAATGTTTTAAAATTTATACTTTTGTCTAAAAAAAAAGATTTCCACCCTCTTTTTTTTGGTTTTCAAACGTTCGTTTCAAAGACGCGGTTAAGAGATCAATGATTTTTTCTTATAAAATAGGCAATAGAAATATGAAGGGATGTTACCTAAATCTAATATTTTTACCTACAAAATATTTCAGTATTAGCTAAAAACACACCAATTGTTAGCTAAAAACACACCACTTTTTAGCTAATATTGAAAAATTTCGCTGCGTGATCACTAGTATTACGCGTCCAAGAACAAGAGGCCAAAGAGCCAACATATAATCGCCTCTATGAAAAGCAAATAAGGTATTTACCATTAGACTTATTGTGCTGTACGGGTAATAAAAAAAGTTGCTAAGGTATGCGATCCTCTTAACGAGTTTGTCTATCTGGGTTGTCTATTTACGCACAGTGGAAAATGTGACGATGAAATTGAAAGAAGAGTGAATGCTTAAAATTAAGTGAATGGAGCCCTACATACACTCCTTTATGGGCAGCGAAAATGTGACTGCAAAGGCACGATTGGCGGTTCATAACGGAGTGTTGGCTGCTGCATTTATGTATGGTAGTAAATGTTGGGTATGGCAAGATAAACATCAAAGTATGTGCGGTTTCATATATTCTATAGTATAAGTTTTATGTTGAAAAAAAAAGACATGATCTTGCTAAGTTTCTTGCCCTTCTTCTTAGCAAGACTAATCGAATGGGCGGAGGTAGGCATGTATTTATTATGTAACATATTAGTGTGTAGTATATAGGATGGGATTTGGTTGGCCGCCTGGTTTCGTGCTGGGGGCTCGGTTAGTGATTATGAACCTTGTTCCTGGTCCCTGGCCGGGTCTCCGGTATGGGTTCGGGCGGTTGATTGGATTTTACCTTGTATAATATATATTTTACCTATCATTATAATCGTAAATATATTGCTACATAAATTTAATAAACCTTTAATTTAGTTCATGTACATTTATTATTTTATTACATATATTTTCTTTATTAGATTAAATTTGACGTGTAAAAATTGTATATATATATACCTGCTTTGCAAAATAAACTATTTGAATTTGAACTTTGAATTTTAACATTGAATGACAGATTGAAAAATATTGACATACGGGATCATTACGGCCTGAAAGAAGATGTAGTGACTAGAATAGAAAAAGGAATGCTTCAGTGGTTTGGACATGTAGAAAGGATGAATGAAAGTAGAATAGAATAGAATAGACGTTTATTAGCTTCTTTGTTGGGCATGAGATCTTAAATAGGTATACATATAGGAACAAACAAAAACCCTGCTAGGGCGCTGCTAACTTTAGATTATAAACATTATAACTTAATTACTTAATTACTAGATTTATAAAAAAAAAATAAAAAATAATATCATTATTTATGTTATTTAAGTTTATAATACCAATTAAACTTTGTTTACAAAAAAAAAAAATCTAGGTAAATATAGGTTAACTTATTATTTGGAGGTGCTTTCTTATTTTCCTTAATATTAAAATTTATTTTATTCGTCTGTATTAGCTACAATTAATTAAAAGCGCAATATAATTATTTTTTTTTTAACTTTAGAATCTTAATACAGGCACCATTACAATAATATGTTTTATTTCAATCTGGCATATAAATATTCTAGTTACTACTATCTTTGTTTTTGGTATGATCATGAAAAAACTCTTGTAGAGTGTAATAACTATTTTGTATTAGATATTTATTCAGGGCATTTTTAAATATATTAGTTTTTTCTATCGATTGAATTGAATTCGGTATACAATTTAATATTTTGGCAGCCATTGAGTGGGGGCCAGAATGAACTAAATGTAGTTTTGATGAGGATGTTGCCAATTTTTTGTTAGGCCTTAGTCTTTCGGGTCGTGTATATGTGGGGAAGAGCTGAGTACCTATTATTTTTGTTAAGTCTTAGTCTTTCGGGTCGTGTATATGTGGGGAAGAGCTGAGTACCTATTATTTTTGTTAGGTCTTAGTCTTTAGGGTCGCGTATATGTGGGGAAGAGCTGAGTACCTATTATTTTTGTTAGGTCTTAGTCTTTAGGGTCGCGTATATGTGGGAAAGAGCTGAGTACCTATTATTTTTGTTAGGTCTTAGTCTTTCGGGTCGTGTATATGTGGGGAAGAGCTGAGTACCTATTATTTTTGTTAGGTCTTAGTCTTTAGGGTCGCGTATATGTGGGGAAGAGCTGAGTACCTATTATTTTTGTTAGGTCTTAGTCTTTAGGGTCGCGTATATGTGGGAAAGAGCTGAGTACCTATTATTTTTGTTAGGTCTTAGTCTTTAGGGTCGCGTATATGTGGGAAAGAGCTGAGTACCTATTATTTTTGTTAGGTCTTAGTCTTTCGGGTCGTGTATATGTGGGGAAGAGCTGAGTACCTATTATTTTTGTTAGGCCTTAGTCTTTCGGGTCGTGTATATGTGGGGAAGAGCTGAGTACCTATTATTTTTGTTAGGTCTTAGTCTTTCGGGTCGTGTATATCTGGGGAAGAGCTGAGTACCTATTATTTTTGTTAGGTCTTAGTCTTTCGGGTCGTGTATATGTGGGGAAGAGCTGAGTACCTATTATTTTTGTTAGGCCTTAGTCTTTCGGGTCGTGTATATGTGGGGAAGAGCTGAGTACCTATTATTTTTGTTAGGTCTTAGTCTTTCGGGTCGTGTATATGTGGGGAAGAGCTGAGTACCTATTATTTTTGTTAGGCCTTAGTCTTTCGGGTCGTGTATATGTGGGGAAGAGCTGAGTACCTATTATTTTTGTTAGGCCTTAGTCTTTCGGGTCGTGTATATGTGGGGAAGAGCTGAGTACCTATTATTTTTCACAAATGTGCATGCTTCCGAAATATAGATTGAAGTTAGTGTCAGAATATTTAATTAATTAAAGTAGGGCCTTCAACTCGTCATTACGTCAATGTTAGCTATTATTCGAATACACCTTTTTTGTAGTAAGAATAATTGCTTTGCATCAGTGCTGTTGCCCCAGAGAAGGACGCCATACGACAACCAAGATTGCGTGTACGCAAAGTAAGTAGTCCTCTTTAATTCCGATAGGGCATATACAAGGTGAATTTTTGAGACGGGACAGTGAGGGCAGGTACCTTAACCGTTATAGTTACAGGAAAACGCTTTTAGGAGACTATCCATAAATTTTTAAGATATTCTGAACTGCATTTACAGATTTTGGAAAAAATGTACAGTCAGCAAGAAAATGGTCATTTTAAACAAAAACTTTTTTTGATGCCAATCGATCCTGTTTCTTATAAGGTTCAAAAGTCTCTACTGGACCGACTGAGGTTTGAGTACTAGAAATGTCAGAAATCGCAAAAAACTTTTCCCATACATTTCGGAAAAAGAGTCAAACCTCTATTATATATTTCCAGTGTAGGTTGCTATCTATTTCAATTCCTAAGAGGCAGAGGCTTGCAAGCGTAATTTATGTCTAGGGGGCGTTTTTGACGTAGGGTAACGAAAGAAATTTATGGTGCGCAAGTGGAAGGTAGAGCTTGACCAGTGGGTCTACCGCTTAATTCTCATTTTCATCAACATCAACTTGAGATTGAAAATTGACGTGCGTGCGACGACGCCCACCTAACATGCCATCTCTTTTGCACGCGTTGAATTTCTCATGCATTTGCTTAAAGTTGATAAAAATGAGAATTACGCGGTAGAGCCCCAGGCCACCCTAGTAGGGCGACATATTGATGGGCCATGTCAAAAGTACCCGGAATAGAAGAGCTTGTATTACTAGATTGATGGATGTGGAAGAGGCGAAAGAGGTGTGACTGGATCGTAGCAGAGGGAAATCTGTAGTCTCTGCCTACCTTTCTGGGAACATTTGTAAGCAAAGTCAAAGCATTTCTTTTAGAAAAGGCATACTATTCCGTAAAAGAATACCTATCGGATGATGTTACATAAAAACTGTACTGTTGAAATATAATAATTGAAATATAGAATATAACCTACTGACCTACTTTAATTTTATAAAAATGTAATATTGTAATAATGTAATAATAATGTAATGATTAATTTTTTTCATTTTTTTTATTTATCGTATGGCATTATACACTGGTTTTTAACTTTTGACTTAGTTTAAGGACTATATTAAAATTTACAACTATTAAGATATTCAATAGCCTCGCTGGAAAGTTTTAAGAAATCTTCGGCTGGTCCATCATATCTCGTAAATGGGGCACTGGAAGACAATGTGGGTTATTGTTTGATATGTAATGGTAAATAATGGACATGTTATGATAAATTATGAATAAATGAGTATGAGTATGAGTATGAGATAGGTGTGAGTATATGTATGTATGTTTTTTTTGCTGTGGTTTGTTTGGCAATAAATTTCGTTTTCTTTTCTTTTTTTCATTCTCTTAATTTGTCTTTTAACGATGGAAAATCTCTAATCTTTCGAATGCTCGTAGTGGAGCAGTTATTAATTAAAATTAATTTTATCGTTTACATTATGTAATGGATTTTTATTTCAAATTTCAGTGCTTCTATTATTATTTTATCGTTTTAGGTACATGAACATTAATTCCAGCTCAATTTGAGTGTTTGTTTGAGCAATGTATTTTTTTTTTTTTAAATGTCGTTTATTTTTATGTGCATTCTTTCTTACAATTTCTATAAGAGGTTCAACTCCAGCTACAACTCCAACTCCAACTCCAGCTACAACTCCAACTCCAACTCCAGCTACAACTCCAACTCCAACTCCAACTCCAACTCCAACTCCAACTCCAACTCCAACTCCAACTCCAACTCCAACTCCAACTCCAACTCCAACTCCAACTCCAACTCCAACTCCAACTCCAACTCCAACTCCAACTCCAACTCCAACTCCAACTCCAACTCCAACTCCAACAAATGCTGAGGGCGCAAATACTGCAAAAAGTTCAATTGAAATTGATGAGAACAAGGGAAACGAAGATAAAGATGCAGCTACTGGAAAGGGACACAAAGATAAAGATGCAGCTACTGGAAAGGGTCACAAAGATAAAGATGCAGCTACTGGAAATTCTGCTAATGGAAAAGATGGTGGAGTTTGTTGTATACCACGTCCGGCAGCCGTACCAGTGCTTCCTTACGTCTATTACCCATTCTACCCATTGTATAATTACTGGCCCTCAGTTTATTTGTTTGGTTAAATAAAAAATCATTAAGTAAAGAAAGGAAGAAAGTATTTATTTCAGACCGAAATAAATATCTTAGTAACAATATATGCTTAAAAACTATGTTAGTATCTTAATACACACAAATCAAAAAACACAAAAACAAAACACAGAAAAGGTAGCAGAAGCCGCTGTTAAATTGACATAATTAAATTGAGTGATGCTTACAACAACATCCTCCTGGTGAAGTACTGTGACTCCACGTGAACCCTGTTCCAGAATCCCAGAACAGGACTGTCCCAACGATCAACAATGCCCTCCAAGATGCTGTTAGAGCTGTCCCTTAAACGACTCTTAAGGCCCTTACTATTGCCAAATGGGTACTTTCTAAAGCCTACTCCTCGTTTATGGCCCAACCAAAAATAATGAAAAAATGTATTATGAATAATCAACTCTTAGACAACATATGCAACAGTTTTCTTTGTCATACCACCAAAACTTCTACATGAATTTTTTTTTTTACTGAATGGTGTTTTTTGACCTCAAATTCCCTACTGCTCCTGAGTTGCTTGGCCGATTGAATTCATCTATGCTTTAATAAATAGATAAACTTTATAGCTATAAACATAACATAAGATTATTCAATCGAGTAATCACGTCCAAGTGAAAAGTATAGTTTTCCCCTATTTCGCTCTATCAAGGACGCAGCGAGCGTCGTAACAGCCACTATGCATTGCGCGCTGATATGAACGTTATTTCAATGTCGTTTCCGTTGATATTTGTAGTGACAAATATCGAGCTGCTAATTTGGCGATGGTAATCGCCTTAATGTAAGCCAACCGTTTTCGGATTATTGCTGTGAAGCTATCAGTCTGTGCCTCCGCGAACATTCCCGATGCGCTGCAGTATCGTGGCAGCCCCAACAGCACCTTGAACGCATTGTTGTCTTAGACGCGGAGGGTACTGAATGATTTTTGCGTATATTAAGGCCTTGGCTTTGTTATTTCAAGGGCTTTTGCTTAAATATGCTGATACAACTACTGACCCTAGCAATGTTAAACTCGCAGAAATGTTTTTCATCCCTTTATCTTTCCGTTGTTAAGACAGTTACTCACGTGGTCTGTGTGGTCTACACCTCAGAACGATATATTTATTGTTCCGTAGTTTACACATAATTTCTCTCGATGGATTTAATTTAGAAAATTACGTCTATTTAAGTTATAAATACGTTTTTTTTGTCTAATTTCTGCTATAACACGAAAACATAGTTTATTTTCCGTGGTCAAGACAAAAAATACTTACATCAAATACTTTTTCAGAATATCCAGAAAAAACTTGAAAATTCTCTGATTATGCGTGCTGACAGCACTAACAGTCTTTCTGACAATATAATTAAGTTCAAAATCATTACTACATACGGCTTGAACACTCACGTATGATCGTTGTTGACTATATGCCAACCATTTCACCGATACAATTTCGGCATTATCAAGGCGAGTGACGTTCTTAGGACGACGACGCGGCGTTCACCGTCGTTGTCAAACGGGCACCGTCTTGAACAACCACACGTGAGTGTTCAAGCCGTATGTAATAATAATTTAGAATGTCAGCTCACGCGAGTTTTAATAATATTAAAGTTCAAAATCACTCAACAAGACTGTTGTTTACCAACCGGCCCTAAAAATGAAAGTACCTTAAATACCACTATGTTTACTCTTTTACATTATTCCTTTATTCTTTATTGTACGCCGAAAAACAGTTAGGACATATAATAAAAAATAAGGTATCTACACAGGAGAGCTTATCTCTAAAAATAAATTTCCTCCAGCAAATCTAAGCGGGAATGGGAAATTTTTATTAAATTAAGTAATCATACCTATACATATATCTTCTGGGCGAACGCCCTTCATCCTAGGTCCCATAGGCGCGGTGGTGGCTAAGCGGGCCATTGAGAATAAAAAAAAGTAGTGGGTTGTGTCAGAGATACAACCGTAAATTAAGTAAGTGGATACTTCAAATGCCGCCTCTTTACGCCTCTGCATTAGCTTCGGGCCCACTGATATGTATTAGAACAATAGTATTAGATATTTATGCCCGGGCTCCGGCACTAGCATTGCAAGTCGAAAAATAAATAAATATAAATTCTTTACCTTTCACGAGGTCATTTATGCTTAAAAGTAATCATATCTCCACTGTTGTAAGTTTCTTGGCATGATTATTTACTTATAATTAATATTTTTATAAAATTTTATAAGTTTTTAAACTTCTTGGCATTTTTACTAAAAATCTATTATATAAAATTTAAAAGCTAGAAAGGGACCAAATTCACGGGAAAGAGTGAGATGGCGCTCTACACACCTTTGTGTATCACTCACACCAAAGAGTGAGATGGCGCTCTACACACCTTTGTGTATCACTCACACGAACGCTAAAACCGCGAAAAATTATGCAATTCGTTTCCATGGATTGTGACAATGATGAACGATATAAACAATATGGGTTTGGATACGTGATCGCATAATGATTAAATTATAATTAAATAATGAAATTATGAAATCAAAATGTTCCGCGTTTCACAAACATCACATCTGTATTTATTTATTTTACTTCTTTTTTTATAGTTTTCCTGTAATTGGCCAGTTATGATCTAGGTATAATTGTAATTTTTTTCATATTTTTCGAACTACCAGTTTTGGAGATAAGGGGGGGGGACATACATATTTTTGGGGTTTTTTAAAGATTTCTCGGAACCAGTTTTAGTATAATATAAGAATAATAATGAGAATATATAAGAATATATATTTTTACAATTAACTTTTCAATACCTACAATTTGATACCCATATTGTATTTTTATAAAATATTTTTTTTATATGTTTTGCTTCTTTTGTTATACTTCTCATTAATGCTGACTTTTATTTAAATCGCTATAGTTTTCCAGTAATTGGCCAGTTATGATCTATAATTGACATTTTTTCCATATTTTTCGGTTAACTAGTTTCGGAGATAAGGGCGTGGGGGACATACATATTTTTGTTTTTTTTTTAAAGATTTCTCCAAACCATTGCGAATAAATAGAGTAAAATTATATATATTTACAATAAGCATAAATATAATTCGGAAATATTTTAAAAAATTAAAAAATTTTCATATTTTTTTTACACCGTAATATGTGGGCAAATTAATGCTATTTTTGTGCCAAATTTCATGTATGTATCTTTTACGGTGCTAAAGTTATGAGGCTGTGACATACGGACGGACGGACGGACGGACGGACGGACAACGGAGTCTCACCATAAGGTTCCTTTTTGTACCTTTTAGGTACTACGGAACCCTAAAAATGCAATTCAATTCCTTGGATTGTTACAATGATGAACGATATAAACAATATGGGTTTGGATACGTGATCGCATAATAATTAAATTATAATTAAATAATGAAATTATGAAATCAAAACGTTCCGCGTTTCAGAAACGTAAGTTCTGTGGGTCTACCGCGTAATTCTCATTTTCATCAACATCAACTTGAGATTGAAATTTGACGTGCGTGCGACGACGCCCGCCTAACATGCCATCTCTTTTGCACGCGTTGAATTTCGCATGCATTTGCTTGAAGTTGATACAAATGAGAATTACGTGGTAGAGCCCCTGTATGACATGTCTAAACAATTTGGATTTGCAAAAACCACAGAACTATTAATAGGAATAGAAAGTCCATGAAAGCCGTGTCTGTGACGCACCGATATGATCAATACGTCACGACATAACCCACGGGCCTCTCATTTCTCAACCGGACGCGTTAGAACAAACACATGGTATAAATATGGTGTATTGCATCGTGGCAAATTGTTCTAACTCTTCAAATAACGCAAATAAGACATCCAAAGGAACTTCATTTCACTCGTAAGTAATTTAAACATGTATTTACTGTGATATTTACAGAATAAACCTCGCGGTAAATAAAATTTCAACCTTACCATGAAATATTTAGCATTTTAGCGAGTAGCGTTGAAATTAGACAATATTTTGTCCATTGCAGGTAATAAAGAGTGTCACACGTTGAGTTAGAATATTAAGGGCCTAACTATTGCCAAATGGGTACTTTCTAAAGCCTACCCCTCGTTTACGGCCAAACCAAAAATAATGAAAAAATGTATTATGAATAATCAGCTCTTAGACAACATAATATGCAACATTTTTTTTTTCATACCACCAAAACTTCTACATGAAAAAATTTATTAACTAAATGGTGTTTTTTGGCTTGAATTTCCTACTGCTCCAAGCTCCAGCCAAGCTGGCCGATTGAATTCATTTCTGCTTTGATAAATAGATAAATTTGATAGCTATAAACTTAACATAGGATTATTCAATCGAACAATCACGTCCACGTGAAAAGTATAATTTTCTCCTATTTTGCCCTATCAAGGACGCAGCGAGCGTCGTAACAGCCACTATGCATTGCGCGCTGATTTGAACGTTATTTCAATGTCGCTTCCGTTGATATTCTTTCTGACAAATATCAAGCTGCTAATTTGGCGATGGCAATCGCCTTAACGTCGCAATGTATATTTTTTCAAACATTATCAACACGGACCTAATTGTGTCATAGTGCGGCCGCTGGTCATGGCTCTTCACACACATTGGCACAGTGCCATGACATGTTTGGTATTTTACATCTAAGCTTCATAGAAGTAGGGTGTTATTTTGGAAGACGGGTGAATCTATGTGTGCACCGCGTAGGTTTGCTAACTAGGTAATACTACGTTATTCCAAAAAAAGGCGACAGAGGTTCTCGAATAAAATTTGTTTCACGCCATACAGTGGCAAAAACGTAACATCATACAACGCAACTTTAAACGCAAATTGAAAATCAAATTATAACGACACTCACAAACATCTCCGTTCTATGATTAAAATGTTTCAAGGGTTTTTCTTTTTTTAATAATCATTATTATATTGTCAACGCGGGCAGAGCCGCGGGCATATCTAGTTTTTACTAAAATACTTAGTCAACTTATAAGAGCTGACAGTATGTTTTTGTAAAGGAGACATTATGATATGATAAAAATCGATAATGGCTCAGGAAATGGGACCAGCGGGTCTACCGCGTAATTCTCATTTGTATCAACTTCAAGCAAATGCATGCGAAATTCAACGCGTGCAAAAGAGATGGCATGTTAGGCGGGCGTCGTCGCACGCACGTCAAATTTCAATATCATGTTGATGTTGATGAAAATCAGAATTACGCGGTAGACCCGCAGGGGCTCTACCGCGTAATTCTCATGTGTATCAACTTCAAGCAAATGCATGCGAAATTCAACGCGTGCAAAAGAGATGGCATGTTAGGCGGGCGTCGTCGCACGCACGTCAAATTTCAATCTCAAGTTGATGTTGATGAAAATGAGAATTACGCGGTAGACCCACTGGTTTATTCGTCCAAGAATCGTACATATACTTATAAATTACTGTTATTATCTTACTGTCATTATCGTACTATATATTATTGTTATCCCTTGTCTTTTTCTTTCTTTATCGAAAAGATAATGACAGAACGCTTAAATTCAGTTTAGTCCTGTGAAGTAAGTTAAGATGTATTGCACCGAATCGACACCATTGACCATCAAAATGGAATCGTTTTATATTGTAGGTAAAATTGTATATAAATAAAGGACAATATTGTGTACAATTTAATATCATCATAAATAACTAATGGATTCATCGGATTCGTGAATTTCATGTTAAAAAGGTGAGTTTCGTTTTGAACAAAGTTTCACAAATGCAGGAATTTTGTTATTTCTCTAGTATTTTGTTATTTATCTTGTAGGCATTGACATACTAACAAGTAGACATTGAATCTGCGCTCAAAAGAGTGTCAAATCCTTAGAATAATAACGCCTAGAAGTAGTGTAAGCGCACGAAATATGCGACGGTTTAGTCCTGGCCAAAGTAGACGAGACCGCGCTGTCACTGAGTCAGTCCACAAAGACATTTGATCGAGAACACATCTCCAAATTTTTCATTAAATATGTCGAGTTGCGCTTTTAAAATGTGTTCAAATTACTATCGGAAAGATAAAAAGGACAAAATGTATCATTCCATATGTAATTACCACATTTTCATTCATGTTTCTTAGTGCAAAGTTCATCAAAATCAATAATAAACTTTTAATAAAAAAATAACAACCGACTTTAAATTTAATAATAACTTCATTTCGATTTGATCCAGTCACTAAAGGTGCTATCTCGCTGCGCTAATATAAATAAAGGCCTTATAAAAATATACAAGGTGACTTTTTGATCATCGTCCAAATTCATACTGGTGGCTTGGTAAGTGATCAGTATCATGCATCAATAACAATTTTGGTGAAATTCGTAAAATGAAATTTCGACTCCCCATAGTGATTCACTCGGGAGTGGAACTGAATTTATATGGCAAGCCGAAATTTCATTTTACGAATTTCACAAAAATTATTACTGATCCAAAATACTGATCACTTATCAAGCCTCAAGTATGAATTTGGACGATGATCAAAAAGTCACCTTGTTTAAAAATGCCTTATAAAAATATTTATAAATATATTATATTTAACTTTTACGAGCTTTTCATTAGTAGTGTCATTAAAACAATTAAAAATGACATGACCCGACCGACCGACGAATTAGACCGCTCAAAATTTCAAGTAAAAACACCAACAACATCACACAACCACCTAACCACCATCATCGATCATCCAAGAAGAGCAGTGATTAAATAATATCAAAAATTACCAACATCATTTTTAGAGAAACCACTTTATTATTTTTTAGAAAATAGTTTAAAACTAAAATTGTTTACAAGTGTCACCTTTACTTTTTATTTTTTTATTATGATACCTAAATTATATGTCACAAATTTTTTTACATTCGACTGATGACGGCCCCATACCGAGGGCCGAAATATATCGAGTTAAAATTTTTTTAATTGTTTTAATGACACTACTAACCTTATAAAAATATAAATATAGGCGTTTATTTTCCAATACATGCAATTCATTTTACACCGTCATTTAATTTAATTTCAAGAAACTAGATTATCAAAATAAGTCGTTGTTTAAATTAGATTAGTCAAATTTAGTTTCTTCTTACTTACTAAGTTTAGTAAATGTAAAGAATTTCACTACTTCACTAAATGCATTTTAAGCGGGCAACATTATTCACGTGCTTGTGTGCGTACGACCATCAATAAATACACTGCGGTCACGCACACTATACAGAGGAAATGGTTTCATTTTTCGAACAGCTGTTCGTACTACACACTGCTTCTAGGCGTAATTATTCTAAGTCAAATCCATTGAAAAGTAAAAAAGCGTGTCAATCGCACGTCAATCAAAATTGAGCCATGCAGCAATGACATACGATTCATACTAAAATGTTTTGTTTCTTAGTATTTTGGAAGAAGGGATTTCTTAATATTTTGGAAGGTCCTTCACTAAGGACACTTTTTTCGTAAATCTTGTACTAGACCCAAAGTCCATGGTTTGTATGTCAATGCTTGTAGGTCTATTTTATCAGCACTAACTGGCGGAAAATTTGGATAGAACCAGGTTAACGGCGTTTAGTGAAACTTTTTGTTCCCGCCATTTTTTAGACTAATTTGACCCCGCTGAACACGATTCTACCCGGTGTCAAACCCTCCCCCAATCCCTTCCCCCCCTTTCCCCCCAAAACTTGTCCCGAGTTGCGGTTTTTTCAATTTTTATGCAAACCTATTACAGATAGAAGAAAACGGTCCATGACAAAAATAATGTGCATTAAATTCTCTACAAGATTTGTAAATAAATTATTTAACAGGCATACTAATTTAATAAATAATGTCTGCTCAAACTGAATCAATTTTAATTTTTTTCAAAATGTTTGCTTCCACAGTTGATTTATCGAAAAACGGTCGAAGCTGTAAGAAAGAATTAATTATTAACCAGTATTGGCACATATCCCTTTATAATAGCAGCCTGGTTACGAACCAAACAAATAAGTATAGTAACATTTTGTAGGTGATATGAAAGACTATACTTAAATAAAATAACATTTATTATATGAATTATAATTATTGAATTATTTTCTTGAATCATATAATGATTAACCAGTGTTGGCACATATCCCTTTACAATAGCAGCCTGGTGCGCAAGGCTGCTTGACTTCCCTACGACAAGTACAAGCTGCAGTTTTGCAACCTGCCCTACAGCCGCATGTGAGGAGATCCTTGCAAGCTTTTGGAACTGCTTCTAAAGTTATAAGCACTGGTATCAGCTTATTACCATCCTGACGCCACCCATAATCTGTTGGAATAAACTGCTCCATCTCTCCAACGTGTGCGTTTCTCCAGATGAATGTTTGATAATGGGCTCTGCGTATATGTAGTCGAGCTGCATCTGAAGTTGGCGGCAGAGCCTCAGGTTTGATAACTCTGGAGAAAAAGACGTGTCTTGTTTCATCTGTTGTATTTACTGGAGATTTTATTTTGTACAGTCTAACCATGAACTTCTCTACCTCTGCGAGCGTTTCTTCTGTCAATGGGAATACTCCTAAAAGGGAGAGGAACTGTCCGTAAAGTGCATAAACTTTCAGAGCCTCTGGCTTACTTATTACGCTTATATAAGACGTTACGTCAGAACCTGTCAAAGCGTGCAGTGCAGGGAAATTTGCTTTTTCTTGTTCACTAACACTGTTGGCAACCTCGTGGATAGGGATATATTTTCTTTAAGTGCTGGTTCCTGCCATCATCCACAGATGTTTGACGACAATTCGCTCTCGATGATGCAGAAATAAGAAAAAGACATTTGTGTCTCTCACTAATACAACAACGCTCTCAAATGTACTGTTCACAGCGTGTAATACCAGCCTTGTGTCTGTTTCTTCGTGGTTGGCTTTAAGTGAGGACACATTAGTTTCTGGGTTAGTTGATGATACATGCGTCCCGTCCTCAAAGCCACCAGCTTCTACAATTTCAAGATCACTTGAGAACCGGATAAGTTCCTCTGACAAAAATCTTGCCAGATCTGATTTATTCGCGGGGAGTGCCATGAAATTTTCCCATCTTTTGGGTAAAGGTACATCGCTTGACTGAATGATTTTTCTGATGGGTTGGGCTTTTTGTGTCCTCTTTGCTCTCGTGCCCGCCTTTATTGAATCAGACAAATACCTATCGAAAATAATATCTATTCATAGATACTGTGCTCCTATCTGATTTACTTTCTTGTTAAACCTATCAGCGCAGTCACCAAATGTTTAAGCATTTTTGGGCTTTCCCATAGTCATAACTAGTGCTGGTCCATCAACGATCAAATGAGACTCAAGCCTCTGGAGTGTTAGTGTGGAAGAAGAAACAATATTGGTTTTCTTCAAAAGAGCATTGAGTAGAAGTGCCTTATTGCCAGATCGATGGACCGGATCAGCTAATGCGCGTTATAATAATACCTATTTAGCGTATGTATTTGCGCGGTTTCCTTTAGGTATTAGATATCTCACAAATTAAGCACTTTAGAGGGTAATGTTCAGTAATATTGTCTCAGACCAAAAAGACAATAAACTCAAAGTCGATATTTTTTTACCAAAAAGTCAAATAACCTAGCGCAAATACATGTATGTATTTACAACACCTGACAACCCCTTAAATTAGTTTCGATTTTATTAGAAGGACCTCATATAAATACACTTCTTGGCTACTTAACTCTTAACGTTAACTGCGAATGCAAAAATTTTGAAAAATCAAATTAAACAGTTTGGGCAGACATAATTTCACAATGCCTGTGAAATAATTTGAATGCAATGTTATAATATAATAAATTCAAGATAATAATTCGATAATTATAATTTATAAATAAAAAATAAGGTCACGACATTAATCCCCGAGGGGGTGTCAGAGGTGTTCCCGAGTGTGAATTATGATTGCAAATCACAAGAACACACTCGGTATACCCGCATTTCACCTACAATTATTACGTCCCAACGTGATGGGTGCTGAGATAAATGTTATTTTATTTGAGTATAGTCTTTCATATCACTTGCAAAATGTTACTATACTAAATAATTTAGATTTAGATTTAGATTTATTTATTAATAACAAATATAGTTACATGTCAAAGAATAGATTACAAAGTTATATTTAAAGTATAATTATTTTAAAATTAACTATGAAATTATAGAATAATAATATTCTTAGTCTAAAATAATAATAATAATAATTGAAAAAAACAATAAATTGTATTATGATTAAGTAATGTCAAAAAGATTTATATTCTATGTAGGTACGATTAGGTACCACATCTGTCCATCTGTCATAAACTCCTTGACCGTGTAAGGCGCAAACTCGACTAGCAGTTTTTTAAGATTGCTTTTAAAACTAGTGAGTGATGGTGCGTTCGTTATCTCAGTAGGCAGCGAGTTGTACACATTTATACCGAAAACGCGGGTAAATTTGTGAGTTTTCTCGAGTCGATGGACACCAGAAACAAGTTTGTTGGCGTCCCAACAAATATTTATAAATTATTACAATATGTATAACTTCGGCGCCGGCATCTGCGCTGCGACCTGTAAACCGTGAATGAATACTCGTACGATAATAAATTAGGTCTTGTTTTATAGGTAAACGTATATACATTATTTAACTTCTTGGCTACTTTCTCACAGATTCGATCGTTTTTTGAAAAATCAACGGAGAATGCAAAAATTTTGAAAAAAATAAAAATTATACGGTTTGAGCAGACATTATTTATTAAATTATTATGCCTGTCAATTAATTTATATGCAAATATTGTAAAGAGTTTAATGCACATTATTTTTGTCATGAACCGTCTTCTTCTATCTCTAATAGGTTTGGATAAAAATTGAAAAAACCACAAAGCGGCACACGTTTTGGGAGGAAAGGGGGGGAAAGGAGTGGGAGAGGGGTTGATACCGGGCGGGATCGAGTTTAGCGGGGTCGAATTAGTCTAAAAAATCCCGGTGGCAAAAAGTTTCACTAAATGCCGTTAACTGTTGAAAGCAGAAGCAATTTGAGATTTTGCCGCCAGTCTATTAGACAAGTCCAGCTTTCTCTTAAGGGGCTATACCGTCAAAATGGACACTTTTTGAAGTTATTTATCTGCTGTTCAAAAGAAGTCCCAAGTTAAATAAATTAGTATAACAATTTTGGAACGTTTTTCTAGATTTTGGGCTATCAGAAACGCGATTGGAGAAATTCCACTCGATAGAAATAATTATTGAAATGAGGTCTAAACTTACACTATTTTTGATATTCTGACAAATTTAGATAACATACAGACTTCAGAAATATTTATTTACATGGGTTTTAACAATGCCTAAATTACTGGTTATGGAAATTTTCAAAGCCATTTTAGTTAATTTAGTATTAATTTAAAACCGACTTTTTGTCAATTTTTCCCGATTCCGTCCCTCTCGCACTGCGGTTCTTTCCGCCTGGAGTAATGGGGACCTTTGCACGGACGATATATCACCTTAATTGTATCTCTTAGTTACCTGAACAGAAAGCCTAAAACTATGAGGTAGCGGGTCTGCTGGTGGCTACGGAGATCTAAAGTTAAATATCTAAAAAAAAGTTGCCTAGGCAACTTAAAAATACCCCTTGATCCCTTTTGTTGCTCTAAAAACACATTCAAGTCAAAAATCTGTCTTTGTATGAATAATTGTTAGGTAATATCGATAGTTATTAAGTTTAATGTATATTTTCTGTTTGTTTAATTTTAAGTTTGTTAAAATAATAAATTATGTAATTATTTTGCATCTCCATGTAACCCTGTACTTATTTGTTTTTATTATGTGTGAGGGTAATCAAACAAAATTTTATTATGTGTGAGGGTAATCAAACAAAATTTCTCTCTCTTTTCCCGAAATACCTGAGCGAATTTAGTCCCTTAGTCCCTTGTAAACTGTTAGGTAATCTTAAGTTTTTATTTCTTTTTTGTATTTGTTTTATAATTTAAGTAATTTGTTGTTTAAGAACTATTATTTTATGTAAAAATTAACCAAAACTGAAATATGTAATTGGCCTTAATATTAAGTTATATGTTATTTTGTTTTATCCTTATTATATATCGCTGTTGATTTCTGTACATAAATAAATAAATAAATACCGAGTCGTAGTTTTTAGGGTTCCGTAGTACCTAAAAAGTACAAAAGGAACCTTTATGGTGAGACTCCGTTGTCCGTCAGTCCGTCCGTATGTAACAGCCTCATAACTTTAGCAACGTTAAAGATTGAAATTTGGCAGTAAAATAGCAAAAAAAAACATGAAATTTGGCAGTAAAATAGCATTAATATGCCCACATATCACGGTGTAAAAAAATTGTTCAAAATATTTTCAAAACAGAAGTAAGAACAATAAAAAAATATTATCCTAAAAATACAGTATGGATGTCAAATTGTAGATATTAAAAAGCTGATTGTAAAAAGTAATCTTAAAATAAAAACACAAAAATTTGTACGTCCCCCCCTTATCTCCGAAACTGGTAAATCGAAAAATATGAAAAAAAAAGTCGATTATAGATAAAACTATAGTGATTTAAATAAAGTTGATCACAAATGAGAAATATCAAAAATAATAATTAAAATAAATAAAAAAGTATTATGTATTTATGTCACTCGAGTTATTATAACCACGGTTGAACATATACCACTGCAGACACTTACACACAACTACCAACAAACACACCCTCTTAGACACCCTCACACACAAACTCGCAAACACTACATGTGCATATTGGTATTAACTTTTATATTATATTCTTTCTTTTGCCATAATTTACATTTGATTATTACATATAATTTAGTAAATTAGTAAAAATAAGTTTAAATTTTTTTTTTTATAAACATGCAATACAAGATGTTACAGTAATATTGTGTTAGCTAGCTAAGTGACCTATTTTTCGGGTTGAGCAGTACTACTTATCCTAAGACTACAGGGCTATGCCCTTTTTTAGGGAGTAGGGCACTCAAAATTGTTTTGTGTACACTCTTTTAATCTGTGTATGATCTAGTATGTAAGTTTATAAATGTACACATTTATATGGAATAAACTCTTATTATTATTATTATTATTATTTTATAAAAATACAATATGGGTATTAAATTGTAGGTATTAAATATTGTAGGTAGGTATATTGTACGTATTATAACGTTTATAAATATATTATATTTAACTTTTACTAGCTTTTCATTAGTAGTGTTATTAAAACAATTTAAAAAAAATTTAACTCGATATATTTCGGCCCTCGGTATGGGGCCGTCATCAGTCGAATGTAAAAAAATTTTTTGTGACTTATAATTTAGGTATCATAGTAAAAAATAAAAAGTAAAAAGTAAAGGTGACACTTGTAAACAATTTTAGTTTTAAAATATTTTAGAAAATATTTTAGAAAATAGTTTAAAACTAAAATTGTTTACAAGTGTCACCTTTACTTTTTACTTTTTATTTTTTACTATGATACCTAAATTATATGTCACAAAAATTTTTTTTACATTCGACTGATGACGGCCCCATACCGAGGGCCGAAATAGATCGAGTTAAATTTTTTTTTAATTGTTTTAATAACACTACTAATGAAAAGTACGTATTATAAGGGGGTCTGTGGTTTAGGTACACACAAATTGCTTGGAATGCTCTACGGGTCCAATTCAATAATGCATTCAGGGCGCTGCTTCGTCTGCCTCGTTTCAATAATGCATTCAGGGCGCTGCTTCGTCTGCCTCGTTTCAATAATGCATTCGGGGCGCTGCTTCGTCTGCCTCGTTTCAATAATGCATTCAGGGCGCTGCTTCGTCTGCCTCGTTTCAATAATGCATTCAGGGCGCTGCTTCGTCTGCCTCGTTTCAATAATGCATTCAGGGCGCTGCTTCGTCTGCCTCGTTTCAATAATGCATTCAGGGCGCTGCTTCGTCTGCCTCGATCTGCAGTGCATCGGGAATGTACGCTGAGGCTAGGGTTGCCAACCGTACTTTAAAATAAAGTATCTTACGTTATTTTGGGTCTCTGTACTTTATACTTTTGAATACCAATAAAGTACGTGAAAATACTTTATTTCAATCTTTACGTAAAATTAGACGTAAACTGACAACACCAGCCAGCGAAAACACAGCCGTAAAGAAATCCGAGGGAAAATGTATGACTTGTGCGCAAGTTTTGCGTTTGTTTATGCAAAGTGCACAAAAAATACAGTTTCACAAAAGGATTTCAGGTCTTCCTAGTTCCTACCTACCGTCCGCTGCCTTGATATTTTTTTCAAAATATTTTTGAACTCCCTTGAATAAAGGATACTTTTTTTCAAAGGACCGTACTTTTTATTTACCTTCCCTGAAATCAGATATACGTTATTACTTCTAAAAAAAGTTGGCAACAGTTGCTGAGGCGCGCACAGATGGTTTTCATGCAATATGGTGCAAGAAGTAGGTCTCACTGCTAAGCAGAGTGAGGGAGAGAGGTAGTAGTGTCCTCAAGAGCGGTAACAGTGTCCTCAAAGCAGAGTGAGGGAGAGCAGTAGCAGTGTCCTCAAAGCAGAGTGAGGGAGAGCGGTAGCAGTGTCTTCAAAGCAGAGTGAGGGAGAGCGGTAGCAGTGTCCTCAAAGCAGAGTGAGGGAGAGCGGTAGCAGTGTCTTCAAAGCAAAGTGAGGGAGAGCGGCAGCAGTGTCCTCAAAGCAGAGTGAGGGAGAGCGGTAGCAGTGTCCTCAAAGCAGAGTGAGGGAGAGCGGTAGCAGTGTCCTCAAGAGCGGTAACAGTGTCCTCAAAGCAGAGTGAGGGAGAGCAGTAGCAGTGTCCTCAAAGCAGAGTGAGGGAGAGCGGTAGCAGTGTCTTCAAAGCAGAGTGAGGGAGAGCGGTAACAGTGTCCTCAAAGCAGAGTGAGGGAGAGCGGTAGCAGTGTCCTCAAAGCAGAGTGAGGGAGAGCGGTAGCAGTGTCCTCAAAGCAGAGTGAGGGAGAGCGGTAGCAGTGTCCTCAAGAGCGGTAGCAGTGTCCTCAAAGCAGAGTGAGGGAGAGCAGTAGCAGTGTCCTCAAAGCAGAGTGAGGGAGAGCGGTAGCAGTGTCCTCAAGAGCGGTAGCAGTGTCCTCAAAGCAGAGTGAGGGAGAGCGGTAGCAGTGTCCTCAAAGCAGAGTGAGGGAGAGCGGTAGCAGTGTCCTCAAAGCAGAGTGAGGGTGAGCGGTAGCAGTGTCCTCAAAGCAGAGTGAGTGAGAGCGGTAGCAGTGTCCTCAAAGCAGAGTGAGGGAGAGCGGTAGCATTGTCTTCAAAGCAATATCTGAAAGATTCAACAGTCCCTTATTTGGAAAATCTGTTTTAGCATTAGTTTTTTAAGTAATTTAAATATTTGTTTTAAGTAATTCTTGTATATGGACTGAAAATTTGTCTGAAATAAAATGTTTATTATGTAGCTACACTTTTCAGTCATGGGCCCACAGGGACCCAGTCATTTGAAAGGCATTCATGGGGCCCAA
Source organism: Ypsolopha sequella (assembly GCA_934047225.1). NCBI lineage: Eukaryota > Metazoa > Arthropoda > Insecta > Lepidoptera > Ypsolophidae > Ypsolopha > Ypsolopha sequella. The sequence continues at coordinate 26,191,810 of OW203990.1, read as the reverse complement.
GCCAACATTGAAGAGGCCTTTGGTACCATTAAATCTAAATGTGAGATGGCTGCATACATGGAGGCCTCTCCCTCAATGTATCATTGAGATACACTAACGGACAGTCCCCCACAGTTGCCAAACTATTGCCAGGAAGGAAGCGACTTTGGACTCTTGGAGCGGGCTATGAGGATGTAATGCTAAATGGGCCGGATAACAGGGCTATGGAGTGAGATAACGGACATCTGCCTCGAAAATCTCTCACAAATTTAAGTATGGCAGATGGTGACTTGCTGCTTGATAACTATCCAACGGGATAGCCGTTGTGGGCCCCCTATCAAGCCACCATGGGGCGGCCAGGGGGCAACATTATGTAAGCAGCTAAGGTTGTCGAGAGGTGAGTCTGCGGGGCGCAAGATCCTTATACAGTCAAGTGCCCCCGGCGTTATGACATTTTACACTTCCAATCTGGAGCATAGGTTCCGCTCTTGCATCTCCACTCTGGCCGGCTGGTTAAAGCAAGCGCTATTATTATTTTATTATATGAAAAAGGTGATTATAAAAAATATAGTTTGCCTATATTTGATTGCATCCATTTCGAGAAATCCTTGAAAAACCATAAAAAAATGTATATCCACCCCCTTATCTCGAAAACTTGTGTACCGAAAAATATGAAAAAAATCATAGTAATATGTGTTTACGTAAAGGTTACAAGAAAAATAATGCGGTTGAGAAATTCACGAAAAAAAAGAACAAAATTAAATTTATCATCCACAATACGGAATCTTAGGTACGCGAGTCTGAGTCGCACTTGGCCATTTTTTTTATTACCTGTACTGTACATACTTGTACATCTGGAAGATCCAACCAAATGGTCGGGTCTTTTGGCGACTAGGATTCCTCTCAGCTTGGTCCCGGGAAGGCGCATAAAAAAGGCTTAGGTTTAAGCAATTTAAGGGGCTCCACAATGCTAAACATCAGTTTTGCGTTGGATTCAGTTCCGTCAATGTAGATGGTAAAAAAAAAAAAAATATATATATATCTATATGGACTGTTTTCGAGTCAAGACTAATATTAAATACACTTTATAAATAAACATATTTTCAATCTTCGTTTAATTGTAATACTTTTAAAAAAGCATGAAAAATGTGATTCAGTTTCCATATTTCAAAACCGATTGAAACGAAACCAACACACGCAGATAATAACTAGACAAAAACATCTTTATTACATAAAGAAATTATAGTTAATGTCCTAATGTAGCCGCGATTTCAAAATAACTGAAGTTTTGCGTGCGCAGCATCTGATAAGAGCAAGATAGACAGTTAAAAAACAAAAGTGTTAGAGCAGGAATGAATTTTAATCTCAATATAAATATATTTAGGTGGTAGAGCTGATGCCGGGCTCGACTGTGGAGGTACTACTATCTTACTTGGAGACCCCCTCGAAGTAATTCGGGGGAGAGTAAGAGGACAGCTCACAGGAAAAAAACCAGGAGGCCCACCATGCCTGGGACCGATGGATGGCGGTATATCCATCCCTAATAGCCGGGCCTTATATGGAACAGACTGGTGATGGGCAGCGGCATCACTGGTGCGAGGGTTCTGGCACCGCGCTCACCAACCCGCCTGACCGGCGTGTGTGAGTATGGGCAATTCTTCCAGGATGACCGCCGGGAGTGGCAAAGTCCTGGAAAGGCTTATGTCCAGCAGTGGACGAACTAGGCTGATGGATGGATGGATAGATACATATTTATAATATAATATAGGTATTTGTCGCTGCATAATGAAGTAAACGGCTTTTTCGGGTAAAAGCTGCGTTTCGTGAAAAATCGACTTAAAAATCAAGGCGTAAAAGCCGACCCAGTACGCGAAAAGACAGCTTTTTCATAAAAAAAAAGGAAGATTTAAACAATTAGGTACGAAAGTCCATCAAAAAAAGGTCAAAAATATGTGCTTCGACGAGTGAGTGAATATAAATAACTTTGGGAGCCGAGCGAAGAAACAAAATAATTTTATATTAAAAAAAAAACGGAAATCGGGACAAAGCTAAATGAAAAGATATTTCTTAAAAAACACTTTTTGAGCCGTTGTATATTCTTTTATCTAAGTAAGGTATTAACGCAAAACAAGCAAAGTTGAACTTTTATTTTTATTTTAGTTGGTTCAGTTGTTCCCATGCAGAGATGAGCGGTGGATAAATACTCAAATAGTATTTACCGAGTTTTTACCCGTTTTTGAGTAAATACTCAATTTTTATCGTTTTTCACTGAGTAAAATCTCAAAACGTAGGTAGGATTGATACTTTTTCCATGGAAATGACAAAAAAACTGCCATCGCCATTGTAATATTATTCTATAGGTATGAACTAGGAGGAGCATAAGCTTCATATGCTCATTATTTGGTCATGAAATCTAAGTTTAGATATGAAAAAATATAAATATAATCAGTGAAAAGTTACGCTTCGTTCGCATTAGGTCCATCAAGTTCCATTGCCATGTCCTATGATAGAACTAGTGGTAATTACTGTAAATAAATTGTTCTCGAAGACCCCATGACCTCATATGAGAACATTATTAACATTGTGCTTCAAGCCCAAGCAAAATAATTAAATTATTAGGTTATCACAAACGCATACCAAAAACATTTCATGTTTGATGTTTAGGGTATAATTCTACTTAACATGATGAGAAGTTTCCGGAGTCAAAATATACTATCAAGGGTAAAAATTTTTTAAATTTTATGAAAGAATTTGATATTCTGCTAGTCTTCAATTCTAATGGTCAGGCCATGTGAACACAAAAATATAAATCAGTAGGCAAAATCAACTTGAAGAACGAATCTTAAAACAAAACTAAAAAAATTATGTATAGTATTTATCCTGCTTTTTGGTTAAATCCTGAATGTAAACAGATTAAAACTCAGTATTTGCTCACTGGTAAGTATTTAGTTGAATAAATACCATCGCTTTTCCCCTATCCATCGATGACAATTGAACATAGCATGTCGGACCAATTCGGTCGTTTTATAATTTTTGACCACTTTTGGTAACCGGATCAATTTAGTAATGTAATTATATTTACATAAATGTTCGTGCTTTTAAGGTTAAACGCACAAAGTGCACAACTTAACATTGTATTTCTTGTATAGAAGTTTAAAAATTAAAAACCATTTTGGTATGTGGCAATTAACACCAATAGTTCAGTATTAATGAGGTTTATAAAGCATGAGTTTGAAATTCAATGCACAATTAGTCATGATCTGGTCCAAACAAAAATAAAACAGCATTTTAAGTTGGTTTGGACCAGATCATGACTAATAATGCATTACATTACAAATTCATGGTTTATAAACTCCAGTCATACTAAACTATTGGTTTTAACTGCCACATACCAAAATGTTTTTCAATTTTTATCTTCTAAACTGGAAATACAAAGTTTAGTTATGCACTTTTTGCTAAGCGACTGACGTGTAACCTTTAAACTAATTTTATAAGTAAATGGTCGGATCCTTGTCAAACTTTAGTTTTCATTCAAGATATATTGTTTTCGTATTGAAACGTATGGTGAACGTCACTGAAGATCTAATGAAAGACATCGCTTTTTTTAATTATTAAAAGATAATGCTCGCTTATTTTAAAATCTGTCTACATAACAGTTAAGAAAAGCTATTCCTCGAAAAAAAAAGCCAATTGATCCTTCTGCGAGGTGTAACAGATAAATAAATTTATCCTAAATAAAATTTTATCTTTTATGATAAATTTAATTAATTAAAGTGAACAAATGTTGAAACTAATCGAAATAAATTTAAATCCAAACCTGTAAAAATAACATTATTAGTACGTTCAACGCTGCGAATTATAGAAGAAGAAGATATTTATAGAAGATATTTGTTAAAAAAACCGTTGAAATTCTTAGTTAGGTACGATAAAACAAAACTTAAAGCTTTCGAAAAGCATGATTTAAGATATGTATAATTAAGCTTCGGCAAACAGGAGCAGAGCAGACTCTCTCAGTGAAACAAGTCAGAAGAAACGGATGAAGGTAAAATATGATGGTGTCAACTTTACATCGAGGAACCCTGGCTTATCCCTTGCAAAGATCTACTAGATGAGAATATCTAATCAAAATATTGATATTACTCGAACTACTTAAATACGTAATAATTGATTGGGATTCCGGAAATAATGGATTTTATTCCTAAACATTTCAGAATTCACACAATAGATTATAATCATAACATGTTTTATTCCATCATATGCTTTAAACGAGGTGGAGTTGTTTTCATTAGAGCAGTTAATTTGCTCTGGTACAGACAATTCGATTTAAATTTAAAAAGTGATATTACTTTTAAAAGAAATAGTGTTAACAAGATTCATTGTAGGATGTTAAAGGTATGTTTTTCAATAATTAGTTATAAATAATGAGAAATTTACTAAATCCATAACTGTACAAGTATATATTTTGTACTCAATTAAATTAAGATCTAAATACTGATAAGTGATCACTTAACTGGATCTCCAGTATTTATACATAAATAGGAAACTTTTAGCTCTTTGCTGAATCTGCATATTTGCGCAAATGTTTTTTTACTGTAAAAATACTGACAACTCTTCTACCTGATAATCTTAAAAGTATTGCTGTTCAAATATAAAAGTATTGCTGTTCAAATATAAAAGTATTGCTGTTCAAATATAAAAGTATTGCTGTTCAAATATAAAAGTATTGCTGTTCAAATATAAAAGTATTGCTGTTCAAATATAAAAGTAATGCTGTTCATTTATAAAAGTATTTTTGTTCAAACATAAAAGTAAAATATCTTTTATTGGTGTAATAATATAATTTTTTTTACAATTAATTGGCGGATACCGTGCAGCGTTGCATACGTGGACTAGTTTTTCGCAATCTCGTAAGAATTTCGTAAATAGTATTTAATATAGTCACGCCATGAATCACCAAATAGTATTTAATATAGTCACGCCATGAATCACCAAATAGTATTTAATATAGTCACGCCATGAATCACCAAATGGGTGTAAGAGGTGTTCCGAGTGTGAAATATGAAATGCAAGTCACAGTCAACACTCAGTATACACGCGTTGCGTTTCACCGACGATCTATTACGTCCCAACGTGATGAGTGGTGAGCCCTATCGCCGTTCTTGGACACAAATACACGCTTTTTAGGGCTCGCAGGTTTCCTCACGATGTTTTCCTTCACCGTTCAGCAAGTGGTAAGTAAGAACAAATACTATGCACATAAATTCCAAAAAACTCATTGGTGCATGCCCGACCGGGGATCGAACGAGGATCTCAAGATTGAGAGGCCAGCGTTCTACCCCTGAGCTACCACCTTTTTTCTATTTCCTAAAATCCCTTCTTTCAATTTCCATGTAATAATATAATTGTCAATATTTGCATACCTTCTTAGGTGAAATATGTTGGACTTTTAAATTTAACAACTGCACTGTACCATATTTGACGCAAATAAAATTATCTTTATCTTTATCTTTAACGAATGTCTATGTAATACAAGCAACCTACAATACATATTTAATGTTCTTCGGTCCAGCTGTTTGGTTTAAGGCGATTACCATCGCCAAATTAGCAGCTCGGTATTTGTCACTACAAATATCAACGGAAACGACATTGAAATAACGTTCATATCAGCGCGCAATGCATAGTGGCTGTTACGACGCTCGCTGCGTCCTTGATAGGGCGAAATAGGAGAAAATTATACTTTTCACTTGGACGTGATAACTCGATTGAATAATCTTATGTTATGTTTATAGCTATAAAGTTTATCTATTTATCAAAGCATAGATGAATTCAATCGGCCAAGCCACTCAGGAGCAGTAGGGAATTTGAGGTCAAAAAACACCATTCAGTAAAAAAAAAAAATCATGTAGAAGTTTTGGTGGTATGGAAAAGAAAAATGTTGCATGTGTTGTCTAAGAGTTGATTATTCATAATACATTTTTTCATTATTTTTGGTTTGGCCATAAATGAGGAGTAGGCTTTAGAAAGTACCCATTTGGCAATAGTAAGGCCCTTAAGCATTGATAGATCAGTCGGTCCAGGGCACAAAATAGATACTACCAGAAGGCCGACTCGACGAAGCGAAAACAGACGCACACATGCATAGACACGTACGTACGATGATCTAGGCAGAATTTCGGATTGGCATTCGACAGACTTTATCCGAGATCATCGTACGTACGCGTCTATGAGTGCGTGCGCCTGTTTTTGCTAGTTATGCGGAGTGAACTACTGCCACTAAAATTGCACTCGCACAGTCTCTCTTATTACCAATTATCGATTATGCTGATGTCAGTTACTTGGATCTCACTGAAGCGCAACTTGACAAAATCGAACGTCATAAATTTTTTTGTATATGATTTATTTTTGGCCTTCGCAAGTATGATCACGTTTCTGAATTTCGTTCTCAACTTAACTGGCTCCCTATTCGTCAGCGCCGTGATACTCACATCCTGTCTCTATTATTTTCCATGTTGCACAATCATGCAATTCCTTCCTACCTTAAGGCGCTCTTATCCCAGAAGAGTGACTCTCTGTCTATTTCTTTACGTGTAAGGAGTAAAGAAAATAACCACACTTTTGTACTTTTTCGTTGTTTTTATCGGTTTTTAAATTGTTTAAAAATAAGGGATATGTCTATTAAAATCCACTTACGTGTTCGACCTAGAAAATTTAAAGAGCAATATTACCAGATATGTTTCGTTAATAAAAGAGTGGAATTATGGAAATGGCATGATTTGAAAGGTCTTATTACATGGTATGTTCGTGAATTATTTCTATCGAGCAAAGTTTATTTGATCGTGTAACACATGCGTGGAAGACCTAGATAAAGGTTCGAACTATATTGCATATTTTTTTTTGGAAGTTTTAGACGATATTTGAAAGTTCTATTTGACTTTGACATTACTGATTTTGGGATAAGAGCGCCTTAAGATTACGTTCCTCTCACAATCTCCTTTTGGCAACACCATCTCATTCATCGTCCTTCTTCACAAATTCCTTTTAGTCCAAGCTGTTCGGTTGTGGAACGATCTTCTTTTGCCCATAAGGAGAGCTCCATCACTGCCTGTCTTCAGAAAATTAGTCAAGGGCAGCGCGTCCGGCATGTTTGTATTTTTCTTTTCTGTGTAATATGATGTTGTGTTTTTTATTTTTATCTTTATGGAACCCAGTTCTGAAATAAACGATTTTAATTTAATTTAATTAATGTAATTAATTTAATTAATTTAATTACTTGTCACTCTAACTCTTCTGCACCATATTTTGTATTCAGAGCTTTTATATGTATATTTAAATTTATATTTGTAAAATGTATTTATTATGTTTGAAATAATTATTTATATAATGTAGGTATATGCATATTATTATTTATAAAATTTGGCTTCTACTTAATATACCTTATTTTAGATGTACACCGCCTCTTCAGCAATCTTAATGTATTTTTTTTCCACTTAAAGGTTGTCTGGAAGAGATCGCTTTAAGCGATAAGACCGCCTATTTGTACTTACCCTTTGTACTCGTATTTTCAAGTTCAATTAATTGTATTCTTTTTCTTTTCTGGTGTGACAATAAAGCTATATTGTATTGTATTGTATATTGAACCTACCTGTAAGTGGTTATTTTGTTGTCAGTATCAGCTTATATGTAAATAGATTTAAGTTTCGTACCACCAAGGTTTCATTTAATTTTAAGTCAAGGCTTGTCTTATACGTGTGCGAAAATTACGACTGAAGATTTCTGGTGATATCAAAATAATTTTTGTACGGATATTATTAGGTCTTTACATATGACATTGCCGTTTTCTATAGAGAATTTAAATGAAACTCAATTTTTCAATTTTTATGAATGACACAACATTAAGCAAACAACAAAATTAATTTAATTTTTGAAAAGTGTCAGTCAGCTGTAAAAAAATATTACGAATCTTATTTGTTTTTGAAGATTTAATTTTTATAATCAAATTGAAAATAAAAACAAAATTAAATACGTTAACGTAAAACCTTGAAATCAACTTTAAAACAAAAACAAATAATTGAAATAGCTCTTGAATTACAGGAATTATGAACTCTAGAATCTGTAAAAAAAAAGGCATTTATGTATGTAATTATATTGGTTTTTTAGAAGAAAACCCTGTAGTAAGCATTCCTTATATTTAATAGTTTTTATTGGATGACATTAAGGCTTCTACCAACGCTAACGACCTTGAACTAAGTAACTTTGTAACCATTTTATACGGTAATTATAGCATTTTTCAACAGAAGAAAAATACATAGTAATCTGCATGACACAAATAATGATGTGGTTTTTCCTGAATTACATTATAATATGCAGAAGTGAAGCAAGAAAATTCAAAGTTTACCATTATTTCTCGATTTTTTGTTCACTTGTAACAACATAACTGCTGCACTTTTTATCGAAACAGTATGAACATTTATAAAATTCTAGACAAAATAATATAAAATGATATGGTTTTCTCAGTTCTTGGAAATTAATTTTATTTTAGATAAAATAAATTAAAAACACACTATTTTCGCACTTGTCAGCCGCACACGAGACGTAACAGCCATGTTGCAGTGCGAGCTGATAAGGACTTTATTTTTATATCGTTTTGTTCGAAATTTCAACCACCACGAATCGAGCTGCTAATTATTCCGACGGAGCCACCTTAATTTACATCGCATGGTGTTTTGATTTTCAATGAAAAACCTGTAGTAAGCATTTCTTAAACCTGTAGTATTATTATATATATGTAGTATTATTATATATATATATATATATTTTTCATAGTTTTTAGTACGGTCGCTTAGTGGAATAACCGTTAAGGGGGTATATCGTCAAAATCTACACTTTTTGAAGTAATTTATCTGCTGTTCAAAACCAGTCCCAAGTTAAATGAATTAGTACAACAATTTTGGGACCTTTTTCTAGATTATGGACTATCTGAAACGCGATTGGCAATATAAATAATTATCGAAATGAGGTCTAAATGTACACTTTTTTTTTGATATACTGACAAATTGGGATAGCATACAGACTTCAGAAATATTTATTTAGATGGGTTTTAACAATACCTAAATTACTGGTTATGGAAACTTTCATAGTTTGTTTAGTTAATTTTGTATTAATTTAAAACCGACTTTTAGTCGATTTTCTCCGATTCCATCCCTCTCGCACTGTGCGGGTCTTCCCGCCTGGAGTAACGGGGACCTTTGCATAGACGTTATAATATCACCTTAACCGCGCGAATATAGCACCAATTTTTACTACCCTAAGTTTCAAGATTACCTAAACTAAGGAACAAGATAACTACCTGGGTACTTAAGATAATTACTAAAGACATAATACAATATGTAAGACTTGTAATTTTAAGGATATTTTTGTAACGAAATAAGGTAAGAAGAATTTTAGGGTGTACTGATAAATAGGAGACCGAATTTTATATATTTTCTCATATTTCTTTTTCTTTCTTAGTAAAGAAAAAAAAAAAAAAAACGATTCAGAACGAGTCTAATTTTAAGATTAAAATCGACTAAAATTACAATATTGCATCGAAGTCATTTTTTAACGGTTAATAAACAAAATTTTCGTATTGATAGTAAAATATGACACATAAAAACCAAAATCAAACACAAAACCAAAAAAACACTCAAAAAGAGACTATTTTCAAAAATAAAGTCTATCGAGCGAAAGTTTTCCAATTAGGTAACGCTACTTACAACGTAAAGGTAAAGGTTTGAAGAAACATATATATAAAATTATTATTACATACGGCTTGAACACTCACATGTGATTGTTGTTGACTATATGCCAACCGTTTCACCGATACAATTTCGGCATTATCAAGGCGAGTGTCGTTCTTAGGACGACGACGCGGCGTTCACCGTCGTTGTCAAACGGGCACTGGCCTTGATAATTCCGAAATTGTATCGGTGAAACGGTTGGCATATAGTCAACAACAATCACACGTGAGTGTTCAAGCCGTATGTAATAATAATTTTAGTATGTCAGCTCACGCGAGTTTTAATAATATTAACATATATATAAGTTTCATATTGATTGCGTCTGTGGTAGATTCAGTATAATCGTTCAAAAATTGTTGAAAAAGGAAGGCTTCCTCTTAAGGTTTCTGCCTACGCCAACAACCTTGAACTGAGTAACTTTATAACCATTTTGTACGGTAACTATAGCATTTTTGATAGAAAAAAAAAACAGTTATCTACATGATGCAAATAGTGATGTGGTTTTTTCTGAATTTTATTTTAATGTACATACGTGAAGCAAAAAATTCCAAGTTTACCCCTTACTTCTCGATTTTTTGTTCACTTGTAACAATATAACTGCTACAGTTTTTATCGAAAGAGTAAAAAAAATTATAAACTTCTAGACAAAATAATATTAAATGATATGGTTTTCTCAGTTCTTGGAAATTTATTTTATTTTGATAAAATAAATTAAAAACACACTATTTTCGCACTTGTCAGCCGCAGCGACTGACGTTACAGCCATGTTGAAGTGCGAGCTGATAAAAACTTTCGGTGTTACTACAAAACGGTGTTTAACTTTAGACAGTGTTTAAATCTGTTGTTGTCGCCTTTTCTTTCATATTGTAAAAAGTGACAGCAACAGATTTAAACACTGTCTAAAGTTAAACATCGTTTAAACACCCTTTTGTAGTAACACAATTTATTTTTAATATGGTTTTGTTCGAAATTTTAACCACCATGAATCGAGTTGCTAATTTTTCCGACGGAGCTACCTTAAAGTACCCTCATACCAAATTTATTAAATTTAATTATATTTACATCGCATTGTATTTATCACATGTAAACAAAAGTGGAATGACGAAAATGATTAATGAAAAATCGATAATTCTCATCATAATGCAAGAATAATCATCCGATATTATGAACTTTCTTATTGACGAGTACTTACATTGTTAAGGCGATACCAAAAAAAATAAGGTTTTTTCGAATTCATTTACTCCACTATAACGTCATCTACGTATTTCATTTTTTGGTAAATGTTTATTGAGTATTTGATTCAGATTCTCACTGAAGGAATACGCGATTGGATGAAATTTTCTCGATAGAATTTAATTCCGAAAAGACCTCTAAATTGTTTTATTTTTCCCCGTAATTCTGAAATCCTAACTAATTTAATTGTGAAATTGCATTCAAAATGTGGATATTATGTATTTGTAAAGTCGCCTTGAAAATCTTTTTGACAAAATAGCTTAGTAAATTTTATGTTAATAAAAAACCGACTTTTTGCTACTTTTCCTCGAATCCGTACCTCTCGCACTGAGTGTTTTTTCGCATATGGAGTAACAGGGACGCTAAAACATTTACATATCGCCTTAAGCTAGAGTCATGAAATAAGTAAAGTAATCGACCGAAAACTTTGAAAAAATATCAGTATTTGTACTTAACCAAATTGTTTTCATTAGGTACGAACATTAACGTACTAACAAATAGACATCGGATCTGCACTCAAAAGTGTCCGAACCAAGAGTCTCAAAACCATTGAAAACTAAAAAAGCGTCTCAATCGCATGTCAAGCAATGACATACGATTCAAATTAAAATGTTTGGTTTCTTAATATTTCGACTTTCTACTAAGTACACTTTTTTCGTAAATATTGTACTAGAACCAAAAAAATGTTTTTGGTAAAATTGTTTACTATAAAAAAATAGATAACTTATAGTAATTTTCAATGCAAGTTCTCGTAAAGGCCCACTTTTTATGCATCAAAACCGAACAGAAAGTCGATTATTTTGCCCTAGGGCTTTAATATTATTATTATTTTTAATTTATTTACAATGGTTGGCGAACCTGTAGCCTTACCTGTGTAACATAAATGTTATACTTTTTTTTCCACTGTTTAACGGCTCTGGATACAGTCCTTTTGAGACAATTATAATTTAAAGTTCACAAGATTATATTTGTTTTATTTCCTCACACTATGCATTGAAGAACGTAGTATTATACACGGGCGTTAGAGCAATAAATTACTCGGTTACGTTTAAAACACTCGTTGTTTTAAATCGTCCTCGTAATTTATTCCTTTGCGCCCTTGTAGCATAAACTACTATTATTGCAATATGACAGGAGTAACCTAATCTATCTGCTTTCAGATAATCAGCTTGGTTTCGTTGCTGATATGTTCAGAGACCATACAAACGTGCAAAGTTCCGAAAGTACGTTCAATCAAGTCGAATGCTGGGGTACCAAATCAAGTATTCCGCAAAGATTCGGCTTCGTTGGGCTCACAGATCCTGTTGCCATGGTGGCGCTGTCATCATTTCAAGAAGAATGCCAATTTCAATAAAATAAATAAGGACCGTCTATTTCAGAGGATTAAAGCGTTTAATAATGATGGTAATTATTATTTTTAATTTTTATTTTATAAATTAATCACTAATGATGTAGGTTCCAGCCAAGTTCCAGCATATTTTTATTTATAAACAATCAACATAATTAATTACAATACAACTTAAAAATTTAGAACTTATAAAATAACTAAAACTAAAACTACTATAACATTAAAATGCCTAAAAAATAAACCTAATTAAGAAAATTGTACAATAATAATAATAATAATACTAAACTTACCTGACATTTTATTCATAAAATGAAAATTTGGTCTAAATCGCTGCCCTGCGGGAGGGTCCCCAAGATACTGGCGACATTACCTCGTTGTATTGCCAGGCTTAGCCTTTGGCCGAGGTATTATAAATTAATCACTAATGATGTAGGTTCCAGCCAAGTTCCAGCATAATTTTATTTTATAAATTAATCACTAATGATGTAGGTTCCAGCCAAGTTCCAGCATAATTTTATTTTATAAATTAATCACTAATGATGTAGGTTCCAGCCAAGTTCTAACATATTTTTCGAGTTTTAATTAGTACATTTATGGTTTTCGTCTACAAAAACGCTGAACTTTTCAAAGAAAATTGATCGATATAATAATAATATGTAAATTGAAAAAAATATTAAAATAATATTACTTAATCAAATAAAAAGGTACTTAATACAAAATTACATTTCAGCCACACGTTTTCTAAAAAAAAAAAAAACATTTTCAAAACACACCAAGTTTGTGCTCTTCCACGCAGAAAACGGCTGAAGGAATTTTCGTCAAACATGCGTCAACTTACTCGTAATATCTTCTTGCCTAACGTCATAAAAGCAAAACAGAATAATTTTTGTGTAAACGTTAATATGAAAAAAAAAAACAGGCCAAGTGCAAGTAAGTTCGCGTACCTAGGGTTCCGGACTGTGGATGATAAATTAAATTTTGTCATTTTTTTTTTCGTGAATTTCTCAACCGCTTTATTTTACCTGTAATCTTTACGTAAACACATATTACCGTGATTATTTCATATTTTTCGGTCCACCAGTTTTAGAGATAACGGGAGGGACATACATTTTTAAATGGTTTTTCAAGGATTTCTCGAAATAGATGCACTTAAATATAGCCAAACGATATATTTTTATAATAAACTCTAATATCTACAATTTGATACCTTTATTGTATTTTCATTAAATATTTTTTTATTTATTTTACTTCTTTTTTGTATATATTTTTTTTTTTTATTTAAAACTTTTATTTTGAACAACATGACTCATAGTTAACTTAAAACTCCTGAGTTAGTAATACATACAATTTTGTAAGTAAAATTAATACTACTGTGTTAGTAACAATTTATAATAATTTAATGTTTATTTGTTGCGTGTGACGTGTAAGCCACCGCAATGCAACAAAAAAGGGCAATCTACCCTGCCAGCTATCATCGCCAGGAAGATGTTGGGGCTGCTGGGGGCTTGGGGGTGCTGCGCACCAGGGACGCGCATCTCTTGCGCATCACTGAGTAAAAGCAGTCGACGCGCGCCTCCGCAAACATGCCGGAGGCACTACAGTGCCGCGGCAGCCCCAGCATCGCCTCATGCTCAACATTTTGTAAATTGCTATAGTTTTCCTGTAATTGGCCAGTTATAGTCTTCAATCATTTTTTTTTCATATTTTTTGATTTACCAGTTTCGGAGACAAGGAGGAGGACTTACATATTTTTATAGTTTTTTAAAGATTTCTCAAAACCAGTGCCAGTAAATACTGTAAAAGTATATATTTTTACAATAAAATTTTCAATATCAACAATTTAATATCCATTTTGTATTTTTAAGAAAAAAAAATATTTTTCTCACTTTTGTTTTGGAAATATTTTTAACAATTAAAATTTTTTCATATTTATTTTTACACCGTGGGCAAATTAATAATATTTTTGTGCCAAATTTGTGACTTACGGACGGACGGACAACGGAGTCTCACCATGAACGAATTACCATTTACGAAACCCTAAAAACATTTTAGTACTGTATTCTGTGTGGAAAACGATTTTGTAAATGTTAAAGTTTATAATAATAATACTTTTTGGGCTTTTATGACCTTAGTACGTATATTACAAATACATAAGTATATTACAAGTTATTTGACTTATGTTTCACAAAAAATACTTCAGCCATTTTCCGTCTGGAGGAGCCAAAACTTGGTGCTTTATGATTTTTTTTTCGTTTTTAAAAACCAGTGTCTGAAATTTAATGATATATTACATTTTTACAATCGGCTCATAAAGCCATTTCATTTGATACCCTTTACGATAGGTTTCAGAAAAATAATAAAAAAAAACATGCAAAAACATGATGACGTCATAAAAACCAAGCAATAAAACTCCAAGCAATATCACCATTGATAAATCTTATTAAACAAATTATAACAAAGTCACTGACACCACTTCCATGCTTTAATCATAAAGGAGCCTACGGAAAAATCATAGACTAAGGATTTAAGTCTATGGGAAAAACACTTGTCCACAGGCAAAATTTAAAAAAAAAAATTCTTTCTCGCTAACCTTTGTAATATAATGCTTCGTCCGAGGTAATATAGTTTATTTTCTAGATGATAGGTATTGACAAATCATAGAGATTGGTATTTTGTGCAACTGGAACATACTTTGAGACATTGGGACAGGAATGCTTGTTTATGAAACGAACGAAGTGAGTGACTCACTTCGTTCGTTTCGTAATAGTTTGCACGAGTGTCCCAATGTCTAATTATGTTCAATTGCACACAATACTTTATCTACGACCATCAAAAATATCTTTATTTATAATATTTCCAACTAAAAATTTCACGAAAAATGAGAAGAAGAGCACTCGTTCATGAACCTCAGGTGCGTCGTCGCGGTAACGCTGCCTTCAAGGCCAATGAGGAATAAGGTCGGGGCTTATTTATCATCTCTATTGTTGATTGGTTCTCTAGCGGTGTTATAAAATAAATTGGGCCAATCGCGGCGCAGAATCGCGGTTGTAATGTAATATAATATCGTATAAATAATGTAGGTACTGTGGTATGTACACAGTCTACTCGGGATCTCGTAGGGATTTTGCTGATTTATACCACTTTATTTTTACTTTGACTTTTTGTATTATTTCTCTTTTTCTATTTTCTTCCTAATTTTCACACATACATTAAGGGAGGGGAGCTCTGAATTTCGTAGAGCACTCGCTTGTCGTATTTCTTCAAAACTCTAGAAGGAATATTTATGGAGAGCCACCTTCACATCGATGGGACTCTATAAGGAATCTTTATGGAGAGCCACCTTCACATCGATAGGACTCTCTAAGGAATCTTTAATGAGAACCACCTTCGCACCGATAGGACTCTCTAAGGAATCTTTATGGAGAGCCACCTTCACATCGATGGGACTCTTTAAGGAATCTTTATGGAGAGCCACCTTCACATCGATGGGACTCTCTAAGGAATCTTTATGGAGAGCCACCTTCACATCGATGGGACTCTCTAAGGAATCTTTATGGAGAGCCACCTTCACATCGATGGGACTCTCTAAGGAATCTTTATGGAGAGCCACCATCACATCGATGGGACTCTCTAAGGAATCTTTATGGAGAGCCACCTTCACACCGATGGGACTCTCCAAGGAATCTTTATGGAGAGCCACCTTCACATCGATGGGACTCTCTAAGGAATCTTTATGGAGAGCCACCTTCACATCGATGGGACTCTCTAAGGAATCTTTATGGAGAGCCACCTTCACACCGATGGGACTCTCCAAGGAATCTTTATGGAGAGCCACCTTCACATCGATGGGACTCTCTAAGGAATCTTTATGGAGAGCCACCTTCACACCGATGGGACTCTCCAAGGAATATTTATGGAGAGCCACCTTCACATCGATAGGACTCTCTAAGGAATCTTTATGGAGAGCCACCTTCACATCGATGGGACTCTCTAAGGAATCTTTATGGAGAGCCACCTTCACATCGATGGGACTCTCTAAGGAATCTTTATGGAGAGCCACCTTCACATCGATGGGACTCTAAGGAATCTTGCTCGTGTTTTGTCTGAAAGATCCTTTATACTGGATCTGTATTTATTTTTGGAAAACACGAAATAAATCAGTCAATACGACGTATGTCGATCCATAAAGGTTATCGATTGCCAACTAAACACGAACAAATAGTCCTTTAACCTACCTATAAAACCTAGCCTTACCTAAACCTAACATATTGCCTAGCTATATGTTACAGTACTTATAAAACCCTGGTCCCTGGCCGGGTCTCCGGTATGGGTTCGGGCGGTTGATTGGACTTCACCTTGTATAATAATATTTTACCTATAATTTTAATCGTATATATATTGCTACATGAATTAAATAAACATTTAATCTAAGTAGTTCATGTGCGTTTATTATTTTATTACATATATTTTTATAAGATTAAAATTTGACTTGTGAAACGTGTATTATATATATACCTACTTTGCAAAATAAACTTTTTGAATTTTGAATTTTGAAACTGCTTCTGATGTTGCAGTTGCCTTATTTAGCCTTATTACAAAGAAGTGAGTTGTTATAAAAACTTATTTTAAAAACTACTACAATATGGAAGTAGATAAAAGTAGTTTTTATAATAACTGACTTCTTTGTTGTTTGTAGTTAAAGATTTCATAATAGAGAAAGCAACTATTACCCTTTCTTTTCTTTCTTTCATTATTTTTTCATTTAATTTTTATTTTACATTTTTACTTATAAGAAACTTAACCTAATGAATTTGAGGTAAATTATAAAAAGTCATTTAAAAGTCTCCACAAGTAGTAACAACTTGATTAATTGGATATAAGAGTACATACTAGGTATTTATTGCATTAAAACTTGAAATACAAAAATACAAAAACAGCGGGTCTACCGCGTAATTCTGATTATCATCAACATCAACTTGAGATTGAAATTTGACGTGCGTGCAAAAGAGATGGCATGTTAGGCAGGCGTCGTCGCACGCACGTCAAATTTCAATCTCAAGTTGATGTTGATGAAAATCAGATTTACGTGGTAGACCCGCTGGTTCTATTTGAAGTTAATTTAATAATTAAAGGAAATAATTATTTGACACATTAAAAATAATGATTACAAAGTCTCGAACTACAACCCTTTTGTTGACAAAGTAAACAAATCAATATCCATATCGCGTGCCAACTCGTTGAGCTTATCGCAATTATATCAAAACACTCCGCGCACCTAAGCCCACACCAAATGAAATGAAAAGTTCACGTGATGTACCTAAGAACCAATACTTAAGGCGATTACCATCGCCAAATTAGCAGCTCGATATTTGTCACTACAAATATCAACGGAAACGACATTGAAATAACGTTCATATCAGCGCGCAATGCATAGTGGCTGTTACGACGCTCGCTGCGTCCTTGATATGGCGAAATAGGAGAAAATTATACTTTTCACTTGGACGTGATAACTCGATTGAATAATCTTATGTTATGTTTATAGCTATAAAGTTTATCTATTTATCAAAGCATAGATGAATTCAATCGGCCAAGCCACTTAGGAGCAGTAAGGAATTTGAGGTCAAAAAACACCATTCAGTAAAAAAAATAATTCATGTAGAAGTTTTGGTGGTATGAAAAAGAAAATGTTGCATATGTTGTCTAAGAGTTGATTATTCATAATACATTTTTTCATTATTTTTGGTTTGGCCATAAACGAGGAGTAGGCTTTAGAAAGTACCCATTTGGCAATAGTAAGGCCCTTAAGGGTCGGTGTTCCGAGATTCGGGGTTCGGGGTTATAGCTTTTTAAGACGGTAAAAATTCAAATTTCTGAACAATATAAATACCACTTGTTACCTTACAAGATGAAGTGCAGGTTCATTAAAAAAAATCACGGCAATAATGTATAGTAACTTCAGAAAAAAAATCAGGAATTTCAAGAAAATCTCTTGAATAGCATTGCAGCGCTACGGGTGTAACCTGAACTTGAAAATCCTGTTTTTTTTTCTGAAGTTACTATACATTAGTGCCAAGATTTTTTTTAATGAACCTGTACTTCATCTTGTAAGGTAACAAGTGGTATTTATTTTGTTCAGAAATTAATATTTTACTGTCTTAAAAAGCCATAACCCCGAACCCTGTTTTGCCCAATCTCGGAACTCCGACTCTTAAGGTGATATGTAAAAGAATAGAGGTGCTTCTTTTTTGTGTATTTCATTTAGACGGAAAATTTCAATTAATTTCCGATACATGCATTTTGAATAAATAATCAAGGGTTTTGAAATTGGAAAACATGTTTGGATAAATTTTCTTCGACAGAAATAATTGTTGAAATGAGGTCTTCAAACACACTTTTTTTCTTCGTTTGACGAATAGGAACCATAATACAGAACTCAAACATATTTTATTACGTGTGTTTTAACAATATTTAGAGATTTGATATTTGAAATTTTGCCAGCTATTTTAATTTTTTTATAAAAATTATAAAACTAACATTTTTCGCTTTCGCCCTGAAGCCGCCCCTCTCGCACTGACCGTGTTTTCGCTTGGAGTGACAGCGACAAAAATAAAATTCGCATAGACTCTTAAGAGGCTCCTTGACGCCTGGATTTAATTAAGATTAATACAAAACATAAAAACTGATTGTGAAGTCAACAACTTATTTTCTTCATATTTTTTTTTATAAGTATTATCTAGTGAAATCTAACTACGTCTCTATGTATTTATTCTCTATTATTTCTATGTATTAATTCGATGAAACACCATCATAATAGCTGTCAGGATATCGTGAATATTGCCTCTTTTTTACGCAAAGTTTAGCAAGTTGTATAATTTTATCTATACTGGAAATAAAAAAGAGAGAAATACAGACGTTGTCTTTTCTATGAATAAACAGCTACCGTTTCCAAACCATTTCACAAATTGGGCGCTTTTTGAATATCTCGCCATCTTGCACCTCTTGACGAGAGATGAGTAGGAGTGCGGTGTGTGAGGTGAAGGAAACATTTTAAAGATGTGTGCAGAGTTTCATTGAGATCAAAGCTAGGTCAAAAATGTCACAAACAACTAAAGCATTTATATGGCAGCTGAGCGCGATGCCCCGCCTTAAAACAGGTTACGGAATGCAGGATATATAAAGAAAAAACCGGTAAAGTGCGAGTCGGGCTCGCACACGAAGGGTTCCGTCTATAATAATACAGATCGCGTCAAACTTCTAGTCCGCTCGGAAGTTGCTCTTCCCAAGAACGGCCCTGCTGTTCCTGCTGATGCGAATCGCCCCGTGTTTAGAGGGGACAAAAAGTTTGGCGCGATCTGTACTCGTTAACTTGTAAAGCCTACTTAGCTGTGATAGTTTTCTTTTTAATTTCGTTATATATACTACTGCCGTGATTTTTTTACGTCTCCAAATACAACCGTTTCGCCGGCAGCGGGGGCGGGGGGACACTTGACTCTAACAAAAATTAACTTTAATATTTCGCAAACGGAACCCTGGATCGAAAAATGATTTTCTCACACCCCTAATATTTTTAAATTACCTATCCAGCGACACCCCACACTAGGGGATAGATGAGAAAAAAAATAATCATCCCCACTTTACGTGTAAGGGAGGTACCCTAAAAAAATCTTTTTCAAAATTTTACTGTACCACTTTATCGGCGTGATAAATACGTATACCCATGCCAAATTACAGCTTTCTAGTACTAATAGTCTCTGAACTAAGCCGCGGACAAACAGACAGACAGACAGACAGACGGACATGGCGAAACTATAAGGGTTCCTTGTTGTTGACTATGGAACCCTAAAAACGATGACCTATTTTCTAAGCGCAAAATCCATACGAGTATAAAAAAGGTGATACCAAAGTTTGATACGAACCTAGGTTCAGGCTCACGTAGTAAACATCCCGTATTCGTCCACTGCTGGACATAGGCCTCCCCAATATTACGCCACTCTTGGCGGTCCTCAGTCATCCTCATCCAGCCGCCACCCGCAACGTCCTTCAGATCGTCAGTGCAGCGGGCACGATGCTAGCTTACGCTGCACTTTGCTGTACGTGGTCTCCATTCCAACGCCTTACAACCCCAACGGTTATAACGGTTAATATTAGCCTTAAGGCGTACGACCACGCTAAATAAGCAACTCGATGTGTGTCGGTACAAATATCAACGGAAACGACATTGAAATAATGTTCATTTCAGCGTGCCTTGAAAAGTGGCTGTTACGACAACCACTGCGTCTCCGGCTACCGCAAAATAGGAGAAAATAATACTTTTCACATGGACGTCATGAACGGAAAAAAAAATTTGAACTTAAATTTTTTAGATCTAAAAAATTCCTATAGTTTGGTGAAATAATAATTAAAATCGCTTTAGGCGTTTGGAAGGAGTAAGATAATTCGTGTGTTAATCATGTGAAACTTTCAATGACTTTCGATTTTTTTGTCAAAACTTACAATAGAAAAACAGTTTATGAAACTTAAATTTATTTTTGACTCTATAATGCCTATCATATATTTTTATGAAAGTTTTTGGACCACCCGTGTGGAAGGAGTAGGCCTTCAAAGACAGGTCCAAATTGCAGTTGGCGTATCCATTCGCCTTAAATTATTATTACATACGGCTTGAACACTCACTTTTGATTGTTGTTGACTATATTCCAACCGTTTCACCGATACAATTTCGGCATTATCAAGGCGAGAGGCTCGGCGTACTGCCAGTGCCCGTTTGAAAACGACGGTGAACGCCGCGTGGTCGTTCTAAGAACGACACTCGCCTTGATAATGCCGAAATTGCATCGGTGAAACGGTTGGCATATAGTCAACAACGATCACACGTGAGTGTTCAAGCCGTATGTAATAATAATTTAGTATGTCAGCTCACGCGAGTTTTAATAATAATATAATATTAGCCTTGTTTTTACTTTCAAATAAGAACAATTTATATTCTTATCATTATTGGAAACTTAAAATTCATTAATTAAATTTTGGACCACTCAATAATGGGGACATTTGACAATATAGAAGCAGACACAAACATCACAAGAATGTTGGCCTCCATCCTTCAGGTACGCATTATTGTGTATTATTAAGAGGCTATGTAAAAAATAGGGGTGCTTTTTTTCTGAGTATTTAATGAAATACACAGAAAATTGTAATCAATTTCTTGACACATTTTGACCATCTATATACAAGGTGACTTTTTGATCATCGTCCAAATTCATAATGGAGGCTTGATAAGTGATCAGTAACTTGGATCAATAACAATTTTTGTGAAATTTGTAAAATGAAATTTCGGCTTCCCATAGAAATTCACTTGCAGTTCCGAGTGAATCACTATGGGAAGTCGAAATTTCATTTTACGAATTTTACAAAAATTGTTATTGATCCATGATACTGATCACTTACTAAGCCACTACTATGAATTTGGAATATGATCAAAAATTCACCTTGTATAAGCAGGGGTTTTCTTTTCTGGAAAACATGTTTGGATAAATTTTCCTCGATAGATATAATTATTGAAATGATTTCTTCAAACACACTTTTTCTCCTCGTTTGACGAATAGAAATCATGTAGAGAATTCAAACATATTTTGCAAGATGGGTTTTACCCTTATCTAGATTTTGGGTAATGGAATTTTTGTTAGCTATTTTGGTTTTTTTTATAAAAAAAAATAAACATACTTTTTGTCTTCCGCACTTATCTACCCCTCTCGCACTGCACATTTTTTCGCTTGAAGAGACAGTGACAAAAATGCACACCGGCCGCTCTGATGGAAGTGGCATCCTGTAACGGGCGTTAAAAAGCAGCTTTTTATTCTAAAGAATTCATTTGTATTGGCGGAACCCAGTGACCTTTATTAGAGGTTGTGACGGAATCTTGTGACGTACACTTGATTTCCTTTTATCTACACTTTCTTTCATTTTATATTGTTTTGCTTTAAAATTTATATCATCGACGACTAATTCAGAAATTCGGAAATGGAATCCCCAGACAGTCGTTCATAAACTCACTCCGAGTTGGGTTTCCTACCCGGGTCGCAACACTAACCCGTTCAAAAATGAACTCGCGTCTCAACACTGACCGTTCAAAAATGACAGTGTTGCTACACTGGTGTCGAATTTTTTAACATCAACTCTTAGCAGGGTTCGCAAGGTTCGTATAGGCTCCAAACGTGACCTGACATTCACGTTAATTTTCGTAAATTACATGACGTTAATTTTCGTACCGAGGGGTCTTTTCAACATTATAGTTGATATATTTACGTTAAATTTCGCACAGAGGGGGTTCTCTCAACGTAATTATACTAAATATAATGCAAAATTAACAATTGACGTTTGGAGTGTCGCTACATGACGAAACCCGTTCAAAAACTCAGCGTTACAACCCCAGTGTTCCTAACCAGCTCATTATACTAGCTGTTGGAGACAATCTTCAAGCCGGTGCGTGACGGGTACCGGCCGCCGCGTGGTTTTTAGGCTAATTTATAAGTGCGCGCATTAGATTTATATTCGTTCATTCAATCATTCATTTTTATATCGAGACATTCTCTTCTCTCTCTATCTGTGACCTTATACACACTACAAGCACGCGATACTATTATTCTCCGAATACAGCACCTGAAATTACACTCTGTTTATTTTACTCGAGCTATCCCGTCAGAACTCCCGGCACTGACACTGGAAGAAGATATAGCGACCACAGTGTAATCACTCGGGAATTCCGCAATAATAAGTATCCCAGTTTTTAAGTTGGACAATAAGTTATAGAACAGTGATCTCCCTTCCTTCTTTCTTAATAATCTATGTTTCACTGCTTAGGATCCTACCACTGGTAATAGTATTAAAAACCGTTCAGTAGTTTTTGCGTGATGTATGAAATACCGACAAAATTCCGTTGTATCATCATCCTACACCGCTATTTTTTTGAAATATCATTAATGGACAGACAGACACAGTCTTTTACAGTTTTTACAACTACCTAGCAAATACTTAGCTTTACATTTTTTTTTCATCTAAGAAGGTATCACCATCTGGTATACAATTGCTGCAACTAAATTTGGATTAACCCTTAAATGCATCTTGGGTCGAAAACGGCACAAAAGAATTTTTATTTATTATTTACATAATTTTATGTAAAAATTTATAATTATATATGAGCTAAAAATATGTTTGGCAACGACTTAAAATTTTTTTAAATTTAATATTCAGTCAAATTCAAATTCAAATTCAAATTCAAATAGTTTATTTTGCAAAGCAGGTATAGATATATACACTTCTTACACGTCAAATTTAATCTAATAAAGAAAATATATGTAATAAAATAATAAATGTACATGAACTAAATTAAAGGTTTATTTAATTTATGTAGCAATATATTTACGATTAAAATGATAGGTAAAATATATATTATACAAGGTAAAATCCAATCAGCCGCCCGAACCCACACCGGAGACCCGGCCAGGGACCAGGAGCCGCATTTCCGAATCGCTCGTTCCCAACCCACGCGCGAAAGCACATACCCATCCCACGTTGCACACCAGAACTTGTCATTTGCAAGATGAGACAGGCATACACTTCCGCACGCGAACCGAACCCGAACGACCCAATAATACGGCCCCAGGAACAGGTTCAATGATCACCAACCGAGCCCCCAGCACGAATCCAGGCGGCCGACCAAATCCCATCCTATATACTACATACTAATAGGTTACATATATAAATACATGCCTACCTCCGCCCATTCGATTAGTCTTGCTAAGAAGAAGGGCAAGAAACTTAGCAAGATCATGTCTTTTTTTTTCAACATAAAACTTATGCTATACAATATATGACTTATATCTACTTTAACCAAGGGATAAGAAAATACAAGACAGCAGGAATTCAGGTTAATGAAAAAAAAGAAAAACATATATATCTTTGTCTACCTGTCTCATATAGTCCTTTTCCTTTTACAGTCTGTAATCAATTAATGTTTACACCTTAGAGGAATCATAAGTTAAGAAATTATACTATTTAATTAAATTATAACTTACTATCATTATCACTGTAACACCATGCTTCACCATCATCCAAATATTCATTTATTTTATAATATGCCTTTTTCAATAGGCCCTGCTTAATATACAGTTTAAACTTATTCTCTGACAAAGTAAGGACCTCCTTTGGAAGTTTATTGTAAAATCTTATACCATGTCCTACAAAAGAGGTACTCACCTTAGCGAGTCTGATTTTTGGAAAAGCCAGTTTATGCTTATTTCTGGTTTCCTTACAATGTTGCTTACCAAGCCTTGGGAAAGACTCAACATTTTTTCTGACATATCTAAGGACTTGGTAAATATATTCACAAGGAACCGTTAATATATTAATTTCTTTGAACTTTTGTCTTAATGAATCCCGGTGCTTCATATTATAAATAGCCCGAATTGCTCTCTTCTGCAAAACAAAGACTGCGTCTGTATCCGCGGCTCTACCCCATAACAGCATGCCGTATGACATAATGCTGTGAAAGTAACTAAAATAGACTAGTCTAGCAGTATCTACATCAGTAATTTGTCTTATGCGTCTAACAGCGTATGCGGCCGAACTAAGTCTACCACATAGGGCTTCTATGTGGGGACCCCACTGAAGACGAGAGTCTACCGTAATGCCTAAAAACTTAGTTTCGTTAACTAACTCCAGCTTGGACCCCTGCAAAAGCAAATTACCATCCACTTGAATTACATTTGGCAACGTAAATTTTATACACTTTGTCTTTTTTGCGTTTAAAACTAAATTATTTACAGTAAACCAATCAAGCACCAGTGATAAAGTTGTATTCGCGCCGTCAAGGATATCTTTACGTCTATTAACTTTAAAAATAAGTGACGTGTCGTCTGCGAATAATACTATCTTCGTTAAGTCTTTAACTAAATATGGAAGGTCATTTATGTAAATTAAAAACAGCAAGGGCCCTAATATGGAACCCTGCGGGACACCCATTTTAACTAATGCTCCACTTGATTTTACCCCGTTAATGTCTACCTTTTGAATACGATCACTAAGATATGACTTCAATAACGCCAAAGATTTGCCCCTCACTCCGTAGTGATCCAATTTACATAAGAGTGTTTCATGATTAACGCAATCAAAGGCTTTCGAGAGGTCACAAAATACACCAAATGCATCTTGCTTTTCTTCCCAAGCATCAAAAATGTGCTTAACTAAAGCAACTCCTGCATCTGTGGTTGACATCCCTCTAGTGAATCCATATTGTTCACAGTGAAGCAACTTATTTAAATTAAAATGAAATAACAATTGATTAAAAACTATTTTTTCAAAAACCTTACTCAATACCGGTAAAACTGACACAGGTCTATAGTTTGAAGGGTCCCCGTTGTCGCCTGATTTAAAAAGGGGGATCAATTTACTAAACTTCATTAAGTCAGGAAAGATACCATCATCTACACATTTATTAAAAATTAATGCCAAATAAGGAGCTATTAAATCAATAACAGAACTTATAACTTTCACAGATAGGCCCCATAAGTCCTCGGTTTTTTTCAAGCTAAGCGATTTAAATGCTTTAATTACAGTTAATGAATTAATATGTTTAAAAGCAAATACAGAAAGACACTGAGGTACGTGATCTATTAAAAGATCCTGCGCAAGCCCAGGGCTTGAATTTAAATCTTTAGTTGTTAAGGAAGGAATTTCAGTAAAGAATTGTTCAAATTTATTGTTCAGTCAATTGTTCAGTCATTATTTTCCTTTGTTTTTTTTAATGTGTTTTCTCGCATTTTGGCGGGAAAATCGTTGAAGAGAGCTTTTGAAAAAAAAAATGTAATAAATATTCTGCTTGCATATATTTTTATAGTTTTTTAAAATTAAAAACACAAATAGTTCAGGTTTACAAGTACCCAATAAAAAAAAAAAGAAAAACTAAAAAATTTGATTTTTATCGCAATTTAAATTTGTTTTTTTTTTGTTTTTACTAGTAAAACCCCCCTTTCAATCAAGAAATATTTTTTTTATTATTTTTTTCATATTTTTTTGGTATTTTTCTATCACTGTTTTCAATTTCATACAAAAATAAAATCTCATGCATTTAAGGGTTAAAACTTTTTATTTACCAAAATTGATAGCGCTATTTAAACGAAATAATTAATATTTCTTTATGCGCGTTCTAATACACTATTTTGCAAATAAAAACGGGCACCTAAGGAAATTTACGTTCTAAGGTCGATTTGAGTTAATTAAATGAAATTTAATTGTTTGACGTAGTCTATATACTTATAATCGTGTAAATTAATACGCGTGAAGTGAATTTTGGCAATTGTTTTAAAAATGAACGAAGAATTATAAATAAACTAGCTTTTGCCCGCGGCTTCGCCCGCGTTGATTAAGTTTTTGTATAGTTGAATCGAAACTGTAAATGTTTTCATTTTAGTAGTTGACCTGACTTTGATTTAGAGTATTAAAAGTGTTTTTGGTTCTCATCATCTCTAATTTGATCCCTATGTAAAGTTTTCTTATACTTCCTTGAACGCAGCCCCGGGTTGTGGGTATGGAGACAGTGACGCCAGCGTATGTAAGAGTGATAGACCTGTCAGATAAGTAGCTGTCTACCACGCTATACACATCCGCAGGACAGTTTTTAGCCTGCAGATGTGCCTTAATATCGGGTTTCCGAAAAGGCTACAGCACAACTTCTGCTCTTAGTAACATTGTTGACGATGTTCTGACATCTTCTGATGCAGGTCATGGCACGCTGATGGTTCTTTTGGATTTTAGTCGAGCGTTTGACTGCATAAGTATCCCACTCCTACTGTCTAAGTTAAAACTTTGTGGTCTGTCTAATAAAGCATGTCAATGGTTCTCTTCATATTTTTCTGAACGAACACAAATAGTTCAGTGCGTCAATGCTAAAGGTGCTACCGTCAAGTCTAAGCCTTTACCTGTTAACCGCGGTGTTATCCAAGGCTCAATACTGGGGCCCACCCTTTTTGCAATATATACATCTAATATAACTCCAGCTTTTAAAAATACAAAGTTCCATCTATACGCCGATGACACGCAATTATACGTACAAACACCGGCGATGGCTCATGATATTGAACAGGCAACTTCCAAGCTTAATGAAGATTTAAAAGCCACAATGCAATGGACAAGAGATCACAGTTTAATGCTTAACCCTAAAAAATGTGTCGCTATAATACTCGGAACTAAGCACCAAGTAAAATCAATTAAAGTTTTTAATCCAAAAATCAGATTAGGTGATTCTATTATACCCATAGAAAGTTGTGTTCGTAATTTGGGGCTACTGATGGATGAAAACTTACATTTTGAAAAGCATGTTCAACAAAAAGTGGCTAAGTCCTTTGGAGCTCTTAAAAGTCTATATAAAATTAGGCCATTTTTAGATCCAAAGGTGCGATTGCAGCTTTGTAATAGTCTCGTGCTCTCACATCTAAGCTACTGTGATATTGTGTATGGTCCGTGTTTATTCCAAAAAACAGCTAAAGCTGTGCAGCGAGTCCAGAATGCTTGTATGCGATTTTGCAATAATATTCCTAGGAGGGACCACATTTCACCCCATCTACAGGCTAAAGGTATCTTGAATATGGCTAATACGAGAGCATTAAAACTATCATGTTTTTTGTTTAACCTATTAAAAACTAAAACTCCTTCATACTTATATAAGAAATTAGAATGGTTATCTACATCTCGTAGAAACATACTCAAGACCCCTAAAACTACTCTTGCCAATACCAGGGGCTGCTTCAAGATAGTTGCATCTAAATGTTGGAATGTGCTGCCACCACCAGTATTAAATGTCGAGTCATTGGGCTCTTTCCGCACTAAGTGTAGCAGATGGCTACTCTTGAAGCAGTCTCAGGCTCTACGTGTTCCCTCCTAAAACTAAACATTATTATTTTCTTTATTCTTTTATTTTTTTAATTATTATTTTTATTTTGTTCTTTGGTTTCAAAAAACTTTGTAGGCTTTTTTTTTCTTTTTTCAATTTATTTTGTAGTTAATATTTATTGTAGTTACTTTAATTTAATCTAATATGTGTTTCATCATGTAGTATTACAAGGCTGAGCTGAAAATCGGCGGCTGTCTGCATGTGTAGCTAGCTGTATGCCGAGCTTAGACCTTTTTGTCTTTTCACTTTTGTATTTATTGTTGTGTGTATATGTATTAGCACTTTTGTAAGACAAATACATTATCTTTTATTATTTATTTATTTTATTTAATAAACGGCCACCAGGCGTGATCAAAGGCTCCCTCTATGTCTAGTGACACGAGAGCAACGATCTTTTTACTTACGTTTCTCTCGTATTTCAGCAGGTCAACTAAATCATAGAGAGCATCCTCAGTTCCTCGCTGCGGCAAAAAGCCATACTGTCTGGCGTTTAGGTGACCTCGGGCTTCCAGGTGCCATAGGAGCCTGTTATTCCACAGCTTTTCGAAGACCTTTCCCATCACTGGAAGCAGGCCAATTGGTCGGTGGGCCCTTGGGTTTGCGTATTCCTCTTTGTTAGGCTTAGGAAGAACACAAACTCGTGCCCGCTTCCAGTGTCTGGGAAAGAGTCCCACAGCCAGGCACCTATTAAAGACCGCGAGAAACAGCCTACAATTAGCCATTATTGTTTCGTCTTTGCCGAGGCCGAAGCCCGAGCCGTTTTGCAGATCAACACTATTTTTTGTTCTCTGAATTAATCCTCTGCTAATGTGTAACAGCTGTCTTTGATAACTGATTTAATCCCCTAGTATAGCATGTTTGGCGAGGCTGAAAGCCGAGCCGCATTTCCAGTTAACACTATCTTTTGTTTTCTAATTAATTTTAATCATCTGCTTAAGTAGCATTGGAAGTCTTTGGTGAAGAAGAAGGCCGGGCTGCGTTTCCGAAAGACACCATTTTTTGTTCTCTGAATTAATCCCCTGCTAAAAGGTCTTTGGCGAGACCGAAAGCCATGCCGCGTTTCCAAACGAAAATTTTTTTTTGGTTATAAATTAGCGTATGTCTTATTTCAGGTCTAGAACTACATTTAAAGCAGTTTCAGCCCTATCAGTTAGGGAGGTACGGTGTGAAGATGTGTACTACTTTTCTATAGGAACTGACACCCAATTGCCTCTGAACTGATTAATGGGATAAAAAGTGGTCTACTATGTCCTATTCCAGGTCTAGAACTACATTTTTGCAAAGTTGAGCCTAATCGGTTTAGTAGGTATGGCGTGAAGGAGTAACAGTACATCACTTTTATATAGGAACTTGACAACCCATTGCCATCCTATGGGAACTAATTTATCGGATATAAAGTAGCTTTTGTCCTATTCCAGGTTTAGAACAACATTTGTGCAATGTTTCAACTCAATCGGTTCATCAGCTACGGCGTGAAAGAGTAACAAACATACCAACTTTATACAACTTTAACAACTTTAAATCCATCCCAACTTTCACATTTATAATATTATTTGGATGTACCTTACATGAGAAGAGTGCATCCGCAAGACGAAAGAACATGAACTCATCCCTTGAATTTTTATGGACATCAAAACACTCATTTTCTATTCCTTTTATTGGATTTAGAAAGTACTTACGAAAGAAAACACACTCCTAATACTTGCAATATTTGTGAGATACAACATTAGGTCACTTCTAATTATATAGCCAAAAATACATACTCAAGACTCGGTAAGTGGTCAGTGACCCTTTTTGAGAAAAAACACAATAAAAAGGTTAAAAGGGTCGTTGCACCTTGGTCTTGACCACTTACCGAGTCTCCCGTTTATACGGACGGACAGACGGACAGCCTAAATAACAAATTTAGTCATTTTACTTTGAAATTGAAGGACTTTCCGAAGACAACTTCATCACACTTTTCACCCCTTCGGGGTTGGATTTATCACAAACGCTGAGACACGTATAAAGTAATTTTCAATTGTCAGTCTAAACACAAAATTTAAAGATCCTAACTTCGAAACAGACAAACTTTGTAATAAAGAACTTTCATACGAACTTTCATTTTTTTTTACCGTCATCTAGACCTCGCCGAGCCCTTTTCTTAGAGTACCATGAACATGGGTCTAGCATCAGCCGTTTGGGAGATATGGGCCTGTAAAGTTTTGACACTTTCGGCAGACAGATCTCGTCGAGAACTTTTCCTAGACACCCATCAACATGGGTCTAACTCCAGCCGTTTGGGCGATACAGGCCGTCAAAGTTTTGACATTAAAAAAAAACTTTTTTTGGCATCCCGTGGTCCAACCCCTAGGGATGCACTACCTTCCGTTTAAAAGGTATTTTGCTTGGATATAGATAGATATAGATAGATAGATAGATAGACAGATAGATGGATAGATTGTGGATATATAGATCGATAGATATCTCAAAAGGAAAAAATGGAACCCTAATAGGATCACTTGTGTGGCTGTCTGTCTGTCCGTCGGTTACAGCCGATTTGCTCTGGCACACATACTTTCAAGAATTTTCATGTCCACTATATTAAATTGCAAAATCGATGCCATTTTCATAATAAACGTCCCAACAAACCATAAAAACGACACACATATTGATATTTACACATTTCAACATTTAAACCCTATCGCACCCCAACAGCGGATGATGGTATTTCACGTCCACTACGTTGTATTTTAAAATCGTAGTCGTTTTCATGATCAGCGACCCGATAAACCATACAAACGATACCCATGTTGATTTTCAGAATTTGTTACCCCATTTCCCCCTTTTAGGGGTTGAATTTTGAAAAAACCTGAAACACGTATTTACTCATTTATTGATAAGAGTACTCCTGTGAAGTTTCGAATAAAATAGTTTAACTATTCTTGTTTCCCCATACAAACTTTGGACCCCCGTTTCACCCTTTTAGGGGGTGAATTTTGAAAAATCCTTTCTTAGTGCACCCCTAGACCTCTAAAGGAACCTACATGCCAAATTTGGAATCTCTAGACCCAACGGTTTGGGCTGTGCGTTGATATGTCAGTCAGTCAGTCAGTCAGTCAGTCAGTCAGTCAGTCAGTCAGTCAGTCAGGTTCTTCTTTTATATATTTAGATAAACAATAAGAAGTGGTCGGCAATAAAGACAAGAAGATTGTTTTACTTTTTTTTTATTAAATAAAGTTACAAAAATGTAAAAACCTAATAACGAGTATGACCTCCTCTTCC
This sequence comes from Ypsolopha sequella, assembly GCA_934047225.1. Lineage (NCBI taxonomy): Eukaryota > Metazoa > Arthropoda > Insecta > Lepidoptera > Ypsolophidae > Ypsolopha > Ypsolopha sequella. Next base: position 26,160,267 of record OW203990.1, on the reverse strand, counting down.
CAAAATCACAGCTTGAATTCTTCTGGGCATACTTTCCACGACATTTTTAATAACGTTTTGAGGAATACGTCTCCACTCTTCTGCAATTACTCTTTTTAGCTCCCTAATGTTTTATGGAGCAGGTTGCACTGATTTTACCCGTCTCTTTAGGCGCTCTTATCCCAAAATCAGTAATTTCAAAGTCAAATAGAACTTTCAAATATCGTCTAAAACTTCCAAAAAAAAAAATACGCAATATAGTTCGAAACTTTATCTAGGTCTTCCACGCATGTGTTACACGATCAGATAAACTTTGCTTGATAGAAATAATTCACGAACACAGCATGTAATAAGACCTTTCCAATCATGCCATTTCCATAATTCCACTTTTTTATTAACAAAACATATCTGGTAATATTGCTCTTTAAATTTTCTAGGTCGACCACGTAAGTGGGTTTTAATAAACATATCCCTTATTTTTAAACAGTTTAAAAACCGATAAAAACAACGAAAAAGTACAAAAGTGTGGTTATTTTCTTTACTCCTTACACGTAAAGAAAAAGACAGAGAGTCACTCTTCTGGGATAAGAGCGCCTTTAGAACATTCCAGACATGCTCAATCGGATTGAGCTCAGGACTTCGAGCTGGCCAATCTAAACGACGGATCCCAACTTCTTGCATGTACACTTCCACGTTGCCAGATCGGTGCAGGCGAGCATTGTCGCCCATAAAAATGGATTCTTCTCCAATTGCAGTCAATGCGGGTTGTGCATATGGAATAAGGATTTCCATTATGTACCGGTGTGCATCTAATGTTCCATTTTCTATGAAAACTAACTCCGTACGCTCCGTCGAATTAACTACTGCCCAAAACATAACGGAGCCTTCGCCATAAGGAGTGATTTCTTCGAAAAACACTTCCGCATAGCGTTCCTGTGGTTTTCGCAACACTCGCCGGCGTCGGTCCTCTCCACACAAAGAGATTCTAGCTTCATCAGAAAACAACACTTTATTCCAGTCCTCCAGAGTCCATGAAGCACAGTTTCGAGCAAACTGAAGTCGAGCAACACGGTGCTCACGGAGTAATTTAGGGCCCCAAGTCGAGCGGTAACTCCTGATATTGGCAGCCAAAAGCCTCCTCCTGACCGTCCACAAGCTAACTTCTACTCCTCTTACTTCTTCAAGGCTCTTCTTCAGGTCCACACTTGACGCCTTACGATTCCGCAACGCCTGACTCACCAAAAAGCGGTCATCTCTTGGTTCTGTGCATCGTTTTCTTCCCAAACCGGGTCTTCCTTTGACTTAACCGGTCTCTTGATGCCGTTGCCAATTCCTCTGGACAATTGAACGACTCTTTAGCAGCTGAGACACGTTTGCGAACAACCTTCTTCAAGTAGGGCTTTTATTTGAACGGCCCTTACCACTCACTAGCGACCCGCCCCGGCTTTGCACAGGCATGTATTATACATATATGTAAACCTTCCTCTTAAATCAATCTATCTATTAAAAAAACCGCATCAAAATCCGTTGCGTAGTTTTAAAGATCTAAGCATACATAGGAACAGACAGACAGCGGGAAGCGACTTTGTTTTATACTTTGTAGTGATGATAGTGATATCAAAAAGTGGTATTCAATGTAAAAAGAAAGATTAAATTGTATAATTTGCAGAAAATATCCAAATAGTTTTAAAATTTTTGTAATCAGTAAAAAAAATCATTTTCGCAATTCGCGCTATTAGTAAAGCTATTTAACAATAATCCACAATAAATAATCATAATTTTTCTTTTGTTAATTTCAAAATTTAAATTTGGAACGTAAAGAATCATGTCAGGATGCTACAAATAACATGCCAGTACATCGTTAAATGAATAAAACGTCTTTCTTGTTCTTCTTCATTGAAGTGGAGAAAAAAATCTAAACTGCCCGTTTTTTTTGAAAAAGAGTTTAATTAACAGCGCCACCTGTTAATTTTTTATGTACTAAAATATTATACGCTACATAATTCTAACGAAAGTTTTCTTGTTTTTTTTCTTTTATACAATCGTTTGTGACGTAAATAGGCCTTCATCACCAGGGATTATTATTTGCTATGTAACTTCTAACGTCTATCAGTAGAAAAGTAAATTGCAAAATCTTTAAATGACGATATTTTTTTTCCGACATTTGATTTTAATGAAATAAAGACTATTTTTTAATCTAAATTAAGTTCTCTCCACCTGTGAAAACTACATAAAAATCCTTTCAGTGGTTTCGGAGATGTGCGTGAACACACACACACACACACACACACAGACAGGCGGACAGAAAAGAATTCAAAAAATCGCTGATTTATGTTCTTTTACCCTTTTTTAGTCACCCCCTTTCTAATGTTATTACTTTTCTTCAATGTACAGACACACCGGATTCTACTCTTTTATTATATGATTGATGATATTGATATCTCTGCCCTACGATAAACTTGAAGCGATATTACTTACTATCAGTGTTCAATTTAGCAGTGTGCGGCGTTACTGACATTACAGCTAATGAAAGGAATTAAAAAATATATAAGATGACCATGCCTTTACTTTTAATGACAAGTTTTCTTCATCGTTAAATAAAAATTACATTTTTCCAGTAGTTTGCCACCCTAATCGCGCAGTCTGATGCAGTCATGAGATCCCTCTCACTGCACTGAGGGCTACTTGGACATGTGGTTAGATGGGTGGTGGTTTGTTAAGCTCCACATCCGCATAATGTGGTGAATTATCCGAGAGGATTCCCCTTTTCAGGAGATTGTCTTTTGTGGACTTTTTCGGCGAGCTTCATGAAGTTTCTTTGGTGCCGAGTTTGATCTTTCTATTCATGCAGCCTGAGCTCTGCTGGTATTTCGCCCAACAATGTCTGGTTCTTAACAAAACTCCTAGATTTAACACGTTGGACTACTGGAACATGACATGTCGAGGATGACGAGCATCATTTTTTTGTTTCCAGTGTTCCTTGGCCGCAACTCTTCTAATTGCCGGGGGTGCTATATCCGACAGGACATGAAGTTGTTCAATCGGTGTCCGCTTCAAGCAACCGGTGATAAGAAGGCAGATCTCGTTGATTGCAGTATCTACTTGGCTTGTATGTGCTTAGTTTTTTCACACAGTGCAAGCATATTCAGTAGCTGAGTGTTTACTTTCATTTTGTTGTTGAAACAGTGATGTTTAAAGATTAATGCTCTGTTCACGATGAAGCCAAAATATTTTGAAGTTTTAAGATGTTGGCCTACCCATTTAACATAAACGCACCGCTTGGCTTTCTGGTTTTTGTAGTAGAATGCACACAACTGTATTTTGCTAGAGTTGGTCTTAGTTGGTGATCCAAGTAGTATTTAGAGAATACGGTAAGAGTCTCAGTTAGCTCCTCTTCAACGTTATTAAATGAGCGGTCCTGATATCCTAACGCAAGATCGTTTGCAAAGAGGACATGTTTGGGATTTGTGAGGATTGGTATAAACGGTAAACAGGAAAGGTACCAAGATGCTTGCTTGTGGCAGTCTATTTATGTGACTTCACCATCTGCTTTCGTTGCCCTGAAACCAAACGAAGAACCTGCAGTTAGTCAGTAGTCCTTCTAAGGTCCTTTGAGTGAAAGTGAAACTGTATATTTTGGTAATAAGGCGTCGGAGGCTAACGGAGGCTAACGTTGCAGTCAGGTCCACGGAAGCTACGCCCGTAACTAAGCTCTTCTCGTAGCCATCTTGTATCTATTGAGTTAAAGTTAGTGCTTGGTCTCTACAAGATTTTCCAGGATGAAATCTATAAACTGGCTATCGAGGCTTTTTGTTATCCTCTTTAGAATGAGTTGTTCGTAAACCTTATATAGATGGCACATTCAGGTGTTTAACCAGGGTAATCACATGAACTTTTCTCCAGACTTTAAGAATGTGAGTGCGGGTGAAACAGTGGTTTAGTACTCGTAGATTAAACAGCCACTCTTTCGCTCCTTGGCCAAGTTTCTTGATTGGCTTTGTACATTAGTCGTCTATCGCAGCTGCTTTGCCATCTTTGAGGATTATCAGAACCGAGCAGAGTTCTTTACCTGTGAAAGGATCAGACAATTATTCGTTCTCATTGAGATGATGTTGCAATTTCAAGGGACGATATGTTTTACATTCGCTAGGAGTTCATGTGCAATCTAATTTGCTGTGATGTTGCTGTGCAGAGTGGCATTGGTGGGATCGTTGACCAGCTTTTTTACAAGTCCCCATGCTTTGTTATTGTGGGTCATATCTAAACTTTTCTTCTCATTATACAGCTTTTTTCTGTTTTATTTCGCAAGCATTTCAATTGACCTCGCTCACTAGTAATTTATCTTTTGCTCCTACGGTGCATGGTGAGGCCTTCAACCTTGCTTCACTAATACAACCTATCTTCATTATCTTTGCGTCCTAGAGTGCACAGCGAGGCTTTTGTCCTCACTCACTCACACTACCAGTAATGTAGATGTGTACATTGATATATATATTTTTACTTATGTTATGTATGTTGGCCTCGCTGTATTAGAAGTTTATTTAGAATCTTTTAGTGCATGAAGTTCTTTTAGTGGGCGTTCAGCTTCTCCTTATTTATAACTTATTTGTGGATCTTGGAGTGCTGCACATGGCTCCTGCAGTGCATTGTGAGGCTTTTGACCTCGATCTACTAATAATTTGACTAAGGATTCTGAATTGGATGGCGAGATATTTTCATCTTTGGCCCTGCTTCATAGGTCCTGAAGTGCATGATTCATCTATTGAATCTAATTTATGTTGGGACTCCAAGACCATGGGGTATGGCGAATTTACATGAAGTTTCATTTATTTCCACGTAACAGTAAGTTTCTTGCATGTATACTACAAGTGTGTCTTGTTCGCTATTTGATGTCACTACCATGTTATTTGATCTGGCATTACTTTGGCAATCTCAATACAGTGAGTGGAACGGATGGGATCTGCCGTTTACACAAAGAACATACAGTTCATGCGACTACGACTGGATGAATGAACTTCACTTTACATTACAACTCATGGTCCTAACACATTAAAAAATCAAATCAAATCAAATCAAAATGTTTTATTTGTTGAGACACAGGTAAAATACAGGTGTAACAATTTATAGAGTGCCATGTGCTCTGCCGTTTTGGCGTCCAAATTATTTTTAAAACCTTAAATAATAACAACACACAAATTCACACAATTACATACAATTTACAAATATATTGGCAAAAATTTCCGCGAAAGAGTAATAAGCCTTTTTTAATATTAATTCTCGTAACTTTCTTTTAAATGTGACAATATTATCAATTTCCTTAAAAATATTGAGGAAGCTTATTGTAAATGCTAGTTGACATACCAAATATACTGGATTTAAATAGTTCTGTATTCCGAGGGAAGGCTTTTACAGTGTCTTTTACTATTGTAGAATTCAAATTAACAAAGCCTGCCATTTCCAGTATATAAACAGATGGAAATGTTAATATGTTGTGTTTCAGATAATGCGGCTTACAGGAATCCCTAGGTTGTGCACAGAACATGGCCCCAAAGAACTATATCATAGCCCTAATACATGTTTTGTTCTTCGGACTACCAGAAATAAAAAGACACATAGAATGAATGAATGAATGAATTGACACTTTCCCTGCGTTCCGAAATAGAATTACATCGTTAAAATCGATTACGAATGAATGAGGTGAATTTCAAATTAGCTATGAGTGAAGCAATTGAGTTCATTCATTCGCATGACTTGAGTGGCTCACGCGTCGGAGGTGAGGCGATGTGAGCGTTGAAAGGAATGGAATGTCAAAAATGATTTTCACATAAAATTATATAGGTAAATACACATAAAAGAAACACAACTATTGCAGAATAACATAATATAGTCCAAGATATATTTCGGGCCCCACTGGGCCCGGCATCAGTTGGAGTAATAATTATTAATAATTAATAATTAATAATTAATTATTAATAATTATTACTCCAATTAATAATTAATTATTAATAATTATTACTCCAACTGATGCCGGGCCCAGTGGGGCCCGAAATATATCTTGGACTATATTATGTTATTCTGCAATAGTTGTGTTTCTTTTATGTGTATTTACCTATATAATTATATATAAAAAACGAAAAAACAAGCTGATAAAGGCAATATATATATTTTTCATTTCACATAAAATCGGATACGAGGACGCGGGTCCATGGGCCTTCTGACAGATAATTGATAATTGATGCGGTCATCTCATGGCTTTTAGTGATATAATTCTATTTCGGAACACAAAAGACATAGACGTAATTTTACTTACGTTCATACTCGCAGATTTTAAAATGTTTCATTTCTGACACATCGACGCTTCGCTCAGGAAATAAACGATTGTAAATATTGTATGTAAAGGTGGCTACAATAATGTTTTAGAAAACCGTCTTGATTAAAATAAATCATTTTATTTAATAATTATTTCTAGGAACAAGGTAGCTGAAATGATAATATCACAAATTCAAAACAAACTATGAAAACATGAAGCGTTTCTATAGTCGGTTTTTCGCTACCTCACTGTTCTGCTTCACAACTCTGGTGGAAAGACAGCCTAACTGCTGCAAGGTTGACATTGTTTTTAAAACAAGTGTTTTAAAAAACACTGAGAAAAACACATACTTGTTTAGAACATGTTTTAAAACAACTTGTTTTATACGTGTTTAAAAAACGCACCATATAAAATACTGTTTTTTTTTCTCTTATCGAACGCATTGTGTTTACTGAACGCATGCTAAAAGTAATTAATAGGTAGATCAGTAACTTGTTGCATTTTTAAATATTTCTAAACATTTAAGTTTTGGATCCAGATTTTCAATTCCGGTGTAAGTGGGTTTAATTCCGCCAAACTGATTTATTAGTTTTTATTTATTAGTACACTCTTTTATAGATATCAATTTTAATGGCTTAAAATGAATTTCCTATAGGCCAACCGCTTTCATGACTTCTAAGATTTCATCATTGACAGGACTCTTTTCATCGTAGGCACTGATCTGTAACATAAGTTCGCTGGATATGTTGTACCGACTTGTGCCATATAAAATTACATTTCTTTTTGGTGACGATTCAAAGCGCCGGGCACTAAACTATATACTTGTTAAGACTGAACCTGAGCCTAAAGCATGACCAACTCCAGTCTATCTAGGATTCGTTTGAAGAAATTCGGACTCTCCTTGTATCGAAAAAAAAAATATTTGGTTTATTAATCTTTTCTCTAGGGATCTTACGTATAAACAATGTACTAAGATTCATACTTTTGTCAAAAAAAAAAAAAATTTTGCAGCCTCTTTTTTTTTGGTTTTCAAACGTTCGTTTGAAGAACGCGGTTAAGAGATCAACTTGTTTTTTTTCTTCATAAAATAGGTAAAAGAAATATGAAGGTATATCACCTAAATTCAATATTTTTTATTTTATTCTGTTTTTTTGTATTTGTTGTTATAGCGGCAAAAGAAATACATCATTTGTGAAAATTCCAACTGTCTAACTATCACGGTTCATGATATACAGCCTGGTGACAGACGGACAGACAGAAGGACAGCGGAGCCTTAGTAATAGGGGCCCGTTGGTTACCCTTTGGGTACGGAACCCTAAAAATGACAACATTAATTTTTATCAGAACATTTTTGTATATATTAATCATGGACGGAGTCCGTCCATTTTATGTTATCCATGATATTAACAAACAGACAGGAATAAATAAATATGTACAGTAGAAAGATGAGACTAGAGTTGCTAAACCTCAAAAAGGGTTACTTCACACTAGTCAACTTAGTATCTTTATTCAAGAAATTTTACCCAATATTTTTTTCTGCAAACATGTTGTGTGACTCCCCCTTCCCCCCGATTTTACTCCGTGGATACCAGAGTGGCAGAGCTGTCACATGGACCAAATAAAAGCCCTAAGTTGGTCCGTTCAAATAGGACTCGGACCTGGTCCGATGGACTTTTATAGTAAGCCCTAAACTCAAGCGGACCGAACGGACTAGCCCTATTTCGGTAAAAAGCCGGTCCGGTCCGAGTTGGTCCGAAACAGTCCGTTAAATTACTTCAAGAGAGTTATGCAATAAATGCAGTGCTACAATTTGATAAATTGAAAACTTCGCTTAAGGTGAAATCTTTTTATCCCACTGCAAAATGCAAAAAAAGATACGTTTTTATGATACAAGAATACAAACTCGAGTCACGCGAGCGTACGAGAGTCATGGTGACGGTGCTTGGCATCCGTTTTACATTAGTAAATCTTAATTGTAGGGCCTAAAGTCCCAAATTGAATAGCTTTTACGTTTACGATGTACCCAGGAATCTCGGGCAGCGGGCAGCGGACTCGTCAACTCGTCATCACATCCTTCGAATAACATTATTTTGTCATGCTATACTTGCATAAAACCATCCATAATCATTTCGTTAAACACAATGGACCAGCAACGGACCAACGGACTGAACGGACTAACCCGTAGTCCGATAAAGTCCGATCGGTCCGTGGCCCGCGGACTCGCTCACGGTTGAAAAAGTCCTATTTGATGATTTAGGACTTTTTATAAATTTTTGGTCTTTTACGGACTTTTTATTTGGTCCATGTGACAGCTTTGCCAGAGTGGGGTCAATTTGTTACTCATAATTTCACCGAATGGCTGTGATTGAATAACCAAACTGTCAACTCGAAGTTTTGACAGTTTCGTGTACAATCACAGGCACTTGCGCTCATTCGATAAACGATTTCGATTGACGATATAGACTTGTAAATTGACCTCACAGTTTCGCGAAATGTTGTCCATGATTTACAACAGAAATATTGCCACAAAACAAGTTTGCTATCGGGGGCCTATGCCCTATTCGTCTATGGTTGAAATTTTTCTGATCCCTGTGTGTATGAGGTTTAATCGTGCGTGACGCCACTAGTTGAATCACAAGTGCAGCAAGGAGTGTGACGTCCTATTTAATCGAAAAAACATCGTGTCATGCTCCTCGCACTTGTGATTCAACTAAGTTGCAACGCGCGCGATTGAACCTTATCTACGGATGCAGATCTACACACGTAAGTTAGCCTGTGAGCGAGGGCTCTAGTACAACGCGGCGAAGTGTCAAAATCTGACGTTTTTAAAGGCGGCGTTAGTCCGCCACTGGCAAACTTGCGCGTGAAGAACTTTACAACCAGTGCTGGTAATAAGTTTTTTTTATTTGCCACCTTTTTGTCTCGATAGCTAGATATAAAAGTTTATATTTTTCATCACCAGGCCTCAAAATGTATGAAGCAGAGAAGCGCAAAAAAGTCTACTGGAGTGGCATGGTCGAAGAGCTTCTGTGGCCTGAAAGTTTTAGGCTAAGGATACCAACTCGAGCATCCTTGCAGACCACTGCAGCAACAGTCCCATCAGCCCCCAAAGAACACTCGGAACGAATCAATACGGAGTTGGATATAACTAATGATTCTCATTATCTACAACTAAGCGATGTACATACCCAAAAAGAAAATTCTTCAGTTCCTTATTTGTTTTACACAAACGTAAGAGATCCTATTACAGATCAACGTTAAATTGTAGTCATATTTTGTCGCCCTAGTGCTTTGTTTCAAGATCCAGTGATAAAACTTTACTTATTGGTCGATTCTTTAGCAGGGTTGCCAACGTTAGAAATATTCTTCGTACAGAAGCAGGTTCGTTCATTCATTATAATGCATCGTGTTATTTAACTAAAAAAGGCATATCAGACGAATGAATTTAAGATGTTTACATAATGTTTTTTTTTTTTGCGTTTATACTAGAAAAATATACAATATAATAAAACTTATACAGCTAACGGAAACCACAAAGAGGTTTATGTGTCGCTGCAAGCGCTCACCTTATAATGAAAATAATAAAACCATACCACCATCACCATAATGAAACCCTAATTATATTTCAAATTTGTCAAAAATATCTTAAAAAATATTGAATAAACATTATTTTAAAGCCTTCTTTGGCTTTTTATTATTTTAAATAAATAATAAATACAATTAAAAAAATATTAATTACGCTCGACCAATTTGTGGTCGCCATCAGTCGAATCAAGGTGATGTATTTCGTTCGAACAACTTGTGGTGGTCGTCAGTCGAATCAAGTCGACTGATAACGACCACAAGTTGGTCAACATATATTTCAAACAAAATTAATACTTTTTAATTTATTTAAAATACTTTTAATCTACTTACAGTAGTTTAAAAATATTTATCATTCTTAAAACCTATAAAAACGTAATTAGTCAATTTTGACATCTGTCACTTTGACACTTATCACTATGTCTCCATAGCCAATAACAAAAAAAGCATAGGCACAAAAAATCCCAGTAGATTAATTTTTTATCTAGGCTGATGACGAATACGAGGTAAAACAAACTTTACGAATACACGGTAAATATTAAAAAAAAATATGTCTTGACGATTGCGCAGTCTCTTGACCAGTGTGTCGTGAATCAATTTATTGCAAGTTTGCTACTAAATAAATAACTTAAATTTGTATATAAAAATAAATTTAATATTATTTAAAATAACAATTTTACAATTTACGATGAATGTTAAACTTTATCATAGATAAGTACCGTTTTTTAAATAAATTGGCTCGATTTCTTCGCTTTATGCCGACTTTATGCGTACTACGGTTCGCGGAATGCCAAACGTCGAAATTTTCATACTGGAGTTTGCGCTATGCCGACTGTAGGTACGTGAAAAAAAGTTATTATCATAAATGTAAGCAATGTCAATATTTCTTCTCAACGGTGTCATTTTTTTGTATAGATACTATTTGACAGACGTCACATGTGTCGGATGTTTCTTTTAAAGTGTTATAGGTAGTGACTCAATTGATTAATCTGAGCCTAGACTAAGTATTACTACGTATAGACTAGTAGTTCCCATACATCAGTTTGTAGCCGCAAAAAAGTTGTAAAATTCTAACGAAATCTAGATGGCGTTGCTAAATCCTCTAACGAACACGATGCTAAAAAAGACCGATTGGTGACGCTAGTGGTACAGCGATGTCACGTAACATAAAAATAATTCCTACTTTGATAATAGATGGCGCTGAAATATTCACCAATAGTGTTGTCCATTTAGTGCTGTCTATTTTTTATAAGCAACATGTTTACTTGGTAGCCATGACAGTTTACTTGCAGCTAATTAAACAAACAATGCTTATTTGCAACACTTGGCGACACCTAGAGTTGTAAGGGCGCGTAAAAAATTTGCTATGCCTTGATGTTTGGGATTTGTCGGTCTATATATAGTAATACTTACCCCCGGTTTCTGAAAGGCCAATCAATGTTAACAGTAGATTAAAAAATAATTATCTGCGGATTAAGCCAGAAAAAGTAGGAATTTTACATTGAAATCAAAAATTAACTAAGTTAATTATTGATTCATCACTATTCAGACTTCATATATGCTTTATTTTCACCGTTATTTGCGGTTAAAGTTTTTTTAATCTACTGTTAACTTTGATTGGCCTTTCAGAAACCGGGGGTCAGTCTATGATCTGAGTAAAAGGTACACAAATGAAAAGGGCTGTAGTTTAACTGCTTACCAAACGGTATACTAAAACTTTACCTAAATAACCTACAAGGTGACTTTCATCTATATAGCCAAATATATACCGTAGACTCGCTAAGCAGTCAGTACTTAGTTACTGCAGAATACGAAAACAAATCTTTCCCCTTAAACTATTTCCACAGTCACCGTTTTCATGAAACAGTGCACGTCGTATACCATTTTCCTTGCCTGTACAGTCAAAACTTTGTTTCCTTTCGGCATCTTGGTGTAGGTGTCTTAACTCCACTACCTCCCCCTCCCCCCAATTCGTGTCACGTGATTTATGAACACTAAATTGCAGGTCACAAACACAGAAATTAATAAAATTATACTCTCTACTAAAATATTTGTGGGCGCGACTGTACCTTACTGTACAAGTGTACACTACTTTTGCCCTTGCCTGTAAAACCATGCCACAGTATAAGGAAAAGGAAGCAGTATAACGACTGGGGAGTGTCCTTGAAATAAATACCTACGGCCGCTCGGTACATAAACACGCACTAGGGCTGCCCCGTGGCCAGTGACTGTTTGTTGCGTTACGTTTTTGTCAGGATTTAACCATTTCACCACAATTTGTTAAGGTTAATGTCATATAAACCGTTAAAAAGGAACAAAAATACGAAAGAAGTGTGTTAGGATCGTCATTTAATGGTAGTCTACAATTTCTTCGAGACTTTTAGGGCTTTTCCAGATATTTATTCAATAGTTGAACCTATTAAAATTTTAAATGCAACATAAATAAAATGAAAGAGGTGTGTTCGGATCGTAGCAGATGGTAGCTTACAATCCTGTTCCTTAACAGGATTGTAAGCTACCTAGAATAGTTTTACCTTGCCGGCAGAGTTGGCAATTTAAAAAACGTTAATCCTGGTTCCGATAGAGGTGTACACTGAACATCTGTACACTGAACAATTAGCATGATAGCTACGTGCCATGATTTGCGTAGAAAACTCGTAAATGCGCGGGAGCGTTTCAAAGTTTTAGCGTGCGTACGTGACTGAGGCACAACTGTGAGTGCCGCCTCCCGAAGCCCCCGAGATTTCGAAGCGCGTAGTTTCGGGCCGTTTATATGAAGACATAATACTGCTTCCTTTTCCTTATACTGTGACCATGTCCATGCCCATACCTATACATCGTAAGGAAGACCACAAATCTCATATTTGGTTTGTACGAGGAACATTATACGGTTGGCAAACTTGTTTTTCAAATTTGTTACGAAATCACAAGTATATTTCGAGACATTTCAAAAATAAAAAATAAAATTATTTAAATATATAGATATGTCCATAAACAAAAAATAAAAGCTTTAAAAGCAATAATATTAATTAAATTTATCTCCTAAAATAAACTCTTAGTTCATGAATCGTCATACTGGTATGCAAATAATTAAAAGCGGTATCGGAGCCAGATTGTGAAATACACACCTTTTTCTAATTAATCGGAACAAAACACTTAATTAAAAAATTCACTTAATAGTTATTCAACAAAACATATGTATTGTGTATGTTGCTAGTTTCCGTAAATCAGAATTTCAGAAATCTTGAATAGGAAAAATTTTGAAATTATAATTTACAGAAGCCAATGGAAACTTTGCGAATTGTTTTTACATAATACATAGGTAATAAGGTTTGTTGAATAACTATTGATTGAATTTTGAATTTAAGTGTTCTGTTTCGATTAATTAGAAAAAGGTCGGTAATTCACAATCCAGCTGAGATACCGCTCCTAAGCAAATTTTGAAGGTTTTAATTTTTGTTCAAGTGCTGTCTAAACTCAAATTTTTCCAAATTTTTCCAAAGGCTTCCGTTCCTATTTTGCAATTAAGACAATTTGGTTTTGACAGCATTTAAATTAAAATTAAAGCCTTCAGCCTTAGTTCGGTTTATGAACAAACATTTTCAATTGTAATGCACAATTAGTCACAATTTTGTCGAAATAAGCTTTCAAGCAGCAATTGGCTAGTTGTGTGGATATCACTTATTTAATTTTTTATTTATTTCATTTTATTAAGGAACAAACAGTCATACATGAAACTTAAATAACACGAAGTATTGTTTACTAAAATACCTATAGTTCCCCTACATTATTTACTTATAAATACAATGGTGTCGATTCGGCTAAATACAACTTAACAAATTTGACAGGACTAACCTTATTTTAAGCGTTCTGTCTTTGTCTTTTCGATACGGAAAGAAAAAGACAGAAGCCTCAAATAAAGTCTAGTTCTGTACAAATAAGTTAAGTCGTGTTGCGCCGAATCGACACAATTATCTTCACTTCAACAACTTAAAATAACTAAACTTATAAATAACTAAATTATTTTCAATCATTTTCATTTTCAAAAAAATTTCAAAACTGTTTTCTTATATAATTTTTAACATAATTTAAACTTACTTACTAACAAATCTATTTCGTGCACCCATCGTTTATATGAGTTTTAAATGCAGGTTTCGTCAAACGTCTGACAGTTGATTTAAAGACATGTCTGGTATATCTTATTTCTTAATGTATTTTGTTTAATAAGAAAGGTATAATTTGTACAGAATAATCTATAATATAGTTTGTAATACGCAATAAGTCTATATTTAATCCTGAACCGAAAAATGGTCGTTTGAACAAATAAGCACAAAGGCGATAATTAGTAGACATAATTATATGGTACTATTTTAACATAAAGAATGTTAGTATGTTTTATTTAGGAGGTAGTATTTGTAATCATTCTCATTTTTAATATAAATTAAACATATTAAGGTATTTAGATTTTATGTAAATATTTGTTTCCCTTTCTTATAAGTTTGGATTTTTTAAATTTAGGGGTTTTTAATTTAGGTATTTTTATTAGTGTTTTGTCATGTATGAAATGAAACTTTGTCATGTTGTATTAATTAATAAATTTGAAATAAATATATATATATTGCTACAAAGAGCATTTATTTTATTTTATTTTTATTTTTTGTTTAGTTAAAACATTGTATTAAAATTATTTTCGAAATATATTTCGGCCCACTTTGGGGCCGGCGTCAGTCGAATTAAAAACAGAAAATGACATAAAATATATACAACTTTATAACTAATGATTTTAAATGAATTACATTGGAGTATGAATAAAAAATATATATACAACCTTATGACATGAATGAGCTTAACCTATTTTAAAAGAAAAAAAAAAAAAAAATGTTTTCGAGGCCACCGTGCGGGTACTTCCTGCGCTACCCTGAAGTGTATTTATAATATTAGGCGCGCTCAGACTCGCAAGATGGCATTGCTGTAGGAGGTACCTTGATCTTGATGGTAATTGTTTTTGTTGTAAGTCAAGTCCTGGTCGGGTCGAGTCGAGTCAGTCAAAGTCGAGTCAGTCAAAGTAGAGTCAGTGTTGTTTGTTTAGTCCTGGTCCGTAGTGCGCACCAAGTGACCATATGTACGAGTATTCCCACGTCCTTAATTTTATATCAGTCAATGGTGGGTGAAATGATTTTATGATTCTTACGGTGAAACAGTTGTTGAATGTTTGGTTATGAGAGCGTACATGGATGGGGATAGGGAGATTGTTATTGTGGATGGTTGAGGTGTGTCTGCGATGATTAATGCGCATGTGTAGTTCATTACGTGTTTCTCCTACGTAGAATGCCGAACAGTGTCGACATTCTAGTAGGTATATGCAGTTTTTGTTTTGCAGTTGGTGTTTGGTTGAGCTTTGTATGTACTGGTTGTGTGGTGTGTTTTGATAAACAAAAAATAAAAATAAAATAAAATAAATTAATAAATGATATTCTAAATTTATCTTTCCTTTATGACATTTTATAACAATAAAATATAATATAATATAACGGCTAAAACCATGTTTTTACGACAGGAGCAATATTAAAAGCAGGCGCATTTCAATTCCACAAATAAAAAAAGGGTGTACGTACTAAAAACAAAACATAGAGGAATTTATGATTTATAGAACTTTATGATAGAAAAGGCACATTAATCGTAACTATGATAGAAATAAATTTCTATGTTTGAACACTTGGCAATTTATCCATCACAAGGAGATATAAATTAACATTATATCATTGCAGTAAAAAACGCAGAAAGAAAAGTAAATCTGGATGTGAGGAGCTCTGAACCGGGATTTTGGTAAGCGAGAGGTCCCGGGTTCGTATCCCGGTTCAGAGCTCCTCACATCCAGATTTACTTGCCTTAAAATACGATTAATGTTAACATTATATTATTGCAGTATAGAAATGCAGAAAGAAAAGTAAATCTAGATGTGAGGAGCTCTGAACCGGGATTTTGGTAAGCGAGAGGTCCCGGGTTCGTATCCCGGTTCAGAGCTCCTCACATCCAGATTTACTGTTCTTTCCGCGTTTCTATACTGCAATAATATAATTTTAATATTAATCGTATTTTAAGGCAAGGGCGTTAGCACATACTATTTTTTTCTGCATTATAGGCAAAAATTTAGTGGCACTTACAACCTTTTTTTTCCAGTATACATTTGGAGAGTACGGTTTTGACGTTACAAATTAAAAATAACTTAGTAAATAAAAATAGCTAGCGTCTAACATGTAAATTTTATTTGCTTAAAAGTGGTATCGCAGCTGGATAGTGAAATACCCGCCTTTTTCTAATTTATCGAAACAGAACACTTAAATTTAAAATTCAATCAATAGTTATTCAACAAAACTTTATTCCTATGTATTGTGTATTCTGCATTCGCAAAGTTTCCATTGGTTTCTGTAAATAAGAATTTAAATTTTTTTTTCTATTGAAAATTTTGAAATTCCTATTTGTGGAAACCAATGGAAACTTGGCGATAGCAAGATACACAATACGTAGGTAATAAGGTTTTCTTGAAAAACTATTGAAAGAATTTTGAATCTAAGTGTTCTGTTTCGATTAATTAGGAAAAGGCGGGTATTTCACAATCCGGCTGCGATACGACTGGGTTCGTAACGCCGATCAGTGTTCTTCCTAGAACTAACCTATTCCTAGAATTTACTAATATGTAGGCATAGACTAAGTATACGTAGTAATACTTAGTCTATGATGTAGGTAAAAAAGAGGCTTTTTCTTTATTTATTTATTGTATACATCAGCAGCAGACATATTAAAAAATCTTAGCTATTTAGTTAAAGGTATTACAATGTACAATTCTGATATGGGTGCTTACCATAGACTAAGTATTACTACGTATAGACTAGCAGTTCCCATACATCCTTTATGCCGACTTTTGCGTTATGCCGACTCTTGCTAAACCCGTACTACGGTTCGCGGAATGTCAAACGTCGAAATTTTCATACTGGAGTTCGCGCTATGCCGACTGAAGGTACGTGAAAAAAAGTTATTATCATAAATGTAAGCAATGCCAATATTGTCAGATACGTCTCAAAGGTGTCATTTTTTTGTATAGATACTTTTTGACAGAAGTCACAGGTGTCGGATGTTTCTTTTAAAGTGTTATAGATAGTGACTCAATTGATTAATCTGAGCCTAGACTAAGTATTACTACGTATAGACTAGCAATTCCCATACATCAGTTTGTAGCCACAAAAAAGGTATAAAATTTTAACGAAATCTAGATGGCGTTGCTAAATCCTCTAACGAACACGATGCTAAAAAAGACCGATTGGTGACGCTAGTGGCACAGCGATGTCACGTAACATAAAAATAATTCCCACTTCGATAATAGATGGCGCTGAAATATTCACTCTTAGTGTTGTCAACTTAGCGCCATCTAGTTTTTCTGAGCAAAGCTATTACAGCCACATGTTTACTTGGTAACCATGAGAGTTTACTTGCACACAATTAAACAAATTATGCTTATTTGCAACACTTGGCGACCCCTAATGTTGTAATGGCGCGTAAAAAATTTGCTTCGCCTTGATGTATGGTAGTTGTCGATCTATACATAATAATAATTAGTCTATGCCATTACACAGCATTCGTATATTAATAAAATATGAACAGAAAAAAAAAACAAAACAGAAAAAATTATTGTCTTAGATAAGAAAAAAAATATTATTATATTACAATGCTTATGAGATCCTTCAATAATTAATACTTATAACAATATTATGCATAGAAAAGACCGGGTTTAATTACGTTAATGAATATAAAACAGATTTTTTGAACATATTTACCGAATCATGAAAGATATCGACAGAACCGTTTTTCAGTAGGTCGGTGATAGGAACTCCAATCCAAATCATTTGATAACGACCGTCGGAATATTATACTTATATCTTTAACTAAACCACTATATGTGGATCAGTTAAGAATGTACCGTTCCTATTTGCACTCTCATTATTATAATGGCCACTGTAAAATGGTGTTTTTATAGTAGCCTTTTTAAGGGGCTAAACAATGCTAAAATTCAGTTCTGCTTTAACGCTTTTGTTTTTTAACTGTCTATCCTGCTCTAATCAGATGCACGCAAAGCTTCAGTTATCTTGAAATCACGGCTACATTAGGACGTTAACTAGAATTTCTTTATGTAATAAAGATGTTTTTTTCGAGTAAGTATCAGAGTGTGTTGGTTTTGTTTCAATCAGTTTCGAAATACTTTTTTCGTGAAATTCATGCTTTTTTAAAAGTATTATAATTAAAAAAAAAAAAACTTGAAAGTATGTTTATTTTTGAAGTGTTATTAATAATTATCGTGAGTCAAAAAAAACACGCCATATTTTTTTCAAATTTTTGTCATCTACATTGACGGAACTGAATTCAATGCAAAACTGATGTTTAGCATTGTGGAGCCCCTTAATACAGCCTCTTTCATTAAGGCTGTTTAGCACACGCGGGTTATGATAGAAGGCCCGTACAATCTGTCGGAAATATCTACGCACTCGAAACCCCGCTCTCGCAAGGTAGACCTACCTTTGCGGGTAAACTGAGGTCCTGAGAGATTTTTGACCGGATAAATCTGCTGATTTTTTTATACATTTATAATTACTTAAATTTAGTTATCTACCAATAGGCGGGTGCCTTGTCAAAATAATTTCTGATGAAATTTGTCGGTGTACGATTGAAAAAAAATTAAGAAAATTGTGCTTTCATTAACAAACTAACATTATATCATTGCAGTGTAGAAACGCAGAAAGAAAAGTAAATCTGGATAAGAGGAGCTCTGAACCGGGATGCGAACCCGAGACTCTCATCCTGGTTCAGAGCTCCTCACACCCAGATTTACTTTTCTTTCTGCGTTTCTATACTGCAATGATATAATGTTAATTTATACCTCCTTGCGATAGATAAATTGCCAAGTGTTCAAACATAGAAATTTATTTCTATCATATTATTAACAAACTACATATTCAAATTCTCTTCATTGATTACTTCAAGTCTGTTAACATCGTGATTTAACGTGATGATAAATATCCCAAGGGATGAGACTAGGCGTACTATTGGCACACTGTGCTATTGGTATAGTTCAGGAAATGTAATTTGAGTTGAAGAATTGGACGGTTTATATATTGTATTAAAATAGGGTCTGTGATGTACGTGCTTACAAATAATAAATGGTGGCTGCCCAACTAACACAATAGTAAAAATTTCAACTAATCTTATATCTTGAAGGTCTATATACAGAGACGTATTTCGATTTTCTACGCCCGGGCGAATACGATTGGGCCGCCCCCCTTTACCAACTGCCGAGGGAAAAAAACAAAAAATAAAAAGAAACAAAAATATTTTGCATTTTTTTTTATAAAAAATTTGAACAAGGTGACGACCCGTCATTTGATCGGCGAAGTCATCAATGACGTGTTCATAGTTAAGTTACTTCGTTATGTCGGAATCTATATTGAGAATTGCTAAACAATTCAGATGTTCTTCACTTGTGCGAGAACGCATATAATTGCTTCATTTCGTACGAGAGATTTTTGTAAAGGGTCATCTTTTTTATAGATACATTGTTACATTCAGTCAAAAACCCTTGCAATAGTTTTGATCGTTGCGTTTATGCTGTAAAGAAAACGTACTAGTTTTGCAAGAAACCGAGGAGCCACGTCGCTTGTTCATAGCACTCGGCGGCTGAAGATCCAATCAAATTTAAAGAATATGCTGAGCAAGGGATATACAGTGCATAAGGACATTTTTCTTTAATTTTCATTTAAAGGCAATTGTAACGTCCGGACAAGTTGCTGGCATTATCGTATATTTGACCTCGGCAGTTGTTGATGTCAATATTATGGACTTCAAAAGTATCAAGGACAGCTTTGCACATCTCTTCTGTGTTGGGAAGGAAAAATAAGAATCTCTCAACTGGTTGACCATCTTTTTCTACATATCGAGTAATATCCGGCGTGGAATCAACACTGAATGAAAAATATTTCGCATTCTGGATGTTTTCTACGACTGCCTTCATAACTTTACCTGCCATAATTTTGATAAGATTTTCTTACGAGAGGCACGGTAAGGTCATTGAAATTGATACTGTACTGACATAACGCCGCCGCGCCTTTTTGATTCGACTCCCACGCTAGTTCGTACGGGTTATCCGCCAAACACGTACTTTTTTTAATGTGAGATTGTTAAAATTGCTAAAGATTCTAAATTACGAAACTGAAGGGCCACCCCGGGCGATCGCCCGAATGACCCTATGGAGAATACGTCACTGTTTATATAGGTGTTACACGGGTGGAAAAAGCAGTATTACGGCAGAGGGAAATAGTACTCAAACCTTGAAAATCAACTTTAGGTTGCATATTCTTTATTAATGCCACTGAGAGGTTCACAGCGGCGCATTTTGCCACCATTTTATCGCTGACAACGGCATAAGAGTGACATAATGCGATATGACATATAATGATCTGTTATGCGATGTGCCCTTTTAGCGCCAGAACTGTTGCTTTAGGGTTCTAGAACAGGATATAGACCTTGCCTTTAGCAACCACAGGTAACAATTAGATACGCTTCAAAGCTTTTAAGGCGCTCTCATCCCAAAATCATATTGATAATTATTATAATAACGATATAATAAATTTATTATATTGATTCATCCCAAGGGTAAACAGGTGTCCCAAAAGTCAACGCTTTCCCTTGGAAGGCTGGTAGGCCAGCTCATGACTGACCAGAATATCAAATTATGACCTCAGCAAAAAGTAGATAGTCTTCGAGTTGATGGTACTTTTATAAATTCGAATTGATTTTTGAGAGTCAAAGCTAACCAGTTCTAATTTCTAAGAATAAAATTTTTGTTGCGCAGCTCTGAATAGTCATGCTATTGATAAAGTCAAAAATAAACCTTGAAATGCTGTTACATCAGGAAGAAAAATAAAAACCCAATTTATGAGCAATTTTTTGTAATTAGGTTAGTTCGATACCACACCCTGAAAAAAAATGTCCTATGTTAGTTTTGCAAATTGTCTTAAATAATGGCTCATCAAATATTGTTTTTCAAATGATCTGGCAATTTCTGTGTATTACTTTTGAAAAAAAAGTTATTGCTATTTTACTACCAAAGGAGCGTATTTTTTAAAATAATTAGAATTTAGAATGAAAGAGTGGCGGGCAGTAAAAATATTTGACGTTCATTAGAAATGCCATTTAACACGCGTTAAAGGGGGGGAATAGTGACGCTATTTAAAATGAGTTGGAATGAGATAGTAACCCAGTTAAACGTGGTTGAATGAGAGAGGCATAATTGATATAGGCTACAGTGAGATAGATAGTGACGTGGTGCATTCCTTCTGAGAATATTTGTTAGTTTCCACTTTTTGTAATAACAACTTTAGTAAAAATTTTTTGTAAAGAAATTTTTGGTCCAATTTATTTTCCCGCAAGTGTAAAACCAGCTCAACGGGCGAAAAATATTTAAAGAATGGGTAATGGTGACAATTTACCGTCATGATATTATTATGTATCTCTAAAGGAGTGTCTGAAATGTTCCGAGGGTCAACTGATAAATCAAACACTCAAAAAACCACTTTTAGCCGACCATAATAAATTCACGTCCCGACGTGATAGCAAGTAGGATCAATGCCGTGTGACGATGATCGAAATACACTAATAAATTAGATAAAATAAAATACGTATTACTTTTGACCCCGCCTCGTCCACTCTATTCGTATTTTTGCTATGGTGACGCGAGCTTAGAGACCGGGACGAATTTCCCCCCGCGCGCTATCGTAAAATAGAATAAGCCACGCCCGGAACTGGTTTTTGTTTTGGCTATGTCATACTCTTTTTAGAAGTTTTGGTCTAAATTTTTTACGAAAAGGCTGCAACTTCCATTTGCCCTCGTGTGATGTCACTTGAGTTAAGCTGTTTAGAAATGTGTCCTTTGCTATCAAGATAAATTTATAATAATTTGCTTCAGACTAATTTGACAGCTAGATGACAGATGAGTAGACAGACAGAGACAGACCCTCAAAATATTGCTTATTCTGACGACAGACCACTTTTTTTATAAGCAATCACACATCACAATCAGTATAATGTCTTAAATTCTCAAGTGACAAGGTCATCGGACAATTTTTAAAAAAATCATGTTTCATTAATATACCAAAATAATGAAAACTGTGAAAAATGGCGTATATTATCTGAAAAAATAAATAAAAAATAAATCTTTTAAAAATTAAGCTATGGGAATTAGGTATCTACTTGTAGTGCTTGGAATGACCTAATTATTTAGCAGACTACAATCACAATGCATTACATTTTGTGAACATCCGTCTTGATAACAAAAGGTTTACCCACGTACATAGAGTCGTGAAAATGAAGCTAATATATAACAAAATAAATTTTGTTCCATTGTTGTATGGTCGGTATCAACCATTAGCTTGATTATTTCAAGATAATGGGGACATACATACCTAAGTACTAAACTTAAATAATAAAGGCTAGGTTTATCGGTTAGCTTGACATCAGATATTGGACGGCAGTTCACTAGCGAGGATTTCAAAAACTTCAGCTCTAAATTTGGCATTAAGCTTTATCATTCTATACCATATTGGCCGCAGCAAAACGGCGAAATTGAAAGGGAAAATCGTGACATAAATAAGCGTCTAAAGATAAGCCAGTGCCAAAAATCTGACCGGAGCAATGACCTCTTACGCTATCTCATGATGTACAATATTACACCGCACAGCACGACGGGAAAGACGAGTCATATAAAATCAAACCCGGCAATCTCCACACATTATCGGATTTGATCTGTGAATGCAGAATTGTTTGTCTGTGATTAACAATTCAAAAGAAAAAACACAATCCTTTCAAAACTGGCATTATCCAGTAGAATGAGGATAAAAACTGCCTTTTACTCACTTCAGATGTCGCTACTGTTGAGTGTTCCCTATGTAAGTGGTTATATTGTCTTTGCCCTATGTTTGACAGTTATCATAGAGATTTTTGTGTAATTATGATGATTTAAATTGTTATTTGCTCAAAATGACTCGTTGTGCAGCGATCGATTGCAACAATGTCGGAATTCATATATTCCCTAAAGATAAAATAAGAAGAAGGCTTAGGGAGAAAGCGGTTCAACGAAAAAATTGGAAAGCTAATGACACAGCAAGGTTATGTGCAGATCATTTTAAAACTGAAGATTATTTCCAAAGAAATTCGTACACTGGTACACATACCATATAACATGTTTAAATAATAATTTGTATTCAAAAATAAGATAAACAACACAAGTTTTGCGTTTTTAACAAGAAGGAACATTAAGATTTATATAATACTTAAATGGACCATGTTCCCAAATATAAATTTATAATAATTTTACACAAAGAAATAGTTTGATATGTAATAAAAGCACAGTCTGTTTTTTTAGGGTTTTATTATAGAGTCATAATTTTTATAAAAATATTTATTAATAACTTCTGGTTCCAAATGGTCTTGGTAAAACGATGTAAGAGAATTCACCATTTCTTGAATAAATTCATCATCTCTTTCAAGATAAATTACCTTCATCTCTACAAACGTAAAGACAAGTAAATTGCAATAGTTTTTGTTGGCACAATATAACTGCCCCTGAATCTGGGTATAATATTGGTGTTTTTTTTTCAACTTCAGTTGACCATTGCTTTCATACAGATATGGCACTGTAATTGGTGATATGAGACTGTACCGAGCAGTATATGGACATTTTACTTCAATTAACGTTTCATTTTGAAGAATTCCATCTGGAGAAGCAGCAAGATAAGGATGTGCTAGTGAAATATACAGACCACACCTTTCTATTTTTGAACTTAGAAAAGAACTATACTTTTCTAATGCGATTGGTTCTTGAACTTTGCCATGTGTAGTAGCACGGGAAGTAAATTTTTTTGGGTATAAAATATTCTGTGCCAATATTTGTCGTGTACCTGCTTTGCTATGACATATTGAATGAAAGTTACTTGCTGTCACACGTACACTCCTCAGCTTGTGCCAGTCCTTAGATGCGGCTTGTAACTTTGTCTTATTTTCTACATCTTCTATCGTCTGTTGGGTAATATTTTTCAATAGTAAGTCTTCAAGCAGGAGATCTTTCGGGCTCTTTGCCATGTAGTCATGGTCCCATTCTAGGGCATATGGATTGGCAGGCTTCACAGTTTGTAAAAAGGGCATTTTGCTGTTACCCAATCCAATTGCCAAATTTCTCACATAATCTGCATAATTTGTCATAATATCCTCCTCATTCAATGGAGAATATAAAACACTGCTCAGTTTTCTTTTCTTTGTAGGTAGCTTGTCAGCCTGCATTGGGGAATCAAAAAACATTTTCTTTGGTTTCTTAAAAGCCATTAGTTGTTCTGTACAAACTTTGTGTTGAATTATTGTTTTAGTGCGTATAATGTCCTCTATTCCATAAAGCACTGTAAAAACATGTTTACAGTGCGCTTCTAAGCCAGAGCCTGCAGCACATTCACAGTGGCTTTCTACTATTGTCCCATGGGTGTCTAATTTCAGAGTAACCACATAATACATTTTTTTCATTTGTGCTTTACATTGAGCCAGGAAATATGTTAAGTTATCTTGATTAACAGCACGTAATGTTATTAGGCATCTGTTTTCATACAGAAGCCGCCCTTTAGGCTGAGTTTGATACCTGCAACAATGAATTAATGAATATATACTTTATCATTCAAATAAAATAAAACAACAGGGTTCCGTATGAATATTGTATATGTCAAAATTAATTTGTATTGAGGTCAGCTTGATACATAGGTGCTGTCATTCTACACAACACAACCTGAACCAGATCCAGCGTCACTAATAGGTATTTAAAATCTTTATTACCTATCAGCAAATTCTTGTATATGGTGTTTAGTCAGTGCTGGAAGTTTCGTACTGGCATTCACATCTCTAAAGTTTTCTATGGCAGGAATGATCGGCATATCGTCTTCTAACTCATCTTCAACTCCAATCAGGTTGTTTCGGTCGTAAGACTCCAGTCTTTAAAAAGAAAAAAAGATTTTTTATAGCAACAACAACATAACCCCTTATTCATATCCGAGGCCGGATAACACTTACCTTTCAACTAGAACCGCTTTTTTACCGGCCACCGAAGCATTTCTTTTTCTCAATTCATCTTTCAGCTGAACTACACTCCATGTTTCATACATTTTTACACAATTCTATTAATTTAAAAATCTCAAAACAACAACAACAGAAATCAATATGGCCGACTGAAGGTACACTCAACAGTGCTGCCACCTAGCCAAAGCTTTCGGTTTTTAACCCCATTAACCTTTTTAAAATTAAAGTTCGAATCAAATCCGGCAATCTCCGCTGTTTTTTGTTTCAAAGTTGGCAATCTCCATATCAGCCAATCAGAGCTTTGTATTTTGTACGTAGTCATATGTAGTAACATGTTATTTAAGTGCGGTTTTTCATTGCTTTTTTGATGGTTAAACGCCTAAACTCTATAAAAAAATACCAAATTTAAGTAGATGGACTGCTTGGTTTCACCATGTACAACCAAACATACTCGGAAACGCAAAGCGGACCGAGAAAAGTGGAAGGCAACTGAGGCGAAAACTCAACGGTCAGTGTAGGTTCATTGAACGATTTTGATACTTTAATTATTTGTGCATCTGCGAACAACAAGAAGAAGAATCTCTCAGAATATAAAGTTATTTTAATCTATTATCTAATCCGCGTGTCATCCCATATTTTATTATCTTGTCAAAACAACGTAAGATGACACCTTTTTTTAAAATTGTTTTTGGTGGTTTTGTGGAATGGTCCGATCATTACTGACACCTATTTTAATAGTTCCTATTTCCTATATAATTATAATAAATAATAAGCTTTTATTTCTCAAATTGGATATAAATATTCGTTTTTTCTTTTCATTTGCAGCAAGTATCAACATTGTTAGCATTGCTATATTATGGTAATAAGAATATGGCGGATGGTTGTAACAAAATCAGCTTTCTCCAGTAGCACCCAAAACAAAAACGGCAAACTCCAAACAGCTCTATCAAAATCGGCAATCTCCAAACTTATTTTGCCTATATTTCTAATATTTCAAACATATATTAACAATAAAGAGCAAAAAAAAACTGATACTGATAGCCTTTATTGTCAAAATAATAAAAAATACGCTGTTTGTACCATCATTTTATTAAAATTCGTTTTTTTCTGTTCCTGAACATTTGGTGAAAATGGAGATTGCCGGGTTTGATTTTATATGACTATCTTTGGAGCTGTTTTTAACCAACAGTTCAGAGATAAAATCCCTTTTGTTGTAAATGTTGAGAACAGGCAAATAAATTTAGAAGTATACGACAGAGACAAAATGATGAAAGAATAAAAAAAAAAAATTAAAATCGTTTATTGACACAACAGAAAAATAAGGTAAAAAGTGTTTTACAATACATTTTAAAAGCAATTTAAAAAGATTTTGATTTATATAAAAACGGCTCACCTCAATACGTGTTATGATCGGGCAATCCGACCAGTTTCAGCAGATTTAGACTGCCTTCATCTGGGCGAGTAAAGACGTTTACGCGACGACGTTACGCCTCACACTGTCGTCGCGTAAACGTACTACTGTGTCCCAAAAGTACCCGGAAATTGTAAATAAAACACAAGGGGTAATTTTAATCATCCAAATTTATTTTGTCCCCTTCAAAGTAACTTCCATTAGAGGCAATGCACTTACGCCAGCGCTTCAACCAGTCCTCGAAACACTTTTCATACGCCGAAATCAGGATAGCTTTCAGCGCCTTCGTCGTATTTTCTTTCACCGCCTCTATGGTCTCGAAACGCTTTCCGCGAAGCGGCAATTTAAGTTTAGGAAAGAGAAAATAGTCACATGGTGCCATATCTGGTGAGTAGGGTGCCTGCGGAGCGATGTTTGTTGAATGTTTGGCCAAAAAGCTACGAATAATCATGGCTGTGTGAGCTGGCGCGTTATCGTGGTGCAAAATCCATGTGTTTTCCACCCACAAATCTGGCCGTTTGCGGCGAATAGCATCGCGCAAACGCCTCATGACTTCGAGATAATACCCTTGTTGACTGTCATGCCCGTTGGAAGGAACTCATGATGTACCACACCCCGATAATCAAAGAAAACAATCAAAAGTGCCTTGTTTTTTGACTTGGTTTGACGCGGTCTTTTTGGTTTCGGCTCACCTGAAACGACCCATTCGGATGCTTGTTGCTCTGTTTCCATGTCGTACTCGTAGACCCATGTCTCATCACCGCTTATGATGCGTTTCATAAACGTGGAATCGTTTCGTGCTTCAAAAAGCATCTCATTAGCAACGTCCATTCTGCGCTGTTTTTGCATGAAATTCAGATCTTTTGGCACGAGGCGAGCAGAGACGCGAACCATTTGCAAAAAGTCAGACAATATGCGGTGTACTGTAATTTTTGGTACGCCGATGTCTCTGGCTATTTCTCTCACATTTACACGACGATTTTGCATGACAATTTGCTTCACTTTATTGACATGACCATCGTCAGTAGAAGTGGATGGCCTCCCAGCCCGTGGTAAATCTTCTACCATTGTGCGTCCCTCTTTGAATGATTTATACCACTCGTATGCCTGAGTTTTGGACATACAATTATTTGCGAACGCTTTTTGTAACATTTTAAGCGTTTCTACACAAGAAATTTCATTTGTAACACAGAATTTAATACAAGATCGTTGCTCAAGAAAAACGGCAATAGTAAAAAACGACGCGACCACAAAAGTTGGTTGTCACAAATGTTAATTAGTCACAAAATACTCTACAGAGGTTAGGTTTTTTTTTTACCGCCAATCAATGACAGTTGTACCAACCTAACGCGAAAATATTTTTTTAAATATCTCTAGCACGGGATTTTGAAATGAGAATTTCCGGGTACTTGTGGGATAGATTACTCGTAATAATATTAAACGTAAATCATGAATTATCCTCAAGTCTCATTTAATTCTATAATTAAATATATTTTATTGATGCATAAGCTAAGTTTAGTTAGTTTACATTATATATGCTTATAAAAACACTATTACAATTATTTCCAAATATATTTCGACTTGTTGCCGGCATCAGTGGTACTTAATAAAATATTTACATAATATACAACATAATATAGTATATTATAGAAATATTTTAATAAGTTTCTCTGATGTTTTTATAAAAAATAAATTGAATGTAAATTAAATAAAAACTTTTATTCAATGTAAATTGAATAAAAAATAAATAAGTTTCCCTTAATATTAACTTATCTAAGTTTAGTAAAAAACTTGTACGATAGACATCAATACCCCTCACGCTAAGCTACAGATAGTCATCAGATATCAAGGCTGTACCTGTTATAAAAATGATATTCAACTAATTTAGATAAACGGAAAATTTAGAAACGGGGAATAGTAGCATTGGAGAAGAAAAGCAAAGAATAATGACATAAAGAAAAGCAAAGAATAATGACATGACACCAAACGGTGACCTCTCGATACATTGGGTGGCCAAACATCCTTAAGGCGCTCTTATCCCAAAATCAGTAATTTCAAAGTCAAATAGAACTTTCAAAAAAAAAATACGCAATATAGTTCGAACCTTTATCTAGGTCTTCCACGCATGTGTTACACGATCAGATAAACTTTGCTCGATAGAAATAATTCACGAACACAGCATGTAATAAGACCTTTCAAATCATGTCATTTCCATAATTCCACTCTTTTATTAACGAAACATATCTGGTAATATTGCTCTTTAAATTTTCTAGGTCGACCACGTAAGTAGGTTTTAATAAACATATCTCTTATTTTTAAACAATTTAAAAACCGAAGAAAACAACGAAAAAGTACAAAAGTGTGGTTAATTTCTTTACTCCTTACACGTAAAGAAAAAGATAGAGAGTCACTCTTCTGGGATAAGAGCGCCTTAACTACAGGCAGGCATAGGCAGGCATGAAGAGATAAAATAGTTGAAATAAGTAGACTACGTAATAAACTTTAAAAAAAAAGCCATAAAATCTGTAATAAAATATACAGCATGTTAAGTTTTCGCGATGCGAAGGTTGGCTCCATAGTAAAAGTTGTTCATCTTAACACCTATTATATAAAAACCTTAAAAGTTTATATAAATAGCTATAACATGTATAATTTGATATAATATAATAGGTATAGGTATAAAATGATAGTCTGGTTCAGAAACTGAAATCGTGCTGAAATCCGTGCCTTTTTTTTTTAAAACAGAAGAAGTTCAATATATCTATATGTTCTATATGTTCTATATGTTATATATGTTCAAGTCAATGGGGTATAAGCTTCACGTATCCCGTAAGGTCCACTCCTGTGTTGCTAAATGTTCGTGATGGTATCACTTTTACTGCCGGTAAATCAGCCATAATTTGATGTTGCTGATGATTTATAAATTGACGACACGTCACGCATCGATAAATTTGTTTTCAATGCAAGTGCTCGTAAAGGCCCACTTTTTATACATCAAAACCGAACAGAAATTCGATTATTTTGCCCTAGGGCTTTATTATAATAATTTTATAAATTTATTTACAATGTTTGCCTAACCTGCGGCCTTTCCTGTGTACCATAAATGTTATACTTTTTGTTTTCCACTTTTTAACAGCTCTGGATACAGTCCTTTTGAGCCAATCATAATTTAAAGTTAACAAGATTATATTTTTTTATTTCCTCACACTTTGCATTGAAAAACGTAGTATGATACACGGGCGTAAAAGCAATAAATTACTCGGTTACGATTAAAACACGAGTTTATTCCATTTCGCCCTGGCAGCATAAACAACTATTAATACACCGATTGTTTTTTGAACGTTATACATTTCATGAATCTTAATTTTTGTAATGGCTGTAGTAACCTACCACAACAATCAATGCCTACTTGGAAGTGGACCTAAAAAATTCACGGCTATATCGATCCAAGGTTGGGATGGCAATTCACGTCTCTTCATCGAAAACGTTTCATTGAAAAACGTAGTATGATACACGGGCGTAAGAGCAATAAATTACTCGGTTACGTTTAAATCGTCCTCGTAATTTATTCCTTTTTGCCCTTGTAGCATAAACTACTATTGCCGTAAGTATTACATAAACGTTTAATGTCATTTGCTGTTTGTTTTGTAAAAACAATTTCCTAACAAGTATCATAATTATTTGTCGAGACGTTCAAATGCTTTACTAATTTTTCGGGTTCCCCTGTTAGCTTTGACTTAAATATTTCAATTTTTGACTTTTACTCAGCGCAGAATTTATGTGAATCGTTTCTGTGTAATGATCCACAAATGTCTGCCAATAGTTTCATTTCATTTCCGATGAAGATAGGTATGTCTGTTAGGGTAGAGCGTGTTTTGCGTTTTTTGGATTTTCATTTGGGGCCAGTGCGAAAAAGTTGCTACAAGTAAACTGATTAAAGAAAAAAAACAGTAATTGAAATCTCTTTTAAAGTTTTATGCTGTGCCAAAGGGGTTGAAGCTGAAAAAACCATGAAAATGTAAAAGCGATGTCATGAAATTCCAAAAAATAATTTGATGGATTTTTTGCAACTGGCATTTACGGAAAGGGACAAGTTAACATAATAAGAAAAATTTGTTTCTGAAATTTTACTTCTTTTCAGAAGATAAATAATTGTTCAATGTTGTGATGTTTTATTGATGTATTGGAAAAAATTGCAGTTTTTCAGTTCTGGCAACTTTTGATGATTTTCATTACTTTAAAAGTTATCGAAGAAATAATTTAAATTATTTTAAGTGAAAATAGCAGTAATATCAAAAAAAGATACAATGGTTTGAAAACATTGAAAACAACGCTAAAACCTGTTACTTTTAATAAGCAAAATAGTTTCAGATAGTCTCTTTATAAGTTTTTTTTATAGTTTTGTTTTTTCATAGAACCATTCTTTCTTTCTTTATAGTCATAAGCTACAAATATAGAATAAAAGGAATAAAAAGCATCATAACTAAGTGGAAAGTTGTTTTTTATAGTTTATTTTTTTATTTTTTATTATATTTTTTTTTCTTTTTTTTTCTTTTGTCTTTTACTTCATTTGTCTGTCAATCATCCACTCCATTTTATGACATTTGTAAAATATTATATTTATTTTACCTAATTCCACTGACGCCGACATCAAAAGTCGAAATATATCTGGAAGTAATTATTGTGATAATGTGTTTTTATAGATATATATAGTTTAAACTAAATAAAAAACAAATAAGTTTTCTTTAATATTTAATTTTTATAGTTTAAATGACACTAGCTATATTTTTTACATATCTTTCGTATGAACGTATTAGTATTAAGAGGCCGGTGCAGTAATCCTAGTTAATACAAACGAAATACCAAAACCACTTGTAAATCATAAATATTCTTAAGGTAGTGTGTATTTATTCCGATTGCACTACATAATATCTAGGTTCCCAAATATATATTAAATAAGAACGCTGATTTAAACATGAAATATGAGAGAAATAAGATTTCTATGGAAATTTTAAATAGATAATAGTGTCGTTTTTAAATCAGTGTCCTTTCAAAATATATATTTAGGAACCTAGATATTCTGATATCCAATCGGAATAAACACACACTATCCTAAGAATATCTATGATTTACAAATTATTTTGGTATTTCGTTTGTATGGACAAGGATTACTTCGCCGGCCTCTTAACGTTGCGAATAGGACTCATTCTGTTTGTATAAAAAAGAACTAGTTATAGAAGTAAAGGAAATGGTGAAACCTAATCTTTATTGATATTTTTATTCCTTCAGATGATTGAAACATACATAAAAGAACAGTTTTTTCCAACTATTATAAATTTAAATTCTTACTCTGTAAATGTTCGAGATTGATACGTCATAAAATATCTGTGGCGGCTAAAACACGCAATGAATAAGGTATGAATAAATATAATTTTAGCTATATTAGCTTTTTATTTGTAGTTTTAAGCAATTATATGATAATAATTAAAAAAACAATAAACTTTAAATATATATATATATATTTTTTAATATACAAGGTGAATTTGTGAACATCGTCCAAATTCATATTTGAGCCTTGGTAAGTGATCAGTATCATGAACCAATAGCGATTTTTGTAAAATTCATAAAATTAAATTTCGACTCCCCATAGTGATTCACCCAGGACTGCGAGTGAATTACTATGGGAAGTCGAAATTTCATAATACGAAATTCACAATTATTGTTATCGATTTATGATGCTGATCACTTACCAAGCTTCCAGTATGAATTTGGACGATGATCAAAAGTCACTTTGTATATGAAATATATCGAAAAAATATAAAGTTTATTGTTTTTTATTTATTATCATATAATTGCAATGAATAAGGTAAAGATAGAGTGTATTTTTGTTCTATTACTATATTTAATATCCATCCATCCATCAGCCTTGTTCGTCTACTGCTGGACATAAGCCTTTCCAGGACTTTGCCACTCCCGGTGGTCATCTTGGAAGAATTGCCCATACTCACACACGCTGGGCAGGCGGGTTGGTGAGCGCGGTGCCGGAACCCTCGCACCAGTGACGCCGCTGCCCGTCACCAGTATGTTCCATATAAGGCCCGGCTATTAGGGATGGATATACCGCCATCCATCGGTCCCAGGCATGGTGGGCCTCCTGGTTTTTTGCATGTGAGCTGTCCTCTTCCTCTCCCCCGAATTACTTCGAGAGGGTATATTTAGTATATTCATAAATAATTTAATATTTTTTGTTTTTATCAAATAGATTTGATGAGATTTGCTATTTCTAAATAAGATATTTGTACTTACCTAATTTTGTCGCTGAATTTGTTTGTGGAGCTGATTTATTTATAGAACAACTGTTGTCAACCCAAATTAACAGAAATAAACGACTAACTTACTATTAAATAATATTGAAAACTTTTGCAATATACATAATATAATTTTTTGCTATTGAAACAGTCAAATTCATAATGGACATCTAGGAAGTTATTATTAATAACAAAATGTGATAGTTCTTCAAGCCCAATTCAGAGTGATCAGTATGGCCAAAATTAAATTTCGCGTTAAGACTGTACCTGAGCCTAGAGCATGACCAACTCCAGGCTATCTAGGATTCGTTTGAAGAAATTCGGACTCTCCTTGTATTGAAAAAAATATATTTGGTTTATTAATCTTTTCTCTAGGGATCTTACGTATAAACAATGTACTAAGATTTATACTGTTGACAAAAAAAAATGTTTTGCACCCTCTTTTTTTTTTGAATTAAAACGTTCGCTTCAAGAACGCGGTTAAGAGATGAACTTAATTTTTTTTATATAAAATAGGTAATAGAAATATGAAGGTATATCACCTAAATTCAATATTTTTTTCTCTACAAAATATTTCAGTATTAGCTAAAAACACACCAATTTGTTGTTTCGCTGCGTGATCACTAGTATTACGCGTCCAAGAACAAGAGGGCAAAGAGCCAACATATAATCGCCTCTATGAAAAGCAAATAAAGTCTTTGCCATTAGACTTATTGTGCTGGACGGGTGATAAAAAAAGTTGCTAGGGTATGCCATCCTCTTAAGGGTCAGTGAACCTGATCACTAATCGAGTCTCTGGTATGAATTTGACTATATTAATCCGCGTCGTCAACATTGAACTATTGAACTCTTTGAGACCTCCATGCTTGTTACCGTATTTTGAGAAGTAAAAGTTTTCTATTAACTTTACAGACAAACATGGCTCTCAATTTATGTCTTTCTTTTTTTTAATATTTTTCTTTATCTTCAAAAATCTTAACCTAGTTACATAAATGCACAATCAACAAAAACCCACAGGGTTTATCAGTGATTGCGGAGTTCAGTACTTATATTAAATTATAGTAGCAATAGGTAAGCATCTCACAACCATAGCTGGGTGGTGATCGCGGTCGGTCCGCACACACAACACGTTCAAAGAATCACACCGGAGCCGTTTTCAAATGCCAAATTTGATCTCTGAATAATACAAGAAATAGTTTAAGGCGCTTAATATCGCCAAATGGGTACTCTCTAAAGCCTATACTCCTCTTTTATTGCCAAACCAAAAATATTGAAAAAAAATGTATTATGGATTATCAACTCTAGGACAACATATGCAACATTTTTATTTTTCGTACCACCAAAACTTATATATGGAAACATTGTTTTAACTGAATGGTGTTTTTTGGCTTGAATTCCCTACTGCTCCTAAGCGGCTTGGTCGATTTAATTCATTTGTGCTTTGATAAATAGATTAACTTGATAGCTATAAACATAACATAGGATTATTCAATCGAACAATCACGTCCATGTGAAAAGTATTATTTTCTCCTATCTCACCCTATCAAGGACGCAGCGAGCGTCGTAACAGCCACCACGCATTGTGCGCTAATATGAACGTTATGTCAATGTCGTTTCCGTCGATATTCGTACAGACAAAAATCGAGCTGCTAATCGGTAATCGCCTTAAGTGATTCAGTTACCTTAGGAATGAACATAAGTCATTTGTTTCTCAGATAATCGTATCCACATTGCTGCTGTTGTATTTAGAAGACGTTAAATCCAATATCCGCGTGAGCACCCCACTCCGACTTAAGACCTCTCCAAGCATCCGTTTGTTCGGAGACAACGAGCTGAAGCAGCTGGAGAAATACAAACTCCCCAGCCCTCAGCTCTGCAAGGAGCTCAAGGCCACAGAACAAGTACAACTGGCGCTGCCCTGGTGGTCCCACTATTGCGCTGATTTGAGAGAAAAGGAGATCAAGAATTATCAGAGCGGAAATAAAAAGAGCAATGTGTACCAGAGGTACCATAACCCGTACTACCAACATATGCTGAGGGAGTTCAACGACTACAAAAAGAAAATGGACATCTCGAAGAGGTTTCTTGAATCGATATGGAAATAGATTTTTTATTTCATCGAATGTCTGCTAATAAAAACCATTTTTAAACTTTATTATTATATTATTACATTATATACTATATGTTAAACTATATAATTTAACATTTAGTATTTTCATTCAATTTAGCGCAATCTATATACATATATACTAAAGATCTTTATATCATGTTATTATTATATAACTAGATGTAGCCCGCGACTTTGAAGAAGATAATGCCGCCACACTACTGACTACCCCTTTTGAATCCCGTATCCTAGTTAGGGTTCCGTAGTCAACAACAAGGAACCCTTATAGTTTCGCCATGTCCGTCTGTCTGTCTGTCTGTCCGCGGCTTAGCTTAGAGACTATTAATACTAGAAAGCTGTAATTTGGCATAGGTATACATATTTATTACGCCGATTAAGTGGTATAGTAAAAGTTTGAAAAATATTTTTTTTAGGGTAGCTCCCTTACACGTAAAGTGGGGATGATTTTTTTTTTCTCGTCTATCCCCTAGTGTGGGGGTCGTTGGATAGGTAATTTAAAAATATTGGGGGTATGAAAAGACCATTTTTCGATCCAGGGTTCCGTTTGCGAAATATTAAACTTAAAAGTGTTAATTTTTGTTAGAGTCAAGTGTCCCCCGCCCTGCTGGCGAAACGGTTGTATTTGGAGACGTGAAAAAAATCACAGCAGTAGTATACATAACGAAATTAAAAGGAAAACTATCACAGCTAAGTAGGCTTTACAAGTTAACGAGAACAGATCGCGCCAAACTTTTAGTCCCCTCGAACCAGCAGGTACAAAATGACTAGAAGTTTGGCGCGATCTGTATTATTATAGAACCCTTCGGAACCTTTCGTGAGCGAGTCCGACTCGCACTTGGCTGATTTTTTTCAAGTTGGAAAAGAAGTTATCGAACAGTGGTCTCCCTTTCTTTTTTCTTTGTAAAAGATGTCTTATTGCTGAGGATCGTACAGTGGTACACCCCATCAAAACCCGTTCAGTAGTTTTTGCGTGATGCATGAAATACCGACAAAAAATCCGATTTTTTTAGGGTTCCGTAGTATCTAAAAAGTGAGATTGCGTTGTCCGTCCTTCCGTATGTCACAGCCTTATTAATTTAGCACTGTTAAAGATAAAGACTTGAAATTTGGCAAAAAAATAGCATTAACTTCCTAAAAAATACGGTGCAAAAAAAATTCAAAATTTTTAAATTGTTTATAATACTTCCAAAACACAATAGAGAAAAAGAAAAATATTATCCTAAAAACACAATATGGGTATTTAATTGTAGATGTTGCAGAGCTAATTATAAAAATATATACTTTTACTGTATTTACTGACACTGAGTTCGAGAAATCTTTGAAACAGCACAAAAAAAATGTAAACTGGTGGACCAAAAAATATGAAAAAAATATCAATTATAGATCTTAACTGGCCAACCCTAGGAAAACTATAGCATTTTGAAAAAAAGTTGAACACAAATGAGATATGTAAAAAATAAGTAAAATAAATAAAAAACATATTTGATAAATAATCAATATGGGTATCAAATTGTAGGTATTGTAAAATGTATAGCTGGGCTATATTTACTTGCATCTATTTCGATAAATCTTCGAAAAACCACAAAAAAATGTATGTCCGCCCCCCTTATCTCCAAAACTGGTGGACCGAAAATATTAAAAAAATCATGGTCTTAATATGAGTTTACGTAAAAATTATAGGAAAAATATAGCGGTTGACAAATGCACAGAAAAAAAATTACACAATTAAAATTTTCGTCCACAATACGAAAGCCTATGTACGCGGATCTGAATCGCACTTGATCGGTTTATTTTTGTGTCAGTATCCTACACAGCTATTTTTTTTTGGAATATCATCAATGTACATACAGATAGACATAGCTCTTTTGTTTTACAGTTTTAATTGTGTTTAATTCAAATTCAAATTCAAATTTATTTATTAACAGGACACAAACAAAGATTGGCGTTCTCTAGTCCCCACAGTAGGATTCCCTGGGTGATGGGAACTAGCTTCCTTTACTCGTCTCTTACATAACTTTATTGTTCCATGCTGCTAGTTTGCTGATTATACAAAATTAAAAACACAGATCTTAGCTACAATAAATTACTCAGTTACCATTAATTACATTGAATTTAAAATAATAATAAATTGATTTAAATATGAATTTACATCTAATACGAATTATATGACTGAATTAAAATTAAATAAAATTTTAGTTAAAAATGTCAATCAAATTATAAATTAATCACAGAATTAAGATAAAAAAAAATTAAGATACAAAATACAAGGATTACAAAATAAAAATAAAAATAAAATAATAATTAAAATAAAATAAAATTACAGTTTGAGAATTTAAAATTAAGAATTTGAAGCTCACACTGATACAATTTATTTGGAATAGTGTTTAATATACTTAGCTTTACAATTTTCATTTATTATAGTACCTAGCCCGTTTCATCAAAGAAGGTATCACCATCTGTTATATAATTGCTGCAACTAAAGTAGGGCCACTGAGTGATGGCACTTATGACAGCTGCGTTTAGTGATGAGGTATATTTCAAATTTCGGTTAAAAATAAAAATCCAGTGTGAGTTTACTCAACATTAGACACGTCATTCAACATTCAACATAATGATACAAAAGGAAAATGTGCCAAAACCAGTGGCGTAGTGCCCCGGGGCCCCCAAGAGATGTTTAAATGTCTAAATAAAAAAAAAAGTATTTTACTCTCATTAATTTTCGTTTAGTTTAACTTCGTATTTTTTTGTTTTTAATTAAATATTATTGCGTAACTTGGCGACCTCAAACACGACCTATAAATATGAGAAACTTTTTAAAAAAAAATCTTTGTTTCTATACGAATTCTATTGCACAATAAAGCAACATTCAATTCGAAAAATAATAATCGAAACAAGTAGTACATCACTATCAACAATGAAGTATTACATTTTTTAATTCACACTTGATTATAAATTATTACGATACTTTGTAGGCATTTAAACGTCATAGGCGCCATCACTCAGTGGCTCTACTGTAATGACGCTATTTAAGGGGAAACGATTTCGTATCCTCTACGAAACGCACAACTTAAGATGGTTCTTCTTATTTTTGAATTATATTTGAAAAAATTGATTTATAGCATTTCGCGAACTTAGTTTAGTGTCAGTTAGCCTTTTTTAGCAAATTTATTTTATTTTATGCATTACGTTGTAAATGTAAGGGCACACAAACTTAAACACGCTTTTAAGTATGTGCGCCCATGCATTTACAGCGTAATGCATAAAATAACAAAATTTTGCCGGAAAAGCCCAATTTATATTATACTATGTTCGCGAAATGCTATAAATCACATTTATTTATTATCTGTAATTCAAAAATTAGAAGAACCATCTTAAGTTGTGCGTTTCGTAGAGGATACGAATCGTTTCCCCTTAAATGCAATGATTTAATATTTATTTATGCGCGTTCTAATAATGAACAGCGCTACCTGTTGAATTCTTATATACTAAAATTTTATATGCTACATAATTCTTACTAAAGTTTTCTTTTCGTGATATCTATATGCCTTCATCACTAGGAATTATTATATGCTAGGTAACTTCTAACTTGTAACAGTAGAAAAGTAAATTACAAAAATCTTTAATTGACAATAATTTTTTTCCCGACACCCGAATTTAATGAAACAAAACCTATATTCTTATACAAAGGAGATGGTCAGAATCAGCCTTAACCGCGTACATGAAATAAATTTATACTATAATTTCTGTTACATTTATTCGTAGCTAGTTTCACATTTATAATAACACGGACACACATTAAAATAATATAAGTACTTAATGTCACAGCCAGTCATGAGAGCGAATACCGAACGAAACGAAAGGGCGCCATCTACCAAATAGTCCACAAACTACGTTTCCAGCGTGCTTTGATAGAGTCATGCGTGACGCAATCGGCAGTCACAGCTTTTTATTTCACGATTCATGCTTTTCTTCTGCATTCTGATAGAGATTACATTACGACTGACATTTGAGCATGACCCTTTTAAATATATCAGAATCATCGTGAAACATTGTTACAACTATGAAAGTTTCAAACGCGCTTAAGTTTATTTTCGCAGTGCCATATGAAAATAATCTCAAAATAAAAACGATTTATCATAAAAAGTTATTATAAGATGGTGTCCGTTTTAAATGGATAGTCAAACCGTGTTATTCTGAATTTGTTCTTTATCATAGACCACAATATATTTGTGTACACTCTCAAGGCATTTTGCTTATGGGGAACTGACCGTCTCCTTTAGTTCTGTCCACTTGTGAAAACTTAATGTAAATCCGTTCTTTATTTTCGGAGATGTGCGTGAACAACCAGATAGACAGAGATACAGAAAAGAATTCTAAAAATCGCTGATTTGTGTTCTATTTTTCTTTTTTAGTCACCCTCTTTCTATTGTTATTACTTTTCTTCAAAGTATAGACATTATTATATTAGCAAGGAATTGGAACTTGGACCCATCACCTTTGCTTACAAGGCAAACTTCTAATCGTTCTCATCTATATTTTATTGCACCCCAGTAATGTTCAGAGTATCCACAAAGATGGATTTTGTTATAAATCATTAGTATTAGTATTGTTAATAAATATATTACATTGAGTTTTTCTAAGCTTTATTTATTTGTTTTCTTTATTTATCAAAAGTAAAACAATAAAAATAGGTACTCGATATATTTGGGCCCACAGTACGGAGCCGTCATCGGTCGAATGCAACAAAATATTGTCAGACAAGTTAGGTATATGAAATAAAAAAGTAAAAGTGACACCTGTTAACAATTTAACTTTTTTCTAAGTATTAGTTTTAGTATAAGTATTAGTGTTGGTATTAGTATTAGTATTAGTATGCTTTATTATCTTAATTCTTCTACATTAGTCATATTCGGGCTCATCAGCCGATCGGACTTCTTTCAGTTAGAAAGTTATACATCTTACAAATTATTTTAAAAAAGCATAAATCTATGACATACGACCCATCTGTAATTAACAAGAGAAGAAGGTATCACGTAGCAACCGCCCCCATAGGCAAAACAAAATTTTTGAATATGCAGTACTTACGACGTTCTTCTTCTTTGTACAATATCATAAATAAAAAACTTGACCTATTCAGTAAACAATATTATGTGTGTAAAAAGGAAACCAAGAAATGGTTGAATTCAATTGATTACGACACAACAGAAAATCTATTAATCAATTAAACGATTATATCAACACTCAAACACACACACCCTCCCTCACCCTCACACCATCCCTCACCAACACACACTTATTCACTTCCTTACTCTCACAAATGTTTTTGCTGCAGCACTAAACTTTGAATTTGTATAATTTGTATTTCATTTATATTATGTTTTGTTTTTTTTTATATTATTCTTTGATTGTATAATGTTAGTTTTTTAGTACTCTTATTCTTATATTACATAGTTGATACTAGAGTACACATATAGATATACGTGGAGGAGTGGAGTCTTCTGGCACAGGCTGCTCTTAGCTTAAAAGAAGACTCCGAGCTTATACAACCAATAAACCATTTTCATTTTCATTTCATTTTCATCAGCGTCGTACTGACCAGGAAACGAAGTGGTCGCCATTACCGAAACCGGTCCAAGTGGACCGTCACTATCACTTACAAGATACTCGGTAATTGTTCATAACCAACGTTCAATGACACTTTTGAAATTCTAAAGTATTTCATGTGCCCCCCATATTTGTTCAAGCTCAATCCCGGGTCGATCTTTATGGGTAGCTAAAATTTGATTTTGTGAATAAAGAAAATGTCTTACCAAATTCGGCACCAGCGACACCATCACCTGCACAGATGATTTTCATTTATTTTATTTATGAACAAACTTCATAGATATCGTAATAGTATTATTCTGTTCATATCATTGACAAACTTGGACTATCATTACAGGTTGGGCCAAATCATAGAGATCTATAGAGTAGGGCATAGCCACAATGACCTTGTCGCTGCACAGGTGACTCACATGCCACCAGCGCTCTGCCGGTGCGAGAGTCGTGATTAGTATCGCTCGAAACGTTGGAGGTGAAACATGGTCAATAAAATGTGTTTTCTTGCATATCAAATTGAGGAAACTATTTCAAAACCTGTATTTATACTTAAAAGGGGGTACCATTTCATCGGAAAATAATTTCAAGGCAAATACCTATATCGCTTTATTAAAATAAAACTAATAAAAACAATTGTAGTTAACAAACATCACACTTAAGTTGAGTCCAACCATTGCAACATCTATTGCTACTTTTGTTCTCAAATGTCAGGAGTCTAATAAACTGCACGCAGTAATGTAATTCAAACATGTCGATTTCGCCAAGCATAAGAAAAAAAAAAAAAAAAAAATCAAAAATTCTTTATTTACTTTACAAAATGTAGGTTTTGAGGGGGTGGGACTCCCCTTTTAAGTTTTACAACCTGTTTTAAGGGAGACCCGCTCTTTCTACGGATCTTATTTTACAATTTTGTATTAAAATTAAAATTAGGTCTTGCTTAATACATAGTGATTAGGTATTTATATAAAGAAAAAAATGTGTGTGTATGAGGGTTTATGTTGTGAAATAATATAATAATATAACTACAAGAGAGTGGGTGTCTTGTGTGTGAGGGTGTGTGTGTGTGTGTGTGTGTGTATATGTATTGTGTATATGAAAGAAAGGGTATGTGTGTGTTTTTTAGGGTGGTTCCCTAGCCCTACGACCGTAGGCTCGGGATATATTGAACATATCACAGTGCAGCCGCAGGTCTTGTCCGCGTGGCAAAATGTTTTTGTAGATGTAAACAAAACGGTGACAAGATTTACAGTGCATGTTGAGTGAATGCTACATGTTGGGCGTAAGGACTGAACCTTCGCATGATGGTAGGGCTAATTACGGGACATAAACTGCTGCCGTTAATTCGAGAGAATGATGACAGATGGAGTGTGGCGATATCTCGAAAATATACTACAAGTCATGAAGAGCTTCTTCACGACAAAAATAAATAAAGGCACGTTAAAAAAATATCAACGGTACTACAAATGGGACGAAATAAATACAAATCATGATTATTTAAACTTTTTTTATAAATAAAAACCCTGGAATAGAATATATATACGATCTTATTATTTGGTAAGGTATATCAGTTTTATAATACGACAACACTGCCTTACACCACAGATATTATAAACCCTTTTCTGAAATGTCGATTCAAAAAGTCGAGGATTCATACTGCAGGCATTATGATTGCTGATTTGACAGAAATAATGAGCAGAAGGAAATTTTAGTTATAGCACGAGCTCTTTGAAAGGTGACATTTATTTATACAGCCAAACTACCATATTGGCAAGTAATAATAATAAATCAGCAACACGGATCGTAATACTTTTTGCTAATTTTGCCAAATAAAATGTTGACTTCCTATAGTAACTGACTCGGAGCTGGACTCGGAAAAACGATAAAATCAAATTAACGAGTTTCACAAAAAGGGTAATAGAACATTGATCACTTAGATACAGAGTCTTAATTCAATATGATTTCCGCTACATAAATAAAATGACAACCTCTATATAAGGTTCTTAAATTCAAGTGAACACAGTATCGCTAATAGACAACTTTTCGCCAAAAATAATATTTTTTGCGCTTTTTTTTAACTTTTACGTAGAAATTGAGTTAGCTGATTCATTGAGTTTTGTACTAGGAAGTGGAAAATATATACGACAAAAATACTTTTTATTAACAAATGGGACCTTTTAACGATATACAATCTACCCTAAAATCATC
This sequence comes from Ypsolopha sequella, assembly GCA_934047225.1. Classification (NCBI taxonomy): domain Eukaryota; kingdom Metazoa; phylum Arthropoda; class Insecta; order Lepidoptera; family Ypsolophidae; genus Ypsolopha; species Ypsolopha sequella. The sequence continues at coordinate 26,117,590 of OW203990.1, read as the reverse complement.
ATGATAAATATAAAATATTGAAATGCAAAACAGTAAAAAAAAGGTTTTATCCCCTGACATTTGCAAACGTCACCATTCTCTCGAATGAACGGCCGGAGTTTAGTAACCTCAACAGACATTTCTATAATATAGGTCTGACGGACAGTCCTCTATGCAGAGCTTGTATGGAGACCGAAGAAAAGCCGACCCACGTGACGATAGACTGCGTAGGCGTCAGCTCAGCACACAACGGGCTAAGATCCTCGGTGAAACGGGGACGCTTCGCCAATCCTGTGGCTACCTAGGTCGCCTCTTGGGATTCTGGCGAGAGCTGGGCTGGAATAGCCGGCTCCACATGGCTCCACAAGCATGGTGTTATAGTGATACTGATTGTGATGACAGTAGGTAATAATTTAATTAATTTGTATAATTTCCTATTTTTTGATTCCTCTAAAGAGTTAACATTAATTAATTACAGACTGTAAAAGGAAATAGACTATATGAGACACGTAGGCAAAGATATATATGTTTTAATTTTTTCATTAACCTGAATTCCTGCTGTCTTGTATTTTCTTATCCCTTGGTTAAAGTAGATATAAGTAATTTGATGTATAGTATAAGTTTATGTAAAAAAAAAAGACATGATCTTGCCAAGTTTCTTGCCCGTTCTTCTTAGCAAGACTAATCGAATGGGCGGAGGTAGGCATGTATTTATATATGTAACCTATTACTATGTAGTATATAGGATGGGATTTGGTCGGCCGCCTGGATTCGTGCTGGGGGCTCGGTTGGTGATCATTGAACCTTGTTCCTGGCCCCTGGCCGGGTCTCCGGTATGGGTTCGGGCGGTTGATAGGATTTCACCTTGTATAATAATATTTTACCTATAATTTTAATCGTATATATATTGCTACATAAATTAAATAAATATTTAATCTAGTTCATGAACATTTATTATTTTATTACATATATTTTTATAAGATTAAAATTTGACTTGTGAAACGTGTATTATATATACCTACTTTGCAAAATGAACTTTTTGAATTTTGAATTTTCGACACTTTCCATTCCACGCACAAAGGTCCAAGTAAGAGACTAGGTGCGGAAACCGAGCAAACCAAGAAGCATCTGAAGACATAAAATCTGCCCGGTTAAACCTTGTGAATTTATCCAAAGAACGCGTGAAAAGGTCCATCTTCTAAAATATTTTACTAACATAACCTAATAGCTAAAACGATAGTCCTGGCATATGTTAATTAAAAAAAAGTTCTAATTAACTGACCATCAAAAGTTACAAAAATCAGCATCAAAATTACTAAGTTGGCATCAAAAATAATATGTTGAAACCTAACCTAACCTAGTTGATGCCAAAGATTTCAAAAGTAAAGATACCGTACTATGACAGCACCAAAATGTTTTCTCCTTTAAATGGGTGACGCTCACACTTTTGGAATCAATGCTCATCTGAACACAGTTTGGACCATATTTGGACGCCTTAAGTGCACTTGAAGTTTTGAATTTTTACGACTTGAGTAGTCTGATCAGTTTGCTGACCGTAGGTAGACAGATTGCGCACTCATATTGTGCGCGAGTCGGCATTATGTTAATGCACACATTCAAACACAATGCAATAGATTTTAGGTGCCAGGGCTCATCTAAACTTTTGAAATCTTTTTTCTGAAGCCTATCGTGTGAGGTTTGAAATGAAAGGGCTTTAGGAGCTGATTGTAAAACATGTACTTCGTGATTACATTTCTTACACTCGTTTTCTAAAAAAACAATAAAACATTTTCGAAACACACCAAGTTTGGGCTTCTCCAGGTAAGAAATGGCTGAAGAAATTTTCGTTAAATATACGTCAACTTACGCGCAATATCCTCATGACTAACGTTAGTAAAGTAAAAAAAAATCACAGCGTTAATATTTTCAAATTTTTTTTCACGAATTTGCTCCTTAACTGAAATCATAGACTCTAGTCTACTAAGTATTACTATGTATAGACTAGCAGTTCTCATACATCAGTTTGTAGCCACAAAAAAATTAACGAACACGATGCTAAAAAAAAACAATTGGTGACGCTAGTAGCACAGGGATGTCACGTAACATAATTCCATTAAAATAATTCCCACTTCGATATAGATGGCGCTTAAATATTCACTGTTAGTATTGCCAACTTAGCGCCATCTAGTTTTTCTAAGCAAAGCTATTACAGCCACATGTTTACTTGGTAACCATGACAGTTTACTTGCAGCCAATTAAACAAATTATACTTTTTTGGCAACACTTGGCGACACCTAGTGTCGTAAGGAAGGTAAAAAATTTGCTAAGCCTTGATGTATGGGAGTTGTCGGTCTATACGTAGTTATACTTAGTCTATGCTAAAATGTAAGGAATTTTCATGAAAGGAATTTTGTAAATATTGACGTTTATATATTTTTTTAATTTTTTTCGTTCGTTGCCTTCTATATGTACGTACTGGTGGTGCCACGGCGTATGCTAGTCTGAACGTGATCTGTACACATTTTGACCCATTCAACTGCATGCCTATTATCATAGCTCAATTGTACTATATATAAATGTCCTGTTGCAATATAACAGAGTCATGTTCATCCTCTATAGCTAGGAGCAGCTTAAGATCGTCCACAAATAGCAAGCAAGCATGAAATGGTAGCACTGTACCTGATGATGCAATAAATTGAAGAGGACAAAACTAATAGAAACCTCTGTTTTCCGTAACACACAGAGCAACACAGTTTATATTTTTGACCATTAGCGCACAAGAATTGCACCGAACCTATGAAAAACCATTACAAATGGTTCATGTTTACAAAACATGGCACAATCAGTTTCCTGAAGTGGTGCTATCAGTTGATAACAAGTCGAGTCGGCTGAAAGACGAATAATGAACGCACTAAACATGGTGAGAAATATTGCATCTGCCATTGTAATATCTCCAACCATCCCTTTATTAGGGAGCTTGTGTTGTCGTAATGGGTTTCAGGATTCAAGACTTGGTCTGCCTGCCCCTTACTGTTTGATTGGTTTATTACTACCAATTTTTAAAAGATAAATAAACTGTTTTGAAATACCCAAATACTAAACCGACACATTTCGGAATAGAAAATAACTTGTACTATTCCATTATTTATTACTTATTACTTGACTGGTTTCGCCTTAAGAGCATTTGCATTTCAAAAGATTCAAGAATTCGAAGTAAATCCTTTGAAAATTCTTTAAATGCGAAACCAGTTAACTACCCCACAGTTTTATCTCCCATTATCCGACTGGTTTCTCCTTTCAGACATTTTGAAAGGATTTAAGAAATCGAAAAAGAACCCTTTGGAACTGATTTAAGGGGGTAACGTTCCGTATCATAAAATAACAAAATTTTGCCGGAAAAGCCTAATTGACATTCATCTTTGTTTACAAAATGCCACAAATCACATTTGTTTAATATCTTTAATAAAAAAAAAACAATCTTTAGTTGTGCATTTTGTACCGGACACGAAACGGTACCCCTTAAATGCGAAACCGGTCAGATAACGAGTAATAAAATTGTGGGATAGTACAATTGATTTTCTATTCATTATGCTTTACAAATCCCATCAAGTGCCAACGATCAACAGAATAAAAGTACACATTTCAGGTTCTCCTCATCATATTGCAAACTGTTACCAGCAAAAGGACCTTCAGGGTTAGAGGCCAAACAAAGAAAGACATTTTCAAAAGCCTCACTTATGACAAAGACTACAAGGACAAGGATGCTAGTGATGACGCAGCTTCATTGCAGCAACGAAAGCTCTCGCACAGGGATCCACCCGACCTACGACAGCCTGAATGTCCATGTCCACGGATGTGTTTGTCTACGTGCTGTAACTGCGACGACCAACCACAGACATCGTTCATGAGTATGGAAATGTTTTATTCGGTCGGCACAAATTTTAAACCTTATTTAGATTTTATTTCAAACCGGTCTATTCATCCGAAAGAATCGAGATCTCGGCTGCTAATCTGGAGGTCGTCTTTTTATTCTTTTTTTGTATTCTGACAGTGGGCAAACTTGAATGGGATTGGTCCAAGCGCCTCTAAGATTGAGATGTATGTTAAATATAAGGACATAATGTAGTTCTCAAGCAATCAGAACCCCATAAAAATAATTTTTTTACATGCGCAAAATCTTTCGTCCGGGCTCTTTCTTAGTTGAGAACTGAATGAAGTACGGGGGAATGTAAAATATAATAAGTCATATCTTAAAATCTCTCGGATAGATTTTGATGGCTTGAGGACTACATTATGTCTTTTCATTTAAAATATCTCTTGATCTAGGCGGTGCTTGGACCGAATGCGCCAACTGTTATTTGTGGAAAAGTTGTTTGAAAAGTGTTTTCTTCATAATAATTCAAGGGTATACTGGTGTTCAGTTTGCGTGCTTCGAAAGGCACGATTAGGTTTTAGTCTGTATTTGTGTCCGAAGTACGGTGATAGGGCTAACCAGTAACCACCCATCACGCTAGGATGTCATAACCACCGCTGGTGAAACGTGGGTGTACAAATGTGCACTCTGACTGGCAGTTCACACTCCAAATTCCCTCGGGAATTCATGTCGTGACGATATATTTTATTTTAGGCGTGAATGTGCAAAATTTGTCAAGGACCCTGGAAAATGTTATAAAATGGGAATAAAACAATTTTACACCGTTTCAAAATTCCTTTAAGGGCGGATACACAGAGCGCATTTTTTCATCCTTGGACCAAGTTTTCTTATAATTATCACGTATATTTACAATCTCACAGACCACCGATCTCTTACAATCTTTTTTTAATACCTAACTAATCTATTTATTTTTTCCAGGCAATTTCTGGGTCTTTCTCGAAACAAAACTGTAAAGAATAAAACGTTTCAATACTTGTGAACGTTTTTCCAAGTTAGTTGTTGCAGTCATAGCACAGAGAAGCACATGTGTGGACATGGACAATCAGGCTGCTAGACGGCAAAGAGAGAACCGAAAGAATCATGATGCGAAAGTTAACGGTGCTGCATCGGAGATGCATTACGTTATCATTGTCCTTACAGTCCTTGTAGTTGATTATGTTTTCAATGCTGTAGTTCTTTCTGAGGCCTTCGATGAAGGAGGTTTTCGTTCTAGTAATGGTTTGTAGTATGACGACATCCGGAATGTAAAGATTTTGTATTGGTAAATGTTATTGATCCCTAAAAAATAAATAAAGATGAGGGAAGTAGAAAAATTTAGTAATGCCATAGTCAGGGTAGCTTTTTTGTTGAATAACGTTAGTAGTTTACAAAACATAACTCAGTCAGTTTTCTGAAGTGTTGCAATCAGTTGATAACGAGTCGAGTTGGTTAAAAGACGAATTATGAAAGCACTTAACGCGGTAAGAAATACTTAATTTAGTACTGCAATTGTTACAAAAGCTTGCAATGTCTTATACCTATCCTCTTCTTCATATTTTCTACTTGATCTGTCTGCTTACTTGCTGTTATTAGAATTCAATTCAGATTTTTTTAATTAAGTACCTGCATTCCAGTACTGAGGATAAAAAATTTAACATGAACACACGAAATACAAAATCCACACATTTCAGGTCCTCCTCATATTACTAATAAACACCACCAGCAAGACATCCTTCCGCATTGAAGGGTTTAATGAAGACCAAAGCTTTGAAAATCTCATATATTACAAGGACCACAAGAAAATAAATGAAAAACCTATTAAGCTGCAGTCCCAAGTCATCACGGAGCGATCGGTGCCCAAGTCTGACTGTCCATGTCCAAGGATGTGTTGTTCAATGTGCTGCGATTGTGACACACAGCCACTGACATCGGTCATGAGTATGAATATGTTTCTTGTTTTCTGATTGTATATTTTTACAATCAGCTTTTTAATATCTACAATTTGATACCCATATTGTATTTTTATAAAATATTTTTTTATTTATTTTTTATATTTCTCATTTATGATCAACTTTTTAAAATCGTTATAGTTTTACTGTAATTGGCCTGTTATGATCTATAGCCGATATTCTTTTCATAATTTTCGGTCTACCAGTTTCAGAGATAAAATTATGTCCCCCCATACATATTTTTGCAACTTTTTAAAGATTTCTCGAAACCACTGCCAGTAAATATCGTAATAGTATATAATTTTATCAATCAACTTTTTAATATCTACAATTTAATACCAATATTGTATTTTTAAGATAATACTTTTTATTTTTCTCACTTTTGATTTGGAAATATTTTGAACAATTTAAAAATTGGGAAAGATATTTTTGTGCCAAATTTCATGTTTCAAATTTTATCTTTAACGGTGCTAAATTTATGAATCTGTGACAATCGGACGGACGGACGGACAAAGGTTCACCATAAAGATTCCTTTTGTACCTTTTAGTTACTACGGAAACCTAAAAACGAACTTTTGTTTTCATCTCGATTCGAAATCCAAAACAGTCGTTTAACAAGTTATTTTGCCTTGTTTATTATTGAAGCTTAAATGTTACAGGTCGTCAAATGTCACCTATACAGCAGATGAAGCCAATGATGAACCAAATGTCTGGACAATTTCCACCGTTCCAACATCCACAGCAGAAAGTCATGAGAAAGAAAATAATGCGGGGACCCCCCAGGCAACAATTCAAGGATTCGACTAGACGCAGTCTAGGATCCACCAGGGAACACATCAAGGGCCTCATATCACAAGATGAAGATATCAAGAACATTCTAAAGGATCTTGTGAGGGTCACAATCATGAAGGTTAATCAAAGGGAAATGGGCAAAGAGCAGAAAAATGTAAGAGACAAGCCGCACAAAGAGAATATCATCGAAGAAAGCGACGAAGAAGAAACTGAATCGGAGTGAATCAAAAAATACGTTTTATTTTTAATAATTTACTTATTTGAAAAATACCAGTTTGAGGACATGATTTAAATAATTATTCTGTTGGCTGCGGTTTCATTTGAGAAAAACTTACTAGTTTAATAAGATAATTAGGGGCTTCACGTGAGGTTTTTAGGCCACTTTTATTCCTTGGTGATACGTCGTGAGGTTTTAGGCTACCCCTCCTCCCCCTACCTGCATCACAAGAGAATATCAGATATTTTTAGTCATTTTTTAGGGTTCCGTACCCAAAGAGCAAATCGGAGCCCTATTAATGTCACTCCGCTGTCCGTTTGTCTGTTCGTACGTCACGGGTCTCTAGCTCTTAGACGGAATGAGATAGAAACCTGAAATTTTTATATGTTGTGTAAAATATTAACCCAAAATCGAATTTTAAATTGAAATTGTAATTAAATTATTGTTCATACATGAAAATGGCGCCGAAAAAATGATTTTTTTTCTTACCCTGGCAAGTGGGGTGTCATTGTCTAGAACTCATTAACTAGAGTATAAATTTGTTTTTTATTTTTTTATCTTAAAAAATAAAGGAATGGAGGTCTATCAAAGTTGCCATTTTTAGACCATTTTTGTTACGGAGTCTATCTCAAAGGCCAAAGCAGTTAGGAATATGAAATTTCTGTCTATTATGTACCATATAATGTATTTAAACAACAAATATAAAAACGCTGATTTTAGGGTTACGTCCCCAAATACTCAACCAACTTAATTTTGCAGTTTTTATTTCTTACAGAATTAGAGCATTACCTAAAATTAAATAAATATCTAGTTTGAAATAGTTGGCAATTATTTCAAAGATTAACAAATATTAAATGAAAATTTCTAGACACGTTATATGAAGGGATATCAATTTAATCCTAGATTGATTAAACGTGTCCAAATAAAATCGATGCTGAATAGATTTTTTCAAATAAATCGATCTTCGATAAAATCAGGCTGACTCATATTAGTAACAAAATAGCACAAACTTTATTTTTTAGCACCTTTTAATATGCTCTTTTGAGCATAATAGGGCCCTACATTTTACTTATTGATATGATTGTTTTTATCAGAAATTTGTGATGTTTTTGCTGTCCGTACAAAGTACTCCAGGTTATATAGATGTAGTGTTTTTCTACACAACTACGAATTGGTCACATCTTATTACTCGATATATAAGGGTTACCGACTGTACACTCACGGTCTATAACTATTTTATTTTGTAACGATTCCTTCATATTCGTAAATCCTAATTTGTATATGCAAAATGTTACAAAACTGGAAAGGTAACTTTTGTCGAACTATTTCCATGTATTAAACACAACGACGCTTTATGCCCAGAAGGATTGTAACAAGCATAGTGTTTTGTGTTTAGAATGAATGTTAAGAGGCTATGCGAATTTTATTTTTGTCACTGTCACTCAAAGAAACACCCGTATTTTTTTCGCATATCGCCTTAAACCTGTTTCTGTAAATCATATAGTCAGTAATTGAGAGATGTTTCCAAGTGTGAAATGTGAAATGCAACTCACATTTTACACTTGGTACACCTGCTTAGCCCTATCGCCGTACTTCGATCACAAATAGACCAACGCGGTCCGAAGCACACAGATCGAGCTCAAATAAAGGCTTGAATATGCGTGGATTTGGTAAAATTGGTATTTAGCTCGATTTGTAGGCCAAACTGTCTACTAGAAAATTCTGGGAAATATATATGTACCTAATGATGTTTTTCTGACGAATTAAGCCTTTATGGATTATCGAAATTTTATATCTTTACTCAAAAAAATATATATCTTTAGGTACCTGATTTCATTATGTACACTCAATTCGCTCGGACACGGAATATGCGTTTGAAATGAATCTTTCACACAATAAAAGATCTCATTATTATCTACAAAAAAGCCTTACTACAAATTATGGTTAATGCCCTAATAGAGCCGCGATTTCTAAATAACTGAACTTTTGCGTGCGCGGCATCTGATTAGAGCAGGATAGGGAGTCAAAAAAAAAACGCGTTAGAGCAGGACTGAATTTTAGCATTGTGCATTCCCTTAATGTGCATAGTGCTGGGGGGCGCGCCTTAAGAGGCCCCTTTACGCCTGGATTGTGAAGTCAATAGCTTATTTTCTTCATATTTTGCGACATCTAACTATGTCTCTACATAGCCCAAAAAGCAAAATTTATGAAACACCGTCATATTATTGCCTCGATTTACGCAAAGTTTAGCAATTTGTATAATTTTTATCTATATTGAAAATAAAAACCGGTCAAGTGCGAGTCGGACTCGCGCACGAAGGGTTCCATACCATTATCTATAATAATACAGATCGCGTCAAACTTCTAGTACGCTCGGAAGTTGCTCTTCCCAAGAACGGCCCATACATTTTGTTCCTGCTGATGCGAATCGCCCCGTGTTTAGAGGGGACTAAAAGTTTGGCGCGATCTGCACTCGTTAACTTGTAAAGCCTTTATAGCTGTGATAGTTTTCCTTCTAATTTCGTTATGTATACTACTGCCGTGCTTTTTTTCACGTCTCCAAATACAACCGTTTCGCTGGCAGGGGGGAGGACACTTGACTCTAACAAAAATTAACACTTTTAAGCTTAATATTTCGCAAACGGAACTCTGGATCGAAAAATAGTGTTCTCACACCCCCAAAATTTTAAAATTACCTATCTAACGACATCCCACACCAGGGGATAGACGAGAAAAAAAATCATCCCCACTTTACGTGTAGGGGAGGTACCATGAAAAAAATCTTTTTCAAAATTTTACTGTACCACTTTATCGGCACGATAAATATATAATTTATGCCAAATTACAGCTTTCTAGTACTAAAAGTCTCTAAGCTAAGCCGCGGACAGACAGACAGATAGACGGACATGGCGAAACTATGTTGTTGTTGACTACGGAACCCTAAAAAGGCGGGTTAATCACATTTCCCATAGCTTAATTTCTAAAAGATGTTTAACAAATTTTTTTCAGAGAATTTACGACATTTTAGGACATAGTTTTCATTATTTTGGTATATAAATTAACCATAATTTTTGTATGATTTTGTAAAGAATTGCGAGATATGACGTCACTTGAGAATTTTAGACATTATAATGATGTGTGATTGCTTATAAAAGTTTTCTATAAATAAACAGTTACCGTTTCATGGAAAACAGTTTTTACCTGAAACAATTTCACAAATTCGTCGGCGTTTGAATATCTCGCCATCGCGCTCTTCGTGATGAGAGATGAGTTGGGGAAGGGAAACATATTCTTGTCAAGAAGTTAAATGTGAAAAAGATATTGGTCTGTGGCAGTTCACGCCAATAGTTTTATATAAGTTAGGTTTATAAACCAACAGCTTGAAATTTAATACACAATTAGCGATGATTTTGCCGGAACAAACTTAAAACAGCATTTTAAGCTTGTTTGGACAAAATCGTGACCAATTGTGCATTTGATTTCAAACTGTTGGTTTATAAACCTAACTTATATAAAACTATTAGCGTGAATTGCCACAGACCAATATTTTTTCCACTTTTAACTTCTTGACAAGGAAAACAAAGTTAAGTTGTGCACTTTGTACTAAACGACTGACGTTTAACCTTAAGAGCATCCTGTTAAAATGTAACTAAGCTATATTAATCAAAAAAACTAACTTTCAACAACATGAAACTGAATCTCAGTTTGTATGAAACTATGATATCAACGTTTTTATATTGCTTTGTAGCGCTATTACTAACCCTGCTGTCTCTATGAGCTTTGCAGAAATACGAATAAATAAACTCTGCTCAACTTACAGCAGATAGTCATGCTGTTTGTTCCGAAGCGCACTCTTGTTTGCATAAAAACAATATAAATCTGCTTGATCATACGCAGCTCGAAACAGGTTCTGTTTAGTGTCGGGTCCGACTCTACCTGACAAGATTCAATTCATAATCCTCTGCAGAATAAGGATGCTACTTTTCTTACTTTTGGTATTTATGTACTTTAGTCTGGGTGTAAGTGTTGAAAAATTCAGTTCCCGTACAATCCTTGATTATTGAAGCATGGGAGAGGTGTCGACTCCGTTATAAGTTGAAGCATTATTTATTTTTCTGAAATTTTTCGTGTGAAAGGGCTTTATGAGCTGATTGTAAAAGTTTACTACACCATTACATTTCAGTGACTCGTTTTCTAAAAAAATAAAAAAAACATTTTTAAATCATACCATGTTTGGGCTCCTCCAGGCAGAAAACGGCTGATGGAATTCTTGTGAAATGTACTATAATGTACTATATTGTAACTATCTTGTGGTTTATGCCCACATATCGACATAATGCACCATTTTTGTGTTTTAAAATATAGTCCCGACCTGGCACTCTGTGACTTTTATTTAAAATATAGTCCCGACCTGGCACTCTGTAACTTTTATTTAAAATATAGTCCCGACCTGGCACTCTGTGACCCTTATTTAAAATATAGTCCCGACCTGGCACTCTGTGACTTTTATTTAAAATATAGTCCCGACCTGGCACTCTGTGACTTTTATTTAAAATATAGTCCCGACCTGGCACTCTGTGACTTTTATTTAAAATATAGTCCCGACCTGGCACTCTGTGACTTTTATTTAAAATAAAGTCCTGACCTGGCACCCTGTGACTTTTATTCAAAATATAGTACCGACCTGGAACCCTGCGTCTTTTCTTTAAAATATAGTCCCGACCTGGAACCCTGCGTCTTTTCTTTAAAATATAGTCCCGACCTGGCATCCTGCGACTTTTATTTAAAATATATAGTCCCGAACTGGCACCCTCTGACTTTTATTTAAAATATAGTCCTGACCTGGCACCCTGCGACTTTTATTTAAAATAAAGTCCTGACCTGGCACCCTGTGACTTTTATTTAAAATATAGTCCTGACCTGGCACCCTGTGACTTTTATTTAAAATAAAGTCCTGACCTGGCACCCTGTTACTTTTATTTAAAATATGGTCCCGGCCGGCACTCTGCGACTTTTGTTTAAAATGTAGTCCTGACCTGGCACCCTGCGACTTTTATTTATTCACGAGAATCAAAGATAAACTTCAAGATATTTGCTTTAAGAGCCCTGCAGAACGAATCTGCATGGTAAAAGCCCGTTATATCGTTACCATTACATATCTCATAGTATGAAAAAGTATCGTAACACAGAAGTGACCTACCTAGATATTGTTTATAGCACACTGTGCGTAAAATGACCGCTTTACGTTACGTTTTCTGACGAGTGTGAGTTTGCGGCACGAGCCAAAGGCTTCGCGCGTGCGTAAAATCGGCATTTTCCGCACTTGTGCTATAAAAAATTATACGAAACTCGTGCGAGAAACTTTTTCTCGACTCGTGTGATTGCAGCACTCGCCTTCGGCTCGTGCCGCAAACTCACACTCGTCAGAAAACGTTTCATCGCTCTCGTGTCGTAATATACTATTTTGGCATGCCCGACCGGGGATCGAACGTGGATCTCAAGATTGAGACGCCAGCGTTCTACCCCCGTGCTACCGTGCGTCGGTCGCCGCCGCTTCAACTTCTACCCCTGAGCAATCGTCGCTCTTCGAGTTTTATCTTATCTGTGTATTTACATACGATTTTCTTATACCGAATATTGACCGATACTTTTTAAGGTTTAAGATTCTTTATTTCTCGTAAGAACATTTACACATTCACTTAAAATGAGAACTTAATAATTTCCAACTAAAGTTAAATATATTACACGACAAATGGGTCCAGTGCAAGCTGACATATTATAGTGCTCAAACACAACAGTTATCACATCAGATATGTATACTAAAGTCCTAAATTCTTTATCGAATTTACAAACTAAAAATTGTTTTATTTTTAAAGAGTTGTTTGTTTGTATGTATGAAATTGTGATAAACTCTTAGTTTTGCTATGCCATATTTTCAAGGCGTTCCCTTCTCTCTATTTAGATAAATATGACCACCTCTTTAGGTGGGCAGTCCATTATCACACCTGTTTTCTTCAAAAGAATTGTCAGGAAAGAATTATTACTTCTTTTCACAAGCACTTCTCTACTGACTGTGTTTGTGGACAGGTCATTATTACTATCGTCATTTCATTCATGACAATATTTTTCTAGGACTTATTTAGTTGCCAATTCTTCTTCCTTGTTAAGTGGGCGTTGAAATGTGTCTTCAAATTGAGCGGGGTAGCGGCGGCGGCTTCTTCGATATCACCCATACATACTTTTTTATTAGGTTAGACATAGTTCTGTGGGTTAGACACTTTTTTATTAGGTTAGATTTTTTATTTTTTATTTATTACCCAGGATAGGGCTAGAAATATATCTCACATTAACTTGCGTGTTATTTTATTAATTATTATTTTATAATTACATAACAATTTTTATTATAATAACATATATATGTTATTTTATTAATTGATATTTTATAGTTTTTTTATAATTATTAATTGTTATTTTATCACTATCACTACATAGTATAAAACAAAGTCGCTTCCCGCTGTCTGTCTGTCCCTATGTATGCCTAGATCTTTAAAACTACGCAACGGATTTTGATGCGGTTTTTTTAATAGATAGAGCGATTCAAGAGGAAGGTTTATATGTATAATACATGCCCGTGCGAAGCCGGGGCGGGTCGCTAGTGATATATATTTTATAAATTGTTATTTTATATTTATTAATACATTGTTATGTTATTCATGTTATTTTATATATACATAACTTGCATGTTATATATACACGGTGAATTTGTGAACATCGTGAGCCTTAGTAAGTGATCAGAATCATGAACCAATAACAGTTTTTGTAAAATTCATAAAATTAAATTTCGACTTCCCATAGTGATTCACTCAGGACTGCAGGGAGTGAATTACTATAGGAAGTCGAAATTTCATCATACAAATTTCACAGAAATTGTTATCGATTCATGATGCTGATGACTTACCAAGACTCCAGTATGAATTTGGACGATGATCAAAAAGTCACCCTGTTTATAAACTACATTTAAATACAAACTAGTCAATGGATAACGTTTTTTAACTTTGTCTTCAAAATGAGAGGATTTATGAAAACACAAATTTTAAAATAAACACGTTTATTTTTATTTTTAGGGTCTCACAGCCAAGTTAAGACACTCTTATCATTTTTAACCGACTTCAAAAAGGAGGCGGTTCTCAATTCGACTGTATGTTTTTTTAATGTTTTACTACTGAGACTAATAATCTCTGTGCAAATTTCAGCTTCTAGGTCCAAGGATTTGGGATGGGCGTTAATGAGCCAGTCAGTGAGTCAGGACAGGGTTTTCCCGATTTTCTCACTTTTCGAATTCTTTTTATATCGTGAAATTGTACAAATTAAATTTTGACAAAATATATGTCATATATCACTTTTTGATCCGTTCGATACGCGATTACTTGCATTTCCTTGCGTCCAATAAAATCGCAAAGATACTATGATCTACATAAATATATATGATCTTAATAATATTTGAGGTACATTAGGTTATTGACAATAAAACTTACCTATACCAAAATAAACGTCGTACAAAACGGCCATTATATTAAAAACCCATCCCCCTAATTCCAAAAGCCCCACTGTTATTATAAGTGCGAAAGTTTGTTGATTTGTTGTTTGTTCGTTGGTCGGTTTGTCCTTCTTTCACGCAGCAACGGAACAATGGATTGACGTGATTTTTTGAAAAGATCCGAATTTGCAAAGATATGGGCTGGAGAGTGACATAGACTACTTTTTATCCGGAAACGATTCCTGTGGGATAAATTTGAAGCGTAATTTTCTAAAACGGCTGAACGAATATAATGGAATTTTGTAAAGAGATTTCCTATGTAGGTCCTCTAATGAAACTGAAAACAAAAATTTACTGTTCCTTGGGGATAAAAATTATAATTAACTCTGTCAATAAGTACATAGATCTAAATACAATTTGGTTTGTGGATTGTTTTGTTGAAATCACACCTCAGATACTTGCCAGTGTGATCAAAACAGCCCAAATTTGTAATAACTGAAAAAATTTCATGAAAAATTCAGTGTCAAAGTATGCGTGTTTGTGTGTGTACAACACCTACAGGTAGCTGTGTATAAAATTATGACATCATACATACTAAACATGCATAATGATATCAATTTATTATCAACAAATGAGAAAAAATTTCGATTGAAAACACGGCTCGGCCTTCGCCCTCGCCAAAAACACTAAAGCAGAAAATAAAAAGTGAACAAGAAACAGTTTTGTTCGGAAACGTGGCTCAGCCTTCAGACAAATCAAATAAAATAGGGATCAAATAAAACGTAAGATAAAGAAATAATTTCGTTCAAAAACATCGCTCGGCCTTTGGGCTCGCCAAAGATACTTTAGCAAAGGATCAAGAATAGTTTTGACCTTGCCAAAGACACTTTAGCAGAGGATCAAGAATAGTTTTGTTTGGAAACGCGGTTCAGTCTTCGGCCTCACCAAAAATAAGGGGTCAAAAAACTTGAAAAAAAAATTTACTTCATTTGGAAACGCGGCTCGGCATTCGGCCTTGCCAAAAGCACTTTAATGCGGGATCAAATAAGAGATAAAGAAATAATTTATTTTATAAAAGAGGCTTGGCTTACGGCCTCGCTTAAAAAAAAGAATTCACTCGGAAATCAATTGGCAAAGGATAAATTTAGAAAAAAAAAATAGTTAAGTTCAAAAATGCGATACTTTACTACGGAATCAAATAAAAGATCATGAGACAAAAACATTCCGAATCGGAATCAACTCAGGTACGTTCTATCAAATTAATAGTCCAAAAAATATTGACAGATTCGATAGGACCACACTAAAAAGCTAGTGATAAATTAAAACACCTTAAAATCGCGAGATTCCTTACTTAAGCATTAATTAACTTCTTGTGATTTAATTATTATATTTAAGTAGACTATTACTGTCAAATATTTTACATGAATGAACACTTGCTTCTGATTTTCTCTTTGTGTTCATTTTAGCTTATTAATTACATAAAAAAAAAAACTGTAAATTAAGGCGATATGTAAAAGTTTTAGCGTCCCTGTTACTTCATATGCGAAAAAACACTCAGTGCGAGAAGGACGGATTCGTGGAAAAGTAGCAAAAAGTTGGTTTTTTATTAATATAAAATGTACTAAAAATGCTATCAAAATTTCGTTTAACCAGGTCCTAGATACCGTTAAAACCCATCTAATAAAATATAATTGCAGTCCATATGTCATTCTAAATTGTCAAACCAGGAGAATTGGTGTCGATAAAGACCTAGTTTCAATAAATATTTCTATCGAGCGGAAATTCTCCAATCGCGTTTCTGTTTTAACAGATCCCTAGAGAAAGATTCCAAAAAATAATATAATATTTCATCAAAATTATACATTATTTACCAAAGTAGATATAGAAGTTCTTAAAATATCGATTGTTTTCCGTAGCGCCTTAATTCCGTCATTGGCATATTTTAATTTAAGTTGTAATTGCTTAAAATAAGTTCTTTGTGCTAACTTAATAAACGTTTAAAATAAATAGAAATAAATAAATATCTGTGATCTTGAAAAATTGACGAGCGAGGTAAAAAATATTACCACTTTTCACCTCCAAATTTTATAAAACACTCAGCAATTTTTTTTGGTTTCTCATTGATGAATGTTTTAAGGCTTTCACAATTCGGTGCCTCCAACTAAACTCGTCTATTAACAGCTTCCAAAAGAAATCTACATAAAAAAACTTTGTCTTGCGCCGTTTTAGGAATTCGGGGCAATTTCCTGGATGCTGTATTTATATAAAATGTCGTGTCGGCCTTTAAGAATGTTTTTATTTTAACGCGCATCTTTTTTAGGGTTCCGTACCTAAAAATAAAAAACCGAAGAAGTCCGTCTGTCAACGCCCTTTTGTTCGGGCTCCGTGTGAGATATCGAGTTGAAACCGATACCTCCTACAGAAATCTACGGTTTCATGGTGCTGTAAAAAAAACATTAGGATTCAAACATTCTAACTCAACGCAAAAAAAGTTATTGCACTGTACATTATCAATTTCATAAATTTGCTCACCATGGAAATCTATTGGTCACTTTCAGTAGACTTATTTATTTATTTATTTAGATACATTTGCAGAAGATACAAAAAACATTGATGGTGGACGAGATTAAAGGTACAGTTCTGTTGTACGTACCTTATAAATGTATACATCCTTCGCAAATAATATCTAAAACTATATAAAAGAAAACATCGGTAACTTCTAAAATTACACATAACAAAAGAAAACAGTTAAATTAAATTTTAGTGAGATATATTTCGGGCCACTCGGGCCCGGCATCAGTCACAATGAAGTAATGAAAATATAACAGATAGGTAAAAAAAATAAAAAAAGATAATAAAAAATAAAAACTATTTACATTTAACCTATTTATAAGATATTAAAAGAGTCACATAGCGCCATCCCACCGCATCGATGCAGACTTTTCTGTTCTTAGTTATGTAGCGATGAGATGGGATGGCGCCACGCGGTGAATGCTGTTTATGCCAATCTATTTCGTGGAGGACCAAGCAGTTGGAGGGATGTGAGTGGGGAATTAAAACGGAATGATGACGACTGTTTAATGTTGCTTGTTTAAACCTGGACCATATTGTGCACCAAGCGACCATATGAACGAACTCTCCCACGTTCTCAGTTGAATGTCTGTTAGGGCTGGTATGAATGATTTTAGAATGCGGACTGTAAAACTGTAAATGCCGGGCCCGAGTGGCCCGAAATATATCTCACTAAAATTTAATTTAACTGTTTTCTTATGTAATTATAATAATTTAAAAGACTAAGGGTCAACTTTCAATATTTATTTACATAACAAAAGAGCTTAAGATAAAATATGAACTTAAAAAAAAAAATATATATACATACGTGAACATAAAAAAAGAAAAAGAAATATTAATATAATGGCATAACTTTTGCAATTTTCTGTTTGTAATAATTGAGTGAGACAGAGAAAATATCGATGTCAGAATCTTTAATATAAATGGTTGTGTAGCTTTGGCAAATTCTATTGATGGGGGAGTGTGTGCCTGTGTTGGTTCTGGTTTGGGGTCCTTTTAATATTTTTGTAATGGGTTGTCGTGGAAAATTGTAGGAAGCTATTAAGGACATTTTCCCTAATATGGTTTTAATGATGGTTTTATGCAGGAAAATGAGGTCACATATAGTGCGGCGGTTTCTTAGTGATGCCATTTTCAAAAACTTTAGACGCTGGTCATATGGTCTATGGGAGACACCTGAGGACACAAAGGCAAGATGTCTTGTGAAAGCACGCTGTATGCTTTCAAGGCGTTGTGAGTGAACGGCGTATGATGGGTTCCATGCAGATGAGGCGTATTCCAGCGAGCTACGCACCAGAGCATTGTATAGTAAAATCTTTGTACGGGGGTTGAAGCCTTTCGTGTTGCGTTTGATAAACCCTGACATTTGAGCAGATTTTTTTGCTACCTCATTGATATGGGGGATGAATGTTAGCTTTGAGTCCAGAGTGACTACCAGGTCTTTGATCTCGCTGACCTCTGTCAGTTTCTCGCCATTCAGGTGGTAGTCTGAGATAAAAGGTAATCTTTTTTTAGTAAATTTAATATAGGAGTACTTTTTAACATTTAATTTCATTTCATTATCGTAACACCAGTGTTGTAACTTAACGGAAGACCAGCGTCGTGGTACAGAATGGTGCCGTGACAAATGCTGAGTGGAGGCCTTTTGGGTGTCACTCTTGTTTGTTTATGAATTATGTTGTATTTTTGTTGTGTGACACCAATAAAGCTTTTTCGATTCTATTTCTATTCTTATCTTTACTTAGAAACTTGAAATTTTTTTAAGACTTATATCAACGCCAACGACCTTGAACTAAGTAACTTTGTAACCGTTTTATACGGTAACTATAGCATTTTTCAACAGAAAAAAATACATAGTAATTTGCATGATACAAATAGTGATGTGGTTTTTCCTAAATTTCATTATAATATACAGAAGTGAAGCAACGAAATTCTAAGCTTACCCTTATTTCCCGATTTTTTGTTCACTTGTAACAACATAACTGCTGCAGTTTTTATCGAAACAGTATGAACATTTATAAACTTCTAGACAAAATAATATAAAATGATATGGTTTTCTCAATTCTTGGAAATTAATTTTATTTTAGATTAAATAAATTAAAAACACACTATTTTCGCACTTGTCAGCCGCAGCGACTGACGTAACAGCCACATTGCAGTGCGAGCTGATAAGGACTTTATTTTAATATGGTTTTGTACGAAATTTTAACAACAACGAATCGAGTTGCTAATTATTCCGACTGAGCCACTTGTTACCAATATTTAATTATTTAGTGATAGTCTAAATTAATTAGACACTCACACACACAACTCTATGTATTAGATACATAGATTTGAATAGATCGTAACGTAAGTGTGAAGTTAAGTTGGTTGTAAAAACTGTGAGTGGAATTATTTACCATATAGTTTTTAGGGTTCCGTACCTGTATTATGTGGTGGTACGGAACCCTTTGTGCGCGAGTCCAACTCGCACTTAGCCGGTTATTTATTTTTAAAACCCTACAAACTAATTCAAAAGTCTCTTTATGACTTCGAAATTCGTTGAAACGTTTATCATTATCAGGAATTGTTTAGGAATCATCAGATTGTTTTTTGGGTGAATTTTCTACGCACCTTGGGACGGACCTAACGTCCCGCCGATTGATTGCCAATGAAGATTGATGCAAGAATTTAAAACTCTACCTTTTGTTTCTTGGACGACACCAACATGTAATAAATCAATTTGTTGTCGTAGATTTAAAAAGCCAGGATGGCAATTCTGGCACTATTTTTCACTCGAAATATCAACCATTCGACATTTGTTTGGAATGCAATAAATACCATGCGATGTAAATTCGAATGACTACAACCCGTCAAATGATTACGAAATGTAAGGAAAAGGTGCCATAGGTACAATCTGCCTTCGTAATTTTTCCGAATGTCTCAGAATAGCCACTCTGGTGTATAAATTTCGTGTGAATTTAATTTACTAACCTGCATTTTTTATAACATTGTTTTAAGAGGAGGCATTTTTTTGGCATACAGTGACTTTGCAATTATAACTCGGAGACTGACTGTATAAATTTTATGTGCGTGAAATGATTTAGCATGAGTCTTATTTCAATTTATTAAATTATTTAGGCTTTTTTATAATGCAGATCTTATAAAACTATGTTTTCTTGATGTGAGTATTTATTTTAGAAATAAAACTGAAACGGTTTTAGATATAAAAAATAAAAATCGTTCCAAAAAGTTCAACTTCAAAAATTGTATCTATCGAGTGAAAATTATCCAAGTATCCAAGAATATAAAAGTTTTAAATTGATCAGGTATGTGGTTGATTCAACATATTTATGCAAAGGCTCTTGAAAATTAAAAAGCCTCGTCCTTTGTCTATGTTTTTAGGGCTATGTACCCAAAGGGTAACCAACGGGACCCTATTGATAAAACTCCACTGTCCGTCCTGTCTGTCAGTCTGTCCGTCTGTAACCAGGCTGTATCTCATGAACCGTGATAGTTAGACAGTTGAAATTTTCACAGATGATGTATTTCTGTTGCCGCTATAACAACAAATACTAAATAAATACTAGTAAACAGAATAAAATTAATATTTAAGGGGGCTCCCATACAACATACATGTTTTTTGCCGTTTTTATAGATAATGGTACGGAACCCTTCTTGCGCGAGTCCGACTCGCACTTGGCCGTTTTTTTTACACTGGATGATGGCTATCGACGCTCAGGCAGACCAAAAAGACGATGGTGGGACGGTCTCCATTCAATATTACCGGGGTGGTCAGAAGTAGCACAGGACCGTGATAGTGGTATCAGCAGTGGCGTATTTAGCCATAGCCCGGGGCGGCAGGCTGCGAGGGGCGGCGGCAGAAGCTGCACTTCGCACTCAGCTTTGGGCGTCTTTCATTATCAATCGTTTGGTACTGTAATATGCACGCAGTCTACTCGGGATCTCGTAGGGATTTTGCTGAATTATACCACTTTGTTTTTACTTTGACTTCTTGTATTATTTCTTTTTTTCTTCCTAATTTTCACACATACATTAAGGGAGGGGAGCTCTGAATCTCGTAGAGCAGTCGCTTATCGCATTTCGTCAAAACTCTAGAAGGAATATTTATTTATGGAGATCCACCTTCACACCGATAGGACTCTCTAAGGAATCTTGCTCGTGTTTTGTCTGAAAGATCTTTTATACTGGATCTGTATTTATCTTTGGAAAACACGAAATAAATCAGTCATTGCGACGTATGTTGATCCATAAAGGTTATCGATTGCCAATTAAACACGAACAAATAGTCCTTTAACCTACCTATAAAACCTAGCCTTACCTAAACCTAACATATTGTCTAGCTATATGTTACAGTACCTATCTGGTTTATTCGTCCAAGGTATAAAGTCATAAAGAAATATAAATCTTTTAATTTTTATTGCTTTTTGACTTTACACTATCATTAAAAAAAATTGTTTATCGGAAAATATGTAAATATTAAATAAATGGTGTTTGTTTGTTTGTAAGGTATTTTAAGGTTTTTCATTCATTGCCATCAAAGCCCACATCAACACACTGCTAGATTTTATTTATAATTTGAAAACATTTTTGCATTTTTCTCTTTAATTTATGGGGCGACAAACCTTACAGCCCCAGGGCACCAAATCTTAAAATACGCCACTGGGTATCAGCAAGGGGAGGCCTTTGCCCAACATTGGGACACTTTACAGGTTATACAACGTGTAACAGAAAGGTGTAACCATATTTGAAGAGCTTATTCAGTCAATGGTATAGAACAACTTTTACTATGGGACAAACCTTGTCTCTCGCAAAAATTTTTTACTGTTTCGTAGAAAAATGCAATGCCGCTCGGCCAAATTGTATGGAAGAGCAGATTTCTATTTTGAGATTTCAGGGTGGGCTCCATAGTAAAAGTTGTTCTATACCATTGACTGAATAAGCTCTTCAAATATGGTTACACCTTTCTGTTATACGTTGTATATAAAAAAAAACTGTACACTCACACTTACACTTACATCACCCCCCTTTGACTGACATTGAACTGAGAACTTGGGAATCGTCTTACATTTGGTCACTTGGTGCCCACTACGGAGCCCGACTAAACAAACAACACTGACCGACAGACAGACCCTTCTCTACCTTCACCAGATGAGAGCAAAAAGGTAAATTAAATAGGTTAAGAAAATAGGTTATGTTTTTCAATTTATTGTTAACTCTATTTTATTTATGATATTATTCCATATTCGACTGATGACGATCCCAAGTGGATCGAAATATATATCGAAAATTTAATTTTTTTATTCAATTTCTACCATAATACTCGTAAGAATCTGTATAGGTATATAAGGTATTTCAATTTAAACGGAATGTAATTTAGGAGGTGATTCAGTATCGTTAATACATCACATTCCACTGCAAAGTACATTTTTTTTCACTTTTCAGTACAAAGTGGTCCGATCAGCTGACTCTGTTTGTATGGACAAGTGAAGAAAAAGTTCGCGCAAAAAAATGTACTTTGCAGTGGAATGTGATGTATTAACGATACTGAATCACCTCCTAAATTACTTTCCATTTAAATTGAAAGACCTTATATACAATAATAAAACGGTTAAAAAAACTCATATCAAGAAAAATACATTTGTATTCATTAGTATAAAGTAGACTAAACTTTATAAGTAACTGAGCAAAACCCTAAAAATAAATTTGTCCTTTTAGAGGCTTACCAACCTATATTATCTTTACTGTTCAACGCAGGTAGGCTGTAACATTAGTTCATGAAAGCTTTTAAAATTTAAATTATGATTGTCTCCACCAGCTGTTAAATTAAGGCGATTACCGTCGCCAAATTAGCAGCTCGATGTTTGTCTGTATGAATATCGACGGAAACGACATTGAAATAACGTTCAAATCAGTGCACAATGCGTGGTGGCTGTTACGACGCTCGCTGCGTCCTTGAAAAAGCAAAATAGGAGAATATAATACTTTTCACATGGGCGTCATTGTTCGATTGAATAATTCTATGTTATGTGTATAGCTATCAAGTTTATCTATTTATCAAAGCATAAATGAATTAAATCACCTATGCCGCTTAGGGGCAGTAGGAAATTCAAGCCAAAAAACACCATTCAGTTGAAACAATTTTTCATATAGAAGTTTTGGTGGTACGAAAAAGAAAAATGTTGCATATGTTGTCCTAGAGTTGATAATCCATAATACATTTTTTCAATATTTTTGGTTTGGCCATAAAAGAGGAGTAGGCTTTAGAAAGTACCCATTTGGCGGTATTAAGGGCCTTAAGGGTCAACCACACAGAGCGCGTTCTGCGGTTCAAACAAGAGGAACGCGCGTTCTGCCGCGGTCTGTGTGTAAAGATCCAAGCTATTTACAGCATATGCATAAATAAGACTAGTGGGTATAATATTAACACCGATTCGGCGCAACACAACTTGACTTAATTGACAGGACTAAACTTAATTTAAGTGTTCTGTCCTTTTCTTTCTGTATCGAAAAGACAAAGAAGGGACGCTCAAAATAAGGTTAGTCTTATCAGTTGTGTTGCGCCGAATCGACACAAATATGTTTGATCGTGGCAACCAAGTCTTAAGGCGATAAGCGAAAAAAATACGTGTGTTTCTTTTCTGTGTATTTCATGAAATACACGGAAAATTGTAATAAATTTCTGGTACATGCATTTTGACTATAGGGTTTTGAAATTGGAAAACATGTTTAGATAAATTTTCTTCGATAGAAATAATTGTTGAAATGCGGTCTTCAAACACATTTTTTTTCCTCGTTTGTCGAATACGAACCATATACAGAACTCAAACATATTTTATTAGGTGTGTTTCAACAATATCTAGAGATTTCATATTTGAACTTTTGCTAGCTGTTTTAGTTTTTTTAATAAAAATATAAAAGCAACTTTTTTCCCTTTTGCCCTGAATTCGCCCCTCTCGCACTGCGCGATTTTTCGCTCGGAGTGACAGTGACAAAAATAAAATTCGCATAGCCTCTTAACGAATAGGAGTCCAGAAGCTCACTGCACGCGCCTTGTGTGAGTACTATTGAGCGTTGAAAAATCTTTCTGGTTTAATATCAGACCCACGGCAGTCTAGACAATGATAAACAATTTTTAATTACAAATCGGCTTCTTCAATACATAATTTTGTCTTTTACATTTATCAAATATTTCAGAACCTAAAACTAATAAATTACAAAAAAAAATCTAAAGGCGATATGTGTAAAAATGAAAAAATGTGTGGAAAATGTTGCAATGCACAGTGCATTACACGTTTTGTTGCAAATAACCTGTACGTGGCTTTACAGTGACCACAGAACGCAGAACGCGGTTCTGTGTGATCGGCCCCTTACCGTTAAATGGCGGGTTTGATAATGACATCATATTATGTACGAGGAGAAGTAAATTAATGCGACAGCACCAAACGATAATTGTAAAGTGTAGATAATCAGATGGTAAAGTATAGAATCATTTATCAATTGTTCCAAATTCAACTCTATCAAAGAGAAATCGGAAGAGTTAATTATAATATAATACATGTTAAAAGTATAGACCTACATATTCATACAAGGTGCTGATACTCGATTTTTTAGATAAAACTGGTTCAGAACAAACTCATACAAAATACCGTAAGTCATGCCTGTTTGTAGTAAGTAAACATAATTTATTGTTATTTGCATGTAAAAATATTGTATAGGATTTTAGAATTGTAAATTTTATTGTCAGGAGACGCAGTGGTTGTCGTAACAGCCACTTTTCAAGGCACGCTGAAATGAACATTAATTCAATGTCGTTTCCGTTGATATTTGTACCGACACACATCGAGTTGCTTATTTAGCGTGGTGAATGAATGAATGAGTACACACTTTATTGTACACGGTCAAATAAAAAAATCGAGTACAGAGTTTTGAACACACAATGTTGTACAAGGGCGGACTTATCACTTAAAGCGATTTCTTCCAGCCAACCTTTGGGTGGTGAAGAAAGTATTATTTTACGTAATGTGGAGGGGGATACCAAATTTACAAAATAAATACATAAAAGAAGAATCAAAACCGATAAAGTGAATATACATAATGCCTAATATATAATATACTCCTATCAAACTAAACGTGGTCATACGTGGTACAGTGGGTCTACCGCGTAATTCTCGTTCGACGCCCGCCTAACATGCCATCTCTTTTGCACGCGTTGAATTTCGCATGCATTTGCTTGAAGTTGATACAAATGAGAATTACGCGGTAGAGCCCCAGTTTGTAAGTCAACAGTTTACCTCGTTCAGGCGACTCCTTTCATTGGCACCAAAAACTATCATAATCATGGTGAGCTTTGTATCTCTAGTTATTATACTCTACCTTATGTTTTATAGCTATTGGGTGTAATTATAAGTACCTACAGTGCTACAAGGATCTGTTGGCGCGTGGATGACAGTGACAGGGGGGTGCAGTTGTAAAACAAGGAGTATGGTAGTGGCGTTAGTGTGTGCGACCCACATAACCACTTAATAAAAAAAAAATACTAAAGACGGATACTTTGGAAAAAAATTATAATATTTTCGTAAATAATTACCTCAAAACAGTCGTTAGGTCAATAAATTTACCTGCACTATTAAAATATTTGAGTCTGAATCGAATAAAAATAATGTTTTATATCGGAAAACAAACTGAGGGGCCAAATGATGCCCACAGCAAAAAATATTAACTATGAATTTACATAAAGAAGCAACACTACAATCCCGTCGCCAGTACGTTATGCATATCCTACTAAGTATTTAGTTAAAATTTGTTCCAATTTTTATTTAACAAGCAACGAAGAGTATTATGTTTTTTTTTCTCAGAATATTTACGTTGCTAGCCCGCAATGTCCTAATAACATAAAACCTATTAAACCTTATTACATACTTAAAAAGTTATCAAAGCTTTATGACCAAATCGTTTACATAGCACCAAACAGGTAACTAGAACAACAGTGGGCGCACGTGGTTCATATTCCTACTTACAAATGTATCATCCATCCATCCATCAGCGTAGTTCGTCCACTGCTGGACATAAGCCTTTCCAGGACTTTGCCACTCTTGGCGGTCATCCTGGAAGAATTGCCCATACTCACACACGCTGGGCAGGCGGGTTGGTGAGCGCGGTGCCGGAACCCTCGCACCAGTGACGCCGCTGCCCGTCACCAGTCTGTTCCATATAAGGCCCGGCTATTGGGGATGGATATACCACCATCCATCGGTCCCAGGCATGATAAGCCTCCTGGTTTTTTGCCTGTGAGCTGTCCTCTTACTCTCCCCCGAATTATTTCGAGGGGGTCTCCAAGTAAGATGGTGGTACCTGCACAGTCGAGCCCAGCATCAGCCCTACTACCTGCAAATGTATATATCGTCATAATATAAATCCGCGGGGGGGATGTCAGAAGTGTTCCTGTGTGTGAATTGTGAAATGCAAGTCACAGTCTACACTCGGTACACCCGTGTTTCAACGACGATTATTACGTCCTAATGAGATGAGTGGTGAGCACTATCGCCGTTCTTCGGGCACAAATACACGCTTTTTAGGGCATGCAGGTTTTCTCACGATGTTTTTCTTCACTGTACAGCAAGTGGTAAATCGTATAAATTCTGAAAAACTTACTGGTGCGTGCCCGACCGGTGCTTGAACCTGGGTCTTTAGATTCAGAGGCCAACGTTCTACCGCCTCGCTTGAGTTGCCGCCACTTCCTGCTCATTTTAGCATAAAATACCCCATTACGTGTACAAATTAACTTCTTATATTATACTTGATGAATTGATACGATTTTTTTTATGAAGTTGAGGTTTGGTGGAACTTGTTTTACATACATACCCAAAATTAAACATGTACACAAAAATTATGAATTTTTTCACTTCAACCAACCGGTTTCACTTAAAAGCATTTATAAGGGTATTTGAAGTGAAGTAAAGAAAGAAAGAAAATTAAAGAAAGAAAACAAAAATAAATTCAAAACCAGCCAAGTGCGAGTCGGACTCGCGAACGAACGGTTCCGTACCACTCACTATCTATAAAAATGGCAAAAAACACATGTCTGTTGTACGGGAGCCCCCTTAAATATTTATTTTATTCTCTTTTTAAGTATTTGCTGTTATACCAGCAATAGAAATACATCATCTGTGAAAGTTTCAACTGTCTAACTATCACGGTTCATGAGGTACAGCCTGGTGACAGACGGACAGACAGACAGACGGACAGTGGAGTCTTATTAATAGGGTCCCGTTGGTTACCTTTTGGGTATGAAACCCTAAAAACGATGTGAGATCATCTGTTTCAGAAATTTTGTCTTGTTACAAACGGGGTAGGGTATTTAAATTAGGGACATCTATATAAATTCCGCAGGAAAAGCCGCAAGCAAAAGGCTAAGTACAATTGTAATTAAAAAAGTTTTTCGAGTGGCTCTTATAGTGTAATAAACTGATCAAAAAACAACACATAATCAACTGATTGCGGACTGTAATAACTTGATACTAGCGTGTGAAGTTTGTTGAGGGACAGAGACAGCTTTCAAGGTAACGTGAGTGAATGCTGGTTGTCTCTTTCTCACTCTATTGAAGCTTGAAAATCTGAGTAGCGAGTACGAGTGCTCGGCTGTGGGGCGGGCGGGAATATAGAGCTATATATTTTTAGAGCGGACAGAAGCCAGAAGCAAAGTTTTAGTACAAATTCTAATAGTTTTACCGCCGAATACAATAACGTCACGTTAAGAGCGGTATCGCAGTCGGATTGTGAAACAACCGCCTCTTAAACTCGAAATTTACTCGATATAATTATTCAACAAAACCTTTTTACCTATGTATCGTGTATACTGCATTCGCAAAGTTTCATTGGTTTCTGTAAATTTAAATTTCAAAACGTTTTCGATTCAAAAATTTTTAAATTCTTATTTACGGAAACCAATGGAAACTTTGCAATAGCAACATACACAATACATATGTATAAGGTTTTGTTGAATAACTATTGAGTGAATTTTGAAGTCAAGTGTTTTGATTAATTAGATAAAGGCGGGTATTTCACAATCCGGCTGCGATACCGCTCTTAAGAACTGTTTAAACATCCTGTTGTCTCGTTCATTTACAGACGATTTTTAAATACAGCACGATATTAAGGATTTCTTAACCCTACGTGACGTTTGTGATTCCGGCGATTAATAACCTTTCCAATTTTTTTATTACGAATAATATTATTTTATGTATTAATAATATTTGTGTAAAGTTCAATATTTCTTTGAAATAATTGATTTGTTGCGATTCGATCTGATCAAACTACTCACTACAAATAAACATGGAATGTTCTTATTTTATTTGAAATCTTCGTTGTCATCTATAAAGGGTGTTAAGATTAAGTTGTGGAAGCCGGAAACTGGCTTTAGTACTCGTCCAAACGATCAACCATTTCAACATAATTAAGTTTGATAAAGTAAATAATCAAATGAAAGTCATGAAATAAAATAATAGTAGTTTATGCTACAAGGGCGAAAAGGCAATAAATTACGAGGACGATTTAAAGTACGAGCATAGCGAGTGTTTCAAACGTAACCGAGTAATTTATTGCTCTTACGCCCGTGTATCATACTACGTTTTTCAATGCATAGTGTGAGGAAATAAAACAAATATAATCTTGTGAACTTTAATTTATGATTGGCTCAAAAGGACTGTATCCAGAGCCGTTAAACAGTGGAAAAAAGTATAACATTTATGGTACACAGGAAAGGTTGCAGGTTAGCTAACTTCTGGTAAATAAATAAAAAAATTATAATAATAAAGCCCTAGGGCAAAATAATCGACTTTCTGGTCGGTTTTGATGCAGAAGACAGAACGCTTAAAATAAGGTTAGTCCTGTCAAATAAGTTAAGTTGTGTTGCGCCGAATCGACACCATTATGGACGAAAACAATCACCAGTTTTCGTTTCAAAAACTATTTCAATTTCACCGCGTATAACTTCCAGATTATTCTATGAAGTATGTCAATTTAGGTAGAGCTGGCTTAAAAAAGCACGATTTAAAAAATATATATTTTTCTCCTTTTTTTATTTGATCTTACTTATAACAATAAAGCATCCAAAACCAACGGCGAAAATATGTGTTGGCCCAAATCACAATCCATCCCACTGTAAAAAGTTTCATCACAATCTGTTCTTTCTTTTCAGAGTTAATAAGCTAACATGCAAACCGATTTTCAGATTTATAATATTAGTGGGATGGGAGGAAATGTACCTAAGCAGTATAAGACGATTCATTTTTAATATCTTATTGTCTAAGGCTATGATTGGCAATGTTTTATACAACAATTGTTATGAACTACAAAACGTAGCCTGTCGATATTTTCTTATATGCACAGTCACGAAATGTTACAAATTTAATTCCTATCGACCCCATTCACAACAATTCATTCAAATATTTACTGCGAAATCCTCGAAAACGACAGCGTCATACCATCCCACGCATATTTCTATGTCCTGTCTTCTGATTGGTGGGTCTATGAGTGTACTTTATAAGGGCGGGCGTACACTGGGCGCAGTCACTCTGTCAACCACCAACCTGCTGAGCAACGCAGAAGAGCCCGTGCATTCAGACCCTCACGTCGGTAGTGAGTCGTGAAGGTAGTGATTTCGGAAACGAGGGACTAAACGTAAGTACATATTTTGTATTAGTTTCAATATTTTAGGTTTTCGTTTGCCAATTGAGCTGGAAACTTTTTCGAGTTGGAAATTTGTGTACTTAAAAGTTCAAAAGTATTACCCGAACATGCATATTTGGCTATAAAGCACTTCACTTATTTAAATAAATTTTTCTTGTGTTTGCTACAATTGATAATGCAAATTATCAGATTTTGAAAGAAATTTAAAACGATCATAATACACATTATAGTTTTTATTAAATACACAAAACGGGGTGTAAATAAAAAAAAGTTTTAAAGCTTTTATGCCTGAATCTTCATTTGTGACATTGTAAAACAAATAAACCATCAACTTCAAAAGTTTCTCTAACATTATTATTTTTACTCTTTCTGAAAACAAATTTCCATGCTTTTCACGATAACTGCGAGAAAATAATAATATTAGGTCCTCGCATATGAAATTAAAAAGTAAAAATTTCTTTATTACATAAAGCATATAACAAATTATCCTTATATACACTTAAAAACATAAATACTGGCCAGCATTTTTTATTTATTTTAATGATTTTAAGATTATGCATGTAGGTATATAGCTTGTAATTTACTGTATTTATATTTATAGGTTTAGTCTAATTTTTAATATAAAGGTGAGTCTTAACTAATAAGGATAGCCGTTGGCATCTATGCTAGTGTGTAGCACTGTACAATAGATACCAGCGTCTTCCGACATTCACTTATATTTTAAAACATTCATAGCTCATAAGGATAAAAAATTTGGAAATCTTAGGAACTAAACAAATTCAAAAGAAAGAATTGCCTATTTAAGTAATTTAATATTACATTAATTGGTGTTTTATATGGAAAAAGTAAAACAAAAAAAAATGAAATTATATGTTTAATCAATCGAAGCATGTACCATTATTATCTATGCACTTTCACCATTTTATCGGTAGTTCATTGATTCCATTGCTGAAAAAATGGTGGGAGCGAGAATCAATAAAATCTTTGAAAGCGGTTTAGGCTGCCCCATCGGAACTGAATTTTTTTCCTTGCAAGAAAATGTCCAAAATGCGAAAAATGTGGTTATCTGTTTG
Source organism: Ypsolopha sequella (assembly GCA_934047225.1). Lineage (NCBI taxonomy): Eukaryota > Metazoa > Arthropoda > Insecta > Lepidoptera > Ypsolophidae > Ypsolopha > Ypsolopha sequella. The sequence continues at coordinate 26,086,869 of OW203990.1, read as the reverse complement.
AGCAAGGTCTGGGGATTATAGTGGGTGTCGGAGACATTCCAATCGCTCTAATTTAGCAACCGTCTATCGTGCAGTGTGAGGTCTAACGTTGTCCTGAAGCAGCAGTGGGGTAGAGCAGTTGACCAGTCTCGGTTGTTGAATAGCGAGTTTTTCCATCATGGTTTGCAATTGTTGACAATACAGATCTGCCGTAATCTTCTGGCCAGATCTTAAAAAACTGTAGTGTATGACACCAGCACTAGTCCGCCAAACACTCATCAGTACCTTTTTCTCAGTCAACTTACGCTTGGGCCAGCATTTAGCCGGAACTCCTGGGTTCAATCACTGTGATGAGCATTTCCGATTGTCGTGAAGGATCCATTTTTCACACAAGTAACAACACGATTCAAAATTCTCTCGTTATTGTGACGGTTGAGTAATGTAACGCAGCACTCAATGCGTGTTTGTTGGTGTGCTTCACTCAATTCCACTTTTCCAATTTCTTTCAAGTGAAATAAAATTGTTTTGTCAATCACACCGAAGCCTGCCGCTAACTCTGACGTGGTTTGCGATGAATCTGCTTCCACGATCACCTTTAATTCTTCGTTGTCGACTGGGGTCTCCAGTCGTCCACAGTGTTTGTTCTGTAGGTCAAAATTTCCAGAATGAAAACGTTGAAACCAAAAACGTACCGTGTTAATCCTTCGAGCTTTTTCTGCAGCGTTGGTGCCGCGGTAGAACTCGCATTCGTAAATAACACGATATTTTAAGTTTTCTATATTGTGAAAAGACCGATGTCAAAGAAAAATCAAATGGCGTGAAAACAAATGAAACATGAATGAAACAAATGAAATTTGAATTTGGAATTCTTAGCCAAACGCCAGATAATTGAGATCAAAGTGGCCAGTTTGCCAAAACGCCGATTTCATATGTAAGGACCTAATATTCGCACTAGTTCTGCATTCAATCAAGTTTCCGTCTAGTTTCATACCACTAAGTTCACAGGAATCAAATTACTATCGCTTGAGTTAGTTTTGTTCCGTAGTAACATAATTATTCGAAATCTGTCCATCCGTATAGAGCGCAAGAGAATCACTTCTAAATAATTGGATCTAGGAATCTAAGATGTTCACAGTAATATAATTTTTAAACTCATTTTGTACACATTCTAATATATATAATCGGGTCCTTTTCGTAAAAAGGTAAAAATTGATCGCGGTAGACCCGATTATATATATTAGAAAATATAATTTTTACATAAAATTCAGCGTCGCTGCGCCTGCAAAATCCGCTATGTGATTTTAAAATTTATGTAATTTTTATAACTATTTTCATTAAGATACGAATTCAAATTGCATACAATTTAAAATCACATAGCGAATTTTGCAGGCGCAGCGACGACAGACGAATGCATTTTCAAGATCTGCGGTGTTACTACAAAACGGTGTTTAACTTTAGACAGTGTTTAAATCTGTTGTTGTGACCTTTTCTTTCATATTGCAAAAAAGTGACAGCAACAGATTAAAACACTGTCAAAAGTTAAACATCGCTTAAACACCCTTTTGTAGTAACACAGCTGTTTTTTAACCATAGACAAAGACATTAGAAAATATATTTTTAATAGAAAACGAACGCATGAAATGTAATGTGGTAGGTTTAAAAAAAAAGACACAAAATTATGACGTCACAAAAACCAAACAGGTCTCTAAACAATATCACCATTAATATTCTTATTCTACAACTTATAACGAAACCAACACCTCGTGCTCACGTCATGGGAACTGAATTTTTTAACACTGAAAAATAACGTCTTTATTTATAATATTTTCAACTAATAATTTCACGAAAAATAAAAAGAAGAACATTCGTTCATGAACCTGCACAACATTACCAATAAAAATATTTACGTACTTAATCGAGTTTGGAAATGAATTCATAAATTACTTAATTGTATTAAAACTAGATAAAACTATAAAATACTTAAACTTAAACAAACTAAACGCCTAAAAATAAATATGTTACAAACTAAACTAACAAACAAAATACAAATGCGAATTTATTTAAAACAAATAAAAGACATTATTTAACACTTGTACCTAGACTAACATTTTTTAACGTTTTGAATTATTACGTTTTTTAATCGCTTATATTGTATGAAAAAAGAGTTAAAAAAAAATGTTATTCCCAAATTACAGTAGATATGTAGGGTTCTAAAAAAAAAAAAGAGCCTAAAACTCAATGGCGAAAAGTTCGCTGCATCTAAAAAGATGAAGGCAGTTTTTTCAGGTCAAAACAGTAACGCGTTTAAATTGATGAAATAAAAATAATAAATTAATTATTGTTTTAAACAAATAAACCTATTATCTAAAATATAAGAGAGCGTTTTTTTTTTAAAACACTCTTGTGTGAATTTATTTTAAATTTTATTAATTACAAACAGCAATATCCAATCTTTTCTGATTCACCGCACTGCTCTGACATGCACTTTATCAGAGATGTTTATCTTTGTCGTTATGCGATGGAGCTATTGCGCCTGAATGCTTATTTGTACGGAAGAATAAAAATTTTGGAATGACCTTGTAAGCGAACGCTGTCATTCCTGACATTTTATTATGATATCCATGGCCGCCATCGATTTTTACTTTTATGATTGAGTGAAGAGACGTAATTAATACAAAGCATCTCTGACCCAACACACTGCTTCTTTTTTTTTCCGAAATATTAAAAAAATATATCTTTCCTGTAATCTTTAAAATTGTCTATTAGCTTGTTTTTTTTTTCATAACTTTCAGTCCATGAGTTTTGGAGACAGTTTTTTTTTGTTTTTACGAATATTTCTCAAGTTTTATGCTATATTTTTATAATCAGGTCTCTGTTTAAAATGTTTGTTTCGTCAGTAATGTATACAAAGTTTTACGCAGTATTAATTTTTAGAAATTTTACTAACTACATTTTGATGTATGAGCAAGTATGTATTATCAATGCAATTTTTGTACCAAATTTCAGGTCTCTAAGTTATGAGACTATGACATTACAAATGGACGGACGGACGGACAACCAAGTGTCAAAGTAATAGTTCATGTTACCCTTTGGGTACGCAACCCTAAAATTATTAAGAAAAATCTTATCTTTCATCTTTTAAGTGTAATTCAATTAGGACGTAGTGAGAATAAATTTGTGAAAAACGCGAAGAAAATAAAAAAATTGTGCTCGAAAGAATAAAAAAGAAATCACTACATAGTATAAAAAAAAAGTCGCTTCCCGTTGTCTGTCTGTCCCTATGTATGCTTAGATCTTTAAAACTACGCAACGGATTTTGATGTGTTTTTTTAATAGATAGAGTGATTCAAGAGGAAAGTTTGTATGTATAATACATGCATAACATATATCAGATAAACACTGATGTCGTAAATAAACACATTTTTTTGCGCTTACATTGCAAACGCTGGCTGAACCCTACAAGATAGATCAAAATAATGTACTACAGTATTGTACACCTTAAAAAGGTCTACAAAAAAATTTGCAATAGTATATGTCTATCTCATAGGGATAACCCACAATAACCATTTTTTATCCTTAACTTTTTATTGCGATTTTAAGCAATACAGCATTAATCCTTATCCAATTCAGTACCTTAAATACATTGTGCATATATTATGTAGTATATTAAGTAATAGCATTGCATCCGTGCGAAGCCGGGGTGGGTCGCTAGTATATTGTATAATAGAAAAGAATGCTATTGAAGCGACCAATAATTTATTTCTTGGATAAGAAAAACTCGAAGAAACAAAATTACTGGTGTAGAGAATGTAGTTTTTGTTATATTGTTCTAGTTTTGATTATTTTACTTTGTAAATGATCCTGGACAACAACTACAAAGCAACTATATTCTACAACATTATTTAAAACGTAAAGCATTCAATAAAACACATTTGCTAGAAAAGCCCAATGACATTAAACTATACTCGCCTAATGCCATAAATCACAGACTCTAGCAACTTTTTCTAGTACCCGTCCAGCACAATGAGTCCAATGGCAAAGACCTTGTTTGTTTTTAATAGAGGCGATTATATGATGGCTCATTGTCCTCTTTTTCTTGGCCGCGCAATACTAATGATCACGCAGCGAAACAACAAATTGGTGTGTTTTTAGCTAACATTGAAATATTTTGTAGGGAAAAAATATTGGACTCAAGTTGAATCCTTTTATATTTCTATTACCTATTTTATGACAAAAAAAATCAAGTTGATCTCTAACCGCGTTCTTGGAACGAATGTTTGAAAACCAAAAAAAAGAGGGTGGTTAAATATTTTTTTTTGCAAAAGTATAAATTCATTGTTTGCAAAAGTATAAATTCATAAATTCATTCAAGGGTGGCAGAGTTGATGCCGGGCTCGACTGTGGAGGTACTACCATCTTACTTGGAGACCCCCTCGAAGTAATTCGGGGGAGAGTAAGAGGACAGCTCACATGCAAAAAACCAGGAGGCCCACCATGCCTGGGACCGATGGATGGCGGTATATCCATCCCTAATAACCGGGTCTTATATGGAACAGACTGGTGACGGGCAGCGGCGTCACTGGTGCGAGGGTTCCGGCACCGCGCTCACCAACCCGCCTGCCCAGCGTGTATATGCAATTAGTATGGGCAATTCTTTCAGGATGACCGCCGGAAGTGGCAAAGTCCTGGAAAGGCTTATGTCCAGCAGTGGACGAACTAGGCTGATGGATGGATGGATAGATGGATTATTTATAAGTAGAATCCCTAGATAAAAGATCAATAAATGAAATATATATTTTTCAATACAAGGAGTCTCCGAATTTCTTCAATTCGTTTGAAAATCTAGCGTTGTTCATGCTTTAATAATTTTTATTCAAAAATAAGAATAATAATCATAAATTTTGTATTTGGAAACAACGGCGGATCCAGGGGGGGAGGTCATGACTCCTATACTAATTGTATTATTATTTGAGCTAATTTGGAGCCTGTGACCCCCCCTGGCTAGCAGGCTGGATCCGCCTTCGTTTGGAAACGCGATCCATCACCTTAACCTTAAACGGATCGTAAGTGTCAAGCTAAGTTGGCCGAATATAACTGTAAGTGGAATAAGTTTGTGTTATAAACGGTATGTACAGAACTCTCTGGGGTACTATCAGGGGGCACTTGACTGGTTTTTTTTTCTCTTCTAACAACAACACAACACCTTCAATTGTTAAGGAAAACTTATAAAACCCGGAAGTTGTGTTTCTAAGGAAAGTGGCCCATTTTGGTCATTGTTCTTTGCAAGAACCACAAGGACCACTTCTACATTGAAACATATTCTAAGGCAAATTCAATATCAAAAAAATCTAAAATTTGTGACTGCATATGAATGAACTTGAGAAGAATACCAATAAGTATCTAACAATATGATTGGTCTCTACCTACCCCTCTGGGAGACAGGCGTGACTTTCTGTATGTATGTATGTATGATGAGGATCCAAATTTTCCATTTTTTGGTACTACCTAAAAGTTACAAAAGGAACCTTTATGGTGAGACTCCGTTGTCCGTCCGTCCGTATGTCACAGCCTCACATCTTTAGCACTGTTAAAGATAAAAACATGAAATTTGGCACAAAAATAGCATTAATTTGTCCCCATATAACAGTGTAAAAAAATATGAAAAATTTTAAACTGTTTCAAATATTTCCAAAACAAAAGTGAGAAAAATAAAAAAATATTATCCTAAAAATACAATATGGGTATCAAATTGCAGATATTCAAAAGTTAATTGTAATAATAATATACTTTTACTTTATTTACTGGCTTTGGTTTCGAAAAATTTAAAAAAACAACAAAAATATGTAGCCACCTTATCTCCGAAACTGGTGGACCGAAAAATATGAAACATTGTCGATTATAGATCATAACTGGCCAATTACAAAAAAACTATAGCGATTAAAATAAAGCACAAATGAGAAATATAAAAAAAAGAAGTAAAACAAATAAAATAAATATTTTATATAAATACAATAATGGTCATCAAATTGTAGATATTAAATAGCTGATTGTAAAAATATATAGTTTGGGTATATTTAATTGCATCTATTTCGAGAAATCATTGAAAAACCATACAAAATTGTATGCCCCCCCCTTATCTCCAAAACTGGTGGATCAAAAAATTTGAAAAATATCATGGTATTATGTGTTTACGTAAAGATTACAGGAAAAAATCACAAAAAATTTACAAAACTAAATTTATCATCCACAATACAAAACCCTAGGTACGCGAGTCTGACTCGCAATTGACCGGTTTTTTGTTTGTTTGGGGGCACTGCTGAGCTCTCCAAGAGGCGTAGATATGTGGCAATAGGTTCAAGCTACATGTTTGCGCCTTTTGGGGTCGAGACAATGGGGACATGGGGTCCGGAGGCGCGTCAGCTTGTCACGGACCTCTCTGTAAAGCTTGTGAACACTAGCGGCGACCGGCGAGCTGGCTCTTATCTAGGCCAGCGTATAAGTCTTGCCATACAGAGAGGTAATGTGGCAAGTATTTTGGGCACTCTCCCGCAGGGCAGTGATCTAGAGGCAATTTTCTTTTTATAATTATTTCTCTAGGATTATTTTTGTATTTTCCTTGTATTTTAGTGTAAGAACCTTTTAATTTAGAAATTCAAATTCAAATAGTTTATTTATCAAAATATAAGGAGACCTTAATTAATACCATTTTTCCTGCCAAACATGTACCACATTTGAAGAATTTAACATACTTTAATCCAGCTTTGTGAAACTTCATGCTTTAACTTGTATGATTGGTACAAAAATATACAAAACTAAATGATTCGGAACCCTCTTACGGCACAAATACTACTTGCCCATCTTACATTTTGAGTTAATGGTGCCAACAGAAAGACAGCAAATCTTTGTTTTAAATTATTTTTAGGGTTCTGTACCTCAAAATGAACTTTGTTGTCCATCTGTCTATCTGTCAAAACCCTTTTGCTCGGGCCCGTTGAAACTGATACCTCCAACAGAAGTCTACGGCCTGGTGCTGTAAAAAAATCAGGTTTCTAACTCAACGTGGAAAATAGTATATTACGATACGAGAGCGATGCAACGTTTTCTGACGAGTGTGACGAGTCGAGAAAAAGTTTCTCGCACGAGTTTCGTATAATTTTTTGTAGCACAAGTGCGGAAAATGCCAGCGCGCAGCGTGCGTAAAGCGGTCATTTTACGCACAGTGTGCTATAAAAGTTATTGCTCTTTACATAATATAATATAACATAATACCTATATAATAATAATAACAGGTGGTAGAGCTGATGCCGGGCTCGACTGTTGAGGTACCACCATCGTACTTGGAGACCCCCTCGAAGTAATTCGGGGGAGAGTAAAAGGATAGCTCACAGACAAAAAACCAGGAGGCCCACCATGCCTGGGATATCCATCCCTAATAACCGGGCCTTATATGGAACAGACTGGTGACGGGCAGCGGCGTTTGAGTATGGGCAATTCTTCCAGGATGACCGCCGGGTGTGGCAAAGTCCTGGAAAGGCTTATGTCCAGCAGTGGACGAACTAGGCTGATGGATGGATGGACATTATCAATTTTATAAAAATTTGCTCACCATAAAAACCTATAGGGCTCTTGCAGTTAACTTAGAAACATGAAATTTCGTTCACAGGTAAGTCTTATAGCACACGTATAGGAAAAACATCTGAAAATTACAAATAATTATTCATTTAGGAAGGTAGTCAAAACCATCTTAATTTTACCTTTAGATACATAGAGTTAAATAGATTGTAAGTGTTAAGTTAAGTTGGTCGTTTATAACTGCAAGTGGAATTGCTTACCATGTTCTTAAAGTTCCGTAACCGTATTGTGTAGTGGCATGGAATTCTTTGTGTGCAAGTCCTACTTGCACTTGGATGTTTTTTTTAGGTCCTTCAACTTCTTAAAACCATGATGATGTTTCATTATTAAAAAATCATACTTGACGTTTGTTCCTGAATCAATTTCCTATTTATTTATTCTAACTGACCTGTGCAAATGACTCTTTCGACACGATTTAGGGTGAAAATGAGGAGTTAAAGTAAACCCGTACCTAATTGACTGGCCCCCACGTGGCCAGAACTAATGTTTGGGCTCACTTTATTGGGTGTGTGGAGTACTCACAAATTAAATTGAGTTTTGGGCCTAAAATTTTCTGTAGTAAAATTCACAGCCACCTTTGTTCGTTTAGTTTAATTTTTAACATAAAATAATGTAATTTTTAAGGTAAATATTTGTAATTTAATCCATCCACTAATAGGCTCGTATATTAAGGCGATTACCATCGCCAAATTAGCAGCTCGATATTTGTCACAACGAATATCAACGGAAACGACATTGAAATAACGTTCATATCAGCGCGCAATGCATAGTGGCTGTTACGACGCTCGCTGCGTCCTTGAGAGGGCGAAATAGGAGAAAATTATACTTTTCACTTGGACGTAATTACTCGATTGAATAATCTTATGTTATGTTTATAGCTATAAAGTTTATCTATTTATCAAAGCATAGATGAATCCAATCGGCCAAGCCACTCAGGAGCAGTAGGGAATTTGAGGTCAAAAAACACCATTCATTAAAAAAAAAAATCATGTAGAAGTTTTGGTGGTATGAAAAAGCAAAATGTTGCATATGTTGTCTAAGAGTTGATTATTCATAATACATTTTTGCATTATTTTTGGTTTGGCCATAAACGAGGAGTAGGCTTTAGAAAGTACCCATTTGGCAATAGTAAGGCCCTTAAATATACGTTCTTTGTGTGTTTTAGCACCTAATCACAGATTATATAGTAGTTTGAACTAATCGTACACTGTCCGCGTTGTACTTTGCAGTAGTAGTCAGGGAGTTCGCATCGGAATGAATGAATGAAATAATGAATGAATGAATTATTTATTTACCAGAAAATAGACAAGTTTGTCGACAAAAATTGAAGCCAAACTGCGCAGCAGTTTATCGGCTATACTCTCGATACTTATCTATAGGTACATTATATTTAGTTGACAGGTTCTATACAGGAATTGACATAAAAAGTACGTCAATGTATACAGGCATATACTAAATATAATACGAGTACTTACCCCCGGTTTCTGAGAGGCCAATCAAAGTTAACAGTAGATTAAAAAAAAATAACCGCAAATAACGGTGAAAATAAAGCATATATGAAGTCTGAATAGTGATAAATCAATAATTAACTTAGTTAATTTTTGATTTCAATGTAAAATTCCCACTTTTTCTGGTGTAATCCGCAGATAATTATTTTTAAATCTACTGTTAACATTGATTGGCCTTTCAGAAACCGGGGTTTAGTCTATGGTACAGGTAAGTAATAATTTATGTTTTTATATGAAACACTACAGCATAGATTTTAAATGAAAAATAAAATTGTTTATGGAGATTATGTGAGATGAAGAAAGCACTTTGTTTTATATTTTTAAATCTACTTTTACTCATTTTACTATCATTTAAGGTTTCATCGATGTCCCGTGGAATTGAATTAAATATTTTTGGTATTAAGGCGATTACCATCGCCAAATTAGCAGCTCGATATTTGTCACTACAAATATCAACGGAAACGACATTGAAATAACGTTCATATCAGCGCGCAATGCACGGTGGCTGTTAAGACGCTCACTGCGTCCTTGAGAGGGCGAAATAGCAGAAAATTATACTTTTCACTTGGACGTGATTACTCGATTGAATATTCTTATGTTATATTTATAGCTATAAAGTTTATCTATTTATCAAAGCATAGATGAATTTAATCAGCCAAGCCACTCAGGAGCAGTAGGGAATTTGAGGTCAAAAACACCATTCAGTAAAAAAAAAAATCACGTAGAAGTTTTGGTGGTATGAAAAAGAAAAATGTTGCATATGTTGTCTAAGAGTTGATTATTCATAATACATTTTTTCATTATTTTTGGTTTGGCCATAAACGAGGAGTAGGCTTTAGAATGTACCCATTTGGCAATAGTAAGGCCCTTAAGTCCGCTTTCGCACAGAAAGTACTCTTTTCAATTTGGCCAGACTCGAAGCGTATACCAAACGTACGCAATGATCACCAAGATCATGTATACCGATGACTTGTGCTTTTTAGCAGAATCCCCGGAAATAAAGGACTTCAGCAACTGATATCGCACTTACACCCAGTTTGCTGAAAGTAAGACTTAAAGATCAGTGTCATAAAGACGGAGGTGGTGTCCTTATAGATATTCATGATGGTCATGAGTGAGCGGTCGAGAGATACTGCTGATCAAACTTGGTGGGGATCTGCTAAAGGAGCTTGATAGTCCCACTATCTGGGGAGCACTGTTACAGAAGGATCGGTGCTGCTGCAGCAGGATTTGGGAGGGTTAGTACCAAGGTCTTCTTCTCCCACGACTTGAAACTGGCGACATGGCAATTGTGCTACCAAGCCTTCTCTGAAACATGGTGTGTGTACTGCCACCACATACGCACGCTGGACCGGTTCCACCTTGAATGCCTGCGTAGCATCATGAAGATGGTCTGACCGTGTTCGAAATACCGAGGTTCTGCGACGAGCCAATGTTGTTGGCATTGAGTCTTACCTGATGCGTCGGCAGCTTCGGTGGTGCGGACACGTCTAACAGATGTTGGAGGAGAGCGTAGCGAAGCGCGTATTTTATCCTGAACTGGAGGAGGGCAAGCGAAAATAGGGCGGCCAACTCGTCAGCTACAAAGATGTGCAGACGCAACACATGAAAGAATGCAATATTGAGCCCTAATCTTAATCTAAACGGGAAAGATTGGCAGCAAAAGATATTATTTTATAGTCCAGAAGCCAGCCGTTGAATGTTTATATATATATATATATATAGTAACTGAAAAAAATCCTAGTTTATCCTGCCAAGTCAAAAATAAATACAAATACAATAAAAGGTTATTGTCAATATACGTATATATGTAACCCTCTATAAAAATCTCATACAACTCCATGAAAAAAAAACTCATGACTGCTGAAAAAGTCGGAACTCTAATCGACTTGACCCCGCGCACCCCTGGAATAACAAATTCCGGGTGGGTTTCTTGTTATTTCAGGAGTGCATGGGGTCAAGTCAATTAGAGTTTCATTTTTTCCAGCAGTCATAGACTTTTTTTCATGGGATTGTATGGGATTTTTGTAGGGGGTAATATACTGACAATAACCTTTTATTGGTTTTGTTATTTTTACTGACCCGGCAGTATAACCTAGGGAAGATATGATTTTTTTACGTAACTAAGTGTCGGTTAACAACCTGTAATAAGCTCCACGAGGATCTATCTTATGAGATAGTTATTTCAACGGTGGGCTTCTGGACTATTACGATCTGAAAACCCTCCAAACGTTTTTAGTTACGCCGCAGGGCCTACAAACGATTAGCTTTGTGCTATTAGGACCAAAAAAAAACCGAATGAGAACATTAATGCCAGGAAAAAGCAGTGAGAGATAGTCCAAAAGCGATGATTAACGCACATGTTATGTACTAAACAAACATTTTGATTAAACCTTTTTGTGAACGTATTGTATTCGTGAAAAGCTCGGATTGTACAAATTGCCCCTTTTCAGGCCTTCATTGAGACCAAATGAAGCAAACTCTGGGCTATTAAGGTAATACTTTATGCATTACAGAATCGGCTCAAGATAGAGTAAATACTTGCAAATTGTTTGTAAAAAGTGAAATAAGCTAAATATAGTATATTTTTTACAGTATATTTAACAGTGTGGTAATTTCTCAACAAAAACTAAGTAGCCAGTTACTATGAGGGAAAGTTGCGTTTTTTAGGGTTCCATACACAACGGGACCCTATTACTAAGACTCCGCTGTCCGTCTGTCTGTCCGTCTGTCACCAGGTTCTATCTCATGAACCGTTGACAGTTGAAATTTCCACAGATGATGTATTTTTGTTGCCGCTATAACAACAAATACTAAAAAACAGAATAAAATAAATATTTAAGGGGGTTCCCATACAACAGAGATGTTTTTTTTGCCGTTTTTAAAGATAATGGTACAAAACCCTTCGTGCGCGAGTCCGACTCGCACTTGGGCGGTTTTTTTTTACTTTTACTCTAATGAATAATGTCAATATTGCAATAAGAGCGAAAAGTGGGTTAGCGGATTGTTCGCTGATGTTACACAGGTAGGTAGTTTAATGAAGTATATATGCAGAATTCTAAATAAACTATAAGCCAAGATTACTCATAATTTTCGTCACAAGATATTGGATCGAACTATTGTTTTGAGAGAAGATTCATTTAACCGCTTTAGACTGCAAAAAATTGCTGAAAGTATATAATAATTCGTCATGACATGTATCCCGAAAGAGGGTTTCAGAGTCAGAGGTGCTTAAGAGTATGGACCGTAAAATTAACGGAATTTAACCCGCAACCTACGTTGATGTTACGATATGTAATTACTAACTTGATTTCAAAAATTGAATACAAAAATAATTAAATCTACTGCCCCTCTTATCTTCCAAACTACGTGACTGTAAATTGAGACAAAAATCATGCGAATAGGCAACTATGAAAAGATTAGGGGAAGAATAAAAACAAAAAAGAAATTAATCTTTGAGACGTTTTCTAAGTTTCATGGTTGTTTACACAACTCTTTAAATCGTAACACAACACTTTTAATCGGCCTGAAAGAAGATGTAATGACTAAAATAGAAGAAGAAATGCTTCGGTGCTTTGGAAGCTATCGGTAAAACTGAGCTTTTAATTAATATGTCTCCTGACGTTTATATGCGTTTAGACAAACACGTAGCGGGTCTACAAAGGAAAAAATTATGGGGTCGTAGCACTTGCTATGCCGTAGCAAAAATAGAAGGCGAATGTGAATGTACGTGTATGTCGTGGGCAGAATTGGGCAGATCGTGAAGTATAAAATTTAAAATCCTTCACCAAAAGTCAAAAATAGGTGCGACGACGAGCGGAGCGAGGAGAAGTGTGTTAGGTTTACATGTAAATAAATTTGGGAAGCCGAGCGAAGCAAAGCGGAGCTAGGCGACTCCCTTAGTTTTAATAGAAATATGATACGCTCAATATTATGTCATAGCCATATCGTAGAATTGATCATTTCATGATCTGATCGGCCATATCATGAAATCTGGTACAACTCAAGGGATTCCCTCGCTCCGTTTCGCTTCGCTTGGCTCCCAAATTTATGATCACCAGCAATCTAACACGCTCCTCCTCACTTAACTTGTCGTCGCACCAATCTCTGAATTTTCGTTAAAAGACTATCGTAAATTTCTTATTTCATACTTTATGATATGGCCAATTTTACAATATGACCGACATTGTATGCATCTGGGAATGCCAGATTTCACAGCCGGATTTTGGAAAATCCGTTTTTTTCTGATTAATCGAAACAGAACACTTAAATAGTTATTCAACAAAACCTTTTAAGTGTTCTGTGTCGATTAATTAGAACAAAGCGGGTTTCACACAATCCGGCTCCGAAACCGCTCTTAATAAACTCATTGAAACGTCAGCCTGACTAATGGTAGTTCTTTTGACGCTCTCTTAATGTTTTGTCTATAAAATTGGTAACCTTGAACTGCAGGTGACTGTACTTGTAGTTATTATGTACGTCTATTATTATTTTTACTCTACCTATAAGCACGTTACGTTGCTAGGCCGATTACATACCTCTAAAAGTACATTATGTTTTTACCACATTCTGTCCTCCAAGGAAACGGGGCTATTATTCCTTACTACAGGCGTAAAACACTATCTAAAATAACAGCGAACATCTGTTATTTAGTACTTCAAGTGTGTCTTAGATTTTAAGCTTATTACTTTCATCACTGTTATTGTACCCTCTTCTTATGAAATAAATAAATTCTATAAAATTCTAAAATCAAATTTAACTAGAATATAATTTCGGAATGAAAACCTGTAGGATACGAATCAAATTAATTGTGCCATAATTATGCTCATTCCGTAGGACGCCAGAATTGTAATGTGAAAATAAGGATTCTATTCCTAACCCAATACATACCCGACATATTTCAACGATTCTTTTCCTACCATTTAATCGCCATGTTTTAACGGTTTTTTCGAAGTTTCGACGTTTTTGGTAGTCTTGATCTTGATAAAAACACTTGTACTGTTTCACAATATCACTTTATATTACTCCAACCGGTTTCGCCTTACGGCATTATCAAGGAACACTGTCAAATATAATAAACAATAAATTATGTTTTTATCAAGATTATGATGATGTTTCACCAAGTACCGACAATCGCAAGTATTAATCATTAACATGTTTTCAGAAATGCAGTGTAAAAATTAATTTTAATTAATAATTAACTTTGTTTTTCTATATTAATTTAATGATAACTAACGTTAACTAAGCTTGTTATACTTTTATAACTATCTCGTTTTTACGGTTTATTTAATTAGGGTGCTCTAATAATAAATAGGTAATATGCGTTTTTATTGTTTGCTGTTAAAATATTTCTCATTACTCCTTTAATAACTGGAAAAGCATATTATAATACTAGCATTTTTACCACGGCTTAGCCCGCGTTGATAAAGTTAAAATCTTGAACAGAATGTATCGCACATTTATGATTTACATTTCGATAAATAAATTTCTTATCGGATGCGTACATTGTAGAAGAAATCTATTTGCAAAACGACTTTGAAGACTCTATCCTATAGTCCCGGAGATTTCGCGATAAGTGGAACAATCAATGGGATTTCGCTTTTATATGTGGTTGTATGATGGCGAAAACAGTCGTGAAAAACCGTATTATGGCGTAAACACAGTCCCATTACGCGATCATACGAAATTAAATTTCTGTTATGTTATGACTAGGGGGGTTGCGTCCAGTGGCGTCCACAGAACTTTTTTCCGGAAAAGCAATCAGAAGGTCAAGTACGACAATAAAAAAAATATGAAAATTTTTTAATAACACTTTGAAAAAAAAAAGTTTGTATGACGCCAGGGTAGGCACTGCCTTTCCTTGAGTGAACATTTTTATAGAAACTTTTTTTTTTCTATGTGTTATTTAAATTTTTTCATATTTTTTTATTGTCGTTCTTGACCTTCTGATTGCTTTTCCGGAAAAAAGTTCTGTGCACGCCACTGGTTGCGTCGCTCCGCTCGAATTCGCTCGGCTCCACAAATATATTCTTATGTTTTCGCTCCGCTTCGCTCGTCGTCGCACCTTTTTTTGATTTTTGTTGAAAGACTCCCGTAAATATTTTTATCTCGATTTATTATGAAATTTCAATTTTTTCGCGACAAAACGGGATAATTTTGCACGATCACGTAATGGGTTGGCCACGGGTCCGCCTTTACGCCGTAATTTGGTTTTGCACGAAAAAGTGTCGTTGACGTGAAAATGTGTTTCCGCCATTAAAAGGAGACATGTTAGTACATGTGCCAGGCCTTTAAAATTGTACTAAATAACCTCATTGACTGGGGGAAACTGACGATTTATATTTTAATACGAAATATTAGTATGTAGCTGATATGAAAAATTATATAACACTAGCTTCGCAAAGAAAACCGTAATATCCTGTATAATAATAAAAACCATGTTGTTTTGTTTAAAGGAAATGTTTTTTTTTTCAAGTTTTGACCAATAAATATTGATTATTTGGCCATAGATATAGACACAATCATACGTAATATTGTCAACAAAATTGAAAAAAAAAAAACGAAACAAAACACATTCTTCTTACAAAACGAAATATTTTTTCATCTTTAAAAATAAACCAAACCAACGGCCCTCGGTTAACTTAGATGCTCTAACTTTTTGAGAATAACAGACAAAGATATAATTTATTTATTTAACAATATAAAACTTAAATAACATTAAGACTACCTATAAATTAATAGAAATATAAAAGATAAAATTATACTTAACTAAAAAATAAATTAAGAAAAACTTACCTATAAATTAAACAATATAAAATATTTTTTCCAAATCACCGCCGTCGATCGGTAGGGTCCCCAAAAGGCTGGAAGCATTTCCTCGTTGGATAGCTAAACTTAGTCGCTGTCCGAGGTATGCCCCAGCCCTCCGGTCCCCTGAAACGTCGACCAGTCGCGAAGATATTTCCTTGAACATCTGCTTCGCGGCTGGACCCCACGGCCCTAAAGTTTCTACTCCAAAAGGCGCAAATATATAGTCTGAACTTAGACCTACATACTTGCGCCTTTTGGAGTCCTCTGCTGAGGCTGCCGCAGCACCAGCTTTAGCGGCAGTCGCTTGGATGTAGGACGCCGCCAATGTGTCGACACAAGTGGCGTCCCACACCAGCGACCTGCCGTTTTTCCACGGAATGAGTGTCATTCCATCGGGCCTCTTACCGTCGCTGCGTATAATGCCTTTCGGCTCCAAAATAGCCGGTACACCAATGGTGGCAAGGGCCCGACGGATGACATCATTCAGACTGGCATGCCGCGACAGACGTCCAGCGCTCCTTTTGCAGGATAGGCCATGGTGTCCAAGCTGGTCGACGTTGACATCGGCAGCGGTGAGGTTCATTTGTCCTGGCGCCGATCCGGAGACTCACGGCTAAAGAAAACGTTGTTTTGTCCAGCTGAGTGCCAATGACGACAGATGGTAAAGCGTGCAGCCAGTAACCTGACTCCCGCTCGCTAGCTGCCAGAAGACGAGCTCGGTCCGCAGCGTTGGTGGAGGTCTCCAACATGTTTTTTTGAACCTTGCTGCAGATCGGCTCGTCCCATAATTTTGAGAATTCAAATCCGTGGGCAGGCTCTCGCCCGGACAGGCAAGCGTCCAAGCGTCCCTAGCCTCCACCAAGCACGAGGCCTCAACATCACCGAGTGATGGGCTTATTATTGTACCATAGAGGTCCTTCGTGCTGTGGCTGGAGGACAGGAAAGCAGGGAGGGCTACACAAGAAATTTGGCGAATCCTCGTGGCGTGGCCTCGGGTGTGCGGTCGGTAGGATGGGGTGGATCAGGTAGCGAGCAGGTTCCGGCTGAAGGTGGATGTTTTGAAGCCAGAGCCAAAAGTGTATCTGGAGAGTCAGGAGCCATGGTATCCTCAGAGAAGAGGAGATGAGCGGCCCCTCTAATATCTCCATCATTAAATTTACTTTCAATTTTATTTTTTATTGCTGATGAATGTTGGTATTTTATAGTATTGTTATTATCCGGGTTGAAGTCTTGGTTGGATATGCAATTATCTTTAATTTTTTGTGTGAGTGAGCTTCTCTCACTCCTCCCCTTCCTCACGTGCAGGATCCGGTATGCGAATGTGAAAAGTTGTTTCCAGCAATCTTCGTTGTTTTCGTCTATAACTGATTTGATGCATTTGGACAGAGAGGTCGCTACAGTTATACGGGCCCCCCTTGGAATTCGTTTTACAACCGGTGTTGTAGTCTTGTATGTGCTTATGAGTTTCCAAAGAGGACTATTGATTGTAGGGGTATTTTGGTTTGAAGTAGGGCACGGGGTTATCTTGGCTTGCGGATGTTTTACTGAAGTATGAATTTTTAGTCCTCTCTGTCCTTTAAAATTCTTATTGCATTCCGGGCACTGCACGCGATCTGCTGAGGGCTGGCTGCCGGCACCCGCGCTGGATGGGCCGGGCGTCTGCGACATACGTCGCCAGGACGAGCTTGCAGACAAAGTAATTGAATGTAAAAAAAACATTCAAAATTATAAGCAAATTATTATCATGCGAGCAACAGGTGAAAATTTCAAGCGCAAAATTATTTATTTCTTATTTGAATATTAGGGGTTTTTACTTAGTCCTGAAAGTGACGAAAGCACCAGAACGAAGTTATGTGTTCCGGGTTTTTTAGTCTGCGCCAAATCCCGGGATATCCCAGTACTTTCGGGACCAGGATTCCCGAGTCCATTCTCTAATCTGCATGCAATGCATTGTTAGCCTTGTTCTAACGCAAGTGACTGCCAATGGATTTATTTGTTGCTACGATAAAGTTGTTTGACACTATACTAGAGACAATTTTGTGAAGTGGATTCACGCGTAGAGACTCAATTTCATTGTTTGTGTGTTTTATGTACACATTTATTTATGCAGACACCTCGGAAGGTAACCTGTTGAATGGCTTGAGTATGATAATCTGGTACAGTTGGCCGCGAGTTATAGAAAATATTTTTGTACGATTTTCGTCTTCATACAGGCGTGTTTAGTTCTGTTATGAAGTAAGGAGACTGCACTTAGATATTCAGTTCCATTTGAAGACAGAGAAAGTCTAGACACGATTATGATGCTGCATAATAATAATGTATAGTTTATTTACAAGCCAATTTGATTGGCCACATTCTTTTTACAGTTTATATGAATCTCAGCACCAGTAGTATAGAGTTTAATCACGCGCGATGCAGCGTAGTTGAAGTGCGAGGTGACAGGACGTTTTTGCGATTAAACA
This sequence comes from Ypsolopha sequella, assembly GCA_934047225.1. Classification (NCBI taxonomy): domain Eukaryota; kingdom Metazoa; phylum Arthropoda; class Insecta; order Lepidoptera; family Ypsolophidae; genus Ypsolopha; species Ypsolopha sequella. Next base: position 26,068,478 of record OW203990.1, on the reverse strand, counting down.
CTATGTCACGCTCCTTGCACTTGTGATTCAGCTAAGTCGCGTCGTGTGCAATTAAACTCTGTGGGTACAGGTGTATCAAAAAATAAATTAAGAGGCTTTGTAATTTTTTTTGTCACTATCATTCTAAGCGAAAACACGCGCAGTGCGAGGAGGCGGATTCAGGGCGCAAAAGGGGAAAAAGTTTTTTCTTTTTTTTTAGAAAAATAAACCAAGTAAATAAATATTTAAAATATGACAGAAATAAAAAAAAAAGCCAAAATGTATGAAAAGGGAGATTTTTTTTTTGAAATTTCAAGGTTGGCTTCATAGTAAAAGTTGTTCAATACCATTGACTGAATAAGCTCTTCAAATATGGTTACACCTTTCTGTTACACCTTGTATATCCAAGTGTACTTAAACAAACATAGGTACATAGCATAACTATACGTACATATATGACATTCTTACATAAATTACATACATACATATATGAACTGTAAAATGCAAGTTACAATGCTGTCAAAATGCCCCTCTAAAAAAATATGTTTGAGCTCTGTACATGACTCCTACGAGGTGAAAAAGTGTGTTTGAAGACCTCATATAATATATATTTATTGCAATAATTATTGCAATCTTGGAGAATTTATCTAAACATGTTTAAGGCCCTTACTATTGCCAAATGGGTACTTTCTAAAGCCTACTCCTCGTTTATGGCCAAACCAAAAATAATGAAAAAATGTATTATGAATAATCAACTCTTAGACAACATATGCAACAGTTTTCTTTTTCATACCACCAAAACTTCTACATGAATTTTTTTTTTTACTGAATGGTGTTTTTTGACCTCAAATTCCCTACTGCTCCTGAGTTGCTTGGCCGATTGAATTCATCTATGCTTTGATAAATAGATAAACTTTATAGCTATAAACATAACATAAGATTATTCAATCGAGTAATCACGTCCAAGTGAAAAGTATAATTTTCCCCTATTTCGGTCTATCAAGGACGCAGCGAGCGTCGTAACAGCCACTATGCATTGCGCGCTGATATGAACGTTATTTCAATGTCGTTTCCGTTGATATTTGTAGTGACAAATATCGAGCTGCTAATTTGGCGATGGTAATCGCCTTAACAAAATCAAATGTAAAGCACATATTGTATATGTTTTCCAAAATCAAAACCCTAGATTATACACCGTGTAATTACCACTTACAAAGTAAAATATTTGAAATAAGGCGAAAGAAAATTCACTTCCTCATATACATTTTTAATACCGATTCGTCATTTTTATGGGGAAGTGAAATTCATTTTATTTTGCATATATTTCTTATTTTTAGATGAGTGTTGTTTTATGGGCGTTATTATTATTTATTATGGTATCGTTACAAAAATAATAGACCCTAAAAAGCTTCGATAAGATATTCCCCAAGCAAATCATTTTGTTATGAAAAAAATTGTTTGTAATTTTCGGTAGTGTCAAGAAACATGACTCGTGTATGTGTTGTGGACAAAGTGATAAATGAGGGTATTACTTATAGTGCCCGCATAGTATAAAAATTACAAGTCAAATCAGACAATACAATTATTGTTTAAACTTCATTATTCATCACAGCGTCTGGTCATTATCAATATTGCTACGTGATTAAAAAAAAAAAAAAAAAAAAAAAAAAAAAAAATCAAAAATTCTTTATTTACTTTACAAAATGTAGGTTTTGAGGGGGTGGGACTCCCCTTTTAAGTTTTACAACCTGTTTTAAGGGAGACCCGCTCTTTCTACGGATCTTATTTTACAATTTTGTATTAAAATTAAAATTAGGTCTTGCTTAATACATAGATATAAAGAAAAAATGTGTGTGTATGAGGGTTTATGTTGTGAAATAATATAATAATATAACTACAAGAGAGTGGGTGTCTTGTGTGTGAGAGGGTGTGTGTGTGTGTGTGTATATGTATTGTGTATATGAAAGAAAGGGTATGTGTGTGTTTTTTAGGGTGGTTCCCTAGCCCTACGACCGTAGGCTCGGGATATATTGTTTATCACTCTAGGGGGGTATATTTATGGTGATATCATAAGATAAAAAAGATATTTAAGAAAATATGCGGTATGGAGAGGATGAGTACTTTATTTGAGCTTATTGAAGGTGGAGGTGTCATGCGATAATATGAGTTCGGTTTGTTCGTAAGTCAAACTTTTTAGCCATATTGTAAGTTTATTTTTACATTCAAAGTATGACATGGTGTATATATTTAATATTCGGTTTATCTTATTGTAAAGGTAAATTGATTGTGTACCAAATTGGTTTTGAGCAAACAAAGTTCTTACTGTAGCGCATTTGATAACTGAATGAGGATTCCGTTTATTGAGAATTTTAGGGTCTATAGATATGTTTTTATGAATTCTAAGCACACATTGCAGTATGTATAACTGTCTGACGGTAAGAACATTGGCATCTTTATATAATTTTGTTGTTCTATGTAATTTCTTTTTGCGCAGCATTATTTTTAAAATAGTTCTCTGCGCAATTTCGATACTAGTAAACTTAGTTTTGGATGCACCACCCCAAACAGTTATGCAATACAGTAAAATAGACTGAACAAGAGTTGTGTAAATGTATGTAATAAGTTGCTTGTTTGATATATTACGTAAATACTTAAATAGCCATATTAATTTTCTTGCTCTCGTTGCCACTGCTTCAAGCTGAGGGTACCAAGAGAGATTTTTGTCAATTATAATGCCTAGGTATCTGGTGGAGTTAACTCTATTAATATTAGTACAGTTGCAATTTTCATTGTTAAAGTTTGTACACGTGTGAGCAGTTAGTTTAAAGTCGTTGCTGGGTTGGGAAGAGTCATAAATAGAGAATGGCATGTAGTTGGTTTTTGTCATATTTAATGTGAGTAAGTTGAGTTTTAACCATTTAACAATACTACGCAACCCAGTTTCAGCATTAGCGAAAGTCCCTGCCCAGTCGTTTCCGTGAAAGAGCAGCGCAGTATCATCTGCGTATGAAAATATATGTCCATTAGCTATATTTAAATCAGTCAGGTCGTTAATATAAATAAGAAAAAGGGTAGGTCCTAAGACACTACCCTGTGGAACGCCATAATTAGTGCTCGAAAGATCAGTGCTGAAAGTGTTGTTATCAAGTTTAACTATATGTGGGCGTTCCTTAAGATAGTCAGTTAGGAGAGATAAAAAAGTTCCTCTAACACCCACCTTTTCTAGTTTGCGGAGGAGGATAGGAACAGAGACGGTATCAAAAGCTTTTTTTAGGTCCAGAAATATACATAGAGATTTTTTTTTGTCGTCAAGATGTTTAGTTATATTTTTTGTTAGGTCTAGAATAGCATCTTCAGTTCCAATGCCCTCTCGAAAGCCGTACTGTGCATTTGATAGTGTACCATTTGAATTTAAGAATTTAATAAGTCGGTTATTGATTAATTTTTCAATGATTTTAGAGATAACTGTCAGCACAGCAATAGGTCTATAGTTGTTGATATCGTCTCTGCTCCCACTCTTAAAAATTGGGTGTATAATAGATCTCTTCAGAAATCGTGGAAAGATACCTTCCTGAAAAATCAACAGAGAAAGGCGGGTTATTAAAGGGACCAGAATTTTCGTCGCCATTTTCACAAACTTTGTGGGAATATTGTCCCAACCAGCGGCAGATTCCATTTTAAGATGCATGATAATTGCTTCAATTTCATAAGGTTCGGGTTCAATAATGCCAATTGAGTTTGGTTGAGAGGGAAGTGACGCAAAATAATTATTAATTAGGTGTGAGTCATTTTGAATTTGTTCGGCTAGTGATTGGCCAACACCGTTAAAGTATGTGTTTACGTATTCAGCAGATTCTAAAGGATTATCTTTTATGCTTAATAGTTCTATATTAGAAGATTTTTGTTTATTCAGATTAGTGATTGTTTTTATGCACTTCCATAAGGTTTTATTATTTGATTTAGCCTTTTCCAACATATCTCTTTCGTAATCTCTTTTGAGCTTTTTGATTAAGTTGTTACAGTAATTTCTATACCTGCGATATGTTATTTTTAATATGTCATTGGTCTCATCTAGTCGTAATTTTCTTTGTAACTTGTTCCTATTTTTAATGCATCTTAATATACCGGGGGTTATCCAGGGTTTGATTATTCTTTTATTGTTAGGTATTTTGACAGTTTTTGTGTTTGCCTCAATAGCTTCTGTAATTAAGGAGACTAATTTGGTGGTTAAGATATTCGGGTCTTGTGCAGTCATTAGGTCAGCAGTAATGTGATTGCAGTGATTGTTAGGCAATATGATAATATAAGAAGTTTTAAGAGGAGGCGGGATATTGGGACCTATCTAAAACCCGATTTTATGAAAACTAATTTCGTCTAAGCTAAAGTGGTTCTGGGTTGTATAACCTAGCCTACCAGCTCTCTTGTCTTATACCATAAAAATATATTTTATCATCCTGCCCAATAAGTGATCGATATTATTTATAAAGCCCGGTCAATGTAATATTTTAAATAATTATTAACCAAAATACTCAAAACGAGAGGGCAATATGGTAATAATATATTATATACTTATACAGGTTGCTCCTTATACAGGCACAACATTTCGTAAAAAAAAACGAGAATAAGAATACAGTTGTCTCATACATTTTATTCAGGTAGCTATGTAACTTTTCTATGGAACAGCTGATTTTTTTGCGCGATTCGATGGCTGGCTCCATAGTATAACTTGTTCGTATGGACGAATACTATCGCCTGTTTCCGGCTTCCGCAACTTCATCTTAACACTCTGTTTATTTATTATTATCATATTGCCCTCTCGTTTTGGGCATTTTTCATACTATCCGGACATTATGACTAATGAAATATACACTCGGTATGTTATACTATTCACAGTCCGTTTTTAACTTGAATTACGTATGAGCATAATGTTGCAAATACCTTTAGTGCACTTAGTTACATAGAGCTCCAGCTTTAAAAGGATAGAGCTACAAACACGTACACATCCTCATTAGTGAGTTAGTTAAAATCAAGTCACAAGAGAATACACCCATTCTACTGGATTTATGAGTGCTATTCTCTGTGATATTAATTTTATATGAAGCTATGATTATTATGAAGACTGAAAACATGAATAATTGTTGGTTTGTTGACTACAGCTCTGAGCACAATATTATCGTTTAAAGCTTTCAAGTAAGCTGCTGGCTTGAAGTTGAGCACAGCTTTCTATGACTTTGATATTGGGGTGCATCAAAAGAGTCTCCTCAAGTGGTATAAGGTGCTGTACAAGGCTAAAATTCAATCCTGCTCTAACGATTTTGATTTTTAACTGTCTATCCTGCTCTAATCCGATGCCAAGCACGTAAAACTTCAGTTATTTTGAAATCGCGGCTGCATTACGACATAAACTATAATTTATAATATGTAATAAAGATTGTTTTTTATAGTCAATATCTCCGTGTTTTGGTTTCGTTTCAATCGATTATGAAATGTGGAAACTGAATCGCTTTTTTCTTGAAAGTCTAAGTATTATATTTAAAAGAAGATTGAAAGTATGTTTATTTATAAAGTGTAATTAAAAATAATAACTATCGTGAGTCGAAAAACTGTGAAAAATTGTGAAACTGTGAATGAGCAGGCAGCGCGATTTTCAACAAGTTTCGTTACAAAAATATTGAAACTCTATAAATATAATAATTTTTTCAATGCATGTGCTCGTAAAGGCCCACTTTTTATGCATCAAAACCGAACAAAAAGTCGATTATTTTGCCCTAGGGCTTTATTATTATTATTTTTTTTAATTTATTTACAATGGTTGGCTAACCTGTAGACTTTCCTGTGTACCATAGATGTTATACTTTTTTTTCCACTGTTTAACGGCTCTGGATACCTAGTCCTTTTGAGCCAATTACAATTTAAAGTTCACAAAATTATATTTGTTTCATTTCATCACACTATGCATTGAAAAACGTAGTATGATACACGGGCGTAAAAGGAATAAATTACTCGGCTACGTTTAAAACACTCGCTACGCTCGTGTTTTAAATCGTCCTCGTAATTTATTCCTTTTCGCCCTAGTAGCATAAACTACTATTAGCAATTATTCATCTGTTTTAAAAATTCCTGACAAATCCCATATTTTCCTGATTTCCTGATAGAGAGCCAAAATTCCTGACATATCAGGAAAATTCCTGTCATCTAGTAACCCTAGGTGCGAATGATGTCGCGAACAAAGATAGTCATTGATGAAGATAAGAAACATCAAGATAATGTTCAAGCTCATAAAGTGATCTTTATTTATATGGCCAAATTCATACTGTAAACTCGGTAAGTGGTCAGGACCGAGGATCAATGACCTTTTTTGAATTAATATGAAGCCAAAACTTCATTTTGCGTTTTTCACAAAAAGGGTCATTTTACCATGGTCCCGATCACTTACCGAGTCTGCAGTATGAATTTGGCTATTATATAAATATAATAATATCTACGCTTCAAAGCTATGTCCAGGGATGGCAAAGGTATGGCCCGTAGCATGCGACAGAATATACCTATAATAGGCACGAACTGGGCGAAAGTGGTCTATAGACCAACAGATATGGAGTAATTTTTTTTAGGAAGTACACATTTAGACGGTATTTTTTTGTTATGACGTCATCAAAATCTGACCCGACAGTTTTCAGATATTTCAAGTCAAATATATTAGTATTATTTTATTTTAATGAGTGTTTTTCTTTGTGTCAAATTTAGTGTTAAATAAGATTACTAGGTGGCACTGTCGTATCTTTAGCAACAGAATCAAGGACAAAATTTGCACAGATTCCAAACCACTTTGACATTGATTGCTACGAAAGATATTGAATCTATGGTGACATTAACAGTGATATCTGGAGGAAAACTAAGAACTAAGAAAAAAAAAACAACGAGAAAAACGCTCATTAAGTATTTTTATTACAATAATGTTATAATAAAGTAAGGAACTTATAAGAACTCCGATTTTGCAATGAGCTACATTTATTACATTTTTGACTGCAATGACGCCGAACTAAGAACTATAAATAAGTGGCCTGTTATACTAGCGTTGGTAAACTACACGCCGTGTCTTTGAAGACACTGACGCCACCTCTTTCTGTACGAAAAGTACTGAAAAAACTGTCGGGTCAGATTTTGATGCCCTTTCGCACAGAGGTGTAGTTGGGGTTACCTAATGTAAAAACCACAATATTATATCTGTTGGTTCATAGACCACTTTCCTTACAAAAAAGATCAATCTCTTTTAATTAAAGAAGTAGTTGCAGATGACAACGTTTACGTTTATTAAACATAAAGTGTTACATAGGTCACCATATCTCGCTTACTCTCACAGTGTTATTGTTAGCCGTCTCGTTTTCACTATCTTCAACTAATCGTAAATTTGTCATCAGTCTGCGTTTATCTCGAACCCTGAAACCTTTGAATGAAAAGCAAATATACCATTGTAATTACTTGAATCTTCATTTACAATTGAAGTTATGTACTCATTCTAAATCATTGAAATGTTACTCTGAAAACAATGAGAGATGTTAGGTACCGATGATTGAAGGATAAGTACAGTGCTCTTACGGAACCCTATTTAACCCTAAACTTAAGTTTACATTTGCCCCGAAGACAATAGAACTGTAATAATGAATCTAGAGCTCTTAAGGCGCCTCTTTCCAGCGTCATTCGAAAATGACTATATTGAGAAAGTTATTTATGGTGAAAAAAAAATATGTATTATTAGTTAAAGTATGAAGAATAACTTCATTTAATGAAATTTTTCTCACGTTTGAGAAACAGCATGAAAATATTGTGCAAAGTCAAGCTGTTTATAGACCAAAAATTAAGTAAAATTGGTTATTACTTTGAAACCACTACTGGTATTTGTATGGTTCTTGCACTATAATACAAGGAAAATATTGCTTGGAAAAAACATTTATGGAAATTTATTTCTGTCCATCGTGTCCATGTGAAACGTATTATTTTCTCCTATTTTGCGCTATCCGAAGACCCAGCGACGTCGTATTGCAGTGCCTGCTGATATGAAAGTTATTTCAATATATTTTCAGTCTATATTTGTACCGACACAGGTCGACTCAAACTCATTGGCAGCTACGTGCCCCTTAAGGACCAGTTGTATGTATGTTTTTCTTTTTTCATTAACCTGAATTCCTGCTGTTTTGTATTTTCTTATCCCTTGGTTAAAGTAGATATAAGTAATTTGATTTATAGTATAAGTTTATGTTGAAAAAAGACATGATCTTGCCAAGTTTCTTGCCCGTTCTTCTTAGCAAGACTACTCGAATGGGCGGAGGTAGGCATGTATTTATACTATTTTATTTATACAACGTGTAACAGAAAGCTGTAACCATATTTGAAGAGTTTATTCAGTCAATGGTATAGAACAACTTTTACTATGGAACAAATTCTGTACCTCGAAAAAAAAAATTACTGTTTCATAGAAAAATGCAATGCCACTCGGCCGAAATGTATGGAAGGGCAGATTTTTTTTTTGAGATTTCAGGGTTGGGTCCATAGTAAAAGTTTTTCAATACAATTGACTGAATACGCTCTTCAAATATGGTTACACCTTTCTGTTACACGTTGTATATGTAACTTATTAGTATGTAGTATATAGGATGGGATTTGGTCGGCCGCCTGGATTCGTGCTGGGGGCTCGGTTGGTGATCATTGAACCTTGTTCCTGGTCCCTGGCCGGGTCTCCGGTATGGGTTCGGGCGGTTGATTTGATTTCACCTTGTATAATAATATTTTACCTATAGTTTTAATTGTTATATTGCAACATAAATTAAATAATCATTTAATCTAGTTCATATAAATTTATTATTTTATTACATATAATAAGATTAAGATTAATATTTTATTACATAAATAAGATTAAAATTTGACTTGTGAAACTTGTATTATATATACCTACTTTGCAAAATAATCTTTTTGAATTTTGAATTTTTGAATTTTGGATTCATATTCCTCTTCATACAAATCACATAGGTAGTGTGGGCCAAAGTGATAAGAAGAAGTAAAACTTGGCCGATAATGTTTTTAATAGGAGCTTAGCTTCACTGTAAAAATATGTGTTCCACCAAAAAGAAAAATATGAAAAAGTGCCAAATTCTCTTCCGGTAATCAACTAAAAAAGTGTGGAAATCTGACTCGAACCGGTTTGTGTAAATATAGTCCGGTGTAAAGAGAACAGTGCATGCCGCCGCGTCACCGACGAAAAAAATACGGGTGTTTCTTTTCTGTGTATTTCATGAAATACACGGAAAATTGTAATAAATTAATGGTATATGCATTTTGACTATTTAACAAGTTTTGAAATTGGAAAACATATTTGAATAAATTTTCCTCGATAGAAATAATTGTTGAAATGGGGTCTTCAAACACACTTTTTCTCCTCGTTTGACGAATAGGAACCATATACAGAACTCAAACATATTTTATTAGGTGTGTTTCAACAATAACTCGAGATTTGATATTTGAAAATTTTCTAGATATTTTAGTTTTTTTAATAAAAACAACTTTTTTTCCTTTTGCCCTGAATCCGCTCCTCTCGCACTGCGCGATTTTTCGCTTGGAGGGACAGTGAAAAAAATATAATTCGCATAGCCTCTTAATACTAGAACTTGGTGACGCGCTTTATGCTATTTGATACAGATTAAGCATTATTAATGATTGACACTATATTAAATAGTGTCCACCAATTTCCACTGAAGAGGGTTAAGGGCAACCCTGTAGTACAAGGATATTATAATCACTGAGGACATGCCTTAATGAGGTTTAATAATAATAGGTCTTTACATATGAAATTGCCGAAATTTTCTTAGAGATTCATGAGTTCATTATTCCTGTAATTTAATAGCTATTTCAGTTATTTGTTTTTTGTTTAAAAGTTGATTTTAAGGTCTTACATTACATCTACGTATTAAAGTTTGTTTTTATTGTCAGTTTGATAACCAAAATTATATCTTCAAAAACAATTCATCCTAAATGCCATCCATTTCCATGATAAGATTCGTAATAACCTTTTACAGCTGACACTTGGAAACGTAATACGTAGATATAAGACCTTGAAATCAACTTTAAAACAAATGTTGTCTCATTCATACACAAAAGAAATTACACAATTTAGATTTGTGATTCCTAAAAAAAATGCAAAAATGTAAGTCATGAAAATTGAGTTTCCTCCAAACTCTCTATAGAAAACGGCAACTTCATATGTAAAGACCTTATGGGTTGGTTGAATAAAGCAACGTACCATGGAGACGGTGAAGCTTGAACTTGAACCCAAACACAGGGACCAACCTACCTTTTCATTTGGAAAAACACCGTCATCAACGCATTTATTGAACGCTTTCAATTTCGGGTTGACAGTTATTTTATCAACACCTCTTATAGCCGTTACGACCAGGATCACTGTAATGATATATATTATATATAATTATTAATATTTTGTATAAATAACTTAAGTATTATTTATAAGGATGAAGTTTCAAGCGGCAGCGATTTAAATCATATTTTTTATTTCATTTAGTCTATTTTTAATTTTATATTCATTGTAGTTAGTGTTTATTTTAGGTATTATTTAAAATTTAGTTTTATTTATGTTATTTAAGTTTCTTTACCAATATACAAGTTACACGTTCAGTATATTACAGTTATATATATAGTTATATATACAGTTATATAATTATACAGTTCAGAACGTATAGTTCATGTCTTAACAAAAAAAAAAAAAAAAAATTGAATGCACAAATATCACCTCCCCGAACCGGGGATCGACCTGGACAAATGTCTAAAAAAAGCACCTGTATTTTTATGAAAGGTTCAATCTTAAGAACCAAATTCTTATTGTAAATTAAAGAACCATGAACATTTACGGTGTAACTACAAAACGGTGTTTAACTTTAGACAGTGTTTAAATCTGTTGCTGTCACTCTTTTACAATATGAAAGAAAAGGCGACAACAACAGATTTAAACACTGTCTAAATTTAAACACCGTTTTGTGGTAACACGGTTACATTTTAATAATAAAACTATTAAAAGTATCCCAAAAATTCAATATTGTTTAAAGTACGAAAATACTTGAGTATTAAAAGTGCTTCGTCTTTTCCCAATGAGTTTATAAATTATTGTTTAATTTCTTTTAGGTCCATTACGTCCAAAGTATTAAAAAGACCTAGGTATTTTCAAGGTATTCCTTTAATTTAGGATACTATGTTAGTTAAAAGAATTTGGTTCTTATGATTGACCCTTCCGATCGGTATCATAAAAATATAGGGTTTTCTTTACACATTTGTCCGGTTACATTTCTGGTTCAGGCAAGTGATGTTTCAAAATTCTTTGAATGCAGTTTTACTTTACTTTAAAATTAAAATGAAGGTTTGTTTAAGTAAAATTTGCTATGTTCAATATTTAGTGTACTTTCGTTTGGTTCACCCTGTTTCTTTCAGAAATAAGTCCGCCCTTGCCCTTTATTTCTCTTAATTCTAAACTGTATTTATCTGTGTTTTTGTGTGCAATAAAGTGTAAATTAATATTATTATAATTATATGTTAAAAAAACAGAGCCTGATAATATCTCGTTATCCATTATTGAGGTCATATTTTGATATTGATGGTATAAAATATATTCACTTTTGAAAAGCTTTTTATATATATTTTTATTTATACGAATCAATAATTAAATAAAATACTTTATAATTATAAAATTACACGGTTTAAGATATATTTCGGGTCCGACCTGGACCCGGCATCAGTTATATATATATAGTATATTTTGATATTGAATTATATAATTTATATAAGTTATGAAAGTGAGTGAGATACAATAAGTTATTTGTATTAATAATTCGATTGTATTAAAATTATTCAGTTAAACAAAGGCACGAGAAATCTAAGGCACTTTTACATATCTTACATCAGCTGTTTTATGAAACCGCGTCGGTTCATGTGTGTGATTATCACAGTCCGCTGTTTTCAGAAGTTCTTCTTCATGAGTCATTGTAAAACGTGCTTTACACATAAATTAAGTGAAAATATAAGTAAAAGTGTTTTTAATTCAAGTTGTGTTTCAAGTTTCACCAAGTGCAGACAATCGCAAGTATAAATTTTTTTTACCGTTTTATTAAATAAAAAAGAAAATTTTCGATATATATTTCGACCAACTTGGGATCGTCGTCAGTCGCCATATTCGTCATATTCGTCATTTTCGTCATATTCGTCATTTTCGTCATATTCGTCATATTCGACTGACGACGATCCCAAGTGGGTCGAAATATATATCGAAAATTTTCTTTTTTATTTAATTTCTACCATAATATTCGTAAGAATCTATATATATATATATATATATAATAAAACGGTTAAAAAAGCTTTCATTAAGTAAAAATATTTATTATCAAGTATAAATTTTGTCATATTTTGACACTAATTACTAGCAATCCCAACATACTTTATATTTAACGATCATAAAGTGATTATTTACAACAGGGATAATTCTGTTTCGGTTCGGGCCCGCAAATTGACAGGTTTCTTTAGGGATGGCATCCCAACTTTTCAGCTAAATAGATTATGAACATTATTTCATAAACTTCTTCGTTATTGAAAAGTTTGTTGTTCATTCTGACCTTTATTTTTTAATCGCCTAACACCAGCCTAACACACCAAAACTGTTTTATATCATAAATTAACTAGCGACCCGTTCCGGCTTTGCACGGACATGTACTATACATATAAACCTTCCTCTTGAACCACTCTATCTATTAAAGAAACCGCATCAAAATCCGGTGCGTAGCATACATAGCGACAGACAGACAGCGGAAAGCGACTTTGTTTTATACTAAGTATTGATGTGCTGGATAAAAGTACATATCGATTCAGATCAGCATGCTTAAAAATGTCAACGTTTGAGACGTAATAATAATCGTCGGTGAAAAGCGGATGTGCCAAGTCTGAACTTTGACTTGCATTTCACAATGTACACTTGGAAACACTGACACCCTGTTGGGGACTCATATCGTGACGATATGTTAGTCAAATTAAAATGATTCGTCCTATTTGAAAATAAAACCACTAAAAATTGGTTATCGTATTAAGAATCAGAATGCGTCTACCACATCAATATTCAAACAACTGCAGAACGTGGCAGTCCCAATTAGATTTCCACTCACGAGTCGTTTTTCATGAAACCATATTGAGATCTCAGGTATTCATATAATGCAACGACGACGTCTGGTGTGACAATCAAATCGCGGAGCGTTCAAGGGAAAACAACTCAGTTAAACTCGGAGCGGACAAAATGCAAAACCAGTATATCATGGGCTTTATTTTCATCTAGAATTTAGTTAAAGGATAGGAGTTATAGACCGGGTTGTTAGGTATGAAGGGATCTAGGTATTTTGGTTGATGGAAGTGACGATTGGTGATAACCGAATTTCGGTCCGTAACTGAGTAGACGTTTGCTAGGGACTTGGCTACGTGTTTTAGGGGTATTATCATATCGCATGGAGAAAGTTTGGTTTCGTCACAGAGTACAAAAACAATCTTGACGGAATATTGATACGAAAATACTGATGCTCTCTGGGTTGAAGGCTCAATTAGTAAAGCTAATTATGAATGTTCTTATATTTCAACGTCCTCTTTTGTTATGCACTTCTTTTCATAAAAGATTTTTCAATGCAAGTGTTCGTAAAGGCTCACTTTTTATGCATCAAAACCGAACAGAATGTCGATTATTTTGCCTAAGGGCTTTATTATTACAATTTTTTTTTTATTTATTTACAATGGTTGGCTAACCTGCAGCCTTTCCTGTGTACCATAAATGTCATACTTATTTTTCCACTGTTTAACGGCTCTGGATACAGTCCTTTTGAGCAAATTATAATTTAAAGTTCACAAGATTATATTTGTTTTATTTCCTCACACTATGCATTGAAAAATGTAGTATGATAAACGGGCGTAAGAGCAATAAATTTAAATCGTTTTAAATCGTCCTCGTAATTTATTCCTTTGCGCTCTTGTAGCATAAACTTCTATTAAAACCGCTAAAATAGTATATTTTTATTTTGACTAACCTTACCTGACGCTTAAATAATACGAGTAAATAAATAAAAATCTTTTATTTCGGACAACTTTGAATCCATAGAATATTAGTAGACTTGATATCGTATCGAATCTGTAAATGTTTTGCAGACCATTCATTTTTTAGTACCAGTTGACCTGACTCTGGTTTCTCCAAACACTCCTGTTTGGAGCGCTTTTGGTTGTCATCATCTCTAATTTGATCGCCATGTAAAGTGTCTTTGGAGAGGCTGAAGGCCAAGCCACTTTTTTGATCCACACTAGTTTTTGTTTTCTGAATTGATGCGCTACTAATGTGTCTTTGGCGGTCTTTGATTTAATATGTTTGGCGAGGCTTAAGGGCCTTACTATTGCCAAATGAGTACTTTCTAAAGCCTCGTGTACGGCCAAACCAAAAATAATGAAAAAATGTTTTATTAATAATCAGCTCTTAGACAACATATGCAACATTTTTCTATTTCATACCACCAAAACTTCTACATGAAAAAATGTATTAATAAATGGTGTTTTTTGGCTTGAATTTCCTAAGTGGCTTGGCCGATTGAATTCATTTATGCTTTGATAAATATATAAACTTGATAACTATAAACATAACATAGGATTATTCAATTGAACAATCACGTCCAAGTGAAAAGTATAATTTTCTGCTATTTCGCCCTTTCAAGGACGCAGCGAGCCTCGTAACAGCCACTATGCATTGCGCGCTGATATGAACATTATTTCAATGTCGTTTCCGTTGATATTCGTACTGACAAATATCGTGCTGCTAATTTGGCGATGGTAATCGCCTTAAGGCCGAGCCGCGTCTCTCAACGACACTTTTTCTTGTTCCCATGGGAACAAGTCGGGAACAGATTCGACTAAATCCGTTGCCTAAATATTTAAGAACTATTAGTTTTATTAACTTAAGAAAGTTTACATATTTAGGCTTTCAATATAGGCTTGAGATAATAATAGGCATAAGGTTAGTGAAAACGGGCTCTAGTATCTCGTATTTTTGTGAATGTAGCTCTTTTAACCTTATTGTGACAAAATAAATACAAATGTTAAAAATATTGATAAAACTACAAAGATTAACAAATTATGTGTTTCTATTTCGATTAAATCTTCAGGTACAAATACTTTAGGACTTGAATAGGTTTACGTGTTGGCGTCCTTTATATTGACGATAAGCGAAACTCGCAACTTTTTTTTTTCTTCCTCCCATACAAATTGCCCCGATCAGCTGACTGGTCCAGTATGGAAGGGTGAAAACAAATTTTAAGAATTTCGCTTAGCTCCCATACAAACAATTGTTCATATAGACTAGTACTACCTATGTTTTGAGTTTCGCCAACTAATATTATTTAACCTTGTATAATATTTTATATAATTATACCAGAAAATTTGTTTGTCAAGAGAAAATCCCAGATTCAGCACACAAATTTCTACAAGAATATCTAAAAATATTTCAAGTATTAACAAAAAGCAAGTATATCTTTGTTGATTTGTTAAAAATCTTGATCCCTGCCGAATGTTGCATAAACGTATCCATTTTTATGATGGATAATAGCGCCGATTTGAACTGCTTTGGTTAGAGCGTCATTTGACTTTGTTGTCTTATTTCGTTCACACACAGCGTGTTGGTAGAAGACCACGATACTGTCGCTTACTTGCTGATTGTCAATTGGTTTGGAATCACGGCGTTGAAGGTGTACAACCATGAAAAAAAGTTTAAAGTTGCGAAGTAGTAACATGTACGTTTACTTTAAAAAACTTTTTTGCTAGGCATATACAGGATGTAAAAGCAAAATCAAGAATCCTTCTAGGGTATGTTAGTATGAATCATATAGTGTTTAAAAAAATAGCGGCAATTTTTTTTTTATGTAGCAGTACCACATAATAACACGATTTGTTAAACTTGAAATACTCTAATCAGGTGGACACTCTCGCTGGTCGTTGACCTCTGATAGCGTCAACGATAGTGCAATTGTCGTAGTCTGCTAAGCGTATGTCGTACACCACAAAGCACACAACCTTCAAAATGTGACGTCACGTTTTAATGGCGTTTCCTACTGAGATTATACTTCCCCTTATAATTATTTCGTTGGTTACGACCACAGAGAAACACGCGCTCACGAAAAACCGAGTTCTTATTAAATAACGCAGCTTCTTGATGAAATTATTAAATAATTCTAAGAATAATCTAAGAACTATTTGTTCACTTATTTTAAGGTCACATTTCAATGTTGTATGATTTAAGGAAGGCCCTTTAACACTTGAGAAACATGAAATTTAGAGGTAACTTTGTATTTTTGTTCTACCGAGTGAACTTACAGCTAATGCGTTTTTTCTAAGACATGCCTAGATCAAGTATAGTCAATTAAATATATTATTTTTTTAACCGGTTTATTAAGTAACGCAACGTGAACAAAGATTTCAAAAGTAAAGATAAGCCCTTACCGTTCTATGACAGCACCAAAATGTTTCCACCTTTAAATGGGTGACGCTCACGTTTGGAATCAGTGCTCATCTAAACACAGTGATAGTTGGACACCTTAAGTGCACTTAAATAATCATTTTAACAACTTCAGTAGTCGGATAATTTTACTGACCGTAGGTAGACAGATTGCGCACTCATATTGTTCGCGCGTCGGCATTATGTTAACGCACGCATTCAAAAACAATGCAATAGATTTTAGGTGCCAAGGCTCATCTAAACTTTTGAAATCTTTGAACGTGAAATGGTCATTTGAAGTTGTTCAGTTGACTGACATTATATGGACAAGCCCACATATAAACTAAGCGAGCCCTTATCAAATATAGTAGTGTAAGCTTGTATTCGTAACTGTGTTTTTCTACAATTTCTTCAGCGTATACACTGACAAAACACCCTAGTATTTCGTGTAGAGTAGACAAAAACAGGGCCACATTTGTTTAAATTACAGAGTGTTTGCCCACGAGGCGTGAACAAACTATCAGCGAGTTCAGTGTTAGTTCTGTGTGCGACAAAGCTTCTGTTTCCTTGACTTTTGAAATTCAGCCAACGATTTCAATCAAGGGGGTATATCGTGAAAATTGACACTTTTTGAAGTTATTTATCTGCTGTTTTAAAGAAGTTCCAAGTAAAATAAATTAGTACAACAATTTTGAGACTTTTTTCTAGATTTTGAGCTATCGGAAACGTGATTGGAGGAATTTCATTCGATAGAAATAATTATTGAAATGAGGTCTAAATTTACAGTTTTTTTGATATTCTGACAAATTGGGATACCACACAGACTTCAAAAGTATTTATTTACATGGGTTTTAACAATATCAAAATTACTGGTTATGGAGATTTTCATAGCTATTTTAGATAATTTTTTTAAAATTTAAAACCAACTTTTTGATAATTTTCCCCGATTCCATCCCTTTCGCACTGTGGGTTTTTCCACCTGGAGTAACGGGGATCTTTGCAAGGACGATATATCACCTTACGCTATTAGGGTATATGTTATTAGTCTTCCAGTCTTCTTTTATTTTTACAACGAGCCGTCATACTTTTATACAGACTGAACCAAATGAATGCCCGTGGAGAGAAAGTACCTTAAATATTGAATATAGCAAGTTTTACTTTTAAAAATTCTGCTATAAAATAAGAACAAAAAAAAGAACCAGATCGCTAGCTCTTCAGCTAGCAGACCATTTTCCTGATTCTGGGGTTCAGTTGTGATTTAATAATATTTATATATATTTATTTACTTAGTTTAGTTCAGACCTATACATGCAAAAAAAAATATATAATATTCAAATTCAAATTGATGTAGGCATATACAATACACGTTTCACAAGTCAAAATTTAATCTTATAAAAATATATGTAATAAAATAATAAATGTACATGAACATAATAGTTTATACATATACATATATAATCATTGAATATAAATAAGATACCAGTTACACCTCTATATACTCAACAATATTTTAACTCTCGTATTCTTTTTTTTTTTACCGCACTTAACTTTTTTTTCCTAATTTTATGATTTATGCGCCTTCTGCAATTTATTCAATAGAAATTTGTATATTTTTTTGTCCTAGGTGTACGATGAAAAACAGCGCTGTTAGTTTTTTTAATCTAGCAGCACAGCTTAGCGTGCCACCTGTTGCCAAAAGAATAAATAATATTTAATCAACATTGTATTTCTTTTAAGTTTGTTTATTTTAAATTTAGTTCGTAAGTTTGTCTTTTAATTTTTTATATGTACACTTCATTGTTACGCTTTTATTTTTGGCAATAAATCTCTTTTTTATTTCTTTCTTTCTTTACTTAAAAGAACCTTTATGTAATTTCCAAAGTAAAAAAAAAATGAATTGTGAAAAATTACTTGCTGAAACCGGGAATCGAACCGGACAAATGTTTAAAAAAAACATCCTGTATTTTTATGATACCGATCGAAAGGGTCAATTATAAGAACCGAATTCTTCTGAATAACATAGTATCTCAAATTAAAAGAAGACCATGAAAATTAACATTATTATAACGAAACTATTATAGGTATTCCGAAATTCAATATTGTTAGAAGTACGGACAAAGACTTGACTTTGTGAAATAAGTACTAGTACATAAACAACAGAATATACATAGGTATGGCCCGGAGTAACAGGCTTTCATTTTATTACGAGAACCGGGATTACTCCGGACAAAAAATGGTTTTCTATGGTTATATTTGCAACAATCTGCAGTTACAATAAATCAAACAGACTTTTAGATTAACATAAAAATGGTAGAACTAAATTTCCCTTTAAACTGAGTATGTTAAGGGACTTGTATCTTGTAGTTAAGGCGATATGCGAAAAAAATACGGGTGTTTCTTTTCTGTGTATTTCATGAAATACACGGAAAATTATAATCAGTTTCTGGTATATGCATTTTGACTATATAATCTAGGGTTTTTAAATTGGAAAACATGTTTGGATAAATTTACGTTGATAGAAATAATTGTTGAAATGAGGTCTTCAAACATACTTCTTTTCCTCCTCGTTTGACAAATAGGAACCTTATACAGAACTCAAACATATTTTATAAGGTGTGTTTTAACAATATCTAAAGATTTGATGTATGAAATTTTGCTAGCAATTTCAGTTTTTTTAATAAAAATATAAAACCAACTTTTTTCCCTTTTGCCCTGAATCCGCCCCTCTTCGCTTGGAGTGACAGTGACAAAAATAAAATTCGCATAGCCTCTTAAGGGACTTGTATCTTGTAGTTAAGGGACTTGTATCTTGTTGTTAAGGGACTTGTATCTTGTAGTTAAGGGGGAACGATTCGTATCCTCTACGTAACGAACCACTAAAGATGGTTCTTCTTATTTTTGAATTATAGATATTAAATGAATGTGATTTATGGCATTTCGCGATCATAGTTTAATGTCAGTTAGGCATTTCCGGCAAAATGTCATTATTTTATGCTGTTTTAAAGCGTGTTTTAAGTTTGTGTGCCCATACATTTACAACGTAATGCATAAAATAAAAAATACTTGCCGAAAATGCCTAACTGACATTAAGCTATGTTCGCGAAATGCCATAAACCACATTCATTTAATATTTTGAATTCAAAAATAAAAAAAACATCTTTAGTGGTTCGTTTCGTAGAGGATACGAATCTATTTAATTTATGTATTTGATGTTATGGATTAGATGTATCTTGTAGATAAACTTAAGTTATGGATCAAAAGTAACGAACATTCTTGATCAGGATTTTTTAAACAGAACCATTGGTATAAATATTAGGTGCTTATCTATAAAATTGGCGAAATTTCCTACACATTCATAAGTTCATCATTCCTGTGATTCCATTATTTGTTTTTTTTTCTGAAAGTTGATTTCAAGTTTTGATATCTGCGTATTAAATTTCGTTCTTATTTTCAGTTTGATAACTAAAATTAAGTCTTCAGAAACAGTCCTAAATGCCATCCATTTCCATGATGAGATTCGTAATAATTTTTTGCCTTTAACAGTTTTCAAAAATTAAATGAATGTTGCTGTTAGCTTAACGTTGTCTCATTCATACACAAAAGAAATTATAAAAGGATTTGTTATTCCTAAAAAATAAATGCAAGAATGTTAGTACTGTTTTAGTTTCAAAATTTTTGACTGCTCGGCGAAAGTGGTGGAGGACTCACGCATGTGTTCATTCGCGCACAAAATTACTAAGTGTGATAGAGAAAAAATTACTAGTGCGGTCAAGGTCAGACCTCATAAGCCGTGCGGCTACCTGTAAAACACCAATTTCATATGTAAGGACATCATATATTATATAAATAAAGATATGATGTCTGACCTTGACTGCGCTAATCATTTTTGATCTATCGCACTTAGTAATTTTGTGCGCGAATGAACACATGCGCTAGTCTTTCTCCACTTTCGCCGAGCAGTCAAAAATCGTGTCGCGACCTTTATGGAGAATTTTAAGGAAACTCAAATTTCAGTACTAACATTTTTTTTTTTAAGGAATAACACTCACTCATCTGAAATCTCCAGGTCTATCAAAAAAAAAAAAAAACATTTATTTATAACATATTTAACAGTTTTTGTTGCCGAATTCTCCTTTTAAGCTTTCACTTGTAGTAGGAGAAATTCGCTCTTTCATCCATAGTTGCGACAGAATTATAAATAAATATTTAAATAAAGCAAGACATTAAAATGTACCATCGAAGAAAAGCCCGCCGTCCCACTCATCGCCCGCACTGCAATAGTAATAAGACTATGGACTAGGGTCTATGGAGTGTATACAAACTTGAAAGGCAGATAGTTTGTGGATATATTAATAATTTGCAAATATTCCGCCAAACACCAAATTATTAATATATCCACAAATTCATGATGGATTTCCGCAAAGTAACGCCTTTTTCTATAAATTTTAGGCCGATAGTTGTCCGCATCCGTTTCAAATTATAAAGATGAGTGTGACACAGAATGCAACTTTATAACTTCCAGAGCGTTTTCAAAACGCTACTAAATAATAAAATTCATAACATGCCGACTATAAATGTCGAAATATATCTGGAAATAATTATTTTTTTAGTGTTTTTATATAAATATATAATGTAAACTGAATAAAAATTCATAACAGAGACCTTCCCTTATAAGTACTTATTTTATGGGAGATTTTTAAATGCCGTTAGACATCAAAGATTGTAAAAACAATACGCTTTTGAAGTCTTAGATATAATAGCAAGAATGAGTATTTCAGACCACTGATTCCAGGATTCGCAAAAAGGGCGATGAGAGGTTTCAATGTCAAACGTGTTTGTTTTTTTTTCCAGATATCAAAATGGCGCAGACTTTGGTGACAATGCTGGCAGTCGTCATCCTAGTCTCTTCACAAGGGGTCAGTGCGAAACGTAAGTACAAATTAAAAAAACCAGCCAAGTGCGAGTCAGACTCGCGTACCTAGGGTTCCGTCTTGTGGATGATAAATTTAATTTTGTCTTTTTTTTTCGTGAATTTCCCAACCGCTTTATTTTTTTTGTAATCTTTACGTAAACACATATTACCATGATATTTTTTTTATATTTTTGGTCCACCAGTTTTGGAGATAAGGGGGGGACATACATATTTTTGTGGTTTTTTATGGATTTCTCGAAACCAGTGTCAGTAAATATAATAAAAGTATATATTTTTATAATCAACTTCTTAATACCTACAATTTGATACCCATATTGTATTTTTAGGCTAATATTTTTTATTTTTCTCATTTTTGTTTTGAAAATATTTTGAACAATTTCAAATTTTTCAAATTTTTTTACATCCTAATACTTATGTGGGCAAATTAATGCTATTTTTGTGCCAAATTTCATTTAACAGTGCTAAAGTTATGAGGCTGTGACATACGGACGGACGGACGTAGTCTCACCATAAGGCTCCTTTTGTACCTTTTAGGTACTACGGAACCCTAAAAATAAATTATAAACTCCTTAAGTTGAACATTAAGGTGGGCCATCCCGCTCAGCTACCATATAAATGCTTCAGGTGTTTGTGACGTCCCAATGGCTTTGATCTCAATGAAACTTTGCACGTATCTTTATATATATTTGCCTTCCCCCTCACACCGCACTTCAACCCATCTCTCATCAAGAGGTGCAAGATAGCGACATATTCAAAAAGCACCGAATTTGTGAAATGGTTTCAGGTAAAAACTGTTTTCCATGAAACAGTAACTGTTTATTTATAGAAAAGTGTATAAACTTACATAAAAATGACGTCTGTATTTCTCTCTTTTTTATTACTAGTATAGATAAAATTTATACCTCTTGCTAAACTTTGCATAAAAACGAGGCAATATTCACGATATCCTGACAGCTATTATGATGGTGTTTCATCGAATTTTGCTTTTTGGGCTGTAAAGAGACTTACGTAGTACGTAGATGTCGCTAGATAATACTTAGGAAAAAAATATAAGAAAAATAAGCTGTTGACTTCACTTCAGCTTTTTACCTTTTGTATGAATCTTAAGAAAAATCCACGCGTAAAGGGGCCTCTTAAGTTCACTTCCCTGAAAAAAAATCACGTGTTAAAGGGCCTTCTTTAAATTAAAAAGCCTTGAAATGTTTATTAAAAATAAGTAAACAAATGACCCCGTCTTAGAATATTTTAATAATTTCATCTAGAAGCCGACTCAGTTTTTCGTGAGCGCGTGTTTCTTGGTGGTCGTAACAGCCACGGCTGAGAGCGTGCTATTTTGAACCAAAAGAAAACGTCATAGAGTTCAGTTCTGATTGATACAAAATGAGGTCCTCAATGCCTTTTTAGGGATCAGACATAGTGCACATTTCTCTGTCGTAAAAAATCTCGTTTTTATATAATTTGAAGAAGCTGTGACAGAAATTTGACACTTGGTGATTTTTCCATTGCAAGAAAAGAAATTCCGGATGTAGGGAGCTCTGAACCAGATTTTGATCCTAGAACCTCCCACGTACTAGTTTCTATGCCACTATGATTATACTGGTGGATATGGTGCCGTCTAATTTCAAACACCCCTAAATCCAGATAGGTTCATTTTATAGTAGAGGCATTTCCTTTTGGTATTCGTTATTTTACAGTGTTACAGGAAATAAAATTAAATAAATATTCTGATAACAAAAATATGAAACAAAATTTGCGAATTTACGGCCTTAAATTCGAGAAAACTACATATTTATGTATCTAAAAAAAGGATTTGGCGGATTTTGATAGTAAGTTTTGGATTTGTTCTGGATATGATGGGTTTTGAAAATCACAGTTAGGATGTAGCGGATTTTGTTACTCAAATGTATGCGTCGCCATTAATCGCCATGACAGTTTCGGGCTGAAATCTCTGCTCTGATTGGTCGGTCTGGATATGGCGGCATTTGAAATTACAACCATCGTGGATGTAGCGGAGTTTGAAACTAAATGCAGTTTTTGTACCGGATTTTCAAAGGATTTAATGGAGTTTGGTAGGAAATCGATTTATGAGAACATAGAGCTCAAAACTGCCGTGTCCATAGACTAAAAATGTATATTTTTTTTAAAAGTGAATCTGGCGGCTTTTGAAATTAGACGACACTTAAGTATCTTTAAATTTAACCACATAGTTTATTGATCAATCAATCAATTAATCAATCAATAAACACTTTATTTCACAGAAAACTAACATAAAAACAAAGAGTACAGAATAACACAGAAGTCAAGGGCGGATTTATTTCTTAAAGAAATTTCTTCCAGTCAACTGGTTGTATAGAGAGCAAACATAATGTTATCATCTAAACTCATGGAAGGCCTATTGTGTGATCCATGATTAAGTCATCTGTATATTTGCATATCAAGGGGAATCCCAGAGGTTTGTTGGTACAATGTTTTTAATTACCTTTTGTGTACGTAAAACTTGTGTCCTTTCTTGATCATAATGTAATCATAAAAGTCAATTAGATGTAAAAATATGAATAACATTACCTTCTGTACTCGTAATAGGAATAAATATTTATGAAAACATTTTAAAGTAGGTGATTTCAACAAGTGTTGAAAGAATGTCATAAAATTAGGAAGGTAAGTAATACATACCAATAATTAATTTCATGAAACAGACACAGAACTATTTTTATAAATGTTTTACAGATTTATTTAAAATATTAATAATAATAGTTTATTCTCTGGAAAAATAATTTGTTGTTCAAATTGCGTTTAAAGTTGCGTTGTATGATGTTAAGTTTTTGCAAACTCAAAACAGTATGAACGGCTGTTTAGACATGACATACAGATCTGACGTTTCTGAAACGCGGAACATTTTGATTTCATAATTTACAAATGTTTCAAAAGTAAAGATAAGCCCTTATGGTACTATGACAGCACCAAAATGTTTCTACCTTTAAATGGGTGACGCTCACGCGTTTTGAATTAGTGCTCATCTGAACACAGTGATAGTTGGACGCCTTAAGGCGATAAGTAAAAGTTTTAGCGTCTCTGTTACTCCAAATGCGAAAAAGACGATTCGTGATAAAGTAGCAAAAAGTCGGGTTTTTATTAATATAAAATGTACTTTATCCAGGTTCTAGATATTGTTAAAAACCATCAAATAAAATATACTTGCAGTCCATACGTTATTCTGAATTATCAAACCAAAAGAATTGGTGTCGAAAAAGTCCTCATTTCAATAAATATTTCTATCGAGCCAAATTTCTCCAATCGCGTTTCTGTTTTAACAGATCCCTAGAACAAGATTCCAAAAATAATATACTATTTTATCAAAATAATACATTATTTACTGAAGCAGATATGCAAAAGTGTCGTGTTTTTTTCCGTAGCGCCTTAAGTGCATTAAAGTTAATCATTTTAACAACTTTAGTAGTCTGATCAGTTTGCTGACCGTACGTATTAGGTAGATAGATTGCGCACTCATAAGTGTTCGTGCGTCGGCATTATGTTAACGCACGCATTTAAAACAATGCAATAGATTTTAGGTGCCAGCCAGGGCTCATCTATACTTTCGAAATCTTTGATAATTTAATAATTTAATTTTTAAGCGAATAAGAATCCATATTTTAAGCCGTTCATCATTGTCACAATCCAAGGAATCGAATTGCATCATTTTTTTTTTGGCTTTTGTATGAGTGATACGCGCACACAAAGATGTACAGAGCGCCATCTCCCTCTTTCCCTTGAATTTTGTCCCTTTCTAGCCATTCGATCTTATATTATAATAGATGATGGTAAATATCTTAAAGCATATACCAAGTAAATATAATGAAAGTGTAACAAAACTGTAAAGGTGTCCTGAGTATCGCCGTTATGGCGAGCTAATGGCGGAAACCGGATGTAGGTGGTTCCTGCGACCGCAGTACGTACCAGTTGTATGACATCACTTCCGGTCTGAGCGGAAATTTTCGAGCTTGGAATGTTTATTTGAACGATTAGAAAATATTAACGTTTGTTATTTTAAGTAGGGATATGATGTATAACCATTTTACATAGGGGTTTTACACGTTTTTATTTGAAACACTAATTTTGCACCTAGTTTTACCTGCTTATTTGTTTTGTGTAATCTATAAAGCACCTCAATTTTCAGGTATTGAACATTTCCGAGAATTTAGGTTTATTCAGTAAAGATTATAAAAAAAAAATCTCATTTCTATGTTCTGGTATTTACTCGGTTTTATTTGTTTACTTTCTCGAGGAAAGCTTTTCAGCAATATTAGTGTCCTTTAGTGGTCACTATCAGCTCTTCGCGGGCTTTTAGGAACTGTTTTCGATGCTGGATTCGTGCTGGGGGCTTGGTTGGTGATCATTGAACCTTGTTCCTGGTCCCTGGCCGGGTCTCCGGTATGGGTTCGGGCGGTTGATTGGATTTCACCGTGTATAATATATATTTTACCTATAATTTTAATCGTATATATATTGCTACATAAATAAAATAAATCTTTAATCTAGTTCATGTACATTTATTATTTAATTACATACATATTTTTTATAAGATTAAATTTTGACTTGTGAAACGTGTATTTTATATACCTACTTTGCAAAATAAACTATTTGAATTTAAATTTGAATTTGTTTTCGTAGACCATGATACGCTGAAAATATTTTCAGATGTAAGAATACCCGCAAAAAGTTTTCTAACCTAAGCTCCAATTTTTTATTCCTTAGAATTCTGACATTTTAGGGAAAGGGATGGCGCTGTGCTAGTAAAAGAGAAACGATACAGTTCATCTCGCTTACTTGCACAGTTCCATCCCTTTCCTTGAACTGTCATAATTCTACGGAATGAAAAATCAGAGTTAAAGTTAAAGGATCCACCCGGGCACACAAAACATCCTAAATTAATTAACAGAAACCTACATTTATTTAAAAATATATTTTAATAGTAGATTATTAACCAAGGGCTGTATGACATCAATTGCACACGAGGTTTTTGGCGCCTGAGCGAAGCGAAGGCGCTAATTAACCCGAGTATGCAATTGATGCTTACGCCCGAGATAAATACTCTGCTTTACATATCGATTGTGAGGTAAGTAAGTAAATTTTCGACAACTGTTTTTGCCCTTTCTTTAATAAAATCGGGCGTTAGATCTATGTCTTCGTCACTAGACATGTTTAAAACTTTTGAAAAAGAACTCAAACAAGAAAATTAATTACTTTCGCGATGCTTTCGCGCCTACTAGTAGACTGCCTTTTTTTTTCACGCACGCAAGCGCCTTAAATCTTGCTGGCCAGTTTGATTTTTAAATCGATTCCATCTAACATACGATGTGGAAACAAATGGTTCCATATTTAAAATAAAATCTTTATAAAATCAATTGTCTAGATTCCGATTCGAGTAATTAATCGATACCGAGAAAAAAAATATTAACTTTTTAAAAATATTCTTCGTGCAGTATGAGTATGACAGTTCTTTTTTCAAATTCCAAAACCTATGCTGTAATGATAGTCATACACCCCGGCATTCAGGGGTGTAAGGGTGTACTTACAGAGCAAGAGATATGTAAATTATATTATCAGCTATATGAGAGAGAATCCGATCTAAGAACTGTTTTTTGGACGTTTTAGTAATAACTAAATAATTATTTTAAACTAACGGTTTCGCCTACGCGAGTGATATTTGTAAAAATGGGAAATTCAAGATTTTTAAATATCGAATACGTCGCATTCTGTCGATTAAGGAAATTAAAACTTTGCATACACATATAGTCAGATTGGTAACAAGCAGCGGCGTCACTAGTGCGAGGGTTCCGGCACCGCGCTCACCAACCCGCCTGCACAGCGTGTATGGGCAATTCTTCCAGGATGACCACCGGCGGTGGCAAAGTCCTGGAAAGGCTTATGTCCAGCAGTGGACGAACTAGGCTGATGGATGATACACAATACCTTGGTCTTTCATCTAAGGTACCATTTCCAGCGTTTTTGCATATTTATCATTTTAAAAACATGAAAAATAAAGGTTTTTAACCCACTTCTCGTCAACTACGGGATAAAATGCAGAACTTATCACACGAGCCGATGTGGTTTACAAAAATGAAGTTTTCACTTGCAATATAAGTCGTTTGACTCTTGTTTACAGTATGATAAATGCCATGCGATGTAAGTGGAGTGACTAAGCCTCATCAGTCATCACATAGAAACTATCTACTTTAAGGAATGCTTTCTGAAATTTTCTAACAAACAAAAACAATACATATCCGTAGGAAATCCCTTTTATAATCACCCGAAATCTATCTTAGCGATTTTTCCGCACGCGCTAGAATAGGCGTCCAGGGTGGCTATTCTGACACGTGCAAAAAAATTGCGAAGGTTGATTTCGGGTGATATGAAAATAGTTTTTCTATTAATGTGTATTGATTTTATCGATTGGAAACCTGTGGTACGTATTCCTTACATTTTGTAATCACCACCTGACGAATTATAGTCATTCAAATTTACATTGCATGGTATTTATCACGCTCTAAACAAAAGTCGAATGACTGATATTTCAAATGAAAAATAGTGCCAGAATTGCCATCCAGGAAGCCAAAAGAAACGTTTGAAATCCTATTTCAGTTTAATATGCAAGTCAGTATTTCTTTATTTCTATATAGGAATGTAAGGTAAATGAAACTCATTATTATGAGTGAGTCTATTGTAACCAAAGCAATAAACCAAAAGTATCTGTGTAGGAGCCCAATTTTCAATGGAATATTGGTATGTGGGTCATTTCTAAAATTAACTTTTTATTGAAACATTTTAAATCGATAACTGAGTAGTAACTTGTACGCTCTTTATTTACCTACAATTTATTGAACGTAATATACTCATAAATACAAAAAAAAAATCTATCCTTATAATAAAATCGTAAGTAAAAAAGCTCGCAATTCAGGGAAAAACTAATGAACGGATCTTTAGCTTTCTCGTTCAAAGGTTTTCTCAATAAATTTTGTTGAAAATAATCCATCTAACTACCTAGCCTATGTTAGCTAATACTGCCTAATTGTCTGATTTTGTAACAAGCGACTGATATCAGTTTGAAAACCCTGAAGTAAGAAGTCCTTATTCTTGTTCTTTATTGTACACAAAATATTTTAATTTCACATATTAACATTAAAATTAGTGTACAGCGGCGAGCTTATCTCTATGAGAGATTTCTTCCAGCAAACCTAAAGAAGATCAGGAATAAATAAAAAGAAAACAGTAATCATATGTGTACAAACTTAATACTTACTACCAAGTAATAAACGAAAACACACAAATTTAACTAACTACAAAACCAATGTACATAAATTTAAATTAATAAAATACATATTATAATTACACTTATTAATTAAAAGAGGTATGAATACAAATATAAATAAATAAATAAATGTATATATAATTATATTAAAAAGTTAAGTTAAGACGAGACTTCCTAAATTTAAGAAAATTTTAGAAGATGATTAAAAAATTATATGATGATTTTTTTAATTTTTTTAAATATTGCCCCAAGGCGGTTGAAGCTACAAAAATCATCTGAGTAAACCTACATTTTTATAAAATTTCAAAGGAAAAATAAAACATTTATTTTCTTTTCTTTTTCATTCAAACTGACCAACTGGATAAAAAAGTGGACCCTAAATATTGCTTCCCTTATGTAAACTTGACTTTTTCTGTATTAATTTTTTTTCCGTGGAGACGAAAATTGCAACGTTGCGTTGTAGTTTTAGTAACTTCTAGCGTTTTGTTTTTTTTTTTTGCTTTTCTGCCAAAAACTTAAAACTCACTATTCAAACAATTATTAATGATATTGGTGAAACTAAGCATTATATAAACGAAGTTTCAAAGATGTATAACGCCACTATATGTTGTATTTTTAAAAATTGTATCACATCATGACTTTTGTTCTACAATTGATCACCTTTTTCACCTTTTTGATGTTAGATATGAGTATATTAATAGTAGTTTATGCTACTAGGGCGAAAATGAATAAATTACGAGGACGATTTAAAACACGAGCGTAACGAGTGTTTTAAACGTAACCGAGTAAGTTATTGCTTTTACGCCCGTGTATCATACTAAGTTTTTCAATGCATAGTGTGAGGAAAAGAAAACAAATATAATCTTGTGAACTTTCAATTATGATTGGCTCAAAAGGATTGTATCCAGAGCCGTTAAACAGTGGAAAAAAAGTATAACATCTATGGTAGACAGGAAAGGCTGCAGGTTAGCCAACCATTGCAAACAAATAAAAAAAAAATAATAATAAAATCCTTAGGGCAAAATAATCGACTTTCTGTTCGGTTTTGATGCATAAAAAGTGGGCCTTTACGAGCACATGCATTGAAAAAGACATTTGGCGTATGTTTTTCAACAATTGAATAAGCCGTCTCTTACCTGGAGGCTGGAGGAGCTCAAACTTGGTATGTTTTGAAAATATTTCTTGGATATTTAGAAAACATGTGGCCGAAAAGTAATGGTATAGTATATTTTTACAACTGGCTAATGTAGCCTTTTTATTTGACATCAAACCCGATATGTTTCCCGAAAAAAAAAAACCCATTAAAAAAAATGACAACGTTATTACTGCCCCCCCATGGGAATTTTTTAAAGAACTACCAATGAACTCAAAATTATTGTTTTAACCTAAAGTACTCATGTACCAAACGGCTATCCTGTATATCAATTTGCGGTTTTCTATCAATATTTCCTTTGTACACCGTATCGGTCTTTGTCTATAAAATACTAAGCCATGCTAGGTTGAACTGAATCGAAGCAGTCAGAACTCGACTTTGGATTTACCCAATTAGGTGCAACGACGAGGGAAGCGAGGAGAAGCGTGTTGTTAGGTTGCTGTGTTCGTAAACCCCACCTAAAATATAAATGTGAAAAAAGGGCAGAGTTCAGTACAAAGACAGTGCAATATTATTGTTTTCGTCGAAAAAAAATTGAGATCAAATTA
The DNA here is from genome assembly GCA_934047225.1 of Ypsolopha sequella. Taxonomy (NCBI): domain Eukaryota; kingdom Metazoa; phylum Arthropoda; class Insecta; order Lepidoptera; family Ypsolophidae; genus Ypsolopha; species Ypsolopha sequella. Next base: position 26,038,007 of record OW203990.1, on the reverse strand, counting down.
GGTGCCGAGGTTTACGGAAGTTCCTTCAGTCATAACTGCAAAAGTGTACAACGTTCTTCACTTGTTTTAAAAGAAAGTTTGTTAGGGTCCTTGCTACTGAATATTTAGAAATTGACAAGTTTTCACAGCTGAAGTTTAAACGGGTACATCATTCATGCAAATAATTGACTGTGAAAACTTGCTAAGTTCCATAAGTATACTATTAACAGGTGTCACTTTTACTTTTTTATTTTATATAACTTATTAGTCAATATTGTGTTGCAATTGACTGATGATGGCCCCATATCGTGAGCCGTAATACACCGAGAAATTAAAGTGGTTTTGGAAACGAAAACTGGTGATAGTACTCTACGATACGAACAACTTTTACTATGGAGCCAAACCTAAAATCGCGAAAAAGAAGTCAGCTGTTTCATATAACAGCTGATTCTTTTTTTGCGATTTGAGGTTTAGTTCCATAGTAAAAGTTGTTCGTATGGACGAGTACTATCACCAGTTTTCTTTTTCAAAACCACTTAAATTTCACGGTTTATATCGAGTAAAAATGTATTTTTATTGTTTTAATATTGATACGCACCCCGCCTTTTCTTCCTTGAACTCGGCCCTATTTTAAAAATAAATTAATAACAATTTTTTTTAACTCATGGGTTTTAAACAGTTTTGGTCTTTGTGTGCACTTATGAAATACTCACTTTTTATTTAACCGATTATATCACCAAGGGCTTGCTTAGAGAAATCTCTTTCAGAGATAAGCTTTGCTGATACTTGTAATACGTTTTATTCTTGTGTGCGATCAAGGATTTTGCATTGCATTGAATAGAAGTTACATACCTACTTGGCCAAAATGTATGAAACAAATTCAAATTCATAATATATATTTTACCTATCATTTTAATAGTATTTATATATTGCTTCATAAATTAAATAAACCTTTAATTTAGTTCATGTACATTTATTAGTTTATTACATATATTTTTATAAGACTAAATGTTGACTTGTTAAACGTGTGTTATATATACCTACTTTGCAAAATAAACTATTAGAATTTGGATAGAAATTGAAACAAAAGTTCTTGGTATGGACGAGTACTATTCCCAGTTTCCGGCTTCCGAAACTTCATGTTAAGAGGCTATGCGAATTTCATTTTTTTCACTGTCACTCCAAGCGAACAATCGCGCAGTGCGAGAGGGGCGGATTCAGGGCAAAAGGGAAAAAAGTTGGTTTTATATTTTTATTAAAAAAACTAAAAATAGCTAGCAAAATTTCAAATATCAAATCTTTAGATATTATTGAAAGACACCTAATAAAATATGTTTGAGTTCTGTATATGGTTCCTATTCATAAAACGAGGAGAAAAAGTGTGTTTGAAAACCTTATTTCAACAATTATTTCTATCGAGGAAAATTAATCCAAACATGTTTTCCAATTTCAAAACCCTAGATTATATAATCAAAATGCATATACCAGAAATTTATTAAAACTTTCCGTGTATTTCGTGAAATACACAGAAAAAGAAACACCCATATTTTTTTCGCATATCGCCTTAACACCCAGTGAATATTTTAAGAGATCTTAAATAAAACTATTTTCTAAACTCCTCCAAAAACAGCCAGTCAATAAGCCAATGAACAAAGTTCAGTTGTTAAGTTACGTAACAAAGTGCTTATTACAAGGAGAAAGGATTAAAATGTTTCGAGTTAAGTTTTGGTTTAAAATAGAATACACCAAGGGGACGTTAAATATCAAACTTCAGGGTTTTGGATTGTTGATAGCTAATTCCTCGCTCATTCGCATGCTTAATTAATTGCAATCACTCCTAAGTTGCGCTCAAGTTATGTTTTGGGAGATATCATAGCTTTATGGAGATAATTAAGATGGGTTTGTAAATTGGTAATAAAGGACCATATTAAAGTTTACTTTAAGACTGAACAATATTGTCTACCTTTGAGCGACATAAAATATTGTCTACCTTTGAGCGATATAAAATATTGTCTACCTTTGAGTGATATACAATATTGTCTACCTTTGAGTGATATACAATATTGTCTACCTTTGAGCGATATACAATATTGTCTACCTTTAAACGATATACAATATTGTCTACCTTTGAGCGATACACATTTCTAGCCTTCAATGTATCTTTATTTGCGCGTAAAATAAAAACTATTTTTGTCAGTTTTTGGCTTGGTGGTTATTTTATCAACAAATCCTTATAGTATATTTGTTGAACGGGCTTCTACGAAGATAATTAAGAAAAGAGCTTCTAAATTCGTTGAGTGGTTCTTGACTTAAAACGGAACGCAAATACACAGACAAAATTTCAAAAAAATGTAGTTTTGTCCTCGCTACAATAGTAATGAAACATTTCATGTAAAATTTCGCAAAATTATTCATTTACAGACACTTTTTTACTACTTTAGTGATAGAATATATTATATACATATATGAATGTGTATATTTAGATAAGTGGTAGAGCTGATGCCGGGCTCGACTGTGGAGGTACCACCATCTTACTTCGAGACCCCCTGGAAGTAATTCCGGGGAGAGTAAGAGGACAGCTCATAGGCAAAAAATCAGGAGGCCCATTATGCCTGGGACCGATGGATGGCGGTATGTCCATCCCTATTAGCCGGGCCTTATATGGAACAGACTGGTGACAGGCAGCGGCGTCACCGGTGCGAGGGTTCCGGCACCGTGCTCACCAACCCGCCTGCCCAGCGTGTGTGAGTATGGGCAACTATTCCAGGATGACCACCGGGAGCGGCAAAGTCCTGGAAAGGCTTATGTCCAGCAGTGGACGAACTAAGCTGATAGAGGATAGAGATGAATGTGTGGTAAAGTTTTGCTTGTGGGTTTCTAGCTTTTTTTTCCAGTTTGCTTCCCAAATGTATAGCCGAATATGAAATGTATATGAATTCAAAGCAAACACACATAAATCAAGATAAGTCGAATATATTGTTGTTCCAACAAACATCTTAATATCTAAGTTACACTTATCGCACCTGCTGTTGCGCGGCTAACTTTGTTTTGTTCTTCAGTTCTAACTTCAGTTCATATTTGAATTTACCTTCTATTTACGTTTACATGACAAAGTTTGGGTCAAATATGGTCTATTTACAGTGAAATGTATTTTAGTTCCATGTGTGACAACCATGAGACCTTTGTTAGTTTATATTACGAGTAACACTTTTGAAAAATAATGGAAATGTTGGTTGGCAACCCTCAGCTTGGAGCTTTCCAAAGCTCAATGATTTTCCAAGTTAAATAATAATTCTGTCAATGATCGCTCTAAATTCGAATTGAATGAAAATTGAGGATAAATCATAATTATTCCAAAACGATATATGTTGGTTAGTTGAATTAAAACAATGTTTTCTGTGTATATTCTTGAAATTTTTTTTAATTACACTTTCTTTAAAAATGCACAATAAAGAAGAGATGAAGCAAGCACTTTTACTAAAATTAAAGTGAAATAACATCACACATATTTTAATAACAGATTTAACTCACTTTTTTACTGTGCAAGAAGGCACATGTTGAGCGTTCAATGAAGTTATCACTCATCATCAACTGGACTCTTCGGTAGTAAAGGTGCGCTTCGTAGGGGACTGTAAGAAATACGAGATCATGTGTTAGAGCAATCTTGTATGCAATTTTTATTCTCAAACACTTTCCAGTCCAGCACAAACCGTAGGTCTAAGGGCTTTGAGTATGTTTACCTCCTTTCTACTCTAAATACAACCCTGAAGTCAAAAATCTCGACCCAACCATCTCCATCTAGAAATTTTTCATTGACAGGATTATTTATTATAACCGTTATCAACTTTATTTACATGATCTAAGTTTCACCAAGTGCTGACAATCACAAGAATTAATCATATCAACTTTATTCTTTTTTTTTAAATGGCATTAATTTATAGCAGCAACCATACGTAAAACTCGTTAGAATATTGTACACGATGTACACAAAACACATTTTTTTACTTCAATCTTTTATGATTCGAAGAAAGCGATAATTAGCGAAATAAAATTACACAAAACGGTGCCTCTAGGCATGGCAGACAGTTGGAAGACCACGACGTGGCCAAAATTTGCGACAAGCCATATTTGACCATAGCCGGGATTGGCACGTGAAAAAGTGTGAAATAAAGAAGCGGTTTGTCTTTATCCAGCAGTGGATATAAATGGGCTAAAATTATGGAGAAGGTGTAGAATTTATTAGGGTAAAAAAACGGTCGAATATTTTCTCGGATCGCTGTCCCATATTAAATGTTAAGCTGTAGAATTATTGAATTTCGATAAAAACTTATTTACTATTAGGTTTCCGGTAAGATCGTGCTTCCTACCGCTTTTCGGGTTAAAATATTTTTTTTTCATGACTGTCTTCTTACGTCTATCAACATAAAAAGCTAAAATGTAAATCTTAAAATTTTCTTAAATGTGTTATTGAGACTGATGAAGCCATTTTATAAACATATTTTATGAATATATTTTATAAACTTTACTGAAAAGCTTTTTAAAAACGGATTTATTCAGTTTCATTCCAAGGAAAATTTCATTACTGTTTACATTATTTATACTTACTTACGTACCATATTCGTACTCTGATAGTTTTCTAACAAAAATATATTTCCCTGGAAATACGGCAAGTCACTGGTGTGGGACGCAACATGCGTTGACACTCTTGCTGCGTCCCACATCCAAGTCACGGCCGCCAGGGCTGGCGCAGCAGCGGCAGCAGCTGAGGGATCCAAGAGGCGCAGACATGCAGAACTCAGTCCTGAGTACATGTTTGCGCCTTTTGGAGTCGAAACCCTTGGGCCGTGGGGTTATGAGGCGAAATGTCTTTTTAAAGAAATTTCCTCGCGGCTGGTTGACGTTTCGGGGGACCCAAGAGCTGGCGCATACTTTGGACAACGCCTTAGTTTGGCAATCCAAAGAGGAAATGCTGCCAGCATTCTGGGAACCCTGCCACAAGACGGCAGCGATCTGGCAAACATTTTCTACATAATTTAATTTTACTTTAGGAGACATTTTAGTTTTATAAGTAAATTTGTAAGGTTTTATTTAAGTTGTATTTCATGTTATTTAAGTTTTTTCAATGCATGTGCTCGTAAAGGCCTACTTTTTATGCATCAAAACCGAACAGAAAGTCGATTATTTTGCCCTAGGGCTTTATTATTATTATTTTATTTTTATTTTTTTTCAATGGTTGGCTAACCTGCAGCTTTTCCTGTGTACCATAGACGTTATACTTTTTCTTCCACTGTTTAACGGCTCTGGATACAGTCCTTTTGAGCCAATTATAATTTAAAGTTCCCAAGATTATATTTGTTTTCATTTCCTCACACTATGCATTGAAAAATGTAGTATGATACACGGGCGTAAAAGCATAAATTACTCGGTTACGTTTATTAAAACACTCGCTACGCTCGTGTTTTAAATCGTCCTCGTAATTTATTCCTTTGCGCCCTTGTAGCATAAACTACTATTATGTTTTTGTACAGGCCACTTGCACAACTTTAAACTGTTGCAAAAGTGTTGTCATTATAAATTCCGTCATGCATACTAGGATGTGCTGATTTTCCAGTTTTTAGGGTTCCGTAGTCGACAACAAGGAACCCTTATAGTTTTGCCATGTCCGTCTGTCTGTCTGTCTGTCCGCGGCTTAGCTTTGCGACTATTAGTACTAAAAGTTGTAATTTGGCATGGGTATACATATTTATCACGCCAATAAAGTGATATAGAAAATTTTTGAAAAAGATTTTTTTTTAGGGTACCTCCTCTAACACGTAAAGTGGGGATGATTTATTTTCTCGTCTATCCCCTAGTGTGGGGTGTCGTAGGATAGGTAATTAAAAAATATTGGGGGTGTGAGAGGAGTATTTTTCGATCCAGGGTTGGTTTGCGAAATATTAAGCTTACAAGTGTTAATTTTTGTTAGGGTCAAGTGTCCCTTCCCCCTGCCAGCGAAACGGTTGTATTTGGAGATATTAAGCCTGTACCTGAGCCTAGAGCATGACCAACTCCAGTCTATCTAGGATTCGTTTGAAGAAATTTGGACTCTCCTTGTATTGAAAAAAATATGTTTGGTTTATTAATCCTTTCTCTAGGGATGTTACGTATAAACAATGTACTAAGATTTATACTTTTGTCAAAAAAAAATGTTTTGCACCCTCTCTTTTTTTGGTTATCAAACGTTCGCTTCAAGAACGCGGTTAAGAGATCAACTTGATTTTTTTTTCATAAAATAGGTAATAGAAATATGAAGGTATATCACCTAAATTCAATATTTTTTTCCCTACAAAATTCTTCAGTATTAGCTAAAAACACACCAATTTGTTGTTTCGCTGCGTGATCACTAGTATTACGCGTTCAAGAAAAAGAGGCCAAAGAGCCAACATATACCCGCCTCTATGACAAGCAAATAAAGTCTTTGCCGTAGGACTTATTGTGCTGGACGGGTAATAAAATAAGTTGCTAGGGTATGCCATCTTCTTAAGTTTGGCGCGATCTGTATTAGTCGACAAACTTATAAAATGTACTTGGAGAAGAAGTCCGCATATTGTGCAGGGTTTGAACCCTACACTGCACGTGGCCCGACACGCACTTGGCCGATTTTATTTTGAAAATAAATAAATTTATAAAAAAATAAAAATATTGGACGACATCCTCATCTCGCTCATTTGATTCAACGTTTTACATTTTTCTGAAAATTTCATGTTTCAATGAAAACGTTTTATGAGTGAAAAACGTATTTTTTAAGAGCGCGCGATGTTTCGCTTATTTCGCTATTTTTAACCATAGTAAAAGATTATAGATTTTCATACTATCCATCAGCCCGTATTTGTCTGGACATAGCCCTCCCCCAAATTACGCCACTCTTGGCGGTCCTGTCATCCTCATCCAGCTGCCACCCGCAACGTCCTTCAGATCGTCAGTCCAGCGGGCAAGAGGGCGGCCTACGCTGCGCTTTGCTATACGTGGTCTCCATTCCAATGCCTTACCACGCCTTACGTCCCCGACGGTTATCACGTTAGCGACAAATATGGCCAGTCCACTGCCACTTGAACTTACTGTCAGACTATGTCGGTCACCTTCGATCTCTGACGGATATCTTCGTTTCGGATTTTATCAATCATAGATATCCCAAGCATAGCTCGCTCCATAGCTCGTCGAGCAACCTTAAGGCGCTACGGAAAAAAATCGACACTTTTAGAACGTGCATATCTACTTCAGTAAATAATGTATTATTTTGATAAAATAGTATATTATTTTTGGATAATTTTTCTAGGGATCTGTTAGAACAAAAACGCGATTGGAGAAATTCGGCTCTATAGAAATATTTATTGAAATGAGTGTTTTTTCGACACCAATTCTCCTGGTTTGACAATTTCGAATGACATGTGGACTGCAATTATATTTTATTAGATGGATTGCAATAGTATCTAGGACCTGGTTAAACGAAATTTTAATAGCAACTTTAGTATATTTTATATTAATAAAAAACCGACTTATTGCTACTTTTCCTCGAATCCGTCCCTCTCGAACTGTGGATTTTTTCGCATATGGAGTAAAAGGGACGCTACAAGTTTTACATATCGCCTAAAATCGGCGGATCAAGCCTTTGTTAAGAGACCAAGTCTCAGTGTCATAAAGTTCAGTTCTGCTTAATGCAAAAAGAGGTGCTCAACATCAGAGATAACGGCCCCTTAAAGCGAAAAAACAAGAAAAGTGTGATTAAAAATATAATAGGAAATTTTCATAAAGGAAACTTTGCGAAACTCTTGTCTGTCTTATCTTCATCTAAATAAGAAACTAGGAAGAGTAGTTAATACACCAACTTGGAACTTCTTATTCGAGTATCGATTGTTACTATTACAAGAAACGTGAAAAATATACCTATGATATATATATATATATATATATATATATGTTAATACCTATTCCAATTTGTGTGTGTAAATTGTTAAACTTTCACTCTGCAGGACGGTCTTTCTTTAGGCCAGTGCAGGTGAGAGGGTCTATTAAGGCGATATGCGAAAACAATACGGGTGTTTCTTTTCTGTGTATTTCATGAAATACACGGAAAATTTTAATAAATTTCTGGCATATGCATTTTGACTATATAATATAGGGTTTTGAAATTGGAAAACATGTTTGGATAAATTTTCCTCGATAGAAATAACTGTTGAAATGAGGTCTTCAAACACACTTTTTCTCCTCGTCTGACGAATAGGAACCATATACAGAACTCAAACATATTTTATTAGGTGTGTTTCAACAATATCTAGAGATTTGATATTTGAAATTTTGCTAGCTATTGTAGTTTTTTTAATAAAAATATAAAACCAACTTTTTTCCCTTTTGCCCTGAATCCGCCCCTCTCGCACTGCGCGATTTTTCGCTTGGAATGACAGTGACAAAAATAAAATTCGCATAGCCTCTTAAAACAGTTTAAATATTCCTGTACGATCAACATATCCATTGTATAAGCTGGTATTATATACCAGCGTTGTATTGCTGATCTTCAGCTCACACAACAGATGCTGAGTCTGCCCCTTTTTATCACATATGAATATTTATGTTTCTTTTTTTAAATTAATAATTATGATTTTAATGTTTTTCTTTTTCCTGTGCTGTATTTGTGAATATTTATGTGATAAATAAACTATTTTTCAATTTTCAATTTTCATTATTATTATTGTCTATGTAATTCTTATTTGTATTTTTTTTAATTTTCTGTGTGCATGCTATTAATTACTGATAAAATAATATTAAGCATTAACTACTTGTAGATTAATAAAGAAATTTGTATATAAGGTTAAATAATGTTAGTTGGCGAAACTCAAAACATAGGTAGTACTAGTCTATATGAACAACTGTTTGTATGAGAGCTAAGCGAAACTTAAAATTTGTTTTCACCGTTCCATACTGGACCAGTCAGCTGATCGGGGCAATTTGTATGGGAGGAAGAGAAAAAAAGTTGCGAATTTTGCTTAGCTCCCATACAAACAGTTGTTCATATAGATTAGTTCATATAGAGCAATCTCCCGGCAAGCGAGAGGTCCCGGGTTCGATTCCCGGTTCAGAGCTCCTCACATCCTTTTCTTTCTGCATTTCTATACTCCAATGATATAATATTAATTTATATCTCCTTGCGATGGATAAATCGCCAAGTGTTCAAACATAGAACTTTATTTCTGCCATAGTTTCATAGAGACTAGTACTACCTTTGTTTTGAGTTTCGCCAACTAGTATTATTTAACCTTATATACAGGAAGTGTAGATAATGTTACGTCCCGACAAACTGTGGTAACTCTTATTTGCCAACATTAAGCTTTATTGAAATATCTACTGGTGCGCTTTTTATTTTAGAAACGAAGTTTTAAAGTAAAACGCTTATTGTGGTTACGTGGTTCCAGTATTTAATATTTGCGCCCTTTTTGTTTTAATATTGCAAAGACGAACACAGCAGAATTTAAATTTAAATAAGTTTTAGTACAAAGGCCAGAAAAATAGATTTTAGTTACCAATATTATGTCAGGTGTAAATGGACTGCCATATTTTAATAACACCACATATTCTACTGATCATACTGAACAACTTTTCCAAAGAAACAAACACGCGCAAATAATAAAGAAAATTGGACTTGCCACAACAATATTTTCATCACACCTTTTTGAAAAACGACAATTGTTAGGGGATAGCGGGAGCCAAAGTCAATTTTATTCCCAGGGGAGTTTGCGTTTTCTCTCTTCTGATTGGTCCGCGTTCGTGCTTCTGATAGATTAGCGTCATTGAACCAAGGCGGTTGAACGCATATTTTATGAAGAAGTTACTGGCCGGTTAGGCTTCGGCAATGAGCGCAAAAAAAAAACTTTTATTCTTCTTTTCATTTATTTTTTCTCAGAAATTTGTCGTCGCTGTTATTGCAAATAATAATTAAAAATGAGTTCCAGGATATAGTGACAGTGATAATATATCAACCCCTGAAAACATATTAAATTATGCAGCTATTGTGGTGCAACAATGATTACCACAAAGTACCAGGTACTCGCAGCTTTTTTTTTTCTAATAGGTAGTGATAAAATAGTATATTTCGTGACGAGTATAAAATTGCGGATTTTCTTACCCGAGGAATGAAGCTAGTTTCGACGTGAGCCGAAGGCGAACGTCGAAAGCTTACATTCCGAGGGTAAGAAAACCCATTTTTACTCGTTGCGAAGGATACTTCTTCTACTACCTGATTTATGTACTTAAATATTTAATTTTTCCTTTCAAATTTAATGTATTTTATGACTTTGCAAAGCGCAGCGCGGTTTTTACCTTTTTTTTTTTCAAGCTTCAGCCGGCGGCTTTTATGTGTATCCAGTATCATTTTGCGAAAAAAGAGTGTTAGACGCGATATAATCGATTATGTCGTGAATCGGAACGCAGGGAATTTCGATTGTAAAGACAAACTAAGGACTACAAAAAGAACCTAATTTTGCATGAAATGAAGACAAACGTCAAAAAGAACCTAATTTTGCAATAAATGAAATTTCAATACGATATTTCAAACTGACTTTATAGTCATTCCGCAACGGGGCCCGGAAAGTTCGATTTTCAAAACCAATTTCGAGTATTAAATGGAACTTTTTCAGAAAGGTAGTAGAAAAATAGTATAATGTGTTCCAAAGAGCCCAAGTAATATTTTGTTCTCGGGCGGCGTTATATTGAATTCCTCGCTACGCTCAAAATTCTACTTTAGAATCCCTCGCTGCGCTAGTGATTCTACTATAGAATCATTTGCTTCGTTCTAAATTCAAAATAACGCCCTCAACGATCAAAATATTACTCTTGGGCCCTTTTTAACACAAATAACTATTATTACAGTAAAGCCGATTCTGAAGGCTTTAGTTTTAGTTTTAGTGCGGTTAAAACTTTTTCAAAGTAATTTTGCAATGAAGAAAATTTGGTATCGACGAGGATTTTTTTTTTTCATTTGACCACGTTTACGACTTTTAAACCTTGTATAAGTTAGTATAGGCTTGATTGAATCATTGGAACAAAAATATCAATACCTACAAAATAAAACTGTAAAATTTAGTTTTTTGCATTTATTCCTACACGTGTGCCAAAAGCCCTCCCTTGATATACACGGACAGATAGACAGGCATACAGACAGATAACAAGAGAGACAGAAAGACAGACAGACACACGAACAACAAAGTGATCCTATAAAAGCGTTCTGTTTTGCCATGATGAGGTACGGAACCCTAAAAAAGTTTAAAAAACCTTGTAGAGGTGTTTTTGACGTAGGTATATTCGTATCTTTTTTTTTCGATTTAGATGCATGAGTGTAAAGAATTACCCTGTTGATAAAACCAATCCATTCTTGTACACAATCGTAACAATAAAAGTCCTTACTTTGTCAGACAATAATTTTAAACGTGGTTTAAACTGTTTATTAAGCAGGGCCTTGAAGGAGGCATATTATAAAATAAATGGTTACTTGACGGCAGTGGCGTGCACAGAACTTTTTGCTGGAAAAGCAAACAAATGGTCAAGAACAACAATAAAAAAAATAAAAAAAAATTAAATATCGCTTTGAAAAAAAAAGTTTGTATAGGAAATTTTCACTCTAGGGTAGACATTGTCTACCCTGGCGCCATACATTTTTTTTTTTTAAAGTGATATTTATATTTTTTCATATTTTTTTTATTGTTGTTCTCGACCAATTGTTTGCTTTTCCAGCAAAAAGTTCTGTGCACGCCACTGCTTGACGGTCATAAAGCATGGGGCATCATAGTGATCTTTGTCATAATAGTAGTTAGTATAATATCCTAACTTATGTTATGATTCCTCTAGAATTAACTAAATGAAATACCTGTAAAAGCAGATGGAATGAACAGGTAGACAAAGGTAGTATATTTTTTTCTTTCAAGACATAATTTACTTTCTATCTTTTTAACTTTGTACACATTTATTTGTTTGAAACTAATATTATGAAAAAAAAAGATCATTTTAGGTTTCTTGCCCTTCTTCTTAGCAAGACTAATCGAATGGACGGAGTTAGGCATATAATAATTATATATATTTATAATAGTATTCATTTCTTATTCCTTTGTTTATTCAAGTGTATTTTTTATTAAATTTAAGTAAACCTAACTTTTATTATTTCTTTGTGTATTTTCCCATATTATTATTTATTATATAAAACAATGAGACTTTACACAATATCAGGGGGTAGAGCTGATGCCGGGCTCGACTGTGGAGGTAACACCATCTTACTTGGAGACACCCCTCGAAGTAATTCGAGGGAGAGTAAGAGGACAGCTCACAGGCAAAAAACCAGGAGGCCCACCATGCTTGGGACCGATGGATGGCAGTATATCCATCCCTAATAGCCGGGCCTTATATGGAACAGACTGGTGACGGGCAGTGGCGTCACTGGTGCGGGGGTTCCGGCACTGCGCTCACCAACCCGCCTGCCCAGCGTGTGTGGGCAATTCTTCCAGGGTGACCACCGGGAGTGGCAAAGTTCTGGAAAGGCTAATGTCCAGCAGTGGACGAACTAGGCTGATGGATGGATATAAAACAATTAGACATAGATTGTTTATTTATATTACATTATAAACTTTTAACAAAAAAATAGTAACCGACTTCAATAGTAACAGCAGTCATTCACTAAAAAGTTAATAATAATTCTATAAAGACCGATGGTACCGAAGCAACACTTTTGCCGACTTCTTTCTTCCTGAAACATTATGTTATCTAGAAGTCGGCGTATTTCCTACGATATAGCAACATAGAAACCAATATAAGAACGCCAACTTCTAGATAACATATTGTTTCAGTAAGAAAGAAGTCGGCAAAAGTGTTGCTTCGGTACCATCGGTCTTTATAGAATTATTATTAACTTTTTAGTGAATGACTGCTGTTACTATTGAAGTCGGTTGCTATATTTTTGTTAAAAGTTTATTTTTGAAGTCGGTTAAAAACTGATCTGTAATAGAGTAAGTGTATCTGATATAGCTACATCACATAATTAAATATATTAAATTTAATTACATAGAGATACATTCATAGAAGTAAATATTATTTATATGCCCATTGATCATTTACTTGACATCAAAAGTTTTGGAACTCCAAGGTCCCATAAACCATTTAGTTTTTAATGTTTTCTAAGTGACAAGCAGTGTTTAAGGGCTTGAAAGCTTCAAAACTGTTTCATGTCACACCCAGCGACATCAAAACAAAGTCGCGTTTCAAAACAAACTTTACAAATTGTGTCCCTCAAGGGCTTAATGAGGGACTTTATGACATTTTCAAAATACACATGTAGTTTAGTTAATAAAATATGGTTGTGTTGGCTTAGCAACATGCAATTGATGTGAAAAATTTAAATTTCTAATACTCGACCTTGAGATAGCGTTATATATATTACCGGATCCACCCGCGTTTATCAATCTTTGCCCCGTTTTTGGCTTAGTGAATATTTTATCAACATCCCATATGCCTATATATTGACCAGGGTCGCTATGATATTAGTAAATATAACAGCATCACAATCAGTTGAGAACCACTGTTCTCAAGTTAAAATGGAACAGACAGACGGATAGAGATATAGAATGACAGACAGGAAAATATTCTAAACATTTTAGTTTTGTCCTCAGTACAATTAGTAGGGCTTGAAATGTTTTCCAGCTGGATTGCTGTGCCAAGATTTATTTTTTTGTAGATTTGGATATGTAGATTCCAAATATCTTAGGTGCCATTTTTTGTAGATTTGGATATGTAGATTCCAAATATCTTAGGTGCTATTTTTTACAAGGGATTTTCAACATCGCGTCCAAGATGGCGGCCGTATACTGACTTCCTTAATATTTTTTGCACCAATATGTCAAATTGTATGTTTTTTGATCAAGAAATACGAATTTACCATCAAAATGTTGAGTTCTTAAAGTGTTGTACGTGATATGATGCATATAAAACACAAGAAATGCGAAAAACGTTACCGAATATAATGTTTTTTTAATGAATTATACACAAACAAAGGTTTTTAATGTAACAAAATACATAATAGAAGGTAATGAACAGAATTCTTAAAAGTAGCAATAGTATGTAAGCCTGTATTACATACCTTCTTCTAAATTAATATTGTCGCTGTACTGGTATTCATAGTCCTTGACATTGTTGCATTGACTGCATTTGCAAAGAGCAGTGCAAACAAGAGAACTCTTTAAACAGGAACATTTTCCACTTACACACAAACCTTACATCTACATTTGACAAGTTAGGTGCAGGTAACCCCAGACATTTGACAGGAGAAATGGCTTCTTCGCTATTTAATTTCCACCCGTTATCAATAAATATTGTTGGTAGAGGATTGTTGTAGCCTTTTCCGATGGTACAAATTAAATTGGATCGTATTATATGTGGCTTCAGTCCTCCCAGGGTTCGTGGCAACTTCTCCCTCTCAAAACTTTTACTTCTGAACAGATGCCATCTTAATTCTGTAATACTTGAAAAAGGAGTTTCTTTCGAATAAATAAAGTTGGTGAATTGTTCAAACATATGTAGATCAGATAATGAATCCACACTAGGTTCACCAAGTTGTTGAAATGCTGTTATAATCCTGTTATATAAAAATATATAAACATATAATATATTAATAACACCTAACTAAAATGTTGTAGTAGATCTTTGCATGTACATTAGATCATAATCATCATCATCATCATTATCATTATCAGGCTAATACTGTAGCCTTTCGACAAGGCTACAGCATTAGTGAATGAGAAATATACCATTCCTCGCAAAATACACGAAGCCATCGAGATAAGTTTGACAACTTATCTCGATGGCTTCGTGACTGGGATGACTCCCAACTTCAACAGGGATCATGGATGGCAGCTGGCTTCATCTTGGAAACCGGTTCTCGATGGATCGAGTAACTTTAGGACAGTGCCCAGTGACGATGTTGTGAGTTCTGTTTGTTTAATAACCACCCCTAATAACAAACAATTGGAACAATTAAAATAATCAAATGCATCCACCATCCCACCTCCCTCGACGACGCAGCCAACGCTTAGCGCACGAGCAATGCGTGCAGCTCGCCGATCGGCGGCTGCCAATGCCCGTTTGGCAACGACGCGACGGTGAACGCCGCGTCGTCATCCTAAGAACGACACTCGCCTTGATAATGCCGAAATTGTATCGGTGAAACGGTTGGCATATAGTCAACAAGTGTTCAAGCCGTATGTAATAATAATTTAGTATGTCAGCTCACGCGAGTTTTAATAATGTTATCATCATCAACCTACTTTACACTAATCCACTGCTGGACATAAGCCTCTCCGAAGGCGTACCATATCACTCGATCTTCGGCCATCCTCATCCAACCATCACCTGCGATCTTATTCAGGTCATTAGTCCACCTGGATGCAGGTCGTCCCACACTACATCGTCTTAAACGTGGCCTCCACTCGAAAACTCGTCTACTCCAATGGTTGTCGGTTCTTCGGCAGATATAACCAGTCCACTGCAACTTCAGTCTGCTAATGTTGGAAGCTATGTCGGATATATGTGGATTAGATACATTATTTTATATAAAATATTGTTTGTGAAATAAATTCACAACATTTTCAGTGCAGATTCAAACTAACAGTTATCATATCACTTGCAAAAATAAAACACGTAATTTCATTGGAAACTCTGAAAGAACTTGTCTTTGTACACAGTCTGAGAAACTTCGGAACACAAACGCAATTACAGCATATTTGTCCATATTGTTAAAATTTAATAAGTATTTGTATTTTTTACTTATACATTTAATTTTATTTTCGCTTCTTTGGTATGGTTGGTCAAGTACGCAACCAATAATCCAGTAAAAAAAACCGGTCAAGTGCGAGTCGGACTCGCGTACCTAGGGTTCCGTAATTTGACAGTTTTAGAAACAGAAAATTTTATTTTGTAATTTTTTTTTCGTGGATTTCTCAACCGCTATATTTTCCTATAATTTTTACGTAAGCACATAATATATTACCATGATTCTTTTCACATTTTTCGGTCCACCAGTTTTGGAGATGAGGGGGGAGACAGACATTTTTTGTGGTTTTTCGAAGCATTTCTTGAAATAGATGCAAGTAAATATAACCAAACTATATATTTTTACAATCAAATCTTTAATACTTACAATTTGATATCCATTTTATATATATTTTTTTATTTCTCATTTGTGTTAATTTTTTTAATCCCTCATGTTTTCCTGTAAATCATCGCTCTTGAAGCTTGGTGCATACTGCATATCCTCCTAAATAGTTTACCAATGATCTGCCATGGGAGAGCTCCTAAATGCAGCTTTAGTTCTCAATTTCCATTATTGGTTACTTAATTAACATTAAAAACCTAACTACAAAATAAAACTTGCCTAAAACAAAACACTAACCTAAAACCGTTATAAAACCTATGCTAATAAAAATAAACTGAACTAAAAAAAAATTCTATCTAGAGCGCCACCGTCATGTGGAAGGGTACCTAGAAGGCTGGCAGCGTTTCCTCTTCGAATGGCCAGACTGATACTCTGGCCAAGATACGCGCCAGCCTTCGAGTCCACACAAGCGTCGATCAGCCATGCAGATAACTCAAATTCAAAATTCAAAATTCAAATAGTTTATTTTGCAAAGCAGGTATAGATATATACACTTTTTACACGTCAAATTTAATCTAATAAAGAAAATATATGTAATAAAATAATAAATGTACATGAACTAAATTAAAGGTTTATTTAATTTATGTAGCAATATATTTACGATTATAATGATAGGTAAAATATATATTATACAAGGTAAAATCCAATCAGCCGCCCGAACCCACACCGGAGACCCGGCCAGGGACCAGGAACAAGGTTCAATGATCACCAACCGAGCCCCCAGCACGAATCCAGGCGGCCGACCAAATCCCATCCTATATACTACATACTAATAGGTTACATATATAAATACATGCCTACCTCCGCCCATTCGATTAGTCTTGCTAAGAAGAAGGGCAAGAAACTTAGCAAGATCATGTCTTTTTTTTTTTCAACATAAAACTTATACTATACAATATATGACTTATATCTACTTTAACCAAGGGATCTTATTGGGACTCTTATTGGTTATAAGACTTTCCCCCCCAAATGGGGAAATGCAGAATACGGGATTGTGTAAGGAGATTTACAATGTTAGCCCTCGCAGGCAGTGTTCGTTAGTACTAATCTGATGCAATGCGAAGCCAGTTCACGTGGTTTATACAGCGGGTTCACAATGTTAATTTGTGTATACCTTATTAATTCAGTTTAGATGTTGCTGGAAGTTAATGTTATGGAGGACCCCTCTGGGATAATGCTGCAATTATACAAATAATTTAAAATGCTGGTTGGTATAACGTACTTTCACATATATAAAGTTTGGACTAGTACTGGGCTGTGAAGTTAGTCACGTATAGCGTCGCAGCCTCTTCCTTTTCTCGCCAATGTTTACGATTCAAAAACTGTTTCGAGGAATATCTTTCTGTAACTAAGTATCTTTAGTAAACAAATTTTAAAATAAGCGTGCATATTATATATACATTAAAGTTTAGGTATAAACAGTGTCTAATGAAAAAGCAAATGGACACTGGACATTTAAAACATCCTTGGAAACCCTACAATGTTTAAGACTATACACCCTACTAATAATTCTATATCTGCCATATATACTAAGTATCTTTTTTTTTGTCTTGTTATGCATTTTTGGTTTTGTTTTTTATTTTCTTTAATTTAATAATAAGCCATTTCTGCCAATTGTCATTGATTTTTCAATTTAGTAAATAAAATTGTTGCCGACTCGTAAATATCTGAACATGCTCAGCTATGTGCCAACCAAAGCATGTTTTGGATGGCACATAGCTGGGCTACATCCTTTTGTCGTGTTGTTATTTTTATCTATAGATTACTCCCTACTTAAGTATACCTTTTCTACTGTGCTAGTTTTAATTTTTTTTTTTATAAACGCGCCAATAAATTTATTTTCATTCTTTCTTTCTTTCTTTCATATCCTTTATCAAATTAAAAGAAACGATGTCTTTTAATTGACCTTTAGCGACGTCATCACCGCATATTTTCTAAGCATATATTTATTTCTTGAACGCATGCTAAAGTCTGACAAGGATCCCACCATTTGACGTAGTATGATGACATCACATCCTGTAAATACTAAAATACTTATAAAATCTCTTTAAAAGCAGGAAAAAAGGTAATATTGACATTATAGCCGATTCTAAAGGCTTTAATTTTAGTTTTAGTGTTGTCAAAACTAAATTTTCTTCATCGCATAAAAATTCTTAAGTGTTAGACTTAGAACCTACATTTCTTTGGAAAAATTTAAGTTTTGACAGCACTAAAACTAAAATTAAAGCCTTTAGAATCGGCTTTATTACCGTACTAAATTAAAATATTTATTCTAAAAATAAGAGAAAAATAACTTGTAAAAGTTTAAAAAACGACCGAATTGCGCATTCTCGGAACTTCGACGAGGGAAGAGGGGTGCGCGGGGCGTACTGCGCAGTTGAGAGCTTACTTCACGCGCGTCCATTGCCATAGCTCGAACTATATTCACAGTTTTTTGCCTGAAGCCTTTGTATAAATATCGGCATCAAATCAGATAAGTTTTGAAAATAAAATTATGCCTCTGCTGAAAAACGATTTAACTAAAAAACCTTACAATATATCGGTTCAGCCTCTAAAAACTCATCATCTTAGATATATTAGGTCTTTACATATGAAATCGCCACTTTCTGTAGAGAATTTGAAAGAAACTCATTTTTCATTACTAACATATTTGCATTTTTTTTAGGAATGACAAATCCAAATTATGTTATTTCTTTTGTGAAACAACATTAAGCTAACAGCAACATCAATTTTATTTTTGAAAAGTGTCAGCTGCAAAATATTATTACGAATCTTAACAAGGAAATGGATGGCATTTAGGACGAACCGTTTTTGAAAATTTAATTTTTATAACTAAACTGAAAATAAAAACAAAATTTAATACGTACATATAAAACCATAAAATGAACTTAAAAAAAAAACAAATCATTGAAATAGCCATTGAATTCAGGAATTATGAACTCATGAATCTGTAAGAAAATTTCAGCAATTTCATAGATAAATATCTATTATATCGTTCAGAAGCTGAATTAAACCATTTGGTACTAAAAAATATGCATTGTTTTAAATGCCATATGATTTGTATCGAGTTTATGCCTACTTCTATATGTAGATGATATGCAGCTATAGTACCCCCGATGTTTGAAAAACAATGAGAGCAAGAAGGTAAATTAAATAGGTTAAGAAAATAGGTTAAGAAAATAGGTTAAGAAAATAGGTTAAGTTTGTCATTTTAATGTTAATTCTATTTTGTTTATGATATGTTCCATATTCGACTGACGACGATCCCAAGTGGGTCGATATGTATATCGAAAGTGTTCTTTTTTATTTAATTTATACTATACTATTCATAGAAGTCTGTATGTATATTAATATATAATAAAACAATTAAAAAAAAATACGAAAGATCTGTGATCATGTCTGTGGTTTCGTAGCTCTCAAACGGATAGACCGATTGCAATGGTGTCTTTTTTTCAAATCTCTATGACAGTTAAAACTTGAAAGTCCAACAGGGTTAATTGCTGCGTTCGTGCTCCACTCTTTTGCGTTCTGTTTTTTTTCGGAAATGTCTGTTTTGTGGATGTAGCCAGTCAGACACCCGAGCCAAATAAGATCGACAAAACAAAGGATTGCATCAGATAGACAGATTAACTTTGCAGCTAAAAACGAATGCTACAAAATCAGAAATGAAAGTGGTTTTTTTCGTTTTTTGGTACGAGATCTAAATGATATGCGACGTGTGCTCAAATAAGATCTATTTTTAATTAACGTCATGATGCAACCAACTTAGTTGTGGGCGTGGTCAAATGTCATGCTGTTTCATTTCGTTATAAGGTGCACGCTCCATGAAACTTGCGAGGACAATACAATCGTGCCGATTTCGTCGCGGGTGCAAAATTTAAATTGAAAACTAGTTTCAGGAGAAACTACCTTTTGGCAAGGCTGTGGACGTTTTCAAACATTACTTTTCGTTATTATTAATAAAGATTACATTTTTGATCTTGGACTCGGATTCACTTTTCGATTTTATCTAAAACAATAAATGCACATTCAGCTTTTATTTCAGGGGTTTGTAGTTAAGATATTACTCAAATTTCACGATTTTTAGTTCGACTTAGATCATAATCTTTCAATCAACATAGATCTTTCAACACAGATCTAGATAATGTTAATGGACTCAGTCTAAAATAATATATTAACATTCCATAGACACAATGTGTTGACAGCGTTTTTATAGGTTTGCGCTCTTATTTGTATATGAAAGCAAATCAAGGTTGCCATTTTTTTCGTGATTCTGGCATAGTTCTGCACCTATATGTCATATTTTAGCCAGCTGGACTTAAAAAGTACGGCTTATAGACACCTAGACACCTAAAACTAGCTACCTACTCTACATAAGACTATTACCCTAATGATAAATCTATATTTGTATGTACTTTTCATCTAGTTTTCTTGGTTTTGCACTTTTTATTTTTTATTTTTTGTATTGTTTTATTTACCTACACAATAAGTAATAATTTTTGTTTTCTTTCATTTATTTATATGCCATCATTGCCATGTTTATTGTCGTTAAATTTAGTAAAAAATAAAATAAAAAAGTTTTTAATTTGTAACAAAGGTAATAGAAAACCAGCACCAAACAAATTGCTATGTTTATGGAGTTGAGTGTAGTGTTTTTATTTTACTTTTTTACATTGCTCTCAACTAAATTTTTTCTCAACTTTTTAAGCCAATGGTAGCCTAAAAGAAATTGCTATTAGCATAATAGCGTTTCCAAGCAGATCGCAGTACCTTACGTACGAAGTACGCAGAATTTTGTATCACTTTACAATTATTGTTGCAGGCGGCTGTTCGGCTTTTGGACATTCCTGTTTCGGTGGACACGGGAAGAGATCTGGAGATGCCGCTCTTGATGTAAGTTGCTTTTCTTCCAGAGAATATCGAGCTAATAGTGGAAATAGTAGATTATGCTACAAAGGCGAAAAGGAATACATTTCGAGGACGATTTAAAACACGACTTTCTTTTCGGTTTTGATGCATTAGAGGCCTTTACGAGCACTTGCATTGAAAAATAAATAAATAAGCTAAAGGTTGGTACATATATAGATTTGAGTGTGCTGAATCCGAATACCGACTCTTGTGGGGGGTGCGGGATGGGATGTGGGGGGGAGAGCCTGTGGTAGTGTTAAGGGTGGAAAGTTAAGATAAGGCACTAAGGGCAGCTACGAGATACGTTATAGCTACCAGAAAATGGCTTTAGGAGACTAATCCTAACTTTTGGAGTATTTTACTTCTACATTATCGATAAAAATGGCAAATTCCACAAAAAAAAAAACATCTTATTCGATTATCTTACTGATAAGGAACATAAGTCTTTATGGAGGTAACCGAGGTTAAATTATTAGAACTCCCAGAAAACGCAAAATAAAATTCAAACTTTGTTTCATACTAAATGTATGAGTTGTTATACCCTGACCTCGGTTGACCATGTTCCTTATCATTAAGAGAATCGAATAAGACGGTAAAAAAGTATTTTTTTTTTTAAAAAGAAAAGGTGTTTTTTCAAATCCATTTACTCCACTGTAACGTCATCTACGTATTAAATTTTTTTGGTAAATGTTTATTGAGTATTTGATTAAGATTCTCATTGAAGGAAAACGCGATTGGATGAAATTTTCATGATAGAGTTTAACCCAGAAAATACCTCTTATTTTTTCCTGTAATTCTGAAATCCTAACTAATTTCATTGTGAAATTGCATTCAGAATGTGGATATTATGTATTTGTAAAGTCTCCTTGAAAATATTTTTGACAAAATAGCTTAGTAAGTTTTATATTAATAAAAACCGACTTTTTGGTACTTTTCCACGAATCCCTCCCACTCTCACTGAGGGTTTTTTCGCATATCGCCTTAAAGTCATGCACAGAAAGCCATTCATGTATCCAACCGAAACATTTTACAAAGAGGTAGGCGTCTTGAACGTACGACAGATCAACATGTCAAAAGCTACTTTATGTCGCAAAATTATGTCGTCCCCAGATTATCCATCTCTACTAAATAAGAGAGTATTTTACACCCCGTCTCCCTTGGTAAAGACTACATTAGCACAGTATTTCCCAGATTCTATGTTCGCGCACGAACTAACTTACTGGCACAAGCGCCGCTTACGCGAGCGCTCCTCGCCTTAAATCATATTTCAGACCTAATTAGGGTTGCCAGATGGTCAGGATTCGTCGGGATTGTCCAAAATACAAATTGTCCCGACAAATAACAACGATCGACGGGCAAAAAAGAATTTTGTTGTAATTACTTCAATTTTGATTAAAAAAAAACTGATTCGTAATATTTATTTTTCCCGACTATAATCCCATAATATCGACTTTTTGGAATTTTGTTCAGATATTTTGGTTTTCCCATCTGGCAACCCTAGACCTAACTGATATATTCCATGTTGCTCGGACTGAGTTTAAGAGAACAGCGTTGTTTGTGCTGTGCTGTAAGGAGCTTTTGTACTTGGAATAATTGTATATAGTTGTTATTTATTAACTAGTAAAGTAAGATTTGTAGCCTGTAAATGGTTACCATACTTATCGAATCAAGCTAAGCCTGTAATGATAGGTATTTGTGGAAAATAAATAAATAAACATGATGATGCCGTGCTCGACTGTGGAGGTACCACCATCCTACTTGGAGACCCCCTCGAAGTAATTCGGGGGAGAGTAAGAGGACAGCTCACAGGCAAAAAACTTGAAGGCCCACCATGCCTGGGACCGACGGATGGCGGTATATTCATCCCTAATAGCCGGGCCTTATATGGAATAGACTAGTGACGCGCACCGGCATCACTGGTGCGAGGGTTCCGGCACCGCGCTCACCCATCCGCCTGCCCAGCGTGTGTGAGTATGGGCAATTCTTCCAGGATCACCGCCGAGAGTGTCAAAGTCCTGGAAAGGCTTATGTCCAGCATTGGACGAACTAGGCTGATGGATGGATGGATGGAAACACAAACAAAGATCACCATCATAACCCTATGCTTTAATATCATCTAAGTAATCATTTATTTTATAATATGCCTTCTTCCATAGGCCATGCTCAGTCAAAAATTTTAACTTATTAGTAAGACTCAATATAACACAGCTTAAATATTCACTACACATAAATATAGTGTTTAATCGTAATTAAAATAATAACAATGTATTGTAAAGCTCCATTAAACATTATACCAATAAAATAATATTATGATTTTTAATTTTTGAATAGTGTAGTTTTACACTTTAAACACTGTAAATTTGAAAAAAAAAAGCGTTTTTTTACTACCGTTTACCATTTTTTTATTAATACGATTACAATTGTAATTTCTATAAGGCCCCCACGTTTTCAGGTTCGACCTAGTTTTGGGGATCACTGTCAATCAAGCTCTGATTGTTAACTATATCTTGTATAACGTTAAAGATATTATTTAATAAAGTGATATTATATTTTATTTTGAAAATTGCTAGTTTTAGATGACTATTCATTTTTGTTCAAAATCTGCGTATGCATAATTAAAATACTCCTAAACTTAGGTTTAGTCTCCTAAAGCCATTTTCTGGTAGCTATAACGTATCTCGTAGCTGCCCTTAGTGCCCCATCTTAACTTTCCACCCTTAACACTACCACAGGCTCTCCCCTTCACATCCCACCCTGCACCACCCGCAAGAGTTGCAGTATTCGGATTAAGGCAATTATCATCGCCAAATTAGCAGCTCGATATTTGTCACTACAAATATCAACGGAAACGACATTGAAATAACATTCATATCAGCGCGCAATGCATAGTGGCTGTTACGACGCTCGCTGCGTCCTTGATAGAGCGAAATAGAGGAAAATTATACTTTTCACTTGGACGTGATTACTCGATTGAATAATCTTATGTTATGTTTATAGCTATAAAGTTTATCTATTTATCAAAGCATAGATGAATTCAATCGGCCAAGCAACTCAGGAGCAGTAGGGAATTTGAAGTCAAAAAACACCATTCAGTAAAAAAAAAATTCATGTATAAATTTTGGTAGTATGAAAAAGAAAACTGTTGCATATGTTGTCTAAGAGTTGATTATTCATAATACATTTTTTCATTATTTTTGGTTTGGCCAGAAACGAGGAGTAGGCTTTAGAAAGTACCCATTTGGCAATAGTAAGGGCCTAAAGCACACTCAAATCTATATATTTACTAACTTTCAGCTTATTTATTTGTTTTTTTCAAATTTGTACTGACCTTTCCTTACATTATCTGTACCAAAAACGTCCAGCCTCCGATTCCGTACTTTGGCATATTTAAGACGTCTTTTGTTGAATATTTTCTTTTGAAAAAGTGCAAGAATATTTTGCATTAATAAATAATATCAGGTCAAAAAAATTTATTCGATTTTATGAAACATTAAAACTGGTTAAAACTACCCTAAAAATAAAATAAATCTATCAATTAAACTAATCTAAATTAAAATATCTGCTAAAGAAATAATTTTAAAGTTATAACTATTTCGTCATGAAAATTTAACTATTTTCAGATCCAAACTCCTGAAGTCTTGGGCTATCGCCACCAGATCGGTCAGGCGGAGATTCCACCGCACCCCGGGTACCCGCAGTCTGGGTTTGTTGGAGTTCTACCATCTGGGGATGACGTCATTCCTGTCAGGGATGGAGGTGAATAATAAAGCTTTTGATCTTCTCTTGGGATTTCATGGAAGATTGGCAGTTGCGTAGTATCAGCTATCTATTCGTTACCGCCTTCTGTAGATTTTGTGAAAGTCCCTCGACACACTGACGGCTCGCCTACTTTGACTCCCCCCCTTTCTGGGTGATTGCACTTCATCATCAATGCTCTATTCTGAGCATCAACGCGTCTTATCAGGCACGGTAGTGGCTAAGCGTAATTCAAATGTAAAAAGGATAAAGAAAAACAAAATTAAGAGTGCAAAGACAGACTGAGCACCTAATTTTCAATCAATCAAAATTGAACTCTATTGCGTTCCTTTTTTTGTTTAAAATAGCGCGCGCGCGCTACCATGACTGTTACGACAGCTAAAAAACCCGCGATCACGAAAAACGGAGTTTTATTTAATAACTCTTGAAATATTGTTATGTTTAGGAAATCCCGTCACAGGTTGTTTATATAAACATTATATTATTTACCAAATTTTTTTATTTATTACTTATTTTGGAAAACTAGCGACTATTTTATCTATTATAATTAACATCTTTCCTTGAAATTGGTGAAAACCTCTTAGGAAAAAACATAAATAAATAGTGAAACTACTGTAAAAAATATTTTAATTTAAAATGTAAATAAAGATAAAACTGGATAATAATAGGATTATGTTTATTTTGCGAAATCCATCGCTATGAATAAACATAACATAACCTGAAATAAACATAATCTTAGTAAATGAAAAATGTGAATTTCTTAACTGTCTGAAGCAACAATATTGTAGCGACGACAGCGCCATCTGTTTCTTAAGAACAGGGCGTGAAATCACATAACGCCCTCGTGAGCGTTCTATATGTGTAGTACAGACTAGTATATCAGGCAAAAGCAAAAATAACAGTGGACAAGTATGATGGAAGAATTCACCGGTCTGGGTAGGAACCTCGGTGGCGCATTTGGTAGCGCGCTTGTCTTGATAACAAGAGGTCGCAGGTACGAATCCTGGCCCGGGGAATTTTTTCAAATTCTTGTCTTTGCGTTTGTTTCTTTTTGATCTTTTCTAGTTTGTAATGCACTCTAATTATATTTGAATAATAATACTTTGTAATATAACTTTATTCATAAGTTAGTTTTATCATAAAAATATTTAGTAATTTGAAAATAAATGATATTTTCTAATAATATTGTAATATATATATATTTATATTTATAAATCGTCACGACATGAATCAACGAGGAGGTTGTCAGAGGTGTTCCGAGTGAGTCCATATTCGGTACGATTATTATGTCCTGGTGATGGCTGGTGAGCCAGCGGCATACTTCGGGCACTACACGCTTTTTAGGGCATGCAGGTTTCCTTACAAATTTCGATAAACTCATTGGTGCATTACCTAGGGATCGAACCTGGATTTCAAGATTGAGAGGCCAGCGTTCTACCCCTGAGCTACCGCTCAATTGGAAAGACTCTAATATTATAATTATATCGACACTAATAAAATTTAGGGTATCTAGCGATGGATTTTGCTATAAAATATATACGTTTGGTATCTAATAATTTAGATTTTTGAAGTGAAATTTCCTTAGGCGCGTTACGCGATTTTTGGTAGGAGAAAATCTCATGGGTTCGCGTTACCGACATGATCGTTTTGCACTTGGCCACCAGTGAAAAGTTTTCACTGTCGGGAGTCCCCATGACTGCTTATGTTTTTAAAATTTTTTTCTTCTTTAGTCCCTGGGAGATATTGCTATTAGCAATAAGTGCCGCCTTTGTACACAATATCTGTTTTTTATGTAAATATGTGTTGTTAATTATGTATGGTAATGTACAAGAGGTCCATCCATCCATCAGCCCGAATTTGTCCACTGCTGGACTTAGGCCTACCCAATATTACGCCACTCTTGGCGGTCCTCGGTCATCTTCATCCAGCCGCCACCCGCAACGTCCTCCAGATCGTCAGTCCAGCGGGCAAGAGGGTGGCCTACGCTACGCTTCGCTTTTCTCCATTTCAATGCCTTACGGCCCCAACGGTTATCACGTCGGCGACAAATATGGCCAGTCAAGATGTGTAACAATCAAATAAATTAATAAATAATTTTACGTTAATATTTCAACAGGAGTTTACGACCACGAAGACAACGGTGCAATGAGAGATGTCATGAAATTCCGGCTTCGGAACATTGTCAAACATTGGGTGAGCATCCTATCTTTTTTGAACATCTCGTTTAAAGAATATTAATAGGAAAAAATATATCATACATAATAATTATTAGTATAATTTAAATTATTACATAAACGTTTCCTTAATTGCCATAGTTTTCAGCGATGAGCCGGCCCGATTAGTTTTACTGTACAAGGTGGCGGCAATCGGCCGCGCGAAATTGCATTTTTCTATAAAACATTTAATTTTTTTTTTCGAGATACAGGGTTTGTTCCATAGTAAAAGTTGTTCTATATCATTGACTGAACAAGCTCTTCAAATATCGTTACACCTTTCTATTACATGTTGTATATGTATCTGTGTATTTATGTATGTATTTGTATGTAGTTTTAAATTTATGTTTAGGTTATAGGTTTAGAATAACTTTTTATTATTATATTATGCATTGATTTAAATTTCTAAGATAAACATGTTTTTTTGTTTTTCCAAGGTTGACTGGAAGAATTTTCTTATATAGTTGTGTGTAACTTATCTTCTTATTTTTGTGCAATAAAGTGTTGTTCATTACTTCATTCATTCATTCATTCATTTATTTTGTGGCAGATGGATAACTACAGGCGGCAACAGAGCGGCGACGATGGCTACTTCATGGAAACTGTGTAAATACCTTCCACTAAATAAAACATCCTGTGACCGAGATTGCAACATGTTACCCGAACTCAACCGATTATATTTTAAATTAACCTTTCCTTTATTTTTCAACTTGTTATTAATATATTTTTGCCAAAATTTAGAAATCCTATGATAACTGTAATAATTCCGTTCATATTTATTTATTCATTTTAAAATATTGACAGGCATTTTGGTGCAGTTTGAAAAGGCATCGAAAGCTTAATGTGAAATGGTTCTAATTTTAATGAGAAGCAATTAATCAATACGTGCAGGTTTAAAAATATGAATATATAAAATGTACTTATGCCTAGCTGTTTCTATCAGTTATTATTAAGTATTTCAGAATTTCAAACGATTTCCCTACATTTTGAACGTACTACGTCTTATAGTCAATTAATTAATAATTATATTAATATAAAGACTTTTAAATAAGTTGATTGGTAGAAATCTTTTGAAAAATGTGACATAGATGTAAGTTAAATCTCTTTTATTACATTTAAGGGCTGGAATAAAAGCAATTTATTTTATGGTAACAAAAAATTATGGCTGTATATGCTGCTTCATGTTTATTTCTATTTGTTACAAATTTGACACATTTCGTTTTTACTTGTAGTACCTGATAAATATTAAAATAACTTACTTATTTTCTCCTAACTTGTCAATGGTAACTAAATACAATATATTTCTTATGTCATAAGTTTACCATCAACATTATAAAAAAAGTAAAATGAAAATGACTGTCTTTATCTAAGATTTAAGATATATTGTGTAATATTATTAAACTGTTAGATATATAATATAAGATGGCATATGAGTTTTATTTGTTTTTATCCCCCGGACTCATTGGTAAACAAAGAAACGAAGAAATAAAGATTCATTTGGAGACCCGTGTCAGATCTCTGGCACTCAGTACAAGCGAACAGATTCATTTCGAGACCCGTGTCAGATCTCTGGCAGTCAGTACAAGCGAACAAATTCATTTCGAGACCCGTGTCAGATCTTTGGCACTCAGTACAAGGGAACAGATTCATTTCGAGACCCGTGTCAGATCTCTGGCACTCAGTACAAGCAAACAGATTCATTTCGAGACCCGTGTCAGATCTCTGGCACTCAGTACAAGCGAACAGATTCATTTCGAGACCCGTGTCAGATCTCTGGCACTCAGTACAAGCGAACAGATTCATTTCGAGACCCGTGTCAGATCTCCAGCACTCAGTACAAGCGAACAGATTCATTTCGAGACCCGTGTCAGATCTCTGGCACTCAGTACAAGCGAACAGATTTAATTACCTGCTAATTAAATAAGCACAGCCTGTCCACACACTAGTCAAGTGGCTTAGAGCTGTTTTTTAAAGTTACCGTTACCGGGTGGATAATAGCACCAAATTTTGTATGAGGGTACCTTAGGGTGTAGAGATAATTTTTGGCTTAGTATCGATGAAAAAAAAACGGTATCTTTTCTCTTTTTTTTTTTTCATAATTTTTTTTGAGCTGTAAGTGAAAATTAATAGTAAAAAAATGTTACTGTTAATTTTCAACTACAGTACTTATATCTTACGACGATATGTTAGGCTTGGTTGTAGTAGTACGTGCACGTATACGTTTCAGAAGCGCGTTCCCGCTCACACACATTACGCACACACACACGTGGAAGCGGGAGCGCGCACTAAAGTCTAACGTCGCGCCGTAAGATAAAAGTACTGTACAACTTTTAAGACTTTTAACTAAGAAAGAAAACAATTTAAAAAAAAAAACGTTTTTTTTTCTCCTATATTTATCAGTTTACCCTTGGGGTACCTAAGGGTACCTAAGGGTCATACCAAATTTGGTGTTGTTATCTGCCTGGGTAACGGTAATTTCACTAAGCATTGGTTCTACACGTTTATGTGTATGTGTGAGGGTGTGAGGGTGTGTGTAAGTGGAATAATTAATTATTGATAATAATGTGCACGCAGCGAACGCCCGCCAAGCATTGCTTACTCTGATTTGCGGAATTTGTATGATTTTTACAATGTCGCCCTATAATGGGGTAAACTGCTTTTTCGTGAAAATTATTCCGCTTACTCACAAAAATCTATTTCACTAAACAGCGAGATTAAAACAATTACAAAAGTTTCTCGACAGAAGGACAAAAATAGCATCGATGACGAGCAGAGCTCGGAAGCCGAGCGAATGGGAGCAGAGCGAAGCAACCCCCCTAGTTTTGACAGAAAATAATTTCATATGATCTCGAAAAAGAACTTGTGCTACCGATTACTTGAAAATACTGAAAAGTCAACTAAGTGCGAAAGTAGGCATCGTGCTACGAAATCATGTTAACACAAGAATTCAGGTTGCACAAAAAAGCAGTTTTGCCATCATACGACGACATATATACAAATTCCTGGCTAAACAACGACCAAAGGTGCCATAATCCCCTGAGATAAAGTCTCTGTATTGTTTTGTCCAGCCTATGTCCAGCAGTGGACGAATACGGGCTGATGGATGGAGGGATTGTTTTGTCACAGTCTAAGCTCTTAAGGCGATATGTAAAAGTTTTAGCGTCCCTTTTACTCCATATGCGAAAAAATCCTCAGTGCGAGAGGGACGGATTCGAGGAAAAGTAGCAAAAAGTCGGTTTTTTATTTATATAAAATATACTAAAGTTGCTATCAAAATTTCGTTTAACCAGGTTCTAGATACTGTTACAATCCATCTAATAAAATACAATTGCAGTCCATATGTCATTTTAAATTGTCAAACCAGGAGAATCGGTGTCGAAAAAGACCTCATTTCAATAAATATTTCTATCGAGCCGAATTTCTCCAATCGCGTTTCTGTTCTAACAGGTCCCTAGAAAAAGATTTCAAAAATAATATACTATTTTATCAAAATAATACATTATTTACTGCAGTAGATATGCAAGTTCTAAAAGTGTCTATTTTTTTCCGTAGCGCCTTAATGCGACGCCGCGAAAAATTTGTACTTTTTGGAGTCATTTTAGTACGTTCAGTAAGAAGCTACTATTTTCGAAACCCTTTTCTAGATTTCTGTAATATACAGAAACTTGATTTAAAATCTTTCACTCGATAGAAAAATTATTAAAATAAGGTCTTCAAACACACGCTTTCTCATAGTTTGACAAATAGTTATCATGTACAGACCCCAAACATATTTTATTACATTGATTTTAACAATATCTACATTTTGGTAATTGAAAAATTTTCTAGTCATTTTAGTTTTTTTAGTCTTTCAACCTGAATTGGTACCACTCGCACTGCGCGTTTTTCCGCTTGGAGTGACACTGCCCGTTCAAAACTCGATCTGTCACCAATAGGGCAGCCAACAATCCAAACCTACAATTTTTTGCGCTTGTCATGACATGACATAACCAAATACTGTCAAACGGTTTGTTGAGTCTATTTATTCATGAACAGAAGTGTTTAATCATAACTTGAAAGTGGCGCTAAGACGTATAATCAGTTGAGATGATCGTTCCAGAGACTGAAGGAGTAAAGCCTTATTCTGTTAAGTTTACAATTTAGAAGGGTTAGTTGTCAGAAGTTGGAACATAACTGTTGTTAAGCAATAAAAACTAC
Source organism: Ypsolopha sequella (assembly GCA_934047225.1). Taxonomy (NCBI): domain Eukaryota; kingdom Metazoa; phylum Arthropoda; class Insecta; order Lepidoptera; family Ypsolophidae; genus Ypsolopha; species Ypsolopha sequella. The sequence continues at coordinate 26,006,735 of OW203990.1, read as the reverse complement.
ATCACGTTTAAAGCAAAATTTTACAAGCTAATGCATAATTAATATTTACATGCGAGAAAAAGTAATTTATTACGCCATGTTCAGCGGAATTAAAACGATAATTTTTTTGTAGATCTCTTACGATCCCTTGCATCCTACTAAAGAGTAATTGAAAATCTGGTCAGGTGATGATGCATAAAGACCAATATATTAATACCGAATGACGAGTTGGTGAGTTAGTGAGTTGAGTATTTCATGTACTCAATCAGGCCCCGTAGCATAATGTTTAATAGCGTGCGACGCGGCTTAGTTGAATCACAGATGCGAGGAGCGTGACATATATAATCGCAAAAACACCGTGTCACGCTCCTCGCACCTGTGATTCAACTAAGTTGCGTCGCGCGCGATTAAAAATTATGCTACGGAGCCTAAATGCAGTATTTAAGACAAAGGAAACGCGAAAAACCAATTTATTGTCATGCCAGAATATTCTATGGTTTCCGTAAACTAAAGTGAAGTGAAATGCATGGTCAAATTTTATTTTATTTGGGTCTAAGTCCCTTAGAGCATATGGGTCTAAGTACAGTAAGCGGCACGGTTTTTGACGTCTGACCTTGACCGCACTAGTAATTTTTTCTCTATCGCACTTAGTAATTTTGTGCGCGAATGAACACATGCACTAGGCCTCCACCATTTTCGTCGAGCAGTTAAATTGTTGTGCCACGACCTGTACTAATTTTGTGTTTAAAAGGTTGAGGATAGCCTTAAAGAAAAGAGATCTTGAGATAAAATCCCGTGAAGTGGTTGTACCTTGATACCGATTCGGTGAAGCACATCTTAACTTATTTGACAGGACTAAACTAAATTTAAGCGATAAAGAAAGAAAAAGACAGGACGCTTAAAAAAGGTTAGTTCTGTCAAATAAGTTAAGACGTGTTATGCCGAATCGATACCATTGTCTACAATACAATACAATACAACTTTATTTGTACACCATAAAAAAAGGAACAGAAATATAAATACTTAATTTTTAACTAACTTATTATGAAGGCACAAACAGGCGGCCCTATCGCTTAAAACGATCTCTTCCAGACAACCTTTTGGTGGATGAAACAGTTTAGAATGATTGCTGAAATGGTGGTGTACTATTTTTTAATAATACTCTACGAGTTAAAACAATGTTTTGTATTCATTTGTGGATTTTTTTTGATCTTTAATACCAAAAGTCAACCAATTTTTAATATTAAGTAACCAGAATAAGACCGTTTATCAAACCCGTGGCTTGAATTTTAGACTTACGGCGTTGCTAAACCGCGCTTAGGCGTTAAACTGAACACAATGTAAAGTTCAAGCAACAATGAGCTCTATTGTAATGCAGCATGACGCAAGGGATTCTAATTTAAATTTTATCGTTGTTTGGTTTATTTTCGTCATAATGTGGATATGATTTGTTGAATGAAACCTTCATTGAGACAATAATGGGACCGGAAAATTAACACAAATTTTACGTTATTTGTAACTGGTTTACAAACTCATTTTGTTATTGTCAACTTCAGTAACTTGTGTGCCAGTAATGTTTTATACCTACTGTAAGCATGTACATGAATTATTTTATAGAATATTAGTATGCTAAATATTATTATAGTGCATTACAAACTAGAAAAGATCAATCAGAAACAAATCCAAAGACAAGAATTAAAAAAAAGTCCTTGGGGCCATGGTTCGAACCTGCGACCTCTTGTTATCAAGACAAGCGCGCTACCTATTGCGCCACCGAGGTTCCTACCCAGACCGGTGAATTCTTCCATCATACTTGTCCACTGTTATTTTTGCATCTGCTTGATATACTATCTTGTACTGTACATATAGAACGCTTACGAGGGCTTGATAACAAAAGGTCGCAGGTTCGAATCCTGGCCCGGGGAATTTTTTCAAATTCTTGTCTTTGGATTTGTTTCTGATTGATCTTTTCTAGTTTGTAATGCACTCTAATAATATTTTGAGTATTCATAGCGATGGATTTCGCAAAATAAACATAATATTCGTATTGTAGTATAACGATTATTACTCCTATCCTTGTCCCAGCTATCCCTGGGTGTTAAGATGATGCTGTGGAAGCTGGAAACTGGCGTACTCGTCCATACGAAAAACTTGTATTACGGAACAAACCGTCAAATCGAGAAAAAATTCAGGTGACATACCTACTCGACCAAAATGCATGAAACTGATTACTTAATTTCAAGATTTCTCGATTTCTTTTTTCACGTAAAGTTGTTTGTTCAGAACACTCGCTCATAAAGTCCAGGTGCGTGTGATGGTATCGCCGCTAGGGAACCAAAGAAGCGAGAACGAGAAAAGAGAGCGTGACTTAATTCACTAATTTTACAATAAATTTAACCAATCACACCGCAGAATTGCGGTGTTATAATGAAATATTATAACATCTGTCAAACAATGTAGGTACTGTAACATATAGCTAGGCAATATGTTAGGTTTAGGTAAGGCTAGGTTTTATAGGTAGGTTAAAGGACTATTTGTTCGTGTTTAGTTGGCAATCGATAACCTTTATGGATCGACATACGTCGTGTTGACTGAATTATTTCGTGTCTTCCAAAAATAAATACAGATCGAGTATAAAAGATCTTTCAGAAAAAACACGAGAAAGATTAGTCCGATTAGTGCGGATGTACTTCTCCATTCATAAATTATTGAAGAAATATAACAAGCGAGTGCTCTACCAAATTTAGAGCTCCCCTCCCTTAATGCACAATTGATAACTTGGCTGTATAAAACGAAAAAAGAAAATATAATAGAAGATAAACTAAAAATAAAGTGGTGTAATTATAATAAAATCCTCACGAGATCCCGAGTACACGGTGTGCACATCACAGTACTTATATAACCGTTTTTAAAGTTGTAATTACTTTAGGTTGGGATGTAGTATGGGAGTAGATAAAATATTTGACCCTTCCGTGGATGGTGGGCCTATACTCGGTGATGTGTTAAATACTTAAAACAAGGTTTACTTTTTATGGTTAAAGGTTTTGATGGCTGAACTTCTCAATAATTAGCAAGAAATATATTATAAGTACATTCATTACGATATATACCTACCTCTGGGAGTCTGTCAAAGGTGTTTCCGAGTGAAGGGCTGTCAATAGAACAAATGTACACCCTCCTTTTACTTACGATTTTAAGTTCCGTGACGAGAGAATGAGAATGAAATGTTTTATTGGACGTTAGTTTTGAGTGTTGTAAAACTGCTAACTGACAATAGGCTGCGTTCAGTTTGAACGTCGGATGACACGCCCGCCTTACACGGACAGCAGGATAGTATATAATTAAATTTAAAGTATTTAATGGGTTTAATATGTAAAATCATCAAAATAATCTATTTTCGTTATTATTATTGAAATTATAAAATAAAGCAAACATATCTACATTCTAAACATGAAATTGCAAATCATCTTATTTTTCTTTTTAATTGGCTGCTTAAAACCTAACTCCTTTGTCTCCTAAAAACATAGACACGAATAGCAAAAAAAAAACAAACAGTAATGGATTTTCATACGAATTTACTTACTGGACATTTATTCAAATTTACTGGAGACTAGAAATAGCTCTCCAGTATGAAGTAGTTACTGCCCAACAAACATTTTAGCGATAATTAGATCTTTTTTAAATCTTAAGGATGTAAAAAGTTGTTAGAATAGCGATATTTATGGCTTCAGGTGATAAGCTTGCGATATTTAAACAACATTAGCACTCAGCGCGATGTAATAGGTTAAAAGGAACGTTAAAATAAGGTTAAAGTTGTATTGTAGCGATTCAAATTGCCATAATGCAAGCAAAGAATCTTGTATTATAGCTTCAACCTAAACTTACAACTGTAAGATCTATAAAGGAGATAATAGACGCCTAATTCCTCCTCAAGATTTATATTGACGCTAAAAATCACTCCTTAAACACCCAAGAGTCTACAACAGCGTCTGTAAGAATCATTAGTTCTTGAATAGCGCTCATAAAACCCCTTCTAACACTAGATGCTATAGGTTGTCATTACAGTTCTTTTAAATGTCAAAGTTGTATCAAACTCTTTTTAAACACTACCATACATGTATGGGTTCTAAAGAAGCGCTAATCATGACCACAGTACACCCTAAGAAGCTATATCGCACTTACTCGTGGGCTTAACCTACACCGCCATTATACGTGAATAATTTAAAAATTAAAATTGAGTTATTCATTGTAATTTGGATATTATTTGCTTAGAAAGTTCCATAGCTGATATGCTGTAACGCATAGAATCGAAGATAGAAACAAACATGAATTAATTCCATAAAAACCATGGATTACACCTATATAATACGTGTTACACTTTAGTAAATAGAGGTCATTCCATGTGCGCTTTAATTTTGAGATGAAAATGTATGTGTATATTCACAGTAAACTTACCTTCGCAATGATAGTTTAATCCCTAACACGTGCACTAGTATAAATATGATATTTTGAGAGTGCTTCCATTCCACCATTGAAAATAACACTTTATCAACTTGTTTGAGTCACTCTGTTTACCTGTGTGTAAAAAGTACAGAGAAAAATACGTTTTACAACCTAAGGAGTTCCTACTCAAATAAATATTGTGTTTGCTACAACCCAGAGAGCTAAAATTGATACTAATATACCTGCAATATAACTTAAAGTCATTTTCATCGCCGTTGTGGACCTTCGATAGCACTTTCGGTCTCCACTAACGCTGTAATAACACCGGAAGAAATAACCTAAAACGATGAGAGTTAGGCATGGCTATAGTACGACTCTTGTATCGCTGTGAGACGTATTTACCACCCCTTTAGCACTTCCATAGCCCTCTCGTACAACTTAATTCCATTTCTTACCACCTTCATATCGCCGTTGAAGGACCTAAGCCTGTAAAAAGTTATGCCTAATCCGGGGGTATATCGGAGTTAGAGCACGTTCTAACTCTAGTTTAATCGCTTATTTACATCTGAAAGACTTTAGGAGCGCTTTAATAGATCTTTTATAGCCCTCGCAGTAGCGCCTAAATGTTTGTTGGGTGGCTTGTCTTTACGGTTTTACTTTCTTGGAAAATTCGTCGAAATATGCTACTTTTTCAGATATGGATTTCGATTTTCTTCCATTTAAGAAAATTGTCATAGGTTTTTAAATAATTGTCTTTTGATTTTGGCGGCAACAAGTTTTCCATTACGGCTCTTGCCACATCTCGAAACTCTGGTGGCGTCGAAATACATATTTCCACGGGACTCTACTTTTTCGCTTGAGCTCATTTTTATCAATAATTTATGAATCCAGTAAAATACCAATTAAATTTTCACGTTTCACGCGCTATGTTTTCTTTTTGCGTTACCACATTTGTATTCGGCCAGTAACCTCTTTGCACTTTAATAAAACCTCTTTGAACATTCGAATTGCTGATAAGTAAATCTCACAAAACCTCTTTCCATATTCAAATAAAACGACAGTCATTTAAAAAAATTATGTTCTTTTATTTTAATTAAATAATTAATTTTTAATGTAAATTAGCGTGAAAATACAACACATACATACAATTATATTTTAACTGGGCTTACTTGTATTTAAAAGTAATAAATACATGATCTTTCTTTATTTCAACAAATTTATATTATTTAACCGTAAATTTCAGCCCGAACAGAGTTTCCCCACTTTATTATTGTAACCACCATCCGGTTTAGTTAGGGTTGGCACCTATTTACTTTTTGACACGGTTCTTGAAATAACATTGATACTCACTCGTGGTGTTAGGGCTGTCGTCATATGAAATGAATAATTTTAGGAAAACGGAGTAACAGTTTCTAGGTGGTTTGCTACATCTTTATTTAATTGCCAATAGACAGTAGGAATCTTATCAGAAGCAGTGTTGGTGCTATTTGATAAAAAAAAATATAGGTTTGAAAGTAAAGAACAAGATAAATATTTCTTACCCACGACGGAACGGAGCAAGTATACGTTTGCGTTTTGGGTTGTTTGTAAAAATTAAACAAACAAAAACAAAATTAAAGACATTAAATGTGAAATGTACCAAACTTCACCGCGGGCAATAGCTTGAACCCTTTCAACTAACAATGATGTCGGTGTAGGTGACTTTTATTTTTATCTAGCCAAAATCATACCGTAGACTCGGTAAGTGGTCAGTACCAAGGTTCAATGACCCTTTTTGTGAAAAACACAAAATACAATTTAGGCTTCCTATACTGATTGACTTTGAGTTGTTTGTAAATTAGTGAAGGGGCACACATTTTTTTTTGTATCCTGCAATATTAATAAACAATGGTAATTAATCGACCTTGGTCCTGACAACTTACTATGAAATTGGCTATATAAATAAAAGTCACCTTGTATATAATATGAAAAATATATTTTCAATGCAAGTGCTCGTAAAGGCCCACTTTTTATGCATCAAAACCGAACAGAAAGTCGATTATTTTGCCCTATGGCAAAATTTTCATTGTTTTTAATATTTATATCAAAATTTATTTTGCTATTATTATTATTTTTTTAAATTTATTTACAATGGTTGGCTAACCTGTAACCTTTCCTGTGTACCATAAATGTTATAGTTTTTTTTCCTCTGTTTAACGGCTCTGGATACAGTCCTTTTGGGCCAATCATAATTTAAAGTTCACAAGATTATATTTGTTTTATTTCATCAAACTATGCATTGAAAAACCTAGTATGATCATGGACGAATATTCGTCCATGGTATGATACACGGGCGTAAGAGCAATAAATTACTCAGTTACGTTTAAAACACTCGCTTCGCTCGTGTTTTAAATCGTCCTCGTTATTTATTCCTTTTCGCCATTGTAGCACAAACTACTATATGAATCAGTGTAATATACTGTTTTAGAATCTACCTAAAGCCGAAATCAAAAAGTATTCACGTTTTCCGTTATTTTATTTTTTTTAACTTAAAATTCGGAAGTCTGGACACTAAATTTCAGCTTTCTCCCCTCCCCCATAAATCCTGAAACCAACAGGCGCTGCCTGCCAGTTCGACGATTTTGGCAAAAGAGTGTCTAGAGTAAAAATTATCCAGAGTTTCAATAAAGTTTCTTGACCTTTGAGGTCGTCAGCTCTACACAAGTAATCTGTAGTTTTCCTAATACGATGGTTTGTAAAAAATATAAAAAAATTTTTTTGGTTACGCAAGAGCAGTGCCACATGTTAATAAGTTATTTTTCCCCATCATTACCAATAAAATTTATTAAAAAAAACCGGCAAAGTGCGAGTCAAGCGCGTAAACCCACAGAACTGTTGCATATCTTATATATTTCATTAAGATTAAATTAGGTATACATATTTATTTTCATATTAGTTTCAGTTGTTTTTCCTCTAAGAACCAACTGTTATTGCAAACATCTTAATTTTTCAACCCTTTTTAACGTTTTTACACGGCAGTCGATGTATTTTGGGAAAAAATACATTCTGTTAATTACACAAAAGAGCAAATAGATCTTATTTATTTATTTTTTCTATTTGACACCAAGTGTTAAGTTCCAAAATTATTGTTTTTGCACTAACTGTTCGGGATGTATGTAAAAAAAAAAACAGAAATCAGGTGATATTTACCAAATCGTGGAGAATTTTTATTTTAACGAATTTTCACATTTTTAATTCACTTGTATAACAATGAAGAGGTTTCGTGGGAGTAAGAATTACATTTGACATAGCTTTTCCGGAAAATTCAATGTAATATTGCTAATGGCATTTGCTTTTTTACAGTAACAGAAATCGATTTTCAGTAATAAAATATCTGTATAAAAGTCTGTGGCGTTTATGATCGCCTTCGTAAAGGCAACATTGTCAATGGATTTGACATAAAAGTTTTTTGTTGTTGACGTCGGAGAATTGACTGTTTGTTTTGTTGATAAATGTTATTATAAAAAGCACACGCATATGAGCAATCTGGTATTTCATTTTGGGACTGGAGGCCCATACAAAACACTCCAAAGTGGTGACCCAGCGACAGTGAACTGCAGATTGCCCCGTTATCGTCCATCGACGCTGGCTCAGTTGGTTTCCCTGTAGCGACCATCGGCAGTAAAATTGCGTACGGGAAGGAGTTGTGAAAGATAAAAAGTATAATTTCTGTGATATAATGGTGCATCTTCGTCATAAGTGAGCATATATTGTGAAAATGCGAAAAACATAACTCAAGTCAGCCAACCAAACGACATCGTGTTCGATTCAAACAAAAATTTGGACTCTCAAAAAAAATCGTTCCCGATTCAACCACTACAGTCCGAATTACATTCCAACCCTGATTTGTGAACACGATTGTTTGGAACTCTGCACTATCTCGTGTTATCGAAAAAAGCCTCGAACGACAGTGTACCAATTCAGCTATCACAATTTAATTTGCATATTTTCTGCGTGTAATGTGATCTTAATTTTTTCGTTTGTTCAGTTGTTTTGTCTTGTTTATATTTTATGTACTAATGCTTACTGATTTATTGCTGTTGATTAATCATACTAACATTTTATGGGTCAGTTCTTAACTATTTTAGCCTAATAGCTGTGTGATTACCAATGTTTTGCTAAACTTGTAGGAATACTCTTGCAACTTTAACATCTAACATGTGTCTTAATGCATCATAGTACCTAATTATGTAATTTTAATTTTATTGAGTTTGTCTTAGTTGCTTAAAATAATATTTTTGGATACTTTTACATAATTCTCTGGTGATTGTATTTAAGTTCTTTTAATACCTTGTTTTGTGTTTTTGCGAACGTCACACCCTTACCCCAAGGATTTAATTTAATCGGCATACGGTTTCTTGATTATTCTGCCTAAACTGTGTGGTCTGTGGTTTCGTTTAACAATTAACACATAATCTAACTAGTTACCATGACCGAAGAACTTCAAGCACAAGTACAAATGCTACTTGCTCAAAATACAGCATTGCAATCGCAATTGAGCCAGATTACGTCTGAGCCAAAAATGGAGCAACAACCTCAGGTTCACAAAGTATCAGTTAAACTACCCCCATTCTGGTCTGACCGCCCAGCTGTTTGGTTTGCCCAAGCAGAAGCAAATTTTGATTTAGCTGGAGTAACAACTGATGCCACCAAATACAACTACATAGTAGGAAATCTCTCCGAACGCATCGCAGGGGAAATTGAGGATATCATCGCTAACCCACCTACTCATGACAAATATAAATATTTAAAATCTGAACTTATACGCAGATTGTCTTTATGCGAGGAGAAGCGGGTCAGCCAGCTGCTTAGCGAGGAGGAGCTTGGAGGAAGGAAACCTTCACAATTCCTCCGTCACCTTCGGTCCTTAGCCGGTTCCAACCTGCGGGATGATTCGATTCTTCGGCAGTTATGGCTGAGGCGGCTACCTGAGCACATCCAGGCAATCCTAACTGCTCACCCTGATCTAACTTTAGAGAAGGTAGCAGACCTGGCCGATCGTATCATTGAGATCTCGCCTGGCTCCAGAGCTGTCTGTTCTACAAACGTACCACAGTTTCAAGAGGATCCAATCCAAGTACTTACCCGACAAGTCGCCCAGCTGTCTCGACAAGTAGCAGCTTTGTCCAGGACTGATAGCCGCCGTTCGTCACGCAGCCGCTCCACCTCAGTATCACGTAGAAAGAGCCCTACACTGGAAGGACAGTCGAAGCAGTGCTGGTATCACAAGAGGTTTGGTGCCAAAGCATCCAAATGCGTCAGCACATGTAACTGGCATACGGAAAACCCTGCCAGCAATCAATAGCGGCGGCAACTGATTGCTCCTCCTACGGCTGCCGCCTATTCATTACAGAACAAGGTTCCAAATGTCGTTTTCTCATAGACACTGGATCGGACTTATGTTGCTACCCTCACCGCTGGCTCCCAGATCGGAAACGAACCTCTGATTTTGAGCTTAGTGCTGCTAACGGGAGCAGTATAAAGACGTTTGGAACTATTAACATGACTTTGAAGCTGGGGCTGCGCCGTGCCTTTGTTTGGCAGTTTGTGATTGCTGATGTTGATACTGCAATAATAGTATCAGATTTTTTAGCACATTACCATCTTTTACCTGATTGCCGCAACAGGAAATTGGTTGATGGGACAACTGGTTTGTCTTCGCCAGCCTCCGCTGCTGACATTGGACAAGCGAGTGTCAAGGCTGTTTTTGCTGGAAATTCAGTTTATGCACAGGTGCTTGCTGAGTTTCCTGAGATAACACGACCACCTGGCCTTCCCAGAGTAATTAAGCACAACACTCTGCATTATATTAAGACCACGGATGGACCCCCAGTTTCCTGTCGTCCTAGACGCCTGGCGCCTCAGAAATTGATCTCAGCGAAGAAAGAGTTTGAAGATATGGTGAGATGTGGTACTGCAAGACCATCTAAGAGCGCTTGGTCATCCCCACTGCATATGACACCAAAGAAAGACAACGCCTGGCGCCCTTGCGGCGATTACCGCGCCCTGAACGCCAGAACAGTACCTGACCGTTACCCGGTTCGTCACATTAATGACTTTGCTCATGGCCTTGCTGGTTCCACAGTATTTAGCACAATAGATTTGGTAAAGGCATATCATCAGATCCCTGTATGTGAAGAGGATATCCCGAAGACAGCCATTGTCACCCCGTTTGGCCTCTTCGAATTTCCTTTTATGCCCTTCGGTTTGCGAAATGCTGGACAAACCTTCCAGCGCTTCATCGATGAGGTCACGCGGGGTCTCGATTTCTGTTTTCCATACGTCGACGATATTCTGGTCTATTCAGAAAACGAAGCTCGTCACGTGGAACACCTGAGAATCCTATTCAAGCGACTACAAGATTATGGAGTTGTTATTAACTCATCCAAGTGCATCCTAGGTGCTAGAGAGGTCGTGTTCTTAGGCTATCATATTAGTGCCGAAGGTACTCGACCCCCTCAGGACCGTATCCAAACACTGCTGGATTTCCCTCCACCCAAGACTGTGCAAGGCATGCGTCGATTTCTTGGCATGTTAAATTATTATCGCCGTTTTGTGCCAAATGCTGCGCGGTTTCAGGCACCATTAATCGATGCCTTGGTTTTGATAAACGGAAAAGGAGCAAAGCCATTTCCTTGGACACCCGAGCTGCTGCAAGAATTCGAAGCCTGTAAGATGAGCCTATCTGACGCCACGCTACTGCAACATCCTGTTAGCAACACGCCTTTGGGCCTTTTCACCGACGCTTCGAGTGTGCACGTGGGTTCCTGCTTACAACAACAGCAAGCAAATGGAGAATGGTCGCCTCTTGCATTTTTCAGTAAGAAGCTGACCCCACAGCAGGCTCAGTGGCCAGTTTATTACAGAGAACTACTTGCGGTGTACGAAAGCATTCAGCATTTTCGTTACATCTTGGAAGTCCAACATGCTACTGTGTACACAGATCACAAACCGTTACTATACGCTTTTGTACAGCGACGAGAAAAACTACCACCTCCTCAGTTAAATCAACTGTCCTTTATAAGCCAATTCACTACCGACATTAGGTACATAAAAGGTGAAACGAACGTAGTAGCGGACACTATGTCGCGGATTGAAGCGATCTCGTTAGAACAAGATTACGAGGCTCTCGCTAAGTCACAAGAGACTGATCAGGAACTTTCCAGCTTCCTAATCTCTGACTCTGAATCTGGCCTGAAGTTATCGAAAATTAACATTCCAGGCACAAACATATCTGTAACTTGTGACGTTTCCACTGGCAAGTCCCGCCCGTTTTTGACCCATCCTTTCCGCCGTACGGTGTTCGACAAACTACATAATTTGAGCCACCCCGGCGCACGAGCTACAACTCGCCTCGTGACAGATCGTTACATATGGCCTTCTGTCAAAAAAGACTGCAGAGACTGGTCTCGCACTTGCCAAGCGTGTCAACGCAGCAAAGTCTCGAGACATATCTCGGCTCCTATAGGCAAGTTTGGCCATCCATCTGGTCGATTTATGCATGTCCACATTGACATTATCGGACCTCTACCTGTCTGTAACGAATATCGTTACTGCCTGACAGCGATAGATAGAGTGAGCAGATGGCCCGAGGTTTGGCCTATGCGATCGATCACAGCAGAAGAGGTAGCCGAAACTTTTACCAGAGAATGGATCTCACGTTATGGTGTACCCTCGACCATAACAACCGACCAGGGCACGCAATTTGAGTCCGACCTGTTTAGCCGACTGATGCTTCAGTACGCCACGAAGCGCATAAGGACGACTGCATATCATCCATGCGCGAATGGCATGATTGAACGTGTTCACCGGCAACTCAAGGCTGCACTGATGTGTCATAATGATTCATGGACTAGGGCGCTTCCGTTAGTGTTACTTGGGATGCGTACTGCCTTTAAGGAGGATTTGAAGGCCACGGTGGCTGAAATGCTTTATGGTGAGCCTCTTCGACTTCCTGGAGAGTTACTGGTACCAGCACCCATCCTTCACAAACTCGAAGACCCTGCCGATTTCGTTATACAGCTGAAACGTAAAATGTCAAAAATCCGACCCGTTCCAGCATCTCGACACTCGGAACCAGTACCTTTCATATTTAAGGACCTTCCATCCGCGTCTCACGTATTTTTACGCGACGATTCTGTGCGTCGACCACTTCAGCCTCCATATACGGGCCCCTACAAAGTGATAGATCGCGCCAGTGATGGCAAGACCCTCAGCATTGATTACAAGGGTAAGAAGATAGTAGTCAGCGTCGACCGTGTGAAGCCAGCCTTCGTCGAACATTCCGAACTTTTACAACCGGATAAGCAGAAGTCTGCTCAGGATAACATTGTTGATCAACAGGCGACTCCGACTCTGCCCGTGACTCCTGCTGCGGGTGCAGATCCTGCCAGTTTGACTAAACAACCATATACCACACGGTCTGGTAGGCTCGTCAGATTCAAAAATTACGACTAACTGCCGCTCTCCGTGGGGGGGTGGTGTGGCGTTTATGATCGCCTTCGTAAAGGCAACATTGTCAATGGATTTGACATAAAAGTTTTTTGTTGTTGACGTCGGAGAATTGACTGTTTGTTTTGTTGATAAATGTTATTATAAAAAGCACACGCATATGAGCAATCTGGTATTTCATTTTGGGACTGGAGGCCCATACAAAACACTCCAAAAGTCCTCTCAAAATGATTCTTTATTTTGTGGTAAAAATAAATAAATCTTGAGTTTTTTCCCCGCTCTATGTAATTAAAAAAACAAAAATAGACCCTAATTTTACTAGTAATTAGTTTTATTAGCAAAAATAATGGAAAAAGCTATCGATTTCAAGGGTGAGGTTACTTTATCGTCAATGAAATTCGAGATACTCAGTACTTGCCTGAGGGCCTCTGAGGCACCCTTTTGCCAAATTGTAGGACTGGCAGGCGGCGCCTGGTACCCCACACGAGCCATTTTCGTGAGATACATTGATAATTTTTTTTTCGATGAGTTTCCACCACAATTTTCGAAGGTTTTTTTTTTTTGTTTATGCTTTAAATAATCCATTCTCAGCATAAAAAGTTAGCGACGATAATAATACTTATATAATTTTTTATTTTATTATAATTAAGGCTGGCAACGACTTTCCACCAAACAAGCGGTTTTTTTTTGGGTGTATAAGGAACATGTTGGAACAGTTTGCAATAAAAGTTATTGACGATTTTTATCTTATTTATATTAATTTTTTTCCAACTTATAACTCCTGAACCCACCAGACGCGGCCTGCCATTCTGATGATTATAATGGCAAAAGAGTGCCTAGAGTATTTTGCCGAATTTCAGTGACGATAAAATTACCTGACCCTCAAAGGCCGTCAGCTCTCGGTCCATAATTTATGTATCTATACTAATAACAAAGTAGTAAAAAACCGGCCAAGTGCGTGTCGGGCCATGAGCAGTGTAGGGTTCCGTAGTTGCCCTGCACAATATGCGGACTTCTTCTCCAATAACATTTTATAAGTTTGTCGACTAATACAGATCGCGCCAAACTTCTAGCACGCTCGGAAGTTGCTCTTCCCAAGAACGGCCCATACATTTTGTTCCTGCTGATGCGAATCGCCCCGTGTTTGGAGGGGACTAAAAGTTGGCGCGATCTGTACTCGTTAATTTGTTAAGCTGTGATAGTTTTCCTTTTAATTTCATTACATATACTACTGCCGTGATTTTTTTCACGTCTCCAAATACAACCGTTTCGCTGGCAAGGGGGGGGGGGGACACTTGACTCTAACAAAAATTAACACTTTTAAGCTTAATATTTCGCAAACGGAACCCTGAATTGAAAAATGGTCTTCTCACACCCCCAATGTTTTTAAATTACCTATTCAACGACACCTCACACTAGGGGATAGACGAGAAAAAAAAATCATCCCCACTTTACGTGTAAGGTGGGTACCCTAAAAAAAAATCTTACCACTACCACTTTATCGGTGTGATAAATATGTATACCCATATTAAATTACAGCTTTCTAGTACTAATAGTCTCTAAGATAAGCCGCGGACAGACAGACAGACGGACATGGTGAAACTATAAAGGTTCCTTGTTGTGGACTACGGAACCCTAAAACGTAAAGTCTCTGTACATTTAGAAGTTACGCGAAATTTTAAATGAAATGGGTTTTTGGTATTGTACTGAGGCCAAAGCTAAAGCTACAATTTTTAGAAATTTTGTATGTCTCTCTGTTCAGTTTTAACTCGAAAATCTCTTAACAAATTTGGATGCGGTTTTCTTTATATCATCGTAGTGACCCTGGTCAACATATAGGATATAAAGAGTGTACAGATGCAATAAACGAAAAGCTAGTATACAATAATACACTGACTGACTCTGACTGATGATCTATCAACACCTGGAGGAAAAGAAATATTCCAGAAACATGATTACCATATTACATAAACTTCTTTTTAGTTGAGCTATCCAGGTCTCAACACAACTCGTGAATTTACCGATGTGCTTTCCCATACTGCAATGATATTTACAGTGAGCCACTTGCCGCCACATAGTTTCTTTTTAGTTTACATGATTTGAGTTCTAGGAATTTACGTATTTTTTTAAAAGATTTCATCTTCAAAATGTAAACGAAACTTGAATTTTGAATTCAAAAACAAATGCCTTCAATGAAGTTAGTAAAGCTGAATCAGTGTTTTATTTCATTCAAGAAATTCATTGTTTTCCCAAAAGAAATACATTATTTGACTTCACCAATAGAATATTGTTTTGATCAAAGGCAACGTATTTTCTGTGCAGCTTTTGCAGATAAACAAATCGACTGACTCACTTGGGAAACACAGTATCTTTATGCATTGCTATTCTGCAGAATCTGTCAATACAGGATCGGTCGCTACCGGCCCCTTTCCGGTGTTTACCTTCAGATACGGAAATGAGCTGCCATCATCGATACAGTCTCCATGATAGCCTGCAGTTACATATACTTGCTTTTATTCCAGATTGATATAGGTCTTATACGTACATACCAACAGGAAAGGCATTTAGCAGTTCTCATAGCTAAAAATCGTTTACAAATAGAGAACTGCAGCTGACTGTACATATAAAAACCGGCCAAGTGCGTGTCGGGCCACGCGCAGTGTAGGGTTCCGTAGTTGCCCTGCACAATATGCGGACTTTTTCTCCAAGTACATTTTATAAGTTTTTCGACTAATACAGATCGCACCAAACTTCTAGTACGCTCGGAAGTTGCTCTTCCCAAGAACGGCCCATATAGCCGTGAGCGTGAGTCGTGATTTACAGGTACGTGCCTCTATTGTTCAATTGTTATTCAAACTAAATCCGAATTGGCTTAAATTATATTTCCTAAACTGCACTTAGATATTTTATTTCAAATTGTTGCCCTCTTTGTTTTGGTTGCACAGCTATCTAATTGATTGCTGATAAAAGCGGACAAATACCTCATTAAAATAAAAAAGTGAACAATGAAATTAATAAAATCTTAATAAATATATTATAAGTATTGAGTTTTTTTAAGCTTTATTTATTTATTAATAGTAAAACAATAAAAATAGATTTTTCCTCGATATATTTCGGTCCACACGGTATGGGGCCGTCATCAGTCGAATGCAACAAAATATTGACAATTAAAAATGTAATAAATATTTTGTTGCATTCGATTGATGACGGCCCCATACCGTGGGCCGAAATATATCGAGGAAAAACCTATTTTTATTGTTTTTCTACTAATAAATAAAGAAAAGAAAGAAATTAATAAAATAAATAAGTAAATATATCATACATGAAATTAAAACTTTATTATAAACAACATAGCTATACAATAAATATAAATAAAATAATATAATTTAGAAAACTTAAAAATATAATTCTACCTAAACTTAAACTGATTAAGGTAATATTAAAAATGGTGAATCAAAAAAACATAGACGACTAAAATTTTTCACAAAGTGTCATTCGAAAATGGTACCAGAGACTGAAAAGGGCAAAAAGCTCGTGATTGGTTTGTAATTTTTTAACTTAATTTTTATTTTTGTAGAAATCTTTCTTGTAACTTAATTTAATTTAATGTTTCATTGAAATTTACTTGTATTGAGCGAGTACAAATCGAACCAATGAGAACTTGTAACTAAACCTAATCGTTTTCTGGGCTCTGCGATCTAAGCTCTGCTTTGTTTAGGGTCCGTTATAAAAATCGTTTCTACAACTTGTCACATTATGCCTAATTTACGAGTATCTACTCACTGTAAATGTTGTATTGTTATGGAAAATACAAATATATTTGATATTTTGTTTGGATACGAGTTTTGAACATACGAGAAGCTCCATGTCCACTTCAAAAGGGCCACTGATATAAAGTTTAATTTTCAATCCTGTTTCTGATATCTACTTAACCTTCTTGTATCAAAAGCTAATGCAGGTAAAAATACAGATTTACATCGCAATATCTGAGTTAAGGGGCTCCACAGTGATAAACATCAGTTTTATATTGGATTCAGTTCCGTCAATGTAGATGGTAAAAATCTGAAAAAAAAATATGGCTTGTTTTGTGACTCAAGACAATTATTAATTACACTTTATAAGGAAACATACTTTCAATCTTCTATTAATTATTTAAAAGATCATTAATTTCACGATATAAGCGGTTCAGTTAATGTTTCAAAACCGATTGAAACGAAACCAATACACGCAGATACTAACGAGAAAAAAACCATCTTTATTAAATAAAAGAATTATGGTTAATGTCTTAAAGTAGCCACGATTTCAAAATAACTAATGTTTTGCGTGCGCGGCATCTGATTAGAGCAGGATAGCGTTAGAGCAGGATTGAATTTTAGCATAGTGCAGCCCCTTAATATTAAAGTATCAGTTACGTGATACGTGTTAACGTCGTTAAAAACAAATTTATTGAAGAGGCCACTTCAGCAAATTGAATTTTTCAACATAAGGTCGAGTTAAATGATGCCACATCCTTCGATTTTCAACCTCAAATTTATAGCTGTACGAGTGTACGGCACAAAATAACCACTTACAGAAGGTTCACTCCGCACAGCTAGCGAAAACAGGCGCACGCACACATAGACGCGTACGTACGACGATCTCGGATGCGGTCGGTCGAATGCCAATACGAAATTCTGCCGAGATCATCATACGCGTACTTTTGATCATAGACTTAGGATTCGCTGCGCTTAAAAGACGTACATAGTGTGTAAAAGAGATGTCCTACCTTTATGAACACCTTGCAAGATAGAAAGAGATGCACAACAAAGAACAGCAGCTGTGTCAATATTCTTTCGAGTAAGTGCCCATAGCTACCCGCTTTGTTGGGTGTGATTGCGGATTTTGGGTTAGTAACAGATGATAGTAAAAGCAACTGGTCTACGGCATCAACTCGTCTTAAAATCATCTTGACGAAATTAATAATAATATTTAAATAATACGTAACTAAATTGATAAATAGTGATTGGTTTATGTTGTGCAGTGGGTAATTGTGATGTGACAAGGAGAAATAACCCACATAATTACACATTTCACAGGTAAATATGATTTTGTCATTAGAATGTTTTGAACCACATTTTGCCCAATTTCTCGTATTAATCGGCCCAAAAAAAAGTTTTTACAGTAACGTATTGATTTTCTTTGTTGTATTTAGTAGTTATATGCAGGATTGTCCAAAATATTAAGTAAAGTAGTAAATCTAATAGTACATAATGTCATAGTAATTTTTTGGTATAATTTTATCTACTGGGTACATTGTTTATCTTGTACATTATACTAGACATCCAAACAGACTAGTAACTCCAACTTTAAGACCACGTTGGCTCAAAAAAATTACTTTTCGATGCAAATACAAATATTTAATAAATTACCAGACAAGTTAAAACTTATGCCACACACATTGTTTAAAAAATATTTATTTAATTGGTTAGTAGATAAGTGCTTTTACACTGTAAAAGAATTTATAGAAATAAAATATTGTGACATTGTAATTACTAATAAGAGTTGAAAATTTATTGATTTTGTTTTTAATACTTACATTAAACATAAATATGTTACTGCTAAATTTTTGCATGCCCTAATTGGTTAAATGTGCTGTACATAAATGATTACTTGATTAGTTTTAAGTAATATTGTAATATCTATAAACCACATAAACCACAAACCAATAAACTATTTCTATTTCTATTTCTATTCTAAATCTATGCGTATGATGATCTCGGCAGAATTTCGTATTATGTGTGTGCCTATGCATGTGTGCGTCTGTTTTCGCTCCGTCGTCGAGTCGGCCTTCTGGTTGTTAGTATACATTTTGTGTGTACGGTACCAATGCCGTATCTGCAATCTGATACGGAACGTTTACTTTGATGTTTGTTTCATTTTAGTCATATTTGTTTTATTTCATTATTTTTCTAAGCTTTCGAAAGAGACAACCTGATTGTTGAAGCGTTTGGAAATAACTGAAGCATTTTGATCAAGTTTTCGATACCAACTGAATAGACATTTGAATGCATTTAATCGAGCTTTCGAATTTAGTATTTTACACCTTTGCTTTCATCAGGGGGATGGCCTTTCTTTCTCAAGTGTTTTTGAATGATTATAGTGAGTCCACTAAAGTAAAAAATAAGTAATAGTGAATAAATACGCTAAATTATTGTTACATGAGGCTTAAGCACTCACGTGCGATTTTTGTTGACTATATGCCAACCGTTATATGCCAACGCTCAGCGCATGAGCCGCGCGCGCTGAATGCCGATCGGCAGTTGCCAGTGCCCGTTTGCCAACGACGGTGAACACCGCGTCGTCGTCACAAGAACTCGCCTTGATAATGCTGAAATTGTATCGGTGAAACAGTTGGCATATAGTCAACAACAATCACACCTGAGTGTCAAAGCCGCATGTAATAATAATTTAGTATATCAGCTCACACGAGTTTTAATAATATTATAATAAATAGGCTGTTACCTAATTGGAAAAGTTTCGCTCAATAGATTTTATATTTGAAAATAGTCCCCATTTAGTATTTTTTTAAATTCGCTTTTTTTAAATTTGATCATATTTTACGATCAATACAAATATATTCTTTATTATAGCTTAAAAAAAAAAAAAACATAGGCAGTCATAGGGGCTGTCGATATAAGTGAAAAACAAAGAAACAATCAACTAAATCCTGAAATCGATACTCGAGAGAAAATAAATATAAAGTCCAAAATCAGTAAAATAGAGGTATTCAAATTTTTTTTTACAGTAAATAAATGAATTAATTGTCATGGTTTGTTAAAACTTACTTCATAAACGTTAGAAAATCATAGGTATATTTTTCATCACTATGGGGTATCCTGATTAATGCAACAAAATCATTCAAAGTCTGTCATTTAATTTCTGTTTACCTCATTTTTCCCCTCAAATAATATAAAAATACAGTCGAATTGAGAATTTCCTCCTTTTTTGAAGTCGGTTAGAAATAGGTCACAGCGAGACACTATCGAGTAGGTACTTGAGTTAATGTATAAAGGGAAATTATTAATCGGGCGAATAAAAATATAATTAGCGATTTCAAGTGTCCGGAATAAATTACATGTCATGAATGCATGCTAATGTTAAAAAACCTTTTTATGTTAATAAATTTTATATTCATACGCCTTTCGGCAGAGTGTAGAGCACATAAGTTATCTTTAAGATCAAATGTATTACTACCTACCTACATTCATGAATAAACGCATCTTATCTTATCTTATCTTATCTAAATACCAAAGCGTGCGACTAAAAATACTGACTAGGTGAATTTAAAGTATGAAATCGAAAATTTTTCACCAAAAGTTAAAAAATAGGTGCGACGACGAACGAAGCGAGGAGAAGCGTGTTAGGTTTACATGAAAGATAAAATAAAGAGCCGAGCGAGGCGACATCTCTGCTCTTATTACTTAAAATTAAATTGTCACTAAAATAGAAAATTGTTTGCCTGAGAATTATTCGACTCAACTCGTATTTGTATTTTCAAGTCGCCGTTTTCAACATTTTTATTCGCCCACAGTCTTTCGCCCACTTAGTATTTTAGTACGCCACATTCAGTATTTTTGGCACCTTCAATTTGAATTTATATTCGCTCGTTTAAATACTACCCATTTATAAATTACTACGTGGTCTTATACACTTCTTAAAGCATGTTACATAAGTATTAGGGGTCCCTTATTTCTCGAAGTATATAATATATTTAGTTTTTTAACACATATTTTTGTAAAGGTCCTATAACACTTTTAAAATAAGTTTAAAGGTATTTCGGTTTCTTTAACCCGGTGCCGACTTACATGGAAACATGTGAGAAATTTTACATTCTCCCATAGTATGATAAAACGGTTTCTGAAACATTAATAAATTCATAGTACATGATTTATAAAGCCAAAACGTTTTTTCTAACGATTAGATAGTTTAGTTTCGATTTCGGATATTTTTTTTTGGAAAACATAAACCGATGAGTGAGTTTTAAGCGGGAACGTAAATAGCCGAATAAACAATTAAAGTTACGTTTTTTATTTAACAAATACGAGTAAATGAAATTTAGGGACCGCTTAAGAGACAAAAAACCAGATCAATTGGGATGACTCTTCCAGATGTTGTTCAAAAATTAAAAACTACTACCTCATGAAATTTTTCCAAAGAAACATGTTTTTCTAGCAGCCAAAGAACATTTCCCACTCAGCTAGTCTTAAGTTTGCCTAAAGCTTTCTCAGTGCCCAGTAATTAACCACTAGCTCTGGAACACCAAACTTATACATGTAAGAGACGAGTAAAGGAAGCTAGTCCCTACCACTCAGGGAATCCTACTGTGAGGACTAGAGAACGCCAATGTTAGTACCTACAACATTGCCTACAACTATCAACTATATAGGTATGTTTAGTGAATTGTTTTTTGTTTTTATTCTGTGAATAAATAAATTTGAAATTTGAATTAAGGAAATTATATCAAACTGAAGAATTTCAACGATTTCAACGTAACCCATGTGCTTTCAACTAAAACCGTAACCATAATTGTATAATAAATGTGTAAAGCTAAACTATAAGCATAAAATTGTATTGATTAAATACGTATAAAATATAAAAAAAGCTGGGCACAAATAACACAAATTTTATGATAATATTTTTCTTCACCTTTCAGCAAGTGCATAAAAAATCCAAAACTCATTCTACGACAGATTACCGCTGTGCTAGCTCTTTCGCCGCTGTTTAGTTAGGATTGCATAAAAAACGTAAATGCAAAAATGAAAGTCCACCCAATAGGCCTTCCTGCTGCGCACAGCGACTTTGCTATTATAAACCGGAGACTAACTTTAATACAGTTGAACATCGCGTGCGGTAAAAATTACATTTCAGGGAAATATCTTTGGCGCGTTGAGCAAAAATCCCTAGGGGATAATCTTACGTATTCGCGTCACCATCACCGATATGCTATTTTAACAGTTTTTTGAATGATATCTAATTATTATCTAGGTAGTTTGAAAAAAATCGTGTTTTTATTTTAACCAGAAGCCGAGTTATTTGCTAAAAACGCAGTTTTTCGAGAGGGCTTGATACTTCGGTTGTCATTACAGCGGTCTGAAGCGCGCTATTTTTAACAATAATGAAAATGAAAAGTAGTGAAAATTTAATTATTTTGCGGACGATATTTTGGAATTCAATTTCTGTATTAACCGTATTAATTAGCAGAAGCCGTGGGCGAAATTCATGTTCACAACGAACAAGAGAAGTATGTAGGTACTATTTTATTTAATTACCTCCCATACGAATGTTTAAGGCGTTAATTACTCGAACATTAAGAAAGTGCAATTCAAGTAGAACAAATGTTTGAAAAAATTCTTTAGGCCCGATCTCCTGCTTTAACGACAAGTACTTCGCTTAGATTAAATTATGTTAAGGTGTGTTAATTTGAAACCTATTTCGAGATTTAGGTTTAAAAAGGCGCATTTTAGAACTTGTGATATAAAAAACCTCAAGATGATGAATATTTTTATGAAAAAGTTGCAACTTGTACTTGCCTTCGTGTGACGTCACTTGAGAAATGGCTGTTTAGAAATGTATCCTTTGCTATCAAGATAAATTTATAATAATTTGCTTCTGACTAACTTGACAGATGAATGACAGATAAGTAGACAGACATAGACAGACCACTTTTTTTATAAGTAATATATCATTTTTATATCACAATCCGTACAATGTCCAAAATTTTCAAGTGACGTCACAACGGACAATTTTTTAAAAAATCATAAAAAGATAATGGTTAATTTAAATACCAAAATAATGAAAACTATGTCCTAAAATGGCGTATATTCTTTAAAAAAATCTAAAAAAAAATCATGTAGAAATTAAGCTATGGGAATTGCACCATCGACGTACTCATCCGTAACCGTTGATTTTTTCGTAACTACGAGTATTGATAATACCAGCCATTAATGCACAAACTGAACGCTCACGAGGGCGACGACTTGTTCATTACGAACAGAGATGGCGCTGTTGTCGCTACAATACAGTTAAGAAATTGACAGTTATTAAAACTCGCGTGAGCTGACATACTAAATTATTATTACATACGGCTTGAACACTCACGTGTGATTGTTGTTGACTATATGCCAACCGTTTCACCGATACAATTTCGGCATTATCAAGGCGAGTGTCGTTCTTAGGACGACGACGCGGCGTTCACCGTTGTTGTCAAACGAGCACTGGCAGCCGCCAATCGGCGAGCTAAGAACGATCCTAAGAACGACACTCGCCTTGATAATGCCGAAATTGTATCGGTGAAACGGTTGGCATATAGTCAACAACAATCACACGTGAGTGTTCAAGCCGTATGTAATAATAAATTGACAGTTGTCATTAATTAACTACTCGAACATATACGAGGAGTATATAAGATAGCATAATATTATAGTCCGTGATCACACCTTTACTTCCAATCCGAAGGTAGCGGGTTCCAAACCCATAACGGTCACATTTGTGTTCGGTGTTCGTGTTTTGGAAGTCAAGTCACTGTGAGTCCATATTTGTGCCCGAATGTCGTGATGATGAATTACTACATCTTACAGGTAGGGTTGCCAACCGTACTTTAAAATAAAGTATCTTACGTTATTTTGGGTCCCTGTACTTTATACTTTTGAATACCAATAAAGTACGTGAAAATACTTTATTTCAATCTTTACATAAAATTAGACGTAAACTGAAAACAAAAACAGAGCCGTAAAGAAATCCAAAGGAAATTGTATGACTTCTTTCATTGTGGATGATATTTTTATGTTGTGCATTTGTGTTTATGTAAATTGCACAAAAAATACAGTTTCACAAAAAGATTTGAGGATGTTAGTATGTAATAGTCTGGCCTTCCTACTGTGACATTTTTTCCAAAAATCTTTGATTTTCCTTGAATAAAGAATACTTTTTTCTAAAGGACCGTACTTTTTATTTACCTTCCCTGAAATCAGATATACTTTATTTTTTCTAAAAAAAGTTGGCAACCCTACTTACAGGTAAGGTAGAAAAAGATGAGTCTATTCCATCAGCTGTGTTCATCCACGGCTGGACATAGGTCTTTCCAAGATTTCGCCACTCTTGGCAGTCATACGTCCTCCTCATCCAGTCGCTACACGTAACGTCCTTCAGGTCGTCGGTCCAGCGGGCACGAGGTAGGTCTACGCTACGCTTTGTTGTAAGTGGTCTCCATTCTAACGCTTTTCGGCTCCAACGGCCATCATGTCGGCGGGAAATGTGCCCAGCCCACTGTCACTTCAACTTACTAATTCAGCAGGCTATGTCGGTCACTTTCGATCTCCGACGGATCTTTTGAAATATTCGAAGCATAACCCGCTCCATTAATGGGTCTATTGCCCCAAATAAATCATCTGACCTGACAAATTCAGCCCTGGAATTGTGTAAGAAATGTACAACGTAAAACGTACGATTGGAATTTTGAAAAACTGGCTAATTTGCTTAGACAAATAGTAGTTTGTCTATTGAAACCGTACGTTTTTAAGCTGTCAAATGAATACCATTTTGTACATTATTGCACCCCAGAATATATATAATCTCCTCAATCTTAAATGATGAGGTTTAGATAAACGGATAAACTCACTTTAAAGGGCATCAAAATATTTTTAGCAAATAAAATTTGTGTAAGTAGTTGAGAAGTTGAACTACATTACGATTTTTCAGATTTGATACAAGTGTCACAATCATCGAGAAAAAAAATCACAAAAAACGTAATTTGGCATAAGAAATAGAAAAAAAAATATTTTCCCAATTGATATATTTTTTTGCGTAAAGAGTTCAAAGTACCTTATTCATAAAATATTTTTTTTTCCTTTCGTTATTTAAAAAGAAATACACAAACATTCAAATAATTTTTGCGTAATTTTTCTGTACAGGAAAATTGTAGAATGTTTGAGTATTTCTTTTAAAATAACGAAAGGAAATAAAAAAAAAGTATAACGGCTGATTTCATTTCTTTACTGTATAAAAAATATTTTATTTTGTGGTTAGATCAGTAGACTGATCATACTAGTTCCAAAGCCAAATTACGTTTTCCATGATTTTACATATCTTTCCGATTTTTTTTTCTTGTTTCAAATCTGAAAAATTGTTATTTAAGTCGTTTTTTTATATTTTTAACCAAAATCAACAAATCGTGAGCTTATAAAAAATAATTTGAAAAATTATAATGTTGTTCAACTTACACAAATTTTATTCGTTAAAAATATTTTGTTTACAAGATAAATTGTCCAAACGCGAGAGCATATTTGGCGCAACCGACCCTTAAGCTGTGGGCCCATATTTGGGCCCAAAGTACGGCGATAGGGTCTACCACCCATAACGCTGGGACTTAATCATCGTAGGTGAAACGTGGGTGTATAAGTATAGAACGTGACTTGCATTTTTAGTCCATTCTCGGAAACCCCTCTGACACCCCCTTAGGGATATATTATTTAAAACTAAACGGTCCAAATAAAATGGCGATTATGCAGTGACAACTTGATTTTATTACTCGTTCACTTGCCTATCGTGACAACAGGAAAAAACCCGATCCCCAGCGAACCACGACTTATATCCTCACGCCGGGGGCTCGACCATTCCGGAAGTCTTACAAAGTTATTCTTACGGAAGTAGTACAATATTTTCTTAAATCAAACCGGAAACATCAAAACAGGAAGTTACAAATCAAATATAAAAGGGAAACGGAAGTGCTAGACTCTGAAATTTGACTCGATCCATTCCGGATGTCTTACAAAAATTATTACAACGGAAGTGACACAATATTTTATTAAATCGAACCGGAAAACATCAGAACAGAAAGCTGCAAATAAAATATAAAACGGAAACACAAAATTCGACACTACAATTTTAAATTTGATATTCCGACGGAAATACAATACAATAAAATAGATAAATATATAATAATCTAACAGTATACTCGTGTATCTGAATCGTTGATCTGATCAAAACTTATTTCCAACTCGGCTGAGTAATCTGATAGGATTAGTATTGGTACAAATATTTTCTCCGCAACATATCCTATCCATAATCCTCTAACATAATGCCATAAAAACTCGCATGTTATGATATTATCGTCAGCTCTTTTCAATCTTGTAACTGAATTTTAAACTAAGAGGGTAATTCCCAGTCTGTTGAATTAGCCTTCTCGACTGTTAAAACCTGTTTTATATGTCAAACTCCACACATTTTCAGCTCGGGTTTTAAGAATCTCGCTTCAACGGTTTCTCCGAAACAGCCCCCCAGTTCTTTAACTTTTGCACACGTGATTCTAAATCCAATATAGGGCGTGGATAAATCACGAACTTATTGCGTCCGCCATATTGGATTTAGAATGACGTCACTAAGGTTATCGTATTCTCTTAGTCAAAACCCCTTTTTTGTACCTTTGTTCTGTATACCCAATCGGAATAAACACACACTATCCTAAGAATATTTATGATTAACAAATACCAAAATACCATAATAATGAATAAAGGTTTATATAATTATTATTATCCAAAGAATATCTATGATTTACAAATGGTTTTGATATTTAATTTGTATGGTCTAAGCATGCTCTGCCGACCACTTATTCAGTTGAGAAAACTGGTTTAAAATGAAGTTGCAAGATTTGACTTTGACGTTCTAACTAACAACTAACAGGTGAATTTAAATAAAAGCTTGTAAAATAATATAAATTTGAATAAACTACAGCTTCACCATTGATATTCAAAACAGCTGAGTTAGAATCAACAATATTTTTCAAAGTTAACTCTTTATTTTACTACAAAGAACCAAAAGAACTAAAACATTCCAGCTCCGATTCAGTGGGACGCAGCTAACACGATCTTTTATTGAAATTTTAATGGTTTTCTTTGTGTAACCTTAACCAACTGGGAGCTGACCTGGTCCAGTATAAAAAGAGCTAAATCTTTACAGTATTTAATAGAAAGACAAAGATTAATTTAAACTTGTTCATGGTTAGCTATGGTTTAACTTAAGCAGCGTAAGTTTTGAATTCTTATTTCGTTTCCATTCAGGAAAGGCAATAGATTTTTCTGGCTTTAACATTCCATTACTGATAAATAAATTCTAATTTCAGTTGCAGAAGTGTGCGTGGGCGTTATTGCGTAGATCATGCATTGCCCCACTATTCGGTAACGGATTTCGACCAAAATTGGTCGAAGGTAACGGACTGCTATATATATAACCAAACCTGTGGAACAAGTATATGTAAGCATTGATTCGATATATTTGACAGATAAAATCGATAAATTCTAAACAATAACCCTTATTCTAATTTAATAATAGTTACATTCTGATTTCTCCAATCGATGTCGAGTTGATAGCAAGTTCATACCCGCGTATTGAGGTAAAAAAACTGTACACTTCAAAACCTGTTTAAAAGGGTTAGGACGCTTACACGTTATAAATGAGGTTGCCTGTTACCAGTTAACCTGTTAGCATGTACGAGTCGGTACAGGGAAGTCGTACGGCGTTGTATATTGCTACACTAGGTATACGAGCAGTGCGTGCAGGTAAATCTATCTCAATTCAGTAGCACACAAAATGTCAAGCTAGTCGGATGAAGAACTTTTTCTACTTGAAAATGCAAGTCCTAAAACAAAAAAAAAATAAGTGTTCATAAAATTAATATTAGCTTTTGCTTGCAGCTTCGTTCAATAGGCGTTTTTCCTTATGTCAAATTTAGTGTTAAATAAGATTCCTAGATGGCACTGTCATATTCTTTAGCAACAGAATCAAAGACAAAATTTGCACCAATTCCAAACAAACGAAAAATCACTTTGACATTCATTGCTACGAAACACATTTTATCTATGGTGACATGGACAGCGACATCTAGAGGAAAGCAAAGAACTAAGAACGTTCATTGGTTATAGTTATCGTTGTAAAAGTGACAGATGTGCCAAAAGTGCATTACAGATGTCAAAAGTGACAGCTGTCGAAAGAGGCAGAGGTCAATATTTCAAAACTGACAGATGACAAAAGTTTCCAGATTCCTCGGAATTATTCTTTGTCCTTCTGTGTCTTTTATTTTAGCTTTATGCTAAATTTCAGCGAATTATTAATTGAATAATTTATTAATGAATAAATAATGTTTTTAAGTCTTTTTTGGCATTTTATTGTTTAAGATATATTATAATATATAAATAAAAAAGTATTTGTAAGTTTCGAAATATATTTCGGCCTACTTGTGGCCGTCGTCAGTCGAATAATAAAATTTAATTGAATTGAATTATTTGACTTTCTTTTATTAATATTATTGTAGAAGTGTAGCTCAAAACTTTTGAGCGAATGAGTGGCCAAGTGGTCACGTGGGTGAAGCTGTTGGTTATGTATTAATCTACATCCGCTACACTTCTATTCGGAACCGACTACTCGTGCATTTCGGCACCAGTAAGCGCTGCACTGGGCACTGGCAGATCGGTGCCGCGTACCTGCTTTCTACGTGAAAGCGCTTTAGGTTACTGAGAAAAATAACGAAACTTATTTCCGCGCTCATTATTTATTTACAAAATGATTGATCAAGTACAAGTCATAATCATGAAGCTCCTTGGACTAGCTAAAATACTAAAAGCTAAAAAACTTGATACAAATCTATAAGTACCTAATCTAAACATCTATATTTCAAAAGCTTTTTCAAAGCAAAAATCATAATTTTATATTTATTGCAAAAACTAAAAAACACTATTTTAATTTTTATAGTAAAAACTTACTATCATTTTAAAGTTTAAAAGTGCTCAATTTAAAGATTTGCAAAAGATAAAGGATTTACGTTACCGGTCAAACCCGATTTTAGGACAAACTAGTTTGGTCTTGGCCATTTTTTATGACGACCCAGAACCACTTTGGTCTAGGCCAAACTATTTTGTACTAAAATCGTGTTTGGCGATAACATTCTGAATTCATTCGGAAGTCTTATTTCGAAAGAATGGCAGATTACGGATCTTTAAATTTATTTGTGCAATTACTGACACCGATCTTTTGAGAGTGAAAAGGCTTAGATGTTCTTCTATTCTAGAAAATGTTTTGTCTAAGATATCCCTTTATTCTGAGGGCCCTAAAACTAAAGAACATATTATGCAAACGATCATACATCTCATCTGTCGTTCGCAGAACCTTTTATTGAATTGAATACCGAACCCTAATAATAATAACAATGAATAAAGATAGGTAGCACTTCGCAGAGAGCATTAATCAATATTTTACACTAAATATTCATTTTCCATGACAGGGAATAATGCAGTTTTTCCGTCAATATTGATAGATACAAGATGTAAAACTGTTTGCAAAAACCTTTCGAAAACAACTCTATTGTTGATTTTGTTGTGAATTTAAAGTAAACATTAGTATGCATACAATACAGTTGATATTCATATCTTTATTTTACACAAAAAAACATTATTTGCACATTGTACTTAGAAATATCATGTACATAGGCGAACTTATCTCTAAAAAGAGATTTCTTCCAGCAAACCCGGATTGATAAATAGATTTAGTAATAAAAAGTAGACATACAAACGTGTACACTAAAATATGTTATTATACTTACACCCTATGATTAAAAATAACAGCAATATACCTACATAAATAATAATTAAGTAACTATTTAAACAATAAAATATTTACTATTGTACATAATTGTATTGAAAATTGTATTTATTTGTCTTTTTCATGAAATAAATAAATATTATTATATTAACAATAAATAAGATAAAAATACATAAAAATAATTAAAATAAATATTGTGCTATTTACAGATACTCATGAAATTGAAAGGTTTTTTACTCTTTCAGTCTGTTTTTAAAAATACGTGTAGCACAGTCTCTGATGTTATGGGGAAGCGAATTCCATAATCTGATGGCCATGACGTCAAGGACTGGCCGAATGCATACGATTTGTGTACAGGAGTTTTAAGAAGAGAGACAGTACGTGCACGAGCTGACTTGTACCCAGGGTTGCCAGGTGGTCCAGATAAAAATACTGAACATTTTCCCCCAGGGTTGCCAGGTGGTCCAGATAAAAATACTGAACATTTTCCCCCAGGGTTGCCAGGTGGTCCAGATAAAAATACTGAACATTTTCCCCCTATGATTTTTTTGGTACAATTTGTCGAAAAAATCAAAGGAAAGGTAGCCAAAAGGGCCAGTTCGAACTGAGAGAATTACCGAAAATTACCTGACGAAGGGAATTGCTGAGAGTGAACACAATGAAACACTTAGTAAACATTTTAACTTATATTTATTATTGCTAAACAGCAGTGGCGTGCACAGAACTTTTTGCTGGAAAAGCAAACAATTGGTCAAGAACAAAAATAAAAAAAATATAACAAAATTTAAATATCACTTTGAAAAAAAAAGTTTGTATAGGAAATTTTCACTCTAGGGTAGACATTGTCTACCCTGGCGTCATACAAAAATTTTTTTTTCAAAGTGGTATTTAAATTTTTTCATATTTTTTTAATTGTTGTTCTTGACCAATTGTTTGCTTTTCCAGCAAAAAGTTCTGTGCACGCCACTGCAGTAAACACAGCTTTCAGCAAATTTTTATCATAAATAATTTTCTGATAAAAGTCATTTCATGATGCAAACTTCAAATTAAATCGAATGCATAATTCTGCTTGCACCATATCGACACTCGGTTTGTTTTGATAGTCATACCATAAATGATTCGTGTGGCTGAAAACTCTTTCCAAGTAGGCTTTGCTCCATGGATCCGCCATTGTCCTTTCGATAATTTTAATATTATAATTTTGATATAAATGTGTGATATGATGATATGCATGGACTTTCGCAAATTCCGAACCACCCATACTTCGGTATTTTCTTCATATTGAACACCGAACACGGGGCTGAAATACCGAACAGTTCGGTAAAAAACCGAACACCTGGAAAACCTGCTTGTACCTAGAAGACAACAAAAGTTCAAATCGATTTATACTGGCGACGGAAACGATAACTATTGTCCAAATTAAAAAAAAAACAGATTGCACCCAATGTTCTAGCAGACGCTCGATTTGGCTTCTATAAGAAGCCAAAACACATTTTGTATAGGGCAAAAAAAATTGTAATCGGAATCACACATTTAATTTTAATCATATGGATTTTACTGCTGGTAGGAGGCACGATCGTGCCGGAACTCTCATCCATCCATCATCCAGAACTCTAATGTATTTAATTATTATCGTGAATTAATAACTGAGTGTTATTGACGGAAACAAGCCGCCAAGTGACTTATAGTGTTCTTCTAACATGACGCCATGAGAAGACAGCAAGAGAGAATAGTTACTCCAGTGAACGAAAAAAACCGGCCAAGTGCAAGTCGGACCCGTGCACGAAGGGTTCCGTACCATTATCTATAAAAACGACAAAAAAAACACGTCTATTGTATGGGAGCCTCCTTAAATATTTATTTTATTCTGTTTTTTAGTATTTGTTGTTATAGCGGCAACATAAATACATCATCTGTGAAAATTTCAACTGTCTAACTATCACGGTTCATGAGATACAGCCTGGTGACAGACGGACAGACTGACGGACAGCGGAGTCTTAATAATAGGGTCCCGTTGGTTACCCTTTGGGGATGGAACCGTAAAACATTGAAGTCTGATGAGAGTTGAAAAATTATCTCACGATACAGTGTGTTGAACACAATTTTGTATGGTGAAGGCTCCAATAGCATTCACTGTGTTTTTGAGTCAGCCAATCACGGCTGGCGTAGTGTCGCATGATAACAATACGAACCAATCATAAGCTTTTTGCCCTTTTAAGTCTCTGGGGCCATTTTCAAACGACACTTTGTTTGAAATGTGTGTTCTACCACCGGGTTGCTTACCTTTTTAAGGCGCTACGAAAAAAAAAGACACTTTTAGAACTTCAATTTTACTTATTGAAATGGGCTCTTTTTTGACACCAATTCCCCTGGTTTGACACTTTGGAACGGCATATGGACTGCAATTATATTTTATTAGATGGGTTGTAACAGTATCTAGAACCTGCCTCTCTATTATGTATCTTTAGTTGCCAACTGGACTGGGTGCCTATCATCAAAAACATAGATAAAAACTGAACTTTCAAAATTCCCTTCAGTGTCTATTGAACTACGAGTATTTACGAACTGTGTCATCACTGCAAGTACCAACTTAACCTTAGACAATCGTTATTCGATAGTATATTTATGTTTTTGATGATAGGCACCCAGTACAGTTGGCAACTAAAGATACATAATAGGCCCGCTGGTTAAACGAAATTTTGATAGCAACTTTAGTACATTTTATATTAATAAAAAAAACTACTTTTTGCTACTTTTCCACGAATCCGTCCCTCTTCCCTTTTTTCGCATGTGGAGTAACGGGAACGCTAAAACTTTTACATATCACCTCAGGGCACTTTCTGAGAGCGCGCTTTATCGAACGCCTTATCGACGCTTACCATAATCCGCATAGCAGCCAAGGGTAAGCCAACAGAAAAAAAAGTGTTGTATGGTTTCAGACACTTCCTATATTGTAACTTTGTGAGAATCTTTACAAGCTCACCACTAAAATGTAATAGTCATAAAATGGTTACGTTTCAAGTAGTCGATTCTGAGAAACACAACCGTAACCGTAGGACGTTTTCTTCATTCGTTTCATTTTTTGTATTTTCGTTGCGCCAAGCCGCAATTATTTAAAAGAAATTCGAGCAGGTAATTTGCCAA
This sequence comes from Ypsolopha sequella, assembly GCA_934047225.1. Taxonomy (NCBI): domain Eukaryota; kingdom Metazoa; phylum Arthropoda; class Insecta; order Lepidoptera; family Ypsolophidae; genus Ypsolopha; species Ypsolopha sequella. Next base: position 25,974,053 of record OW203990.1, on the reverse strand, counting down.
ATGTTCCACAAAAATAGCTTACGGACACAAATAGATTCTTTTGCTTGCTTTATTTACATTTACACGTGTGAAAATGTGGATGCTTCCAAATGAAAATGAACGCGTTAAAAACATTTTCAATTTACGAATGAATGAGTATATGAAATCAAAATGAGGTTTTCAATTAGAATTATTATCATTATCACGTATAAAAGCAAAAGTTGAGTTTTTTTAGGTTAAAACCTCTATGGTAATAAGAGGTCATCATTAACATAACGCTAAAGGGATAGAAATTCAAATATTAGGTTTTATTAATTGAAGTCCGACCACGTAATAAGATGAGCTAACAATATAAATTATATTTTATGTGCTAGCAATAAACATTAAAACAAGTACATTAGCTTTATGACTACTTCACAAGTTAATAGGATATTATATCAGTATTAAGGCGCTCTTATCCCAGAAGGGTGACTCTCTGTCTTTTTCTTTACGTGTAAGGAGTAAAGAAAATAACCTCACTTTTGTACTTTTTCGTTGTTTTTATCGTTTTTTAAATTGTTTAAAAATAAGGGATATGTTTATTAAAACCCACTTACGTGGTCGACCTAGAAAATTTAAAGAGCAATATTATCAGATATGTTTCGTTAATAAAAGAGTGGAATTATGGAAATGGCATGATTTGAAAGGTCTTATTACATGCTGTGTTCGTGATTTATTTCTATCAAGCAAAGTTTATCTGATCGTGTAACAGATGCGTGGAAGACCTAGATAAAGGTTCTAACTATATTGCGTATTTTTTTTTTTTGAAGTTTTAGACGATATTTGAAAGTTCTATTTGACTTTGAAATTACTGATTTTGGGATAAGAGCGCCTTAAGTATAGTGCTACCATCTTATTTGTGCAAGTGACGGGGTCAGTAGTAAAGAATTCGGTAATACATTTATCAATAAAAATTGTTGTGTTAATATTCTTCCATCCATCCATCCATCCATCAGCCCGTATTCGTCCACTGCCGGACATAGGCCTGCCCAATATTACGCCACTCTTGGCGGTCCTCAGTCATCTTCATCCAGCCGCCACCCGCAACGTTCTTCAGATCGTCGGTCCAGCGGGCACGAGGGTGGCCTACGCTGCGCTTTGCTGTACGTGGAGACCACTTTCAATGCCTTTGTCACAATATGCTTAAATAAATTTAAACAGAATTTACAAACATACAATATGCCTACAACATTTACGGAGCAAAACTGCACGGATATGGGTGAGGCAAAAAAAAAAAACAGTTCCGGGCGTGGCTAACTCAATTTACGTTAGCGCGCGGGGGGAAATTCGTCCCCCCTTCTACGCTCGCGTCTACCATAGCAAATGTACGGAAATATGAATAGAGTGGACGAGGTAGGGTCAATAGTAATAGGTATTTGATTTTATCTAATTAATTAATGTATTTCGATCATCGTTATTACGTTATACGGCATTGGTCCTACTTTCTATCATCATGGGACGTAAATATATAATGGTCGGCTAAAAGTGGTTTTTTGGGTGTTTGATTTATCAGTTGACACTCGGAACATTTCAGACACTCCTTTAGAGATGAGATGACGGTTAATTGTCACCATTACCCGTGTTTAAATATTTTTCGCCCGCTGAGTTGGTTTTACACTTGCGGGAAAATAAATTGGACCAATTATTTCTTTACAATTTTTTTTTATTAAAGTTGTTATTACAAAAAGTGGAAACTAATAAATACTTTCAGAAGGAATGCACCACGTCACTATCTATCTCACTGTAGCCTATCTCAATTATGTCGCTATCTCTCTCATTTAACTACGTTTAATCTCACTCTAACGCGTGTCAAATGGCATTTCTAATGCACGTCAAATAGCTTCACTGCCCGCCACTCTTTCATTCTAAATACTAATTATTGAAAAAATACGCAGCTCCTTTGGTAGTAAAATAGCAATAACTTTTTTTTTCAAAAGTAATACACAGAAATTGTACTATCATTTTAAAAACTAGATTTGATGAGCCATTATTGTAAACAATTTGCCAGACTAACTAACATACTTAGTACAATTTTTTTCAGGGTAAGGTGTCGAATTAACCTGATTCCAAAAAATTGCTCATAAATCAGGCAATTTTTTTTTCATGTTAGTATAGAATTTCTAGATTTATTTTTGACTTTATCAATAGCAGGACTATTCAGTGTTGCGCAACAAAAATTTTATCCATAGATTTTAGAATTGGGTAGCTTTGGCTCTCAAAAAACTATTCGAAGTTGTCAAATTTCACGACATTTATAAAATTACCATCTACTCGAACTTACTGAGGTCATATTTTGATATTCTGGTCAGTCATGAGGTGGCCTATTAGCCTTCCAAGGGATAACGTTGACTTTTAGGACACTGTATACACTTGGGATAAATCGCAAAGTGTTTAAAATATTGATACTCGTATATATTTCTACCATAGTTTGAAATTTTAATATGTCGGTACATGTTCAGGTCTCTTTATGCAAAATGAAAAAACGAAACTCTTTTAGGATTCATTTGTTGTCCCTCTGTTTGTCTGTCTGTCCGTTTGTCTAGGCAATTTTTTCTGGGTTAAATTAATAAATGCCAATATTTACAGCCCTGGCAAAATATACTTCTAACGTTTTATGGCCTTTTATTTAACGTTTTTCATACAAATTTTCTCACTATGAAAATAAAGGGATGCATTGACATAATATTTTGCATTTGAAAGTCAGCACAGAAAGAACAAATAATGTAAAAAATATAAAAACCATATTGTTCTATTCTAAAGGGATTAATTATCTACTGTTTGTTCAATGTAGCGATAGCTTTGTTTTTTTTTTTAATTCTTTTTACTAAGATAACCAATAGTTTCATACAAGCATAGACTAAGTATTACTACTTATCGACTGACAACTCCCATACATCAAGGCGTAGCAAATTTTTTACGCGCCCTTAGGTGTCGCCAAGTGTTGCAAATTTCATAATTTGTTTAATTGGCTGCAAGTAAACTCTCATGGTTACCAAGTAATCATATGGCTGTAATAGAATGTAATAGATGTATTGCTTAGAAAAACTGGTTGGCGCTAAGTTGGCAACATTAACAGGGAATATTTCAGCGCCATCTATTATGGAAGTGGGAATTATTTTTATGTGACGTGACATCGCTGTGCCACTAGCGTCACTAATCGGTATTAGAAGCATCGTGTTCGTTAGAGGATTTAGCAACGCCATCTAGATTTTGTTAGAATTTTACACCTTTTTTGTGGCTAAAAACTGATTTATGGGAACTGCTATAGTCTCACTCCCGACACTCCGTACATTCCCGCCAATTTAATTACCTACACGCTACACGCTTGTGCACACACACACGCGCAGCGAACAAGCGATACTGACCCTTACTGAGTACTGCATGTACACGATCGCGCACCTCGCGGAGGGAGGTGAGTGTCGCTTCTTTACGGTGTAATAGTTTATATTCTTTGGTACAGTTTAGTTGCTTGACTATGAACAGAATCGGCCACCGGCACACCGCTAAGTGCCTGGTGCTTTAAGGCTGTAACAACCTAACTACGTACTAAGCAGTGCTCTTCAACCTTTGGCTCACTTTGCGAGGTGGCAATTAAAATGTTGCCTATCCCTGTATCCCTATCACGGGATGGCGATGCTTTTAAGTAAACTAACTGTCGTTTGGTTAACGGAACACGATATGGCGACACTTTGATATCTGTCTGCCTGTACGCATCATGAAGGTGAAATGTGGTTTGTAGGTTTAGTTTAGGATTCGTACATTTGCAGTTAGGAAAAATATGAAAAATACTCTACAATGACGTAATTTTTTTATATTGAATTAAACATATTCTTGTACAAACTCACGTACAATAGTATATGTATACCTAAGACCAATCCTTTTTTGATATATTCCCGAAGTGCATACGACAGATCTTTGAAGTCGTTTGGATAAAAAAAGATTATTTTTTAATTAAAAATTTCATCTGAAACCCTATCGATTGCTTTTGTGTACAACTTTCAAGATAACAACTTTTTCTTTTCATTATCAAAAAGCCTTGCTTAAAGTTTCTGGTTTAATTTTTAATAAAACTTTCAGTAATGTACAAAGACTTTTTTCTCAATAAATGGATCATACATGCATATACCCACGCCTGTAGGCAGAGACTACAGATTTCCATCTGTTATGATCCTGACACACCTCTTTCGCCTCTTCCACATCCAATATCTCACCAATTTGGTCAACATATGTCCTTCTTTGACCTTTGACGTCTCTACCTTTGACTTGCGCACCATAAATTTCTTTCGTCACTCTACTTTCAATCATCGCCTCTATAAATGTCCAAACCACCAAAGCATTTGTTTTTCTATTCTAGTCACTACATTTTCCTTCAGGTCACAACGATTCCGTGTGTCGATATTTTTCACTCTGTCATTCAATAATAAACAAATTCAAATTCAAATTCAAATAGTTTATTTTGCAAAGCAGGTATAGATATATACACTTTTTACACGTCAAATTTAATCTAATAAAGAAAATATATGTAATAAAATAATAAATGTACATGAACTAAATTAAATGTTTATTTCATTTATGTAGCAATATATTTACGATTCAAATGATAGGTAAAATATATATTATACAAGGTAAAATCCAATCAGCCGCCCGAACCCATACCGGAGACCCGGCCAGGGACCAGGAACAAGGTTCAATGATCACCAACCGAGCCCCCAGCACGAATCCAGGCGGCCGACCAAATCCCATCCTATATACTACATACTAATAGGTTACATATGTAAATACATGCCTACCTCCGCCCATTCGATTAGTCTTGCTAAGAAGAAGGGCAAGAAACTTAGCAAGATCATGTCTTTTTTTTCAACATAAAACTTATACTATACCACACATACTTCGTAAGGAGCGCATTTCAACTGCATTCACTCTACTTGGATCTTTATTTATAAGTGCATAAATAGTGTATAAATGGACCAACAAAATAATAACGTAGATACTCGTAGGAAGAAATAAAAGCCATGGAGTCTTTATTGTATACTGCTGTATATTCTCACAGGCTTGTTCATTCTAACAACAATTAGATAACATTGGATTCGCAAAATAATTATTTAGAAAATCTATACAATTTACCGTGAACAATATTAAGTAGGTATTTCTGTCGCATACCCGTACATACAAATATTAACACTACTAGTTCATGAGATCTTACAACTTTTTAGAAAACATTCAATATAATCAAAGAAAATAGCGACAGCAAATTTCATGCTTACGAGAATGACAGGCAATGATCATTATCATAGATACGTAAAACCAGCAAATGAATAAAACATAGAAGTCTGGTTAGCGTTGAAAAATTACCCCATGAAAACTGTGCCGGGCATATGTTTAGTATGGCGTCGGCTCCTATGGCGTTTACTGCTTTGTCAGATGGCAAATCGCGGTTGGCCCAGTGTCGCATCACACACTATCCATAGAACTACCCTTCAGTCTGTGTTCGTCCACTGCTGGACAAAGCTTTCAAAGATTTCGCCACTCTTAGCGGTCCCTCAACTTCCTTCAGGTCGTCGTTCCAGCGGGTACGGGGTTGGCCTACGCTACGTTTTGCTGTTCGTGTTCATTCTAAGTCATGGCAGACAGTACGAAGAAATTATGATTTGAGCCATTTGCTATTTTTAGTGTCTGGTATCATTTTTGAATGACTATTTGCTAGAAACGCGTCTTCTATGTTTTTTTCTTTCGTTGCGTAAGACATCATAATAATGTAAGAAAAATATCTTAAAATCAATAGCAAAATTACATTACATTAAAGAAAGCAGAATAGTAAAATTTAATCCTGTTTTGCCTAAGAGTAACGCCGGAAAAACCAAAATATTAACTTTTGCCAATAATACACCTATTTGAAATCACCTTACTGTAATAAAAAAGAATTCTCAAATTGAATGTTTTCTATCAGAGAAAAAAAAACAAAAAGACACTTGTACCTTTTAGAAATGGCACACATTTTCTTAAAGTCTAAGTTTTGCCAATTGTAACCCAGCCCTACAATTGACTTTACATACATATTTTATTCAACCTTATTCTTAAAACTATAGAGTACATAATAATAACAACGAATATGAAATAGTATTATTAACAATAATCTGATTACATTATTTGAGAACAATAGACATAGTGGGGATTGAAATGTTATAAGATGTAGATCCAGCTCTATTGATGTGCCAAGTTTGATATTTATTTTGTATTTTGCTACAATAAAAACTTTGTAACTCACTAATAAAACATTATATACGGTAACGTCATTCACATTTCTTGAGTTTTATATGCATCACATCATATACAGTACTTTAAGAACTCAACATTTTGATGGTAAATTCGTGTGTCTTGATCAAAACTACATATAATTTGTCATATTGGTCAACAGTGTGTAATGAATATTATAAAAGTCAGTACACGGCCGCCATCTTGGACGCCATGTTAAAAATCACCTGAGAAATGTGGTAGGAAAAAATGGCACCTAAAATATTCGGAATATACACATCAAAATATAACAAAAAAAAACTTGGCACAACAATCGAGCTGGAAAACATTTCATACCCTACTAACAGTTGATTACTACCACATTAAATAGTTTTTAGATTTTGTAAAATCTTTTGGACTAGAATGTCACTTTATGTTAAAGTAAAGATGAAGCCGAAATGAAAAAAGAAAAACAAGTTTGTAAATAATTTCACTAGACCAAATTACAATTAAAATAACTTCAGTCAAATTTTTGTAAACCTATGTTTATTCATTTCTCTTCGGATGCCGCCCTCTGAAAAAAGATAATTATTATAAATTAACAAAGTAATTTCGAATTATTTCCGAGATATATTTCGGCCCACTATATTAAAAAATATATTTTTTCGTATTGGAATGTGTGATGTTGATATTACTGAAGGTCGAGTATAACTTTATTCATTTCAGAAAGGATATGCACGTTTATTTTAATATCTATCTACTAGAAACGATTAGGGAAAGCAATTTTTCAAAACGATATTTGAATCGTAAATATTGGCGAAAGAACGAAGAGATCACTAACATAAACGGCCTTATTTAAAAATAATTACATAATATATCGTTTATAGAGGTGCTATGATTGTGCCCTTTGGCATAATCATAGCACCTCTATATTTTCGAGGAAGAACGGTCATTGTTCGATAACTTATTATCCAACTTAAAACTGGGATATTTTTATTGTGGGATTCTCAAGGGACCGCACTGTGACCGCATTATCTTCTTCCATGGCAACAGCTAGTAACGAATATGAATCAAATACAAGTGAGTGCAAAAACGCGATAGCACGTATTCTGTAAAAATGTCAACTGTCTACCTCTATTACGGATGGACGGATATACAGTGGAGGCTTAGTAAAAGGGTCCCCATTGGCACCGTTCGGATATGGAACCCTAAAAGCTGCTTACAATTTTAATAATGTGTCTTCATATGTTTCGTAGCTTTATGAAGCATCTACGCTCTGGTTATAGGTATCATTAGTGCTGTAAAGGAAGAACGTGACCTCGAAGACTTCATAATTTTAAGTTTCATGTCTCCGGATCATGCAACTTTCATTCATATGGTAAGACATTAAGAGTGGTGGTTCAGGATAACAATTCCAGGTGGTAAATATTTTAGAAATCAGACATGAAACTACTATTTTGAATTAGAAATGCTTTCCTTTTCAAAGTTTTATAATATGAAAATTTTCATGTGATATTTTTATGGGATATGTTTTATTTCGCGTTGTTGCACGTCATGGTGAATTTTGCGTTCATAAAAAGCTCTGAGGAAGCTCTGTGGAGATAACATACGAGCTCATGTCACTACATCTTCTTTCCAACCGCAACGATCCCGTACGTATGTCGATATTTTTCACTCTGTCCTTCAATGTTAAACTACACATGCTTTGTTAGGAACTCATTTACACTGCATTCACTCTACTTAATGTTTATCTTGCCATACCCAACATTCACTCCCATAAATAAGGGTAGGAGCCAACACTTTATTATAAACCGCCTATAGTGCCTTTGCAGTCACATTTTGGCCGTCCTTAAAAGAGTGTGGGCTCCATTCACTTTATTTCCCTCATTCCCTCATTTTTCAATGTCACTGTCACATTTTCCATCGCCCGTAAATAGACAAACTCGTTAACCTGTTCTAGTTCCTCGTCTCCAGTCTTAACCTTGCATTTAGTCACCGTTTCATCCTCCTTTTGCACCATAACCTTTGTTTTTCCTACGTTAATTTTCATTCCTTTTCTTGAAAAGGAATCATCTATAATTGTTACCATCTCTCTAGATGTAGCGAGGAGAACTTGGTCATCGGCGTATAAGAGGCATTTGATAAGTAACTCCCCTAACTTCAGTCTACATTCACGCTCTTTTAAATCATTTAAACAACTGTTCATAAATAGATTGAATAGCCACGGTGACGCTACACAACCTTGTCTAACTCCTTTAGATATGTCAAACAAATCAGTGTATGCCCCCGTTAATCCTAATTAAATTCTAACCACAAGGTGGCTACTCACTCCATACACAGACAGTGTTGTCCACAGTCATCCCTCACCACTCTATCGTAAGCCTTTTCTAAATTCACAAACGCACAAAACACCTTCCGATGTTTTCCCAGACATTTTTTAGATATGCTTCGTAAAGAAAATATCTGATCTACGCAACCCATACATTTTCTACATCTCGCTTTTAAATACAAAAATGTTTCTTCTGTTTTATCCATCAACCTTGTAATTAGAACTTTTGCATACAACTTGCCAAAGATACTGAGAAGACTTATACCATGGTAGCTTTTGCGTCGCTGCTGTAAACCAGTCAACCGGAACACGACCGCTCGTCCAGCAAATATTAAAGAGCCGGTACAGCAGGCTAGCCACCACGCCATCTCCTCCTCTTAGCATCTCTTGACACTCTATCCTACTCAACTGTTTGCCCTGCCTTCATACCTTTCATTGCATGTACAATTTCTTTCATACTTATCAAGCTTTCTTCATCGTTGTCTATTTCGCGACTGTCTTGAGATGTCATCTCTGAATAATAATCGTCTTATATTATGTCATTTTATTTTGCATTTTTTCTGCACTGAAGCGTATTTTTGTTTAAATTTTGTTAATAATTCCCTTAAGGTTTTTTATACTGCTAGGGGTCCACCTGCGTTTTACTGCGCTTAAATTTACTATGCGTCTCAATTAAGAATAGGACTGTCACAGAAGTTATCTGCGTACGCGATCACATTCATAATTGAAACGCATAGTAGATTTTGGCGTGCTATGACGCAGGTGTAGCTCTAGCATAAGTATGAAATTTGGTGCAAATTCATATAATTTGTACGAAGTGGAATAGGGATGAGGATACCAAGAACTTTTAATTCAGAATTAATATAGTGAAAATGTTCCATCAATAAATTTAATCAACTATACGTCATGTTGTTATGTAATTCTTACCATAATTTGCCAGAATTTTGGTTTGGAGAAAACTTTCTCGTCTAACATCGGAATACCGTCGGAGTTTCTTTTGACACCAGTGATCTCAGCAGACAAATCCTCGCCGTCAGATCTGAAGTAAATGAGACATAATATATTAGTATGTATACATATTACTTATGGCGTACTTGTTTCTGTTTCCTGATGTCAAGTGTAAGGTTTCTGAACGGATACAAAGCCTCAAAAAATGCCAAGAGGCATCTACAATACTAATAACTAACAATACTAATAATAAATAACTAACAATACTAATAACAATACTAATAAATAACTAACAAATACTAAATCATGGCCAGTACGACAGTATCATGACGAGTGCTCGTTTCCTCATTTTTCGTGAAATTGATTTTGATGGTCGTAGATAAAGTATTGTGTGCAACTGAACATAATTAGACATTGGGACACTCGTGCAAAACTATTACGAAACGAACGAAGTGAGTTCTGTGCAGTACTGAGAACACTTATTAAATGATTATTCGAGCAAAAATAGTAAAAACTATGTAGTATTAGAATAATTAAATTTCAAAGTAACCCTTGAAAATAAGCTTTCTTCGCAGAGATCTTATAATTTTGGGTGACAAACACCTTTTTTTTTCGGAAACCATATAGCTTTTTTTTATTAAAGCACTTTTATTAAATAAGTCTCTGTTTTCCTTTAAAATACAAATAACCTGCAAAATAATGTAATTTTCATTTTTTTTATCACAAACGCCCTAGCTTGCACTTTACCCCTTTATGAAGCAGAGAAAATCAGCTTATGTATGTAATCGTGTTTTTTATTTCTTTATTCTTATTATATAATTTGTTTTTATTATAATTTTGTTTTAAGTGTTTTTTTTTTGTTTAGAACCGCTTTTTTCTATTAATTTTGAACTAAAAATGCAAATTGGAAAATAAAATTTAAATTTTCTTTTTTTGCAATCTGTCATAAAAGTTATGGTGGAATTTATATTGCCACTGCCTTATAAAGGGTTACAAAACTCTACTCTAATAGTGTACGTTAAAAATTGAAACAAATTTTACAAGTGTTTGTGTTGAAAACGTTTTTGTTTACTGAGTGGGTTTGTTTTGTTCGCACAAGCCCGCCTTGAAAAATAAACAAAACAGGAAATAATTGATACGTATGCTGGCCAACAGCCGTCATTTGGAAAAGTACCCAAAACGCTTACCACCGGAAACACTTAGCACACCGGAAGCATCGACCATGGAGCTCATTTGGCCGTCATATTACTTTTAAGTGACCCTCTTTTGCTAAGCGATATCCAGGTTTCTAAATTCATAGCGGGGGCGATGAGTCCTGCACTGATTTTCCGCAATCGTGAGTATTGTTCCCCTCGGTCAATCAGCCCAGCCAGGACAGCTTTTTAAAGAAGAACCGAACAGCTTCAGCATGCTGACACAAAAACTGGTCCAGTGAAGGGAAGGTGGAGCTTACCCAGGTTTATAATCATTAGAAATATTAATATACATGTAAAATAAAAGCGAGTGAATCTAGTCCCCGCCACCCAGGGAATCCTCAATTGTTCAATTATTGTACTTACTACTAACTGATGCCGGGCCCAGTGGGGCCCGAAATATATCTTGAGTTAAATTATTATTTTTACCTTTTTATTATTAGTTTTTAATCAACCAAAACTACAGTAAATATAAAATGTAATATTTGTACAAAATAATTTGAGTTTGAAGAAATTTTCAATTTTCCAAGTATTGGAAATGTAAAAGGGATAGACAGTGTGATTGATAAATATTAATAAATTATACCTAATACTTGTTCCACGCAGCTCTGTCTGGGGCCCCAGACAGAGCTGCGTGGAACAAGATGTCGAACGATTTCATTGCTCATACTAATACTATAAATTTGCAAAAGAGAGCTCTACAAAGCATAACACCAGTCACCCAGTCAAGTCTGGTCAGCTAGGGTGACTCAGACCAAGCCTCACTGAAGAAGTGAGAGGCCTACCATGTCCTGTAAAGGACTTACATTGAATTTGAACATTTTGATCAATATTTTATATCACTGATTTGTAGCTTGTGACGTAAACATTGTACTGTTAAAAACAACTAGGCCATATAGCAGATGACATATGTATTTCTTTATATAATTAATTATCTAACTTGTTTTGAATTTTATACTTAATTTATATTTACTAACATAATGAATTTTGCATGAATTTTTGAATGTACAACAATGCTATTTTTGTTTGATAATGTTAATTTACTGGAGCTATTTATTAAGAATTTGTTATTATTTCAATGTCAGTGCATGTAATTTTATTATTTTTGTGGTAAATAAAGGCTTTTATTATTATTATACCTAATACTTAACATGTAGGTAATTTTTGTGATTATTTGAGGAGCAAACATTCAAACTATGTTTTGTTACAAAAAAAACTGTTTTTTTTTTTTTTCTTTTTTATTTGACCTTTGTAAAGTACTAAACCACCATAGCTCAAACTCAAACTCAAACGTTTATTGCAAACCAAGTGTACAAAAGTGATGGAAATAAAAATAAGGATTGTCTATATACAAAATAAAAATAAAACTTAGTTGCCTTTTACTAGGTACAGCTTTAAGGTACATCTATTTTATGAGATAGTAACTGCGATTGTTTCGTTGCTATGGATAACATTATTAGCTCCTCATTTCAAGGTCTGCATTTATAGTCTTAATACTGATGAAAGGTACAAAGCCTATTACCTATATATTTAAGTAAGTAATTAGAACGAATATAGCACAAAAAGAGGTGCTTTCATTCAATGGTACTATTGCTATTTTTTAATTCTCAAAGAATGTTCTCGATTATTTGATAAGAAACTAAGAAGTTGACGCAGTAATTTTCGAAATCAACAAACGATTGAGCACCCCTTATTATAGAGTTAATCCTTAGTCTATATCTCTTATAGTTCGGTCCCGCCATCTACATTCCACCACCCACAATTATATCAAACAACTCACAGCCCATTTTCCACTGTCTCGTCCGGAGCCTCTACCCGAAAGATGGCGGAGATGTCGCTGTTGTCTTGTTCCGGCTTTACATTCTCCTGAAACAGATGATTTAAAGTTTTAAATACAGATGGCGCTGCTAGGCATAATATAACAACGCAACAGGATAAGTTTCCTAACACATTTGACTATTTTACTCAGAGAGCAATCTTATAAATTAAATATTTGTTTACATTGTATAGCCATCAATAATATGATCGGTTATGGATTGTCCGGTATTTTAACCAGGATTACAATTCTTCAAATGACTTCTATCTATCCTCTTTAATGTGGGACTAAAATAACAATTATGCTGGCATTTACTTATGGCTTCCATCTGATTTACAAGTAGATTAGTTATATTTGGTTCCGACCGTCTCATTTTAGATTTAAATTCAAAAAATTATATCATCATCTATTATTTATGATCCTAGCTCTTATCAGTGTAGAATGTATAAAAAGCAAAATTAATATTCTATAGTAATAAGATAACGTATATAATACCTGTACATGTGAGCCTAAAATATTATTTCAAAAATGTGACTATAAGTATGTAACTGCATGGTAAATAATGTTTATAATTGTTAATCGAACAATAATAATTCGATTAACAATATTAATATTGTTAATCGAACAATAATATTAATAATATAATTTTCATAGTTATTATGTAAATGATGAGCGGTGGTAGAACGCTGGCCTCTCAAACTTGAGACCCTGGTTCGGTCCCCGATCGGGCATGCATCAATATGTATTTTTGGAATTTATGTGCATAGTTATGCCTGGGACCGATGGATGGCGGTATATCCATCCCTAATAGACGGGCCTTATATGGAACAGACTGGTGATAGGTAGCGGCATCACTGGCGCGAGGGTTCCAGCACCGCGCTCACCAACCCGCTTGCCCAGCGTGTGTGAGTATGGGCAATTCTTCCAGGATGACCACTGGGAGTTGCAAAGTCCTGGAAAGGCTTATGTCCAGCAGTGGACGAACTAGGCTGATGGATGGATGGATATTTGTCAACTTCAAATGACCATTTCACATTGTGTAACTTGGTCAATGGGTTTAATAAAAATAACATAGATAGTAAACTATAAGGCTAATCTAAACATTTTTGAAAAAACGCAAAATTAAGCTTAAAGTTCGCTCGATAAAAAAAAATTACGAAGTTAGCGCTGAATTTTATGTTTTTCGAGTGTTAAAGGGCTTTTATTGAACTATACAGTCTTGAAACTAGTATTAAAAATAAGTTACCAATAGCCAAATCTAAATATTTTAGTATATTTTAATAACCTCATCTAGAAGCCGAGTTATTAAATAAAAACGCAGTTTTTCGTGAGCGCGTGTTCCTTAGTGATCGTAACAGCCACGGCTGAGGGCGCGCTATTTTTAACTACAAGAAAATGTCGTAGTCGCAGTTTCGATTGATTCAAAATGAGGTGCACAATCTAACTTTATATGTAGCCTTAAACAGTAGAGAACCTTCTCGTATTTTAAAATGTAGTTACCATATCTCCGTTGGCCACTATTCTTCGAAGCATCCTTGTCAGATACCAGTCGGGGGCTGATGCTGGCGGTATCCCGGATCTCTTACCGTGGGCTGGAAGAAGAAACAGTACAATCTTGGATGAGAGATACTGTGATATTTTAGGCACTTGGTGACGGTTATAAATATAAGTGGTTTAAATAAATGTAAATAAAACTGATACATGGCTGACTTGTAAGACCGCTGAGTATGTCATATGAAAAATTTCCTAATTCATATTTTAATTTATTTTCTGTAATTTAAAAAATTATGTAAAAACTTATCACATAATAAAGTTTCAAATAAAAGCTTTAAAGTTTCAAGCTTCAAGCTTGATTTATGTTTTCTTTTGTTTTAAGTAATTGGTTTAAGTTATAGTTTATTATTTCATGATTTAGTAGTAATTTATAAAATTTAGCGTTATATTTTTTAATTTAAGTTTTTTTTGTTTGTTAAAATTGTAGCATTATGCGAGGGCTGTGTGCTCCTATAATTTGTAAAACTCTGCAGGACTAACCTATATCTCAATAAGTAGATGTTTGTAATCGAAGTATGCAGTTAGGGCTTCTTAATAAATAAATAATTATCTATTTACTTTACTATACGAGTACGGTGAAAAAAAAATAAGGTTACGTCGACAGGTAAATGTGGCAGACGCATTTTTTTGTATACCTATTATTTTCAGTTTAATTTGAACGTATAGCCACAAAATATACGTTTTTATTTTACGCTTTAGCAACGCAATGTTTTAAGTGTAAAATAGATAATTACTGCATTTGACACGTACGTAGAAACCGTTCAACGACGTAGCACGCCTAAAAAAGTGTGAATGCTACAGTTCGCACTTGCTACGTCATTGTAAGTACTAACTGAGATATATTTACTGCATCCCGCGACATAAATAAGTATCTGTTCTACGACGTAGCACGTACACAAAGTGTGAATGCTACAGTTCGCACTTGCTACGTCATTGTAAGTATTAACTGAGATACATTTACTGTATCCCGCGACATAAATAAGTATCTGTTCTACGAAGTAGCAAGTACACAAAGTGTGAATGCTACAGTTCGCACTTGCTACGTCATTGTAAGTACTAACTGAGATACATTTACTGTATCCCGCAACATAAATAAGTATCTGTTCTACGACGTAGCTTGTCCACAAAGTGTGAATGCTACATTTTGCACTTGCTACGTCATTGTAAGTACTAACTGAGATATATTTACTGCATCCCGCGACATAAATAAGTATCTGTTCTACGACGTAGCACGTACACAAAGTGTGAATGCTACAGTTCGCACTTGCTACGTCATTGTAAGTACTAACTGAGATACATTTACTGTATCCCGCAACATAAATAATTATCTGTTCTACGACGTAGCACGTACACAAAGTGTGAATGCTACAGTTCGCACTTGCTACGTCATTGTAAGTACTAACTGAGATACATTTACTGTATCCCGCGACATAAATAATTATCTGTTCTACTACGTAGCACGTACATAAAGTGTGGATGCTACAGTTCGCACTTGCTACGTCATTGTAAGTACTAACTGAGATACATTTACTGTATCCCGCGACATAAATAAGTATCTGTTCTACGACGTAGCACGTACACAAAGTGTGAATGCTACAGTTCGCACTTGCTACGTCATTGTAAGTACTAACTGAGATACATTTACTGTATCCCGCAACAAAAATAAGTATCTGTTCTACGACGTAGCACGTCCACAAAGTGTGAATGCTACAGTTCGCACTTGCTACGTCATTGTAAGTACTAACTGAGATACATTTACTGTATCCCGCGACATAAATAATTATCTGTTCTACGACGTAGCACGTACACAAAGTGTGGATGCTACAGTTCGCACTTGCTACGTCATTGTAAGTACTAACTGAGATACATTTACTGTATCCCGCAACAAAAATAAGTATCTGTTCTACGACGTAGCACGTCCACAAAGTGTGAATGCTACAGTTCGCACTTGCTACGTCATTGTAAGTACTAACTGAGATACATTTACTGTATCCCGCGACATAAATAATTATCTGTTCTACGACGTAGCACTTACACAAAGTGTGGATGCTACAGTTCGCACTTGCTACGTCATTGTAAGTACTAACTGAGATACATTTACTGTATCCCGCAACATAAATAAGTATCTGTTCTACGACGTAGCACGTCTACAAAGTGGGAATGCTACAGTTCGCACTTGCTACGTCATTGTAAGTACTAACTGAGATACATTTACTGTATCCCGTGACAAAAATAAGTTTCTTTTCTACAACGTAGCACGTTTATAAAGTGTAAATGCTACAGTTTCGTATTTGCTACGTCATTGTTAGTACCTTACATTACATTTACTACATCCCGTGACATAAATAAGTATATGTTCTACGCTGTAGCACGTCTACAAAGTGTGAATGCTACAGTTTAGTTCATGTATCTTTATTATACTATATATATTTTTGAAAGATTAAATTTGACTTGTAAAAAGTGTATTACATATACCTTCTTTGCAACATAAACTATTTGAATTTGAATTTGATTTTGCACTTGCTGTGTCACAGTAAGTACTCAGATACATTTACTGTACCCCGCGACACAAAAAAGTATCTCTTCTACGGTGTAGCACGTCTACAAAATGAATGCTACAGTTTCGTACTTGCTACGTCACCGTAAGTACCAACTGAAATACATTGACTGTACCCCGTGACACAAAAAGTATCTCTTCTACGGTGTAGCACGTCTACAAAATGAATGCTACAGTTTCGTACTTGCTACGTCACCGTAAGTACTAACTGAGATACATTTACTGTATCCCGCGACATAAACAAATATCTGTTTTACGACGTAGCACGTCTACAAAGTGTAAATACTACAGTTTCGTACTTGCTACGTCACCGTAAGTACCAACTGAAATACATTGACTGTACCCCGCGACACAAAAAAGTATCTCTTCTACGGTGTAGCACGTCTACAAAATGAATGCTACAGTTTTGTACTTGCTACGTCACCGTAAGTACCAACTGAGTTACATTTACTGTATCCCGCGACATAAACAAATATCTGTTCTACAACGTAGCACGTCTACAAAGTGTAAATACTACAGTTTCGAACTTGTTACGTCACCGTAAGTATTAACAGAGATACATTTACTGCATCCCGCAACATGAAGAAGTATGTAATCTACGATGCAGCACGTCTAAAAAATGTAGATAAATATTACAGTTTCAAATTGCTAACGTCACCGTAAGTGCGAACTGAGATACATTTACGTAAAGAAGCATTCATTCCATGACGTAGCACAACTGCAAAGTGTAAATACTACAGTTTCTACGATGTAACACGTCTACTTATTGTAAATACTACAGATTTGCACTTTTTATATCACCGCAAGTAGTAACAGAAATACATGTACTGCATCCCGCGACGACGTAAAGAAGTATCTGTTCTACGACGTAGCACGTCTACAAAGTGTAAATACTACAGATTAAACAGAACACAACTAAATAAGGAGACAAATTATTTTACTGTCCCTTTTTTGTTTTCCTGTCAATTTTCGCACAGTTTCGGTATTTTCAACATATCTCTGCAAATAGTTATCAAAATATAATGCAATTTTCTGTTTCTAAAATTAAATAAAAATCTCTATATTACATATAAAAGAAAAAAAAATGTGTACGCGCTAAAGTGCGAAGAGAAAAAAAATATTCATATATTATATAATAATATGTGTATATGTCTATACAAATATAATATTATTTCAAAAATAAATAAACAATAATTAGAAAATATATAAATATAACTAAAAGAATATTTTTTTTTTTAGTTTTGGTATGAATATAGGTACAAGAGATACTACAACTTGTTTTATTATTATAATAATTATTATTTATTTAATTAGTATTGTAGCTTGTCTTTCTAGCTATAATAATGTATATAATATAATATAATTACTACTCATACTTAGCATTTGCAACGATCTTTTCTTAGGAGGTCCGAACTTACAATTCTACGGGTTAAATATAAATATTTGATATTTTGAATTATTGTAGGTTTTTTAATACGAAAGAAATAAGTTAGAAGAAAGAAGAAATAAGAAGAAATAAAATAATTACGTATATATATTACATATTAAAAAGAAAATCAATCCCATATTTTGTATAAAATTAAACTGTACTTGGTACTCAAAACTATTAAATTGGTGTTAGGGAGTAAAAAGTAAAAAGAAACTCAGTTACGCTTCTTTGGAGAAATTGTTAAGCGTTATCAATAGAATAAATAAATAAATAATTCAAAAGTAATATTATTTATTGAATTCAGGCATTATTATTTTTATTTTCTTTAAAAATTAAACATGTATATTGTGTCAGTACTTGGTTTTCAGCCAGTATTGCTCGGAAAAAATATTATGCAATAAATGCCTAAGCCATTATTTAAGGGACGGTACAAAGTCCACATACTGCAAAACGTTAGCTTCATTAGATCAAAGGCATGACGTTCACAGAGCTAATTAAAACAAACGATGTGTTTAAATTAGAGGTATATAACCCGGAAACTGCAGTGTGGAAGGAAAGGCTGAAGTCGTTAGGATGAGGTTTTCTATTCCCATTCTACATAATAAATTAGAATAAATAATAAAATAAAACGTGAAAATAAGTTTGTATAAATCTGTAAATTTTTGTGTATGTTTTGTTAAATATATAGGCGTCGTCCCACTACGCTCAGCTATGCTTTGCTCGGCTCCCCAAATTTATTTATATGTAAGCCTAACATGCTCCTCCTCGCTCCGTTCGTCGTCGTCGCATCTATTTGAGACTTTTTAACCGTCTTCAAAAAAGGAGGAAGTTCTCAATTCGAATGTATTTTTTTTCATTTTTTTTGGCGTTGTTACTCCATAACTCCGTCATTTCTGAACCGATTTGAATAATTCTTTTTTTGTTTGGAAGAGTGTACTTTCAGGTAGGTCACATTTTAGATTTGGTCATGATCTGATAAAGGTCTTCAGAGATAGACAGTGAAACTCTTCAGAAAATGACAGCATACCTCTCGAAATTGGGGTAATCGCTTTGTACCTTGGCGCTGATTACAAGGTATTACTTGAAAATCGACATTCTTCCACCTGATCTTCGATCCTGGCTTCATTACCATATTCACCATAGAACTCCTCAACGGATCAGAGCATATAACTCGAGATTGCGGCAGTATAGTAAGTATTACTTGGAGATTATCAGAATACCCACTTGACCTTCGATCCTGACTTCATCACCATAGAACTCCTCAACGGATGACAGCACATAACTTTGGATTGCGGCAATCAGTTTGTGTTAAGTTGCCTATTGCAGGGCATTGCTTGAAAATTGCCAGTGTACCCACCTGACCTTCGATCTTGGCTTCATCACCGTAGAACTCTTCAACGGATGACAGCACATAACTGGAGATTGCGGTAATCATGTTGTGTTAGGGTGCTGATAGCAGGAAGCTACTCAAACATAGCTACTTATACTCACTTGAACTTTGTTTCATATTAACACCACGTTTGCAAGAACTACCCATACCTCACAATTTAACCCAGCGACACAAAAAAATGTGAAATAAAATGAACTTTTAACAAAAAAATAGTAACCGACTTCAATAGTAACAGCAGTCATTCACTAAAAAGTTAATAATAATTCCATAAAGACCGATGGTACCGAAGCAACACTTTTGCTGACTTATTTCTTCCTGAAACATTATACTATTTAGAAGTCGGCGTATTTCCTACGATAACGCATCATAAAAATCAATATAAGAACGCCGAATTCTAGATAACATAACGTTTCAGGAAGAAAGAAGTTGGCAAAAGTGTTGCTTCGGTACCATCGGTCTTTATAGAATTATTATTAACTTTTTAGTGAATGACTGCTGTTACTATTGAAGTCGGTTACTATTTTTTTTGTTAAAAGTTTATTGTTAAAAGACTTTTGATTTTATACTTCATGTCACAGTAATTCACAACAAATATTTTATTAATAGACAAAATTCATACAAAACATATTAAATAAACATAATGGTACCTTCAGATCACAACATTGAAACTAAAAAACCGTCCAAGTGATTTACACATTATACAAAAACAAGCTGCCATTCTCACATCCACAAGTTTCAAAATTTTTAGGGAATTTTGTTTTTACCAACGGGGACGCTGAGTTTCGTTGTCCCTAAAGCAGGCCATACACGCTAGGGTGTACCTGACAGGTATGCCTGTCAGGTAAACTTGAGCTAAGTAGAGGACATACACGTAGCGGTAAACCTATACAAACTCTCAGTTGTAACCATGGCTCCGGCAGCGGCGCTTGATCTCGAGACAGTAGCGTTAGTAGGTTTATTGTTCGTTTTATTGAAGAACAGGAAATTTAAACGAAGATACCGTGAAAAGTGGTGGAATAGTGAAAGATTACCGCAATTATCTACGAATGGATGAAAAAACGTATCTCAAACTGTTATCAGCGGTGACTACATTAATTGAAAAGCAGAATACAATTACGAGAAAAGCTATATCGCCTCATGGAAAACTAACATTGACGTTAAGACACGTTAAAATACTGACGCCTGCGCAGGCAACCGCCACACACGCTCCGGTTAACCTGTACAGGTTTACTGCGCAGGCATACCAACCGGTAAAAAATACAATATTTTCTATTTTCTGGTTTGCCTGGACAGGCGTGGAAACCTTTACAGTTGTTTCACATAAACGCATAGGTTTAACTGAACAGTTTAACTGTACAGGCATACCTGTCAGGTATACCCCATCGTGTATGGCCAGCTTAAGGGTCTTGGAGCGGAAAGTCCGCGAAAACAAAACCGATCCCTAGATCGAGTAAAAGCTGCACAAATCCATAATAACTATACAAATACTATGCACATATATTCTGTAAGCTCGTTCAATATTCAAACCTTGGTCTCAAGACTGGGAGTCCGGGGTCTAATAATTTATAGAATCACATTCATTGATGTTGAAATGTATATAATTATTTTACGCGAAAAGCGAGTTAGCCTTACAAATTTTATTTTTTTAAATTACGGGAACCTTCAACAGGCTATGCGAATTTTATTTTTGTCACTCTCACTCCAAGCAAAAAAACACGCAGTGCGGGAGAGGTGGATTCAGATCAAAAGGGAAAAAATTTGGTTTTATATTTTTATTAAAAAAACTAAACTAGCTAGTAAAATTTCCAAAATCAAAAATCTAGATATTGTTGAAACACATCTAATAAAATATTTTTGAGTTCTGTACATGGCTGCTACTCGTTAAGAAGATGGCATACCCTAGCAACTTTTTTTATTACCCATCCAGCATAATAAGTCCTAAGGCAAAGACTTTATTTGCTTTTCATAGAGGCGATTATATGTTGGCTATTTGGCCTCTTTTTCTTGAACGCGTTATACTAGTGATCACGCAGCGAAACAACAAATTGGTGTGTTTTTAGCTAATACTGAAATATTTTGTAGGGAAAAAAAATATTGAATTTAGGTGATATACCTTCATATTTCTATGCCCTATTTTAAGAAAAAGAAATCAAGTTGATCTCTTAACCGCGTTCTTGAATCGAACGTTTGAAAACCAAAAATAAAGAGGGTGCAAAACATTTTTTTTTGACAAAAGTATAAATCTTAGTACATTGTTTATACGTAAGATCCCTAGAGAAAAGATTAATAAACCAAATATATTTTTTTCAATTTCTTCAAACGAATCCTAGATAGACTGGAGTTGGTCATGCTCTAGGCTCAGGTACAGGCGAGGAGAAAAAGTGTGTAAGAAGACCTCATTTCAACAATTATTTCTATCAAGGAAAGTTTATCCAAACATTCCAAAAACAAAACCCTAGATTATATAGTCAAAGTGCATAAACCAGAAACTGATTACAATTTTCCGTGTATTCCATGAAATACACAGAAAAGAAACACCCGGATTTTTTTACTGAATATCGCCTTTAACGAAAAATCATATCTACATTTGCCAATAACAATTTCACTAACTGATATAAATATAAATCACCTGTCACAGGTTTTTTAATAAAGAGTTCTGTTTGATGGGATTTGGACACTGTTTTATTGGATCCAGGGATAATCATGTACAACATAAAACGATAAGATAGAGTGGTCTTCTCTTGTCAAAAGATAATATTTTAACGATAAAGTCAGAAAAGTCAGACTCAGACACGCGCACGAAGGGTTCCGTACCATTATCTATAAAAGGCCAATGAACCTTAGTGCTGAAAAATTACCGAGTCTTCAGTATGAATTTGGTTACATAAATAAAAGTCAACTTATATTTACTACCTGTTTTAAACAACTAACAACTTCGTTTAAGTAATTTTCAATGGAATTTGTAAGCAATTTTCATTTTAGATGGGTTGACTATTACTCGTTAACTTGTAAAGTCTACTTAATTGTGATAGTTTTCCTTTTAATTTCGTTATGTATAATACTGTCGTGATTTTTTTCACGTCTCCAAATACAACCGTTTCACAGGCAGGGGGGGACACTTGAATCTAACAAAAATTAACACTTTTATTATTTCGCAAACGGAACCCTGGATCGAAAAATGATCTTACACCCCCAGTATTTTTAAATTACCTATCTAACGACATCCCACACTAGGGGATAGACGAGAAAAAAAAATCATCCCCACTTTACGCGTAGGGGAGGTACCCTAAAAAAAATCTTTTTCAAAATTTTACTTTACCACTCTATTGGTTATTAATAAGTATGAAAACTACTAAATTACAGCTTTCTAGTACATATAGCATCTAAGCTAAACCGCGGACAGACAGACAGCAGACAGACAGACGGACATGGCGAAACTATAAGGGTTCCTTGTTGTTGACTACGGAACCCTGAAATTGGTACCAAATTATCTCCAAGTAAATCAATTTATTCAAGTTAAAACATGTTAAGTTGTCAAGTTTTTAGAGTAAATAAATACGAGTATGTGCATATAATGTCGATAAGTATGTGTGTATTTTTGATTTTTCAGCGTTTTTTGGTTAAATTGTTCCGTTTTGTTACTTGTCATACATACACGTATCAATTAAGTGTACTCTTTTAATTTATTCAACTGTGTATAATAAAATGTTTTCATTAATTCATCATTCATTAATTAAATGCAAAGATGTCCGAAAAAAAATTAAAAATATTATATCGCAAATTCGGCATAACTCTAAAATTAATTCTGCCTGCCGGCCGCGGCAACATTTTTGACAAGACAGAAAAAAAATACCAATAATAGTAAATTTTGTACGGAGTATAAAAAAATATGCTTTTTCTCATCGGAGGAATGAAATTCAGCTCACTTCTAAAGCTTACATTCCGAGGGTAAGAAAAGCCATTTTGAACTCATCACGAACGATACTTTTTCTAATATATTTCAAGTGAACATTAATTCATCATCAGAATTACTTTCTGAAAAATTGGCTATTGGTTTTCACAATTGGTTTTCCCACTAACCCGCGGCGCACCCCGAAGTGGTTGGTGTCTTTTTTTCTTTTTGGTTCGCGGTCTGCCCGCCGGTGGCGCTAATAACTGGCCAGTATCATTCTGCCAACTACGAGGCCACGAAATATTTGAGTGTCAAGACAAAATTGCATTTAAAAGGAACCTAACTGAGTACGAAAAGAAATTTCATACAATATTTCGTACTGACCTGAGAGTAATTTCGCAACGGGGTCCAGAAAGTTCGATTTTCGAAACTTATATATTTCGAAATACCTATTTTCCTCCTATTTTCAGGATGAGCGCGTTTCATTCTAGGTTTCATCGATGCTTTTAATCAAGCGCGGTACTAGTCCGTGATTGTAAATCCAGCCAAGTGCGAGTCGGACTCGCGCACGAAGGGTACCGTAACATTATCTATAAAAACGGCAAAAAAATAAATTCTGTTGTACGGGAGCCCCCTTAAATATTTATTTTATTCTGTTTTTTAGTATTTGTTGTTATAGCGGCAACAAAAATACATCATTTGTGAAAATTTCACCTGTCTTACTATCACGGTTCATGAGATACAGCCTGGTGACAGACAGATAGACAGAGAGACAGCGGAGTCTTAGTAATAGGGTCCTGACCCTTACCCTTTGGGTACGGAACCCTAAAAGCACGATTTTAACGTGATCATATCACAGAACAAGAACAACACGTGAATTTCACATAACGCCCTCGTGAGCAGTCAGTATGTGCATTACAATCTGGTATATCAAGTAGTTACGAAAATTCAGTGTACGAAATTTCAGTCATGTTAACAGGAATCCTTGCCCGAAAAATTATTTTTCAAATATTGATATACTTAAAACTTGTTTCTAATTGATCTTTTCTAGTTTGTAATGCACTCTTATAATTATTCAAATCCTGGCCCGGAGAATTTTTTCAAATTCTTGTCTTTGGATTTGTTTCTGAATGATATTTTCTAGTTTGTAATGCACTCTAAATAATATTTGGAGAATTCATAGTATTCATAGTATTATGGAGTATTCATGTCGCTATAAAAATATATAATATCATATCACAGTATACGACGGACAGCTTGGCAAAAAAGAGTTTGGAGAAAATGAGGGCGCTACGACAAATGTGGCCACACCATACACTACGAACAAAATATAAGTTCCACCTGTCACCACGTCAAACTCTTTTATGACAGCTTTTTCCAAGAATGAAACAGATAATTTATTCTGACATCTGTGCGTAAGGTCGATACGCACATTGTTTACGAATTACGTACGTTTTTATAAAAAGTATTCAGTTCACGTACATACGGCGCATGTGTGAAATATCGCGGCTAAAATCTGACTAAAATGTTTTAATTTCACTTCGTATTCATTAGAAGAGTGACATTTGACATTTACGAGATTTCAACATTACGTCATTTTAAAATTACCTGTCATTTATCTTGTTTTATTAAATTAGTCGGGCGCTGACATATGTTACCAAGTTACATATCTATGTAGATTACTTAGATAAGAACAATGTGGTAAGGACAAATTATTTACACTTTGATGTTTTCTTTATGTCAGATTTCAAGATGCAGAAATTGCTCGTAATTGTAATAGCTATATTATATTAATATAAGGGCTTTTTCATCGTCACTAACCGATGTGCTATCTAGAAACGAACAAGACGGACTTAAATGGCTTTTCTTACCCTCGCAATGTTTAAATGATTTACCAAATGAAGTCTTAAATTAGGTAGAAATAAAGAAAAGAGCAATATTAAAGAAATAATATACAAAAAAAAAAAACATTTCTACAAATTCACTTTTCATCTCTTAAAATGAAATTTATTTAAGGCAGAGGTGCGCCTACAAAAAGAAGCTAAACTGCCATTTACGGTTAAATTAATTAACTGAATAATATTTCAATAATAAATATACAAAAAAAAGTGTATTACAGATAATATATTAAGATTTTTACTGGATCAAAAGTAAACAATATATATAGTTGCAAGTTTTGCTAAATCTAAATCTAAAAAGGCGTGTTGACGTTTTGCTAATTTGTATAATATAAAATTAACTCAACCTCAAATCAAAACAATCACAAATGAATTACTTTCAATCCACATTTTAAAAACTTTATCGGTAATTTAAGAGGCTATGTAAATAAAATAGGGGTTATGTTTTATATGTATTTCATGAAATACTGTAATACTGTAATTTCTGGTATAATGCATTTTGATTAATTTAGGGGTTTGTTTTTGAAAAACATGTTTGCATAAACTTTCCTCAATAGAAATAATTTTATTGAATTGAGGTCTTCAAAAACACAATTTCTTTTTCATGAATAAAAACCATGTTATTAGATGGGTTTTAACAATATATAAATTTTGAAATTATGTAAGATGTTTTGGTTTTTTCAATATAATAAAAAACACACTTTTTACTCTTACGTCTTGTTATGTCGTAACAGCCACCGCTCAACGTCATAGAGTTCAGTTCTACTTGAACGAAAATGAAGTGCTCAATCGTATGAAATTTTAAGTATAAGCTAAGCTGTTTAATTAATGATTCTCGATAACAATTCGTTTACAATAGACTTCTAGCACGACCGTGGTTCAGATCGACTTTTTTTCAGTATAGCGTTTTAATAACGAGTATTTATATTTCATTACAAAATTTTAAGGTACAGTTGTTAAATTTTAAATAAATTTGAAGTAAGTTGTATAAACCATATCTCTAAATTCAAGTAGTTTTCAAATTTCAAGGCTAATCATTTGAGTTATGACACTTCTTTGATTTATGACGCTTGTTTGACCGCCAAAGTTAAATCATGTTTCTAGAAACTACTGTATCATTCTCTGTCCCAGAAACATCTATTCAGGAATTGGTTTGGAATCTATTCAGTAGCTTTGACCGAGTTTTGAAAATACCCGACGAAATTTAAAATGTGTGCTTTGGAAGAACCAATTAAAGCAACACTATTTCGATGGTTATTCAAAAATCAAGACAAGATCAATAACAGACTTCGACTACCACGAAAGAATTCTATGGCCAGGTAAGGCCTGTTAACTTCGAGAACGTGGGTTCAATCCGCGGTCCATTTAAGTAAGTCCGAAGTACGGCAATAGGGCTCATCTATCACGTTTGCGACGTAATAATCGTCGGTGAAAAGCGGATATACCTAGTGTGGACTTTGACTTGCATTGCACTTCACAATTTTTCAAAAACCTCTGACACACCCTCGGGGATTCATGTAGTGACGATATTTTGTGTATGTAAAAAAACCGATTTGCTACTCACCTCCCCAACACGAGTGTCCATAACTTAGGCAGGAACCTGGAAAAATAAATTTCAGATTTAATTTATTTGTTAATATTTAGTTGTAAAGTTCATTAGCTTTTGACCGCGACTTCGTTTGCATGGACCTCCTATAATACGGTAATCTTAAGTGTAATTAATTGTACTTATAAATTATTGTTTTTTATTTTGTCTGTGTCTAGTTCACCCCATAGTTACAGTGCCTATCTATCCTACATGAGCTCTGAGGCATACTGTATGCCGCATACAGCGAATATCTGCGAGAGAGCAAATATGGTGGAAAGAAACTATACTGACGGCAGTAACGTGCATAGAACTTTTTTTCGGAAAAGCAATCAGAAGGTCAAGTACGACAATAAAAAAAAAGAAAAAATTTAAATAACACTCTAAAAAAAAGAGTTTGTATGAAAATATTCTTTCTAGGGTACAAACTTTCTTTTTTCAAAGTGTTATTTAAATTTTTTATATTTTTTTTATTGTCAAACTTGACCTTCTGATTACTTTTCCGGAAAAGTGTTCTATGCACGCCACTGACGGCGCGTGCTAGCTGAACCCCCAGGACATTTAGCTACAAAATGGTTAAAAAAACGTTTAAAAACTTTTTTTTTTAATAGAAACAGACAGACAGACAAATGTATGATATTTTTAAAGGAGATCTAAAGAGGCCCCAATTAATTTACTTCTGTCATGTTACGACAAAATACCTCTTACATTTTTATATGTAAAGGTTATATGGTGGTATGAAAATACTAAATTTTATATCGTTTTTTGCAATTTTGACAAACGGTTTACCTGTTAAAACGTTTTTGATGTTTTAATTAGCTTATTATTTGTCATACAAATATTATTTATTTCAAAACTTGTACATACAATATCGTAGACAGTGAGGGTTTTTAAGTGTCAATTTTCATTTTACAATGTTTGTCACAAAGTTAATAAAACGTTTTTGGGCTTTCTTGATGTGCTTTTCGAAAACCTATTTGAAGGTCTTTAACGTATGCACTTATAATGCGATAAGAGCAGGGGAAAAGAACTAGCAAGGACGGGTTCACTGAACTGGACTGTTTAATTACGAAAACAGAATTATATTTGTCGGAACTTGAGCAGGCAAGACGCCTGTTTGTAGTGACGGAAAAATGTAGCCCGGTCGACTCGTGCTCGCAACAAATGCATGCGAGCGCACTGCCAATGGAATATTGCAATCAGCATAAAACCAGTAAATAAATAAATAAATATCATGTGTTCCTACACTATCCTTTACCTTATATGCTGTGTAAAAGTGCACCCGAATCGAAACAAAAAGTCCTTCATATTCAAAGTCATGGATGGCCCCAATGCCCCCCTCCCCCCCTGTATCCGCCAATAGAGTTTATAAATTATTGAGGTTAGCTTAGTTTCTACCATTTAACTGAAAAAATTACTTTTGTATGTGTCGAGTGAATCATCAAAAATATCTAAAACATTTGATTTCGCTTTTGATTTGTTCAATACATAAAACAAAACACTCAGTTATAGAATAGAATAGAATAGAATTTATTTCGTAAGAAGAGAGTACAGTACAAGTGATAAAAATTTAAGCTTAAAATCTAAGATACACATAACGTACTAATAACAAATGTACGCTGTTATCCAAGATAGGATTTTACGCCTGTAGAAAGGAATAACAGCCCCGTTTCCTTAGAGAACAGAATGGGGTAAAAAACAATATTCTTAGTTAATCGGCTTAACAACATTAACTAGGTATACGTAAAACAGAGAGAAAAAGCTATGTAAATAAAGGTATAATTTAAGATGTTATGTATGGATATATATATATATATATATATATAATATATATATATATATGTGTATATGTGTATATGTGTATGTGTTATGTGTATGTGTATGTAGGAGAGAGATAGAAGGTTGGAGTATGTGTGGCACGCATTCGAGATTGTATGGGTTTGAAACATAGGTTTAGGAGGTTGTCTGTTTATTAAAATATCCACATGTTATGTATATAAGTTTTCATGAAGTTTTCAGTTTCATCATATGTATTCTTCATAAGGAATGAGCAAAGTTTATTTTTGCATTGATAACGAGGTAATCCATAAATGGATAGGTGTAAGTTTATTTTGTTATACAGGTATGGCCCGAGATAAAAGAGAAATCTTTTGGCAAACTCAGTTTTAGGTTTAGGAACAGAACAAATACGATCTTTACGGCGTTTAGCTTACTGTTTGTAAGGTGTTATTTGATGTTGGTGCAGAATAGTTTGAACTATGAATAGTTGTCTTATATTGAGAACTTTAACGTGATTGTATAATTTCTTGTTGGAAAACGGATAGGACTAAAAGTAGCAATTTTTAAAATAGCACGTTGTGCAGTCTTAAGGGATTTTAATGTTGTTTTAGCTGTACCACCCCAAGAGGTGATGCAGTAACGTAAAATAGACTGACACAAGGCAAAGTAAATAGTGCGAATGACGGATGGCTTCATGCCATTCTTCTCATTGTGGTGGCTAAAACTAATTTTATTTGTTAACGTAATAATAGCAATATAAAGATGACTCTCAGTTAATTTCTTTTAACCACACAAGATCGAAAAGCGTGCCTTTGTTGCTTAACACTAGTGAGTTAAAGTCAATTTTGCTCACTTAGTAAAAAACCATGTTTAAAGTTTATTAAGAACGTTGCGTATTGGTATTTCGTTTTTCATTGGCTCACAAAACGTTCAAAAACTCCATATATTCTCTTTGAGAGAAAGAGGGATAGCAAACATCAGTATGGTGGCTATCTCTTTCACTTTATACGGTTTCCATACACATTGGGAGGCTATACAGAGCCCTAACAGCTTGTCGCATACCGTAGATAAGGTAAAGTTCTCGTTATCCTGTGTATAGCCTTGCAATGTGTATGGAATCCGTACCATAGACTATGGACTCCGTATAAACAAAAATACAAGTACGCCTGGTTTTTGAAGACTAGATAACAATGTAATTTGATTATCGCCATTTTGGCGCTGATTGTAGCAGTGAGTCACGTGAGCATCCTCGGACCTAATGATAAAGATGAGACAATGAAGTTTTCGTGTTGCTGGTCTGGTGGCCAACCGATTTCATGTCGTCTACGTTTTTAGTAAGTGTGGTATGGTGTTGATGTCTAGTTGTCGGTTTTCGGACAAAAATGTCATCAAAACGTTAACGTGGAGTTCTTACTTCTGAAAATAAATAAATTTCATTTTAAATAAATTAATATTTTACACTGTACACCAATGACCCAAAAAAATATTTTTTTTTAATTTAACTTGTTTATATCTGGAATTCTGTTAAAACAAGCGAAATCGTCGCCTCGCACCGCTCCACTTCGCTTGGCTCCCAATATGTTCTTACATTTAAACCTAATACGCTCGCTTCGCTCGTTGTCGCACCTATTTTTGACATTTGGTGAAAGATTTTCGTAAAGTTCCTAATGCCGATAAATAAAATATTACCACCTATTAAAATATAATTAATGGTATGCGCAACTATTAGTTTAGAGTTGAATAATGCACTACAATACTAATAATTGGTTACTGTACAAAATTATTTTTAAGGAGGACAAATTTTAAAACTGCAAGTATTAAAATTATATTACAAACAATTATTTTTAAAGGAGACAAATTTTAAAGCTGGGAGTATAATAGTGCAAAGTATTAATTTAAAAGCTATACTTTTTAAATTGCAAACCATTATTATTAAAGTTCATTTATATAATATATTATATCCCAATTAGAATTCACCTCCCCCAACCCCCGTAAAAAATAGACTAAGAGACCGGAACGATCAATGATTTTTGTATTTATTTCATTACAGATCCATCCCTGGTGGATATATTTTGTCGTGGCCAATTCGTAAAATTGACTATATTATGAATTGAGATGAATATCAAAAATCGGTGAACAGGGAGGAGCGTGTAAGGTTGCTATTGGTCATCAATATGGGAGCCCAGCAAAACGGAGCGGAGCGAGGCGATCCCTGTAGTTTAAACAGAATTCATAAATGGGCAACCAAATCTAGATATAGCCAATTCTATGATATGGCTACGACAGATACACATTCTATGCAGTCGCACTACTCCGCCAGTCTGAATACTGTCCGAGTACTCGATGACCAGTATTGGCCATATAGAAGCCACTCCCGTCTAATGCACTAGATGACATTGTTACGTTTATGTGAAAGCCTCTCGTAATGTCCCATATGCCTTAGCTATCTGCGCTCTTGAAAGCTTATAAGTTTACAGCCACCTAGAGCTTTTCTCTTTAGTGTTCATGTAAATTTGAACAAAATAAAATATTCACATATACACTTTCAAATTTATTATTTTCTTCAATGTTTACGATAAAAATATTCCGCTGGAAATAAACATATATTTTCACTTTGAAACTATAACAAAAGCTTCGAAGTTCCAAGTAGCTTTTAGAAAAAAAAAAGAAAGAAACTGTCAAATGCAGTTAAATTCTTTGTCAAACTTGCTAAGGTTGAGGGGAGTTTACTTAACACTTGCTTAAACTTAGACGTACTTTTTATGTTAGTTACTTAAAAGCAAGTTCAGTTACTTTATTGCTATTTAAAGTCGTTTCCAGAAAATTCTACTGTTATTTATTATTCAAGATCATTTAATTTTTTTTTTCATTGGCACAATATACTACTGGTTGTATAGGTGTCATAAAATAATTATATTCTATCTAGTATATATTGCATCTTTATTCATTTTCCTGTAATTTTTTCATAAGCTATATTTTTTTGGAATTTTCGGTCTTTTAGTTTCGCAGTTTTTGTAGTTTAAGAACCCGCTCCGTCTTTTTCATCCGTTTGATGCGAAGTATTTTTTGAATATTTTTCTCATCTTTACCGCAATGTTTTTATAAAAACCAGGGACATACACCAATTTATATTAGCCGTCTAAATGAAGTCCTAAAATTTGTTTGGTTGAATTGTTTCTCCTTTGCGAATTATTTTGGTACTTAGACATTATGGAGAACTATTCGGAACGGGCTCGTAAGTACCAAAATAATTTGCAAAAGAGAAACAATTCAATCAAATAATTTTAAGCATTCATTTAAACGGCCAATATGAAGTGGTGTATATCCTTGGTTTTTCCAAAAACATCGTGTTAAAGGCCAGAAAAATGTTTAACAAAATACTTTGCATCAAAACTGTCGTCATCGCGGACCGGGAATATTTTTTCGATATTAAGTCGCAAGTAAATACTTAACTATTCAGCCTTATCGTCGATAATGCGATGCCAATATTGTAAATTTAGGACAAAAATATTGAAGCCGTCACATACATACAAATGGACGGACGGACGAACAACGAAGCCTCATTAAAATATTTCCTTTTTACCCTTTGGGTACGGAACCTTAATAACACATCCCTTTTGAAACTATTGACAACACTGAAGACATCGTTATTTTATAAACTTCCAGTTCAGCAAAGCGCATTCAAAAACAAAGGCTAATAATATACATTATATACCTAGTTCACAAATTGTTCGCATTTCATTTGTCTAGGTTTTATTGAATATTTTTTACACAATGTAACTAATATAATCTTTCCTGACAGCTGAGATGATAAGTTTTGAGTTGAACTTGAATAAAACTACATTTCACTTCAAATTACATTATTATATTTCATTCAATTACATTCCATGGGCCAGCCAACATTGTTGGTGAAATTTGGGGTTACTAAGTAATTTTGTTGCTACTAAGTAATTTGGAGGTACTAAGTAATTTTGTTTTCCCCGAAGTAAGACAGGTTTGTTAGGATGTCAAAAAACCATGGTTGCCATCTCAAAGTGGTAAATGATGAAGTCATACTTTTATGAACGGACTTTTTTTTTCTGCAACCTGTCATGTCAGAAGGAAAATTATTACCTTAAAATTATACCATTTCCTTAAATTTGGCGAGCTGGCCCACCACGTGTATCTATGAAATTTTTGTTTTGAAGACTTAGCTAAAAATTCTACTATTTTCAAGAGCATAAATGCTACCAATAATCAATAATTTCAAACGAGACAATAAAATCCAGTTTGAAGTATTACTAGAAAACAGGGTTCAACATAAATCTCCCTGAGCATGTAAAGATTTCCCGGGAGGACAATATGGAATGATTTTCTCCCGTTTTGCAATGAAATGTGACTTTTGATCATATTAAATACGATGCAAAGTGAGCGCGTCGAAGAATCTCTGGAATTTTATTTTAACTTTATATAATTATAATTTTTTGTTCGCATCTCTGTAGCACACTCGCTCACGAGTTTATTTCAAAAATTTAATTTTTTCGGTCTAATAAGGATGTTCTTTTCAAAATATAATTTTTACTTATTATTAATTATAAGGATCACTTATTATGAATAATAACTAATGAAAGATTAAAAACCTATTAATCTATAACAAGAGATCCAATTATCCTTCGTTAAAAAAGTTCCGAAACAAGTGAAGAATAAGTTCTCAACATTCCGAAATGCGAACATAGCAGCATCCTCTTCAATAACCCTTAGATCACATCAGCGACCAATCTAATTCATAGTCAACCCTACAATTATATTAAGAGCTATCGATTCGTCGAAATAAACTAATGTCTTCATTAACCAGCAGAATCATCAACATAGGGTTACTGTAACAACTATGATTAACAGATTATTGTTAAAGGACCAAGTTAACCACTTTACTAAATTAGATCTAGTTGTTAAACTACAACAATGTAAAATTGCGATGTTCTCCAAACATATTCACAATTAAAACAACATCATAACTGTTGACAATAGTGAGGGCAACTTTGTGTTGTATGTTGCATGTGTATTTTCATGTTTTATACAAGCAAATGACATAAACTATGGTTTAACTTTAATCCTTGGTTGGAGCAACAGTTAAGCTCTTTTACAGCTGTGGTGATATAAAGTAGTGGTAACTAAATACGCGATTTACATGTCATCTTTTTGATTGCACTTAATAGATTTTTCAATGCAAGTGCTCGTAAAGGCCCACTTTTAATGCATCAAAACCGAACATAAAGTCGATTATTTTGCCCTAGAGCTTTATTATCATTATTTTTTTAATTTATTTACAATGGTTGGCTAACCTGCAGCCTTTCCTGTGTACCATAAATGTCATACTTTTTTTCCACTGTTTAACGGCTCTGGATACCTAGTCCTTTTGAGCCAATTACAATTTAAAGTTCACAAAATTATATTTGTTTTATTTCCTTATACTATGCATTGAAAAACGTAGTATGATACACGGGCGTAAGAGCAATAAATTACTCGGTTACGTTTAAAACACTCGCTACGCTCGTGTTTTAAATCGTCCTCGTAATTTATTCCTTTGCGCCCTTGTAGCATAAACTACTATTACGTAACGTAATGTGTGTAAGTTATTTTTTGTTCTCTGGGATCTGTCATTTAGGACAATACACCGTAAAATTTAATTGGTTTTGGAAATGAAAACTGGTGATAGTACTTGTCCATACGAACAACTTTTACTATGGAAATAAGCCTCAATTCGCGAAAAAAAAACAGCAGTTCTATAAAGAAGTTACGTAGCTACCCGACCAAAATTTATGAAACAGCTGGCTTATTTTTCGCGATTTCAGGTTTGGCTCCATAGTAAAAGTTGTTCGTAACGACGAGTACTATCACCAGTTTTCGTTACCGAAATCAGTTTAATTTCACGGTCTATAAAAAAATGGCTCAATTTTCGGTTTAGAACGAAATCACAACATAAAACTACGAAAATAACGCCCAAAATTGATTCCAGCTAAAAATAATATTAACAAATAATGCAAAAACTGTTCATATAAATAATATTAAGGGTCAGTACCGCCAAATATGCTCTCGAGTTTGGACAATTTAGCATATTAAATCAGAATATTATTAACAAATAAAATGTGTGTAATTAGAATTGCTTAAGAAGTGAAATTACATTATGTATTTTTCAGATTTGACACAAGTGTTACAATTATTACGAAAAAATCGGGTCACCCATATCCTTAAGAAGCTCCAGAGTAATATCTCATAGTCGTGAATTTATCTGCATTGAAAAAATATATCTTCACGATTAAGAGGAGGCCTTCCCCTATTAAGAGTTTTTTAAATGGTCATACGGAGGTTGTATATGTATGATCGAAGTACTGAGTCTACCACTGAATTTGTTATTAATTCACGTGATCTTTATAACTACATATATTTAACGATAAATACGAAAAGGTGTTTTAAAAAACCAATATTGTTACATTTATTCATTTTTATCTTAATATTAGACAAATTCTGAATCATTTCGCGTGCATAACGTTGCACGCGATTTCCAAACGCAGCCCTTTTTTAATAACAGAAATCTGTTTTTGCAAAAAATATATTATTTGTATACATTGTTTTAGCTGAGAGTTGTATTTTGGCCGTCATAATTATTTTTTAAATTTTTGCTACAATAAGGTATATTCAAAAACTCAATACCTTAGGAAATGTAAAGAAATAACGTTATTTATTGTATGCTTAATTATATAATTGCTCTTACAAGGAAAAAATGGTAATATCTATTAAAAGAGAAGGCAAATATTTCTGACGTTTATTTCAAGATCCAAATTAGCCCTCAAATTGTAACCATGCTTGAAATATACTGGGAAGCAAAAGGTAGAGCAATTGACAAATTACTTAATATTTATTTATAATTTGTAGTTTCTGCTCAAACCACGGCACCAAGCTTTACCGTTATAATGGTTATTCAAAATTATGCACCGCAAGTGTGGGTAGTCGAGTAGGCATGCTCTTTTTAATCTCTGTAAATGTGACCTCCACAATGAATCTTTTTTTATGTCCGTTTTAAATATGAAACATGCGTGCGTTCATGAACAGACATTGTAATGTTGCCAACTTCTTTTGTAAGACAAAAAGAGTGGGAAAGAAAACTAGCTCATCTTCCATTTGTGATGTTTTTCATGAACATTTTTACATTAACCTAATTACGCTTGTAATTACTCAGATGTTTTAAAAAGAGGAAGTACAGTTCTTCTCGAAAAAAAAACCGAGATTAAAGCAAAGGTTTTTTTATAGAGATTATGTTCATATGTATAGGTTTCAGGCGTTTATTTCTCATAAAGAACAAATACAATGTTCACTTATAATGAGAAGCTTATCTAATTATGTATAATAACTTAATCTTGTGACATCCTTTTCGATGATCATGTGAATGTTTTTGTGTCTATGTAGAATATTTATAAGATTATTACCTATTTATTAACGTTTTTATGTACCCTTGACACATACTTGTACTGTAAAAGCTGTAAACGTTTCTACGAAACGAAAGCTCTATGAAGGCTATGTGGTTCCGTGAAAAGCTTAATAATAATTACAAATACCATTTATGCAAGTGCATGCATCAAATAAATTAAATTGGCTGACATTTACATACGTTTCCATGTAAAAATATTATTTCTTTCTAAATAATGTTTTAATGGTAGCTTACTATGAAAGCACAGATCAGAGAAAAATAAAGAGGTAGCATTTTTAAAATCAAATCTAATTAGACCAATCACAGCGCCACTTATTTTGTGATCAACCATACCGTGCGTAACGCATATTGGGTACATATTAATAAGATGTGGTACAGTCAAATATGTAAATAAATATTAAAAAATTATGAAAAGTGAAATACTAACACCAAAATTTTCATAAAATACTGTGCAAAGTACCACTTAAAATAAATAAAATCCTGTGAAATTTGTGATTTCCTAACTCCTGTGTAGACAAATATAGTAGGTATGTACAACTTGGCATGTGCTCAATAATACAGCGAGTGAAGCGCATGCGTCAGACATACCTCCCCGTTGACTGCGCCACCCGTTGGCTTTCTCTAAAAGTTGCGCTGTCTTGCTACCTCTATTAATTCTCTGCTCTGTGAACCAAACACACCTTTTGTTAAACACTTGACGAACTGAAAAAATTAGCACTCTCAACGCCAAATGAGCCGAAATTTTTAGTAGTTATTTTGCCTAAGAGATTGTCATTAAAATACAAAAACAAATAATTAGAAATATTGACACTCTAGCTAATTCTGAAGACAAACATTTAAATATGTATAGTAATCTCAAAACCTTTAACTTTTCTAGGAATTAGATATCCTGTTTCAAGTAGGTAAATACTAGTCTTAAAAACATTTTGATAGTGTTATTACAGAATTTTCCACGACACATCTAAGACCAATTCCAGTTGATATTACCACAGATAATAACGAATATTATAGTAAATATCAAAGACTGGTATATATATTAGAAGTATTGTTTCGATGTCGGATGCATGCGGCCCCCGCTGCGTTCCGGTACAAATGAAATGACATTAATGTCCCAGTATACGTCAGGAGTCAGGGAAGTGTACTATCACATATTATAAACACCTTTTATAAAGAGAATGGAACGTTTTATAGAATATCTTTTATTATTTACGGAACGTCGAGTACCTTGTGTGTGATGTTGAGTTTATTTTTAATTCATCTTTTTTGGTTAAGCCACTGAGGGTCTTTTTTAAGGTTTCCTATAATCTTGTGTTACTTAATAACATCACATTCAAAGTAAAATTTTAAACGATATACCAATTTTACCTGCTTAAAATAATGTTATAAGTGTAGATAAAATGTGTTAGTTTTTCTATTTTAGGGATTTGTCTCCCGTGAATTAATACATCATTTTTAGGGTTCCGTACGCAAAGGGCAAAACGGAGCCTTATTAATGTCACTCCGCTGTCCGTCTGTCTCTCTGTCCGTATGTCACGGGTCGCTAGCTCTTAGACAGAATGGGATAGAGACCTGAAATATTGAATTGTTTTGTAAAATTTTAACCCAAAACCGAATATTCATTTAAAAATAAATGAAAATTATTTGTCTTAAACAAAATAATGGAGCAGGAAAAAAAAATTTTTTTACTCCTTAATTTTGGGTGTCGTTATCTATAGCTTATTAAGTAGAGTGTACATGTATTTTTAATAGTTTTTTATCTCCTAAAATAAAGAAATGAGAGGCTATCAAAGTTGTCATTTTTAGACCATTTTGTTACGGCGCGGCGTGTGTCTCAAAGACCAAAATAGTTAGGGATTTGTAATTTCTGTATATTATGTACCACAGGTATGTTGTATTTAAACAAAAAATACTGGAAACGCCGATTTATGATGTAGTTTAAGGGTTACGTACCTAAATACTCAACTAACTTAATTTTGCAGTTTTATTTTATACAATTTGTAGGTAGTGATAAGTTTGTTATTTCTGTTCAAATTATTTAAGTATATTAACCTATTTAAATATCACGGAACCCTCAGGCTCGAGTCTTTTTTATTAAATTTCGGATATTAAGCCCCCCAGGATTACAAAAACAGTATGATCTTGAAAGTAAGTCTGTATTCATTTAATATCCTTTACATCCTGCAACAACATTGTGTGAAAACATAGCGAGTGTTTGCCTTGCAAGAAGCTGTTAAGAAAACTTTAAAGAAAACTCTTGTTCGATAGACACAATTTATTCAACTGTAATTTTTTTATGCAGACCTGATAGGAGTTTAGGATAGTTTTAGGATAATTTTGAATCCTGTGGATCCTAACTTCAAAGATAATTAATTATATTTTAATACTATAATTGTTCAGTCGACTAAGGAATTTAAAGGTCTCGTCCCATAAAAAATTAAATATGCTGTATGAGTTGAAAAAAACACTTTCTTACACGGATAAAAAAAAAGAATATATATATATATATGTTGCAGTCAAAACAGCCAGTCAAAACTATTTTTGACTGCGAAAATCAGTTAATAAATAGTTTTAATTGAAAAATATATTTATAGGTTGTCATAAAAACAATAACCTAACCTAGCGGCTCTCTTTTGCGCTGCAGGTCTTCCGAAAAGCTAATACTGACTGCGAAAATCAGTCAAATCTAGTTGTGACTAAGGACGTCTTTGTTTTGACTTATTTTCGCATTCAAAATTAGTTTTTACCGGTTATGACTTTTGACTGTGACATATTCATCGTCACGACATCAATCCCTTACCAGTCGGCCACAGCTTCAGGCTTCGAAAGGTGCGCCAAGCGGTTCTTTTTGCGACGGCGCCGGTGGAGAGAACAAATGTATGGAGTTGTTTAGAGCCGGCCATGGGTCGCCGCTCGCACGTTTTGTCCGGCTTCGAGTGACTTGCACTCTCGGGACGGCGGTGTGCGGGGAGGCGAGTGGTTGAAACAGTGATCGAGCGCACAGGACGAACCTAGTGTCGAGCACTTTGAGCGAGCGAGAGCGCTATGCATCCGATGCAGTGGAAGGCGCCGACGGGTGTCGTGGCAGGGCAAAGCCCGTCGCAAAAATCGCCTGGAAGCGCAGCAAGAAGCGCCGCCAGAAGCCTGAAGCTGTGGCCCTGGCGTGAGAGATGTTTCCATGTGTAGACTGAGAAATGCAAATCATAGTCGGTTTCAAATTATTTAAAATAACCTTTTTATATAACAATGAATGTTCTAAAAACTGTCTTAAAGAATTTTCAGCTTATGAAGTTTTCTCACTTAATAAAATGCCATGATATAATTTCGTGACAACATGGACCTACCCCAACTTATTGGAGTACTAACGTGTTAATTATTCCCACAACGAGTATGTTGTATTTATGTAATTACTTACACGGAACTCGTAAAGTTAATTTACTTTATAGGTATAATACGAGTTATAATTCTGAAAATTTGTTGATTCGTTAAATGTTTACATTGTTTTCTAAAAACATGAACTTTAATATGGAGGTAATTTGCATAGATCTGAATACCGTTTGATATGTTACATATGCGGGTATGTACCTAAATATTTATTGTGTACCTGCCCTCTTGCATAAAGTTCTCGTAGCTTTTAACGTAAAGTATGTTCACTGGAATAGTTCCAGTACACGCACGCTAAATACGTGATAAAATGTAGAACCAATCACATAAGCAGATTTAGTTTATAAAAATGAAGGCAACCATCTGAATGATTTCTTATTTTTTTTATTTTTGTTTATTTATTTTAATGTTTTATATTATTTATTATTTATTTTAATACTATCGGATTGTCATGTTGGAATAATTCCAAATTCCAATTTTAACTCCAATATTTTGAAAATTATTTCGAAACTGGCAATTCATAGGACCTATGAGTCATGAATCACGGTCACGGAAATTTGTAGACACAAAATATTTCCAAAAACACGGATTTTAGTGATTTAGTGCATTTTTATTTAGTGATTTTGGGCACAGATGGAGGAGGTCTTCATGCGAATGTGGGTAAACTTACATACGGAATAATATATTTTATACTACACCTGCTCGGAAAGTACCTTCTTTCTTTGTTGAAAACGATGCAGAAAGTACGTCATTACTGTCATACAAATATGCGGGCGGCAAAAGTGTATGAAAATTCATTGTTAACGTGCTTGAGCGGGCAGAAAAAGTATATGCAAATCCATTGTTAACGTGCTTTTTTTTTTTTTTTAAATAACATAAAGAATGAGCAAGTGGCCAAGTGGCCAGTATTATTTTGCGAACTCGTACATAAAACTCGAAAAATGATACTGGCCACTTGCTTTTCCTGCACATAATAAAAAATAAGAAGGAAATAAAAGGTTGGAAAAAAGGCGCGAAGACGTGATGGCGTCGTTTTTTTGTTTTATTGAAAAAATATTGCATTTTGGGTGTTTTGATCAACAATAGTGATAGGATATTGTGAATTAAAATCGCCGTAACCTGTGTAGTGTGTTGTTCAATGGAACAAAAGTGCGGGCTGTGCCTTTTCGTGTGTTTTTTCTAACCCTGTTGTATTTGCGTTACAAGGCTATCATTATAGCGGAAACGACAGGACAGTGACTTAGACAGGACAGACCTTTCAGATGATCCTCAACAGAAGAGGATAGTGCATATAAACATAAAAAACTATAACGTCAAACATGGCTGTATGGGCTAAGATCCCTTTGCCTTTCCACTTAGTGGGAAAAGGAAAAAAAAAAGTGACAATTGCACGCGAGTCAGTCGGTTTCTTTTATTGTATCTTGATTAAAAGTAAAATGATACTATTTCCTCGCAGGTGTAGTATAAAGCACTATGTATCACTCGGGAGAAAGTGCGATTCCCAACTCGTGTGTATTGAGGCCCTTGGCTTCGCCTCGGGCCTCAAACTACACCCTCGTTGGTAATCTTCCCCTTTCTTCCCTCGGTGAACAATGTACTATTTCAATGCATGTGCTCGTAAAGGCCCACTTTTTATGCATCAAAACCGAACAGAAAGTCGATTATTTTGCCCTAGGGCTTTATTATTATTTAATTTTTTTCATTTTTTTTCAATGGTTGGCTAACCTGCAGCCTTTCCTGTGTACCATAAATGTTATACTTTTTTTTTCCACTGTTTAACGGCTCTGGATACAGTCATTTTGAGCCAATTATAATTTAAAGTTCACAAGATTATATTTGTTTTATTTCCTCACACTATGCATTGAAAAACGTAGTATGATACACGGGGGTAAGAGCAATAAATTACTCGGTTACGTTTAAAACACTCGCAAACGCTCGTTTTTTAAATCGTCCTCGTAATTTATTCCTTTGCGCCCTTGTAGCATAAACTACTATTAAATAGCTAAATGTTCAAATTTTATTAATAAGCAAAAATAGATTTAGTTTCAGATACCTATGTTAGTAAAGTGAGTTCGTATTAAAGGCTATTTTATTTTTCAATGAAAGTGTTCGTAAAGGCCCACTTTTTGCATCTGCATCAAAACCGAACAGAAAGTCGATTATTTCGCCCTAGGGCTTTATTATCATTTTTTTTAATTTATTTACGAGAAGTTGGCTAACCTAACTTTTCCTGTGTACCATAAATGTTATACTTTTCTTTCACTGTTTAACGGCTCTGGATACAGTCCTTTTGAGCCAATCATAATTTAAAGTTCACAGTATTTTAATTTTACACTGAATTTCAAAGGGAGAAAATTAATAATTATTAAAATAACACAATAGATTAATAGTAACTTAAGTCAAACATACAAACCAGCGGTACTTGCAAAATTGTAACAATGTAACTTTCAACTTTAATAATTAAGACATGTCCAGACTTTAGGCTTTCCGTCCGGACTTTGTCCGGCTTTCTAATTTGTCCGGTTTTTTACTTAGATTAAAATATTTTGAATTACTAATTAATTTTGATATGAAATTATTTGAAAACCCCTGTAGGTAATTTTTCAGCTATCCCTGTAAGAAGTGCGCTGCGCTTAGGAATTATTATTTCATTTTGTGACTAAAATGTCCGGACTTTTATTGAAATGTTCGGCTTTTTATCAGGATTTTTTAAATTTTGAAGTGATTACCTTACCCGCACCCGGCTTAGCGTATTTTGGTTTGTACTTGGGTTCGTAGCATGTCCATAGCCTAATATTTATTACCACTTTTGTGGGCTATTAAACGTGGAGAATTAATATGTTTAGCAAACACCGCAGTATCGATTTATGTACTCGTCCGACATGACTCTAGGGCATGGCCTTGTAAGGATGACTATAATATCATATGTTGTATAATGTTCTTTCATTTAATACGCAAATAGTCATTGAATGGGTCACCTAGAAAAGGTAGTAAGCAACAAAATTGCATTTTTAGGAAAACGACATTTTTAATGTTATTTTAGTTATTTATTACGAAGT
The DNA here is from genome assembly GCA_934047225.1 of Ypsolopha sequella. NCBI lineage: Eukaryota > Metazoa > Arthropoda > Insecta > Lepidoptera > Ypsolophidae > Ypsolopha > Ypsolopha sequella. Next base: position 25,931,529 of record OW203990.1, on the reverse strand, counting down.
TTTTTATTTATAATATAGTTTATCTTTTAAGGTGTTTTAGTTTATTTTAAGGATATTTTTAGTTTAGTTTAGATGTTTTTATTTTAGTCCTTTTTATTTCAATTTTAATGTCATTTAAGTTAAATGCAATTTAATTATACGATGGAATTAATAAAATTTTAGGTATATTTAATTTTAGTTTTGTACTATTGGAACCTAGATATTCTGTAATATAATTTGAATGGATATTTATGTAAAACAAAAAATCTTCTTTGAAAAATGTTTAATTTACTAAATATCTTATAAAATACTTTGATAATTATGTATATATTACAATGAACCTCAAATAAGAAAGTAATAACCAAATAAGCACTGAAAAATAAACAAAACTATTCCTAAATTTATGTAAAAACGTTGCATCTAACAATTGCATCAATAATGGTTGACATTTGTTGGCTGTCACACAATCTTGATAAATCGTTTTACCTTACCAAAACATGGGGCAATTTCTGCTCGGATATTCTTTTCCGGCATCACATCTCCTCCTAAATGTTAATCTTCAATTTTTTCCCTTATTTACTTGCTTTGCAGCACCAGGACTCACGAAAAGATCACCTCGCTCCCCCATCTTGCAACGTTTTTCGCCTAACTGGCAAACTTTCGGTCCTAGAATAGTGTTTATTAAACCAGACTGTCCATGGGCTCAAGCAGAACGTTTTTCCTTCAAAAAGATGACATTGCATGGCATGTGCATGTTGGTTACTATGTTTTCTAGGTGACCCATTCAATTCTTAGCTATCTTTACTGAAGATATGCACCACAGTTGCAGTTTGGTAAGTTTTTTAGGCCCCAGTTGTGCAGATGGTAGTTACAGCGAGCTATGAGTTTGGTGCGTGCGTCGTGATTTTTCGTAAACAAGCTAGTTGGGTGTGTTTCGTGCGTTTTCAATTATGTAGAAAAAAAAGCATTCACCGTTGAGTGCGGTTCGGGCGTCCAGCTATTATTACAGATTTCAATGGGCCCCGCATTAGAAAGAGACAAAAATTATTGTTATTTCTAATCCTGTTTCTTTGACCTCGGAGTGATAAAGAATAGGTAGGCACTGGAGTGGAGTGAGTTAAGTTATCTGTCTGTAGATACTTGCAGTTGCAACCGAATCTTGTAGTTCTTTATTATTATTTTAAGTGCACATATTAACTGTTTTTATTTCCCAATAGATTATTCAATAGTATCTCACTGTATGGTTCCTACGGCATTGTTTATACAAAAGCGCACGAAACGGGCCCATTGAAGTCAGTAATAATAACAGGACACCCGAACCGCACTCAACGGTGAAGGCTTTTTTTTCTACATAATTGAAAACGCACGAAACGGACCCAACTAGCTTGTTTACGAAAAATGACGATGCACGAACCGAACCCAGATCATCTAATGTTGCCCAGGTCTTACGGCTCTCCTGAAACCCTGCCGGTGGGACAGACGGGTCTTTACAAGAGCAGTTGGACAGTCCTGAGCCAGCCAGTTTTCCATTCGGCGTTCAGGTCGGAAGGTACCTACAGGTGGGGTTAGACTAATAGGCTTACGCGATAAAAGTTTCTCAGCACAACGGTACAATAAATTTGAAATCCCTCTGACCCCTACACGTTTTAGGTAACTTACGGATCCCCATGGGTTAAAACACAGGGAAATCAATTTGTAGCTTTTAAAAACGTGTCGAGATTTCTATAACTTTTTACAAATCTGCCCGTGCTTCCCAAAGGGCCAAATTATACCAAAACAATAGTTTTTTACCGTATTAGAGATATAATTTGGGAGTCGAACGTGTACAGAATTGATATTACTGGTAATTTATTGTGTTTTTTCTGTTTTTTGAGATAAGTAGCTTTATGTACAACATTTGTACGTGTTGTTTATTTGTATGTATGACTCGTCTTAATAGTAGTTTATGCTACAAGGGTGCAAAGGAATAAATTACGAGGACGATTTAAAACACGAGCGTAGCGAGTGTTTTAAACGTAACCGAGTAATTTATTGCTCTTACGCCCGTGTTACATACTACGTTTTTCAATGCATAGTGTGATAAAATAAAACAAATATAATTTTGTGAACTTTAAATTGTAATTGGCTCAAAAGGACTAGGTATCCAGAGCCGTTAAACAGTGGAAAAAAAGTATGACATTTATGGTACACAGGAAAGGCTGCAGGTTAGCCAACCATTGTAAATAAATTAAAAAAATAATAACAATAAAGCCCTAGGGCAAATTAATCGACTTTCTGTTCGGTTTTGATGCATAAAAAGTGGGCCTTTACGAGCACATGCATTGAAAATATTTTAAAAGATTTAAGGGACTCGAAACATATCTTGAGAACCTTTTACCGTATTTATACAGAGTTTTAAGATGAAGTTGCGGAAACCGGAAACTGGGGATAGTACTAGTCCACACGAAATACTTTTCGTGAAAAAAAAAACGAGAAATCGAGTAAAAAAATAAACAGTTGTCTCATACATTTTGGTCGCATAGCTATGTAACTTTTCTAGGAACAGCTGATTTTTTTCCGAAATTTGAGGTCTGGCTCCATAGTAAAAGTTGTTCGTATGGACGAGTACTATCACCAGTTTCCGGCTTCCGCATCTTCATCTTAACTCCCTGTACAGGTATTGGTATTGTTAGTCTTATATCCTGGAAATGACATAAATAATAAATGTTAAATAAAAGGATAAACGGAAACCCTGAATGCCTGACTGACTGATCTATCAACGCCCAGAACAAACGGAAAACTGAATGTCCCATGTACAGTTTATAAAGATTTGTATTAAACTGTCTAATCGACAAAGAAGTGACATGAGATAACCTACGTTATTTTGTTCGGAATAGGAGCGCGAGAGGTCCCCTATTTGATTTTATTATCCATCCATCCATCCATCAGCCTAGTTCGTCCAATGCTGGACATAAGCCTTTCCAGGACTTTGCCACTCCAGGCGGTCATCCTGTAAGAATTGCCCATACTCACACACGCTGGGCAGGCGGGTTGGTGAGCGCGGTGCCGGAACCCTCGCACCAGTGACACTGCTGATTTGATTTTATTGATTTGATTGATTTTATTAGAATTGTTTTTACACAGGCATGCGAGCGAAATAAGTAATTTATTTAATTGAATTATATTATTAAACTTAACTTTAATTTATTTTAATTCTGATTTTAATAAATATTGGCAATAACTTCTTGTCTACAACAATCAAGTAAAAATATTTATTGATATAGATTGATATTTCATGCATGATATTATGTATTGAAATTATAATTGTGACAGTGTATTTTATTTTTAATTGTATAAATGAAAAGATGTGAATCTGTAGGGGAAAAAAATATATATATTTATATTATTATATATATAAAAATAAAACAAATGATTAAAAAATAAATAGATGATATATAAAAAAATACAAAATTTATCCAAGTAGGAAATATAAAATGTAGTTATCTTATTTTTTAATACCCTTATCCACCATGTAATTTAGATATTTATTGACATTTCATATACCAACGGGGTGGTGTTTTAGAACATAATACCATTAGTATGTAACTATAACATCATATCTTACAGCCGCCTATAGTTCAAGCCACCTATTTCAGTACCTGTTTAGTAGCATGTCACCCTTATGACATCTTCGTAGCACTAACATGGGTTGATTTACGGACGACCGTACGTAGACACTTATGTGCCTGGAATTTACGAGAATTCAAATCTTTTTTCAAGAATGCTCTTGTAACATAACATTCTTGACTTTGAAGAATTACCAGATACTTACAGCAATTTCAAACATTTTCTGTCTTTATTACCACGAAAATATGTTATAATTTTGTGAGCATAAACATTTTACCCATTTTGAGTCAATGTTTACTTACAACAATAACGTGTAACGAGAGTTATTTTTCTTCCAAATGTGTCGCAGGAAATTTGGCTTAGCCCTTGATCTCTTTTATAACTTTTATTATTTATATATATTTTGACACCATTTTTTACATATTTTAACCTTTACTTCGTATCGAGGATCTCAAAGATGCAAACAAACGATCACCATATGAATTAACATTATAATTCATTGCAGTATTGGGACGAGCGAGAGGTCCTGGGTTTGAATCCCGGTTCAGAGCTCCTCACATCCAGATTTACTTTTCTTTCAAAACTGCAATTTAACCTGTAGAAGTAGATAAAGATAGGCATGCATGGACACTGTCGGTATATATTCATACATATATTTATTTATATTTATACTATAGGTAAATACATATTATAATTATGATATAATATACAAATTATACACATGATATTCATATTTGCATCAATATGCGTAAGAATAAAATATATTTGTTTTTTTATTTAGTTTATACTATATATTTCTATAAAAACACTTTATTATAATAATCATTTCCAGATATATTTCGACTTGTAAAGTCGGCGTCAGTGGAATTAGGTACTTAAAATTAATATAATATGTTAAAATGTCATAAAATGGAGTGCTTTTATGACATTTTAACATATTATATTAATAAAATGGAGTGCTTTTATGACATTTTAACATATTATATTAATTTTAAGTACCTAATTCCACTGACGCCGACTTTACAAGTCGAAATATATCTGGAAATGATTATTATAATAAAGTGTTTTTATAGAAATATGTAGTTTAAACTAAATAGGAATAAAATGCTTATTAATGATTTATATTGGAGTCACCAGCAAAGATTCTGTTTGAACGTAATCTAGAGTAAGGAGCCATTGTTTGGTTTTTATTTTAGCTTCCAAAATGGAACAATGCTGAATTCTGCAATGCCTTAATAGTATAATTCGTGACGAGTATAAAATGGCGGATTTTCTTACCCGAGGAATGAAGCGTCGAAAGCTTACATTCCGAGGGTAAGAAAACCCATTTTTACTCATTGCGAACGATACTTTTTCTACTACCTGATTTATATATAAAATTTTTCTTTTCAAATTTAATGTATTTTATGACTTTGCAAAGCGCGGCGGTTTTACCTATTTTTTCAGGCTTCGGCTGGCCGCTTTTATTTGTGGCCAGTATAATTTTGCAAAAAAAGAGTGCCGGCGCGATATAATCGATTATTTCGTGAATCGGAACGCAAGGAATTTCGATTGTAAAGACAAACTAAGGACGTCAAAAAGAATCTAATTTAGCATGAAATGAAGGCAAACGTCAAAAAGAACCTAATTTTGCAATAAATGAAATTTGAATACGATATTTCAAACTGACCTGATAGTCATTCCGCAACGGGGCCCGGAAAGTTCGAATTTCAAAACTAATTTCGAGTATTAAATGGAACTTTTTCAAAAAGGTAGTAGAAAAAATTATTTTATAAATATTCGAAAAAGCATAAGATTTAAAACGCTTGGCAAATGTGGTTTTCACTTTTGGGCCTTTGACCAAGAATACTCGTCTAAATTGTAAATGTTTTTATTCAGAGCTACTAACAACTGATGAATAACTGTTGAACTACCGTCATTGCTTTTTTGAGCTACCGCTTTTTTATAACTATAGGTTTGTGAAAATCAAGGAAAGACGATTTCCTTTTTTTTTTCCTTTGATAGCAGTAATAATCGAGAATTCAAAATAGCCCAATTTTATATTAATCACGAGATTGGTAAATTAGCTACGAGTAATTTAGCTAACAGACTAAACAAGATTTTAGACATCGGAGGAGGTTGTTGTTAAGGCCTTTTCATGTAGTAACGGCATTATGGAACTGATTATGGAGGCATCTGTATTTAAGGCCATTTTTTTTGTAAGAACATTTTTGTTTGTGTTTCCCAATAAAATTGTGGTAGACTCGGGACATTATACATTAAGTAATTCAGCACAGCACCACTATTACATCGCAAAATATAAAATGTATGTTAAATTATACAGTAATCGAAGAAAAAGAGAGATTCTAGTTCCTTAGTTTCTTGAAACTTCTCTTCTATACAGGTTGTTTGGGGCATCGATGTTATTTTTGACTGAATTTACTTTAGTGCAAAGTTTAATAGTTTTCGAAATATACTTAGACATTTTTTTGTTTTGTCTACTTAAAAATAAATACCATAAAACAGGTATAAAATGGGTAACAATAGGTAACATCGATGCCCCAAACACCCTGTATATATATATACGTATAAAATGCAACGTTTGTATTTCCACTTATAACTTGGTAACCACTGAACATACTTAGATACAATTTCTACTGTTGCTTATAAAGCTTTAGAAAGATTTGTAGACACCTTTATACAGCCCATGGAATCACTTTTTCTTAGTTGTGACTTGTTTAAGGGTATCCAGCATGACGCTGTTGCTAAAGTTTTCTGAGCAGTGAAAGACCAATTTAATGAAACAAGTTAACGGGACACCCGACGCTAGAACATCAACAACACCAGGTTTTCAAGGGTTCATTGGAAGAAACTAGGTCTCTCCTCATATTGAAGAAAATATATTTGATTACCGATCTTTTATCTAGGGATTCCATCTATAGACAATGTTTTAAGATTTATAGTTTTGTCAAAAAAAAAATGTTTTCCACTTTTTTTTTGTTCTTCAAACGTTCGTTACAAAAACGCGGTTAAGATATCAACTTGATTTTTTTTATAAAATAGGCAATAGCAATATGAAGAGATTTTACCTAAATCCAATATTTTGTTCCCTACAAAATATTTCAGTATTAGCTAAAAACACACCAATTTGTTGTTTCGCTGCGTGATCACTAGTATTACGCGTCCAAGAACAAGGGGCCAAAGAGCCAACATATAATCGCCTCTATGAAAAGCAAATAATGTCTTTGCCATTAGACTTATTGTGCTGGACGGGTAATAAAAAAAGTTGATAGGGTATGCCATCCTCTTAAAGAAAAAAAACCTCTAATAAACAAAATGGTTAAGGCAGATATCTCTCGTACCTGTAGCACATTCTACTAAGCAGACGATGATCAGCAGTGCGAGTCCCCTAATGACGGGGCTCTGGGCCCCCGAGCGCCTCGCGCTGTGTTCCACCATTGTTGCGGTGTGGCTGATGATGATGCTGTAGAAGAAAATATATTGTAAATGTATTATTGTAAATATGTATTATTATATTATATTATATATATATATATTAATATGTATTATTATATATAAAAATGTATTATTGTATTTATTGTAAATTAAATTAAATTAAACTAAATAAAACTCAATGCTTAAATTTAAATTAAACTCAATTTCACCTACTTATTTGTATATCTTTTGTTATTCTTTTTTGTTGTAGTTTTAAGTGGTATAATGTTATATTTATAATAAGTGCTTTAAAAAAGAGCGGTGCCTCCTGACACAGGCCTTTTAAAGCTTAAACGGAGACACCAGCCCCTACCATATTATGTAATCCTATTTAATGAAAAATAAACGTATTTGTATTTGTATTTGTAAATATTTGGATATTTATATAATAAATTATTATTATTTATAAAATTTTCTCCGCCTGTGCCACATCTGCATAAGATAAGATAAGATAAAAAATAATTTATTTTATTATGGGGGCGTGGCGTCAATAGAGATGTGATGTGTTTTCCGTGGCTATAGGTTGATGCGTCGCCTTTTTTTTTGCATGTGTACTATTAGTGACCGTGAGAAATATAATTAGGTGTGCAGTACTTGAAATTTTCGTGATTATGTCGGTGAAATTAGTGGGAGGAAACGTGGAGACATCTGAACATGGACAATTAGAGTAATGAAGCAAAGTGTCAATGCCAACATCTATATGTACATGTCAAATATCTTTTAATCACTAGGCAATTAAACCATTACAAGGCAATACTAAAACAAATCGTTGCGGTATAGAAACGCAGAAAAAAAAAGTAAATCTGAATGAGAGGAGCTCCCTCTTCCCGGTTCAGAGCTCCTCAGAGTTTTTATACCGCAACGATAATTATAATGTTAATTTGTTACAAAAGAAAAGTGCCATATTCAAATAGGTTTCACGGATTACTAATATTATGTAGAAGTGGCTGCTGTTTTTGAAGCAAAACACATCGCTGTTAAAAATAGCAACAAAAATAAAACAAAAGAAATCTATTGTTACGCGGGATGAAATCGTCCCCTGCAAGCAAACAGGTTAATCACATCATTACAAGTGAAATAAAGCCGTTGGCCTGTTTTAAATCAGTGCCTTTTATCAATTTCGTAGAACAAATACTGACATTCGTAGGCTTTATTTGTCTTTTGGATTTGTTTGTGAGTTTAACGTTTTGATAGGACGGTGAAAAGTAATTTGTAACTATGTAAATATCCATACACACAATACATATGTAGATATACATTTTATCCAAAGTAAAGCGTTCAACTTCTGCTATTTTACTATTAGGTATATATGTATGTGTCGTGGGTAGATCGTAGAACTGGGCAAATCTTAAAATATGAAATCGAAAATCTTTCACCAAAAGTCTCAAATAGGTACGACAACGAGAGGAGTGAGGCCGATCGAGGACGAGCGTATTAGGTTTATTTGAGCAAATTTGGGAGCCGAGCGAAGCGGAGCGGAGCGAGGCGACTTCCCTTAATTTTTAATTCAATTCGATCGCATTCAACGGCCCAGCAAAGCTTGGTTTCTTCTTACACCTGAGCATAGTTCATGCATATATACAAATTATTTTGCTGTGAGTGCAATACGCTTGCTGTTCCACGCTTGTGGAACGGTTTGTCACTACACATTCGTGAGGCTCCATCTGTATTTATCTTCAAGAATAAGATAAAACAACACTTTCTTGATTTACAAAATGATCCATAATAATTAAAATCTTTTGTTCGTTTTGAGTTTTTAGACAAATTCTCTTCAGTATACAACGTGTAACAGAAAAAATTGGTACCCTATAATATTTTGAAATCATGGCACTACCCTCAACAACTTTCCCATAGCCAAAGGTAGTATTAAGCTCGCCTATGTACGAAATTTTTATCTTGTGCAATAATAGTAGTTTATGCTACAAGGGCCAAAAGCAATAAATTACGAGGACGATTTAAAATACGAGCGTAGCGAGTGTTTTAAACGTAACCGAGTAATTTATTGCTTTTACGCCCGTGTATCATACTACGTTTTTCAATGCATTGTGAGGAAATGAAAACAAATATAATCTTGTGAACTTTAAATTATGATTGGCTAAAAAGGATTGTATCCAGAGCCGTTAAACAGTGGAAAAAAAAGTATAACATCTATGGTACACAGGAAAAGCTGCAGGTTAGCCAACCATTGCAAACAAATTAAAAAAATATATAATAAAGCCCTAGGGGCAAAATAATTGACTTTCTGTTCGGTTTTGATGCATAAAAAGTGGGCCTTTACGAGCACATGCATTGAAAAGAATTTTATTATTATTTTCATTAGTTTTTAGGTGGTAGAGCTAATGCCGGGCTCGACTGTGGAGGTAACACCATCTTAAATAGCTCAAAGGCAAAAAACCAGGAGGCCCACTATGCCTGGGACCGATGGATGGCGGTATATCTATCTCTAATAGCCGGGCCCTATATGGAACAGACTGGTGACGAGCAGCGGTGTTACTGGTGCGAGGGTTCCGGCACCGCGCTCACCAATCCGCCTGCCCAGCGTGTGTGAGTATGGGCAATTCTTCCAGGATGACCACCGGGAGTGGCAAAGTCCTGGAAAGGCTTATGTCCAGCAGTGGAAGAAACTATGCTGATGGATGGATGGATTATTAGTTTTAATATAAATATGATATGCCCTATGCAGGCAGATCATGATGTGCCCAATTCTAGGATGTGCTGACGAAATACTATTATGTATGGTATGTGTAATATATTGTAAGTAACTATACTTTTAAGGTGAGTTTGATTTTTAAATTTCAGCAATATTTATTTTTCAGCATATTGGTATTTACTGAAGATACAGGTAGTGCCTCGCTTAAAGGCTGCTGACCTTGAATGCACTAGTAATATTGTCTCTATCGCACTTAGTTATTTTGTGTGCGAATGAACACATGCGCTATATAGTCCGCCACCACTTTTGCCGAGCGGCAAAAAATAGTAGCCCTACACATGTACCGAGTAACTATGGTATTCTTTAACCCGTTTAATTTCACAAGGTGTAATCGCGCTCCTTAAAATAATTGTTCTCCAATTGTTATCGAAAATAGATATCTAAACGTGGTAACCATTCACATAAAGTCCTAAAAATAAAGTTTTATTGTTAGTTTTGGGTTCAGTTATTAGTTTTGTGTAAATACTACCTTAACAATAGAAGTTTTTCACTCTTTCCAATATATTTACCATCTTTGATACCAGGTATCTTCAAAGCAAAAAGTAAAATAGCTAGACAAAAATGGAAAATAAATTTAGAATAATAAAATTATTGCTCAATTATTAAGTCATTAACGCATGGTTTGTAGTTTCACACAACACTAAGCAGCTGAAATAAAAAATTCCAAATGATTATCTTAATTTATTCCTTAATCATAACAATCAAGTTTATTTTGCGTAAGTACAACCTCTTTCATAAATAGAACATTGAAATAACGATCAAAAATAACAAACAAAATCTAACAATAATACAATTTGTTAACAGCTAGATGCTTCAATATAAGTTTGATTACCAAGAATAATAATTGCCACCTTGTTAAGCATTTTCAAGTTTTTAAAGATGGTAACAAGATTTTGGCGAAATGAATAGATTTGATAACAGATATCTTAGAAAAGGCTATTCTTTTGTTTTGGTCGTTAAGTTTAAAATTTAAATATTATTTTACTCTCAAAATCATTTATTTGCAAAAATGCTATACAAAATTTATTGAATAAAGCATGCAAAATAATGTAGAGTTAAAAGAGATCAATTTGTAATCGTTCATTATTAAAATAAATAAAATAATTAATATATTGTTACGGCATGAAACCCCGAGGGGATGTCAGAGGTGTACCGAGTGTGGACTGTGAAATGAAAGTCAAAGTTTCACCGACGATTATTACGTCCCAACGTAATGGGTGGAGCCCTATGGCTGTTCTTCGTGCAAAAATACACGCTTTTTAGGGCATGCAGGTTTCGTTATGATGTTTTTCTTCACCGTTCAGCAAGTAGTAAGTAAAAACTAATACTATGCACATACATTCCGAAAAACTCATTGGTGCATGCTCGACCGGAAATCGAACCTGTATCTCAAGATTGAGAGGCCAGCGTTCTACCCCTGAGCTACCGCGCTAATGTTTTTTAAATCAATTATTAAAAATACATTAAAAGCTGAAACATTAGAAGACAATAGTAGAAAATTCAAAGGAAAAAAAAAGTATATTTAAATGTTATTTTTATTAAAGTTAAATAACATAAAATAACTCAAAATAAATCGGCTTATAAAACTAAATCATTCTAAAAACTCAATTAATACTCAATAATATACAGTTTAAAAACCACACATAGTTAGATAAAAGTAAGTTTAAAAACTGTAATTCAACCATAGCTGAATGGACCATGGCAACCATAGCCAATAAGTACAATCCAGATACAAAAACACATAAAGAAGACTAACTTCACTTACACGCAATTTGATAAAGTCACGTGTAAACGAAGCCTAACAGTGGGGAGTCCCATATGGCAGGCAATGCCCTCAAGATGATGTTGGTGCTGGTACGCACTCGATTCAGCAGTGACGCGCACCGCTTCCTGATAATGGCGTAGAAGCCAATGAGCGCTTCTTCATTGCACGACACGGCCAAGGCACGACACGGCCGACGACACCAGTGGAAGCATTTTTGTATGAACTTGTACTGCACGCTGTCTCACTGCGACGGCCCGACAACGACATGTCGTCGCCGGTGACGTCATGTCGTCGGCAGCAAGGCTCCCACTGGTGTCGTGCCGGCATCGTTATGGATGTATTGTGTACGCATGCAAGCTTCCATGTGAGCGTGCGAGTGGCGTGATTCAGTGACCGCGCCCGCACCCCCGCCTGCAACCCCGCGGCTTTCAAACATAAATTAATGATTTATTAGTAAAGGCACGTGCATGCGAAAAGAATAACGCTTTTATCATGGCCAATTTTAAATATGGCGTCGTTTCGTTAATTGAAATAGTGGAGTCAAAACCCTGTATTTGGGACAAAACTAAAGAAGAGAGTAAAAATTAAATTTTAAGAGACAAATTTTGGACTGAAGTCTTTCAAAACCGTTTTGTAATACTCCTTAAATATAATAAATACAATCTGTTATTATACGCTGCCATCTTGCCTACGTCTCACGTACTGACTGTTATAAAATCATCGGCACCCGCCGTGTCGGGCCGGCATGCCAGCGTCGTGTCGTTCTAATGAAGAATGTAGCTGCCGGTGTCGTGTCGTTGATTACTGTCGTTTTCGTTGCCGGGCCGTGGCCGTGTCGTGCAATGAAGAAGCGCTCATTGACGCGTGCTTAAGCGAACATACCGGAAGCACTGCAGAACCGACGCAGTCCCAGCAGCACCCTGAACGCATTGTTGTTATGTTGTATGACCTCCGCGTATGACTGACACTACGTATAACCTATAACTATTGCATATGCTTCGACCAAAATAAAATAAATGGACGGGCCACAGCGTAAAGATTTTTGAAGTTTGTAAAGTGAGCGCCGGCTCTCACTTCATCTCAGTCGTTCTCTGTTAGAAGAGTGACAACCCAACAAACATTTTAGCGATAATTAGATCTTTTTTAAATCTTCAGGATGTAAAAAGTTGTTAGAATAGCGATATTTATGGCTTCAGGAGATAAACTTGTGATATTTAAACAACATTAGCACTCAGCGCGATATAATAGGTTTAAAGGAACGTTAAAATAAGGTTAAAGTTGTATTGTAGCGATTCCAATTGCCATAATGCAAGCAAAGCATCTTGTATTATAGCTTCAACCTAAACTTACAACTGTAAGATCTATAAAGGAGATAATAGACGCCTAATTCCTCCTCAAGATTTATATTGACGCTAAAAATCACTCCTTAAACACCCAAGAGTCTACAACAGCGTCTGTTAGAATCATTAGTTCTTGAATAGCGCTCATTAAACCCCTTCTAACACTAGATGCTATAGGTTGTCATTACAGTTCTTTTAAATGTTAAAGTTGTATCAAACTCTTTTTAAACACTACCATACATGTATGGGTTCTAAAGAAGCGCTAATCATGACCACAGTACACCCTAAGAAGCTATATCGCACTTACTCGTGGGCTTAACCTACACCGCCATTATACGTTAATAATTTAAAAATTAAAATTGAGTTATTCATTGTAATTTGGATGTTATTTGCTTAGAAAGTTCCTTAGCCGATATGCTGTAACGCATAGAATCGAAGATAGAAACAAAAATGAATTAATTCCATAAAAACCATGGATTACACCTATATAATACGTGTTACACTTTAGTAAATAGAGGTTATTCCATGTGCGCTTTAATTTTGAGATGAAAATGTATATGTATATTCACAGTAAACTTACCTTCGCAATGATAGTTTAATCCTTAACACGTGCACTAGTATAAATATGATATTTTGAGAGTGCTTCCATTCCACCATTGAAAATAACACTTTATCAACTTGTTTGAGTCACTCTGTTTACCTGTGTGTAAAAAGTACAGAGAAAAATACGTTTTACAACCTAAGGAGTTCCTATTCAAATAAATATTGTGTTTGCTACAACCCAGAGATCTAAAATTGATACTAATATACCTGCAATATAACTTAAAGTCATTTTCATCGCCGTTGTGGACCTTGGATAGCACTTTCGGTCTCCACTAGCGCTGTAATAACACCGGAAGAAATAACCTAAAATGATGAGAGTTAGGCATGGCTATAGTACGACTCTTGTATCGCTGTGAGACGTATTTATCACCCCTTTAGCACTTCCATAGCCCTCTCGTACAACTTAATTCCATTTCTTACCACCTTCATATCGCCGTTGAAGGACCTAAGCCTGTAAAAAGTTATGCCTAATCCGGGGGTATATCGGGGTTAGAGCACGCTCTAACTCTAGTTTAATCGCTTATTTACATCTGAAAGACTTTAGGAGCGCTTTAATAGATCTTTTATAGCCCTCGCAGTAGCGCCTAAATGTTTGTTGGGAAGTACGATTATTATTAAATATCATCCAAATAACTGACGAAAAAATGCCTTCTTGTGCATTTCCAAAGTGCAAAAAGCAAAATAAAGACTTACAATTAGGTATTGAAGTATAGTATATATCCAATTGCTTAGACTCGTTATGAGTGAGCAAATTGTAAAGACAAGGCCCGTCCATTCATTTTATTTTGGTCGAAGTGCATATGTACATATTTATGATTAATTGACATCCATAATCTGTTCTTGTTCTATTAGAATAAGCCGCTTAGGTAGAGTTATAACCTATACGGTTATGAACATTCATGCAAAGTTTTATTAAAATCTATTTACCTTGTGAAATGTGATTGAATAACAAACATAAATATTTATTATTTTGAGCACGAACGCTGAGCTGTTTGTCATACGAATATGAGTTATTTAAATAATACGTAACACATGAAATAACTCACGAGATTTTTTCATTTCAGTGAAGAAACATTAAAATTGAAGAATCTATTAGTTTTCGTCGGATGATAGCAAATTTCATATTCCGGATTCAGATAAGAAATAATGCCTTGGTGTCCTTAAAAACAAACGAAACCCATTTAAATAATAAAATTTATATTTTTAAGGGTTCCGTGCCCAAAGGACAAACCGGAGCCCTAATAATGTCACTCTACTGTCCGTCTGTATGTCACGGTTTTTAGCTCTTAGATGGAATGAGAAAGAGATTTGAATTTTGATATGTTGTCTCATAATGATAAATGAAAAATGAGCTTTAAAAAAATCTTACCTTGCGTATGGATTGGTAGTTTATTACTCTCTAGAACTAATTAATTAAAGAACAACTACTTATCATCCATCAGCCTAGTTCGTCCACTGCTGGACATAAGCCTTTCCAGGACTTTGCCACTCCCGGCGGTCATCCTGGAAGAATTGCCCATACCCTCACACGCTGGGCAGGCGGGTTGGTGAGCGCGGTGCCGGAACCCTCGCACCAGTGACGCCGCTGCCCGTCACCAGTCTGTTCCATATAAGGACCGGCTATTAGGGATGAATAAACCGCCATCCATCGATCCCAGGCATGGTGGGCCTCCTGGTTTTTTGCCTGTGAGCTGTACTCTTATTCTCCCCCGAATTACTTCGAGGGGGTCTCCAAGTAAGATGGTGATTCCTCCACAGTCGAGCCCGGCAACAGCTCTAAGTACCTATATTTATTATTATTTTTTGTCTTCAAAAATAAAGAAATTGGGGTCATTGGGGTGGGGGAAAGTTGTCATTTTTAGACCTTTTTGTTACGGAGCCTATCTCAAAGAACAAGTCATAACTATCAACAGATACTGACAACGCTGATTTAGTATGTAGTTTTACGTCCCCGAATATTGGACCAACTTAATTTAGCAGTTATGTCTCATAAATTTTGTAGCTAATGATAAGTTTGTAAGTTTTGTTTAAATTTTTTAACAACATATTTAACTTATTTAAACGGTACGGAACATTATGAGTGCGAGTCCTACTCGCATTTGACCGGTTTTTTTATTTTAACATAGCTTAATTATTTAGTAAATTTTTAGTCTTGGCTTAGTAGCTTGCAATTTAGAATGAAAATATAACTTAACAATAATTAAGATTTCAGATTTAAAGTGATTTTTTTCCATTGCACTGTTTGTTCCTTACTGTTTGAAACATAGAAAACATAAATAATTGGCTGGCTGTGATTAAGGACAAGTCGAGGGAGTTTTTTTGTGTTTACGTATTTCACGTACATAAATATCCTTCTATAAAAATATTCTGTAGTACACGTACGTATGATTAATTATTTTAATGAAATTTCACTTCCTCGCTAAGGTTTACTAGAAGAAATATCTTATCGGAGATAAGCTCGCCTGTGTACACACCATCGACTTGTAATAACTGTCTATAATTTGGAATATAAACAATTCATTCGCATTCTTATTATCATTCTTTAATTTATAAATTTCATTAATTATATATTTTATATTTATCATAACCTTTTCGGGTTTACGTTCTCGAGATTTAATTATATTAACACATGATAATAGGTCTTTACATATGAAATTGCCGCAATTTTTTTTTACAGTTTCGTGAGTTTATCTGCCGAAGCCAAAGGCTTGATCCGCCGATTTAAGGTCGCTCAAAGAGCTATGAAGTGGGCTATGCTTGGGATATATCTGATGGATAAAATCCGAAATGAAGATATTCGTCAGAGATCGAAGGTGACCGACAATCAGTAAGTTGAAGTGGCAGTGGACTGGCCATATTTGTCACCGACATGATAACCGTTGGGGCCGTAAGGCATTGGAATAGAGACCACGTACAGCAAAGCATAGCGTAGGCCTGTGCCCGCTGGACTGACGATCTGTAGGACGTTGCGGGTGGCGGCTGAATGAGGATGACTGAGGACCGCCAAGAGTGGAGTAATATGGGGGAGGCCTACGAGGGGAGGCTGAAAAGTAACCTACCTAACTATGAAAGAAAAGACGTAACTGGATAGTTTTTTTTTATTTTTCTATATAGTCCTTTGCTAGTAAAATGCACTTATTAAATTTTTCAAATATTGAATTTAAGCCATTAAAAAAAAAAAAAAACGGTTTGTCGTCAAAATAGTCAGAAACCGCTGCCTTCATTTCGTCATCGGTCATAAATCTTCGTCGCCTGAGGTCTTTCTTGAGAAGTCTAAACAGAAAATAGTCACAGGGGGCTAGATCTGGACTATAAGGGGGGTGGTCAATGGTTTCGAAGCCATTGTCTTTAATTGCTAGCTTTGTTGTGCGTGCGGTATGCACTGGTGCGTTATCGTGCAAAATCAGAATTCCTTTGCTTAGTTTACCTCGCCGTTTTTCTTTTATTGTCTCTCTTAGTTGATATAATAAGTTTGAGTAATAATCAGCATTCATTGTAGTTTTTTTCGGTAAATAACCTATGAGCAAAATCCCTTCTGTGTCCCAAAAGATTGTAGCCATAAGTTTACCGGCCGATGGACAGACCTTAAATTTCCGAGGCGGCTTCTCATCCTTAAATTTCCACTGTAACGACTCTTGCTTACTTTCCGGGTCCCATTGTCGAATCCAAGTCTCATCACATGTTACAATTCTAGAAATTATTACTTCCTCTTTCCCTCGACTCATGTCCAAAAACTCTTCGCAATATTTGACACGCCTCTCCATATCAAATGCAGTCAACATTCTAGGGACCCAACGTGCACTAACCTTGGACATGTTCAAATGCTCATGAATTATTTCATTGACTCGCTCTTTACTGACGCCCACATCTCTAGCTATCTCCCACTGCTTCACTCGTCGGTCCTCTAATATATTTTTTTTTCACCCTGGCTACATTTTCATCGGTGACGGCCGAAACTGGTCTTCCGCTACGAGGATCATCTTCGAGGCTCTCACGACCTAATTTAAACTGCCCTGACCAAAACTTTATAACAAATTCGGAAGATCACGAACTGCCAAACACACGTGACATACGCTGTCTGATCTCCGAAGGCGTATTCCCTTCTTTAGTCAAAAACTTAATCACCGCACGCTGCTCGATTTTATCCATTTTCACTTTTTCTACCGACATGTTCGAAACAATTGTAGGAGACAAATAAACGTGATGCAATAAACAAATGAATGTAATACATTTTGAAAATAGAATAACAAACGAATATAAATCTATACCAGCCAGCATTATTTTTGTATATATTTCTGACCAAGGAGATTACATATCAGCCGCCCTACGTATGTCCAGCAGTGGACGAATACGGGCTGATGGATGGATAGATGAGTGTATAATTCCTGTAATTCAATAGCTGTTTCAATTATTTGTTTTCTGTTTGAAAGTTGTACATCTCGGTATTAAATTTTATTTTTATTTTCAGATTGATTATAAAAATTTAACCTTCAAAAACAGTTGGTCATAAATTCCAACCATTTCCATGATAAGATTCTAATAATTTTTTACAGCTGACACTTTTAAAAATGAAATTAATGTTGCTGTTAGCTTAATGTTGTCTTACATAGTTTGGATTTGTCATTCGTAAAAAAAATGCAAAAATGTAAGCACTGAAAATTGAGTTTCCTTCAAATTCTCAATAGAAAACGGCAATTTCATATGTAAAGACCTTATATTTATGTTTTTGACCGGATGCAGACTCTCTGCAAGTATAACTTGTTATAACTTTGAACATTTGCGTGGTCACTTAATGGTGACTTATTTAAATGGCTCGAGTTCCAAGAATGTACTTAAGTAGGAGTTTCAATTAACTGAAGATTCTTGACTGTTACCTTTTAAACTTTGCGATAACAAGATGGCTGAATTAACTAAGTTACTATGTACCTGAATAATCTGATTGTAAACAAGCATATTGACTTGCAAAGTACAACAAATATTTGTTTTAAGAGCGGTATCACAGCTGATTTGTGAAAAACCCGACTTTTTTAATTAATCGAAACAGAAAACTTTAAATAGTACGTCAATGACTTAAATTCAAAATTCACTCAATATAGGTAGTTACTCATCAAAATCTCATTACCTCTGTGTTCTAAATATAGTTAAATAATATTAGTTGGCGATACTCAAAACATTATGTAGTACTAGTCTATATGAACAACTGTTTGTATGGGAGCTAAGCGAAACTCGCAACTTTTTTTCAAAGAATTTCTTGAAACTACACCATAAAAATGTATAAAAAGGTAAAATTGTTAAAATCAAAGTTAAGTTAAATTGTTAACCACTGCATGAATAAATAAAATTAATTAACTTTGTAAATTAAAATGTACGATATACCTATTAGAATAAGTTTTATGCATGGAAATAGCAAAGATTAGATTATTTGTACATACCTTATTTAAGAATTATTATACTTAAAGTAATATTTTAATACTAAAATTAAGAATACTGTTACACCCAATGGGTAAAATTACATTGAGCCATAATTATGTACATATAACATCTAAAACTGACATGTAATTTAATGCAATAAATATACGAATTGATTGATTGATTGATTGATTCCTCCCATACAAATTGCCTGGTCCAGTATGTAAAAGCATAGATAAATAAAGGATTATTTATTTCCTTTATTTATCTATGGTAAAAGTGAAAACAAATTTTTCAATGCATGTGCTCGTAAAGGCCCACTTTTTATGCATCAAAACCGAACAGAAAGTCGATTATTTTGCCCTAGGGCTTTATTATTATTATTTTTTTTTATTTATTTACAATGGTTGGCTAACCTGCAGCCTTTCCTGTGACCATAAATGTCATACTTTTTTTTCCACTGTTTAACGGCTCTGGATACAGTCCTTTTGAGCCAATTACAAATTAAAGTTCACGAAATTATATTTGTTTTATTTCCTCACACTATGCATTGAAAAACGTAGTATGATACACGGGCGTAAAAGCAATAAATTACTCGGTTACGTTTAAAACACTCGCTACGCTCGTGTTTTAAATCGTCCTCGTAATTTATTCCTTTGCGCCCTTGTAGCATAAACTACTATTAAGAATCTCGTTTAGCTCCCATACAAACAGTTGTTCATATAGACTAATACTACGTATGTTTTGAGTTTCGCCAACTAATACTATTTAACCTTATTTATTACCTATGTGACGTGCTATCGCAAAGTGTCCATTCGTTTCTGTAAATTAGAATTCCAAAATTTTAATTTTGATTTTGAATTTATAATTTTTGAAATTCTAATTTTCTGGAGTGAAACCACTTAAAAGTTTAACGAGAGTCTTAGATTTAAGGTGATGTATGCATGCATTTTTCAGCAGTCACTGTTACTCCAAGCGGAAAAACGCGCAGTGCGAAAGGGACGGATTCAGGGCTAAAAAGAAAATAATGTAATTTGTTAATATAAGAAACCCAAAAAGAACTAGACGAGTTTCCTTTTATTAAAATCTAGATTTTGTAATTAACCCATCTAATGAAATTATTTTGTGTTATGAAACGAGGAGAAAAAGTAGGTTCAAAGACCTCATTTAAATACTTATGTCTATCGAGTGATGGTTCTATAAATTGCGCTTATCTACACTCACATCGTATGATCGTGATTATGAACTCAAAAATAGTGCATAATGACATTTTTTTTTACCTAACGAGCTCGAAAAGCGCGCCTTTGTCAATTTTTTTCACTCAGTGAAGAAAAGTGTATTGAATTAAGAACCTGTGAATTGACGTTTCGTATTTCATTGGCTCACGAAACGTTCAGTAACTCCATAATTAACTGCTCAAATGTAAAAGGGATAGCAAACATCAGCACGGTGGCTATCTCTTTCACTCTATAAGGATTCCATACACATTGGGAGGCTATATACAGATTATACAGCCCTGCAGCTAGTCGGATACCATAGACAAGGTAAACTTGTCGTAATCCTGTGTATAGCCTTCGCATTGGGAGGCTATACAAAGTCCTGTAGCTGGTCGAATTCAAATTTAAACAGTTTATTTTGTAAAGTAGGTATGCATTATACACTTTTTCAAATTTAATCTTATAAATATATATGTAATAAAATAATAAATGAACATGAACTGAATTAAAGGTTTATTTAATTTATGGAGCAATATATTTATAACTATACGGTTAAAATTATAGGTAAAATCTATAATCATACAAGGTGAAATCCAATCAACTGCCCGAACCCATACCGGAGACTCGGCCAGGGAACAGGAACAAGGTTCAATGATCACTAACCGAGTCCCCAGCACGAGCCCAGGCGCCCGACCAATTCTCACCCTATACACTACATACTAATAGGTTACATATATAAATATTTATTTTCAATGCATGTGCTCGTAAAGGCCCACTTTTTATGCATCAAAACCGAACAAAAAGTCGATTATTTTGCCCTAGGGCTTTATTATTATTATTATTTTTAATTTATTTACCATGTTTGGCTAACCTGCAGCCTTTCCTGTGTACCATAGATGTTAAACTTTTTTTTCCACTGTTTAACGGCTCTGGATACAGTCTTTTTGAGCCAATTATAATTTAAAGTTCACAAGATTATATATTTTGTTTTCATTTCCTCACACTATATATTAAAAAACGTAGTATGATACACGGGCGTTAAAGCAATAAATTACTCGGGTACGTTTAAAACACTCGCTACGCTCGTGTTTTAAATCGTCCTCGTAATTTATTCCTTTTCGCCCTAGTACCATAAACTACTATTATATTTATATATACCTCTATTATTATATATACCTCCTATACTATTATAATTATATACCTTCGCCCATTCGATTAGTCATGCTAAGAAGAATACCATAGACAAAGTAAACTTCCGGTAATTCTGTGTATTCTGTGTTACATCGTGTCTGGAATCTGTACCATAGACATTCTTGAATGTCTGTGGTATAAACTAATGAACTTCTATCGGAATAGAGTAAAACGCCCTCGTGATGATTGTGTTGATTTGCGTTTTCGATCGGTTTATCAGAGATTTTCCGATTTTTGATGGCCTTTGGGATTCAAATAACATTCCTTACATTTTTTTTTCATGTGCAATATTTTTACATGGTAATTAAAGAAAAAAATAATTGAAGTATTATGAGTTTGTTCGAAAATATAGTGTCTATACATCTTGTGTTTTCTCACCCAAAAGAAAAGTTGCATGTGCCACACGAGAGCATAACAAAAAAAAAAAAACAGAAACATTAAATAAAGTCTATTCATGCATACATTTTATAAAACTTTGAATTTAATGTAATTCAAAAAAGTTAAACTTTGAACCATCATACTGTGCATAGACATATGTATGTACTTCCTTTAAAACTTGCTGAATTGCATTAATTTAAAAATAGCATTATTAGAAAAATATGTTGGGGTCCAAGGCGCCTCTTCCCAGCATCATCCGAAAATGACTCTACCGATAAAGTAATTTCTCTTAAACAGTATGTTTAATAATTATCAAAAATATATATATTGTTAGTTAAATTATTATAAACAACTTTATTTAAGGAAATTATTTTCGCGTATAAGAAACAGCATGAAAATATTGTTCATAGTCCAGCTGTTTAAGTAAAATTGGTTATTTCTTTGAAACCACTATAAAGTGTGTCCCTTGTACAAGTGCACATCCGTAAGTGGGTGAAACTAGATCTAAATATATGGACAAAAACAAAAAATTTTTTTTTTTTCAATTTTTTTTTAATCTTGAAAAAATACTCCACCTGGGTATCTTTGTATGGGAGGCGAGCGCAGTGCCTTTGGTTAACCGCTCGTAGAAAATATTGTATTTATGATAGAACGTTGTATTTTTTTTTGTTAGAAAGTTAATGAAATAGGCAATGATAAATAGGAATATAAGTATAGTGAAACGGGGACATTATTTTGAAAAATTTACTTTTACTGAAAAAAAAAGACGGAAAAATTAAAGAAATAATCTTTTAGGATATTATTTTTATGGTAATGGTAGTTGATTATGTTTTGTTTTTGATTTGGTATTCTATTCTTAAGGATTATAACAGTTTTATTTCATTGCATTACTCGCTATAGATCAAAAGTTATGACATATTTTATACATAGTCTCCATGGTAGGCAAAAAAAAATTTAAAACGTAAATTTATAAAACAAAGATGTTAAAAAAATATATAATTTTTTTGTCGATAAAATAAGGTCTAGTTTCACCCCTTTTCGGATGTGCACTTGTACGAGGGACACACTGTATAGCATTTGTATGGTTCTTGCACAGAAGGAAAAGGAAATATTACTTATAAAAATCATGTAATGAATTTTTTTCTGTCTATCGTGTCCATGTGAAGAGTATTATTTTCTCCCATTTTGCGCTATTCGGAGACCCAGCGGCAACGCGACGTCGTAATGCAGTATGCGCTGATATGAACGTTATTTCAATATAGTTTCTGCCGATATTTTGTGACAGGCCATAATGGGGTTCTGTCAATGGATATCACTAAAATGGAAATTATTTTATCAATTAGAGGATTATTAATTAAATTAATAATTAAATAATTTGTGTTGTAGAATTATTTTATTTAATAAATAGACAACAGCGACACCTGTGTGTTTAAGTAAGAACACTTGGGAATTCGAAAGTAGTGACGGAATTTTTAGCTACATGGCGTTGATATTTTAAATAGACAACAGCGACACCTGTGCGTTCAAGTTAGAACACTTGGGAATGAAAAGCAAAATGTTGCCACTTTTCAGCCAGTGCTGTTCTTATCGATATCATGAAATTGACGGCGTTTCTTATACTCGAAAACTCATACGGTCAAGTGATGCAAAATTTAACAAAAATATAACATTACACTTTTACACAAACTTTTCGGAAAAAAAATTCCACATGGTCTTTTTAAGATTGCTTCATAGTTATTATTGAAAATAAAAACTTGCAATTTCATAATAATCGATAACGAATCTTTTAAAACCGTAACGAAATCTCAGTAACTGTCAACATAAAATACTGGTATTGTCAGGTGTGTTAAAAAATATATTAATATATAAGTATTTATTAAATATTTATTTATTAAAAAAAAAAAATATATGGGTATTTTATTTTGATCCATACTTTTCATGATACGAATATTCAGAGAACTAAAAAAAAACAGAAGATGCTACAAGCGATAGTTACAGCAAATTTGATGACTTTAGCCCAGCAAATAAATGGTTTATCGTTGTTATTTTGGTCAGCTCCCTCGATTTAAATCGATTACCATTTACATATCTTGCATTGCATTGTAAATGAAATGAAAAACTCGTGTCGTGTAGGTATCTACTATCTACTGAACCACACTCTAGAATAGTCATTCTCGGTGGCTTATTATTTGAATCGATTATAATAAAAACCCACTATTCAAAATGTATTATTCGTAAAGTCATTACGAATAAAACTGCATACTTATATAACTAAATTACTAACGGAGCATATTTCGTATCTTGGAACAATCGAAAAATGTCTCAATCATTCAACCGATCAACAAGATGGACGTTTATCTCGATTGTAAATTTGATTGATTATGATTATCTCGATTGTTGAAATATCTCGTAAACACGCGTTACTACCATACGTCATGCTGCAGTAAATATCGATATCGACATATCGACGTATATCTTTCCCTATTTTTATTTTTCGAATAATGGCAACACTCTATCTATCAATGGAGTGTCTTGGATTGAAGACCTTACTTTAGAGGGCATGAATGGACGTAATCAAATGATAAACGAAACTGAACCTTACATCATTGAGAGAGAATTCAGAGTTCAAGTGTTATCGAAGGAACGGTCAAGAGAGCGTGAAATTAAATGAAGACGTATGAGGGGTGTTGTGAGGGGAAACGAATCATGCATATTGCCAAATAGGGCAATGCTTAGGATGTTTTAGGAAGGGGTGACAGGTAGAGTGCGGTAGATCTAAAGAGGGGAGGGAAAATTGATCGTGAGAGGCATGACCAAATAAGGCAATGGTAAAAATTAGAGGCGGGGAAGCCGTAGAAAAATTGAGTGGGGGAAAAACTTTATAAGGTGGGAGCATGGATTTTTACGGGAGTTTTTTCGGAGGAGCACTCAAGTGAGAATATTTTCTGAGGTGCATACGTCGCGTCGTGAAGGCATACGCTTGCCTCATTTTAGAGTGTTATTCGAGAATCGTAAGGAAGTGGCTGGATAGCCAAGATCGCGAGTGAAGGCGCTCGTCGCCTGGTTAGGAAGCACTTAGTGAAGCCCGTCGATTGGCATAGTGCTTTAGAGTCGCGTGTGATAAATTCGGCACTCGCTTGGCCAAAAATTAGCTTTCGGGTGTGAAAAATTACAGGGTCTTAGGCCGTTGAGCCTTGAGACTGTGTTCCTGTGGAGCAGATAATTCAGCTGAGTTGCATGCTTTATTATTTCGTTACTGTGTTTTTTTATTTTCTGTGTGATTTGATTTATTTTATTTTTCACGTGTCTCGATTTATTCTGTTTTATTTTTCATGCGTCGTAATTTACCCAGTATTTTATTTAATTTTCCGCGGTTCAAGATTTATCCCGTATTTTTAATTTATTGATCAAGAGTCGCGATTTGTCCAGAATTAATACTAAATTTTACGTATGTTGCGATTTTCCAAAGTAGTATTTACAAATTATTGGTTTGAGATTTTTCCTAGGTTTTACTTTTATTTTCCGTGTGACGAGTTTTATTTTAATTTTCACGTGCCTTAATTTTTCCTGTTTTATTTTTCGTGTGTCGTGACTCAGTATTTTATTTTATTTTCCGCGGTTCGTGAATTATCCTGTGTTTTTACTTTATTTTTCATGTGTTTTAATTATTATATGTATTATTTTATTTTTTCGTGTGATTTATTTTTATTTTCCACGTGTTTAGATTTTTCCCGCTTTATTTTTTTGTTTGTCGTGATTTCCTCAGTATTTTATTTTATTTTCCGCGTTTCGTGAACTATCCTGTGTTTTTACTTTATTTTCATGTGTTTTAATTATCATATGTGTTATTTTGTTTTTCGTGTGGTGTGATTTATTTTATTTTCCACGTGTTTTGATTTATCCTGTTTTATTCTTCGTGTGTCGTGTTTAACCCGGTATTTTTATTTTATTTTCCGCAATTCGTGAATTATCCAGTGTTTTTACTTTATTTTTCTTGTGTCTTGATTTATCATGCGTGTTTATTTTATTTATCATGTGGCGTGATTTATTCAGAATTCATATTTTATTCTTACCTAGTATTTTCGTTTATTTTCCACGTTTCATAATGTCATAATATTTTATTTATGTGTGTCGTAATACATATTTTAAATATCGCGTTTCATGGTTTTTTCCAGTGTTTCTATTTCAATTTTCGTGTGTCATGAATATCCATATTAGGAACTACGTTCTGTACTCGTGATTCAATATTGCTTTATTCCTACTTAAATCACAACAAGGGGAACTAGAATTTCTTTAGTAAATTGTCTAGTAATATGGTCATGTCTCTGGGAACCTTAGGGAAAGAAGTAGAATTTTAGAATTTTACGGTTTTTGAGTTAGGTAAAGGTCAGTAAAGCGTTGTGGGATTTATCAAGAACAATATAACCATATTTTGTCTTGAAATAATTTTAACTATAATTTTATGAAGTTATGTGTTCAATGTATGTACCCCAAGTCCAGCCTTAACAAATGCCTGGTATTTTAGTTGAAATGATTTATTTGATGTGTTACCTTTAGTTACTGAAAGACCAGTAAAACTTAGTAGTATATTTGCATTTAGAATAAATATTTCTGGAACCATAGTTGCCCTCATTGAAAGGGCAGAATTCAAGTTCATAATTAGATCTACCTAGAATGGTTTTCATGAAGAAGTGTTCGATGGGAATAATCCCAGGATCAGCCTTAATTAAAGGTCAATGGTTTTGATAGGTACTTACAGAAATTGTGTATCTCATAGATTCAAATTTGGCTTATTTATTTTTAATAAAAAATAAAAATGAATAAAGCCTTAGTAAGAATGAAACTTTAATTAGTTTGAATATTATGAAAGGAAAGAATTAAATTTCATAATTAGTATGAACAGGTGTGGTTTCTTGTACTTGGAGAAGGAATGATTTTAATTTGCAATTTAATGTTGTGCCTGTAAAATAAAGGTGCTTTGGGTTGATGAGATTAAATGTGCTAAGGGACAATACCAGCCCTTTTGTAGAATTCTATACACCACTCGGGGTAGAATCTACTTTTATCAGGTATGTTTATATTTATCACCCAGTTTTTGTAACACATTTAAAGATGGCCGAGAGATAGCCTTAAGTAATGTTGAAAATTATTCCGATTCCAAATATAGGGAAACTATATAGCTGGATCAATGTTCATCAAGGAAAGGAGCTTTACGTACATATTTCTCTAATAGCTGAAGTTTGACTCTAAAAATTAAGGGCATCCTTTAGGCTTGCAGACATTTATAGACCAGCAAAAATAGGTCTTGGTTCCACAAAAAATAGTCTAAAATTTGGTTTTATTGAGTACTTAATCCATAATATGAACCTGGGTTAGGCAAATAGCGGAAAGCAACGCTTTGTTGACATTCTATTTACTTACCACTCGTAATGGGAGAACAACTCTTCGTAGGTATGAACAGAATTATTTAGAATTTTACTCTTCTTAGATGTATTCAGATTGTTTGTCTATGTTGCTAATTTTATGAAGTAAGATATCTGGCAGAGATTCTGAAGTATAGAAATCACCTTGCAACACTAATGTTTATCACTTTTGTCTGAGAGAGAAAGAGCTTTCCATACATACTTTTAACTGCCTGAGTTGGTCCCTAAGATAGCAGGACGACTACATAGATATTTATAAAGCTCTTGACAGATAAAGTCTGACTCTGGCTCTCTGGTATAGTCCAAAACCTGGTCTACAATAAATGCATATTTTGCAGCCACAATAATAATCACTTATTTGTTTGGTTTTGAAATAAATTTCCAGATCCAAGAATTATGTTATTTCCATCTAAAGCTGTGTTCAGTTTAAGAGAAAGACAAGACTATAAAACCTTATATATTTATACTTTACATATTTACTTGTAGCAGAAAAGTAATTTGTCACTTTTATTTGTACTTAACTAAAATTAAAACGAGAATACACCTCTTTGGCAATATTCTTTAAAGTAAAGGCTGAAATAGAATTCCCATACACTTGTATCAAAACAAGTAAACTTTCATCTAAGTATGAATTTCAATTTATAAATATAGAATTAGTTTTACCCTTTCCCACAAATGTTTTGATGTGGCCTTATAAGTGGCTCATCTATTTATTTATTGTATCCTGGAGTGCTGTTATCATTCAGCCAAACACAGGATACGCTCGCCTAAGTTTCTTGTCCTTCTTCTTAGGTGCAGTAATCGAACGGACAGGATTTAAATAGAATTCCCATACAATAGTAACAAAATATGTAATTTTCATCTAATTATGAATTTAAATATACTTAGAATCAGTTTATCCTTTCTTACAAATATATCGAAAAAGAAACCCTTCTCACTTGTATCAAAACAAGTAAACTTTCATCTAAGTATGAATTTCAATTTATAAATACAGAATTAGTTTTCCCCTTTCTCACAAATGTTTTGATATGGCCTTATAAGTGGCTCATCTATTAACAAAATTTATTGTATCCTGGAGTGCTGTTATCATTCAGCCAAACCGAGGATACGCTCGCCTAAGTTTCTTGTCCTTCTTCTTAGGCGCAGTAATCGAACGGACAGGATTTGGCCCAGAATTAGTACCATATGATGTACTTATATATCAGATTAATTTAGTACATAAAAGTACTTTATCCTAAATCTCTTCGGGAGGATTCCTCGATTCTGGAGTCGGAATTCACCAGAGGGCCGGCGGGGAGGGGCCGTTTCCCATTTCAAATAAAAAAAAAACAT
The DNA here is from genome assembly GCA_934047225.1 of Ypsolopha sequella. Lineage (NCBI taxonomy): Eukaryota > Metazoa > Arthropoda > Insecta > Lepidoptera > Ypsolophidae > Ypsolopha > Ypsolopha sequella. The sequence goes on along the minus strand of OW203990.1, from coordinate 25,903,102 downwards.
ATTATTTTCGTAAGGCTTTGAATGGCCTTGGTTTCTATGTTTAGACTTTATATACATCCTAAATTATATGAAACAACATTAAGCTGGATGAATCCCAGTAAAATTGACTTTGGTAATTTATATTGATCCAAATTAGATAAGACCACTACAGCTACACAATTCATGTAAGGTTTCTCTTCATTTCACTCCTGATCTCTAAAATTTTAAGGTTTATCAAATATATCTTCAAGCCAAAGATTCAATAAGTAATTGAAGCAGTTTATGCAGGATTTATTTCAGCCTTTTACATAGGTTTTTGTATTATTAAATTTCTCTTTACTCCTCTATACTTATTTACAGATAGTGTTAGCCTTGTCTTTCCCTTGGCCTCAAATTAGTCTACCAATGTCTTATGATAAATGTTGCTGAACTGATTTACTCCTTAGGAACTTTAGATGAATTAGTATACTTACATTAAGCTCAAGTCAAATCTCATTTCTATTAAAAGGACTAGGGATTACACACTTGCGGTTCACAACGAAGGGTCACCATAACTTAGACGATCACGCTGCCAAAATAAAACCAGTTCGGAATGCTCTATACCAGGGTAGTTGGATTTTACGGGGTTGCAATTAATTCCATATGCACTAGATAATGGTAGTTTATTTGTTTATTATTTAATTGGGCGTTTAGTAAGTAAGTAGTATAGCAGTAAATAGTAGGAAGTAATAAGTAGATAGTAGGAGGTAAGAAGAAGAGAGAGTAAAGGGGTTCCGGGGGTTAAGGGGGGTCAAAGTGTTTCAATTGGTGTGCCGTGAACAGGATCTGGGTTTTGAATATTTTTATAATCGTTGTAATGTAACAGTTAGGTATAACATTTTATTACTTTATAATCAGAATTTACAGTTCAATGTTAGAGTTTTTATGGGAAGGGCATTCCGAACTGGTTTTCAACTGGTTCCGAGAAATGGAGAATAGAAATGAGAATGACACACTGTTTTTATTTACTTTTAGCAAAGTTAAGCATAGAGATAGGTAAGCATTATTATAGTTAACAGGTTTCTTTTTTGCGAAGGGATAAGGAGCGCGCTTTTGAAGGGTATTAGAGTGAGACTTTTCATAGATCTAGGGGTGGTTTGGTAGCAGGCTTCTCATATAGCATTTTTGATTATATAATAGTGCTGTTTAGGTCTGGAAGATAAAACATTGTCTTTTCCGTGTAGTAGGGCAAACAAGTTAGGAAAGCAATTGAGGTAGGAAACAAGTATGGTTGATGCGAGGTTAAGAACAAAAGGGGTGTAATAGTATCGTGGTGGATGGGAGCTTGTGGTCCCTGCCTACCTCTCATAGGACTGTATGACTATACTAGATTGAAGGTTGTGGAAGGGACGAAGGAGGTGTGTCAGGATGGTGGCAAGTAGTAGTTCGTGGACTCTGCCTAGGTTTGTGGTGTTTGGATGGGTGTCACTGGTTTACTACATAACGTATTGTCACCAAAGATTTCAAAAGTAAAGATAAGTCATTATCGTAGTATGACAACACCAAAATGTTTCCACCTATAAATGGGTGACGCTCACACATTTGGAGTCAGTGATCATCTGAACACAGTGATAGTTGGACGTCTTTAAGTGCACTTAGAGTTTTGAATTTTCAAGACTTTAGTAGACTCGTCAGTTTGCTGACCTAAGGTGGACGGATTGCGCACTCATAAGAGTGCGCGCGTCGGCATTATGCTAATGCACACATTCAAAAACAATGCAATAGATTGTGGGTGCCAGGGCTCATCTAAACTTTTGAAATCTTTGATTGTCACAATATTAGCACTTCAAGTATTATGTTAGGTTTTAATACCAGAGGAAGAAAAAAATAAAATCTTATGGTGTTTTATATAACTAAGATAAAAAAATACTAATTTTGGTTTTATATATTTTTAAATGACATTCAAGGCTTTTTGTAAATTCTATGTAGGGACAATAAAGTACAACATGATGTTTTGATGCATACTGTTACTTGATAACTTAGATATTTTAATAGTTTTTACTCGTATATGTAATTGAGTCAATTTCATATATTTGGACAGAAATGATTTTTTTTTATTCTTAAGGAACCGGGGCCTAATTTTGGATTTGATTGAATAAACACTTTGGCGTTTCATGTTTTATGTAAATTTAATTTCTTTAATATTTTAGAATCGGTAGGTTAAATCACTGATCAGATTAACCAATTTTATCTCCTAGCAAACATTACATATACGGACTGAGACCCCTATGTATTAATTTGGTTTGAAAAATAGCGTTGATTAGAATAAAGTCATAGACTTTACCACGACAGATAAGCTCTATGGTGATGGCTTCTAAATTATTGTATGTAAGTTAAGTGAGTCACTGTCTTTTCCTAAAGTATGGTTGAGAGAGGCATGCTTTCTTTATTGGTGATCGGTGGAAGTGTTCGGGTGTCGATGTCGCATTCATTTCATAGATTCTAGGGCAGATTTGTAATAGGGCCATTCCACGCGAAGCAAGATCTATTGTAAGGTACATAGGATATCCAAGCGAAGTGAAATCTGGAAAATAGAAATAGATTATTATAGGTTGTCTGTCTCTGTTAAGAAGAAAAGGTTGTAAAGGTAAAGCTGATACATACTAACAGAGAAGTCAGGAAAAAAAATGTTTTAGTACGGTCGCCGGTATGACAGGCCTCCCTTAGTAGAATGTGTCGTGGTTTCGTGATAATTTAGTCTGGCAACAGACAGGGGGCGACATGTACTGCGAGCTCCTTTACATACAATTTTATGAGGCCAAAGCAATAGAGAGCCAGAACTGTAGACGACTGTACTTGGAGATTTTATAGTGATGTGGAAGTATATCTTAGGTTCATCATTGAGATCAAGTGTGATATTATTATGAAAGGACTATTATTGTGTGAGTGATCATTAGGTAGGCCAGTTAGTTTTTATTGTACCATTAATTTCATAAGCAATGCAAAAATTAATGCATAGTTTTTTTCCTATGATTTTACTTAGGTAAACCTTTTAACAATATAAAATCATAAAGCATTCTGGCCGAGGAGTCAGTCATAAAATAACAGAGGTTGACTATGTAAATATTTTGGTTTCAAATGTTAGTGTTAGATTGATAGGTCATAAGTGATTTAGCTCGGTTCGTATCCGGGTAAGAAAATAAAAGTCTAGAGTAAATAGGGTATGAGTATATGAGTATATATGAGTAAATATGCGTTATGTATGACAGACTGACGTAAAGGAGGTTTAGTGTTCGGTTAGGTCGTCGGGCGTCGAACAATTCAGTAGGTATGTCGACCATTTGACTGCAATAAACTTGACTTGTTTGAAGGGGTGTTGGCGGACGACCTTAACGAACGCACGGGGTTAGAAGGGGCGTTCGTGTTAACTGGCACGGTCTCCACGTTTGGCAGTCGTTGGAGGGTCGGTTACGTTGACAAGTAGGCTTGGCGTCGTTGCGCCCAACAGCTGATTTTTCGGAGTATCGGATAGTGTAATGGCCTCGGCTAAAGGATTTGTAAATGGCTGCCGTTCCATTGGTCTCATTTTTCTTTGATATTATTCTTCCTTTTCTCGTTTGCACGGGTTTTATAGTTAACGGAGAAACTGCCGCCAACCAACATGGTTTAAGCCATGATCAATTTTGGAAACCTGAAATTAGCTGCACAATCACGTTAGAAGACCTCTTTCTCAGCGAATTTTTTTTTTTTTTTTTTTTTGCCGGTTGTTTGTGTCCATTACTGAGTCGTGAGTGTTGTTGATAGAAATTGGATGATTGTAGTACGTTCAAGACCATCCAAGAGTAAAAAAAAAGTTGGGTAGATTTTGAAATTTTATTCGAATAGTTTCAAAATAGGTTTAAGAATTATATATAAGAATATATAAGATTGACGACGACTGGTTTATACTTTTGTGGAGACTAACATTCTACTTATATGTCGATACATGTCATGAGAGAGATAGGAGAATGGTAAATTAGGGGCAAGGGGAATGGTACATTGGGGCGAGGAGAATGTTACATTGGGGGCGAGGAGAATGGTAAATTTGGGGGCGAGTTTTGTAAGACAGATGTAAGCAGTATGAGATTTGAGTGTGTTTCAAGATTAAAACAAATAGGGACATTTATTTGGGTTTCGAATAATTACACAAGGTTTTAATGTGTGGCAGTCGAGAGATGATTAGGGATATGAGGCTATTTTATTTTAATTTTTTATGGCCTAAAGTAATTTTGAATTACTTATGTAAATGTTGGTTTTATTTAATAATGGGATAAGAAAAGGTGTAATTTCTCAAATCATTTGAAAGGCCACTAATTATCTTGTGTTACGCTGAATATAATAAAGCGGTGGTTAAATAATGTAAATCTATGGCCTTATGCAACTACAATCAAGTCAATCGAATATTAACTTGTTACCTATCCTGTCATTCTGTCTGTTCTGACGAGAGCAAATCAAAAATATTTCGTGTTTATACTTTGATGAAAATTAATTGGAAACTCTTTCATGAATAGGTGACAGACTAGCATAGATAACATAGATTACAGGATTCAAATGGTCATGTGATAAAGGGGGCGAAAGAATGGTTAAGAAAATCTAAATAAGAATGAAAAACTTATTGACATGTTTTAAACTTTGTAAATTTTGAATATGAGAGGAGAGGAATTCGGCTACTATAAACTTACGAAAACCATTGTAGCGTAGCGGAGGCATAGCTGTTTATGTGCGACTGATTGTACTTATTATTTATATTCACTCACTGGTTTTTGCCCGCGACCGCGCCCGCGCTGATTTTGTTTGAGTTTTTGGGATTAGAAAGACGCTATCTGGCCCGTGAACTGTCTCTATGCGGAGAATTGTGTGGATCCGTTGCTCTGTTGCTACGTGAGGAAGGAGCAGACCAACAAGCCAACAAACGCACTTTCTCATCTACTACCGATTTATTTAAGTTGTATCAGAGATTTACGCATCTTAATCTAGATAGCATTTTCAATGTTTGATTCGTGTTGAATTTTAAAATTTTGTCTAAAGCAATAGAAGCTCTTTTGGCCACACTTTTGGTAGGGGACCGTTGAGTTTGCGTGTTTTGGGGGTTTGGTTTTGATATGTTGATCGGATTTTGCGATTTTTGTTTCGACTTAAATAGAAATGATGTAGTGGCATTTCATGGACACCCTACAGTGAGGTGATGGCGTTAGTATGGAGGTTTGGGTGTGATGACGCCTCTTAAGAAAGACCTGCCTATTCGATAAACTGGTCGTTTGCCCCGAGCTTTGAACTCTTGGAACCCCTCTTGAGGCTCCATTTGTCGGCGGCCTCTTGACCGATTTGGGGCGTGTTCGGGCTTGAAGATTCCTTTTGTCTCACTTTTCGGCGGCATCTTGACTGATTTGGGGCGTGTTCGGGCTTGGAGGTTCCTTTTGTCTCGTTTTCCGGCGGCATCTTGACCGATTTGGGGTGTGTTCGGGCTTGGAGGTTCCTTTTGTCTCATTTTTCGGCGGCATCTTGACCGATTTGGGGCATTTTTGGGCTTGGAGATACTTTTTATCTCACTTTTCGGCGGCCTCTTGACCGATTTGGGGCGTGTTCGGGCTTGGAGATTCCTTTTGTCTCACTTTTCGGCGGCATCTTGACCGATTTGGGGCATGCTCGGGCTTGGAGGTTCCTTTTGTCTCATTTTTCGGCGGCATCTTGACCGATTTGGGGCGTGTTCGGGCTTGGAGATACTTTTTATCTCACTTTTCGGCGGCCTCTTGACCGATTTGGGGCGTGTTCGGGCTTGGAGGTTCTTTTTGTCTCACTTGTCGGCGGCTTCTTGACTGATTTGGGGCGTGTTCGGGCTTGGAGGTTCTTTTTGTCTCACTTGTCGGCGGCCTCTTGACCGATTTGGGGCGTGTTTGGTCTTAGAGATTCTTTTTGTCTCACTTGTCGGCGGCTTCTTGACCGATTTGGGGCGCGTTCGGGCTTGGAGGTTCTTTTTGTCTCACTTGTCGGCGGCCTCTTGACCGATTTGGGGCGTGTTTGGTCTTAGAGATTCTTTTTGTCTCACTTGTCGGCAGCTTCTTGACCGATTTGGGGCGTGTTCGGGCTTGGAGGTTCTTTTTGTCTCACTCGCTTACCTACCGAATTTCGTGACGTTCCGTTCGGTGATGCTCGGAAAGTAGGCGAGCGGACATTCGTACATACAAGCGTAGTTGCATGCAGGCGCTGAATTGTTCGGGTGACTTGGAGAGCTTTGCTTCACCCGTTCAATAAAAGTATTCTATTCTATTCTTATTATTGTTACCCTACTTTAGGGATGATTTTAAAAATTTAAAAATTACTTATATGATAATAAATCATGTTATATGTAGTCAAATGAAAATTTTAATATACCTACTTTGGGTTAGGTGCATTTTGAATAAAGGGGTTTAGCTAAAAGTGAAAAACTTTAACTCTGGGATGCGTGTGGGTGTATGTATGTAAATTTGAGTCACAATGTTATCACTAAGTGTTCTAATGTAAATTAAAGTTTTTAAAGAAAAATAATAATAATAAATTTCCTTGAAAAAAAATGCGTCTCACTCGAAGATAAGATAAATATTTTGGTAATATTTTTTTTTTCTCTCTTTATTTATTAATAGTAGAACAATAAAAATAGGTACTCGATATGTTATGGCCCACGGTATGGGGATGTCTGTCATCAGTCAAATTGTGTTTTTATGACAAATTTTATTTACAGAATTGAGAGTCGGTACAATTAATGACGTTTGATATATGATATGATATGTTTTTGATAGAAAGGGAGGGGAGCGACCCCTTAGGTCAAAAACAAATTATAATTAAGGTACCTGTGTCACATCAAAATATCTGTTCGGTTCGGGATTGTACCTATAGTTTTTCATAATAAAATGTTGGACAGACAGGGGCTACTTGATGTTCTGAGTTTAAGATGATACGAGGATTCATTTCGGGTAAATTATAATTTGATAGATTTTTAAACGTGCAAGGGCTCGATTGAAGGTGTAATTAGAGTTTGCAAGCATACGATAGCTGCATTTATAGTAAGTTGGAAAAGTTTAGAGGGAACAGTTTTTCGGAGAAAAAAAAAAAAAAACAACATTGCTCTATGGTTTGACCATTTGGCCTCTTATATTAAGTGGGATAAAATCAATATTAGCAAAAAAGGGTGATTTTGAGGCATTACGATTTATTATGGAAATTAAACGTATCATAACGTATCTATAGGTACATTGTTCCATTTTGTTCACTTTATTGGCTTGTTTCTTTCTATTTGTCTACCGTTTAATTTACTTTTTCAATAGTGATGACTTGGCAGATATTTACCTAATGTAGAATGTAATAGTTTCGGACGAAGTTGGAATGGCATACGATATGCAAGTGAGCTAATTGAGAGTCAGTAAGTTTATATCTATATAATAAACTCATCACAATTTGTATGTTTGAATATTTGAACATTATATAAGAAGCATTAAATTAGTGACGTACAATTCTCAAATTTTCAATGGTTAGACAAAATAACTGACTAAGACCTGGTAGGCTGTATATTTTACAAGCTTGGCTGGTTTAAGTTATTGAATATATAGGCGCTTATAGGCATATTGTATTTCTTTTTTGCAACATTCAAACAAACAAGATTAAGGCAATGTAAGTAATGGAACTAATATTTTTATCGAGTAGGGAGTTATTACTGACATGATTCATCAAGTTTCATGGTTGTATTGTCATTAGTTTGGTTATGAGTTTTTACCTTCGGTATTGTTTAGTGACCTTCAATTGAGATGAGTTGGCAACACCAAGGTAAAAGCGGGGAAAATGTTTAAAAACATAACATTATTGTACACAAGAACACTAAGTGTATTAGTTCAAATCATTGTAAACAAATCGATGGGAAATGGTAAAGCTTCGACTTATGAGTTACCTACTTGTAGAAAAAAAACTAAATTAGCATATGAATGGGTTAAAATAAATATAAACTTATTTTGTTAACCACTAGGTATGTATAAAACTGCAGCTATATCTACGATTAGGTAATAGTAACTATCTCAATAATGCCAAATAACATTATCATCGAGCAATATCAATTGTTTTTATCAAGGTTCCTCGTATTGCGAACGATATAAATCCTATTATTATATTCTTACTGATAGTATCAATAAATATTTTAAATCTTTAAAAGATGGGGATACTTTATTTCTGATCTAGTGATGGTGGGAACATGTTAGTACTTGAAGAACATACAGTTGTCCCTGAAATTATAGTAAAACTACCAACCATGTTGTTGGGTTGTCTGTTCAAGTGTATTCTGTAAGAGGCGTAGTTAAAATTGGCGGTCGGGTTGATGGCAGAATGGGGACAGAGTGAATAAGGGTAGAGTCACGGATGGGAGTTAGTACTACGGATTAGCTTTAATATAACCTTTGGAAATAGTAAAATAGTGCAGATTATATATAAATATAGTCCGGTTTTCATGATTTCTTTGGAGAAGGAATAATATATTTATCTGAATGGAAAGATGTTTTCATTTATTCCGGGGATGAGAATCCACCCCTTTAGCCAAGCAATGCCGTGCTAAGTGTATGAGATCCTGTACTGAGAAGATCAGGACTTTACACATCGTCAGGAGTGGATGGAGACATCGTCCAGTTTGTTATATTGCAAAAATATATTTTTTTTTCCTTTTATACTTAAAGGTAGGCATATGAACTTCTGAAGTTATTCCGCATCTAAGTAAGCATGAAAACTGACTTACTAAATTTTGATCTTCTAAGAGTTAGAAAAACCGGAGTTAGGACAAGAAATAAGTTCGCGGAAAATTACTAGCATGGACCACCTCATCTTTAAATAAAAAAATATATAATAATAATAATAAAAAATATATAATACCATAAATAAAATAATATAGTGATTTAGTGAATAGCTTCCAACGAGCAGCTTCATATTCAATGACCTAATGTTAAAATGTAATGTGAAAAATTAAAGAATCCTAATCAGATGTACTGGTGACTCCTTAGAGTGGGATGTAAGACTAACTAGAATGAGAAAAGGTGAAAAAAAAACTTTATCCCAATTCCTATCTGTACGAATATGTATATATTATTTTCCTTAAGTATGAAGTTATAAAGAGGCTTTAAGGAGGTAACAGATATGTCGATTGGGATTAAAATTATCATAATTTAGACCAGAAACATTATACAGCAAATGACTTATTATGGAAAATTGGAGTTAGGTTAAATTATAAAGAAAAAGTACATGATAAGCCTTACTATACAAGTTCCCCGTGCAATTTTTAACACACTACACATGTACCTTGAGACTGATTAGATTTATTAGGAGAAGGATCCCACTTGAGAAAGGTATATAAAGGGATATCTATTATCAGGATGTCCAAGACTGATTTCTAGTAAGATTCGGAATGAACAATGGCAGATCTAGAGTAATCGAAAAATTGGATTGGGCTAGATGGCCATATTATTGTCACTCTGACACATTGAATTTGAGACTTTGATGTCCTCGTCTTTGCTAGAATTCTATTGATGTTCGTAATGGGTATCCATTATTAACTTGTTGCAGCGGGATCTAGATGCTAATAATTTCTGGAAGTGGATTGGCCAGAAGACACACTACACATACGAAAAGCATTCTGGTAAAAATTGTAATAATTTGTTTAGGAAAGGTCGAGATAGGTCCATGTTAGTGATTATTTTCTCTTTTGAAAAAAATTACTTCACCTTAATTAGTTGGTTGCGTAATTGTTTTTGGGGCGACTGTGACAGGCCATAATGGGGTTCTGTCAATGGATATCACTAAAATGGAAATTATTTTATCAATTAGAGGATTATTAATTAAATTAATAATTAAATAATTTGTGTTGTAGAATTATTTTATTTAATAAATAGACAACAGCGACACCTGTGTGTTTAAGTAAGAACACTTGGGAATTCGAAAGTAGTGACGGAATTTTTAGCTACATGGCGTTGATATTTTAAATAGACAACAGCGACACCTGTGCGTTCAAGTTAGAACACTTGGGAATGAAAAGCAAAATGTTGCCACTTTTCAGCCAGTGCTGTTCTTATCGATATCATGAAATTGACGGCGTTTCTTATACTCGAAAACTCATACGGTCAAGTGATGCAAAATTTAACAAAAATATAACATTACACTTTTACACAAACTTTTCGGAAAAAAAATTCCACATGGTCTTTTTAAGATTGCTTCATAGTTATTATTGAAAATAAAAACTTGCAATTTCATAATAATCGATAACGAATCTTTTAAAACCGTAACGAAATCTCAGTAACTGTCAACATAAAATACTGGTATTGTCAGGTGTGTTAAAAAATATATTAATATATAAGTATTTATTAAATATTTATTTATTAAAAAAAAAAAATATATGGGTATTTTATTTTGATCCATACTTTTCATGATACGAATATTCAGAGAACTAAAAAAAAACAGAAGATGCTACAAGCGATAGTTACAGCAAATTTGATGACTTTAGCCCAGCAAATAAATGGTTTATCGTTGTTATTTTGGTCAGCTCCCTCGATTTAAATCGATTACCATTTACATATCTTGCATTGCATTGTAAATGAAATGAAAAACTCGTGTCGTGTAGGTATCTACTATCTACTGAACCACACTCTAGAATAGTCATTCTCGGTGGCTTATTATTTGAATCGATTATAATAAAAACCCACTATTCAAAATGTATTATTCGTAAAGTCATTACGAATAAAACTGCATACTTATATAACTAAATTACTAACGGAGCATATTTCGTATCTTGGAACAATCGAAAAATGTCTCAATCATTCAACCGATCAACAAGATGGACGTTTATCTCGATTGTAAATTTGATTGATTATGATTATCTCGATTGTTGAAATATCTCGTAAACACGCGTTACTACCATACGTCATGCTGCAGTAAATATCGATATCGACATATCGACGTATATCTTTCCCTATTTTTATTTTTCGAATAATGGCAACACTCTATCTATCAATGGAGTGTCTTGGATTGAAGACCTTACTTTAGAGGGCATGAATGGACGTAATCAAATGATAAACGAAACTGAACCTTACATCATTGAGAGAGAATTCAGAGTTCAAGTGTTATCGAAGGAACGGTCAAGAGAGCGTGAAATTAAATGAAGACGTATGAGGGGTGTTGTGAGGGGAAACGAATCATGCATATTGCCAAATAGGGCAATGCTTAGGATGTTTTAGGAAGGGGTGACAGGTAGAGTGCGGTAGATCTAAAGAGGGGAGGGAAAATTGATCGTGAGAGGCATGACCAAATAAGGCAATGGTAAAAATTAGAGGCGGGGAAGCCGTAGAAAAATTGAGTGGGGGAAAAACTTTATAAGGTGGGAGCATGGATTTTTACGGGAGTTTTTTCGGAGGAGCACTCAAGTGAGAATATTTTCTGAGGTGCATACGTCGCGTCGTGAAGGCATACGCTTGCCTCATTTTAGAGTGTTATTCGAGAATCGTAAGGAAGTGGCTGGATAGCCAAGATCGCGAGTGAAGGCGCTCGTCGCCTGGTTAGGAAGCACTTAGTGAAGCCCGTCGATTGGCATAGTGCTTTAGAGTCGCGTGTGATAAATTCGGCACTCGCTTGGCCAAAAATTAGCTTTCGGGTGTGAAAAATTACAGGGTCTTAGGCCGTTGAGCCTTGAGACTGTGTTCCTGTGGAGCAGATAATTCAGCTGAGTTGCATGCTTTATTATTTCGTTACTGTGTTTTTTTATTTTCTGTGTGATTTGATTTATTTTATTTTTCACGTGTCTCGATTTATTCTGTTTTATTTTTCATGCGTCGTAATTTACCCAGTATTTTATTTAATTTTCCGCGGTTCAAGATTTATCCCGTATTTTTAATTTATTGATCAAGAGTCGCGATTTGTCCAGAATTAATACTAAATTTTACGTATGTTGCGATTTTCCAAAGTAGTATTTACAAATTATTGATTTGAGATTTTTCCTAGGTTTTACTTTTATTTTCCGTGTGACGAGTTTTATTTTAATTTTCACGTGCCTTAATTTTTCCTGTTTTATTTTTCGTGTGTCGTGACTCAGTATTTTATTTTATTTTCCGCGGTTCGTGAATTATCCTGTGTTTTTACTTTATTTTTCATGTGTTTTAATTATTATATGTATTATTTTATTTTTTCGTGTGATTTATTTTTATTTTCCACGTGTTTAGATTTTTCCCGCTTTATTTTTTTGTTTGTCGTGATTTCCTCAGTATTTTATTTTATTTTCCGCGTTTCGTGAACTATCCTGTGTTTTTACTTTATTTTCATGTGTTTTAATTATCATATGTGTTATTTTGTTTTTCGTGTGGTGTGATTTATTTTATTTTCCACGTGTTTTGATTTATCCTGTTTTATTCTTCGTGTGTCGTGTTTAACCCGGTATTTTTATTTTATTTTCCGCAATTCGTGAATTATCCAGTGTTTTTACTTTATTTTTCTTGTGTCTTGATTTATCATGCGTGTTTATTTTATTTATCATGTGGCGTGATTTATTCAGAATTCATATTTTATTCTTACCTAGTATTTTCGTTTATTTTCCACGTTTCATAATGTCATAATATTTTATTTATGTGTGTCGTAATACATATTTTAAATATCGCGTTTCATGGTTTTTTCCAGTGTTTCTATTTCAATTTTCGTGTGTCATGAATATCCATATTAGGAACTACGTTCTGTACTCGTGATTCAATATTGCTTTATTCCTACTTAAATCACAACAAGGGGAACTAGAATTTCTTTAGTAAATTGTCTAGTAATATGGTCATGTCTCTGGGAACCTTAGGGAAAGAAGTAGAATTTTAGAATTTTACGGTTTTTGAGTTAGGTAAAGGTCAGTAAAGCGTTGTGGGATTTATCAAGAACAATATAACCATATTTTGTCTTGAAATAATTTTAACTATAATTTTATGAAGTTATGTGTTCAATGTATGTACCCCAAGTCCAGCCTTAACAAATGCCTGGTATTTTAGTTGAAATGATTTATTTGATGTGTTACCTTTAGTTACTGAAAGACCAGTAAAACTTAGTAGTATATTTGCATTTAGAATAAATATTTCTGGAACCATAGTTGCCCTCATTGAAAGGGCAGAATTCAAGTTCATAATTAGATCTACCTAGAATGGTTTTCATGAAGAAGTGTTCGATGGGAATAATCCCAGGATCAGCCTTAATTAAAGGTCAATGGTTTTGATAGGTACTTACAGAAATTGTGTATCTCATAGATTCAAATTTGGCTTATTTATTTTTAATAAAAAATAAAAATGAATAAAGCCTTAGTAAGAATGAAACTTTAATTAGTTTGAATATTATGAAAGGAAAGAATTAAATTTCATAATTAGTATGAACAGGTGTGGTTTCTTGTACTTGGAGAAGGAATGATTTTAATTTGCAATTTAATGTTGTGCCTGTAAAATAAAGGTGCTTTGGGTTGATGAGATTAAATGTGCTAAGGGACAATACCAGCCCTTTTGTAGAATTCTATACACCACTCGGGGTAGAATCTACTTTTATCAGGTATGTTTATATTTATCACCCAGTTTTTGTAACACATTTAAAGATGGCCGAGAGATAGCCTTAAGTAATGTTGAAAATTATTCCGATTCCAAATATAGGGAAACTATATAGCTGGATCAATGTTCATCAAGGAAAGGAGCTTTACGTACATATTTCTCTAATAGCTGAAGTTTGACTCTAAAAATTAAGGGCATCCTTTAGGCTTGCAGACATTTATAGACCAGCAAAAATAGGTCTTGGTTCCACAAAAAATAGTCTAAAATTTGGTTTTATTGAGTACTTAATCCATAATATGAACCTGGGTTAGGCAAATAGCGGAAAGCAACGCTTTGTTGACATTCTATTTACTTACCACTCGTAATGGGAGAACAACTCTTCGTAGGTATGAACAGAATTATTTAGAATTTTACTCTTCTTAGATGTATTCAGATTGTTTGTCTATGTTGCTAATTTTATGAAGTAAGATATCTGGCAGAGATTCTGAAGTATAGAAATCACCTTGCAACACTAATGTTTATCACTTTTGTCTGAGAGAGAAAGAGCTTTCCATACATACTTTTAACTGCCTGAGTTGGTCCCTAAGATAGCAGGACGACTACATAGATATTTATAAAGCTCTTGACAGATAAAGTCTGACTCTGGCTCTCTGGTATAGTCCAAAACCTGGTCTACAATAAATGCATATTTTGCAGCCACAATAATAATCACTTATTTGTTTGGTTTTGAAATAAATTTCCAGATCCAAGAATTATGTTATTTCCATCTAAAGCTGTGTTCAGTTTAAGAGAAAGACAAGACTATAAAACCTTATATATTTATACTTTACATATTTACTTGTAGCAGAAAAGTAATTTGTCACTTTTATTTGTACTTAACTAAAATTAAAACGAGAATACACCTCTTTGGCAATATTCTTTAAAGTAAAGGCTGAAATAGAATTCCCATACACTTGTATCAAAACAAGTAAACTTTCATCTAAGTATGAATTTCAATTTATAAATATAGAATTAGTTTTACCCTTTCCCACAAATGTTTTGATGTGGCCTTATAAGTGGCTCATCTATTTATTTATTGTATCCTGGAGTGCTGTTATCATTCAGCCAAACACAGGATACGCTCGCCTAAGTTTCTTGTCCTTCTTCTTAGGTGCAGTAATCGAACGGACAGGATTTAAATAGAATTCCCATACAATAGTAACAAAATATGTAATTTTCATCTAATTATGAATTTAAATATACTTAGAATCAGTTTATCCTTTCTTACAAATATATCGAAAAAGAAACCCTTCTCACTTGTATCAAAACAAGTAAACTTTCATCTAAGTATGAATTTCAATTTATAAATACAGAATTAGTTTTCCCCTTTCTCACAAATGTTTTGATATGGCCTTATAAGTGGCTCATCTATTAACAAAATTTATTGTATCCTGGAGTGCTGTTATCATTCAGCCAAACCGAGGATACGCTCGCCTAAGTTTCTTGTCCTTCTTCTTAGGCGCAGTAATCGAACGGACAGGATTTGGCCCAGAATTAGTACCATATGATGTACTTATATATCAGATTAATTTAGTACATAAAAGTACTTTATCCTAAATCTCTTCGGGAGGATTCCTCGATTCTGGAGTCGGAATTCACCAGAGGGCCGGCGGGGAGGGGCCGTTTCCCATTTCAAATAAAAAAAAAACATATTATTTTCGTAAGGCTTTGAATGGCCTTGGTTTCTATGTTTAGACTTTATATACATCCTAAATTATATGAAACAACATTAAGCTGGATGAATCCCAGTAAAATTGACTTTGGTAATTTATATTGATCCAAATTAGATAAGACCACTACAGCTACACAATTCATGTAAGGTTTCTCTTCATTTCACTCCTGATCTCTAAAATTTTAAGGTTTATCAAATATATCTTCAAGCCAAAGATTCAATAAGTAATTGAAGCAGTTTATGCAGGATTTATTTCAGCCTTTTACATAGGTTTTTGTATTATTAAATTTCTCTTTACTCCTCTATACTTATTTACAGATAGTGTTAGCCTTGTCTTTCCCTTGGCCTCAAATTAGTCTACCAATGTCTTATGATAAATGTTGCTGAACTGATTTACTCCTTAGGAACTTTAGATGAATTAGTATACTTACATTAAGCTCAAGTCAAATCTCATTTCTATTAAAAGGACTAGGGATTACACACTTGCGGTTCACAACGAAGGGTCACCATAACTTAGACGATCACGCTGCCAAAATAAAACCAGTTCGGAATGCTCTATACCAGGGTAGTTGGATTTTACGGGGTTGCAATTAATTCCATATGCACTAGATAATGGTAGTTTATTTGTTTATTATTTAATTGGGCGTTTAGTAAGTAAGTAGTATAGCAGTAAATAGTAGGAAGTAATAAGTAGATAGTAGGAGGTAAGAAGAAGAGAGAGTAAAGGGGTTCCGGGGGTTAAGGGGGGTCAAAGTGTTTCAATTTGTACCGACAGAAGTCGATTCAAGGTCGTTGGCGATATATATAATTATATAATATAATAAGGGGCTTAGTATAGCCAAACACACGCCGATACTTACTAGAAAAAAACATCTTTATTGCAAAAAAAAATATAGTTAATATCCTAATGTAGCCGCAACTTCAAATTAAGTAAAATTTTAGGTGCGTGGCATCTGATTAGAGCGGAATAGATAGTTGAAAAACAAAAACGTTAGAGCAGGACTGAATTTTAGCATTGTGCAGCCCCTTAAACCCTTTTTTTACTTTTTCAAATGGTCGCTTTATTTTGTTTTTTGGTGTGCAATAATAAACTAGTAGTTTATGCTACAAGGGCGAAAAGGAATAAATTACGAGGACGATTTAAAACACGAGCGTAGCGAGTAATTTACCGAGTAATTTTGCTCTAACGCCCGTGTATCATACTACGTTTTTCAATGCAATGTGTGAGGAAATAAAACAAATATAATCTTGTGAACTTTAAATTATGATTGGCTCAAAAGGACTGTATCCAGAGCCGTTAAACAGTGGAAAAAAAAGTATAACATTTATGGTACACAGGAAAGGCTGCAGGTCAGCCAACCATTGTAAATAAATTAAAAATATATATATAATAAAGCCCTAGGGCAAAATAATCGACTTTCTGTTCGGTTTTGTTTGATGCATAAAAAGTGGGCCTTTACGAGCACTTGCATTGAAAATTGTATTTTTATATTTTATTGCTTAGATCTTTTTGTCTTTCCACTTTTTTATTATTTGTATTTGTATGTTAGCACATCTGTAATTACAAATAAAGCATATTTTATTTATTTGTTATCGGACAAGAATATTGGTTATTGACTGGAGAACCAAAAATGAACGTAATTCTTTGTCATCTAAAATATGATTCTGATAAAAGACCGAGGAAATTATTACGAAGGCTTTTAAGGAGTTCTCAGTATTATGTTCCGTAAGATAGAGTGGAGTATTGTTGCAATATTAATGTTATTTACATCATGTCTGCGAAAAGTCCAAGTTGGTATTACTTGTAGATGAAAAACATTATTATTATTTTGATAAAGCATTATGGTTTTACGTTTGAATGTTTCAGTGGGTTGAGTTTATTTTTGTCGTTCATTTCATGTATTTTCTCAGATAGTCATATAATGTTGACTTGGCAAAATCATAGAAAGGAAACCTTTATTGTGACCAGTCAAGGACTGTCTGTCCGTCTATCTGTGAACTGCATGTCACAAGAACGGCTAGGCCGATTTTACTGAAATTTTTCATGTTTGAATTTTTTTTTCTCGTTCGTTTAAAACTTTTATTGACCCAAAATAAAACTTAAATAACATTAAAAATTAGATTTTACCTATAAATACAAATAAAGTATAAAGTAAGCTTTACACATGCATAATTTTAAAATTATTAAAATAAATAAAAAATGCTGGCCAGATCACCACCGTCGTTCGGTAGTGTACCCAGAAGGCTGGCAGCATTGCCTCGCTGAATAGCGAGGCTGATTCTTTGAATGTTTCAATATTTATGGAAATCCAAGAAAATAAAGTAGACATTTTTGATGACGTCACATAAGATAAATTTGTGTGGTCCGTTAAAAGAAGCGTATTTTCCACGAGTTTCCGTAAAAACATTACTTTTTTGAATTTTCGTACGTCAGACAAAAATAATTGTTTTTTTCGTTGTCTATAAGTAGTTAACTTTGCGTTGTTTTTATCGAGGATATAATATATACACGCGCGTGCTTTTTCTGCTTATTCCCTGACTAAAGTATATATACTCACATCATTTAAACAGATAAGTTTTTTATTTTAATGACTGAAAATTGCTTTCACTTTCTTTGCGGATTCTTGCTCCCATTTTAATCCAATAAAAATTACCAAGCTAATTTAATTTTAATTAAATTTTCTTTTTAATTTAAGTGGCGTTAGCTCAGAGGTAGAAAGCTGTCCTCTCAGTATTGAGATCCAAGTTCGATCTCCGGTCGGGCATGCACCAATGAATTTTTTGGAATTTATTTGCATAGTATTTTGTTCTTACTTAGCACTTGTTGAACGGTGAAGGAAAATATTGTAAGGAAGAAACGTGTATTTGTGCCCCAAGTACGGCGGTAGGGCTCACCACCCATCACGTGGGGACGTAACAATCGTTGGCGAAACGCGGGTGTACGGAGTATGGACTGTGATTTCTATTTCTCAGTTCACACTCGGAACAATTCTGATATCCCCTCGGGGATTCATGCTGTGACGATATATGTCTTTAAATGTTCACATTCGATAGATATTCGACAATAGGCATTCGACAATGGAAATATTGAAAATGGAGAAATAATCATCACGTCATATTTTCAATACGAACATGTTGTTTAACGAGAGATCGATTTCTTTCCGTCACAGGTGTGGATTTTAAAATTGTGGCTGCTAAATTTCGTTTAAATATATGAGATAGTTTCGAATAAGTATTTGATAAGTACTAATAAGTGCGAAAAATGGTCGATATTTCAAGTTAAGACTTTTTTTTGTCGAGACGCATAAATTTTTTCGAATAATCGCTACGCACGGAGAAAAAATATTTTAACAATAGTAGCAGATAAAAACAAAAACGTAATTATGTTATATTAACTTGAATTATTGTATACATTAGATTGTTCAAGTAAAATGAACAATAAATATAGACGTCACAGATAGTACAATGTTTTCTGTTTAAATGAACTATATTCAGGTTAACGGAACCAGAATATTTTTTCGGTGCGCGAGAAAAATAAATTTAACAACTTTGAAAATAAATTGAAACGTTGATATTTCATGTTTCAGTTTAAACTACATTTGTTTCCAACTAAGGATCTCTTCACACGCAATGTATGATGCATTCCGCTTTATCCGAAGGTAGTAAACAAAAGAATTGGTTTTTCACTTCTGTATAAAACTTTTGTTCCGTACAAAAAAATTGTACATTCGTGTCTTACTTTTAAAAGTTTTCTTTTAGAAATCTTTTAATACGAGTATATGCATCTGATTCTGTTTAACTTTATTAGATCAAAGTGCTATCAAGTGAAAAAAAAACTGCAAAATTTGTGCAAACATTAAAAAAAGTTTTTTTCGGGAAAATTCGGGAAAATATAAAAACCAAACACAGTGAGTCCTGTACTCCTAATAATGTTTATAAAATTTGTCAAATTTATAAAATAAATCAAATTTTTCACTTAATTTAAGATATTTTTAATTAATATATAATTTTCGTTTTTTAGTCTTAGGTATTTAGTATAATAATAATATTAAAATATTTGTATTTTTTTAATGTATATGATTTTGTGAATAAATTTGTCAACACTTGACTGTTTTGTTTTGACCGTATACAACATATTATATAAAATATATAAAAAAGACTAGAGGATTTTTGCTGGAACTTATTTGTTTTAATGATAGAGATCACATTTAATACACACACATCTAACTTTTTAAACTTTTTGTACAGAAGAAACAAAAGAGGTACGTCAGGATCGTTGCAGACCTAGATCTGCAATTTCTGCCTAACGATCTCGGAGTTAAGACGAGGAAAATATTTGAATGAACAGACACTTATTATGCTCACTAAATTTGTATTATTTTTAAAGTTTCTGTATTTTTTTTTTTATTTATTTGAAATGAACCATATTATTTCTTATTTCTGAGACTTTGTCGTACTATCAAGGATAATCACACTCTCTTAATTTTGTTCATACAACAGATATAAGGTAAAAATTACGCAGTTTTTCTTATGTATAAAGGTGCACTTTTAATTTTTATGTTCCTTATTTTGATAAAATTCTTGAACACTAATAATTGTATTAATATAAATTCAAAACTTTATTATTTTCTCTAAAAACCTTTCCGAAACGGTCCCCAATTTTTTCAAACACACAACGACTTCATGCTAAACGAACGTAAGTAGAAAAGTACAAAAAAATCACCAACTCACATTCGTGCGACCCGGTACTCCTCACAGACAACCCTGCCTGACTGCCAACAGGTGTCTACTCCTTGTCCTCTCCACACCAACCGCTTTTATAGAACACCCTGGCCCGATACCACACTGACCAACTCTACCTTTCTGACTTGACACATGAAAACCATCCTTATTATAACAGAAATAAGGACTACTGGAAGGGTTTAAGTGTAATCATGAAAAAGGTGGCAGAGCCGAGTCCAAAAGTGATGTTTTAAGATTTTTACCGGTAACGAAAAATAAATATTGTCTAAGTAAATAAAGTTTAAACTTTTAGCGAAAACCGATGTCCCTGAAATAATTGAAAAAATACCTGAGAGAGGTAGGTTTTAATTTGATTAAAAACATGGGTGGTTAACTTTTTAATATAACGGAAACAATTTTTTGAGAAAAGTTAAGTGGCATATATTTTATGTATTGCATAAGGAATAAATACTGCAAAAATTTCACCACTATTACAGTTTTTTTTCTTCTTTTTATTTAAATGTTAATTGTATTTTATATTTTTTATTTTTAAGGGAGTGTGAGCATACTAAATATAACTATCTTTCTGTTACTTATATATTCTTTCAGTATGCTAAATTCAGTGACTGCTAAGTCTTAATTTTCGATCGACAAGCAAACTTTGTTCGACAAGCAAAGCGCGGTCCTCTATCAACAGGCAGTGTTTGAACGAGATAGGATAACATTTTCGATTTGTAAGTCTTTATCAACGCATTCTGAAGGGCCTGCTGATGACATATAATAAAACTGCAGAGCAGAGATGCTACCACTGTCACAGGCCCTAAAGAGGGTCCCTCTAAAGAGGGATTTCCTCTATGTACAGTAGTATATAGTGTATCTATTCTCAATAATTGGGAATAGCTACTTCCTTGATGAGGAATTCCATAACAAATTAATATATATATAACTTTGATTTGACTTTAAATTAGGTACCTAATTAATACGTAATCGACTTTCTCTTAAAAGAATTTTTAGCTCAAGGATTCTTGTACAATAATAGGTTATTGAATTTTTTCCATCGCCTCTGCGGCCGAGTGGTAAAGCGCTCGCCTGCTCACCCAGAGGTCGTAGGTTTAATGTCCGCGGCACCATTAATTTGTATTCGATACGCGTGCTTCGGCAGTATTTTATTTGTACCCGAAGTACGGCGATAGTCGTCACGCACGCATCACGTTTGGGACGCAATAATCGTCGGTGAAAAGTGGTTGTACCAAGATTTCCAAGTGTGGACTGTGAGTTGCATTCCACACTTGGGAATAACTCTGATACCCCCTCGGGGATTCATGACGTGAGATATTTTTTTTATGTTATGTTTTTATATTTTTACAATTACTACTCGTACAGCTTTATATTTATTCTATTGTTAATGTAAAATTTTACCCAATATTATTATTGCCACAATAGTAGCCTACCTTTGCCGTGGTCTAGTCCTAGTGGTCTAGTCCTAGTGGTCTAGTCCCAGTAGTCTAGTCCTAGTGGTTAAGTCCTTGTGGTACTAGTGGTGTAGTCCTAGCGGTGTAGTCCTAGTGGTCTAGTCCTAGTGGTCTAATTCTAGTAATCTAGTCCTAGTGATCTAGTTCTAGTGGTCTACTTTAAGTGGTCTAGTCCTAGTGGTCAAGTCCTAGTGGTCTAGTCCTAGTGGTCTAGTCCTAGTGGTCTAGTTCTAGTGGTCGAATTCTAGTGGTCTAGTTCTAGTGGTTAAGTCCTAGTGGTCTAGTCCTAGTGGTCTAGTTCTAGTGGTCGAATTCTAGTGGTCTAGTTCTAGTGGTTAAGTCCTAGTGGTCTAGTCCTAGTGGTCAAGTCCTAGTGGTACTAGTGGTGTAGTCTTAGTGGTGTAGTTCTAGTGGTCTAGTCCTAGTGGTCTATTCCTAGTGGTCTAGTCCTAGTGGTTTACTTCTAGTGGGCTGGTCTAGTATGGCGGTAGAACTCCGGGCTCACCACCGGTCACGTTGGGACGTAATAATCGTTGCGACGTCGCGTCGGTAAAACGTGGTGTAAAAAAGCAACATTATTGGAGGTACACTTGGAAACTTGGAAACTTTTTACACTCGGAAACACTTCTAAAAGCCCATTTCGTGACGTTTATTTATTTATTCTGTCAATCAATTATTATAAATGTTGGTCAAAGAATTTATTTTCATTAAAATTTTCATATTATGTATGTATTATAATTACAAAAGTATCCGGCATAGAAGATCTTGTATAAGGTGGAAGGTGTCGGTAACTGCTATCGGAGTACAAGTCCCAAGTGTAAATTAATTATTCGGACCTAGAAGTGAATTCACGTTGATGGATTGCAGTTTTTATGAAAGATAAGATACTAAATAGTGTGCACAAGTGTTATTCACACATTCCTGGTGTTATATGTGTTAATTCAGTGAGCATTATCTAGGGCCTGACTATTTGCTGTTGAAAAGCAAAGTGACCAACCGTGAGTAACAATAAACATTCGTAGTTGCTCGTTCACGGATAATAACTACAAACATAACCAATTTTTCGTGATAATATTGGCGTTGAACGGCGAATTTGTATATTTCTGCGGAATTATTAGACATTTTGAGGGCAGTTTCTGTTTATTTATTTTTTCCGCAACTGACTTTTTTTTCATATCTACCCTACCTAAAACGCCCACGTCTCATCTCATCTGTGTTAACTAGTCACTAAAATAGAGTGCGACAAATGCAAATCGAAAATAAAATCAGATGAACTGTTGAAATGCAATACATGTTCCATATTGTTGCACTACATATGCGCAGGATTGGATTTAGCTGCCTTTAAAAGAATCCTTCCTATGAATAAGTCGAAATGGAAGTGCGAAAGCTGCAAACCGACAAAAATTGGAAGCCCTGTTATTGTGATTAATAAGGGAGATGAAGATGCGGGAGCAATGTCCTCAATAATAAACATAGACACAGAAAACCTAATGAATCTTATCAATAGGAGGTTTAACTCGTTAAAAGATTCAATTGATACCCTAAAGGTGGAAGTTAACGTAAAGCTCACTCAGCTCACTGACACTGTTAGTTTATTCGACCAAAGAATTTCAGCAATGGAGGCACGCATTGAGTCGATCACCGATACAACGAAGAAACTTACAGCGGAAAATGAGTTACTTTTAAAGACGGTCGAGTTTATGAAAATAGAATTAAATGACCGTGACCAAGAGCTGTTAGAGAATGATATCGAGATCTCCGGGATACCTGAGATGAAAGAAGAAAGTGTTGGCCACATCGTACATCTAGTGGCGAATAAACTTGGCCTGAGTATCGACGAACGTGACATCGTCAATGCCTCACGTGTGGGGCCCGTCCGACCCGGCGGCCTTATGGAGGGGGGAAGCGGTGACAGCGCCTTTGCGGGGCCGCGCCCGCGCCCTATCGCGGTGCGGCTTGCCCGACGTGCGCTCAAAGATGAGATGTTGAGTGCGGCGCGCGTGCGTCGCGGCGCCACAACTGCAGACTGCGGCCTACCTGGACCTTCGCGTCGTTTTTACATAAATGAACGGCTGACAAGAGCGAATAGATGGCTTTTTAATAAGGCTCGAGAGGAAGGCAAGCGTCGTGGCTGGCGATTCATATGGACGAAGGAAGGACGAGTCCTTGTACGTCGTGAACAAGGGAAGGCTAGTCATCGCATCAGATCCGAAACTGATCTTACAAGTGTTTTTGGCCCAGAAAAAGTTGGCACGGAAGTTCTCACTACTACTTGACATTTTTCAGTATAGTTATATTTGTTTTTCATGTTTCTACTACAAAACGTACCGTACAAAAATAGCTGTAACCATTAGTACTCGTACAATTCAAAAAGAGTGTAATGAATATTTAGGTAGTAACTGTTGTAATAAAAGCAATTTAAAAATTAACTTGCTATTTGAAGAAGTTATATTTCAAGAATTGATCGTTTTTCTGTTGTTTATTGTGTTTACTAGCTTCGAAGTATCTTATTTAAAGTTTCTTAATAGGCATAATGTTTCTGTAGTCTTACTTGTTTTTTACATTCAACGGCAATAATAAAAATAAATATTTGCGGCTTGGTTTTTTGAACGTTCGGTCCTTAAACACAGGCCAAGATGAATTATTTGTTACGATTAAAAACCTTAAACTGGATATTCTGGCGCTGAATGAAACCTGGGTTAAAGAAGGTTCGGAAATGATTGCTCCCAAGATTCCTGGCTATTCACTTAAACTCAAAGCTAGATCAGCGGTAGATAGGGGTGGCGGGGTTGGTTTTTATATTCGAAGAGGTGTCCGTGTAAAAGTTATGGACTATCCTAGTTCTATATTAGAACAGATGTGGTTACAAATTACTATAGCTGGATCCAAAATAGCCATCGGTACCGCGTACAGGCCGGAACAAGTTAACCGCGGAGTGGCTATAGACGCGTTAACGGAATCGATTACTACTTTCTCGTATTGTAAATATATTTTCTTGTTCACGGACTTTAACACAGACCTTATTCCAGATTCTTATGAGGCTAGGAGACTTCAAAGTTTCTTTCATCAGCTTAATTTAAGCCAACTAGTAAGGGAACCAACGAGAATAACTGATAAAACGAGAACCCTCTTAGATCTTGCTATAACAGACATCCCTAGCAAGGTGAAGAATATTAATGTGTTGCATAACCCATCACTGAGTGATCATGGTATGGTTTGGCTAGATGTTGACATTAAGAAGCCAAAACTAGCCGCACGTTTTGTAATAACCCGCCATCTAAAAGGAATAGACAGGGAAGTATTTGAACAAGATCTTCTTAATATACCGTGGTACAACATTCTAGATTTAGACAATGTCGATTTAATGGTGGATCTTTTTAATGATTATATTACTCGCTTATTTGACGCGCATGCGCCACTTCGGAAAGTAAAAATTATTGACAAATCCAAGCCCTGGATTACAGACACGGTTCGGTTCATGATGTGCTTAAGGAATGAAGCTCTAAGCAAGGCTTACAAAAGTAAAAAAGATAGTGATTTTAAATATTACAAAAGTTTGAAATGTCTTGTCAATTCAACAATAAGTAAAGAAAAAGTCGCCTACTTCAAATATTACGTAAATAATAATAAAAATAATCCTGCCAAAATGTGGCAACATTTCAAAAAAACATCCCCTTTTTACTCTAAACAATCTATTGACATCCCTGCTGAATTAAATGATCCCCAAAAAATTAATCAACACTTCTTGAATGTGCCTGGAAATAACAATGTCAACCAACATTTACTTCACTCTTTTGAAACTTCTAGATATAATGAAAGCTTTTTTACTCTTACCCCGGTACATCAGGGAGATGTCGAAAAAATTATCTCTGCTATAAAAACTAACGCTAAAGGTCATGATGGTATCAACATTGAAATGATAGAGTTAACATTACGCTGTACACTGCCTGTTTTAACTGCAATAGTAAATAAGTCAATCGCAACACAAACATATCCTAAAAGTTATAAGATGGCTGTTGTAAAACCATTACCGAAATCAAGTTATGTCAGTGACTATAAAGATTTACGCCCGATAAGTGTATTACCAGTTGTGTCCAAGGTAATCGAAAAGGCTGTACAAAATCAAATAACCAAGTACTTAGTTGACGAGAACATAATTCCAAATATACAGTCAGGCTTCCGGGGCGGTCATGGAACTGAAACTGCGCTTCTAAAAGTAACAGATGATATTCTTGCTGCTTCCGATAACAAATTACCAAGTATCTTGGTCCTACTAGACTACTCGCGAGCTTTTGATTGTATAAGTGTGGAACTTTTGATTGCAAAACTGAAATACTACGGGTTTTCTAGTAATACTTGCAAATGGTTTCAGTCATTCCTATCAGGACGTACTCAATTTGTGACTACAGTAAATGATAATGGAGAAATGTTAAACTCTAATCTGTCAGAATTAGTAAGAGGTACTCCTCAAGGATCTATACTAAGCCCTTTGCTTTTTACACTTTACACTGCTGACATGCCAACATTACTAAAGCATTGCCAGTGCCATCTTTATGCTGACGACACTCAAATCTACTATTCGTTTAATCAGGCAGATATTGCATCGGCTGTCGTAAAGATTAATGATGATCTCAACAACATATGGAAATGGGCACAAAAGAATTGTTTAGTTCTTAATCCACTTAAATCTAAGTGTATAGTGATGGGAACTACTCACCAAATAAAATCTGTCTTGGACCAAGATCCTAATATTACAATAGATAAACAAAAACTTCCATTTGTAAAAGAAGCTCGGAATCTTGGTGTACTTTTCGACGAGGAACTAAAGTTTCAATCTCATACACATGAAAAAATTAGAAACGCATTCTTTAAGTTGAAAGTTCTTTATGGGATCAGAGATTATCTAACAGTAGATGTGAGAGAAACTTTGGTCGATCTTCTGATTCTGTCACCTTTCAACTATTGTAGTGCAGTTTACGGCCCCAGGATATGTCAGAAAACAGCGAAGGCGATACAGAGAGTGCAGAATGCGTGTGCGCGTTTCTGTCATAAAATACCGAAGCGCGCACACGTCACTCCATACCTCAATGAACACAAAATTCTGAACATGGAAGCAAGAAGGGAACTGCATTTAGCTTGCCTTACCTACAAAGTAGTCTGGACCAAGAGCCCAGAGTATCTTTTTAACAAATTAAAATTTAGAAAAGACGTTCATTGCATCCAGACAAGATCAAAAGATCTCAACTTATTATGTATCCCTAAACATAAAATTTCTGGTTTTAGAGGATGTTTCACTTATAGAAGTGCTAAGATTTGGAATAATTTGCCTCCACCAATAAGAAATAAACTTATAACAGACAAAACGTTTAAACTTAAATATAAGGAAAAACTACTTAAGCAACAAAAGAAATTTGAAAACTTGAAATGTCCTGGAAAGTACATGTTTTTACGCTGATATGCTTGTTGTCTATATTATTTTACTTTGTTAATAGTCGCTAGATGCATAATTACATACACTTGGTCTTTTTATTTATTTTTTTGGTCATTAATTGCTATAATTTTGGTCTAAAAATTGTGTTATTGTTTTTTTTTTTGTTTTACTCAACTTATTTATGAGTGCTATCTGCTGCGTGCACAATTATCTCTCATTTTTATGTATAATACAAAAATATTATATCAAATGTAAAAAATATTAGTGGCATGGGAATAGCTGAAAATCAGCGTTATCTGAAAATTGTTTCAGATGGCATATAGCTGAGTCTATTTCCATTTTCGGGTAATAGTTTTAAAAATAATATAGTTGTAGTACACCCCACCGCGGGTTTACTTGTATTGTATACATTGTAAATAGTAAGTAAGCTCGACCGATTGATTACCCGAAATAAATATTTTTTCTTTCTTTCTTCTTTCTTTATAACTAGATTATGGATCTGGAAGAGGTAAAAGAAGTGTGCCAGGATCGTAGCAGATAGAAATCTGTAGCCTAACCCTCTGGACGACAACGTAAGTACATGTATGTATTGTTATCGCATTATAGATTGAAAAGTTAAGCAGTGCCCAATTTGGCACCCGGTGGTAGATAAATTGGTTTATCTTGTTACCCGCGATAGGTGTAGTATACGTTCAAAACCTGACCATAATCAGTTTAGGAATATCTAATAAATTCATGAAAATTTATATATCGATTACTAGCGGACTCTCCGCGGCGTTGCCCTCGTGGATCCCGTTTCTCCCGATACCGTGGGAATTTTGAAAAATTTGGCCTTATTCCTTGTCTTTATTATAAAGGGAACCTCTATGAAAAATTTCAACTTTCTAGGTCTAAGAGTTTGGGCTAAGCGTTGATGAATCAGTGAGTGATTTAGGACTTCTCTTTTAATCTTTTTATATATCTTATGATGATAACAACGGCGGTAGCTCAGGAGTAGAACGCGGCCTCTCAATCTTGAGATCCAGGTTCGATCCCCGCTCGGGCATGCACCTATAAGTTTTTCGGAATTTATGTTCATAGCATTTCTAGTATCTAATAGTTACCACTTACCGATCGGTAAAGGAAAACACCATGAGAAAATCTGTATGCCCTAAAAAAGGTGTATTTGTGCCCAGAGAACGGCGCTCGGTAAAACACGGGTGTATCGAGTGTGACAGTGTCTTGCAATTCACAGTTCACACTCGGAACACCTCTGATACCCTCAAACAGACACAACCAGGTGGCGCACCATGCCTGGGGCCGTTTTATGGCGGTATATCCATCCCCAATTGCCGGGTCTTATATAAAACAGACTGGTAATGGGCACAAGGCAAAGGTTTTGGCACTGCACTCACCAACCCACCTGTCCAGCGTGTGTGAGTAAAGGATTTCTTCCAGGAGGACCGCCAGGAGTGTGAAATCATGGATAGGTCTATGTCCAGCAGTGGACGAATCATTTTAATATTTTAAGTAACTTCAGCCAAAAATTCCCGGGCACAACTGAAAAAAAATGTTGACCTTTTTATTCATTAACATAATATCCTTCAAGAGCGATATATTAATTATAACGCACATCTAACATTTCGATGCCTTTCTTAAAGAAAGGTTTGTCAAGACCTTCAAAAAATGCTCTTTCCGCGATGACATCATCATTTGGGCCAAACTTCTTTCCTTGGAGCATTCTTTTGAGATTTGCAAATAGATAATAATCGCTAGGGACCAGATCTGGACAATATGGTGGGTGAGGAACTTGTGACACGGTGCGATCTTGGTAAAAAAGGAGTTTTTTCTTCGCCAAATGGGGCCGCATTGCTCCAGTAATGTTGTATAATATTTGCTATGGATCCTACTTTCGTTATCAAGGTAGTCAATGAATATCATGCCTTGCTTTGTCAGAGAATAAGTTTAAACTGTATATTAAGCAGGGCCTATTGAAGAAGGCCTATTATATAATAAATGAATATTTGGATGATGGTGAAGCATGGTGTTACAGTGATAATGATAGTAAGTTATAATTAAATTAAATAGTATAATTTCTTAACTTATGATTCCTCTAAGGTGTAAACATTAACTGATTACAGACTGTAAAAGGAAAAGGACTATAATATGAGACAGGTAGACAAAGATATATATGTTTTTCTTTTTTTCATTAACCTGAATTCCTGCTGTCTTGTATTTTCTTATCCCTTGGTTAAAGTAGATATAAGTCATATACGTATATTGTATAGTATAAGTTTTATGTTGAAAAAAAAAAGACATGATCTTGCTAAGTTTCTTGCCCTTCTTCTTAGCAAGACTAATCGAATGGGCGGAGGTAGGCATGTATTTATTTATGTAACCTATTAGTATGTAGTATAAAGTATATAGGATGGGATTTGGTCGGCCGCCTGGATTCGTGCTGGGGGCTCGGTTGGTGATCATTGAACCTTGTTCCTGGTCCCTGGCCGGGTCTCCGGTGTGGGTTCGGGCGGCTGATTGGATTTTACCTTGTATAATATACATTTTACCTATCATTATAATCGTAAATATATTGCTACATAAATTAAATAAACCTTTAATTTAGTTCATGTACATTTATAATTTTATTACATATATTTTCTTTATTAGATTAAATTTGACGTGTAAAAAGTGTATATATCTATACCTGCTTTGCAAAATAAACAATTTGAATTTGAATTTGAATTTGAATTTGCAGATCCCAAAATACGAAGGCTAAATATTTTCAGATGATTTTTGCGTCTTGGCCGCTATGATAGGCTTTCACCACTGCTCTCCACTCAGCTGACTGCCGTTTCGATTCTGGAGTGTAATGCTGGATCCTGGATTGAAAATAGCTTACGTAGCGTCAGTAAAAGCACAATAACTGAGTGAAAAATGGCGGGAAAGTCATGAAACTATGACAGGTATCTTTTGAAAGCTTATTTTAACTAAAAATAATATAAACTTTTTACTAGCGGCATCATCTGTTGGTCAGTCCCGGGACTTTATGACCAGACTAGTACAACAGCGATGAATTTCGCTCAAAATATGTTATCCTGTTTTTTTTTTACTTTTACTGCTTGGTCTGTCCAGTTGAATTTTTCATACCGAAAGGTAAACACCGAGACTTTGAAAAAAGGTTTCAAGTTTTAAAAAAAAATCTATAATAGAAGAAACACTTCCTCTGCCTTCTATTTTCCTAAAAACACCAGTTCCCTATGAATAAATATAAATGTTTTCTTTAGGCGTCGTTAAGGCGGCTCTTACCGCGTCATCCAAAAATGACTCTATTGATAAAGTAATTTTTAAAAATTAATGTTTAAAAATTATGAAAAAAATATATATTTTTGCTGTTTTGCAAGCTGTTTTTCGACTAAAATTAAGTATAATTGGTTATTTATTTGAAACAAATAATGGTATTTGTATGGTTTTTGCACTAAAATACAAGGAAAAAATTACTTGGAAAAATCATTTATGGAATTTTTTCCGTCCATCGTGTCCATGTGAAAAGTATAATTTTCTCCCAAAAATTTCTCGGAGACCCAGCGTAATGCAATGCGCGCTGATATGAACTTTATTGTAACATAGTTTCTGCTGATATTTGTACCGACACAGGTTGACTCAAGGTCGTTGGCTGCTACCTGCCCCTCAAATGATAAACTTGAACCAATATTTTGTTTACGCAAAGGAAGAGCTTAGGCCATAAGTTAGTTTCCTTTATAGTTTTCTGTCAAAATCCGTTCTTTAACAATTACTGAGCTGAAATTAACAATTATTTGGCTAAATGCGAGTCGGTTTGGCGCAAACAATATAGGTACGGAATTAAAAAAAATATTGCAAATAGCAACAATATAGGGGTCAAAGCAACACCAAGGCGGCAAAAAACAAGGTGCTAAAATAGTAACGCCTGGCAGTAAATTGCTATCTTTTACGGCTTTCTGTCTGGCTTTCTGTACAGTTTTCTGTCAAAATCCGTCCTTTAACAATTACTGAGCTGACATTAACAATTATTTGTCTAAGTGCGAGTCGGTTTGGCGCAAACAATATAGGTACGGAATTAAAAAAAATTATTGCAAATAGCAACAATATAGGGGTCAAAGCAACACCAAGGCGGCAAAAAACAAGGTGCTAAAATAGTAACGCCTGGCAGTAAATTGCTATCTTTTACGGCTGAAGCTTTTACGGAGGCTTAGTAATAGGGTCCTGTTTGGGACCCTTTGAAAAGAAAAGTAACTATGAAAAGTAGCTGTGTATAAAGCTATATTATATATACCTACCTCTTCTATCAATAATATCACAGATTAAGTATTTTTATTCAGATTACACTGCCATTGATGGCGTTTGAAAACAAACATTATTAAGGCCCGTCTAATTATTTTTTACTTTTCAAAAACGGTTGTGATTGGTTTTTGATTCCCTTACTCACTGCTTCCTCGTAATAATAGACCATGTTCCATGAGGAAAATACCGTTGACCTACTTCATTCACTGACTAAAAAAGCAGTAACATCTGTTAAAATGGATGTTTCTCTCATTTCTTCTATCTTACTCATTTTCCTATACTTGGTTATTTGTTCAAAAGAAATCCTGCTCTCATGACTGCAAAAACGACTCCCCCAGGATATCTGATTAAGTTTTTATGCAAAATGGGATACCTATTCTGTATTTACAGCTAGTGTAGAACTGGATGAAAATATCTTGAAAATAATAAAATATCAGAAATAAGCATAAACAGGCTTTTCCAAAAATCAGACTCGCTAAGGTGAGTACCTCTTTCGTAGGACAGGGTATAAGATTTGACAATAAACTTCCAAAGGAGGTTCTTACTTTGTCAGAGAATAAGTTTAAACTGTATATTAAGCAGGGCCTATTGAAAAAGGCATATTATAAAATAAATGAATATTTGAATGATGGTGAAGCATGGTGTTACAGTGATAATGATAGTAAGTTATAATTTAATTAAGTAGTATAATGTCCTTACTTATGATTCCTCTACGATGTAAACATTAATTAATTACAGACTGTAAAAGGAAAACGACTATATGAGGCAGGTAGACAAAGATATATATGTTTTTCTTTTTTTCATTAACCTGAATTCCTGCTGTCTTGTATTTTCTTATCCCTTGGTTAAAGTAGATATAAGTCATATATTGTACCTATAGTATAAGTTATATGTTGAAAAAAAGACATGATCTTGCTAAGTTTCTTGCCCTTCTTCTTAGCAAGTCTAATCAAATGGGCGGAGGTAGACATGTATTCATATATGTAACCTATTATTGGTATGCAGTATATAGGATGGGATTTGGTCGGCCGCCTGGATTCTTGCTGGGGGCTCGGTTGGTGAATTGAACCTTGTTCCTGGTCCCTGGCTATCATTTAAATCGTAAATATATGCTACATAAATGAAATAAACCTTTAATTTTGTTCATGTTCATCTGTTACATATATTTTTTATTAGATTAAATTTGACGTGTAAAAAGTGTATATATCTATACCTGCTTTGCAAAATAAACTATTTGAATTTGAATTTAATGTTCCACAAAAACCTCGTTGCTTGGAAGCAAACATCTATTAAAATGGATTTTTCTCTCATTTCTTCTATCCTACTCGTTTTCCTATACTTAGTTATTTGTTCAAAAGAAATCCTGCTCTCATGACTGCAAAAACTGCTCTCCTGAGATATCTGATTAAGTTTTGATGCAAAACGGGATACCTATTCTGTATTTACAACAGCCAGTGAAGATATCGATGAAAATATCTTGAAAATAATGTTCCACAAAAACCTCTTTGCTTCCAATTAGGTAATTCAGGTTTCGGGTTCGGAATATTACTTTTAATGTGAAGTCATTTCGTATTAACTTTAGTTTCTGCAGAATTTTTTCCCAAGAGATCATTATATCGACTGATGACGGCCCCATACCATAGTAAAACCTACTATGCCCATACCGAGGGTCGAAATAAATCGAGTAATATATATTTCTTTATTTATTAACAAGAAACTTAAATAAAATAATGAATACCAAATTATAAATAATACTTAAAATAGACACTAACTACAAAGAATATAAAATTAAAAATAGAATAAATTATTTTTTTATTGTTTAATGCTTATAATTAAACAAAAGAAGTCAATTATGTAGGTACAATGTACATTATGTAAAAATTACAAACGTGCATGCGAATAAGACATTACATGGATAAAAAATTAATTTCAAAGTAGGTACGATTGATTGATTGGCATTTTTTTTATAGTTATTTATTAACAGAATATAGCTGCGTCTAGTTCAGCTCGGAAAATATCTGCACATAAAAAAGGACATGTTCGTTGAAAAGGATTTTTAATTAGGTTTCTATTGGAAGAAAAATACACATGAATTAATCACAAAGCCAAAACTGTAATACTTTCAGGAAAACACATTTTTCCTCATAATTTACTTTTATACAGGGTGTTAAGATGAAGTTGCGGAAGCCGGAAACTGGCGACAGAATTGCTCCATACGAACTAATTTTCGTAAAAAAAATTTGAGAATTCGAAAAAAAAAGTAATAGTTGTCTCATACATTTTGGTCGGGTAACTTTTGTATGGAACAGCTGCTTTTTTGCAGGGTTGGGTCCATAGTAAAAGTTGTTCGTATAGACGAGTACTAGTTATTACCAGTTTCCAGCTTCCGTAACTTCATCTTAACCCTTTAAAGAGCATAAGGTTTTTGCATGAAATATTTAAGTCATAAATGATTTAATTTTAAATGTTAAATATAAATTTTGTTACATATTTACATATTGTAATATTTCATAGTTTTTTCCTTAATGAAAGACAATAATTAATACAAAAATAAATGTTAAATAAATTTTATTGAATTAAATAATACTTAAATAATAGTCAAACACTTAAAAATCTACCTACAAAATAAAACTTACCTAATACAAAACACTTACTTAAACTAAATAAAAAATCCTATCTAGATTATTTTAAATATTCAATATTTTAAATTATATAAATTATATATTTAATATTATTAATTTAAATTGAAATTAATAAATAAATTTAAGAAAAAAAAAATTGCAATATATTTTGGTACCATGTTAATAATTAGTGCGAGTATGTAAAAAATAAGAAGAAAAATTAAATAAATATAAATTATACCAGTTAAGGTAGAAATGCCGGGCCTGAATAGCCTGAAATATATCTCACAAAAAATTTATTTAACTGTTATTTTATGTCCATCACCAATCCATCACCCTAGTTCGTCCACTGCTGGATATAAGCCTTTCCAGGACTTTGCCACTCCCGGCGGTCATCCTGGAAGAATTGCCCATACTCACACACGCTGGGCAGGCGGGTTGGTGAGCGCGGTGCCGGAACCCTCGCACCAGTGACTGCCATCTATCGGTCCCAGGCATGGTGGGCGTCCTGGTTTTTTCCTGTGAGCTGTCCTCTTACTCTCCCCCGAATCACTTCGAGGAGGTCTCCAAGTAAGATGGTGGTACCTCCACAGTCGAGCCCGGCATCAGCTCTAAAACCTGTCGTTTTTTTATGTAATAATAATCATTTAAAAGTCAAAAAGCCAGTATAATATCGTAATAGTGAAATACGGTTACGGAAATAAACTTATAAGTAACAATATTAAAGTAAGATTATGTTTATTTTGCGAAATCCATCGCTATGAATACTCTAAATATTATTAGAGTGCATTACAAACTAGAAAATATCAATCAGAAACAAATCTAAGGACAAGAATTTGAAAAAATTCCCCGGCCCAAGATTCGAACCTGCGACCTCTTGTTATCAAGACAAGCGCGCTACCAATTGCGCCACCGAGGTTCCTACCCAGACCGGTGAATTCTTCCATCATACTTGTCCACTGTTATTTTTGCATCTGCTTGATATATTAAAGTATTTGACAGATACAGATATGAATATTTCGCTTCTTTTCTAAACAACAAAAAAAACATACCGTTTCGTCATGTTTTCACGTGTTGTCGGTATAATTTCGCGGTGCGGTGAATTCACTAAATGAAAGACTGGCTGGTTTCTATGCAGAGGCTTTGCACTTAAAACGCACAAACATATATAAAAATAAAAATAAAGGAATTTGCGTGAAATTTCAGTTAAAATGTTTTGAAAATAAATGTGAAAAATAATTCAATCATTGCTCCTATATATTGTTTTTTAATCAAAATCTGGGTATCAAATTGAAGTAGGTAATTAAAGAGCTAATTTAAAAACCGGCTAAGTGCGAGTCGGACTCGCGCACGAAGGGTTACGTACAATTATCTATGAAAACGGCAAAGAAAACATGTTTGTTGTATGGGAGCCCTCTTAAATATTAATTTTATTCTGTTTTATAGTATTTGTTGTTATAGCGGCAACAAAAATCCATCATCTGTGAAAATTTCAACTGTCTATCTATCACGGTTCATAAGATACAGCCTGGTGACAGACGGACAGCTGAGTCTTAGTAATAGGGTCCCGTTCGTTACCCTTTGGGTACGAAACCCTAAAAAGATAAAGTTTTTATATACTTATGTCTACCCCTCTGGGAAACAGACGTGAGTATGTAGGTATAAAAATATGTGATGTATTTATAAAAAAAACTGTATTTTCTAGTACTGATTTCGAGAAATGTTTTAACATATGAAAAAATGGTGACTGAAATATATAAAAAAAATCACAGTAAGACACTAGTGAACTAAAAAATATAAAAAATAACGATTCCCGATACACCGTGTTTATGACATTTTTGCCAAATAAAAGTGACCAGGGGATCTAAAAAGTCCGACTTGGGTGAATTATAAAATTATTTGAAAGTAGGATAGAGTCAGAATTTATTCACGCGTGCAAAAGAGACAGCATTAGAAAAGAATCATAACATGATTCATCCAAAGCGGCCTTTTTAGAGGACCATAATACCTGGACGGCGATTCTGCGCGTGCGGATTGCAAAGGCAGATTTCATGTGATTTTATAAGAATGTGTAAAATTTTTCCTAAGAATATGAATACATTTTTTCGACTAAATACCAAAAGTGTGTCTCTTTATATTTTGTACCCTTTATTTGACAAGGTTTAGTCACTTGGCATGGTATTTATCACGCCATAAACTAAAGTCGCATGATTGATGTAGTGAGTGAAAAATAATGCCAGAATAGCCGTCCAGGTTTGAAAAAAATTGCACAAAAATGCTAACTCTATGAATACAGTGGTCTCTAAGGAGATCTATAAATATTTGCTGCAGATTTTCAACAAATAAATTTAACATAAACTTGACGATTGTGATTTATGGAAATTTATTAAAAACATGACATACCCAATACTTTATACTTGATTTGTATATACAAAGAATCACGTGGTATACAAAAATATTAATAGGTGGGATTATCTCTTAAAAGCAACGACATTCTATCTTAAAAGACATTCTTAATGCAAAACATTATTTTACAGTATTTAAAAAAGCAAAAGGAGTAATATTATACAAAGTGTACAAGGAAAATATATACAAACTGAAGTCCAGATCGTGGTTAAGATCCATTTTACAGATTATTGGTTATATTCAAGGCAAATTTGAACCGGAGAGGCAAGTGGAAATCTTGGTCTTGAAGTGGTAGTGAACCATGGACCCCAAATAGACGGGAGCGGAGATATGGGGGGAAGGGGAAAAACGTAAAATTTTCTAGCTACATGTCTAAACCACCGAAGCATTCCTTTTTCTATTCTACTCTTTACCTCTTCTTTCAAGCCGAAACGATCACTTATGTCGATATCTTTCACTCTATCATTCAATGTTAAACCACACATACCTCCGTAAGGAACACATTTCCACTGCATTCACTCTACGTTGATCTTTATATTGCCATTCAATTCACTACCATACATAAATAAGTGTAGAAGCCAACACACCATTTTAAACCGCCAATCGTGCCTTTGTAGTCACATTTTGGCTACCCATAAAAAACTGCAGGGATCCATTCGCATTCACCTTTCTTTCAATTTCACCGTCACACTTTCCATCGCGCGTGAATAGACAACCCAGATAGACAAACTCGTTAACCTGTTCTACTTCCTTGTCTCCAATCTTAACCTTGCACTCAGTTACCGCTTCATCCCTCTCTATCACCATAACCTTTGTTTTTCCTGCATTTATTTTTATTCCTTTCTTTTCAAAGGCATCATCCATATTTGTTACCATCTCATGCTGCAGCTCATCTGTCGATAAAGTAAGGACAACTTGGTCATCGGCGTTTATGAGGCATTTGATAAGTTACTCCCCTAACTTTAATCCACATTCATGCTCTTTTAAATAATATCAATTTATTTTTAATAAATTTACTACGTAATGTACAAAATAACATAAATTTGCTAAAAAACCATATTTTGACACTAAACTATGGTTGCCAAATGCCATAAATGAC
Organism: Ypsolopha sequella; assembly: GCA_934047225.1. NCBI lineage: Eukaryota > Metazoa > Arthropoda > Insecta > Lepidoptera > Ypsolophidae > Ypsolopha > Ypsolopha sequella. The sequence goes on along the minus strand of OW203990.1, from coordinate 25,865,791 downwards.
GTTGATTTTATACTTTTTATTCAAAAATATGAAAAACAGTCATAATTATGCAACGGGCTTATCCTAAAAGGCATGAGGGACAATATTGTTTTGAAATTTGCTTCGCAAGCCATAGCTACCCATTTTCAAATTTATGGAGACCTTGAGTCGAGTTAATGCCTTTTATAACGACTATATCTTTTACCATCCCATGGGCGTCAAAGTGAGGGCGATATACTCTGGGTTATAGATGGTACATCATGAGCTATTCAAATGCCGTCAAAAGTTTATCGTAACGTAACTGAAAGTGCTGAGTGACGTCGTGGATGAGATGCTTCTTGCTTTTGTCTCTTTAACTATCCGCCCACGGCGCTTGAGGGTTAGTGATGGGACGTTTGGTCTTTTCCTACGTAAAACGGGATATCTGCAAAAGAGTTATTTTATTTTTATCTAACTTGGCATTTTTTATCATTTGGCATCGAATCTCAGGTAAAGGAGATTGCAAGACGAATACAGCTAGGATGGATTGTCTTTAGAAGACTGGAAGTGATGTCTTTAGAGCAATAATCCTGCAATGTCTCAAGACAAATCAAGTGTGTCCTGCCTATCTTTACGTATGGTGCCGACACATGAACGCTGACCAAAGCACACATCCACAAAATAAAAGTGGCGCACAAAGCTATGGAGCGAGCGATGCTATGCATTTCTCTTATTGATCAATGTAACGAACGTCGAAGATAAGATGTTTATCTTTTTATAATTATTTAATTATTAAATAAAATAGGCTTAATTATGTTAATTAATAAGTAACTTTATTATATCAGTCAATTGCGAAGTGTAACTTTGATAAACCAACTTGACAGATCTAATCAAGTGAATGATATAACTCACTTTATTCTCGACTTTATTGTCAATTTGATAAAAGTGCATTGATTTTATCTTTATTGTGACAATAGACCATCACTTCTGATTATTTTATTAAACGATTTAGTAATTTTTTTTCAATCAAGTGGGATTTTAACATGATTAGCCATATTTTTTTAGAGTCGAAGATGTCGGTAAACGAATCATGAGACTTAAGTGGAGATGGGCGGGCCATCTGGCTAGACTAGAAGACAGACGGTGTACTAGGGCAGTAACAGAGTGGCAGTTGAGGGTAGGAAAGCGTTTACGGGTAGACCGATGGCGAGACGATATCGTCAGGGCTGTTGGTGGCAATGGATGACGCTGGCGAGGGACCGGCGAAAATGGAGTGGAAAAGAAGATGCCTATGCCCAACAGTAAGTGGATGTGGGCTGAATGATGATGATTACTCTTAGCCTCCACTGCGCCTTCCACTCGAGAACCATAAAAGTTCTATAGTTATGGTGTGTAATTTCAATAAAAATTCCTCTTGGCGTAACAAAGTACCCAGTTTTCATGACCTTTAACCAAAATGAGATCAGTTTTTAATTATTTTTTCAAGAACACCGGCATCTAGTAGGTAAGCATTCACATTTTAAAACATGTCAAAGATTTCAATTAATCTATCCCCCTTTTAACTTTCTTGTGATAATAATTTCTTCACCACCTAAAGGTTGGCTGGAAGAAATCGATTAAAGTGATAAGTCCGCCTTTGTACAAAATAATGTTTTCGAAACACTGTTTTGTTTTCAATATGTTTTTGGCGTATGCACAATGTGTCCATTCATTTATATTTGCTTAGCTAGACTAAAGTATTTGTACAAAATATTATTTTAATTTTTATCATAGTAGTCTATGTTTTTATTTACAAAAAAAATAGTGATACTAATGAATACGTGCGGCGCTGAGACGTGGTCTCTTACGAAAGGCTTGATCCTCCGATTTAAGGTCGATCAACGAGCTATGGAGCGGGCTAGGCTTGGGATATCTCTGATGGATAAAATGCGTCAGAGATCGAAGGTGACCGACATAGCCTGCCGAATCAGTAAGTTGAAGTGGCAGTGGACTGGCCACATCTGTTGCCGACGTGATAACCGTTGGGGCCGTAAGGCATTGGAATGGAGACCACGTACAGCAAAGCGCAGCGTAGGCCGCCCTCGTGCCCGTTGGACCGACGATCTGAAGGACGTTGTGGGTGGCGGCTGGATGAGGATGACTGAGGACCGCCAAGAGTGGCGTAATATTGAGGAGGAATATGTCCAGCAGTGGACGAATACGGGCTGATGGATGGACTAATGATGTTAACATGAAATTAATTGACATTTTATGAAAAATTGAGTTTATTAGATTTCATAGATAACTAAAAATATAATTGACTCAAAATTTATTGAAACTTTACAGATCCAAGTAAAACTATTCACAGTAGTTATTTACACTAGATATTTATTTACAAAGTAAAAGCCATTCATTTAAAGATTATCTAGTTAAGTTAATTAAAACGACATCTAAAATGAAAATTTCAGCGATCATTTAAATTTATGAGCTAAGACATTCTGAAAGAATGAAAATTCGGAAAATTATTTACGTTACTGTAGGTAAATTCCGGTCCATCCGATTTCGCCAACTAATCAGTGTTTTTGCATAGACTTGACTATATGCATCTCACTCCCACTAACAGGGGATTCTCTATTTCTATCACTGCATGGTGTTGGCTTAGCCAACCAGAGTGCGTGATAGTGCGACAAAAGTTTGCGAAATTTATTTCGAACAAACCAAGTGTCATTTCATAAAATTTATTGAAAAAGGCGTTACTTTACGGAAGTCCATCAAAAAAAATAATATATATTTTGCTGTCGAGCGGTCAGGTGGACTCCATCCCGAGGATGCCTCGTTTAGAGGCGAAACACGTGTCGATAAGTTTTCTCGCTTGTTATTTAAGATTGCTTTATTTTGTGCTCGTACTGCTTGCTTTGATTGTGCGGGAGGGCAGCCGGTGCTTGAGTCTGCATTTTGAATAGCATGGTAAGAGTGTTTAGCGGAATATTGCAAATTATTAATATATCCACAAATTTAAGTGTCATTTCGCCTCTTTGGGGTTGGTTTCTCTGTGCCGTGAAATAAATCAAGATATACATGCACTTTGTTTATTAACAACGCTAACAGTCTATTTAATGGAGAGTTGTGTTGACCTAAACTTGAATTAGATGATGTTGGCCGCAGCAACATGGCTTTTCGGGTATTCTGAGTAAACTAATGGACACATTGAAACGCAGGTTAGAACAACTGAAAACAACCATGTTCACTTCGTGCCAGTTTTCGTCCATCATCCATCCATCCATCACAGCCTGGTTCGTCCACTGCTGGACATTAGCCTTTCCAGGACTTTTCCACTCCCGGCGGTCATCCCGGAAGAATTGCCCATACTCACACACGCTGAGCAGGCGGGTTGGCCTGGCTATTAGGGATGGATATACCGACACCCATCGGTCCCAGGCATAGTGCGCCTCTTGGTTTTTTGCTTGTGAGCTGTCCTCTTACTCTCCCCAGAATTACTTCGAGGGGGTCTCCAAGTAAGATGGTGGTACCTCCACAGTCGAGCCCGTATGACTAAAATAATATTTTTGACGTTAAGGGGAAACGATTCATTTATTTATTCAAACATTAAGATGGTTTTTCTTATTTTTGAATTACAGATAATAAATAAATGTGATTTTCAAGTTTGTGTGATGCCCATACATTTACAACGTGATGCATAAGATGACAAAATTTTCCCGGAAAATCAATTGGCTTGAATTTCGCTGTTATTGTGAATACATCGGACAAAAGCGCCACATTTTTTCCAGGTACTAGTTAGGTACATAGCTTTTAATTATTGATAGGAACCACATACACCGACGACCATCTTGGATTTCATAGTATATGAAAAATAAGTAAATTATCAATATTCCAGCTTTAAAATCAGTTACGATCAAAAACTTGGTGTCAAAATGTGTATATTTATGGTACAACTATGTATATATTTATGCTACAAATATGTATATATTTATGATCAAGTAATACAACTAAACGACAAAACAGTCGTCGGTGAATTGGGTTCCAATCAAAAATCAAAAGCTATGTACCTTAGTAGTAAGTAGCGCCTGGAAAAAATTTGGTGCTTTTGTCCGGTATGACTCTACTATAATACAATGAATTACTAATGAGTAAAAAAACACTCAAATAAAAATAATGTCCATGAAATATAATTTATAGCAGAGTTCCTTATGAACAAACATATGGTCATATAATACTTTTACGTCTCAAATTGTTTCTCAAATTGTACGGAACCCTTGAAGATTTGAAAGAATACTTCCCACCACTATCCTGCAAACTCGTTAGGTCATCGTGGCCGCAATAAACCATGGATTAAACACTCTTATTTTAATGAAACGGCTCTTTATTGGAGCACATATCGAGCGTTTACGAGTGACACTGTACATCGACCACACCAATAGTTACATCTCTTTAGTTGATTATAACCTTTATCTAGACGAGTTAAGGGTTGTCATGGAATAGCGGGGATTTTTGTTGACTCCATCGTGGAACCCATGAAGGTCCACTTAATTCCATCTTAGGTAGTTGAGCTTTTTTGGTGCTAACTTTTTTTTTGCTGGAGACTGTTGGGTTTTTTGAAGAAGAAATATTTTTTTTCGTGCATAAAAATCACGAATTAGTCTCAAATATATAGACTACTAGCAGTTGCCTCACAGCAGTTGCTTGCCTGAATCTCGTTTCTCTCGATCCCGTAGGAATTTCTTGAAATTTTCTTCCTAAGCGTCTAAATTTCACCGCATTTGGTCTATAAAGCGGAATTATTTCCTAAATAAAGAAATTTTAAAAAAATATAATTACTTTTTTTCTTTGTTTTATTTGTAGACTATATTTTATTTTATTCAACATTTTTAGGAAGACTATCCACTTATAAAAAACTTAACCTAATGAATTTGAGATAGATTATAGAAGTAAGTGTAAAAAGTCATTTAAAAGTCTCCACATGTAGTTACAACTTGATTAATTGGATTTACCAGCTTAAAATTAGAAATAAGAGTACATACTAGGTATTACATTAAAACTTGAAATAAAAAAACACAAATACTGGTTCTATTTGAAGTTAATTTAAAGAAATAATTACTTGTCACATTATTGATCAAAAATCTCGAACTAAGAAGTCTTTTCACCCCTTTTGTTGAAAATAAACAAATCAATATATATATAGTATATAAAGAAATATATTTGTACAATATATAGAATATATAGACATTAATAAAATAATTTATATAAAAACGGCTTCCCTCAATACGTGTTATGATCGGGAAAGCCGACCAGCTAGCCTAACATGGCCAGCGTTTAACACCTATTATTTACACCCTTTGACACAACAAAACACCATATTCCATGTGTTTAATGTCAAATTGGGCTGTCAAAAGGTGTTCAGAGGGTGGTAAAAACAGACCATGTTAGGCTAGCAGTTTCAGCAGATTCAGACGTCTTCACTCGCCCAGATGAAGGCAGTCTAAATCTGCTGAAACTGGTCGGCTTTCCCGATCATTACCCGCATTGAGGTGAGCCGTTTTTATATAAATCATGAATTATCCTCAAGTCTCATTTAATTCTATAATTAATAAAATACATAAGAAACTCACTTTCGTATTTTAATAAAATCTTTATGTACCAGTTTCATAAACTACTTTTGTTAGTAAATTTCCTGGTCTGTAATTTCTGTAGAGAAGCGTGGAATCTAAAGCCATTACAAGTCAGTGAGCATGAGGACCTTATCCCTTATAGTTGGATCATGTGTTTTTGTTAGTAAGTTTTCTCGAGTGTATCCAAATTAACTTGGAATTTCTACTGATGTTGTGTTAGTATATAGAATATTGCGGAGAACTTCGTGCAAGCTTTGTCTTCTACCACCATCTATACGGAGGTACCCAGAGGCTGTGCCTACTTGAACTGTCTTTTTGTGAAGTTGTTTAATTTTATTTATTAACGCTTTACTTTTCATTTTACACAAATTAAAATAAAGAAGAGACATAAACAAGCTCAAAGAGCACTATCTTTCATCTGTCATAGTAAATAGGTAAGATTATGTATACTTTATATGTATTTTAGGTAAGTAAGTGTAAATAAGTATATTATAATTATGTGTGTATATTTTGTTAAGGTATCGTTATATAGGTATATATTATATAAATAAATATATTATTTACGATATATCTTTTGTAGTACACGTATGTATGATTACTTATTTTAATAAAATTTCCTTTTCCCGCTTAGGTGTGCTGGAAGAAGTCTCTTTTTAGAGATAAGCTCGCCTGTGTACATATCTTTTAATGTATTATAATATATGTCTTAACTGATTTTCTGTGTACATTAAAGAATAGGAATAAAGAAACAATCTAACATGGCATACAAACCTGGTACTAGCTAATAGCAATATCTTCAAGGGGTACTTTTATAAGGACTATGTAACTTAAAGTGAATTCCATCGCTTGTGATATGAAAAGATATGATACTTTTAAAGCGACGCATTGAAAATGTTCGCGGCACGGTCCTTAATATTTTTCAGCCATTATAAAACATTTGGAACTGATATTTATGTATTATCATTAATAATGTCTTTGGCATCATTTTAGAAATTGTTTTTCTTGATTCATTAACTTTTATAGCAGAGAAAAAAATGTCGGAAAATGCTCTTTAAAACCAAAACTCTCTGTACATATTAGTCTAAATACACACTTCAAAATGGTAATTGGATTTTGTAACATTAGCAATAGTCTTTCATTTAATCGAAAAATACTGCTTTGGCGCATACGATCTTTTGGCATAAGCTAGTTAGTGAGCGTGGAGTATGGAGTCAGTCCCCCTCAGTCCGCTCTCCTAAGGCACCGATTTGGGATTAAAAGTTTACCAATACCTTGCCTTACACCCGGACCACTATTCTGGCACATATTGCTTAGGCCTTAGAGCTAAGGTAGATTTCGGGTGTTTAAAAGGGGTTTTCTACATATATCTACATAAGTTTTAATTAAAAACCTGTAGTAAGCATTCCTTATATTCGATAATTTTTGTTTGATGAGGCCTAATCACTCCGCTTTACATGGCATGGTATTTACTATACTATAAACAAAAGTGAAATGACTGATATTGCAAGTGAAAAATAATGCCAGAATAGCCATCATCAATTCATCACCTTTCCTTCTTTTTTTATAAAACCTAATGTACTGATTTATTTATTAATGCAATATTAATACAGATCCCGGCAGTAAATAATGCACATCGTATCGTAGCGTCATCTCCGTCACATGAAGCACTAACATTTCGGTGACAGAGATGGCGCTTTACAAAGCCGAAGATAGCCGATATGCATTATTTTCTGCTGGGTACTGTACATCATACACACTCATACTCGTCAATTTTAATGTAAAAAAACAAATTTTCTAATATTTATATAACTACAAAATAAAAAGCCTGGCAATACAACGAGGTAATGTCGCCAGTATCTTGGGGACCCTCCCGCAGGGCAGCGATTTAGACCAAATTTTCAGGTTGTGAATAAAATGTCAGGTAAGTTTATTATTATTATTATTATTATGTAGGTACACTTTTCAGTCACGGGCCCATAGGGACCCGGTCATTTGAAAGGCATTCATGGGGCCGAAGCCAACATTAAAGAGGCCTTTGGTACCATTTAATATAAATGTGAGATGGCTGCATCCATGGAGGCCTCTCCCTCAATGTATCATTGAGATACACTAACGGACAGTCCCCCACAGTTGCCAAACTATTGCTAGGAAGGATGCGACTTGGAGTGGGCTATGAGGATGGGATGCTAAATGGGCCGGATAACAGGGCTATGGAGTGAGATAACGGACATCTGCCTCGAAAATCTCTCACAAATTTAAGTATGGCAGATGGTGACTTGCTGCTTGATAACTATCCAACAGGATAGCCATTGTGGGCCCCCTATCTAACCACCATGGGGCGGCCAGGGGGCAACACTATGTAAGCAGTTAAGGTTGTCGAGAGGTGAGTCTGCGGGGCGCAAGATCCTTATACAGTCAAGTGCCCCCGGCGTTATGACATTTAACACTTCCAACCTGGAGCATAGGTTCCGCTCTTGCATCTCCACTCTGGCCGGCTGGTTAAGGCAAGCGCAGAGGCAGGGGGTGTGTTTCTGTGTGTATGTGTGTGTGTAAGCGCATGTGTGATAGTGTCCCCTGGAGGTAGGGTCCGTGGTGTCGCTACTCACCATCGGCTCGCCACAAGCCGCCCTGCGGTGACTGATTGCCATGGACGTACAGGACATACCAGAGGGCGATGGGGTCGTCACATCCCTACGCCTTTATTATTATTATTATTGTACAATTTTCTTAATTAGTTTTATTTTTTAGGCATTTTAATCTTATAGTAGTTTTAGTTTCAGTTATTTTTTAAGTTTTAAATTTTTAAGTTATATTGTAATTAATTATGATGATTGTTTATGAATAAATATACTTTTTACTTTTAAAAAAAATAAAATTTAAGTTAGGCGTACATGTAATTTTACTAACATAATTCACTTGCATTTTTTGTGAGCTAGTTGTAAATATATCTTAGTAGATGCTAATGATTGCTGGCACTTGGTGGAGTTTATAAAACATTGTTTAAAAAATACTTGTACTTATCCACATATACAATAAACTTTATTATGCCCGACCGGTTTCGCTGTAAAGCTTTTCTAGGGCCTTTTACAAAACCTAACTAACGAAAAAAAATATTTTATACTTAAACCATGTCTAAAAATGACGTGCAATCATTGCAATCACTATGTCCTTTTCCGCCCCTTAAGCTTTATGCAAAATTTTAGTTAAATCGGTCCAGCAGTTTCAGAGAAAACTAACAAACAATGAACGTTCCCTCAATATTATAATGATGTAGATGTAGATATATAATTATTTCTTACACATTACATTTTTTAAAGCAGTGACATCTGTGAGCGTATTTAGAAACAATTATACTAAGAAGCGCGTAAAGCTACGAGACCGCTACGGGACGGCTACGAACCTCTACGCTCATAACACTTTGTGGCATTCTCATTTACGTAGGCGTTTCCTGGTAGATGTCGCTTTATCTAACAACGGTTTAAACGCCAATATTAGATGTGTAACACTTTATTATTGCTACAAAATGATAATATTATGTAGTGCAGTTCGCAATTTATTTATTGGTTTCTTGCTTAATTGTGCGTTAAATTATTTGTAGAAGTTTTTATGTTATAAAACTCTAAATACAAGTTTAGTTTAGAGTGGTTTAGCAGCCAGATTGTGAAAAACCCGCCTTTTTCTAGTTAATTGAAACGGAACACTTATTTTATTTTATTACCTATGTTTTGTGTAAACTGTCTTCGCAAAGTTTCCATCGGTTTCTGTAAATTAGAAATTTAGAGTTTTAAATTTGCTTAAGCAATGGCAGCATACACAATACATAGGTGATGAGATTTTGTTGAGGAACTATTGAGTTTATTTTGAATAACTATTCGGTTTTGATATATTAGAAAAATCTTTTAGTTGAAATCTAGGTTTTAGACCAAATCAATTTTTATTGGGTCTGAGTTATATGTGTGCATTTTTAAGTGTTCATTTTTAAGAGTTCAGTTGCGACAATTTCTAGTTAATCTTATCCCGAATCTTGGCGTAAAAAATCTACATATTAGATCACTAAGGTTGGCCTAGGCAAACCTGACGTAGCAAAAGAAGAAGAAAGAAAGAAAGAAAAGCACTTTATTTAAAGATACCACCAACAAGAGGAAAATAACACATGCAAATAAAATCACAAACAATAACAATTAAAAAACAGTAAATATAATAAATCATACAAGTCAATTAATCAGTCAAGAACCCCAAATTTTCTTTTCAAACAAAAATACTTACTGAAATATCCGTGTTTGCAATCCCGATTCCCCTCGTCTGAGGCTATTTTGAATCGGAAACAACCTTCGCTGATTGGACGATGGAATGCTAAAATTTACTTTCAAAAGTAGATCTTTACAAACTTACCATGTAAGGAAAAGTATACAAAAATGTACGTTATCGTGAAGCGATAAGAGTTATGAAAAGTGAATAAAAATAAGTGGGATGTTCTAAAATGCATCCAACGTTGATTACAGGGTGGAATGATTTTGATTGCAAAAGGTTTTTTTCTCGGCTTTTACATTCAGTTTTCATTAAATTGCTTTTCGGGTAGCGGTGTTTTTTCACCTCCACTGGTTATTAGTGTTTTAGAGTATCCGAATTGTTCATGAAGGTCATTGTCTAATGATACATATATAAGGGCCTGTTTCACCACTTCCAGATAAGTGATATCCAGAAGATAAGTTTAAAAATGGAACACATTTTGTATGCGTTATATGTCACATATAACTATCAGGCACTTATCTGGAAGTGGTGAAACAGGCCCTTAATGTAATAATGAAAATAAAATCTTTATTTTCTGAGATAAATTGATACTCTTGGATATCGTCAGATAAAGGAAATGCTATAAAAAAAAAACAAGTTTTTGTGATGTATGTCTGTTTATTTGTAGATAATAACTTATCTAATGGTTGTTAAAATTGTGTTTTTACATAAAAAAGGCCTCTTTCATGGCGGTCATTTTTTTACAATATTTCTTTTCTTATTTCTATTTCTTATGTATGATATGTAGGTATATAGGAATATTACACGAGCGATCGTAAAAGGAGGCAAAAGAATTTTTAATTTTTTTCTATGAATAATTTATTCATTTGAATCTCTTTTTATTTGAATGTTTTATAAGAGTAATCTTAGTGAATGTATGTAAAACATTATTTCTAAATATATAAGACCAAAATAAATATACATATATGAAACAATATATATTATGTTAATAAAATACTTTTTACAAAATACCGTATATGGGCTTTTTATTTTTATATTCTGTACTTCGTATAGATATAATTACTTAATTAAATATTTTTAAAAACGCTATATTTCAACTCATCATCATCAGGCGAATAGAAGAATATTATAAGACCTTATAATGACGACCCCACTGCGGAGTCGAAATATAGCGTTTTTAAAAATATTTAATTAAGTAATTATATCTATACAAAGTACAGAATATAAGAAACAAAAAGCCCATAATACGGTATTTTGTAAAAAGTATTTTACTAATGTAATATATATTGTTATATTAATATTAATATATGTATATAAAATATATTGTCGACTCCTCAGTGGAGTCGTCATCAGGCGAATCCATCCATCATCATCATCAGGCGAATAGAAGATTATTATAATGACATATTTGAAATTGGTTAGAAAACCGCTTGTCAGCTCTATAAACGCTATATTTCGACCCCACTGAGGAGTCGAAATATAGCGTTTTAAAAAGTATTCAATTAAGTAATTATATATATACAAAGTACAGAATACAAAAAACAATATATGTATGAAACAAAGCCATATGAGTTAAAAACCATTGCGATATAAACCATAAGCACTTTAATAGCTTTTTATTCTCTTTGTTATTATTTCAGCACTCAACTAAGGTTCAAAGAGTTAGTGTTAATGCAAGAGGTGTTTCAAAGTGATAACAACAAAGAGAATAAAAATATTTAAAGTGCTAATGATTTTTTTTATTGTAATTATTTTTCATGAACAAAAGAACCAGTAGGTTTTTTTATAGGTGGAGCAGACTCCTTCTGCTAGTCTCTTAATTTTAGCTACAAATAAGTAAAATGTTATGCGAAGTTTTAGTTATTTCTCAGTATTTCTACACTGTTGAGGGAGTTTTCATATATCTGCATAAATGATTATAAAATGAAAGTTTCATCTACTAAAATTTTATGTTTTTATAGCGACATCCATCGTTTAGGATACTGTTTACTTGAACTTTGTTTCTATATTCGGTATGCGTCAATCACCCTTTTTCTAATTTTGTACTAAAGTAGCGACCATATCGGGCGGCCATATTGGCCCTGCTACTGTACACGCTTAGAGGCAGTACCAGGCCACGCAATATGTTTTGCGAAAAAAAGTTTTTATGTATGAGACACTGGCCAGTTATCATCTATTTTGATTTTTTTTTAGTAAGTATCTTACGTTTGCTGGGTGCCGCACAACCTTTCCGCTGCTGAGAAACAGGTCCGCGTGGAATGGTGCAGTGACATGATTGCTAAATTTAAGGCAGGCCAGTCTCGGCAAGTTTACGACATATTATAGGTGATGAATATTTGATTACGATCAATACGATCCAGAAACAAAGCTTTAGTCGACAGTTTGGCTGTTTTTTAATTAGACGGGATATTTGTTGTCTATTCCTATACAAAATCAAAGTATTCAAATTCCGAATGGTATACTACCAAATGCTTGCCAGAAGTTTTCACTGCTGGGTGCAACAAGCGACCAAATACGGGGCTTCGCGGGCTACTACTTTACTATGACAACGCGCCAGCACACTCAGCGCTCAAAACGAGGGACTTCCTGGAGAGCACACCGGTTAAACTTTCGATTCACTCTCTTTAGAGCCCTGATTTAGCACCCTGTGACTTATTTTTATTCCATAAAATAAAAAAAACAACTCATAAGGATACAGTTCTCATCGCTCGAAGATCCACTAACAGCGATAAAGAAGGCCGTAGAAGAGGTGTCTGAGGCGGACTAGAAGAGGTGTCTGAGGCGGATTAGAAAAAGTGTTTCGAAAATTGGTTTAGATTCATGAAACTTTGTAACGATGCTGGTGGAGAGTTCTTTAAAAAGATTTAATAGTAAAACTAAACACCATTAAACATTTTTTTTTCATTTCGCAAAATTTTCTGACTATCCCACGTACTTTCACACGTTACGCGGAACATATGGAAGTATCGCTACCGCAAAAACGAGTACAGTAGTAGAAGGGGTGAATGACCGCTACCGCCATGCTAACGTACACTTACTATAGTTGATCTTTTCTAGTTTGTAATGCACTCCAAAAATTACTTTCAACTGTTACTGTTTAGCCTTTTGTTGTACATTCATTTGTTTTACTACTTAAAAGATAATGTTCTTTTAAAGATTTTGTTCATTTTTTATTTATTGCAATGAAACTTATGGTATTATTACACGAGTTTCTCTAAAACAACAGCTAAGTTAAAATTATACACACCAAGATATTAAAAAAAACATAACAACAACACAGATATACTTTGAGATATAAAAATCCAACAAAATAACAAAACCTCTAATGTTTTTCTGTGAAATTCTCCCAGGGCGCAATTAAAAATCTCAATTGTCTCCGAAATGCTTAAAAATGGTAAATTATTAAACATTTACTGTGTTAAAAAGGGTTTTTAAGCGATGTTTAACTTTTGACAGTGTTTAAATCTGTTGCTGTCACTTTTTTACAAAATAAAGAAAAGGTGACAACAACAGATTTAAACACTGTCTAAAGTTAAACACCGTTTTGTAGTAACACCTTTAGACTATAAATTCTGAGCATAAGTCATTATCTATAAACATAAATATAAAATAATGCCCTGGCTGACTGACTGATCTATCAACGGCTTTGCCAAACGGCTGGACCTAGGAACATGAGATTTGGGTTGTAGGCTCCTTCTATGACGTAGGCATCGGCTACGTAAGAATTTTAGGAAATTATCACGAGATCTACGAGAGCAATGCTATTGTTATTTATTATTTACTAGCTTTTGCCCGTGGCTTCGCCCGCGTTGATTAAGTGTTTCTATTTATTTATTTATTTAGTTTATTCAGGAAATTAACAGCGATATATGTACTCCAAACAATATTTTAAAACTTAAACTAAGGCCAATAACAAATTTCCCCAACTGTAAAAAATAATAATCAAAACTAAACTAATTCGTTAGTCCGAATTTAGACTACTCGTATATATAAACATTTAAAGAAAATAAAGCAACTTAACTGTCTAACGTAATCTTATAGTTGAATTTGCTCATTTGTTCGACAAGATGTTTGTGTTGTGTGGAGTTAATGTAAGATGAGTATGTATGAGATAGTCTGTGTTTGTCGTATAGAATAGTCGTATAGAATCTGTAAATATTTTTCAGCTCATTAATTTTATAGTACGTAGTTGACCTGAGTCTGGATTTGAGATATGGAGTGTTTTGAAATCTCATCATCTCTTATGTGATCTCCATGTAAAGTGTCATTAGCCGAGCCGCAATTCTGATAGGCACTATGTTTTGTTCTCTGAATTAATCCTCTGCTAATATATCTTTGGCGGTTTTTGATAACTTATTTAATCGCCCGGTAGTATGTTTGGCAAGGCTGAAAGCCAAGGTGCATCTCTGAACGACACTATTTCTTGTTCCCGTGGGAACTGATTTATGCGATAAAAAGTAGCCTTTGTCCTATTCCAGGTCTCGAACTACATTTGTGCAAAGTTTCAGCCCAATTGGTTCAGTAGTTACAGCGTGAAGGAGTAACAAACATCCATCCATCCAAACTTTCGCATTAATAATATTAGTGGGATTTATTTATTAAAAAGAAACGCCAACAATAACAATAAAAACATAAAAATAACAAACAGATAAGGCCTTGATCTGGTGTTGCCATCAATAACAAGCGTCCACAACATTATCTAAATTAAATACGAAACATCAAACATAAACCTATAGACTTATTAAAAAAAATTACAGAAACACTACGGAAAAAAAAATTACAAAAACATATTAAAAAGAATGATTGTGTCCATTAGAGTTAATTTTAATCTAAACTTAAAATCTAGATATAATATTTACAAAACTTTTTGAAATTAGAAAAATTATAGTTATATTAAATTTATAATTGTATTGATAATTATAAATTACATTATTTTCATTACAATGCAATATCTTATACACAGTACTTCACCAGGAGGATGTTGTTGTAGGCATCACAGAATTTAAGGCGATTACCATCGCCAAATTAGCAGCTCGATATTTGTCACTATAAATATCAACGGAAACGACATTGAAATAACGTTCATATCAGCGCGCAATGCATAGTGGCTGTTACGACGCTCGCTGCGTCCTTGAGAGGGCAAAATAGGAGAAAATTGTACTTTTCACTTGGACGTGATTACTCGATTGAATAATCTTATGTTATATTTATAGCTATAAAGTTTATCTATTTATCAAAGCATAGATGAATTCAATCGGCCAAGCCACTCAGGAGCAGTAAGGAATTTGAGGTCAAAAAACACCATTCAGTAAAAAAAAAATCATGTAGAAGTTTTGGTGGTATGAAAAAGAAAAATGTTGCATATGTTGTCTAAGAGTTGATTATCCATAATACATTTTTTCATTATTTTTGGTTTGGCCATAAACGAGGAGTAGGCTTTAAAAAGTACCCATTTGGCAATAGTAAGGCCCTTAATTGTGTAATGTCTGCAACAGCGACTTCTACTACCTTTTCTGTGTTCTGTTCTTATTTTTTTTGTTTTTGTGTGTAGATTAAGGTACTGACATAGTTTTTTAAGCATATAATAAAGCCGATACTGAAGGCTCCAATTTTAGTTTTAGTGCTGTCAAAACTTGAATTTTTCCAAAGTAATTTAGCTTCTAATCTTAACACATATGAACTATTTTGCAACAATGAAATTTAGTTTTGACAGTACTAAAACTAAAATTAAAGCCTTCAGAATTGGCTTCATTGTCACTAACTAAGATATGGATTTCGGTCTGAAATAAATATTTTCTTTCTTCTTAGTTTCTATACTTAAAATTCTTAATTCTATCGTTAAATTTATTATATAATTATAATGAATAAGAGTAATACCTACGATTATGAATGTCGACACAAACAACTAAATGTCAAAACAGCTTACTTAGTTGTTTCACTAATAACAAGACAACAGACAGACAGAACAAACGTTAAGACACTCGATCCCATTCGGGACACAACAACCATCTTATCTTTGGCAGTAACAATGAAATATCACTTTTGTTGCTCTAAATTAAGAATCAAAACAGCTGTAGACAGTAATCTGGCAGGTACAAAAGCCTAAATGGCACAAAATGGCAGGGGCTGGCAGCTTGCCAGTGGCAGTCAACTGTTGGACAGACAGAAGGTATTTTTACATTCGCCGACACGATCTACGTCTAATTTTTAGATAAAAATCGACTAAAATTACAATATTGCATTTAAGTAATTTTTGAACTTACAACGGTTAAAAAACAAGATTTTCGTATTGATAGTAAAATACGACACAAAAAAATCAAATGGATTAAACGCGAAACCAAAAAAACACTCAAAAAGAGAGCCAAAAACGAGTCGGGCTTCGCTCTTAGGGTTCCGTACATATGACCAATTACTTCAAACTAGATATTTATTTAATTTTAGGGTATGCTACTGTCAGACATAAAAACTGCAAAATTAAGTTGGTTGAGTATTCGGGGATGTAACCCTAAAACTACATTATAAATCGGCGATTCCTAACTTTGGCTCCTTTGGTTTTTCTTAATATCTTGGAGTGTATAATTTAAACTAAGCTGTTGTATTAGGGAAACCACTTAATAATAGCATAAGTTTCATAAATGAAAGCAGTAAATAAATAAATTAATTTCTTTGTTTGAATACTTGGTGAATAATCAATTGCAAGGAGATACAGAAATCAGAACTTTATTCACCAAAATAACAGTGGTTGTTATGTAAGCTATGTCATTCTAATGAATGCATTAATTAATATAGTTTAGCACTTTTTTTTAAACTGGGTATGCATACAGGTTGAAAATTAACCCTTTGGCTATATAGTTAATATATGTATCTATAATATAATATAATATATCTATTCCTCCGACCCCGAAAAAACATTCCCGACACCCTTGGCGCCCGCCCCGCTCATCTCCGCCCGCGATCTACTTTGACGGTCGATATATTTTTCTTTTATTATGAAACAAGACAATAGTAACAAAACATACTTTTTATTTCGTAGCTATAATAATTTCCTTTAATATAACTAGGGGGTTTATTATCAACCTGTATAATTCCATCATTCAATTCATATAATTCATACAATGTTATAATTTGTCAGTAAATAAATTAGTCATAAATCATCAAAGTAAATAAAGCTCAATTTAAGTACTAACATTTTTGTATTTTTAAAGGAATGACAAATCCAAATTTTATATATTTTTTTGTGTTTGAATGAGACAACATCAATTAATATTTGAAAAGTGTCAGCTGTAAAGGCAAAAGAATGTTAAGAATCTTATCAAGGAAATGGATAGCATTTAGGACGAATTGTTTTTGGTTGTCAAACTGACAATTTTAATACTTAAATATAAGACCTTGAAATCAACTTTAAAACAAAATACAAATAATGGAAATAGCTATTTAATTACGGGAATTACGAACATATTAATCTATGAAAAAACTTCGGCAACTACATACGTTTGTACCCAATAGTAAAAATCAGCCAATATAATTTTATCTCACATCGATATCAGCGCAAAAACCATCCATACTGATGTTATACTGATAATGTAGCCGATTCTGACGGCTTAAGTTTTAGTTTAAGAGCTGTCAAACATAAAATTATTCCAAATTAATTTAGATTCTGTTCCTAACTTTTAAGGACTATTTAGCAATGAGTGAAATTTAGTTTTGACAGCACTAAAACTAAAATTAAAGCCTTTAGAATCGGCTATACCATACGAATAAAATCGGTTAATGTGAATAGGCTTATTTCAGTTGCCAAATTCAAAAGTTCACTGATAGAAAAAATACCATTCTGAACGCAGCGGTGAAACAGAAGACAAAAAGTTTTCGTATGAAATTGCAAACAAAAAGTTTTCCGCGTTTGATTTATTGATGCGATTCGCGCCAATGTTTTTCAATATTGAGATGAATTCCCAGGGGTTTTTTAGTAAGATATATTGTCACCAAATTGGTTGTGACATGACAATTCGATAGGTGATAAATGGTTTTTTTTCCTGCACTAAATTCCACTTTTTTCTTCAAAAGATAAAATGTTTTTTTTTTTGTTTCGCTAACGTCGGTAGACATGGATACGCGTTATTTTATCGTAATTTTCAATGGGTGAAACCGTTTTCAAGGCATAAAAAAAGCTTAAACCCAAAATTGTGAAACACTAATTTACAGAAATTCATGGAAACTTTGCGAATGCAGTATACACAATAAGGTTTTGTTGAATAACTATTGAGTGAATTTTGAATTTAAGTATTATGTTTTAATTAATTAGAAAAAGGCAGGTATTTCATAATCACTCGCAAGTGATTCACAATCGCAAGTTCCCTCGATGGAAAATAATTACGAAGTTACCTATAAATTTTATGTTTTTCAAGTGTTAAAGGACTTTTCCTCGAAACTTGTATTAAAAATGATTGAACAAATGACCTCCTGGGTCGGTCTCAGAATATTTTAATCATTTCATCTAGAAATCGAGTTATTAAATAAAAAATCAGTTTTTCGTGAGCGCGTGGTCGTAACAGCTACGGTTGATAGCGCGCAATTATAAACTTAAAGGAAACGGTCATAGAGTTCTGATTGATGCAAAATGAGATGCTTAAACTGATTTATATTCAACTTAAAGGTCGCTGATATTACAAAAAATTACCTAATAATTTCGTTAAAATATTAAGGGGCTTTCTTTATAAATGAATGCCCATTTAATCAGTTCGATGGATCTGATAGCCACGATCTGAACTGTGGTCTATTGTTTTACCAAGAGTTCGCACCGAACTGTGATCTAGCGAACCCCCACCCCTTCTTGGCAACCCCTTGACAATGTTTGAATTTAAAAATTGTTTTTATTTCCTTTACTCTTCTACCAAATTTCATGACGTTCCGATCAACGATACTCGAGTTATCGTCGGACAAACATTCATACATACTCGTAAATACATAAAAACGCTGGATTCTTCAAGTAGACTCGGACAACTTCGCTCGCTGGTTCAACTATTGTTATCAGCAATAATGAGAATTATGAGGTTTAATGTTATAATTTTTCTTATGAAGAGCCAAAGACAAAATATTTGTGATAATAATTTTTGTCATATTATTAGTCATGTTTTCTTAGCAGAAAAACGTTGCCTTTGAAAAGATCGCTCTTTTATTTTTTCTTTTCAACATAAAAAGGTTAACCCTAATTTCTTGGCAACATGAAGGAGCAAATAGCAGAAAATTCATTACACGTTACCTTATAATAACGTGTAATGTAATGTTCGTGTCGAGAAAACCGGAAAAACTGGAAAACGTGAGGAAATAATTTTCCGGTTCGTGGAAGTCCGGTTAATGGGGTCACTGACATGTTCTATTGTAATTGTTTTTAAGGTTTCGTCAGAAGATGAAACCCTCATAATATTAGAAGTTTCCTCTAATGAGGTAGTTAGAAGAAAATATCTTTGATTCCTTTAAGTTTGTAAAATCTGCTCCTTACTTGGATATTTTCAGAAAACGAATTAAAGAATATTTACATATTGTGTAGGTATATTCATCTCTCTGAAATTGGTATATCTGTATATATTATTTTATATATATATATAATATTGTATATTATGTATTAGTATGTATATTGACATGTAGATAATAAGGTAACATAAGAAATTCGGTTATTTATTACGTATATATATAAAAAAAATACATCACCTACGCTTTATCCTTTATTTTACATTATCTTCCACCAAAAGGTTGTCTGGGAGAAATCGCTTAAGCGATAAGAGCGCCTATTGTACCCTCTCTGTTAAAAATATTGCACATTAAAGAGTATTTATATTATGTTATGTTATGTTTATTTTATTCATCAGTTTATCGAATTAAGATTCATGTCCAGCAGATTACATTTATATTGAAGGAACCCTCATCTTGTAAACGACGTTCACTTGTCAGAACTATTATAGTTAGTAATATAGTTATAAGTCGTAGAAACGTTAGGGCATGAGGTATTGTGACGCTAATTAAAAGTTCGCCTAAAACTTATAATCGGTATAGCCCTAGTTATCCACAGGCAAAGCTAATTACAGATGTCGCTAGCATAGGTCCGGCCAATAAATACTACGGTCCGGCTATGTCAAACTTTGTTATTGTGTGTGTTCCGGTTTTTCTACTGCATTTTTCCAATATCTCGCATTTTTTTTACTTCCTCTTATCACTTGTGTTCCAATATGTTATATTATATTTGTTATTGTTATTTTTGATAATTTTTGATATGGGGTTTTCGGGAATAAATTAGCACCATTATTTAAGCAACCTGGTATGGCACACAAAGGCATAATTCCGAGAAATTAATCGAAAATCACAAAAAACTAAGCAAAGACCATAACGATGTACTGAAATGACAGATTTTCATGGCCGCATCGACGATGCGCCATCTACAGGAGTAATTTGGCAGTTTGGATCCCCATTGTTCAAGCTCTCCTCAAACTTGTAGCCCATGCTTATAATCGGGACACCCGTTAAACAAACTCGCCTGTTTTTTTGGGCAAATAGAAAGGATAAATGAAATTAGAGTGACTAAAGAAATGTATGGTGCGCATATGGAAGGTAGAAAGCTCTACCAGGCTATAGAAATACGTATGCTGACATACTGAAGAAGGTCAAAGCTAAAAGCACTCGGAATAGAAGAGCTAGATGGATGGATGTGGAAGAAGCGAAAGAGGTGTGTCTGGATCGTAGGAGGTGGAAATCTGCAGTCTCTGCCTTCCCTTGTGGGAGACAGGCATAAGTATTATGTATGTATGTATGTGTTGGTAATGACTGGCACATCACATTATTGTCTTTTGCCTGTTGTAGTTTATGGTTTGTCTTTCTGTGATACACTCTGTAGAGAACTTTCAATGTAAATATGCTGCTGATAAATTCTAGCCAGGAAAACATGTCACAACAAAAGAGCGCAAATTCAAAAAATCTCAAGGTGTTAACATTGAGTACACTCTGAAAAAACAACTTTAACAGTATATTATATAATTATATTATGATATTTCCTTATTTTATACCAATGACAAAGAAACAAAAGCAACGTTCAGAATAAAATGTATATTTCGGAACGCATCCATCAATGGTCTATATATTTTGTCTATGGACTTGGAGCTGTCAAAAAAATACGAGGGACGTGGAAATTGGTATAGATCGTGGCCGATTTTACAAAATGTGTTATTAAGGGCTTAATAGAGGGAAATCGGTGCGGACATCGTAAAGAACAGCAGGGGGTCAAAGGCTGACGATATTTTGGCGTGAAGGCCACTATCAGTGTATTTCCTGTGTGTGTGTGACATAACCTGAACACGCGGTGTGCGACAAGTGGACTTGTCAATTACCATTTCTTCTGGGTTCGGATGCATCCTGGGGTAGGAGGTTTGTGTTTAGATTCATCGTGGAAGGTGATCAACGTGTCACGGCACCGGAACACTTTGGACTCCGCAGCGAAAGGACTTCATGCGAGGATCAGTGGATGACGTCATCATACAACTGTCTGGTAGGACATTTTATATTAAATATTAGAATATAAGATACTTGTAGACTATAAATCTGGGACAGTTTATGGGCCCCTGTTCCAGCTGCAAGTATCGCCCTTTAGCATACAATTAGTGGTGTCTGAGCGTGGTTATGGAATCCTCGCACTAGTGACGCTGATGCCCGTCACTAGTCAGTATTACCACTTTTTGTAAGCTACAATTTGTGGTAGCAACGAGCGTTTTTATCATACAAGCTTTGGTAACCAGAGTGTGGTTAATCCACCTAATAAACCTTTGGATTATATACATATAAACAGCGGAACTGGGCGGCCCCAGGGTCATTGAACTGTTAACATAGCTAGGCTTTTACATGGTTGTATTATTGATATGTTATTGATGTAGCAATTACAAATTGGATTTGTTTAGTGCTTTGAGTAGTTAATTGATTACCGGAGGGTACCACATTGATGTGGTTCAGTAATATCAGTATAATTTGATAGTTTAGTACATATCAGGTGTTCTTGTACTACAATAACATAATCATATAACGGTTTATATTATAGATTGGAAATCAACTTGTTAGCTAATATACGGTTATCTTGGCTTGAATTTATGTACTTACAAGTATGTATACAGTTGCATAGTGGAATGTGCATTCGGGTTTGTGTGTATTGTATACACCAAATATAATTTAAATTTGGTAATGTTGTAATAGGTAGGTAACCTATTTGTTTGTTTGTATTACCGGGACGGTACACTACATAGTATTGTAATTGGGAAGTACATTTGCTAATTAAATTATATTTATAGGTAGGGTATCTATTGAGCACTGCTTCTGTATTTTGTGCCTTGTCAGGGTGTTTGCTAAATAGTTTTTATTTATACATTTCCCGGTTTGTTGCGGCATGATGTCCAAGTCTTACAAGGCTGCGTTGGCGAAAGAGCTCCGTTGGTTTACAACCGTCCAGGGATTGCTTTCTCGTTCGGATCGCGACAATGCAACCCTGGAGAGAGCCGAGCGGATGCATCAGCGGCTGGCTGACGCAGAGGCGGCTGTGGCAGCACTGCAGGAAAGTGACGGGCCTATGGATAGGTATGTTACTGATTTAGCCCAGATAAAAGGGATTTATGATGATAAAACAGAGGCGGCCTCCATGATCAAAAAGCGACAATCGGGCAGCCCGGTTGTTAGCACACCTAGACCAATAGATGGCGCCACTGGTAAGACGCTGGTTATAAAGTCAAATAATATTGCTGATTTAAAGAGGCAAAATTCAGGAGGTCCTGTAGTTGTCACGCCTCAACCGGTAGATGGCGTGTCTAGTAGTTTGGCTAGTTTAGAACTAAATAAATTTAATGGGAAAATTCAAGAATGGGTTTTTTTTAAAAATATGTTTACGTCATTAATAAATTCTAGGGTAGATTTATCAAAGGGGCAAAAGATGGCATATTTGATGTCAACATTGGAGGGCGAAGCAAGGTCGCTCATCCAGCACCTCAGGGTAGAGGATGATCATTATGATATAGCGTGGGGCCTATTAAATGATAGGTATCAGAACATGCGCTTACTGGCGGATGCGCATGCGTCTCAATTGTTGACGTTACCTAGGGTAACCGACCGGGCTCAACTAAGGTTGTAGTTGCTGACTCCGGTCACTGTGGCGTGTAATGCCCTTAGAACATTAGGTTTACCGGTGGACGAGTGGTCGTTCTTACTCGTTCACATTATTTTAGGTAGATTGCCTAATGATGTGAGGTCACGTTTTGAGCGGGTGTCCGCAGAAAAAGATGGCAGCACTGTGCCAAAATTAACGGACTTAATGAGGTTTCTTGAATATGAAGCTAGGGTAGCAGAAACATCACAGCCGGACTTGGCGCCATCTGGGGCGCAATCATTTTCGTCTGCTGGCTCATCGGAATGTGGGGAGCCCAGACAACCGCAGCAGTCGCGGGGACGCGATATGACGCGTTTAGCGGCGGTCGCCGTGGTTGAGAGGTCATTGACCTGTTTACAGTGTGGCCATACGGGGCATGACCTGCTGAGATGTCAGCAGTGGCGAAACCTGCACGTCACCGAGCGGCGACGCATAGTGAAGCGTAAGGGCCTGTGTTTCGGTTGCTTGGGCAATCATTTTGAACGTAATTGTCCCGAGCCACGACGTTGCAGTGAGTGTGAGGGGCCTCACCATTTATTGTTGTGTGCCAACAGATCTGAAGCGGCTTCACCGGTCCCGCAGCGACGGAGCCCTACGGGCGGGGGTGCTTCAGGGAGAACTTCCCCCCCCTTGGACAACGGGGGTGCGTCAGGGAGAACTTTCCCCCCCTCGGTCCAGGGAAGGCATGCTGTCGGGCAGAGCTCCCCTCCGTCGGAACGGAGGACTGCGGCGCGAGGCGCGCCCCCTCACCGGGAGGTGAGTTATGTATTTGCGCGTGGACCCGTAGGGGGCTTGCCTACGGGCTATCACACATATGGCCATGTAGTGAATTGGGCCCCTACGGGCGGGGGCCAATTGGAATTGGCAAGGGCTAGGCCCCCCCTCCCCGCGCCGGTTTTGGTGCCAGCTGGCATGGAGCACCGTGTTAAGACGGAGTCACGGGGTTACTCACCGCCGTACCGGGAATACCCGCGGTTAGAGTACCACCCGCCGTACTCAGGGAGAGTTGGAGGCTACGCTCCCCCCATGGTGGGGATGTGCACGCGCCAGCCGTATTACTGCCAGTGGACTGGTCCTGCACTCCACAGGTGGGGTAGCCTGTAACTATCTTGTTCAAGCTATGAGTACGGAACCGCGGACGGTTCTGTTGCCCACCGCGATGGCTCGCGTCTAGGGCTCCAGGGGGGATTGAGTTAGGGTAAGGGCCCTCCTCGACTTGGAAAGTCAAGTGGCGCACCGATTAATTTTGAACCTGGAGGTTTCGTCGGTGCCGCTCCTAGGTATTGGTGGACTGGAGTTGAATCAGCGGCTGCAGCCATGGTTATAGACAATATTGTCGGCTGGCAGCCTTCTTTGGAACTTCCTCCGTCCATAATCTCATGCACGTCAGGTCTGCATCTGGCAGACCCACGTTTTGTCATCCGGCCCCAGTCGATGTTTTCCTGGGCGCGGATTTGTTAGGATGGATCCTATTTGGTTTTTAAAAGACTCTGGGTTCTTCTTCATTGGTGGAGGTATCCACAATTTTGGATATTCGATATTTGATTCGATACTTGGATTATTATGTTCGAACTTAGGAAATGGCTTTCAAATGAACATATACTGTTTGCAGATTTGGAGGATCCCAATATGATGGTGGTATTATGTTGAAATACCAACCAGTCAATGAAATTCATATATTTTGTCCCCAGCCGTGAGTGCAGAGGAGCGTTGGAGCGCATTGGTACACGGTACGTGTACTTCAGGCGGACCTCATCAAGTTTAGACTTCGAGTTCTGCGCGAGGATCACGCCAGGCTGAAGTGAGTGGTTGCTCGTTTGAATCCTTTCACGGATTATGAAGGACTTCTGCGTTTTGGAGGCTGATTTTGGAGAGCTGACCTGCCATACGGAAGTCTTCATCCTTTGCTTCTACCCAAGACGGACCTTTGGTAAATTTGTTGGTGTCGGATGGACACATACGTAAAGCGCACGGGGGTTTTTAGCAATCGCAACGCTCGGGTTGTGAAAGCGTACCTTGTGTATTTGTGTGCTTGGCCACCAAGGCCGTTCACTTGGCAGTGGTATCAGCTTTGACTACGGAGGCCTTCGTCGCCGCGTTGGATCGTTTCGTGTCGCGTAAGGATTTACCTTCACTTATTCGCTCCGACAATGGCACAAACTACAAAGGTACTGCTAACTATCTAAAAGATATTGATAATTTTTTGTTTTGTAAATAACTATGCTAGTTTAAGTTAAATCTTCGCCCGGAAAGGGGTAACTTGGCGGTACAGTCCCCCAAATTGCCCTCACTGGGGAGGGAATTTTTTTGAAGCTGCCGTCAAGTCGGCGAAGACCCACCTCCGCTGCGTTATTGGGGAAACTGTCCTAATTTTTGAGGAGCTTGCCACTGTATATTGTTAAGTGGAAGCGGTCCTCAACTCTCGTTCTCTCTGTGGTCAGACAGGACTGAGCATCCTAGGGAAGGAAATTTAATTCTTTGGAAGGATATGAACTTGCTATCCTTGTTTTGGCGCCGGGGCCGTATATTAAAGTTGTTTTGGCGGAGACGGAACTCCACGCGTCGCAGAGGTGTTGGTCGAAGGTTCGATTTTGTGACGAGCCATGACAACTCTCTCCCGTCTCCCGGTTGTATGAGCTAGTGGACTGATTGCTCAGCCCAGAGCGGGGGCCTGTTCAGAATAAAATGTATATTTCGGAACGCATCCATCAATGGTCTATATATTTTGTCTATGGACTTGGAGCTGTCAAAAAAATACGAGGGACGTGGAAATTGGTATAGATCGTGGCCGATTTTACAAAATGTGTTATTAAGGGCTTAATAGAGGGAAATCGGTGCGGACATCGTAAAGAACAGCAGGGGGTCAAAGGCTGACGATATTTTGGCGTGAAGGCCACTATCAGTGTATTTCCTGTGTGTGTGTGACATAACCTGAACACGCGGTGTGCGACAAGTGGACTTGTCAATTACCATTTCTTCTGGGTTCGGATGCATCCTGGGGTAGGAGGTTTGTGTTTAGATTCATCGTGGAAGGTGATCAACGTGTCACGGCACCGGAACACTTTGGACTCCGCAGCGAAAGGACTTCATGCGAGGATCAGTGGATGACGTCATCATACAACTGTCTGGTAGGACATTTTATATTAAATATTAGAATATAAGATACTTGTAGACTATAAATCTGGGACAGTTTATGGGCCCCTGTTCCAGCTGCAAGTATCGCCCTTTAGCATACAATTAGTGGTGTCTGAGCGTGGTTATGGAATCCTCGCACTAGTGACGCTGATGCCCGTCACTAGTCAGTATTACCACTTTTTGTAAGCTACAATTTGTGGTAGCAACGAGCGTTTTTATCATACATATACTTATTCATAATTTGCAATATTCCAATACTAATAATATTATTAATATATCCATAAATTTATGATAGACTTCTGCAAAGTAACGCCTATTTCAGTCAATTAAAAATAAAATTATAAAACCTTACACTTTTAAGTATTCATGATTCATTAAATTATTATGGTCATTCATCATAAATAAATTCCGAAATAAAAGTATCACAACGTTTTAAAGTATTAATGGTTTCTCATTTGACAGTTAAAAATGATGCCATAATGAAACTTTCGAAAAATAGCTGTGACAGGATTCCCTGGCGAAACTCTATTACCTCCTGTATTACTGTATTTATATCGATAGCTAGCTATGTACTTGGAAACCTAACAGTATGTATGTACAACCCGGTCACATTATCTCGAGACCTCGCTGGAATGCGAACCACCCGCCCCCGTTCTCCTTTCACCTCCCCGCGCTCTGTATCTGAGCGCCGACGCGACGTGACGTCATCGACGCCAGGTCTCGAGGTAATGTGACCGGGGTGTATGTATGTATGTTCTGGTGGTATTGACTTTCCTAATTTACCCGGAGTCCCTTTATACTTTTCCACCGACTTATCAAACAGCTAAACCAGACAGTAATTGGTACCCTAAAAATTCAAATTAGATACAGTGCAAAATATTAATAGTGCGGGTAGATGCCAATGCGTATGTGTGTGACGTGAAATGTAATAGTAGGTAACGAATCTGCGTTTCTAAACTTTTTAATAATTAATCTTATAATTTAATTTTGAGAATTTTAAGCTCATAATTCGGTTATTATTTTAATTATTCAAGTAGTGTCGGTTGCAAATAGGGTTGCTAATTTGACAGTTATCTTGTTAATACGTTTAATAAAGTTGCCAGATGTTGCAATTTGCAATTCAAAACATTTGAATATTTGAACTCACAAGTTCTTAAGTGGGTCTTATTTAATTTTGCGAATAAATTATCTTATATAAGTTATAAAAGATTTATCAAAATAAAGATAGAAATAATTAAAGCAATCTATGTGTCATCAGTTATCAAACTTCAGGCGGCTTATGGTGTGCAGATATTTGGTTACAAGCCGCATAATAAAAGTAAACTGTAATTTAAGCACAACATTGCAAAACATAATGGCGCGCGTTTTTTTTTTTTAAATGACTTACTATGCTATTGGCCGTCTGGCCTCAAGGGGCTCCAAAATGCAAATGGGTCATTTTACTTTTAAGGTCCCTTTAGGCTTTGGTGCTTGTCCAGAACGAAAAATATTGTTAAATCTGTCAGCATCTTAATATTGCGAAATCGCATTTAAAAGATATAAACTTAAAATATAACACTATAATACTTCTATTGCTATTTACTTGAGAACGGCATTATAATAAGTTAAATTTGATGTGAAATATAGTTTACCCCTCTAAAATGCAGTGTCCCCAGTAGATCGTGTTCTTAGAAACACGAAATTAACTATTATATTTGTATGAAAAACCAGCTATTTAATATCGAAAATAAAAGGCTCGGTACATATTTATTTCAATAACAGCAAAAAAGCTAATTTAATCTGTCTTTTTTTTTTACAAGGCGTGACTAAACTTTGTCCCATATATTTTGTATCCTTCGTAACGACATCCATAAAACTAGAATATTCTCTGTTTAAACCATCGCACGTGACAACTATGCGTAAAAAGGAACGTCGTAATTTTTAGTGGCGCGGGGGCAATGGAGGGGAGGTGTGAAATTTGACACTAGCGGCAGTTAGTGTGATTCGCGCGTTCCGCCTAGGCAGCGTGTATTTTGTGTTCGTATCCGAAGTCACGGCGTTTTAAAAGTAAGTATTACTTGTAATTGAATATCTTTCACGTATGTTACAGATTTGATTGTTTTGTTTTGATTTGAGTTAAATTTCTGTAATTATGTTGTACCAATTTCACCTCAGATTTATAACCTTAAAATATGTATACTTCGTCACGCGTATCCTTCGTCACATTGTTTATCGTTACGAAGGAGACGAAGATGCTACGAAGGGGACTTATGTGCTGTAAATAGCAATACTTTGAAAAAAAAAACGTTTTGCCTTTATAAATTTCGTTTTGTCTCATAAATAAAATAGTCTTTTTCATTATTTTAGAATAATATGGCGCTAACAGCAGCAGAAAGACAACGTCGCTGTAGGCTCAAGAAACAGGCTGATAAGGAGAAGTATGAAGAATACTTGAGAAAAGCAAGAGAAAGATATCACACTAATAAGAAACTTGTTAAAGACATGAATTGTAGAGAAAAAAGACTGACAAATCGAAAATGGAAGATTAAACAGAAAAAGTATAGAGAAAAGTTGAAAGAACGAGAGCAGCTTATAGAAGAAGACACTCTTTCACCATCTCTAACCGACGCTAGCTCACGAAAAGTTCATTTTAAAACGAAAAAAATGCGTCGGGAAAGAACTAAGCTTTACAGAGATAATCTAAGATTGGAGACAGAAATGACTGAATGGAAACGCAAATATGAAGCTTTTAAGAAAAAATTACAGCGAACTAAATCCCGTTTTGATAAATACGAGGTGGTGTGTACAGCTATTCAAGAAAAATACAAAACTACGAAGTCTAGGAAAGAGAGAAAAATTATCAAGGAAATGCTTGCATCAAAATTTGTAGAGAAAACAGGTCTTACCCAAGAGATAAGAGTTGCAGCACTCGGAATAAAATGCAAAGATAAATTGCGGAGATGTCAGAAAGTCCAGAAGACTAAAGATTTACGAAAGGCGATCCAAGATTTCTTCCTGCGTGATGATGTCAGTCGTGCTACAGCTGGCAAAAAAGAGACAGTGACCAAAAATAAAGTAAAGAAACAGAAGAGATTCCTCCTTGATATAATAACAAATCTTCAACGCTCCTTTTTAAAAGAAAGTGGCATGAAATGTTGTTACTCATACTTTACAATGAACAGGCCATTTTATGTAGTTACTCCTTCCGCTGATGCTCGCGAAACATGCCTGTGCAAGCTCCACACTAATATTCAGTACAAAATACTGGCTTTAAAGAAAAAACGAGCAGTTTTCACCAGCGACTTGAGTCGTTTTCTGGAGTCTGTAGTTTGTAGTATAAATCAAAAGGAATGCATGTTTGAGGCATGTGAACAATGTAGCGGCAAGAATTTGATTGATTTAAATTTGTGTCCAGATGATGAAGTGTCTTGGTGGGAATGGGTGCGTAAAACTGAAGAGATTACTAAAGATGAGAAAAAACGCAATATTTCCAAAAATGTAAAAGAGCTTCAACAAGCTAAGCTATCGGATCTGATTGTCAGTTTTAAGAAAGACCTCATAGAATTCAAAAAACATGTGTTTAACGTCCGAATCCAACATAAAGCTTATAGAGACTGTATTGACAATTTAGACCACAAAAGTGTTGCTGTCCATATCGACTTTAGCGAGAACTATAATTGTAAATGTAGTCAAGAGATACAATCTCACCATTTCGGGGGTTCTCGTAACCAGCTGTCATTACACACAGCTGTCATCTACAGAAAGCCTGAAGGAGCAGAAACCAAAGAAATTACATCATTCTGTACGGTTTCATCATGTCTGCTTCACAATCCTGCCGCAATATGGGCTCACGTAGACCCGATTCTAAAGTTTATCAATGAGAACTATCCAGAAATACATACTATTCACTGGTTTTCAGACGGTCCCTGCACACAATACCGTCAGAAACAGAATTTTTATCTCATGACGACCAGACTATTTGATGACTATGGATTCAAGAACATGACTTGGTCATTCTTTGAGGCCGGTCATGGAAAAGGAGCAGCCGATGGAATAGGGGGACTGATAAAGAGGACAGCCGACAGAATGGTCGCTCATGGAAAGGATATTGCCGATGTGACTCATTTCTATACGTTTTTAAAAGATGCGACAAAAGTAAAGTTGTTCCTTATTACCCAAGAGGACATCGATCGCATTTCAATGACTATACCAACATCTTTGCTGCCTATTCCGGCCACAATGAGAATGCATCACATTTTTTCCTGTGCACGAGGACAATTAAAATACAGTGATCAAAGCTGCTTCTGTAAGACTGAAGGTGTTAACGGTTCTTGTTTTTGTATCGCACCTAGCACCCAGTATAACTTTTCTTCAAACACTGTGACAGAAGATATGGATATTGACGAAGATGTTAATATTGGCGAGGCTGGATGCGTTGAAGCGGGAAATTTTGATATGGATGAAATGGGCATTTTTAATTCTGCCATACAGAACCTCAATGCTGGAAGAACAGGACTCCTCTTCAAGAACATTTATGAAGGTTCAAGTGATAGCTCTGATAGTGAGACTTTAGCACAAATTCAGGACAAAGAAAATAGAAATAGAAACACCTGTGCCGGTACCAGCGTCGATAAAACAGAAATCCACCCAAGAAATATTCCTAAAGGTACATACTTGCTTATAAAAATAATGAGTGAAAAGAACAAACAATACAATTATGTTGGTGTTACTGATCGTGATTTTGAAGACTCAGAAGTAAAGGTTACTTTTTTAAGATGTGTCGACGAAACAAAGCGTGCTTTTCGTCTTAAAGATGATGATGTATCATTTGTTGATTTTGAGGATATAATTAAAATATTAGATATGCCTTCTATAAAAATGAAGGGGAAAAGAGTATTGTACTGTTTTAAGGAACCTATTGAAGAAGTTTTTGAAAAATAGATGTCGTTGCAAATAAATATAATGTCTAAGCAACTTAATTTAAGAGATGATTTTTAAAAGATTTTCTGTTTTTTTTTTTTATTAATAACCATCTTTGATAGCAAATAAAGCTAAAAAGGGGCAAATATGTATTTATTCATACTTATTAATGAGTAATATTCTTAGATTTATGTTCTCTGTTCCTTTAATGATTTTGTGTCTACTTCGTCACGTTTATGTCAACTTCGTAACGGTTCCTGGGATGATGTCCCCTAATCATATTATTTAAAACTACACATTTATAATCGGAGAGTGACCTTATTTAAGACTGATTAAGATTATATAGTGTTATACATACATGCCTTACATATGTTTATTGCAAATAATGTGATTTTCTTTAAATGGTTTAAAACTTTTGATTTTAGTTTTCATTTCAATGTGACGAAGGAGACTTAGACTGATAATTTTAATCAATATAACTGATTATTAAAATACTAATCGTTAAGGTAAAGAAAGCTCTTGTGTTTCCGATAATAAAGGTAATGTTTCTTTTACAAAAACTGTCTATTTATTTCTTTTATGCAAAAATCAATCTTTGTGACGAAGGATACATTTATTGACACCTGGTGAGACAAGTTCAAACCAAAACAATAATATTATTTAAATATTTTTACTGCTGCATACAAATTTATGATCCACATAAGTCTATCGATAAAATTAATGCCACAGAGAAATTCTATGTTCACTTTATATTTTTTTAAGAAGTGGGGCCTTATTAGTAAAATGACCCAAATCTGTGCAATAAATACTGTGCAATGTGCATGTGAGATTTATACACTTACAGAATGATCGAGAAAAAATACTTAACCCTCGGGTTAACTTACCCAAGATTTCATTAGTCCTATTGCACCATGGTAATATTGAAGCGGGTTAGTTATCCCGAGCTAAGCAATAAAATGGTTTGACATTTGACATTTATTTAAAATGTTACCATAAAGTAAAATAAAGTTGCAACCAATGAGGTATCTCGGAAACAACACAATTTAAGTCAAACTGGTACCATTACTTCGCTAACCTGAGTTTAACGCGAGGTGAGAGTCAGGTTAAATTCTGATGACTTTCTCTTAGTTTAACCCTAGTTTAACCCGAGATATTGATTGGTGCAAGAGAGCTTTTTCTTGACCCTCTATTTTTGACTTAAGGCGATATGTAAAAGTTTAAGCGTCCCTGTTACTCCATATGCGAAAAAACCCTCAGTGCGAGAGGGACGGATTCGTGGAAAAGTAGCAAAAAGTCGGTTTTTTATTAATATAAAATGTACTAAAGATGCTATCAAAATTTCGTTTAACGAGGTCCTAGAGACCGTTAAAACCCATCTTATAAAATATAATTGCAGTCCATATGTTATTCTAAATTGTCAAACCAGGAGAATTGGTGTCGAAAAAGACCTAATTTCAATAAAATGTATCGATAAAAAGCCGAATTTCTCCAATTGAGATTCTGTTATAACAGACTAGCTTTTGCCCGCGGCTTCGCCCGCGTGGATTTAGTTTTTTGTAGTTTAAAATTATTTCTTGATCTCTTGTTTGATTCTCAGGCTTTGACGAGGCCGAAGGCCGAGCTACGTTTCCTCATGAAATAATTTCTCGATCACTTATTTGATTCCCAGGTAAAATTTGTAAATTCATAATTGAAAATTTAGGTAAATTCTGAACGAAATTATAATTTTTTTCTCTGAATTAAACTTCGGTTAGTGTGTTAACACTTTGAAACACAATATTTTTTTCTTAAATATATTAAATCCTTAAACCCAACCCTAGTAACAGAAGCAAAATTTCAGCTCTATAACTTCAAAGCAACTGTATTTCGAAAAATATTCTTGTCCTTATGGAATGATTTTCCGAATACCCTGAAAAATGACATCATAATTTGTAAAGTATCTTTGGTGGTCTTTGGCGAGGCCGAAGTCCGAGCCGCTTTTCCAAATGCTTTTCCAAAATTTTTTGTTCTTTGAAATGTCCTTTGCTAAAGTGGTTTTGTTCAGGCCGTAGGCCGAGCCGCGTTTCCGAACGAAATTATTTTTTACTTTTATTTGATTCGATTTTATTCATTAGAGATATCCCACGCAAAGCTCGCTCCATAGCTCCTTAAGCGACCTTAAGTCAGTGGATCAAGCCCTTGGTAAGAGATAACTTATCAGTTAAATACTTTTGCCTTTAAGCCCTGCGGAAAGTCATCGACATAATCTGCCGAATCAGTAAGTTGAAGTGGCAGTGGGTAGGCCCATATTTGTCGCCGACGTGATTGCCGTTGGAGCCAAAAGGCCTAGAATGGACACCACGTGCAGCAAAGC
Organism: Ypsolopha sequella; assembly: GCA_934047225.1. NCBI lineage: Eukaryota > Metazoa > Arthropoda > Insecta > Lepidoptera > Ypsolophidae > Ypsolopha > Ypsolopha sequella. The sequence continues at coordinate 25,832,421 of OW203990.1, read as the reverse complement.
GTAGCCTAGACCGACCTTGTGCCTGCTGGCCCGGCGGACTTCGCGGGTAGCGGCTGGATGAGCATGACGGAGGAGCGCCAAGAGTGGCAAAATTTTAGAAAGGCCTATTTCCAGCAGTAAACGAACACAGGCTGATGGATGGCTAGATATTTTATCCCCAGATAAAGTGTCTTTGGCGAGGTCGAAGGCGTATCAGCGTTTCTGAACGGAAAAAGCACGATTGCTTATAAAATTTGTTGTCGCACGTTTACTAATTCAAAAATGATTTTCAATAAGTTCCGCATTGAGTCCGCGTAGTAGATTGTAGCCGTAAGTACGCTAATTATTCCTGTTATATTTGACGAAAAACCGGTCAAGTGCGAATCAGACTCGCGTACCTAGGTTTCGTAATTCGACAGTTTTGGGAACAGAAAATTTTATTTGGTCTTTTTTTTCGTGAATTTCTCAATTTTTTTTTCTGTATTCTTTACGTAAGCACTTATTGCCGTGGTTTTTTTTTTTACATTTTTCGGTTCACCAGTTTTGGAGATAAGGGAAGGAACATACATTTTTTGTGGTTTTCTGAGGATTTATCGAAATAAATGCAAGTAAATTATCAAAACTATATATTTTTACAATCGACTTTTTAATACCTATATTGTATTAAAAAAATATGTATACATTTATTTAACTTTATTTTTATTTTTCATTTGTATTAAAAAAAAAAAACGCTATAGTTATCCTGTAATTGGCCAGTTATGACCTATAATCGGGGTGGGTACATACATTTTTTTTGTGGTATTTCGACGATTTCTTGAAAAAGGTGCAAGTTAATATAGCCAAATTATAAAATTTTATAATCAGCTCCTTAATACTTATAATTTGATACCCATATTGTGGTTTTTGGAATATTTTTTTTTTCCTCTTTTGTGCAAAATTCTAAGTCTTTGTCTTTAACAGTGCTAAAGTTATGAGTCTGTGACATACGGATGGATGGACAACGGAATCTCACCGTTAAAGTTCCAAAAATGTCAAAATTAAATTTTCTACTCGTATAACTGTCGAATTACGGACGACGTGCGAGTCTGACTCGCACTTGACCGTTTTTCTTTTTATTTGGTACCATTTTTTTGTACTTTGCGCTTGTGCAAATTTAAAGGAGCTTGTGCTTGAGCTTGTGTAAAACACTTCACTTTTCTAAAGAAATTTGTCACCCCATTGCCATCCCATGGGAACTGATATATGGGATAAAAAGTAGCCTATGTCCTATTTTAGGTCTAGAACTACATTTGTGCAAAGTTTCAGCTCAATCGGTAGGTACGGGGCGTGAAGGAGCAAAAATTCACTTTTCTAAAGAAATTTGACACCCCATTGCCATCCCATGGGAACTGATTTATGGGATAAAAAGTAGCCTATGTGCTATTCCAGGTCCAGAACTACATTTGTGCAAATTTTCAGACCAAAAAAAAAAAAAAAAAAAAAAAAAAAAAAAAAAAAAAAAAACAAAAAAAAAAAAAAAACAAAAAAAAAAAAAAAAAAAAAAAAAAAAAAATCGGTTCGGTAGTTACGGCGTGAAGGAGTAACAAACATCCATACATCCATCCAAACTTTCGCATTTATAATATTAGTGGGATTCCTAGAAAAAGATTCCAAAAATAATATACTATTTTATCACAATAATATATTATTTACCGAAGTAGATATGCAAGTTCTTAAAGTGTCGATTTTTTTCCGTAGCGCTTTAAGTTAAAAACATGCTGCAAGTGGGCCTGAAGTGTACAAAAACAATTTGTAATAATTGATTAAAGTATAGATAACACTGCAAATAATGAATGTTTTTAGTTGAGTAAGCTACACATTCGTATAAAACTCAACAATCAATTTTATTTTATCACCGCACGGCGCACCATGATGGAATGAACTTAGCAAATGAAATTTTATTTCGTTTGTATTTTCTGTGGCCTCGTTTAGTTTCAATTGAATAGACAGCTAGAAAGTTACATACTAATATATCCATAAGTACATGATGAACTTCCACAAGGTAACGCCTATTTCCAACAATTATAAGCTAGAAAGTACTTTAAACAAGCAGTTGGTTGAAAAATATGCTCAAATATTCTTTCCACCGTTCTGATATAATGATCTATTTCCTAATTCGAAACTTAGGTAGTAGAGCTGATGCCGGACTCGACTGTGGAAGTATCTTGGTCACGAACCCACCCGGAATTATTCGGGGGAGATTAAGATGACAGCTCTCTCAAACAGGCACAATCCAGGTGGCCCCCCACGCCTTTTATCACAATAATATATTATTTACCGAAGTAGATATGCAAGTTCTTAAAGTGTCGATTTTTTTCCGTAGCGCTTTAAGTTAAAAACATGCTGCAAGTGGGCCTGAAGTGTACAAAAACAATTTGTAATAATTGATTAAAGTATAGATAACACTGCAAATAATGAATGTTTTTAGTTGAGTAAGCTACACATTCGTATAAAACTCAACAATCAATTTTATTTTATCACCGCACGGCGCACCATGATGGAATGAACTTAGCAAATGAAATTTTATTTCGTTTGTATTTTCTGTGGCCTCGTTTAGTTTCAATTGAATAGACAGCTAGAAAGTTACATACTAATATATCCATAAGTACATGATGAACTTCCACAAGGTAACGCCTATTTCCAACAATTATAAGCTAGAAAGTACTTTAAACAAGCAGTTGGTTGAAAAATATGCTCAAATATTCTTTCCACCGTTCTGATATAATGATCTATTTCCTAATTCGAAACTTAGGTAGTAGAGCTGATGCCGGACTCGACTGTGGAAGTATCTTGGTCACGAACCCACCCGGAATTATTCGGGGGAGATTAAGATGACAGCTCTCTCAAACAGGCACAATCCAGGTGGCCCCCCACGCCTGGGGCTGATTGATGGCGGTGTATCCATCCTCTATTATTGCAGGCCTTTGGCCAATTATTATTTTTTTGTTTTAGATAACGAGTGGCTGAAATGTACTAATATAGTATTCATTACTTATATAGTAACGAAGCCCTTTCATTTGATACGCCACACAGGGGTCAGAAAAATAAATAGTGAATTTCTATACAAAAAAATATTACGTCATAGAAAACAAACAGCGCGTATAGCATTATGTAGCTTACAATAAAAATATTCTACGTAGTCATTTCCCTTGAAAATCTCACAAGGTAAATTTGTGCTGTTATGCGCCTTAACCCACTTAATATTAAATGTACAATTTAGATAAAATTAAAATTTAACAAAATTGTAAAATTATTATTATTTTTAATGTAAATTAATATGTATTTGGTTAACATTTAGTTTATAAGGCGAGATAAATTAATTATTTGCATGCTGTGATTTCTTTAATAAGTGAGAAGTTAAGCATTTAATTAAGTTTGAATTGTGTTTGTATTTAAGGCTTACTAACTACTAGAAATCCTAATAAAGAAAATCTTAATCTAAATCTACCAAATGATATAGAAAGAAAGAAAGAAAGAAAAGAGCTTTATTTCAAACACCACAGAAAACAAAACAAAAAAGAAAACAAATTACAAACTAAATAGCCATATTCTGTGGTTATGAAAAAGAAGTCCATCTCAGCTTAATGCCACAGCTAGGTATATTATAAATTCACTCATTTGCGAGTAAAATTACTATCATTACTCAAATTGTATGGGTCAGTCTCTGAACAAGAAGTGTACTTTGAAAGGGAAACGGTCACATTAACTGAATAGGGCCAAGAGACATCCTTCCGGGCCCTTGCGGTTTTCATAAATAAATCTTAAGCTATCTTGTAATACCGCCCATCTAAACAACTAAACCAAGGCTGGCCAATAGATTTTCTAAGTGAGCAAAATTTCTTAGACTGTGGCGGCACCGGGCCACCACTCCTACCATATTCATAAGGTAATGTATACACATTTACATACATGTTTATATACAAAAAAGACAAAATATGCTTTAATTTACTTTATTTATAAATGAAATAACATATTTCTTTTTATTTAATGTGAGCTGTGAAGTGGTTTTCCTGATAGTAATTTGTCGGCTAGCCGGCCGACCGAAGTGCTGGCGGGAAAATTCAAATGCCTTGGCGGGCCACTTTGCGTGCCTGGGTTTGGCCGGCCTTGAACTAAACTATATGTGGCCGAGTGGTGAGTGCTCGCCTGCCATAGGTCATGAGTTCAATCCCGGTGCACATGAATTTGTGTTCGGTCTGCATCCTTGGGAAGTGGTACGTTTAGGTTAAACGTCAATCGCTTAGCACAAAGTGCATAACTTAACGGGACACCTGACGCTAGAACACCAACAACACCAGGTTTTCAAGGGTTCATTGGAAGAAAATAGGTCTCTCCTCATATTGAAGAAAATGTATTTGATTTATCGATCTTTTATCAAGGGATTTCACCTATAAACAATGTTTTAAGATTTATACTTTTGTCAAAAAAAAATATGTTTTCCATCCTCTTTTTTGTGGTTTTCAAACGTTCGTTTCAAAAATGCGGTTAAGAGATCAACTTGATTTGTTTTTCGCTGCGTGATCACTAGTATTACGCGTCCAAGAAAAAGAGGCCAAAGAGCCAACATATAATCGCCTCTATGAAAAGCAAATAAGGTATTTGCCATTAGACTTATTGTACTGGACGGGTAATAAAAAAAGTTGCTAGGGTATGCCATCCTCTTTTTAAATTTACACGGTCATTTATAAACATTATTAGCAATACGGGACTCACCGTGTTTGGTTTTTATATTTTCCCGAATGTTCGGCAGTTCCATCTGCCATGGTCGCGGGATGACCCGATGACCCGGTCCCATAATGTGAAGTTTTTAGAAGTTAAAAATTTAAAAGCATTTTGGTATGTGGCAGTTGACGCCAATAGTTCAGTATTAGTGAGGTTTATAAAGCATGAGTTTGAAATTGAATGCATAATTAGTCATGATATTGTCTAAACAAAGTTAAAATAGAATTTTAAGTTGGTTTTGAGAGTTTACTGAGTCTACCCAGTAGGGGTAACGCTGGTCCTCTGATGCCATAGTGATCGAGTTTGGCCGCTATAACGTCATGGTCTGCCACATCGAATGCCTTGGATAGGTCACATGATAAACCCGAGATTCCTGTATGCCTTTTTACAAATGTTTGTTATATGTTCCCCATAAGTTAGATCGGATTTTAGTTGGACGCCCAGGTCTCTCACTTCGGTTACTCTTTGAATGTGCTTGTCTCCGACTTTGTAGTTGCACTTGATGGGTTTGTGTTTTCGAGTAAATGTCATAAGTGCACATTTCGAGACGTTGAATTCAAGCTTATTTCTCGTACTCCAGTCCACCACCCTGTCGATGTCATTCTGTAATATCTCACAGTCCTCAGCTTTAGTAATCGCCAGATGATTTGACACACAAGCTCCTAAAAGTCAATCAGTTCAAGCTTGACTGGCATAACTCAAACTGGGATCTCAAGGGAGTTCTACCGACTGAGTAATGTCACTTATTATTATTATAAAATGTACAAAATAAACTTGTCAACTAGTTTATAATTTTATTTCATAAGTTGCAAGTTGCAAGTCGCGAGCCACTTGTAATTCTCAGAAGCAACATCTTCTCATCCGCGTCAGCTGGCGGAGGTTTCGCTTACTTTAGATAAAGATTCAACAACTGATACTAGTGCGGGAAATGAACTTAGATATAGACTTTTAAGTTTTGATATTTTTCTTTCTTTTGCACGAAGACTGTCCCAGAAAATTTCTTATAAGTTATGTATGAGTAATGAGTTATTTTATTATGAATATACATATATCAATAAAGAACTGTAGAAAGAAAATACTATTAAATTAGGTCTAAAACTGTTTCCATCCATCAGCCTAGTTCGTCCACTGCTGGACATTAGCCTTTCCAGGACTTTGACACTCCCGGCGGTTATCCTGGAAGAATTGCCCATACTCACATACGCTGGGCAGGCGGGTTGGTGAGCACCGTGCCGCAACCCTCGCACCAGGGACGCCGCTGCCCGTCACCAGTCTGTCCAATATAAGGTCTGACTATCAGGGATGGATATACCGCCATCCATCGGTCCTAGGCATGGTGGGCCTCCTGGTTTTTTGTCTGTGAGCTGTCCTCTTACTCTCCCCCGAATTACTTCGAGGGGGTCTCCAAGAAGATGGTGGTACCTCCACAGTCGAGCCCGGCATCAGCTCTAAAACTCTTTAAACGTCGTAATTTACTAGAAGTCCTTGCCGGTTGTTGCATCTGTGTGACGTTGTAGAAAATGGTTCAATACTATAAATAACCGGATGTTTCAGTGTAGCTAATCATGAAAAGCATGTAAATCCACATGCACTCAGCTAAGAAAGCGACATAACATCAGCATGCCCTTTATTATTTTTAATGCAAGTGCTCGTAAAGGCCCACTTTTTATGCATCAAAACCGAACAGAAAGTCGATTCTTTTGCCCTAGGGCTTTATTATTATTATTATTTTAATTTATTTACGAGAAGTTGGCTAGCCTGCAACCTTTTCTGCAACCTTTTCGTAAATGTTATACTTTTTTTTCACTGTTTAACGGTTTTGGATACTGTCCTTTTGAGCCAATCATATTTTAAAGTTCACAACATTATATTTTGTTTTATTTCTTCACACTATGCATTGAAAAACGTAGTATGATACATGGGCGTAAGATCAATAAATTACTAGGTTATGTTTAAAACACTCGCTACGCACGTGTTTTAAATCGTCCTTGTAATTTATTCCTTTTCGCCCTTATAGCATAAACTACTATTAACATACAATGGTTTTAAATTATCTAATAAAATTATTTATTAAAAAAACAACTATGGGTCACTCTTGTGTTAGTAAACTTAGTCTAGTGTTATGTTAAGGGTTTATAAGTTATAACACCTCAGCTCGAATTCAAGCATCGCGCCCACTTTTTCGCGCCTCCGGGGACTGAATCAGGGGTCGGGCGGCAGGGCGGTCCAGGTTAGGCTGACTACAACGCGCGATCATTTAGTTATTTTCTTTTTACGGTGAAAATAATGTTTTTATTTTTATTTTTTTATTTCATAGCCTGTAGCTGCTTTATACTAATATCAGTTATATTATTTTATTTTTATTTTTTATTTAGTTTATTTAGGAAATTAACAGCGATATAATATACTCTAAACAATATTTCTAAACTTAAACTAAGGCCAATAACAAATTTCCCCAACTGTAAAAAATAATAATCAAAACTTAACTTATTCGTTAGTTTAGTCTTATATTTAGACATTTAAAGAAAATAAAGCAACTTAACCAAGTACCTAACGTAATCTTATAGTTTAATTTGCTCATTTGTTCGACAAGATGTTTGTGTTGTGTGGAGTTAATGTAAGATGAGTATGTATGAGAGAGTATGTGTTTGTGTAAGTGAGGGGAATGTAAAAAGGGGAGGGTGTTAGCAAAATCATAATTATCATTATAATTACGGTTATTCATTAGGGCAATATATTTCGTTCATTATTTTATTTCGAAATGAAGTTCTGGAGTTTCCATATGGATCAATTTTAAAGAATTTTTTATTGTATTCGTTAGCTAGACGAATGAGAGGAGATGATTGGGCATAGTTTGTGCGAACATTGGGTACATAATAAATTATGCAAAGTTATAGATCTAATTGCAAGTATTTATTGAATGCTATCGGTTTGGAGGTAACTTTGTAATTTTTTTCTGTAGAGAAAATTTTATGGAATCAAGTTTTCACCATAGCGTTGACATAGCATTAGTCCTCAACTTTACCATTTATTTTAAAGTGATTGTTGCAGTATTTGTTGGTATAAAGTAGGATCATGCGAAGCGAAGTGAGGTATTATAGGCCCTTAAGTGTTATACAGTGCATTAAATTATATTTGTAAGTTTCACGAAGACGAAAAACGAGCCCCAGGCCACGGCTGCCATGCTGCTGTGAAATAGGTTTTTGGTATTCTTGTTTCATACTTCCTTTACCATTCGTGACATCAGCAGTACAGCGGCCATCTTTTCAAGATGGCGGAAGAGCGAGGCTTTAAATCATCCGATCGAGATATGAATTACAAACAGTTGAAGAAAAGCTCATGAATGATTCAGATTCAAAAGAAAATGGACTCGGCAATCATTCTTTTAATATAAAAGATGAATTAATGGATGACTGTATAAACACTTTGTTGCACAAAAATAAGAAAATAAACTAGATACTAAGAACAAACAGAAGGCAACGGCAGATTTATTCCTACAGGAAATTTCTTCCAGTGAACCTTGGGAAAACTTAGAAATATTTTTATCTTAGAAATTTACATCAGTGCATAACATAAATAATATAAAGTTATTTTAAACTTATACAAATAATTTAAACATAAATACACAGATGATATACAAACATACATATATAGACATAAAAATATATTTGGTTGCTAGGGATGAACCTAAAAAAAAAACATTTTTTTTTTCCAAGGGATGTATATTATTATATGTAATTTATTTCACCGTGTTATTATTAATTATTATATAAAATTGTTAGATTGTATAGATTATTAGTTATTGTTCGCGCCACTTCTTGTGGCTCTCATACTGCGGGGTAGTTGTGAATTAATATTTTCAACTGTCATTTTCGCTGCATCTCCACCCGCTTAGTTTTGGACGCAAATCAATCAGTCGTCAATCAGAAGCCTTTCACGCCGGAGGTATACGCTGATTGTCATTCGACTAGGTCCTACCTCGACCCTACCGCCCGCCATTTTGAGATCGCACCCGCTGTGCGCCTCATTTTCATCTATTACTATTACGAAGAAAATTAGCCGAGAAGAGCGCAACCAGGCACGAAGAGGAAGAAGAAAACCATCTTGGAGAACACCAGAGACTTGGTGGCTCAGGCGAAGCGTGGTTTGTGGTGCATGCAGCTCCTTCCCAAGGTCAGATCTTTCATCTTCGTAATTATTTCTCTTCACTTCCCGCTATTTTTAAAACCTATGGTGATACAAAGCACTGCCGTCATATCGCGTGCTCATTTTTTGGCCATTCGAGCCGGATCTAGATCCATTTTAGGCCCTTTGATCTGCGATCTATAACCATTTTTTGGTATTTCCAACCGCTATCTTCATGTTCTTTGTCTAAAGAACACGTGAATTCCGCTCTAATTTTCACTCTGCCCGCAGTATTACCCCGCATTCCCGCTCTTATTTGCATTATCTATGCATTAAAACCCCGCATTCGTCAAAATATTAGTGATTCCATTTCCTATATACTGGAAATTATAAATTATCTACAGTGAAATACGCCATTCTGTTAATTTATCCGCTGCGATTATACCATTTGATCATTTCACAGAAAATATTATCTGCCTACCTGCTAATTCTTAATATTATCGAGAGGTACTCGTACACAGGTTCGTCCGCCGCCCGTGTTATCTCTAACTCATTAGCATTATTCTATGTTGTAGTCAGTATAAAACTTTCAATAGTTCTGGTACTTGCCTAACTTTGTACTATATAACATGCCAAATTCCGCAGAAGCTGCAAAATTAAAGATGTCGTATAGTTTAAAGAAGCTTAAAAATAAAAGGCAAGAATTGTTTAATCGCCTTCAGAGAGTTTATGACTTTTCTAAAACCGCTTTAGAGGATGTTTCTTCGGCAGAATTGTTTATGGCCAATGTCGAAACTTTGGATACTGTACGCTCAGAAATTCATGTAATCATAGATGAAATTAATGACACAGAGGTATTGATAAATCCTAATTTTGAACCAAATTATCAAAGTTGGTCAGCTTTTGAGGATCTTTACTCCCATTGCAAATACATCAACCGGAAGTTATCACATTCTTCGAAATCGGCTGACTCTAAAGTTAAAGCTCCACTTGACATGGAATGTCCCAAAAAACCTACTATCAAGCTTCCAAAACTGGAACTCGTTGGGTTTTCTGGTGAAGCTACTATGTGGCCAACATTCTATGAAACATTTAAAACCACGATTCACGATAATCCGGACTTGACCGACAACGAACGAGTACAATACCTGATGGGTAAACTTTCTGGCCGGGCACTTTCGATTTGTTCTGGAATCACACCGAACGCAACTAACTACGACATAATCTGGAAAACACTCGTTTCTACTTTTCAAGACTCGCGTAGTTTAGCCACTACTTATTTGGATCAAATGTTTGAATTTCGCCCTTTAACTACCGCTAGTTCAAAAAACTTGGACTTGTTTTTAGACAAGTTCTGTTCCGCTGTTTCGTGTTTAAAATCGCTGAATATTAAAGATCTTTCGGATTTTATCCTTATGTATTTGGCCCTTAAAAAACTTGATGTTGAAACCGCTCGTTCATTTGAAATGTTTAAACGTGGTTCCGATTTACCCCATTATGATGAATTAATATCATTTTTACGGGAACAAACTAAGATACTGAACCGCACTGCACCCGCAATTACCGCTCCCGCTCCGAACCGCTCCGTTAATAATAATAACAACAAAACCGGGTACAGTACCAAGTCAACCCATGCTTTTGTCTCCGCTTCGACCAATAATAATTGTTGTCCGCTATGTAAACAATTAAAACACTATAATTTATATAAGTGTCCCGAATTTGTGAAACTAGATATCGAGAAAAGATTTCAGTTCATCAAATCTAATAACGGTTGCACCAATTGTTTAAGTATTACGCATAACAATTCCGCTTGTAAATCGTCTTATAATTGCCGCCATTGTAATTGTAAACACCATTCGATGTTGTGCCGCAAACAAAATGTGATGAATACTCACACCGCGCTTGGTCAAAATATTACCGTGTCTCCACGCACACATACGCAATCTTCGAGGTTGGTGGATCCTGCCGTATCGGCGACTAACACAGAACATATGACTAATGATTCTCAATCCGTACCAACTGCGAGTAATAATATTTCTTTATGTAACTTACAGCCTAACTCGCAGCGTAATGAAACATGCCTTTTAGGTACAATTCAAGTGATCGTGAAAGATTCTAACGGTATGTCTGTCCGTCTACGTGCGCTCTGCGACCCTGCGTCACAATCCAGTTTTTCGACGGTTTCCTGTTGTGAGAAGCTTAACTTAAAATATGAAAAAATTCCCCGCGCTTTTGTTAAGGGCATCGGCTCCTCATCAAACCCAATTAAGGGTGCGACAAACCTTAAATTGTTTTCACGATTTGATGATTCGGTTTCAATTTCGCTTGACACTTATGTAATCGACCGTATTACCGACAACTTACCATCGGTGCAGGTGGATTTGTCTACGCTTTCATATTTAAAAGGTATCACACTTGCTGATGAAACCTTTTACTTACCGGGCGAGATTGATATTCTTATCGGTGCATCTTTATTCGCGGATATCTTGTTATCAGGCCGCGTCTCTGGTCCCCCGGGTACGCCGACGGGATTTCAGACCATCTTCGGTTTTACGCTAATTGGTAATACGCCTGTTTACCAAAATACCGCATGTTCAATTTCGTTATGCTCTTATATGGAGATTGAACCGCCAATAGATTTTATTTTACAAAAATTTTGGCAATTAGAAGAGGTGCATTGTGAACCTGCTTCTAGTCCCGCAAATGATGAATGTGAAAAATTATTTATCAACAATGTGTCACGTGACCCCGCTGGTCGCTATTCGGTTTCTTTACCGTTCGCACGGAATCCTAACATACTAGGAAACTCGTACCATCACGCAAAAAAGTGTTTTATGTCTCTTGAGCGTAGATTTGTTTCTAACGCAGATTTACGTTCCGAGTATAACAATATAATAAATGAATACCTAACTAAAGGTTACATATCCCCGCTTCATAATGATGACCAATTATCTCTTGGTTATTATATTCCGCATCATCCCGTAGTGCGTGTTGATAAATCAACGACAAAGGTGCGTATTTGTATGAATGCCAGTACTAAGACTGACTCCGCTGATGGTACTCGTGTCTCATTAAATGACACGCTGCACACAGGTGCTAATTTGCAAAACGATTTGTTTTTAATTTTACTTGACTTCCGCTTGTATGAAATCGCTTTTACCTCGGATATCAAACAAATGTTCTTACAAGTTTTGGTTAACGCCGATGATCGCAAATTTCAAAAGTTTTTATACCGCTTTGACACGTGTTCACCGCTTATCGCTTATCAGTTCAATCGCGTCTGCTTTGGACTACGTAGTAGCCCTTTCCTTGCGATGAGAGTAGTCAGGAAACTCTGTGAGGATGGGAGTTCATCGTACCCGCTCGCCGCTACTGTAGCCGCACGAAACTGTTACATGGACGACATCTGCTATAGCACGCCCACCGTGCAGGGCTCCTTACAGCTCAGAGATGAGCTGGTAGGATTGCTTAAGGCCGGTGGCTTTGAGCTCGTCAAGTGGTCTAGTAACTGTCAACAGTTACTTGATACACTGCCTGATACTCACCGCTTAAATTCTAGTAAGAATTTTGAAGAACAAACTCAAACTCTTAAAGTTCTTGGCTTACAGTGGTCGCCTGATTCTGACGAGTTCTCTTTTACTGTATCGCTAGATAGTCGCCCATGTACTAAACGCAATGTTTTGTCCGTGATAGCACGTCAGTACGACGTCCTCGGCTTTACCGCTCCTGTGATCTTGTACGCAAAATTACTCTTGCAGAAAATCTGTATTTTAAAATTAGACTGGGATGAAACACTACCCTCTGATATTGCGCAGATTTGGCAAAACTATTTGAAGGAGCTACCTGTTTTGCGGGATTTACGTATTAAACGCCACTTAGACGTGTTCCAAAATTCGAAAATTTCGATAATATCATTTGCAGACGCAAGTGAACGTGGATACGGATGTGTCGTATATATTAGGGTACAAGATGACTCAGACACTTGCACTAGCATTCGGCTGGTATGCGCAAAGTCAAAAGTCTGTCCACTCAAGACCGTCAGTGTCGCCCGCCTTGAGCTTTGTGCCTCGTTACTCATGTCGAAATTAACTCGTCGTGTAGTTGACGCTTATAAAATACGTCACAATATTGAACGTATTTACTGTTTTACCGATTCTATGGTAACTTTACACTGGATACATTCCTCACCGCACAGGTTTAAAACCTTTGTCGCGACGCGTATAACAAAAATAATATCCGCTATTCCCGCTGAATGTTTTTACCATACAGCTGGTTCTCAAAACCCGAGCGACTGTCTTTCCCGTGGTCTCACTCCCATGCAGTTGATGAGTCACCCGCTCTGGTTCACTGGACCTGCTTGGCTTTATCTGGACGCTAAAGAGTGGCCAATCAAAACAATAGAATCAGCTTCTATTGAAGAAAACTTGCCGGAATCAAAAACAATTTCTCTTCCCGCTTTTAGTAATGAAGAACCGCATCCACTTCTTTCTCTTTCGGAAAGAATTTCGTCATGGCTTGTGCTTTTACACACAATCATTTACATCTACCGATTTTTACGTATTTTACCGCGCTCTAATATTTTTACCGCTACCGATATGGATTTCGCTGAAGTTGCATTGATTAAAGCTCTTCAAGCATTTTATTTTCTTGATGAAATAAAAAGATTAAAGTCAAATAAACTTTGTTCTCCCGCTTTAAATCGACTATCGCCATTTTTAGATAAAAATGGATTGTTACGCGTTGGTGGTCGACTTCGCAACACAGACATGACGTTCGATCAACAACACCCTGTGTTGTTACCTCGTAAAAATCATATTGTCGAATTGATTATCATTCATTATCATCGCAAAAATTGTCACACTGGACCAGTGGCTTTAATGTCAATAATCCGCCAAAAATTTTGGATACTTTCCTGTCGAAATATTGTTCGTCGCGTAATACATAGCTGCAATTATTGTTTTAAGGCGAAGCCGAGACAAACCTTCCCTTTCATGGCAGATTTACCATCATGCCGCGTTAATGAGGCTAAAGCTTTTGTCCACTGCGCTGTGGATTATTGTGGTCCTATCAGTATCACTCCGTATCGAAAACGTGGAGTCCGTCCCGTCAAATGTTACCTCTGCATATTTGTATGCCTGGTGACTCGTGCAGTTCACGTTGAATTGGCAACTGATCTTAGCACGAACACTTTTCTTTCCGCGTTCAAACGTTTTTTATCTAGACGTGGAGCAGTGTCTTTCGTATATTCAGATAATGCTACGAACTTTGTAGGCGCTAGAAATGCCCTCTCAGAAATTTACAATTTGACAAACTCCGAAGAATTTAAAACGTCTTTCGCGAATGAACTTGCCGATCATAGAATACAATGGAAATTTAATATTCCACGTAGCCCACATTTTGGGGGACATTATGAGATATATGTCAAAGGATTTAAGACGCATTTGCATAGAGTAGTAGGTACTCAACTGTTGACCTACGAAGAATTATTAACTGTAGTTACGCAAATAGAATGTGTCATAAATTCTCGTCCGCTTACGCTGCTGAGTGAAGATCCATCTGAACTTAGCGCGTTAACTCCTGCACATTTTCTGATGTCAACTCCTTTAAAAGAATTACCCGCTTGTAAGGTGGCTGATGAGCCAGTTAATTTATTACGTCGCTACGCGTTGCTTGATCAAATGGTAGAATCGTTCGCAAGGCGATGGAAGAATGATTATCTCCATCTTCTCCAGTCTAGAGGAAAATGGAATACACCTTCCAACCCAATCAAAATTGGATCTGTTGTCGTTGTAGTTACCGATAACACTCCACCGCTTCAATGGCCGCTCGGTGTTATTGTAGCTGTATACCCTGGCAAAGATAATGTCATTAGGGTAGCTTCTGTCAAAACGACGACAGGTGTTTACAAACGACCTGTCGTGCGTCTTTGCCCTCTCCCATCTCAATAACTCCTTTCTTTGCCCCCGCTTCAAAATTTCGTTATTCTCTGTCTTATTTTTACTTTTCTATTCTTATTTTAAAACCAATGGTTTTAACGCCGGGGGCAAATGTTCGCGCCACTTCTTGTGGCTCTCATACTGCGGGGTAGTTGTGAATTAATATTTTCAACTGTCATTTTCGCTGCATCTCCACCCGCTTAGTTTTGGACGCAAATCAATCAGTCGTCAATCAGAAGCCTTTCACGCCGGAGGTATACGCTGATTGTCATTCGACTAGGTCCTACCTCGACCCTACCGCCCGCCATTTTGAGATCGCACCCGCTGTGCGCCTCATTTTCATCTATTACTATTACGAAGAAAATTAGCCGAGAAGAGCGCAACCAGGCACGAAGAGGAAGAAGAAAACCATCTTGGAGAACACCAGAGACTTGGTGGCTCAGGCGAAGCGTGGTTTGTGGTGCATGCAGCTCCTTCCCAAGGTCAGATCTTTCATCTTCGTAATTATTTCTCTTCACTTCCCGCTATTTTTAAAACCTATGGTGATACAAAGCACTGCCGTCATATCGCGTGCTCAGTTATATTTATTTTTTACATTATATTAAACGTGAAATAAATTATCTGATTTGATTTGAAATATTGTAAATTATTTAACACGTTTTCGATGTGAAGTCTTTCGATACAATAGCAAACTTCCTTTTTATCGTGCATTACAAAAAAAAAATACTAAAGCAAACGACTGCAACTTTAAAGCTCTTCGGATTTTGCCAACAATATTGAAGGGCTATTTGAAATTCCTTGAACGTCGCTTTCTTGTAACAAGAAGTGTCGAGCATAGGGATAACACTATTAGTACTAGAGCTACATGACCATATTATAAATACATAAACAGGTGGTTTTAGTCGGATGGCTTTTCATGAATTAAAAATCGACCTACTGATCATGTGTACAAGGCACCTTTTCAAAACTTCTATTTTAATTTAAATGTATACTTTTGTCACAAAGGTATCTTTGTCATACCTAGAAAATCTTTGTATCTTCGTAAGTTATCTTTTAACTCGTTACTTCCATTATAAATCACATCCAGATTTACTTTTCTTTCTGCGTTTCTATACTGCAATGATATAATGTTAATTTATATTCTTTTGATGTACGGTAGACTCCAGGACCAAGACAAATCAAACATGGTTTCATGGTACTGAACAATGTTAAAATATTGTACTTGTAACTGAAAATAAATGAATAAAATAAATAATTTTTGAACATCGTCCAAATTGTTACTGGAGGCTTGGTAAGTGATCAGTATAGTGGATCACTAACAATTTTTGTAAAATAAGTAAAAATAAATTTCCACTTCCCATAGTGATTGACTCGGGGCTGGGAGTATGAATCACTATGGTAAGTTGAAATTTCGTTTTACTAAGTTCACGCAAATTATTAGTGATCCAGGATACTGATCACTTACCAAGCCTGCAGTATGAATTTGTACAAAAAGTCACCTTGTATTATAAAATAAAAATAAAAAATAAATAAAATAAAAATATGTTTATTTGCAACCAAAAAGATATGTTTACAAAAATATTCTATGCACTATTTCTATATTATTTGACAAGTGTGTCTTTTATAAACTCATGTCATTTGTGCCATTGAAAAATAAACATAAAAAAAGACAGTGAAATCAAAATTTCGTACAAATCCCGGTTCATATCAATATAGCAATTTGTTTTTGTGATTAATGAAGCCTTAATATGTTGTTAAAGTGATGACAAATCGTATTCTAATAGAATGAAATCATAATAACACCGTTTTGCTGTTGGTTTGAACGGACATTTTGGAACACCCAGTAATGGTGACATTTGACAGTTTAAAAGCAATACAATACTGTTGGCATCACGGAACTATTTATAAGGAATAGAAATGCCATGAAAGCCGTGACTGCAACGCACCACTGTGATCAATACCATAGAGTATATTGAATACAGATCAATACGTCAGGGCATAACCAGCGGGCCTCTCATTTCTCAACCGAACGCGTTAGAACAAACATATTGTAAAAATTGTGTATTGCAGCATGGCAAATTGTTCTAACTCTTCGAATAACGCAAATAAGAAATCCAAAGGAATTTCATTCCACTCGTAAGTGATGTAAACATGTATTTACTGTGATATTTACAGAATAAACGTTGCGGTAAATAAAATTTCAACCTTACCATGAAATATTTAGCGTTGTAGCGAGTAGCGTTGAAATTAGACAATAATTTGTCCATTGCAGGTTATAAAGAGTGTCACACATTGAGTTAGAATATTAACGCCACAATGTATATTTTTTTAAAGCACAGTGCCATGACGTGTTTGGTATTTTACATCGAAGCTTCATAGAAATACGGTGTTATTTTGGCTGTATAAAGACGGGTGAATCTATGTGTGCGCCGCGTATGTTTACTAACTAGGTAATACTACGTTATTCCAAAAAGTGGCGACAGCGGTGCTCGTATAAAATTTGTGTCACGTCATCGCCGTGGTTGGCATACATCCCTCTAGGTACGTAATATGTGCTACCTCTAAGGTGTCGAGTCAGCGGCTGCAATGCACCGTGAAATATATCGTGACATCTCGAGTAGATCCGGGTTGGTGCATAAAAATGTAAATTTGGTTTACAAATACCGCCGTTTACCGCCTCTATGGTCTAGTGATTCAAGTACTCGATTACTAATTTGGAGATGGTGGGTTCAAATCCCGTGGGTGCACATTTGTCTGCTTGCTTCGGAAGGCACGTTTTAAAATCTAAAACGAAAACACAAAAAAAAAACACTTTTCTGTACGAGTAAGTAAATAAGTTCGAAAGTTGAACTAACAAATGTTTTTTTTTATAATATTTTACCCACACAATATATATTTTTTTATATTATTTTAATTTGCTCCTAACTACATTCAGTCATTTCTTATTTTAATACAAATCTTTGCTAATTTCAGCAGTATCTTAGATTATTTTGAATTTGGAACAGCCAAGGCACTATTGCACCAACCCAATTCAAAAATATAATTACAACATATTTGTCTTCTTTGGACCTCATTTCGTACACATTCCATTAAAATAATAATATGATAGACATCTTCAATTACCCCGCACTCACTGCAGTTTGGTGAGGCTAATTTACGCATTCAGTTGCTTGGCGCAAAGTGCATAACTTAACTTATTTTTTCTTGACTAGAAATTAAAAATTGAAAAATATTTTGATATGCGCCATTTGACGCCAATAGTTCAGTTTATTGAGGTTAAGCAAGAGTTTGAAATTGTATAAACAATTAGTCATGATCTCTAAACCAACTTGAAATGCTGTTTTAACTTTGTCTGGACCAAATCATGACTAATTTTGCATTTAATTTCAAACTCATGTTTAATAAACTTCACTATTGGTGTTAACTGCCACATACGACATACACCACATACAAATGTTTTTCAATTTTTAACTTTCTAAACAAGAAATACAATAATTTTAAGTAAGAAAACTTATTTAGTAGGATGTGTCCAGAACGTAGTCTAAAGGTAAGTACTAAACTATTTCTGTTTCTTTTATTATTATCGAACCAGGAGAAGCGAACGAAGCGAAGTGGGTTGCATTGGATAGTTTTATACCAAATTCCCTTTTCTAAGGTTCGGTCATCAAAGTACTCCCTCCACTGGTAAAAGCATTGGTCTCTCAAAGTTGGTAACATATCTGAAAAAAGTGGAGTGCATATCACAGAAATACCTTCAATAGTAGTAAGTTTTGCTGACCTTTTCTTTTCCCCGAATTACTACGTGTTATGGAATCCACTGAAGTACAAATTGTTTGTCACTAGCCTTGAATTTTAACAGCGTATCTAAAATAACATAGCCTATCGGTATTCCTCGACTACTGGAGGTACATCGATCCAAGTATTGTAATGCCCTTTTTTAATCAGAGAAAATAACGGCTTTTTCGCAGGAGAGGTATTGTGTGGTAACAGACGCTCGTTGCTACCAGAAATTATAGCTTATAAAAAGTGGTAATACTGACTAGTGACGTGCATCGGCGTCACTGGTGCGAGGATTCCATAACCACGCTC
Source organism: Ypsolopha sequella (assembly GCA_934047225.1). Taxonomy (NCBI): domain Eukaryota; kingdom Metazoa; phylum Arthropoda; class Insecta; order Lepidoptera; family Ypsolophidae; genus Ypsolopha; species Ypsolopha sequella. The sequence continues at coordinate 25,813,531 of OW203990.1, read as the reverse complement.
AGACACCACTAATTGTATGCTAAAGGGCGATACTTGCAGCTGGAACAGGGGCCCATAAGCTGTCCCAGATTTATAGTCTACAAGTATCTTATATTCTACAATAGATAATATAAAATGTCCTACCAGATAGTTGTATGATGACGTCATCCACTGATCATCGCTCGAAGACCCTCCACATGGACTCCAAGGCGTGTCGGTGCCGTGACACGTTGATCACCTTCCACGATGAATCTAAACACAAACCTCCTACCCCAGGATGCATCCAACCCAGAAATAGTAATTAACAAGTCCACTTGTCGGAAGCCGCGTGGACACAGGTTATGTCACACACACACAGGAAATTCACTAAAAGGTGGCCTTCACGCCAAAATATTGTCAGCCCTTGACACCCTGATGTTCTTACGATGTCCGCACCGATTTCCCTTGGGTTAAATTGTTAATCTCACATTTTATAAATCGTCCGCGATCTGTACCAAGAAAAAGTCCACGTCCCTCGTTTTTGACAGCTCCAAGTCCATAGACAAAATATATAGACCATTGATGGATGCGTTCCGAAATATACATTTTATTCTGAACAGTCCCCCGCTCTGGGCTGAGCAATCAGACCACTAGCTCATACAACCGGGAGACGGGAGAAAGTTGTCATGGCTCGTCCCAAAATCGAACCTTCGACCAACACCTCTGCGACGCGTGGAGTTCCGTCTCCGCCAAAAAACAACTTTAATATACGGCCCCGGCGCCAAAACAAGGATAGCAAGTTCACATCCTTCAAAAGAGTTAAATTTCCTTCCCTAGGATGCTCAGTCCTGTCTGACCACAGAGAGGACGAGAGTTGAGTACCGCTTCCACTTTACAATATACAGTGGCAAGCTCCTCAAAAGTTAGGACAGTTTCCCCAATAACGCAGCGGAGGTGGGTCTTCGCCAACTTGACGGCAGCTTCAAAAAATTCCCTCCCCAGTGAGGGCAATTTGGGGGACTGTACCGCCAAGTTACCCCTTTCCGGGCGAAGATTTAACTTAAACTAGCATAGTTATTTACAAAACAAAAAATTATCAATATCTTTTAGATAGTTAGCAGTACCTTTGTAGTTTGTGCCATTGTCGGAGCGAATAAGTGAAGGTAAACCCTTACGCGACACGAAACGATCCAACGCGGCGACGAAGGCCTCCGTAGTCAAAGCTGATACCACTGCCAAGTGAACGGCCTTGGTGGCCAAGCACACAAATACACAAGGTATGCTTTCACAACCCAAGCGTTGCGATTGCTAAAAACCCCCGTGCGCGTTACGTATGTGTCAATCCGACACCAACAAATTTACCAAAGGTCCGTCTTGGGTAGAAGCAAAGGATGAAGACTTCCGTATGGCAGGTCAGCTCTCCAAAATCAGCCTCCAAAACGCAGAAGTCCTTCATAATCCGTGAAAGGATTCAAACGAGCAACCGCTCACTTCAGCCTGGCGTGATCCTCGCGCAGAACTCGAAGTCTAAACTTGATGAGGTCCGCCTGAAGTACAAGAACCGTGTACCAATGCGTTCCAACGCTCCTCTGCACTCACGGCTGGGGACAAAATATATGAATTTCATTGACTGGTTGGTATTTCAACATAATACCACCATCATATTGGGATCCTCCAAATCTGCAAACAGTATATGTTCATTTGAAAGCCATTTCCTAAGTTCGAACATAATAATCCAAGTATCGAATCAAATATCGAATATCCAAAATTGTGGATACCTCCACCAATGAAGAAGAACCCAGAGTCTTTTAAAACCAAATAGGATCCATCCTAACAAATCCGCGCCCAGGAAAACATCGACTGGGGCCGGATGACAAAACGTGGGTCTGCCAGATGCAGACCTGACGTGCATGAGATTATGGACGGAGGAAGGTCCAAAGAAGGCTGCCAGCCGACAATATTGTCTATAACCATGGCTGCAGCCGCTGATTCAACTCCAGTCCACCAATACCTAGGAGCGGCACCGACGAAACCTCCAGGTTCAAAACTAATCGGTGCGCCACTTGACTTTCCAAGTCGAAGAGGGCCCTTACCCTAACTCAATCCCCCCTGGGGCCCTAGACGCGAGCCATCGCGATAGGCAACAGAACCGTCCGCGGTTCCGTACTCATGGCTTGAACAAGCTAGTTACAGGCTACCCCACCTGTGGAGCGCAGGACCAGTCCACTGGCAGTAATATGGCTGGCGCGTGCACATCCCTACCATGGGGGGAGCGTAGCCTCCAACTCTCCCTGAGTACGGCGGGTGGTACTCTAACCGCGGGTACTCACGGTACGGCGGTGAGTAACCCCGTGACTCCGTCTTAACACGGTGCTCCATGCCAGCTGGCACCGAAACCGGCGCGGGGAGGGGGGGCCTAGCCCTTGCCAACTCCAATTGACCCCCGCCCGTAGGGGCCCAATTCACAACATGGCCATATGTGTGATAGCCCGTAGGCAAGCCCCCTACGGGTCCACGCGCAGATACATGACTCACCTCCCGGTGAGGGGGCGCGCCTCGCGCCGCAGTCCTCCGTTCCGACGGAGGGGAGCTCTGCCCGACAGCATGCCTTCCCTGGACCGAGGGGGGGGAAGTTCTCCCTGACGCACCCCCGTTGTCCAAGGGGGGGGGAGTTCTCCCTGAAGCACCCCCGCCCGTAGGGCTCCGTCGCTGCGGGACCGGTGAAGCCGCTTCAGATCTGTTGGCACACAACAATAAATGGTGAGGCCCCTCACAAACACTGCAACGTCGTGGCTCGGGACAATTACGTTCAAAATGATTGCCCAAGCAACCGAAACACAGGCCCTTACGCTTCACTATGCGTCGCCGCTCGGTGACGTGCAGGTTTCGCCACTGCTGACATCTCAGCAGGTCATGCCCCGTATGGCCACACTGATAACAGGTCAATGACCTCTCGATCATGGCGACCGCCGCTAAACGCGTCATATCGCGTCCCCGCGACTGCTGCGGTTGTCTGGGCTCCCCACATTCCGATGAGCCAGCAGACGAAAATGATTGCGCCCCAGATGGCGCCAAGTCCGGCTGTGATGTTTCTGCTACCCTAGCTTCATATTCAATAAACTTCATTAAGTCCGTAAATTTAGGCACAGTGCTGCCATCTTTTTCTGCGGACACCCGCTCAAAACGTGACCTCACGTCATTAGGCAACCTACCTAAAATAATGTGAACGAGTAAAAATGACCACTCGTCCACCGGTAAACCTAATGTTCTAAGGGCATTACACGCCACAGTGACCGGGGTCAGCAACTGCAACCTTAGTTGGGCCCGGTCAGTTACCCTAGGTAACGTCAACAATTGAGACGCATGCGCATCCGCCAGTAAGCGCATGTTCTGATACCTATCATTTAATAAGCCCCACGCTGTATCATAATGATCATCCTCCACCCTGAGGTGCTGGATGAGCGACCTTGCTTCGCCCTCCAATGTTGACATCAAATATGCCATCTTTTGCCCCTTTGATAAATCTACCCTAGAATTTATTAATGACGTAAACATATTTTTAAAAGAAACCCATTCTTGAATTTTCCCATTAAATTTTTTTAGTTCTAAACTAATCAAACTACCAGACACGCCATCTACCGGTTGAGGCGTGACAACTACAGGACCTCCTGAATTTTGCCTCTTTAAATCAGCAATATTATTTGACTTTATAACCAGCGTCTTACCAGTGGCGCCATCTATTGGTCTAGGTGTGCTAACAACCGGGCTGCCCGATTGTCGCTTTTTGATCATGGAGGCCGCCTCTGTTAAAGCATCATAAATCCCTTTTATCTGAGCCAAATCCGTAACATACCTCTTCAAAAGCTCGTCACTTTCCTGCAGTGCTGCCACAGCCGCCTCTGCGTCAGCCAGCCGCTGATGCATCCGCTCGGCTCTCTCCAGGATTGCATTGTCGCGATCCGAACGAGAAAGCAATCCCTGGACGGTTGTAAACCAACGGAGCTCCTTCGCAAACGCAGCCTTGTGAGACTTGGACATCATGCCGCAACAAACCGGGAAATGTATAAATAAAAACCATTTAGCAAACACCCTGACAAGGCACAAAATACAGAAGCAGTGCTCAATAGATACCCTATCTATAACTAGAATTGAATTAGTAAATTTAATTCCCAATCACAATGTATGTACTGTCCCGGTAATACAAACAAACAAATAGGTTCCCACCCAATTCCAGAATTTAATTATCAAATGTAATTCCCAATTACAACAATGTAGGTACTGTATCAGTAATACAAAACAAACAAATAGGTTCCTACCTATTACAACATTAAGTACCAAATTTAAATTATATTTGGTGTATACAATACACACAAACCCGAATGCACATTCCACTATGCACTTGTATACATCCTTGTAAGTACATACATTCAAGCCAAGATAACCGTATATTAGCTAACAAGTTGATTTCCAAATCTATAATATAAACCGTTATATGATTATGTTATTGTAGTACAAGAACACCTGATATGTACTAAACTATCAAATTATACTGATATTACTGAACCACATCAATGTGGTACCCTCCGGTAATCAATTAACTACTCAAAGCACTAAACAAATCCAATTTGTAATTGCTACATCAATAACATATCAATAATACAACCATGTAAAAGCCTAGCTATGTTAACAGTTCAATGACCCTGGGGCCGCCCAGTTCCGCTGTTTATATGTATATAATCCAAAGGTTTATTAGGTGGATTAACCACACTCTGGTTACCAAAGCTTGTGTGGTAACAGACGCTCGTTGCTACCAGAAATTATAGCTTATAAAAAGTGGTAATACTGACTAGTGACGTGCATCGGCGTCACTGGTGCGAGGATTCCATAACCACGCTCAGACACCACTAATTGTATGCTAAAGGGCGATACTTGCAGCTGGAACAGGGGCCCATAAGCTGTCCCAGATTTATAGTCTACAAGTATCTTATATTCTACAATAGATAATATAAAATGTCCTACCAGATAGTTGTATGATGACGTCATCCACTGATCATCGCTCGAAGACCCTCCACATGGACTCCAAGGCGTGTCGGTGCCGTGACACGTTGATCACCTTCCACGATGAATCTAAACACAAACCTCCTACCCCAGGATGCATCCAACCCAGAAATAGTAATTAACAAGTCCACTTGTCGGAAGCCGCGTGGACACAGGTTATGTCACACACACACAGGAAATTCACTAAAAGGTGGCCTTCACGCCAAAATATTGTCAGCCCTTGACACCCTGATGTTCTTACGATGTCCGCACCGATTTCCCTTGGGTTAAATTGTTAATCTCACATTTTAATAAATCGTCCGCGATCTGTACCAAGAAAAAGTCCACGTCCCTCGTTTTTGACAGCTCCAAGTCCATAGACAAAATATATAGACCATTGATGGATGCGTTCCGAAATAAACATTTTATTCTGAACAGGTATTATACATAAAATAAACATTCTGCAATAGTTATATATAAGTTATACATGCATTATGGAAATATAAGAGTTACTATTTTGAGATTTTGTACTATTATTTGAATTTGGATCATAAACGGCTGCACCTGCCCAATCCTTGTTTTTCGAACCATCTGTGTAAATTTGATAGAATTTTGAATATTTTTATTGAATCATAAGTCTTAAATTTATCTTTTATATGTGCAGCACCGTGAGATCTTTTGAATTGATCTCAACCTTCAACTATTAAACTAACAACATTTGATATATCTACATTTGCATTGCAACCCATGTGTCTAAAATACGCATACATTTTCAAAATTTTGTTTGAATAAAAAGGAAGATCTCTTATTCATGGGTAAGATATAATAGTAGTTTTTTCTTTTTTATTACAAACTTTTTTATTACAAATCTAAATTCCATTAAAAAAAGGGTTAGTAAAATTAAATAGCATTTCTGTGAGCAATAAATGCGTTTATTATATTTTTACCTTAAGTATAATATTAGAAAGGTGACAGTATGTTTGAATGATACAAGATATACCGAGTGCACATTGTCGTGCCGGATAAATCAAGCACGGTTATCTGCGCCTGCGCCGAAGCGGAGCGAAGAGGAAATTAGTTGAATGTGTGCCCAGAAAAAGGGTTGTATTTCGGTATTAAACAAAAATACATTTTGTTGTTATCACGTTTATAAAGTGGAGTTCTGTGGGACATTATGTTTCAGAAAGGCTGGAAATTATAATTGTTGTATAATTATCGTTTTTATAATTATGTAGGTACACATTTCAGTCACGGGCCCATAGGGATTCGATCATTTGAAAGATATTCATAAGGCCGAAGCCAACATTGAAGAGGCCTTTGGTACCATTTAATCTAAAAGTGAGATGGCCGCATCTATGGATGGAGATGGCCCCACCAATGGACAGTTCACCATAGTTACCAAACTAATTGCCCGGAACGAAGGAACTTAAAGTGGGCTTTGAGAATGAGATGCTATATGGACCGGATATCGGGACTATGGAGTGAGATAACGGATATCTGCTTCAAAAATCTCAAACAAATTTAAGTCTGGCAGACGGTTACTTGCTGTTTGATAACTACCCAACAGGATAGCTGATGTGGGCCCCCTATCTAGCCACCATGGGGTGGCAAGGGGGCAACACCAATAAACAGTTAAGGTTGTCGAGAGGTGAGTCTGCGGGGCGCAACATCCTTTGTATAGTCAAGTGTTCCCGGCGTTATGCCATTTTACACTTATAACCAGGACCATAGGTTCCGCTTTAGCGACTACACTCTGGCCGGCTGGTTAAGGTAATTGCAGACGTGGAGAGGTGTGTCGCTGTGTATATGTGTGTGTCTTTCCTCTTGAGGTAGGGTCCGTAGTGTCACCGCTCACCATCGGCTCGCCACAAGCCGCCACAAGATTCACTGGAATTACAGTATATTTACTGTAATTTAGACATTTCTACTATATACTGCAATGATAAAATACAGTGAAGGGTTTTTTACTGTATTTACTTTCCTATCAATCTAATGATATAGTTTATTATTATAATGTAATATGATTGTAGTTTTTAGAAGGAGCATATCATGGAATTTGAATTTATATACCTATTGTATAATATATTAGTATAATGTTATATTACTGATAAGATTAGAAAAAGTTGTACGCTTTTGGAAAATCAATGTTGTGTAAATTTAACACCTACAAACGCGATGTTAACGAGGGAAATTTAAAACAAAACCACGAAATAAGTTAGTTACAGTATTCAGAATAAGATTACTTTTTTTCTTTACTTTTCTAAATAAATTATCCTAAAAATAAACTATATAATTTTAAAATATACTGTATTTTTTAATGGAAATACTGTAATTTCAGTTTGCGGTCTGGAAGTACTGCTGCGGTAACTTATTGCACTGGACAACGGACGTATCAGTGGACGATGTGGCCGTCATTTCCCTAATAATAATTATATTATTATTATGATAATTACCTTTAGCTTTTGACCGAAGCCAAAGCTTACTAGGACACTACTTTTGTAGAAATTATTCTAGTATAATACATATTTTATTCCTTATTTAGGATTACTTGATTCTGTTTCTAAATTATCTATATATAACTTAACAGCTACAATACGTTCTTGTAAGTGGAGAACCGCCATTATTCTGTTTCTTCTGCTAATCATTTGACCCTTTGATACGACATAACATTAACTTTCTCTTTCATATGAGTAAAATAGGTACGTCTAGATCGTCCTCTTTCTCTTTTCTCCGCGACCTTTCCTTCTGTTTCCTGATACGATGCCTTATTTCAAGAAACTGGCATGACGTATCAGGTATCCTAAATCGAAACCCTCTTTTGTTTTTAATAGTATTTAACAAACATATTTAATAAGCACTTCCTCATAAGTCTTCTTCTTCGTCCAGCTAATTCTCTCCATCCTTCTCCAGCATTACATTTCAAACGTTTCCAACTTCTCTCTTTCACTGCCGTATAATGCAATGCTCCAGAGCACGGATTCCAGAGGTAGACTTTTATTTAAAGTTTCCGGACTTTTCTAAATTATCTAACTAAAATATTTTATTACAAAGTATACAAAGTATCGTTTGTTTTCGGATTTTCATAAATGGTAATTTCTTAAATTCTTAGGGTTCCTTAAACAAGGGCAAACAAAACGGAGCCCTAATAATGTAGATCTGCTGTCTGTCCGTCTGTCTGTCTGTCCGTATGTCACGGATATCTAAGCTCATAGATGAAATAAGTTACAGACCTGAAACTAACATACGTAAATGGAGCCGATTTTTCTTTTTAATTTGCATGTAGGATGTCATAAAGATTATTACGTAGAGAACAACTTTATTTTTTATTCTTTTTTAACTGGAAAAATAAATAAATGAGGGCCCAATAAAGTTGTCAGTTTTAGACAGCTTTTTGCCACGGGTCTATCTCAAAAACTAAACTAAAGTCCAAGTTTTAATTTAGTGGACTAACAACATTTTAAGGAAAGGGAAAAACTGTGCGAGTAAGTGAGATGAACTGTACCGTTTCACTTTAACTTTAGCACAGCGCCTTTCTCTTTCCTTTAGTTTGGACTTTAGTTGGGACTTTAGTTGGGACTTTAATTGGTCATTTATGTACGCAATCCTAACAGAGCGAGGCCTGACTTGCACTTGACCGGTTTTGGTAGAATAATAAAGATATTGTGCCGGCAAAAGTTACTAAAGTGCCGGAGCGACCGCAATGTCCAATTAAGAGCTTATTGTCCACGTCCAGATACAGGGAGGAAGTTGGCTAAACTAAAATGAGTTTGCGTTCATTTAATCAATAACTTGGACTCAAACAAAGTATAATTGTAAAGGAAACAATTAATTAAAATCTAGAAATAGTCTAACAATAACCTGAAAGTGATTGTTTATTTCCAGTCGAATGAGAAATCTAACAACCAATCCTTTTAATTTTTATAATTTTTTGTTTTACTTAAGAGTACGAACTATGATCTTACCTAAAACTAACATAGAGCTAAAACAAATAAATTGATTGGGATCCCGGTTCAGAGCTCCTCACACCCAGATTTACTTTTATTTCTGCGTTTCTATACTGCAATGATATAATGTTAATTTATATCTCCTTGCGATGGATAAATCGCCAAGTGTTCAAACATAGACATTTATTTCTGTCATAGTTTTAAAACAAATAATGTTAAAGAAAAATGGAAAAAAATTGAGGTTTCTTGTATGGAGACACCCTTGGGTTTCAATTTTTTTAATTTTTATTCTGTGAATATTTCAACTTGCTACCTATTACGGCTGAAGCTGTAATAGACGACCGAACGGATGGACAGACAGACAAACAGACAGCGGAGGCTTTAATAGGGTCCCGTTTTGCACCCTTCATGTACAGAACCCTAAAAACACGGTTTACAATGTACAATCTTTCCATTAGTTATAGTAAGGGAGCTATGTCACTATCGACTACAATCGTCTAAGTTACGGACTGTCCTATTCAAAAATTACTTATATTCATTCCCGCTACAAACCATATCGTTTTTCAATGGAAAAAATCACTAAGTCATTTAGCATTCAGCACGGAATTGCCTTGTATTCAAACCACGGCTGTTTATAATTCACCCGGGGCGATGAAAAGTGCCAGTTCATGTCCTCGATTAACAAATGCACAAAGTAACTTTTATAAATTTCAATAATATAACTGCCTCTGTGGCTGTGGTAGAGTGCTTGCCTGCTAACCCGGAGGTCGTGGGCTCAATCCCAACGGTGTACATTTGTATGGCTTCGGAAGCCATCCCGTGTGGGACGAAATAATCGTCGGACTTGTCTATGGTATCCGACAAGCTGTGGGCCTGTGAACAGCTTCCCCAAGTGTATGGAATCTATATAGAGTGAAAGAGATAGCCGCCATGCCGATGTTTGCTGTCTCAATTTCTCTTGAGCAAAGGATTTGGAGTTTTTGAACAATTTGCTTAATTTAAAACACTTCTCTTCACTGCTTAAAACCAGTGAGCAAAATTCGATTTTAATCACTGGTTTTAAGCAACAAAGGCGTGCTTTTCGAGCTAGTGAGGTGAAAAGTAAATTATTGTAAAGATTACGCTGTTCTGAATGAAGTCTAAAACAAAAAGCGTTATAAAAATACAATTATCTTTTACTTTGCTTTTAAGAGGAAAGAATAAAAAGGAAAGAAGAACGTTTCAGAGCTTTTGTATTCCAATTTAACAAGATAATTAAAACAAAAACACGCCGAGCAAAAAAATATATTTTTTGAAGGTAAAATCTTGAAATAATTTGAACGTACGCAAAAAGTACAAACATACAGCTTGGCAATAAAGATTCCGACGCGGTGACAGGTGTAAACATTGACGTAAAAAAAGGCAGATGGAGTTTCACTAACCAACGACTGAGGCACCCATAGTATGCCGATCCGCTTGTACGCACGAGCCAAGCACGGACACATTCACATCATAGTATGCAAATTTCCATAGTAACACACACTTACAAACCGCCGCCATTGCTATGCTTCATTAGTTGGTTAGCTGCGACTCTGTCCGCCTTTTTTGACGCCTATCCGGTCGGCCACCCACAGCTTCAGGCTTCGAGAGGCATGCCAAGCGATTCTTTTTGCGACGGCGCCGGCAGAGAGAACAAATGTATGAACTTGTAGAGAGCCGGCCATGGGTCGCCGCTCGCGCGTCTTGTTCGGCTTCGAGTGACTTGCGCTCTCGGGACAGCGGTGTGCGGGGGGGCGGGCGGTTAAAGCAGTGATCAAGCGCACAGGACAAACCTATTGTCGAGTGCTTTGAGCGAGTAAGCGCTATACATCCGATGCGGTGGAAGGCGCCGACGCGACGGGTGTCGCTAAAACCGCCTGGAAGCGCAGCAAGAACCGCCGCCAGAAGCCTGAATCTGTGGCCCTGGCGTATGGGTGGAAATAAATAATTTGGTCATAGTATACAGCTTTGGTCGTAGTATAGTATGACCACATGTGTGGTATAGCGCTCTCATTTTTACAAACTCTTTTGTCAGGCTATATCTGATCGTGATCAAATTACATGTGATCAAGTAAATCTCAATATTTATAAAATTTAAATTTAATTTTCGTTACAACAAATTATCATCGCTTCGGTGGTTTGGTGGCTCCAGCACCAGTCGCAGGTTCAAATCTCATATAGTCCAGTCAATCTAAGAATCTTTGTATGGAGTAGGTTGAAAAATTCAAATTTACACTGGAGAATATATCAGTAAACTAACTGAAAAATTAAAATTCAAAAGAATCCCTGATATATATATTTTTTAAATGGAATTTCATAAATAACCATGGCTAAGAATAATATTAGTAAGTTATTTTCGTCAGTATATCAATCTTATTATTTTAGTAAAATATATAAAAAAATACGTTCTTCTGGGAGGTCATACTCGTATATTTGTGTTAAGGCTGGGGGTTCAAGTATTTGTGCTTCAACTTTACAGGAAAGGCTCACAACCCATTACGGTGGGACGAATAATCGTCGGTGAAACGAAGGTATGCGAATGTTGGCTGTGACTTACACTAAACCTCGGTCCCCTTGGCACTAATATCGTAACGATATATTATATTATATTTTTATTGAAAATAATTTTACTCAGGGGTAGAAAGGCGCTGGCCTCTCAATCTTGACACCCAGGTTCGATCCCCGGTCGGGCATGCACCAATGAGTTTATCGAAAGTTGTGTGTATAGTATTTGTTCTTGCTTACCCTTGCTGAACGGTGAAGGAAAACATTGTAAGGAAACCTGCATGCCCTAAAAAGCGTGTATTTGTGCCCGAAGTACGAAGAGAGGACTCACGTTGGGACTGTCACGAGTGTCGACTTTCACACTCTAAACACCTCTGAAACCCCCTTGGGGATTCATGTCGTGGCTATTTATTTATTTATAATAATTTCTTACGTTTAATTTATATAATGAAGCTTTATAAATTAGTCCTAATTATTAATTATTCATAAAAGCAGGGCCTATTAATATTTTTGATTGAAGCGAAGTCCAAAATGGCGAAGTATTTTTTTTTGTGTTTATGAATACCCTGTTGAAATGGAGGAGTTTTTCTTTTAAATATCCACTGCAAAATAAGACGAGCTTTTTATTTAAATTTCATTCGCATTTATTTTATTTGACTATGTTAATTAGTAAGATCCTCTTGAAATTGTGTACTAGCTGTTGCCCGTCCGCGTGTAAGAAGATAATAAGGCCATAGTGTAATCCCTTGGAATACCACAATAAAAAGTATCCCAGTTTTAGTTAAGGGGCTATACCGTGAAAATTGTCACTTTTTGAAGTTATTTATCTGCTCTTTTAATAAAGTTCCAAGTAAAATAAATTAGTATAACAATTTTGGGACCTTTTACTAGATTTTAGTCTATCAGAAACGCGATAGGAGGAATTTCATTCGATAGAAATAATTATTGAAATCAGGTCTAAATTTACACTTTTTTTGATATTCTGACAAATTAGGATAGCATACAGACTTGAAAAATATTTATTTAGATGGGTTTTAACTACACCTAAATTACTGGTTATGGAATTTTTTGTAGCTATTTTAGTTAATTTTGAATTAATTTAAAACCGACTTTTTGTCAATTTTCCCCGATTCCGTCCCTTTCGCACTGCGGGTCTTTCTGCCTGGAGTAACGGGGACCTTTGCTAGCACGGTTATCGGACTTACTTATACAATAAGATAAATAGATTACTAAACATTTATTCATTAAAATTCACAGAATGTAAAAATACTGTTATTACCTGGATAAAACAACTTAATTACGATGAAACTGAGGATTTACTGAAACCAATATCATAAATATTCATATGTTTTAAGTTATCGCAGTCTAATCTTACCGAGTACAATCATCGACAGGCCTTACTAACCTACTTAGCTTAATGTTTATTGTGTTACTCATAAGAGTGAATCTCCATCGGTAACACTTATGAACCGTGGGTCTACCGCGTAATTCTCATTTTCATCAACATCAACTTGAGATTGAAATTTGACGTGCGTGCGAAGACGCCCGCCTAACATGCCATCTCTTTTGCACGCGTTGAATTTCGCATGCATTTGCTTGAAGTTGATACAAATGAGAATTACGCGGTAGAGCCCCTGGTTCCATTATCTTTTCTCCTTCTTTGCACCTTAGAATAGTTGATAATTTTTGCCACCTACCCCCCCCCCCCTGCTGTGTGAAGTATTATAGATAATTAACAGTTACTTGTGTCTAAATTAAAACCAAAACGCAGGAATTACCTACATAACATTAAAATGAAAATGGCATCTTATTATTACTATTATATTATATAAAGTATATCCATGCATATTATTATTATTATATCCATACACATATTTATACCACATAGATTTCAGAACATACACTACACACGCACACAAACCCTCACACACCCTCTCAAACACATACACCAACTCACCCTTTCTCCTACTAACAAAAGCATAAAAACAATGTTACAAGGGAAGAACGGTCCCTTAAAAGGAGGGTCCAAAGAATTGTAAAAATTACTTGTGTATAAATAAAATTTTTGTATTTTGTATTTTGTATCGGACAGTGATCTTCCTTCCTTCTTTCTTTACTGTTGAGGATTGTACAGTGGTAACCACATAAATCCCGTTCAGTAGTTTTTGCGTGATGCATGAAATAACGAAACAATTTCCGTTATTTTTTTTGTATCAGTATCCTACACCGCTATTATTTTTTGTAATATCATCAATGGACAGACAGACCCCGCTGTTTTCCTATACAGCTTTAAATAGTATTAAATATACTTAGATTTAAAATTTTCCAGTTATTACTCGTATATTACCTAAACCGTTTCATTAAAGAAGGTATTAGCATCTGTTATACAATTGCTGCAACTAATTACGCATTAAAACTTTTTTTTACGAAATAATTAAATATTTATTTATACGCGCTCTTATGTTGATTTTTTATGTACTAAAATTTTATACGCTATATAATCCACAACATTTCAAACTACTAACCCGCTAATTTTAATAGCTAAAATGAAAGAAGGTAAAAAGCTTACGGATTTCTATTTTACTCTTTCCCAAAATTTAGGTTTTTAAATACATAAATAAATTTTTTAATATTGGATTTTGAAACAAAAGCCTTGTGGGCATAACGGCTCAAGTACCTTTCGCAGTAACAATTTTTGTTTGTATAAAAAAAAAACAAAATGGCGTGACCTTAGGGCATGATATATCAAGACATTGACATTGACAGCTTGTTTTTTTATTTATTGAGGCAAAGGCATTGTAGCTCTTCCCCACATCCTTAAACGTTGTATTTTTTTGAAAACATCTGTAAAGCGAATTAATAAAAAAAAATTTTGAAAAGTGTTTGTAATGAGCATATAAAAACATCTCAGTGGATTTTTTTAATCTTACCTAACATGAAATGAAAACTTGCGAATTCTAACCACAATTTTCTTGTTTTTTTCTTTTAAACAATCGTTTGTGACGCCTATAGGTCTTCAGGAATTATTATTTGCTATGTAACTTCTAGCTGTTAAGTAAAAAAAAATATCATTTTCTTGTTAGAACAGGAGAAAAGTGAATTACAAAAATCTTTAAATGACGATAAAATTTTTTCCGACCCTTGATTTTGAATGAAACAAAGCCTTTATTATAATTCAAATGATGTTGTGTCCACCTGTGAAAAGTACATGAAAATCCTATCAGTAGTTTTGGAGATGTGCGTGAACAAACAAACAGAGAGACAGACAGAAAAGAATTCTAAAAATCGCTGATTTACGTTCTATTACTCTTTTTTAGTCACCATCTCTATTACTTTTCTTCAATGTACACACCGGGTTCTACTCTTTTATCATATTAGTATAATTGATTATTGATAGAGATCATAGATGTAGTAAGAGTATACTAAATCTATGATAGAAATGGACGGCGACTCTGGCACGTGCGAAAAATTTGCTAAAGCAGAAAAATCAATCATTTCCGTAAAAATCCCTTGTAAAATCCCTCGAAATCTGTCGTAACAAATTTTTTCGCACCTGCCAGAATCCCCTTCCTGGACGGCTTTTCTGGTACGTGCGGAAAAATTGTTTAGGCAGATTTGGGGTGATTTTAAAATGTTTTTTCTACGTATAGGAATGTATTGAATTTTCATTGGAAACCTCTAGTGTGGGTAAAATAAGACCTTTTCTTGCTTTTGGTGAAAATCGTATACTTGTCTGTAATATTAATAGTGCCCCGTTTCCTTTGGCTCGTCTTGGCGGGGGGCACTATCGTGCCCCCAAATAATGCATAGTCATGACCTTAATCCTCGAGGGGGTGGCACAAAAATTCTACGAAATTATAGTTTTGGCCTCAGTAAAATCAAAACTAATAACCCATTTCATTTAAAATTTCGCAAAAATATTCAATGTACAGACACGACTTTTTTTATACCTTTTTATTAGTATAGATTTGATAAAACCCCGCTCACAATACTGTTGTAATAACCTAAAAGTAGACCTTTTATGATCACAAAACTAAGCGAGAGTTCGGGTTTGGAAACAAAATGGCTTCTCCAGGGATTATAACAAACAAGACATTTTGTTACGTCCGTAATGTTGGTAGCAAAAAGTCGGCGAAAGTTTGTGATTCCACTTTTTGCTCTTGCCCTCGACATTTGTGGAACAAAAACATCGGGTTGTATTCCTAGGAATGCATAGAAATGAAAGGTTAATTTAGCCATGTGTAGATGTGATGTTTGTTTGTTAGACGTAATTTCTATTTGCTTAATTGATTTTGAATTTTCATTTACTGTTGTGATAAACATACTTATATATAAGCTTATACAGTGTGTCTCTCGTACAAGTGCACATCCGAAAGTGGGTGAAACTAGATCTAAATATATCGACAAAAACAATGTTTTTTTTTTTTTATAATTGTTTTTTTTATCTTGGAAAAGTACTCCACCTGGGTATCTTTGTATGGGACGCGAGCGTAGTGCCTTTGGTTAACCGCTTGTAGAAAATATTGTATTTATGATAGAACATTGTATTTTTTTTTTTTTTCTTAGGAAGATAATGGAAAAAGTATAGTAAAACGGGAACATTATTTTGAAAAAATTAACTTTTACTGAAAAAAGACGAAAAAATTAAAGAAATAATCTTTTAGGATATTATTTTTATGGTAATGGTAGTTGATTATGTTTTGTTTTTGATGTGGTATGCAACGTCTTTTCTTAAGGAATTATAACAGTTTAATTTCCTTGCATTACTCGCGATAGATCAAAAGTTAGGACATATTTTATACATAGTCTCCATGGTAGGCAAACAAAATTTAAAACGTAAATTTCTAAAACAAAGATTTTCTAAAAAAAAAAAAAAACATTTATTGTCGATAAAATAAGGTCGAGTTTCACCCCTTTTCGGATGTGCACTTGTACGAAGGACACACTGTATATTATATATAATATAAACTTATTTTTACTTTAATAAAACTATTAAAAACCTACTTTCACGTACTTCTTTATACTTAAAGCGTCAAATCGATAGTATAGGTACTCGTACAAGTAAAAACGTAACTTAACGTTGAAACGAAATATTTTATCAAACCCTCGCTACATATCTTGTAAAAATCATTGTCAATCAACTATTCAGGTGGTCCCCTGACCTACATAAGCTAAGCAACTAAGTGCACTTTTTTACGTCAATGGGACATGTTTGGTATTTCCCCATATTATTATTTATTATATAAAATTATTACCTACAGACATCGATTATTTAATTATATAACATTAAAACCGACCTGTAATAAGTGTATCTGATATACCTACATGCATTACATAAATAAATATATTTAAGTTTCAGTTTCTTACATTTTCATTTGAAAGTACATACATATGTACATTGTTTACTATTATGGTTATATCACCAAACTAGTGAAGTTAAATATAATATAATTTCACGGCTCTGAAAATTTACCTGCGACATTATATTAAAATAGTTGTAAGTATACAAAAATTGGCTATTTGAAAACCGGATAATAACAAGCTAAAATTTAATAAAACACAATCATCTTTATTTTAATTGTGTTCATAGCATACTTACTTTCAGTTTCAGGTTGAAATCTGTATGTCTTTTATGACATTTCGTTGTTTTAATAAGTATTCCTCGAACCTTAGCCCAAACTAGAGATGGGTCGGTGCGTGTTTTTGGAATACCGAAACTAGGTATTGGTATGGTTTTCAATAACTGGTTATTTAAATAACTTAGGTATTGATGAGTACCGAAGTTTCGAACTTTGGCTTTGACCTAATTACGTATTTTTTCAAAAAATGCATATATTACATTAAAAATAAGTGTCAATATAGTCGGAGGCTGAGGTGAAGGGCGGGAGCACCTCCCCCTGCCGTCCGCACACCTCCCTCTCACGCTTGCTGCAGGTGGCGGACTCGCCAGTCTAGTAGTGTGTGAACTAGTGTGTGTATTTTGTTTATACATTGTGTCTTTCTCTTACACGCAACACAACGTAAGCGTGCTGTCCCTGTCGTATCAAGCTTTGGTATTAAGAGGCTATGCGATTTGTATTTTTGTCACTGTCACTCCATGCGAAAACACGCTCAGTGCGAGAGGGGCGGATTCAGGGCGAAAACGAAAAATGTTAGTTTTATAATTTTTATAAAAAAATCTAAAATAGCCAGCAAAATTTCAAATATCAAATCTCTAGATATTGATAAAACACACCTATTAAAAAATGTTTGAGTTCTGTGTTGAGTTGGTTCCTAACGAGGTGAAAAAGTGTGTTTGAAGACCTCATTTCAACAATTATTTCTATCGAGGAAAATTTTTTCCAAACCTGTTTTCCAACTCCAAAACCCTAGATGATATAGCCAAAATGCATATACCAGAAATTTATCAAAATTTTCCGTGTGTTTCATGAAATACACAGAAAAGAAACACCCGTATTTTTTTCACATATTGCCTTAATGGGTGTCACAGAACATATATGTGTATCGTTCGATCGGTGTCGCCAATACGTGGCTTTGTAAAACATAGTTATTGCAAAACCGAATACCGTATTTTAGTTATTACACCAATACCTAAAATGTTTACGGTTTGTATCGCTCACTACTAGCCCAAATAAACTAATAAAACTTTATGTGGGCTGTGCCAAAGCCGGAATGTCTGAAAATATCCGTCTATACTTCCAAACATTTCCATCCAACCTAGACTAAAACAAATAACTTAATTATGTACACAACTTTGTGAATTTGTCGAATTTTGTGAGAATTGCTCATCTATCTTTCTCTATATTAACGAACGAAGTTTTTATGAAAATATCAGCTTTAACACTCTGTTTTTCTGAAACAGAGTTTTGAGATATTTAAAGATCATAACAACATTTTTTTTTGTTAAGTAAGAAGATTACAAAAGATACATAGGCATTTTTCTTTTGAATTAAACACTATATAAAGAGCCGATTTTTACGGTTCTGTCAACGATTAGAAAATCGTTGGGTTCTGTAGTCAACAAGGAACCCTTATAGTTTCGCCATATCCGTCCGTCGGTCCGTCTGTCCACGGTTTAGCTCAGAGACTCTTAGTTCTAGAAAGATGGTTATTTGGGTAAACATCGACAAAATGGTAAAATAAAATATTGAAAAATATATTGCGGGTGTGTAACAACTATTTTTCGATTCAAGAATCCGTTTGCGAAGCATTAAGCTTTAACGTGATAATTTTTGTTAGACTCAAAGTGTCCCCCCTGCCAGATAAACGTTTGTTTTTGGATATGTGAAAAAATTCACGGCAGTAGTATATATAATGAAGTTAAAAGGAAAACTATCACAGCTATACTGTACCCAGTATGGACTGTGACTTGTATTCCACAGTTCACACTTGGAACACCTCTGACATCCCCCCTCGGGGATTCATGTCGTGACGATATATAATTTTTTTATTAATGTACAGGACTGACCTTGTCTAGTTTTTATAAAAAAAAACTATTTTCACTACATAGTAAATTCCTAATTTCAATTATTAATCTCATAAATTTCATTTCTATATTTTCACGTCTATTTCTTTACCTTGGCCTATAAAAAATGTCAAGCAATGCTTGTGACTGGTCACTTTATTACTAATGCACGACAATAAACCAATGTAACGCGGAGCATGCATCATTTATTATTACCAAAAGTATTGTTATATTGACAAAGGGATATTTATTGATAAAAGCCATCACTATAGTTGAAGAATTTGGTAAGTAACTCGACTATTTAATCGATAAAGTTTAGATTAGTGGCGGGAGAGAGACTGTTTTAGTTTTACCGACTTAGTTTAAATTTCCTTACACTGTTGCGTTCAGGGAAGTCACGCTTCCGCCACAGTTGCTTTTCAGGATTACGTATACAAGGGGTTAAAGAAGTAAACATTGTGAAACGCTCGTTCATTCAATCGAATGATCGTATCTTCAAATTTGGAACAAATTTACAAGAAAGACCATAAAGTTAAAAAATTGCTTCCAACTAACACATAGTATGCATATGTATGCAATTAATGTAGGTACTTAATGCAAAAACCGTTTTCTTTATGATTTTTTCTTAGCTTCAAATTTAGATTTTCCGTAGTCGTGAATTTGGTCATTATTAAGTCCGAAATATTTATTAATTCAAGATGATTGAAAATTAAATAATTTTGAAGCTACTATTAAATAAAAAAAAAACAAGTTTTTGCAGAAAGAACATTATTATAGTGTACCGGGTACACCCGCGTTTCACCGACGATTATTACGCCCCAACGTGATGGGTGGTAAGCCCTAACGCCGTACTTCGGGCACAAATACACTATTTTTAGGGCATGCAACGCAGGTTTCCTTACGATGTTTTCCTTCACCGTTCATCAAGTGGTTAGTAAGAACAATTACCCAATATGCACATAAATTCCGAAAAACTCATTGGTGCATGCCCTATCGGGGATCGAACCTGGATCTCACGATTGAGAGGCCAGCGTTCTACCCCTGAGGTACCACCGCTT
The DNA here is from genome assembly GCA_934047225.1 of Ypsolopha sequella. NCBI lineage: Eukaryota > Metazoa > Arthropoda > Insecta > Lepidoptera > Ypsolophidae > Ypsolopha > Ypsolopha sequella. The sequence goes on along the minus strand of OW203990.1, from coordinate 25,793,546 downwards.
TATTTTAATTTTAAAATCGGCTCTATTTTACAGATTAAAAGATTAAGGGTAGCTCAAATTCAAATTCAAATAATTTATTTTGTAAATATATGTATGTAACATAATACACTTTTTACAAGTCAAATTTAATCTTATAAAAATATATTTAGTAAAATAATAAACGTACATGAACTAAATTAAAGGTAAGTATATTTAATTATATGCAGCAATGTATATACGTTTCAAATGATAGCTAAAATCTTTAATTATACCTATACTACATACTAATAGGTTACATGCCTAATTCCGGCCATTCGATTAGTAGTCTTATAGCAAATATAGAAAATAGCAAATAACTTACGCCCACAAAACAGCAACATATAGGTATACACATTATTTTCAGTTGAGCCTGCATTTGAGCTGGAGCCTGCTCTTAGCTTGGATATGTTTCAATATTGGACTCGTTTTAGGTGGGACCTGGTTTTAGATGGGGCCTGCATTTGAGCTGGGACCTGTTCTTAGCTGGGATCTGTTTAAAGCTTGGACTTGTTTTAGTTGGGACCTGGTTTTAGATGGGGCCTGCATTTGAGCTGGGACCTGTTCTTAGCCGGGACCTGTTTAAAGGTTGGACTCGTTTTAGGTGGGACCTGATTCTAGATGGGGCCTGAATTTGAGCTGGGACCTGTTCTTAGCTGGGATCTGTTTAAAGCTTGGACTTGTTTTAGTTGGGACCTGGTTTTAGCTGGGGCCTGCATTTGAGCTGGAACCTGTTCTTAGCTGGGATCTGTTTCAATCTTGGACTCGTTTTAGTTGGGACCTGATTTTAGATGGGGCCTGCATTTGAGCTGGGACCTGTTCTTAGCCGGGACCTGTTTAAAGGTTGGACTCGTTTTAGTTGGGACCTGATTTTAGATGGGGCCTGCATTTGAGCTGGGACCTGTTCTTAGCCGGGACCTGTTTAAAGGTTGGACTCGTTTTAGTTGGGACCTGATTCTAGATGGGGCCTGAATTTGAGCTGGGACCTGTTCTTAGCTGGGGCCTGTTTAAAGGTTGGACTCGTTTTAGTTGGGACCTGGTTTTAGCTGGGGCCTGCATTTGAGCTGGAACCTGTTCTTAGCTGGGATCTGTTTCAATCTTGGACTCGTTTTAGTTGGGACCTGATTTTAGATGGGGCCTGCATTTGAGCTGGGACCTGTTCTTAGCCGGGACCTGTTTAAAGGTTGGACTCGTTTTAGTTGGGACCTGATTTTAGATGGGGCCTGCATTTGAGCTGGGACCTGTTCTTAGCCGGGACCTGTTTAAAGGTTGGACTCGTTTTAGTTGGGACCTGATTTTAGATGGGGCCTGCATTTGAGCTGGAACCTGTTCTTAGCCGGGACCTGTTTAAAGGTTGGACTCGTTTTAGTTGGGACCTGATTCTAGATGGGGCCTGAATTTGAGCTGGGACCTGTTCTTAGCTGGGGCCTGTTTAAAGGTTGGACTCGTTTTAGTTGGGACCTGGTTTTAGCTGGGGCCTGCATTTGAGCTGGAACCTGTTCTTAGCTGGGATCTGTTTCAATCTTGGACTCGTTTTAGTTGGGACCTGATTTTAGATGGGGCCTGCATTTGAGCTGGGACCTGTTCTTAGCCGGGACCTGTTTAAAGGTTGGACTCGTTTTAGTTGGGACCTGATTTTAGATGGGGCCTGCATTTGAGCTGGAACCTGTTCTTAGCCGGGACCTGTTTAAAGGTTGGACTCGTTTTAGTTGGGACCTGATTCTAGATGGGGCCTGAATTTGAGCTGGGACCTGTTCTTAGCTGGGACCTGTTTAAAGGTTGGACTCGTTTTAGTTGGGGCCTGATTCTAGATGGGGCCTGAATTTGAGCTGGGACCTGTTCTTAGGTGGGATCTCTTTAAAGCTTGGACCTGTTTTAGTTGGAGCTTGGTTTTAGCTGGGACCTGCATTTGAGCTGGAACCTTTTCTTAGCTGGGATCTGTTTAAAGTTTGGACTTGTTTTAGTTGGAACCAGATTTTAGCAGGGGCCTGCATTTGAGCTGAAACTTACACTAAGCTGGGATATGTTTAAAGGTTGGATCTGTTTTAGTTAGGACCTGATTTTAGCTGGGGTCTGCATTTGAGCTGGGCCCTGATCTTAGCGGGGGCCTGCATTTCAGCTGGGACTTGTTTTTATTTATTTATTTATTTATTAAGGAGCTCCAACTACACACTCCGATTACAAACATCTACTTGTTAACTATACATTAGTCCTGCGGAGTTATACAAATTATAGGAGCACACAGCCCTCGCATAATGTTACAATGTTAACAGAAAAAAAACTTAAGGGAATCATTGAGTTAGCGCCCACGGCCGCGATAGGTACAGATCGTTTACAGTTATTTTACCTCTAGGCTGATCGAAAATGTTTCTTAAGTATTGGACATAGAACAGCCGTCAGAGGTAAAATAACTGTGAACAGTCTGTATTTGAAAAAAACTATGGCCGTCTTATTCCCGCTGCGCGGCGCACTTGCAAGCGAGTCGCCCCGCGTGCTTCCCGCAACCTTATTCTGTGAGGCGTCCGTATTCTGGTAATGTAAATGTAACATATCAGATTTTCATGTTTAGTTTATGACTTTAGAGAAAGAATCACAAATGGGAGTAAAATAGCAACATGTTATATACGTAAATAAATGCAAAATTTGGGTTGATTAGTTGTTTAGTAAGACTAATTGAACGGGCAAAGTTAGGTTAGGTTATTTAATTTTATTTGTAGCGTATTTGGATATTTATTTGTAGCTCTTCTGGAAGGATGCGTTTTTTGTGCGAAACGTCCTGACAAAATCAATCTGTTGTCCTGCTGGCAGTACGTATTTTGTATGAAAAATTGACTTCTGGCAGTACAATGACCTTGATCCTGAATGGCAGAATGTCGAAACACGTCGCCTCGTGTGCCATGACAAAGGCAGGTGGTGCTTACTATTACTCTTTCTTGATTTAGATTATCTTGTCCACTCTGTACGACATTTATGTTTTCTTTGTCAGGATGGTCGTTACTGACACTCAATTTTCTCTGAAAGCTAAAAAACAAACAAGTTATCCTAAATTATCATTAAAGCCTCTAACGTTTCAATAGTTCTGTTATCAAGCATTGATTTATGTTTTACTGAATGAAGATTCAGCAGCTAGGTAATTAGGTACTTCCTCATTACCCTTTCTTGATTTAAATTATCTTGTCCTCTCAGTAGGACATTTATATTTTCTTTGTCAGAATGGTCATTCATTACTGACACCCACATTTCTATGAAAGCTATATTTTAATAATATACATACATATACATTAACATAAAACTTAACAATTTGTATTTCTTTTACCTCGAATTCATAAACGACGTAAAGATTATATTTTATGATCTGTGCCTACTTATTTGAGACCGAGAAGTCGTCGACTGTCATTTTGGTAAACTCGCTTAGCTTTACCAGAACCGTAGTACTTTATTATTCTTTTATTACCCATTATTTACCATTTATTATTATCTTCTACTGTTACAGTGTTAATTTATTTAATAAATGATACAGCAAACTAACCTAACCTATACATTACTCTTACACTTATTGCACAAAAACAAAACAAAAGGGAATATTTACATAATTATACACAACACACCACTAGTTCACAATATTACACAAAATCGGAATGCTCAAATGCACTATACTGCCACGAAAACACATGATATTAGCCAAAATTTTCTTTTCACTTTCTATTGTTTTTCATTGCCAGAAATAAAGACATTTTATTTTTGCGTGACGGCGGGGCGTGTCGTTTGACTCTAAGCGCCTGATTAACTTTAAAAGCAATAATTAAAATCGTCAGATCTTGTTTCGGTATTTTTTTTTGCAGGCGCTACTAAATTTTTTCAAGTTTTTTCCTTCTAAAACAAATTGAATAAAAAAGAATCCCATATGTATCTTTACTTCTTTGAACCATACCTGAATATGTGATGTCTTCTGCATTTTAGCCCGTATTTGGTGAGAAACTGATGATAAGCAGTTTCTTATTTTTATGACTTTGTAGTAACGCGTGAAGCTTACTATAGCTTTAAATGATAAATTATGTAAAAACTAATGCCAAGGGGTCTTAGAATAAGGATCAAAGTATGTTTATGCAGAGCTGCAATTTCTTAAAGCGACAGGATGCAGCGTCTTCGAAATTCTAAAATGTCGAATTTCATATTTTGTCCGGGATAATCGCCTTAAATAAAAAATACAAACATGCAAAATCTTAGCTGGGATCTGTTTAAAGCTTGGATCTGTTTTAGTTGAGCCCTGATCTTACCAGGGGCCTGCATTTCAGCTAGGACTTTTTCTTATTTATTTATTAAGGAGCTTCAACTGCATAATCCGATTACAAACATCTACTTATTGACTATACATTAGTCCTGCAGAGTTATACAAATTATAGGAGCACACAGCCCTCGCATAGTGTTACAATGTTAACAAACAGAAAAAAAACTCAAATAAAAAATACAAACATGCTAAATCTTAGCTGGGATCTGTTTAAAGCTTGGATCTGTTTTAGTTGGGACCTGATTTTAGCGGAGGCCTGTTTCTAGCTTTGACTAGTTTTTAGCTGGGGTCCGGAAAACATACAAGACCTGCCAAATAACTTCGCGATTATGAAATTCATATTCAACTTCAGATGATTATGATAGTTTCTTTTTTTGTCGCCACTCCCAAAAATCATCACCCGTAAATGCACATTTGTTGAGCTTTTTACTGACGAAATGTACGAATTTGAATAATAATTTTTGAAAATCCTTTCACTTAAACATTTATGTACATCTAGCATATTCAAAATATTGTTATAGAAATCTTAAACTGATCAAAAGCCTTCCTTGTGTACCTTATAATGAAAAATAATATTGTGATCGTCCCAGACCACTCATCACAAAGTGAAACAATATTGCACCATAAATTGGATAGATTCCCTCGGGTAGTAAAACAATTTTACAAGACAAGAAGGTATACATTTTTTCAAAGCAAAGTATAAGTTCCCGTATACAGGTGTTTTTATTTATCATACTGAACTGAATAGTTCCCAAGCAACAAAACGAAAATTAAAAATGTTTTTAATTTTCGCATACTAAATTCACGGTAGTAATTTAAATTAAAAAAAAATATATTTACATTTTTTACGTTTACAACACGATTTTGCATATACAATGTGTAACAGAAAGGTGTAACCATATTTGAAGAGCTTATTCAGTCAATGGTTTAGAACAACTTTTACTATGGAACAAATCCTGTATCGAAAAAAAATATTACTTGCTTCATAGAAAAATGCAATGCCGCTGCCGAAATGTATGGAAGGGCAGATTTTTTTTTTGAGATTTCCGAGTTGACTCCATAGTAAAAGTTGTTCTATACTATTGACTGAATAAGCTCTTCAAATATGGTTGCACCTTTCTGTTACACATTGTAGAACAGACACTGTACACAAAGGTGGCACTTATTTCTTAGCAATATCTCTCAGTGGGTGGTAAGAAAAAGAAATAAAAATAAGATCAGTGAAAAAAAAATTCTGTCCATTAATACCTAGAATTTAAGTAAGCACAAATAAATACAAGAATAAATATTTTATACGCATTTTTCAAATTAGCCAAGCTGAATTTTAGATGTGACTTACAAACCAGATTTTCAAATTAAAATTCAAATAGTTGATTTTGCAAAAAAGGTATATAGGCAGATACCTACTTCAACCTTATTTTTAGCATACAACCATAAAGAGGTATTGTAGTTTTGGTAATAGGGTAACAAACACTTCCAAATACATGCCTAATATGCCTATATTTACACGCTTGGGGCAAAACGGCGCGGCGCGGATCAAAGTGAATAAAAAATGTATTTCAATTCCCCATTTGCCCTTTTAGCGTTATGTTTGAACCTAAAATGCACCGTTATTTCAATGCTTTGTTTCTTGTTCGTTCTTTATATGAAAATCTAGTAAGATTATATGACTTAAAGCGAATTCATCGCTTTGGAAACTCTAAATACTCGTATTATAAAAATACATTGCAAGGTAAAAAAAATTATAAAAAACAAATTCTCTAAACAAAATAAATCTCAAACAAGGCTCAAAGTCGTATTTCTCCTTATCGCGGGCCAGCGACTAATCCAGGTGGTCCACCGACATGTACTCTTCTGTATTTGATAATTACTGTAGAATCCGGATATAACGACGGTCAAGGGACCAGTGATATTACGTCGTACTAACCGAACGACGCACAAAACGAACTGAAATTCCTTCAAAGTAAATTGTACTATAACTTAACTTAAGGTTGCGTCTACGTCGTTGAAAACGGTTGGTCGTTTTAACCAGAGTCGTACTAAACGGATTTTACTGTAACTACTTAATTCACCATCTATTAATACACATGTGAAACAATCTGTAAATTTCACGCCTTATTCGTAAGGAACAGAGATTTGTTTTGAAAGTATTTTCTTCTGATAATTGATTTTTATCATTTTGAAATTATTATTTATTGCTTATTTCGAAAAGGGAGAATATTAAATAGTCCCCACGCAGGACTCCGTGCGTTTTTTTTTGGGCTATTTTAACGTAACAGTATACGCGTGGGGTGAATCTAGGACCTGGTTAAACGAAATTTTGATAGCAAATTTAGTACATTTTATATTAATAAAAAACCGACCTTTTGGTACTTTTCCTCGAATCCGTCCCTCTTGCACTGAGGGTTTTTCGCATATGGAGTAACAGAGACGCTAAAACTTGTACATATCACCGTAACGAAAATCTGTGACTTCGGTTTTAAGAGTGTTAAGCGAAAATTTCAACAGTAAAGATAAGCCCTTACTGTACTATGACAGCAATAAAAATTTTCCACCTTTAAATGGGTGACGCTCACACATTTCGAATCAGTGCTCTGAACACAGTAATAGTTGGACGCCTCAAGTGTAATTAAAGTTAATAATTTTAACAACTTTAGTAGTCTGATCAGTTTGCTGACCGTAGGTAGACAGATTGCGCACTCATAAGTGTGCGCGCGTCGGCATTATGTTAACGCACGCATTCAAAAACAATGCAATAGATTTTAGGTGCAAGGGCTCATCTAAACTTTTGAAATCTTTGATGTCCAGAGTCTCAATGTTGAGAGACCGGCCTCCCACCAAGTGAGCTACTGCTGCTTTTTATTATTATGATATTAATTTGATAATCTACTTCTAATTACCTTTGAAGCTTTAATTATTAAGATTGTAATCGCTCAATAAGTAAACCTACCCACAGGTAATTTATCACGAAACCACTAAAATAATCCTTATTCTCAAGCAAAAGAACTGAAATTAATGTAGCAAGTTCAAGCACAACTATGGCTCTGGATACCTTTATCCCTTAGGGAAGGTATAAAAATCTTTTATGTCTCAATTACCTTCAGAGGAGCAAGTTCATTTTATTATTATATTACGCAAGCACTTTTAATTCCGATGTAAGTAGGTGTTTTTGTAAGCTCAGATCTAACGAGATTTGGCTTATCGTAGTTGTGTTATTCCACGTTTCCTTTCACTTATTTCACAGACATAAACACAAAAACTATAAGTACAGCACACATACTCATATTTCACACACACTAATAGTACAGATGCAAAAAACAAAAAACCGGCTAAGTGCGAGTCAGACTCGCGTACCTAGGGTTCCGTATTGTGAATGATAAATTTAATTTTGTTATTTTTTTCGTGAATTTCTCAACCGCTTTATTATTCCTGTAAGTTTTACTAAACACATATTGCCATGATTTTTTTCATATTTTTCGGTTCACCAGTTTTGGAGATAAGGGGAGGAACATGATTTTTTTTATGGTTTTTCAGGGATTTATCGAAATATAATGCAATTCAATATAACAACACCATATATTTTTTCAATTAGCTTTTTAATACCTACAATTTGATACCCATATTATATTTATCAGATATCTACCTATGTTTATAAGTATTAATTTTTTTCTGTGTAGACTTAGCTCTCCAAACAATCAAAATCACTCTTAACTTTTTCTATTCCTTGAAAATAAAAAAATATATAATTTCTTTCGTAGCTCAAAATACAATCATGATTGAAAAAGTAGCTTTGGTTTAAGAGGCTATGCGAATTTTATTTTTGTCACTGTCACCCCAAACGAAAAATCGCGCAGTGCGAGGGGGGCAGATTCAGGGCGAAAGCGAAAAATGTTAGTTTTATAATTTTTATAAAAAAACTAAAATAGCTAGCAAAATTTCAAATATCAAATCTCTAGATATTGTTGGAACACACCTAATAAAATACGTTTGAGTTTTGTATATGGTTCCTATTCGTCAAACGAGGAGAAAAAGTGTGTTTGAAGACCTCATTTCAACAATTATTTCTATCGAGGAAAATTTATCCAAAGATGTTTTCCAATTTCAAATCCCTAGACTATATAGTCAAGATGCATATACTAGAAACTGATTATAATTATCTGTGTATTTCATGAAATACACAGAAAAGAAACACCCGTATTTTTTTCGCATGTCACCTTAAAATACAAAATTTAGTAACTTATGTTATTTAAACAGAATATATTTGATCTAATCTAAAATATACACGGTGACTTACATTAATACAGCAAACACGATATCGGAGACTTTGTAATTATAACTGGGTGTCTCCTATCCCGCAGGAACCAAAATCAACATAATCAATTCTGAATCTTAACGACAAATAATCTATAAATCTATCCCATGGCGGATGTAACACCCCTTTTTCACAGACAGATTTTCCTCCCAATATGATAAGGGTTTGGTTCACACACACAACTTCCTTTTCAGATTGTATCTAGTGTTATTGCAATGTCTGTGGCAGGCAAATAGTAAAAAACGGCGCCGTTCGCTGTTTTGCAAATGTAAAATATTCGCTGTTTTGTGATTTGCCGAAGGCAAATTTTTAACTGCCCGCTGTTTTAAAAGCTGAAGTCGAAAGTCTTTCACCAAAAAGTAAAAAATAGGTGCGGCGATGAGCGGAACGAAGCAAAGACAAGAGGAGCGTGTTAGGTTTACATGTTAATACATATTGGGAGCCGAGCGAAGCGAAACGGAGCGAGCCGACCCTCAATATTTCTAACAGAATTACTATATGCCGAGGCAAATTATAAAACGCAGAATTCTACTATATGACGAAGATTCGTTAAACTGCAAAATAGCGAGAATTTAGAAACTGACGACGCCATTTGTAAAATGCCGAATTTCACTATTGGAGGCACAAAAAATTATGTCAGAATTTATAAAATGACTCATTATTCTTCGTTTTGATCATGTTTTGACGAGTCTCTAGTATGAATTTGAGCGCATCGATCAAAATTACTTTGTTTACTTACATAGGAACAAATACAGGAAATACAGATACTCATGAAACAAATGTTAGTAAAATTAAATTTAATAAGTGTAATCCTCAACATAAAAGGTGTAATCATAAAAAGGTCCTCATTTTAAAGGTTTCTAAAATCCAATCATCTTATTTGTAAATATTTTCCAGACGCGTGTAAACATAAGCATGAAAAACCGATAATAATCAGTTAACTCCACCACTTCAATTCAACTGTTGATCCTCAATCTAACCGTCGTCACAATCCTCAAAGACACTTCCACTAAGTTTACAAACCAATAGAAAGTGATTCCAACTTCCAAGCATTTCAGTTCACGATCAATCCAGAGGTTTTTGCAGCTGCAACGGAAGGACCGAAGCAGACCCAATAACGCACCTACCCGTGTCAGGGGTACCAGGGCTCCAGCGCTCTACCGTACGGCATTCGAACCAGCGGATCCGGCGCAACAGCACGCGTTCATAGGTATGTACTCCAATTTTATATGTCCCTGGTACTTCTAAGAAATGTTCTATATATTTTTAAAGTTGAAATTTCGTGTTTGTGAAGTGAAAATAGGGGGAGATTCGAGAGAAAATTGGAAATTCGAGTACTCTAATTGGAAAAAGTTTAGTGACCAAAAGTTCGGTGCCAATTTTAAAAGTGCGCGGTCGTTTATAGAATCTGTCGTAAAAACTCGTTTGTATTTTATTTCCTTTATTTTTTTTAGTGGATTGACAAACACTGTTAAAATGAGAAACTTTTAAACAAAGCGTTCTTGAAGGAGGAAACCAAATAAAACAAGAGAAATGAAAATAATAATTTATTTGCAAAATATCGAAATGTTATTGAAATTGGAAATGAATGCATCTTTCACCCAGAAGGCAAAAAAAGGAATACCCTAAAAAGAAAAATCTTATATTGTCAGTTGTGTTACATAAGGATGTAAGTCATGGATCAGGGTTCCTTTTGAAATCTTTCTCAGTACGAAAAGGACCTCTTTAATTCTCTTGTTGGAGTATATTATCTAACACAAAGTTTAAATAAATTTAGACACCAGGGCACTGGAAATGCGTTTAAAATTATGATGAATTCAGTCAATAAAATAATTTCAACGACATTAATTATAAACCATATTCATTGGGGCTTACAATTTAAAGTTCCTTTTTTAAAAATGTTCTAATCGATATAACATGGCACGTTTAAGAAACGCCTTAGAAAAATCTAATCTTAAACAATAACATGAATTCAAATCTTGATCTTGCTGTCTTTGTTTTATTCAAGGTATTGAATAAGATAAGAATTACTTTGAATCAGAGAAAGTGTGTTACCACAATAACTATTCCAAAATAGAATAATTTCGCCCTATGCTTCGTCGATCTATGCTTGCAACGTAATTTATGACCATCCAACTACTGAACGAACACTGAAAAAACAAAAAGCAGTAGAGAACCATAATTTAATTTTAACCAAGTTAAAGAAAATAAGGCTGGAAGCAAAGTCTTTATTCCAACATTTCATAATAGTAGTTTATGCTACAAGGGCGATAAAGAATAAATTATGAGGATGATTTAAAACACGAGCGTAGCGAGTGTTTTAAACGTAACCAAGTAATTTATTGCTCTTACGCCCGTGTATCATACTACGTTTTTCAATGCATAGTGTGAGGAAATAAAACAAATATAATCTTGTGAACTTTAAATTATGATGGCTCAAAAGGACTGTATGTAGAGCCGTTAAACAGTGGAAAAAAGTATAACATTTATGGTACACAGGTTAGCCAACCATTGTAAAAAATAATAATAAAGCCCTAGGGCAAAATAATCGACTTTCTGTTCGGTTTTGATGCATAAAAAGTGGGCCTTTACGAGCACTTGCGTTGAAAAATATATTTTAGCTCTATTAAATTTTCCAGCCAATAAGAGAATATTTTCTACCACGAGCACTCCTTAGATTTTCCTTACGTAACTTTAGAGCTCTCAAAAACTGGCCATGGCGTGCAGGTGAAAAGATTTACGAGACCGGATCAAACACACTGAAAAATTCACGGAAAAGTCCCGTTTTATTTCGAACACGGAAAGTTGTTTTTCATAAACACCTTTAAGGTGAGTCTTTCCCTAATTTTTCTGTCCGTAATGCCCCTTTTAGCTTAATCTTCTAAAAGCTACGAAGCAAATTACGTGAAATTGTTTAAGGCGATATGTAAAAAAATAGAGGTGCTTCTTTTTTGTGTATTTCATGAAATGCACGGAAAATTTTAATAAATTTCTGGTATATGCATTTTAACTATATAATCTAGGGTTTTAAAATTGAAATAAATGTTTGGATACATTTTCCTCGACAGAAATAATTGTTGAAATGAAGTCTGCAAACACACTTTTTCTCTTCGTTTGACTAATCGGAATCATATACAGAATTCAAACATATTTTATAAGGTGTGTTTCAACAATATCTAGAGATTTGATATTTAAAATTTTGCTAGCTGTTTTAGTTATCTTATAAAAATTATAAAACTAATATTTTTCGCTTTCGCCCTGAATCCCCCCATCTCGCACTGAGCGTGTTTTTGCTTGGAGTGACAGTGACAAAAATAAAATTCGCATAGCCTCTTAAGAGATGGATTGGTTTTTATTGCCTTAGCATAGCAGATAATATCTTATTCACATGTTATGAATTATAAAATGAATATTATATACCATGAATATATAATATATATGAATTATGGTTGTCAAAATTTTTTGTATTTGTCAATTTGTCAAATATGTTTTAATCAATTATCACTTATCACATATCACTGGAAGAAATCGCTCTAAGCGATAAGACCGCCCATTGTTGCCTACATTTCTGTTTTTTTCCAACTTTGTATTGTCTTTTTTGTTGTTTTTCTTTTGATGCACAATAAAGCGTATTTATGTTATGTTATATTAAAATGTACTGTGGGTATACGTTTATTTTAGTACTCTTATATTTTTTCAAGGGGGGTTTATTAAAGGTGGGTTCTCTTAACTTTGTCTCTTTTCAAACGCATTTTAGACCGTGAAATTGTGATAGTAAAATTTGGAAATAAATAAATATCATATTTCACCCTTTGATATTAATATTTCAGCGGTCCGATACGCAATTACTCGTATTTCTCTGCATCCAATGAAATCGCAACGAGAGTCCTAAACTATGATGTAAATGAACCTATAATATATCTAAAACCTTAATAATATTTGAGTTATATTAGGTTTTGGACAATAAAACTTATACCAAAATAAATATGGTACAAAATGGGATATTAAACAGCCATCATATTAAAACTTATCCTTTTCATTCCAAAATAAATAAAAACACTTTGAAATCGCGAGGTTCCGAGCAGCCCGCCCAGTGAGCAGAATAGACAAGTGTAAAATGAAAGCATTGGAGCACGACCATCATCCATATCTCCATACCTCCATATCTCCAGATACCCTCGCCTTAAGTTAGAGATTTTTTGCCGATAACTAAATTCATTTCTTAAAAGTAGTTAATAAATGTAATGAAAAATCACCATTTATTTATTATTTATGGGATATATTTACCTAAAAACTTAAATAACATTAAAAACTTAACTAAAGATGACCTAAAAATAAAAAATCTAACAAAGTAAAACTTAAAATAATTACAATAAATAGAAAATGCTGGCCAGATCGCTGCCGTCGTTGGGAAGGGTGCCCAAAAGGCTGGCGGCGTTGCCACGTTGAATGGCCAAACTAATTCTTTGGCCAAAGTAGCTTCCAGCCCTTCGGTCACCTGAAGCGTCGACCAAGCGCGACGAAATTTCTTTATAAAGTCGCCGCGCTTCCGAACCCCACGGCCCAAGAGTTTCTACAGCAAAAGGCACAAATATGAAGCCCTCGCCAAGGGCTCCATATATGCGCCTTTTTAAGACTTCAGCTTTTGCGGCTGCCGCGCCTGCCCTTATTGCGGTCACTTGGACATGGGACTGTGCCAATGTGTCAACGCACGTTGCGTCCCATATCAGTGACCGCCCGTTTTTCCAAGGAATGAGCGTCATTCCGTCGGGCCGTCTGCCGTCATCGCGTGCTATGCCCTTTGGCTCTAATATAGCCGGCACACTGGCACTGGCAAGGGCCCGACGAATGACGTCATTCAAGGTAGCGTGGCGCGACAGACGACCAGCACTATGCTGACAAGATAAGCCGTGGTGGCCCAATTGATCGACACTGTGTCCACAACGGCAGCGATGTGGCTCATTTATTTTGGCACCTATTCTCAGACCGACGGCCAGACTGAAAGTAGTCCTCTCCAATAGGGTCCCGATATTGGCAGATGGTAATGCATTTAACCAATATCCCGACTCTGGCTCGCTAGTTGCTAGAAGACGAGCTCGCTCTGCAGGGTTTGTTGAAGTTTCCAGTAGGTTCTTTTGAACCTGACTGCAGAGCGGCCCGTCCCAAAGCTTTTGCGAAGCCAGATTGATCGGGATACTTTCGTCGGGACCGGTGGTTGCACGCCATACGTCCCTGGCCTCAGTCAAGCACGCAACTTCAACATCACCAAGTGACGGGTTTATTATTCTACCGAAGAGGTCGATCGTGCTGTAGGCTGAGGACAGGAAGGCTGGAAGTGCTACGCTGCTTACTTTTCGGATACCCAGACCACCACACCTGATAGGAAGTGTTGCCTGGGTCCAATTCCGTTCTTCGAAAGAGCAATTTAGGATTTCGGTTAAAGTCGACTTAATTATATCATTTAAACGAGTAAGTAAATTTTGATGTTTCCAAATGGTTGAGCAGCGCAGAACATATGTAAATTTAGGAACGAAGAGGCAATATCTTATGATGAAATAAGCCATATGGGGATTAATTTGTTTAAGACGTCCAGATGATTCTTCAAATTTAGATATTTGTTCTTCGATGAAACCAGGAATTGAATCATCTAGAACCGGAGCACCTAGGAGGCGAAGTGAATCGTTGTCAATTATTTTTAAATTTGGAGCTAGATCGCTGAATTTTGTCACTATATTATTATGTTCTTGGGGTGATAAAAATTTGCTCAAATAAAGTTCGCACTTTGAGAAATTTAATTCTAAGCCAATAGTTTTAAAGTTACTTATAATGTTTTCGAGGTCTAAAAGTACTGAGTTTGCATCGCCTCCGAGTGTTCCGTCGTCCAAGTACCAGACATTAAATTTTGAATTTAGATTCGCGATGTGTGGATGTATAGCCAAACTAAAAATCGCCGGTCCGAGAGGGTCACCTTGCTGGCAACCAACGGTGGAGTGTATTAGATGGTTCTTGTAAATCAGTTTCGATGGGTGACTGTAGCACTGCCATAAGTAGTTATATATTGCTGGGATGTTTTCTTTGATCTGTGACAGCAAGGCACCCCTGTCGACTGAGTTAAATGCATTCCTAACATCCACCTTTAGCAGCACCTCACCTCCGCCGTGTGTCAGGAAGGTGCGAGCCGCATGCACGGCGGCTTCACACCCTCCCTTGGTCCCAAAGCCAAGTTGGACTGGTTCAAATTTATTCGACAGGTCGGCCAAGATGTGTTTGCAACATATCTTTGAGACTACACGGCGGATAGTGTTCCCAACAGCAATCGGCCTGATGCCGCCGTCTTTCTTTTTAAGGGCACATAAACTGGCACCGTAAAGAATATCAGTGACATCTTCTGACACTTTACCGGAGAGCATCAGGTTGACAAGGTGCGTCACTTGCTCCAGTAGTGTCCGGCCGGCCTCTCCAGTTGTACCGCAGATGAGGTCTTTGTAGTGTTGGGGGGTTAATCCATCGAGACCGCCGGCCGAACCATTCCTGAAGGAAGAAATCGCGCCTTTTACCTCCTCTGCGGTAGCCTCGGGACTTCGCGTATTGGCATCAGGCGGGTCAGGCAGTTGAGTGGTCGCTGCTGGAGGTGGATGTTTTGACTGCAGAGACGCTAAAGTCTCTGGTGTGTCAGGTGCGACAGCGTCATCAGAAAAAAGGAGCTGAGCAGCTCCCCTGATATCCCCATCGTTAACTTTGGATTCAACTTTTTTACAGATATTATATGTCTGGTTTGCTTTATCCCTCAAGTTATTTTGACTTAAGTCTATAGGGCTTTTACAATTATTTTTTATCTTTTGGGTGAAGGAGCCGCCCTTGTCACTGCCCCTTTGAACATGGAGTATCCGATAGGAAAATGTAAAGAACAGCTCCCAGCTATTTCTGTCATTGTTGTTTATTACGTTTCTTATGCATGAGGACAGAGAGGCCGCCACTGAGTGCCTAGCTCCTCGTGGGATTCTTTTTACTGTAGGAAAAGAATTTTTATAAATACTGAGGTCTGACCAAAACGATGAAAATGAAGATGTGGATCCGGAACTTACTGAGTTTTTTGAACACGCCTGTATATTTTTGTGCGATTTTCCAAAATGTATTTTTAGTCCTCTCTGTCCTTTAAAATGTCTGGGCACAGGGCAATCTGGACACAACACGCGATCTGGTGACGCTGCCATGAAGGGCTGGCTACTGGAGGAAGGGCCATCGGTCTGCGACATAAATGAGTAATACTGTCAATAGAAAAATAACTATTCTAACAAATAAATTCGACTATGTAGATAAAGAAAACAAAAAAATAAACAAATTACTTAAAATGTAAATACCTAAAAGCAAAAACAAGCTATTAAAACTATCTTAAAAAATAAATTATATCTAGAACTTTTTTTTTATAAAACAAAACTAAGATTTGGGCACTGCACTTGATCTTGGATTGGACTGTTCCACGTTTTGTTACCGCTAGGAACGGGCTGCTGGATCTTACTTATATGGAACAACAGTTTTATGTGGAACATAGAACCTGGTCACCGAGGTCTTGCTTGAATGTTCATAATCATAAAAGCTGTTAGATGTCACTCCTCATGGTCGAAGCTGTTGGTATCCAGGCCGAAACGCTGAAGGTTACTTGAGAGGCTTGAATTGTCGAAAAATCATAGTAGTTTTAATTTATTTTTTTCTTACGGTGCTGAAATATTTATTTTGTGAATAATTTGTTTTTCTTTCGCAGTCTTAAGACTAAAAAAATATTAAATAATAAAAATGCTGAAAAAATATATGTCTGCTTGACGTTGACGTTGACAATCATTCAATTATTATTTATTAATTTATTATAAGATGTTGATGGTCCTGATTGTCGGCACTTGGTGGAACTTAAGAAACCTCTTAATAATAATAAATATTAATTTTAATATTTTGTAATAGCTCAAAACTCTTGAGAATGCTTAAAAGCGAAACCGGTTGGGTTTAGTTTAATAAAATGAATATTTCTGTGGACTTGTAGAAGAGTTTAATTTTCAACAATGATATTTATTTTAAGCCTCCTACATACAAAAATGTATACAATGTATTATGTCAAATTACAAACTATATTTTGTCAAAATATTAAATTCTTAACTTTAAACAACATTCAGTGTGCTTGGAAATTCGACCCATTTCCTGAAAGGAGCCATATCACCATTACAGAACATAAATATTTAACTTTATAGTTCCTCGTTTTTCTTTAGAAAAACCTGAAAAGCTTCCGTGGTTGCTCTCAAACCTACGTCCTTCATTCTTTAAAATGTAATATTTACTTTGATTTTCTTTAAAGCTTGGAAATAAAGCTTTTTGACTTTCATTTGTAGCTTTGAACACAAATTTTTAAACTACCCAATTTTAGACTCACATTTTCAAAGTGTTTAACTGTTTCATTCTATTTATATAAAACGCTTTCATTTGGCTGCAAATATTTAAATCATATCGTAAGAGAAGTCCTGACTCAATACTGACTGACTCATCAACGCCCAGTGGAACCTCTTGAACCAAGAAAGCTGAAGTTTTGCACATAGGTTCCCTTTATAATGTAGACAAGGAATTTGGCTGGATTTTTGTAATTCCAATAGGTTTAACGCAACCAAAGCCCTGAAGCGTCCGGTCGTCACAAATAGAATAAATGTCCCTACATGCCAAATTTCAGCTAAATTCACTAAGTCAAGTTATACCAAAGACAGACATCACGGTTTCTACACATGAGACATCTCTTTTTGACAAAACTAGTAGTAATTTAAATTTTTAAACTACGAACTCACGGAGAACTCATGGGGTTCTACTTAAAATCATCGACATTTTTTTAAATCTGTGCTCAAAGTAGGTTTATTTGAGTTATAAGAGCATTGCGAAGATAACAGTTAGGTAAAGGATCAAAAATTTAATCTCTAAAATCTTGTCACAGTGAAAAAAAAATCTTACCATAATAATATTTGACAATTAAGTAATTGTCATTTTCTTTCAAAGTGACTGACAGTATGTATTTTTTAGGTGATAGTGATCTCTCATAGTCGTTAATCTTACTAATTAAATAGTTTCCACGAAAATACTTAGATTCTTTAACATAAAGTTTCAGCTTTATATAAACTTCTGGGTATTAGAGGTGCACTTAAAGTAGTCTGGGGTGAATTCTTCTTCTTATCTTCACTCTCAATGTAATCTTGTAAAGCAAGGAATTCAACGAGTATACTTGGAGTGCCCTTAAAGGAATCTTTCGCAAATTCTATTGTAACCTTTGTATTTTCGCTCTCAAAGTAAAACGTTAATAGCTACAAACCAAATTATGTTTCAATATCAGGATTGAGAAAGTGCTTTAAGGCTTTAATTAAATTTCTAGGTTGTCAAGTAACACAACTACTACACGTGAGAAAATGTTATTTAGAGCTTTATTTTGAAAAACTCTGTTTTTTTCTAAGATAACGATTTTTAAAAATTATCCTAAGCTTTTTTTTAGTTTTGCATCTATCAGTGGGTTTTTTATGGAATTAAATGAAATGAAATGAAATGAAAAGTTTATTTGCATAAATATGGGTACCGATACAGATCTTAAATTATATCTACAGTTTGGCCTCTTCATATTTTACTGTATTAATATTAAAATATACATGCAAAAGAAAGTAAATTTACGTTATCTATGTACATTGTTATGTTATGAAACTAAAATATTCTAAATTGTTATTTATTATATTGTTTCAAATGATTATGTATGTCATATTATTATTAATATTTCATGTCATCAGGTCGTATTATTTAAATACTCTCTAATGTCATAAAAACATTTGTTTAGTAGCCAGACATTTAGTTTCCTTTTCATCATTTTCAAAGGCATGTTCTTGAATTCTTCTGGCAGCTTATAATAAATTTTAATACACATAATGTATTAAAATACATAGCCTTAAGTTTTGGTTTTTCATGAGAAAGGTCTTGAGAGTTTGAATTCTTCAAACTTTTGAACTTGCTTTGTCTTTGACTTTGGTACACATCGTGAAGATTTTATTGTATTGTCTTTAGGATTGGGTAAAATACCCTCGTGGCTTAGCTATTTTATTCTTCTGTTTAGAGAGTTTTCAGTGCGTATATATTGATATGTGAAGGCATAACACAAAAAATAGTAATTAAAAGCGGTGCCCAAGCCACGTGTTATGGCACATTTTGAAATTTAACACAATTTTCATACTTCTGAAAAAGTATGACATGTATCATTATTTTATTATTTTTATACCTGTGGTAACGTATTTTATTTGTAAACCAAAATAGGCACTGCAATAATGATTACCTTTTTCGGGTTTTAAAATTTTTAACTCCGCGGGTGCGGTCTTGGTGTTAGGAAATACAAACAAAAGATTTTATTGCGACATTTTAATATTTTTAGGAGAAGTACTCCGCCAAGGGAGTTAAAACTGAAAAAATCATGAAAATACATGTGAACTATTATAAAATTTCAAAACATTAATTGATAATATGTTTTTAACCGAATTAAAGAAAATGCACACATTTAAATTGATTTAAGTTTCAAAAATGTATACAGAATACCCTGTGGCAGGATCCATGGCTGAACTGATTGACAAATGTATCAACGCACAGTCCAAACAGCTCTTGTATGACGTAGAAATCTACTAAGAACGGATTTTTGGAAATTCGCATGGGATCGGGAAAAAATAATTCATGCGAGCAACGCCACGGGGAATCCTCTAGTATTCTATTTAAGAAGACGCATTAAAATAAACGATTAAAAAGATTTTTTGAATTTAGCTGTTGTACAAAAAAACTAAGTAAAAAGTAAATTTGCAATTTTTTGCAGTAAATATTTTCAGGCCCTCTAACTTTTTTGCTATTACATTTTTTTACCGAAACTGTTATAAATAATTTCTGTGATAATTCTGAAGCTATGCACAGACAAGCTGTAAAAAGAACTAGAAATTATCGAAGCTAAGAAATTTGTAATTATGAATTCTAAAAAATAGAAAAAGAATAAAATGCATATTTATTAAAAAAAATTGCTATTTTAGATTTTTGGAACTTAAATTACTTTAAGTATTAGTCCTTTTTAACGAAAATATTATCAAACGCTGTTTTGAAATTTTATGATTTCTCACTTATCTTTTCATGTTTTTTTTTTACTTTAAATACATCGGGGCACTAACTCTTACTAAGATATTAGATCTTTATTTTAAAGTATAATCTATAGGCATGAAAGCATCTTTTGCGCATAGCGCGACCATGAAAAAAGTAATCTTTTTTTCAAAGAAACCGTAATTCACGCTAATAATTATATTTTTGAATGAAATCATAAGCTGATACAATTTAAATTCAAAATAAGTCAAAGCTCGATGTTCGTATACGGTCTATAATTGAGTAAGGAGGTTGTTGACATCATCTTTTGATATTTACAAACAATGGTTGTAAATTGAGGCGTCTTTTCAACTAATTGTGTAGAATTCGAAGCAGGCTTCAGTTCACCTAACACGTCGGTAACGATCGATTATACTTGTAAATTGACAATTAATAACTTTTGACGTTTTTGATTACCATCATGACAATATACAACATTACGACTGAGAAAAATTTAATTTTAAATAGGTGAAATTATTCTTTTGAGTAAAAGTAGAGGTATTTGAGATGCGGTGTTGGCGAAGAATGGAAAGGATAAGTTGGATGGAAAGAAGCACAAATGAAAAAGTTCTACGAAGTGTAAAAGAGAGGTGGTCGATTACACAGAACAACATGACTTTTGCGGTTTCAATTTCTATTTAAAGTTAACCTTAAATTCAAAGAATATTAAAATTAAATTAAAAGAATTTTATTTAAAAATATTAATTAAATATGTGATCGTTTTTGAAACAGCCTATATAAAAATATGTTTCCTTTCATGGTTGGTTGGTTGGTCTGCCTATTCATTAGTGAATGAGTAATAGATAAGATAAGAGTATTGTTATTATACACACCGGTTACCGGATCCTAGTACTAAGATAAACTCTTTGGAGTTTTTTTGTGCTATTTGTACCTAATTATTGTATCATGTATATGTATGGCGATAAATAAAAAAAAAAAAAAAAAATTTGTTTGTATTCAAAGCGATGAATTTCGCAATAAAAAGATAATTTTCTTTTAAAACATCCCTACCAGTGATGAATTAAAACACTTTTAAAGTCAGTAAGGTCACAGATATTTATAATATTACGATTAAATATAAATATCATAATAGTTCGGTATCAAATATTCAATGGAACGTGGAAATCTACAATGAAATCATTTTTCCTATTTCTTACGCAAAGTAAAATTTAAATTCCTTTTTAATTTCCACCTTATTCAGTTTATTTTGAACAACTTACGAATTGGAAAGATTATTGCTGGATAACTTTTTAGATTTTGTGTATTATTTTACTATAATATACATTATATAATATTTGGGTAGGATACAGATCTGCAATTTATCAACAGTAAACATTGCTGGCTTAACTTCAAACTTAGTTAAAGCCAAGGTCTGCAGAATTAGTATTTTAAGAATCTAAACGATCAATACTTTGATGACTTACATATATATGTAAGTATACGAATACTTATAGGCGACAATTGTGTTACTAAATTCGTATAATAGTTCAGTGAACACGGTATTAAGACTTTGACAATAACTCCTCTATGGTTGAAACTTTACTGGGTCATTTATGGGGACCACACTGCCAAATTATCCCTATAGGTGGCGCATTGTAGATCCGGCGTAGCTTTTTGTGATTTTCGACTAATATCTTGGAATTATGCCTTTGTGTGCGCTAGCAGGTTGCTTTAATAGTGGTGTTTATTTATTCCTGAAAAATCCCATATTAAAAATGAAACGCACAACAACAATAACATAATATAAAACATATAGACAGGAGACCCGATTCGCAAAAAAGTTCGTGGTTAGTTAGGATCGACCCTTTTTATCAATTCCTATCTACTTCCTACATTTCCTTTTATGACACAACCTTCAGAATTTATTGTTTTTTATGGAAGCAAATAGCAGCCCAGATGTAAGATAAAAGGCTTAGGAGGTTAACAAAGTTAAAATATTCCTGAATATATTTTTTTGTGGTCAGGGGAGTTTTAAATAGGTAGAGTATTCCTTCTCTTTGTAGTTCCGCTCTTATTTAATCCATTAACTCTTCAATGCATCTTGGTTCGAAAACGGCTCAAAGATTTTTTTATTAATTATTTACATAACTTAATGTTAAAATTATAATTATGTGATTTTATGAGCTAAAAATATTGTCTTTAAAATATGTGTAATTTTATTTTAAAATAATTTAAAACAATTTTATATTAATTAATGATTAATATATATATTTAAAATATGGTTTTATTTTCTAATCACGTCAATAATACACCCTGTATGTAAAAAGCGGTGCTTGCTGCAGGTACCGTAGCGCGCTGTGAATGAATCTCCTCTTATACGTGGGATCCTTGTACCTATCCCATATTATTATTATTATATGAAACTATTACCTATAGACATGCATTATTTAATTATTTTGCATTAAAACCGACCTGGGGCTCTACCGCGTAATTCTCATTTGTATCAACTTCAAGCAAATGCATGCGAAATTCAACGCGTGCAAAAGAGATGGCATGTTAGGCGGGCGTCGTCGCACGCACGTCAAATTTCAATCTCAAGTTGATGGTGATGAAAATTAGAATTACGCGGTAGACCCACAGTAATAAGTGTATCTTATATATGTAGGTATCTACATTTGTATAGTATAAGTTTTATTATGTAACTGATATGCTAAAAAAAAGAAATGATCTTACTAATTAGTTTCTTGCCCTTATTCTTAGCAAGACTAATCGAATGGGTGGAGAAAGGCATCTATTTATATATGTAACCTATTAGTATGTAGTATATAGGATGGGATTTGGTTGGCCACCTGGATTCGTGCTGGGAGCTCGGTTGGTGATCATTGAACCTTGTTCCTGGTCCTGGCTGGGTCTCCGGTATGGGTTCGGGCGGTTGATTGGATTTTGACCTTGTATAATTATAGATTTTACCTATCATGTTAATCGTATATATATTGCTACATAAATTAAATAAACCTTTAATCTAGTTCATTTACATTTATTATTTTATTACATATATTTTATATGATTATAATAATAATTTTTAACGTTAGTTTGTATAGATTGACATTCGTATTCTTTTTAAATTGACGATTCACATAATTTAACATTATAAATTGAGTTATTTTATATATTTATTTGTAATTCAGATTTTAAGGTTTAAGGTCAAATGTTTCTTTGTTTTTGTTTATTTAGATAAATATTTGTACGCCAAATTTGGCAGATTTTTGAGGAATGACATATTTAAGAATATTGTTACACCTAATTTTTAAGGACCAAAAGTCAAACAAATAAACTTTTCTATTCTATTCTATTCTATTAAATTTGACTTGTAAATGAGTATAATGCATACCTACTTTACAAAATAACCTATTTGAATTTGAAATTTGACATAAATAAATATATGTCCATTTCAATTTCAAAAAACTTCGTGCACTCTTGGTTACAGTACCACAGTTTGATGTGTTGAGTGTGATGAAAGAATGCCTGAAACATTGTGAAAGCGAAGAATGACTGACGATGTCCCTAGATAAGAACCGTAAATTGATTATGTAAAAATTGTATTTATTTTTCTTATTTTGTTGCCATTGTTATTGATGTTTTATTTTTTGCTCAAATTGTATTTTTATGATTTGTTATGTTTAAATTGTGCAGTTCGTTACTAGAATGTTTTTCAAATGCTGTACAAATATTTTTGGTGATAAATGTAGTTTATGCTTCAAGGGCGCAAAGGAATAAATTACGAGGACGATTTAAAACACGAGCGTAGCGAGTGTTTTAAACGTAACCGAGTAATTTATTGCTTTTACGCCCGTGTATCATACTACGTTTTTCAATGCATAGTGTGAGGAAATGAAAACAAATATAATCTTGTGAACTTTAAATTATAATTGGCTCAAAAAGACTGTATCCAGAGCCGTTAAACAGTGTAAAAAAAAGTATAACATCTATGGTACACAGGAAAGTCTGCAGGTTAGCCAACCATTGTAAATAAATAAAATAAAAAATAATAATAATAAAGCCCTAGGGCAAAATAATCGACTTTTTGTTCGGTTTTGATGCATAAAAAGTGGGCCTTTACGAGCACATGCATTGAAAATAAATAAATCTGACCAATGAGAACACCTCAGTAAGCCCAGAAATATGTTAATAGAATTATAGTATATTACGATACGAGAGCGATGAAACGTTTTCTGACTTCGGCTCGTGCTGCAATCACACGAGTCGAGAAAAAGTTTCTCGCACGAGTTTCGTATAATTTTTTATAGCACAAGTGCGGAAAATGCTGACTTTATAAAGCGGTCATTTTACGCACAGTGTGCTATAAAATAATAGAACAACGCATCGACAGATCCGTATTTTAAGATTAAATGGGATCCATCTGTGTGTCCATTACGACTACAAAAGGGAGGGAAGGGCTTCTCTTTGTTTAGGATGGTTTAGGGTTTTATCCCTAGAGCTTGGGGTAGTTTTATCTAGAGCTTATTTAATTGGACCCTAATTCAGACAAAAAAGGAATGTTTGTTCAGTACCAATTGAGTTTTTAGGGTTCCGTACCTAAAAGATACAAAAGGAACCTTTATGGTCAGACTCCGTTGTCCGTCCGTCCGTCCGTCCGTCCTTCCGTATGTCACAGCTGCATAACTTTAGCACCGTTAAAGATAAATACATGAAACTTGGCACAAAAACAGCTTTAACTTGCCCACCTATCACGGTGTAAAAAAATATGAAAAATTTGAAATTGTTCAAAATAATTCCAAAACGATTTCACTTTACTCAAAGTAAAAAATATTATCCTAAAAATACAATATGGATATCATATTGTAGATATTAAAAAGTAGATTATCAAAATATATACTTTTATTATATTTACTGGCACTGGTTTCGAGAAATCTTTGAAAAACTACAAAAATATGTATGTCACTTATCTCCGAAACTAGTAAACCAAAAAATATGAAAAAAATGTCGATTATAGATCATAACTCGCTAATAACAGGAAAATTATAGCGATTAATAAAAAAATTGAGCACAAAAAAAGTAAAATAAATAAAAAGACGTATTTTATAAAAATTAACTATGGGTATCAAATTGTAGGTATTAAAAAGCTGATTGTAAAAATATATAGTTTGGCTATATTTAATTGCATCTATTTCGAGAAATCCTTGAAAAACCATAAAAATGGTATGTACCCCCCCCCCCCCCCCCTTATCTCCAAAACTGGTGTACCAAAAAATATGAAAAATATTATGGTAATATGTGTTTACGTAAATATTACAGCAAAAATAAAGCGGTTGAGAAATTCACGAAAAAAAATTACAAAATTTAATTCATAGCTACAATACGGAACCCTAGGTACGCGAGTCTGACTCACACTTGGCTGGTTTTTTTTCTTGTAATAAGGTTTTAGCTACGAGTTAATCACAATACTGGAGTCGTGATCTTCCCGTCCTGTGACCTTTCATCTACCACGACATTGGGGTAGAAACTGTCAAAATAGACACTGTTCTGTTTGTTGTCATTGTAAGTCAGGGCAAGATCGTCCAAATTCTGGTAACATTTCGCGGAACTCATCAAAGGCAAATGTGGTAATTTTTTCATTTTCTTTTAATTTTTTTTTGTATAGCGCAATATTAATTTTGTTATGTTGTACAAATTTTTCTAAACAAATTTTTAATTCTCAAACCAAGCTAAAGATGGATCATCATTTAATTTTATGTAGCAAAAATATTGATCTTAATTAATAATTAATTCATAGGTGTTCTAACTGGAAAACCATTTCGAGATATTGGTTTTAATAAGCCGTAATTTAGAACTTGTGGTCACGTCACTTGAGAATAGGCTGTTTAGAAATGTGTCCTTTGCCATCAAGATAAATTTATAATAATTAGCTTCCGCTTCCGACTGATTTGACAGATGGATGACAGATGAGACAAACAGAAACGTTAAACCACTTTTTGTATAAGCAAGGCAAAGGCCCCATACAGTATATGATGAATAAAGTGCCACAAGTGACGCCATATCTGAAATTTCTTTAAAAATGTTAATATTCCCCGAAAAATATGTAGTTAAGTCAGCAAACTTAGGCAAAATCTCTGCAATTTAGGGAGTCTGGTCTTAATACATACAAAAGTAAAGTTTAATCAGTATTAAAATAAACCAAACTTAAAGTAACAAAACTAGTTTTATACTTACTAAGTGAACCGATTTTGCTAATTTAAACGAACTTTGCTAATTGCCAGATAAACTTTCATTGTTTCTGAAATAACGAAGTAGTTTGGTTATTAATTTTTTTGAGTGTGATTTCATTTACATAAATATGACAGTACATTTATACCAATTATATTAATAGTAGTGGGTATAATTTAAAGGAATGAAGTTATATATGTACGTGTTACTTTTAGTCTGGCGTTAAGATTGGTACAGAGGATTTCTTTTCAAAAGAAGATGATGTGATGAATGTTAAAAAATCATGTTTTCGTCTTTCTAGAAGAAATAACTGTTCATATAAATCAGAATAAATGGGATTAGGCCGTGGGATTAATATCGACGCAACCTAGATAGAAATTGCCAGTGAAGCGATTAGCTGATTAATATACCACTAAATGTTGTTTTCTGTCTCGCCATTATCCAGCTGATTCAGAATAATTTTTTGCTATCGGTAGTATAAGGCAGATTAGTAATATAAATAGGCAAAAATAAATCAGAGGATTATGCGTTAGCAATAAGATTGGAAGTGTATAATATTGTACGTGTATGTAGAGGTTTTGGGGTCGATCTAACTTTTTTTAACTGTCTATCTCGCTCTATAGAGGGTGCATATATGGTCAGTTTGAGCACCTCATTTTGCATAAATCAGAACTAACTTTATAATGTTTCCTTTTAGTTTAAAATAGCGCGCTTGCAGCTGTGGCTGTTACGATAACCAAGAAACACGCGCTCACGAAAAACTGCGTTTTTATTAATAACTCGGCTTCTAAAATGTTTAGAAGGGGTAATTGTTCACTTATTTTTAATACAAATTTCAAGGCTGTATAATTAAGGCAGGCCCCAAGTCTGTGCAAGCTCTACCCACCACTTACAAAGTAGTTTGTAAGTAAGTTAGAATCTCTACTTGTGTGACAAACTAATCAAGAGTTAAAATTACTCAGTATTTTTCATTCCAAAAGAACTCCATCTAAACAAATATGGCTTTTGTTTTTCAAAAATGAAATGAAATATATTTATTTATGTAATGTAGGTATAACAGATACACTTATTACAGGTCAGTTTTAATGTAATATAAGTAATTAAATAAATCTATGTGTATAGGTAATAGTTTTATGTCATAAATAATAATATGGGCAAATATGCAGAGGTTGGATTTACTTATATTAAATAAAAACATACACTTGAATAAAATAAAAATATAGGAATAAGGAAAATAGCTTATTTGAACAAACTCATGACTCATGCAAGACTCTTACCGTAAAAAGTCAACATTTTGTAGCAGACGTACCTTCATAAATTACATATAAAAACTTAGTTGAACGGCGCCGTATCTTTTGGTGTTGGGCCAACACAACCCAAGCACCATCTGGTCCAACTTTTTCTACCAATTATGAGATAGTTCAATGTACGGTCTAGAAAGCAACTATGCTGCTTATACAGAATGCTCTGAAATTTGACCTATTCCTTGAAAAGGGTTATAGTAGAGATCATTTCCAACAAATAATGCTTATGAACTAGGGGTCGAAAATGGTATTTTTTTAAAATTAAAACACGTCAATATTTCAAAAATTACAAAATAAAAATGGTTTTCTTTCCACTTAAGACCTTTTACTTCTGAGATTATGGGAATTCTGGGCATGTGTATTTTTTATAAATGATCACTTATTTATCATTAATCAGAAAAATAACAAATAAGTGCCGAGAGAGGAATCATTATTTCTGAATAATTTGTTTTTCGTTACCAGTCTGAAAGTTTGAAGAATATATTAAAAACCTTCGTAACTCGGAGACCATTTATTTTTGATCCTTAGTTGATAGGGCTTAAACTGTTGGAAATGATCTCTAGTATAACTCCTTTCAAAGAATAGGTCGAATTTCAGAGCAGCCTGTATACGTACAACAAGCAACTAATGCCCGGCATCTAAGAAGTGACGTTAGATCAGTTGGTAGGACTTTTACTAACAAAGTTCTAGATTAGGTCACAGTTTTCACGACCCTGTGTACAGATACTCGTATACTTTTCACGACCCTGTGTTCAGATATACTTTTTTCTCTTCCAGATCCTTAGTAGCTCGTCGCCACTTCCACAGCTAACGAGTAAGTCTCAACAAGTCTTTTTAAATGTTTCGCTTAGAGCGGAGGCGGCGCGTTATAACGATCTGCCGCTTCTGGTTTTAATTAACGTTTCTTTTTGTTCTTTGTGAAAATTTGTGGTACTGACGCTGGTAATTGTATTGTAAAATATCTTAAATTTCAGGTAATATTGTTTAAAACGGCTCACCTTAATACGTGTTATGATTGAGAAAGCCGACCAGTTTCAGCAGATTTAGACTTCCTTCATCTGGGCGAGTGAAGAGAGTGTGAGGCGTAATGTCGTCGCGTAAACGTCTTCACTCGCCCAGATGAAGGCAGTCTAAATCTGCTGAAACTGGTCGGCTTTCCCGATCATAACACGTATTGAGGTGGGCCTTTTATATAAATCAAGTATTATCCTCAAGTCTCATTTAATTATATAATATTGTTTAAACTAACATGTACCTACTCGTATTTAGAACCGACCATTCAGGTTGGTCTGTTTTATTCTCTTCCAGTTTAAAAATTTATTTGGCGCAAATTTGTAATGCTGAATAATTGAGTTGATTTTGTCATAAATATAAGTTTAATTAAAAACTTGATTTATTCCTTTTATTTACTTATTAATATTAAACCAATAAAAATAAGTTTTTACTCGATATATTTCGGTCTACGGTACGGGACCGTCATCAGTCGAATGTAACAAAATATTGACAAATAAGTTATATAAAATAAAAAAATTTAAGTGACACCTGTTAACAATTTAAATAACTTTTTCTAAGTAAATAAATACAATTGGGCAAATAAATTTGTCAAATTTGAAAGAAAGAATTTGAAAAATTGATACTCGTAAATAAGTTATAGAAAATAAAAAAGTAAAAGTGACACCTGTTTACAATAATTTTAGTTACTTTTTTCTATTTATTTATTTAGTTATCAGGTGTCACTTTTACTTTTTTATTTTGTATAACTTGTTTGTCAATATTTTTTTGCATTCGACTGATGATATGATACCGTGGGCCGTCATCTATTGAGTAAAAACGTATTTTAAGTTAATATTAATAAGTAAACAAAAGAAATAAATAAAACTTCAAAAAGTACAATATATAGTCACTAAAAAACTTCGTAGTTCCTATGTATAAAGGTTACCTTATCGTACGGTCTTAACTCAGAAAAAAGGTTTTCGTGTTCAGATTTAGGGTTGATTGCACAACATGTTATGTCATAGTAGAGTTATATCATTGTTATATCCACGTATATTCGTGAGTTTTCTTGAGACCTGGCTCCGAAGCATAATGTTTACGCGCGCCATGCGACTTAGTTGAATTACAGGTGCGAGGAGCATGACATACCGTTTAATCGCAAAAACATCGTGTCACGCTCCTAGCACTTGTGATTCAATTTAGTTGCGTCACGCGCGTTGTTGGTAGAGCAAACGCTCGGTAAGTGAGAGGTCCAGATCGGTTTAGATCTCCTCATACGCATATTTACTTTTTCCTAGATTACAACTGCGCAAATCCTGCGCGTTATGATCAACGCACGATGTGGCCGTTGCTTTAATATATTTTCAATGCATGTGCTCGTAAAGGCCCACTTTTTATGCATCAAAACCGAACAGAAAATCGATTATTTTGCCCTAGGGCTTTAATATTATTATTTTTTAAATTTATTTACAATGGTTGGCTAACCTGCAGCCTTTCCTGTATACCATAGACGTTATACTTTTTTTAAACCGTTTAACGGCTATGGATACAGTCCTTTTGAGCCAATTATAATTTAAAGTTCACAAGATTATATTTGTTTTCATTTCCTCACACTATGCATTGAAAAATGTAGTATGATACACGGGCGTAAAAGCAATAAATTACTCGGTTACGTTTAAAACACTCGCTACGCTCGTGTTTTAAATCGTCCTCGTAATTTATTCCTTTGCGCCCTTGTAGCATAAACTACTATAATATGTTAACATCCCTTGAACATGGAATAATGGAGAACCGATAATTTGGCAGTGTAAATCCCCATTAAAATGGTCGGGAGTTAAGTGCAAAATAAATCTGTGAAACAAGTACAAGTTATAATTAATCAATATGCTTTCCAAGTGCTAACAATCGCAAGTTTAAATTACAAGCTATTACCCGCGGCTTAGTTTGTGTGGAAGTGTCTTTCGATTATCGTAATTTTTCGGCCTGACTGTTATTTTATCAACACCTGTTATAGCCTTTAAGTTGATCAAGGCCACCACGATCATAATTCTCGAATGGTTCTCGAGATGATGGTTCTCGAGTTAAAACGGAACGTACAGACATACAAAAATTGTAAAAAAAATGTTTTGGTCTATACTACAATATTAAAACTACCCATTTAATTTGAAATTTCTCAAAGATACTCAATGTGTAGACACGAATTCATTACTACTTTATTATTAGTATATGTAGATATAGATAAAGATATTTATTAATCCTCAAAGTTCACTTTGGTAAAGCCTCATGGTACCGGAATTAAAGGGCACGTTCCGTCTAACTTCGACTCCCGATGGTTATCGTGCGGTTTCAACCGAAAAGTAATAAATTACTCACTTTATCTGATTTCTGATTGGATTGTTTTTTGTTAGGTGCGAATTTGTAAATAGGTCACAAATAACTGTTTTTGAAAGAGCGAGCCAATTTCTCCGAGTCTACTCGATTAGTTCGACGTTTGTATGTATGTATGTATGTTTGTCCGACGATAACTCGAGTATCGTTGATCGGAACGTCATGGAATTTAGTAGGCGAGTACATGATGAGACAAAAATATTTTTTAAGTTCGAACATGAGCTAAATCGGTCAAGGGGTTGCCAAATATGGGGTTGCGAGAAGTACATCGCGAGTTCAAAGTTCGGGGTTAACTACTAGTTTTATCGTTTTTTGATAGAAAGGAAATTCATATTTTCGTTATTTTACACCTGCGCCTAGAGCTAAGCGTCGTTCTTTATGGTTATGAATCGTATAAAGTTTGACAAACGAAAGATGAGACTAACTTTCTTGTTGAGCTCGCAGTTTTATACCTTATTTAACTGCATCTAGTCAACTACATACACGAAAATTTTCTCTGTAGCAATTCCACGAATATGTTGTGGGACTCTTTCTTCAACCCCGAGTTTACCAAAATACAAGATTGTCGTGAAATGCTGTCTAGTTAAGTATGTTTTTATGAAATATATGTTTAGTGGGTGAAAATTAGGAATATATCAGTTAAAAAACTGAAAAATTTAAGAATCTATGATAAGTATTTGATAAAAAATCAGTTTAATAAGACCATGGCTAAAAGAAATATTAGTGAGATCAGAAGACTAATTTTTTTGGTATGTATTCCGGGGGGGAGTGTCAATAAAATGACAATACTATCATTTCCAAGCTATTTCACCTTTTTTTTTATTTGTATCTTTAATTTGAGCTCAAACATTTTATTTACTGGACAAGTCCTTGTCTCACAACAGAAAGATTGTCACAAACAAGCCCAAAACTTTATTTAATTGTATTTTTTATATTTTTCTTGTTTTAAATAATAAATGTTTAAGGTCAAATACTTTACTATGACTAAATTCACTTGCACTCGTTTCACAGTTAAAAACTAATTTAACCCGACTGGTTTCGGTTTTACACCATCATCAAGGGTTTAGATAAGCTACTTTGGAAGTTATTCCGTGCAATAAATAATGCAGTAAACGTTTTTAACCTTTCACGTTAAATACATACTTTCATAAAACACAGCCTTAGACTTCAATACAGAAACAAACAAAAGGCACTCATCCTTATTTGTTTCTTTTTAGTGGGAAAGTATATTCATTAAAATAAAATATTCGTGCTGACATTATGTCAATTTATGTTGGTTACCATCCGAGGAAAGTAATTCATGTCTAAAATAGTTAAGTTTTATCTTTTCGATTGATGCCGACACCAGAGGATGAATTTTCTCATTTATTTTTATTGCTCTTAATATTCAATATTTTTTTTAAACTAAGTATATCGAGACAATTCTCTTTTACTAGGATAGTTTCAATTTCATAGCAAAATAAAAGAAAAGGTAATTGTATTATACGTTTTAGTTAAGTTTCCCACAAGTTCTGAAAAGGTTGTAAAAGAACAGATTGCATCTTTATTTTTCTTGGAGATACTTTTTTATTATGAGCCCCATATTTTATGAGTTATACTTATTACTGTATTCCTTTTTATTAAGAATACAAAAGGACAAAGGTCTCACATTTTTGGTGCCAAAATTGGTTTGTTTTTTCAAACTGTTTCAAGGTAGCCAAATTCCGAAGATATCGGTTTTCCGAATAAAGCCTTTAGCTTATCGCACGTATAACGGATATTTAGCACCCAATAACGGCCGTTACGATACCGTTTCGAAGGGACGTGTGTTATCGAAAGTTCTTTACACGTTACTTTTGTTATATGTCTTATTTTAAACGTAACTGAAACCGTTTTCACAGAAAATTTGTTAAGACTGTACCTGAGCCTAGAGCATGACCAACTCCAGGCTATCTAGGATTCGTTTGAAGAAATTCAGACTCTCCTTGTATTGAAAAAAATATATTTGGTTTATTTATCTTTTCTCTAGGGATCTTACGTATAAATAATGTACTAAGATTTATACTTTTGTCAAAAAAGAATGTTTTTCACCCTCTATTTTTTTGGTTTTCAAACGTTCGCTTCAAGAACGCGGTTAAGAGATCAACTAGATTTTTTTTCATAAAATAAGTAATAGAAATATGAAGGGATGTTACGTAAATTCAATATTTTTTTCCTTACAAAATATTTCAGTATTAGCTAAAAACACACCAATTTGTTGTTTCGCTGCGTGATCACTAGTATTACGCGTCCAAGAAAAAGAGGCCAAAGAGCCAACATATAATCGCCTCTATGAAAAGCAAATAAAGTCTTTGCCATTAGGCTTATTGTGCTGGACGGTAATAAAAAAAGTTGCTAGGTTATGCCATCCTCTTAAGTGTGTGTCGTAAGGTCAGCATACGTGTTTTTAGGGCGGCCTGGAACTCTACCGCGTAATTCTCATTTGTATCAACTTCATGGCGATGGCATGTTAGGCGGGCGTCGTCGCACGCACGTCAAATTTCAATCTCAAGTTGATGTTGATGAAAATGAGAATTACGCGGTAGACCCGCTGGTCGGGCTGTACCTTCCACATACTAGCGCACCATAAATTTCTTTCGTCACTCTACATTCATTCATCCTCTCTACATGTTCAAACCACCAAAGCATACATTTTTCTATTATAGTCATTTCATCACATACATACTCACGCCTATCTCCCAGAGGGGTAGGCAGACTCTACATATTTCTTACTGCTACGATGCTAACACACCTTTTTGCCTCTTTCGAATCCATCTATATACATTACATATCACTGTTATTTAATTGTACAATTTGTATTTACACTACAATTTGTATTGTATTTACTACATAATTATAATCTATTCCCGGTAGTTTTGACATTCCCCTTCTTCATTATGTCCCCGATTTGGCCAGCATATGTCCTTCTAGGGCGGCTTGGTCGGGCTGTACCTTCCACTTGCGCACCATAAATTTCTTTTGCCACTCTACTTTCATTCATCCTCTCTATGTGTCCAAACCACCGAAGCATTCCTTTTTTTTATTTGAATTATGATGTGTATTTCTTAAAGGAACCCTAAAAACGTTGTCTTTCATATGAAACACTTTTTTACCTTTATTCATTGAGCTGTAATTTAGTAAGTAATTCTCTTGTAATATCTGTTTTGCACTTGTACCTAAATTTATCAGCTTTTTGAACAAAATATCAATGTCATACTCGTTAAATTTACATACGAGATTTCATAACAAATTTAATGAAAAATCTTCATAATAAGTTTACTTTACCGCTTAACCCGTTTAGTTAGTTGTCGATTTTCGTACGTCCTGAAATCAGACGGGTTAAGTTACGTGGTACATCGACCAATTGATTGACCTGGGTGACTTACACTTATTTTTATTTAATGGCGTTACATCAGTTGATTTTCTGGTTTTTGAAAAAGATGCAAATTTTCGTAAATTGTGAAAATTTGAAAACAGCGCGTCATTGAAAGTGTGGAAGTACTAAAACGATTAATTTCGTGTAAGCAATAAAGCTTACAGTGTTCATTTTCAAAATACTTGTGTAGTTTACAACTACAAAACATACGCAAAGTATTTATTTTGCTTTTGGGGCTGATTAGTGACAGCTCCATCCTGAGGGCGGAAATGTATCAGACAGATGTTTAATTATATATTACTATCCAACTACAAAACACATTATTTCCCTATTATCATTTCACAAACATGTTAAATGTCTCTTACTTTAGAAAATTATTACCTCATTACAAAAACAAATAAGTCGTTTTAACTTTTTATTGTAATTCTACGCCATCATACCTTAAAACCAATATCACGTAAGAAAGATCGTGGTAAATTTTACGAGTCGGTATAACATTAAATTCGTAGCCAAAGCGTTAATATATTCGGTTACACTTTCATGAATAATAAATAACCCAACGATAAACGGGATCCATAGCGTTGAAGTTTATGCCTCTCTCATTTGAGATCTTTTACGGGTAAGAGCAAATACCTTCTAATAAAGTCTAAATATTTATCGGTAATGGATGAAATATAACGGATGAAAATTGCTTTCTAATGTATGTAAATAGTAGTGCACAAACATGTAAAGCATAGATCTTGTCTTAACCACGGGGCTGTCCCAGCAAAAATATACTCATATACCTTATATTAAAGTCTAAATATTTATCGGTAATGGATGAAATATCCATCCATCCATCAGCCTAGTTCGTCCACTGCTGGACATAAGGCTTTCCAGGGCTTTGCCACTACCGGCGGTCATCCTGGAAGAATTGCCCGTGCTGGGCAGGCGGGTTGGTGAGCGTGGTGCCGGAACCTTTGCACCAGTGACGACGCTGCCCGTCACCAGTCTAGTCTATATAAGGCCCGGCTATTAGAGATGGATATACCACCATCCATCGGTCGCAGGCATGGTGGACCTCCTGGGTTTTTGCCTGTGAGCTGTCCTCTTACTTCGAGGGGGTCTCCAAGTAAGATGGTGGTACCTACACAGTCGAGCCCGGCATCAGCTCTGCCGCCTGTGGGATGAAATATAAAGGATGAAAATAGCTTTGTAATGTGTATAAACATGTTATGGATAGGTCTTGTTTTAACCACGGGGCTGTCCGAGCAAAAATATACTCAATACTGAAATTAATATATACATATATATGTACTCGTTTTTACCGGTTGACTAAAAATAATAAAGATTATGAGCACGCGATATGACGGCAGTGCTTTGTATCACCATAGGTTTTAAAAATAGCGGGAAGTGAAGAGAAATAATTACGAAGATGAAAGATCTGACCTTGGGAAGGAGCTGCATGCACCACAAACCACGCTTCGCCTGAGCCACCAAGTCTCTGGTGTTCTCCAAGATGGTTTTCTTCTTCCTCTTCGTGCCTGGTTGCGCTCTTCTCGGCTAATCTTCTTCGTAATAGTAATAGATGAAAATGAGGCGCACAGCGGGTGCGATCTCAAAATGGCGGGCGGTAGGGTCGAGGTAGGACCTAGTCGAATGACAATCAGCGTATACCTCCGGCGTGAAAGGCTTCTGATTGACGACTGATTGATTTGCGTCCAAAACTAAGCGGGTGGAGATGCAGCGAAAATGACAGTTGAAAATATTAATTCACAACTACCCCGCAGTATGAGAGCCACAAGAAGTGGCGCGAACATTTGCCCCCGGCGTTAAAACCATTGGTTTTAAAATAAGAATAGAAAAGTAAAAATAAGACAGAGAATAACGAAATTTTGAAGCGGGGGCAAAGAAAGGAGTTATTGAGATGGGAGAGGGCAAAGACGCACGACAGGTCGTTTGTAAACACCTGTCGTCGTTTTGACAGAAGCTACCCTAATGACATTATCTTTGCCAGGGTATACAGCTACAATAACACCGAGCGGCCATTGAAGCGGTGGAGTGTTATCGGTAACTACAACGACAACAGATCCAATTTTGATTGGGTTGGAAGGTGTATTCCATTTTCCTCTAGACTGGAGAAGATGGAGATAATCATTCTTCCATCGCCTTGCGAACGATTCTACCATTTGATCAAGCAACGCGTAGCGACGTAATAAATTAACTGGCTCATCAGCCACCTTACAAGCGGGTAATTCTTTTAAAGGAGTTGACATCAGAAAATGTGCAGGAGTTAACGCGCTAAGTTCAGATGGATCTTCACTCAGCAGCGTAAGCGGACGAGAATTTATGACACATTCTATTTGCGTAACTACAGTTAATAATTCTTCGTAGGTCAACAGTTGAGTACCTACTACTCTATGCAAATGCGTCTTAAATCCTTTGACATATATCTCATAATGTCCCCCAAAATGTGGGCTACGTGGAATATTAAATTTCCATTGTATTCTATGATCGGCAAGTTCATTCGCGAAAGACGTTTTAAATTCTTCGGAGTTTGTCAAATTGTAAATTTCTGAGAGGGCATTTCTAGCGCCTACAAAGTTCGTAGCATTATCTGAATATACGAAAGACACTGCTCCACGTCTAGATAAAAAACGTTTGAACGCGGAAAGAAAAGTGTTCGTGCTAAGATCAGTTGCCAATTCAACGTGAACTGCACGAGTCACCAGGCATACAAATATGCAGAGGTAACATTTGACGGGACGGACTCCACGTTTTCGATACGGAGTGATACTGATAGGACCACAATAATCCACAGCGCAGTGGACAAAAGCTTTAGCCTCATTAACGCGGCATGATGGTAAATCTGCCATGAAAGGGAAGGTTTGTCTCGGCTTCGCCTTAAAACAATAATTGCAGCTATGTATTACGCGACGAACAATATTTCGACAGGAAAGTATCCAAAATTTTTGGCGGATTATTGACATTAAAGCCACTGGTCCAGTGTGACAATTTTTGCGATGATAATGAATGATAATCAATTCGACAATATGATTTTTACGAGGTAACAACACAGGGTGTTGTTGATCGAACGTCATGTCTGTGTTGCGAAGTCGACCACCAACGCGTAACAATCCATTTTTATCTAAAAATGGCGATAGTCGATTTAAAGCGGGAGAACAAAGTTTATTTGACTTTAATCTTTTTATTTCATCAAGAAAATAAAATGCTTGAAGAGCTTTAATCAATGCAACTTCAGCGAAATCCATATCGGTAGCGGTAAAAATATTAGAGCGCGGTAAAATACGTAAAAATCGGTAGATGTAAATGATTGTGTGTAAAAGCACAAGCCATGACGAAATTCTTTCCGAAAGAGAAAGAAGTGGATGCGGTTCTTCATTACTAAAAGCGGGAAGAGAAATTGTTTTTGATTCCGGCAAGTTTTCTTCAATAGAAGCTGATTCTATTGTTTTGATTGGCCACTCTTTAGCGTCCAGATAAAGCCAAGCAGGTCCAGTGAACCAGAGCGGGTGACTCATCAACTGCGTGGGAGTGAGACCACTGGAAAGACAGTCGCTCGGGTTTTGAGAACCAGCTGTATGGTAAAAACATTCAGCGGGAATAGCGGATATTATTTTTGTTATACGCGTCGCGACAAAGGTTTTAAACCTGTGCGGTGAGGAATGTATCCAGTGTAAAGTTACCATAGAATCGGTAAAACAGTAAATACGTTCAATATTGTGACGTATTTTATAAGCGTCAACTACACGACGAGTTAATTTCGACATGAGTAACGAGGCACAAAGCTCAAGGCGGGCGACACTGACGGTCTTGAGCGGACAGACTTTTGACTTTGCGCATACCAGCCGAATGCTAGTGCAAGTGTCTGAGTCATCTTGTACTCTAATATATACGACACATCCGTATCCACGTTCACTTGCGTCTGCAAATGATATTATCGAAATTTTCGAATTTTGGAACACGTCTAAGTGGCGTTTAATACGTAAATCCCGCAAAACAGGTAGCTCCTTCAAATAGTTTTGCCAAATCTGCGCAATATCAGAGGGTAGTGTTTCATCCCAGTCTAATTTTAAAATACAGATTTTCTGCAAGAGTAATTTTGCGTACAAGATCACAGGAGCGGTAAAGCCGAGGACGTCGTACTGACGTGCTATCACGGACAAAACATTGCGTTTAGTACATGGGCGACTATCTAGCGATACAGTAAAAGAGAACTCGTCAGAATCAGGCGACCACTGTAAGCCAAGAACTTTAAGAGTTTGAGTTTGTTCTTCAAAATTCTTACTAGAATTTAAGCGGTGAGTATCAGGCAGTGTATCAAGTAACTGTTGACAGTTACTAGACCACTTGACGAGCTCAAAGCCACCGGCCTTAAGCAATCCTACCAGCTCATCTCTGAGCTGTAAGGAGCCCTGCACGGTGGGCGTGCTATAGCAGATGTCGTCCATGTAACAGTTTCGTGCGGCTACAGTAGCGGCGAGCGGGTACGCTGAACTCCCATCCTCACAGAGTTTCCTGACTACTCTCATCGCAAGGAAAGGGCTACTACGTAGTCCAAAGCAGACGCGATTGAACTGATAAGCGATAAGCGGTGAACACGTGTCAAAGCGGTATAAAAACTTTTGAAATTTGCGATCATCGGCGTTAACCAAAACTTGTAAGAACATTTGTTTGATATCCGAGGTAAAAGCGATTTCATACAAGCGGAAGTCAAGTAAAATTAAAAACAAATCGTTTTGCAAATTAGCACCTGTGTGCAGCGTGTCATTTAATGAGACACGAGTACCATCAGCGGAGTCAGTCTTAGTACTGGCATTCATACAAATACGCACCTTTGTCGTTGATTTATCAACACGCACTACGGGATGATGCGGAATATAATAACCAAGAGATAATTGGTCATCATTATGAAGCGGGGATATGTAACCTTTAGTTAGGTATTCATTTATTATATTGTTATACTCGGAACGTAAATCTGCGTTAGAAACAAACCTACGCTCAAGAGACATAAAACACTTTTTTGCGTGATGGTACGAGTTTCCTAGTATGTTAGGATTCCGTGCGAACGGTAAAGAAACCGAATAGCGACCAGCGGGGTCACGTGACACATTGTTAATAAATAATTTTTCACATTCATCATTTGCGGGACTAGAAGCAGGTTCACAATGCACCTCTTCTAATTGCCAAAATTTTTGTAAAATAAAATCTATTGGCGGTTCAATCTCCATATAAGAGCATAACGAAATTGAACATGCGGTATTTTGGTAAACAGGCGTATTACCAATTAGCGTAAAACCGAAGATGGTCTGAAATCCCGTCGGCGTACCCGGGGGACCAGAGACGCGGCCTGATAACAAGATATCCGCGAATAAAGATGCACCGATAAGAATATCAATCTCGCCCGGTAAGTAAAAGGTTTCATCAGCAAGTGTGATACCTTTTAAATATGAAAGCGTAGACAAATCGACCTGCACCGATGGTAAGTTGTCGGTAATACGGTCGATTACATAAGTGTCAAGCGAAATTGAAACCGAATCATCAAATCGTGAAAACAATTTAAGGTTTGTCGCACCCTTAATTGGGTTTGATGAAGAGCCGATGCCCTTAACAAAAGCGCGGGGAATTTTCTCATTTTTTAAGTTAAGCTTCTCACAACAGGAAACCGTCGAAAAACTGGATTGTGACGCAGGGTCGCAGAGCGCACGTAGACGGACTGACATACCGTTAGAATCTTTCACGATCACTTGAATTGTACCTAAAAGGCATGTTTCATTACGCTGCGAGTTAGGCTGTAAGTTACATAAAGAAATATTATTACTCGCAGTTGGTACGGATTGAGAATCATTAGTCATATGTTCTGTGTTAGTCGCCGATACGGCAGGATCCACCAACCTCGAAGATTGCGTATGTGTGCGTGGAGACACGGTAATATTTTGACCAAGCGCGGTGTGAGTATTCATCACATTTTGTTTGCGGCACAACATCGAATGGTGTTTACAATTACAATGGCGGCAATTATAAGACGATTTACAAGCGGAATTGTTATGCGTAATACTTAAACAATTGGTGCAACCGTTATTAGATTTGATGAACTGAAATCTTTTCTCGATATCTAGTTTCACAAATTCGGGACACTTATATAAATTATAGTGTTTTAATTGTTTACATAGCGGACAACAATTATTATTGGTCGAAGCGGAGACAAAAGCATGGGTTGACTTGGTACTGTACCCGGTTTTGTTGTTATTATTATTAACGGAGCGGTTCGGAGCGGGAGCGGTAATTGCGGGTGCAGTGCGGTTCAGTATCTTAGTTTGTTCCCGTAAAAATGATATTAATTCATCATAATGGGGTAAATCGGAACCACGTTTAAACATTTCAAATGAACGAGCGGTTTCAACATCAAGTTTTTTAAGGGCCAAATACATAAGGATAAAATCCGAAAGATCTTTAATATTCAGCGATTTTAAACACGAAACAGCGGAACAGAACTTGTCTAAAAACAAGTCCAAGTTTTTTGAACTAGCGGTAGTTAAAGGGCGAAATTCAAACATTTGATCCAAATAAGTAGTGGCTAAACTACGCGAGTCTTGAAAAGTAGAAACGAGTGTTTTCCAGATTATGTCGTAGTTAGTTGCGTTCGGTGTGATTCCAGAACAAATCGAAAGTGCCCGGCCAGAAAGTTTACCCATCAGGTATTGTACTCGTTCGTTGTCGGTCAAGTCCGGATTATCGTGAATCGTGGTTTTAAATGTTTCATAGAATGTTGGCCACATAGTAGCTTCACCAGAAAAACCAACGAGTTCCAGTTTTGGAAGCTTGATAGTAGGTTTTTTGGGACATTCCATGTCAAGTGGAGCTTTAACTTTAGAGTCAGCCGATTTCGAAGAATGTGATAACTTCCGGTTGATGTATTTGCAATGGGAGTAAAGATCCTCAAAAGCTGACCAACTTTGATAATTTGGTTCAAAATTAGGATTTATCAATACCTCTGTGTCATTAATTTCATCTATGATTACATGAATTTCTGAGCGTACAGTATCCAAAGTTTCGACATTGGCCATAAACAATTCTGCCGAAGAAACATCCTCTAAAGCGGTTTTAGAAAAGTCATAAACTCTCTGAAGGCGATTAAACAATTCTTGCCTTTTATTTTTAAGCTTCTTTAAACTATACGACATCTTTAATTTTGCAGCTTCTGCGGAATTTGGCATGTTATATAGTACAAAGTTAGGCAAGTACCAGAACTATTGAAAGTTTTATACTGACTACAACATAGAATAATGCTAATGAGTTAGAGATAACACGGGCGGCGGACGAACCTGTGTACGAGTACCTCTCGATAATATTAAGAATTAGCAGGTAGGCAGATAATATTTTCTGTGAAATGATCAAATGGTATAATCGCAGCGGATAAATTAACAGAATGGCGTATTTCACTGTAGATAATTTATAATTTCCAGTATATAGGAAATGGAATCACTAATATTTTGACGAATGCGG
This sequence comes from Ypsolopha sequella, assembly GCA_934047225.1. Lineage (NCBI taxonomy): Eukaryota > Metazoa > Arthropoda > Insecta > Lepidoptera > Ypsolophidae > Ypsolopha > Ypsolopha sequella. The sequence continues at coordinate 25,752,009 of OW203990.1, read as the reverse complement.
GGTTTTAATGCATAGATAATGCAAATAAGAGCGGGAATGCGGGGTAATACTGCGGGCAGAGTGAAAATTAGAGCGGAATTCACGTGTTCTTTAGACAAAGAACATGAAGATAGCGGTTGGAAATACCAAAAAATGGTTATAGATCGCAGATCAAAGGGCCTAAAATGGATCTAGATCCGGCTCGAATGGCCAAAAAATGAGCACGCGATATGACGGCAGTGCTTTGTATCACCATAGGTTTTAAAAATAGCGGGAAGTGAAGAGAAATAATTACGAAGATGAAAGATCTGACCTTGGGAAGGAGCTGCATGCACCACAAACCACGCTTCGCCTGAGCCACCAAGTCTCTGGTGTTCTCCAAGATGGTTTTCTTCTTCCTCTTCGTGCCTGGTTGCGCTCTTCTCGGCTAATCTTCTTCGTAATAGTAATAGATGAAAATGAGGCGCACAGCGGGTGCGATCTCAAAATGGCGGGCGGTAGGGTCGAGGTAGGACCTAGTCGAATGACAATCAGCGTATACCTCCGGCGTGAAAGGCTTCTGATTGACGACTGATTGATTTGCGTCCAAAACTAAGCGGGTGGAGATGCAGCGAAAATGACAGTTGAAAATATTAATTCACAACTACCCCGCAGTATGAGAGCCACAAGAAGTGGCGCGAACAGATTATATAATTATAAACATAATTAGACACACAGTAAATCTCGGCAAAAATTTAAAAAATCTGTAGAAGCATAAATCTCCAAACTGCGGCCTTCAAAGGCACTACTCCTTATCTAAAACTTTTCTTATGATAAAAATCTTTCTTCTTTCCGAAGCTTGTTAGACCCTTGTCAAAGTAACAAAAAGAGTATTAAAATTTAAGGGGCATGTTTTTCTTTAAATCTTTTTTCGATGATAATAATGTTTCTTTGTTTTGAAACGACCCCTTTTGTTTGGTGTATAAATAGTGGAGCTCTTTGTTCTTTTGTTACATGTCAGTTTATTTCTTTCCGAGATCAAGTTGATTATATTAAACACAGTTCTCTACTTTATATTCTTCAGTGTTAAGTTTAAGGGGAACGAAAATACAAACAGAAATAAAATGTCAGCTTTCGGATGATTTTGTTGCAATAATTAGGTAACGTATAGCCATAAAAAAAATACATGTTTTTGGTTGAACTTTAAGGTATTCATTTTCCACAAACCACGTTAATCGATTCATATTTGTACTGTCAATGAATTTTTTTGTAACCCTCTATTGCACACTTCTTATCGATTTTGTTTCAGGTATCGCTTTCGCGATTTTGTTGTTTTTTTTTTAATAAAATTAGTGTGAATGATATCTATTCATTTTCCAAATACCACGTTATTCGGGTCAAAAAAAGCACCCCCTTTTTCCAAAAATACGTAAATCCACTGATGCAGTCAGCGGCAGCAAGATATTGTCAGTCTACGCCTAGCGTTGGCGCCCGTAAGACGTGGAACCTGTGCCCTTTTTTGCAAGCTATAAATATCTCCCAAAACTACTTCAAAACACATTGAAATTAATTTTATAACGTAATATTTCGAGGAGCATCATATTCCTGCCGTTAAAAACTCAACAAAATATGCGTATGAGTGATTTAGCTACATCGTGCCATAGTCATAACAACAAAACTGAATGAATTTGGAATGAATTCATACTTTTATGCGGGAAAATAATATATGTTACTCTAAAAGAATAATTTTGTGATCTTTATTGAAACCCAAATAATTTACTTATACTTACTGAGATCTGTAACAAAGGTCAATGACCTTTTCGTGAAATTACCCTCTAGTATTGGCTCACCATTTCAGGTCCAATAAGTGAAGTTTTTTGCAAATTATATACGTACACTTACTTGGGATAAATCGCCAAGCATTTAAACTATAGAAATTTATTTTGAAATATTTACAGTGCATGGCAAAATTATTAGATCGTAGATAATCCTGTCGGTACATGTTCAGGTTCTGTTACGCAAAATGAAAACAATGAAACTCTTTTAGGATTAATTTGTTATCCCTATGTTTGTCTGTCTGTCCGTTTGTCTAGACAATTTTTTCTGGGTAAAATTAATAAATACCAATATAAACGGCCCTCTATAGAGCTGTAAAAACATACTTTTGACGTTTTTATTTATATAACGTTTTAGGTTTTTACGTTTTTCATACAAATTTTCTCACTATGAAAATGTAGGGATGAACACTTGAGATAATATTTTGCATTTAAAAGTCAACACAGAAAAGAATTGTTGATCAAATAATTTAAAAAATATGAAAACCATGTTGTTCTATTCCAAAGGGATTAATTATCTACTGTTCAATGTGGCGATAGCTGTGTTTATTTTTTTCCTTGAATTATTTTTTACTAAGATAACAAATAGTTTAATACAAGGTTTAACTTAAGAGGTCCTTTTACCCCTGTATTTTTCTTAAAATTCATACAATAGGTATAAACCGAATGTGAAGTCTACAGCTAAAAAAGGTAGTCTTATATTTTATATTCAATTTGATCTAGCGTTACATTTTGTTTTTATTTGTTGGTTGGATATGTTAAAGTTATTTAATTTGATTTGATATGCTTTGTATATTTGCTTTGGGAAAGTTTTAGAAAAGTATGTGGGAAATATGGTGGATAAGATAGTAGATATAAGTTCTGTCGATTACCCAATTGGTCATAGATTTATATATCTTGTTCTATACCCTGAAAGAATTGAAAAAATAAAATAAAAATTTCAAGTTTTTCATTTCATTTACAATTCATAAAAAAAATATATATAATTATTACATTTTTTTTTATTATTTATTTAATTACTTTATCGGATTGTTTAATTTATGTATATTTCTTACTTATATTTTTTAATGTTATTTTACTAAGCATTTGTGTGTTAAACATGTCCTATCACGACATCAATATGTGTTTTTGTTTTGGGTAAACTTCGTCATCGATCGCATTTGCAAAGAATCTAGGTCAAAAATAAAACGCAAACTAATAATTTTCCCATTTCAAACAGCAGTACCGAGAATTTTATTGAAAACATCACTAACAAATGAACCACATAATGAAGGTTGCGAGTTCAGTACTGCAAACTCATTAACATTTTTAGCGTAGTTTATTTGGTTGAGCGTAGTTTCATGCTGTTTTATTTGAGGTGAAATGATACATATCATCACTACTTTCATCACTCAAGGAATGTTTTCGAGTGAACTGTCACTGAAACAGTTAACCCGTACACACACCCTCCTTTTAACGACAATTTTTACGTCTCAACGTGATAGGAGGCGAGGCCTATCGCCGTCTCTGGGCATAAATACTCGCTTTCTAGGGCATAAATGTTTTTTTTATAGATATGTAATTTTATACAGAGTAGAATTACCTCAAAACTCCCTTAATCTGTTGCAAATGATGTTTGCTGCAACAAATCACGGGGTTATTATCAAAAAAAATTGTTTTTATTCACAATAAAAGAAAAATTCAAAATAAAGCAAAAACTTAACCCAAGAATTTACAAAATTGATAAATCTAATAAAAATAAAAATAAATAATAAGGTTAAATATTACTATGTTAATTAAACCTATCCATCCATCAGCCTAGTTCATCCACTGCTGGACATAAGTCTTTCCAGGACTTTGCCACTCCCGGTGGTCATGCTGTAAGAATTGCCCATACTCACACACACTGGGCAGGTGGGTTGGTGAGCGTGGTGCCGGAACCCTCGCACCAGTGACGCCACTGCCAGTCACCAGTATGCCCTATGCTTACTACAAGTTAAACCAATTTTTGTACAGGGTTTTTTCCTACCCTTGAAGTATCGGTATCATTGTGTTTGCTTTAATTCACCAAAATCATGAATTGCCAATTTATAAACGCTATTCGTTACTGTAAGTGACCTGAAACATTCGTTTATTGTACAAATTACGCCTCTCCAATAATTAAAGTATGTTTAACGCTCCATTACCACTGTTGAACCGCTTGGATTGCGAAATTTACTAGGTTTGAAATCGTAATTTACTAGGTTTGAAATCGTAATTTACTAGGTTTGAAATCGTAATTTACTAGGTTTGAAATCGTAATTTCTTGTAAACCTTTGTTGGATTTATTTTATTTTGTGAATTAAACGACTTTTGTATGGTGAGTTAAGTATCCGGTATCCAGCCGGATACTGGCTACTATCCGGCCGGATACCGGTTACCGAAAATATGGCCGGATAGGCCGGATACCGGATAGTAACCGGATATCCGTTTCATCTCTAAAATTACTAATACAAAATAAATATTTCAATGTTGTTCATTCATTTCTACCAATGTTACAGTATCCAAATCAATAAAACTTTCAATCCATCCGGGCTTACTAAGCTACCAACCTACCAATACAAAATATACCTGTGGCAGGCAAATAGTAAAATCCGACATAAACAAATGGCGCGCGGCGTCGTCAGTTTCTAAACGCTCGTTATTTTTCAATTTGTTGTTTGTAAGAATGACTTCGTCATTTTCAAAAAAACCGAAATCGAAAGTCTTTCACCAAAAACTGAAAAATAGGTGCGATGACGAGCGGAGCGAAGAGGAGCGTGTTAGGTTTACATTTATTTATTTATTTTATTTATTTATTTCCATACAATTTGTATAACATTACAGAAATCCATTGCGTTATACAAATGAAAACAGACACAGAATCAGAAAACATATTAGACACATATCAACAACATAAAAAATCGTACATTTTCAGGGATTTACTCATTTCGGTCGCGGCTCCCTGTACTTATATATGTAAGTATATATTGGAGTTCTAACAGAATTAGGTACTAAATGCCGAGGAAAACTACAAAAAAAAAGTTTATTTGCCACCAAAAACTAATACAAAAATATTTTATGCACTATTACTATGTTGTTTGATAAGGGTATTTTATAAAACTCTTAACCCCACATTAGAATTCCCTGGGTTGTGGGAAATTAGACTCTTTCTGGTGAGTCTGACGATAAAATACCGAATAAGGAAGATTCGTCAAATAAAACAATGTCGAGCGTTTAGAAACTGACGATTGAATTTTACTATTTGTCTACCACATATCGATTAGGTCAAAACACAAGTAACGAACCGGTTATCCACAGAATCCGAATTAGGGCAAAATGTAACATAACCAATGCAATGCATAGGAAATTGTTTTGACCAAATGAATTTGTTGTTGAAATAGAGCGTACTCGTATTTGACGACAATGGAACTAAACTTGTCTATCCGACAATAAAATATTTAATCAACAGTGTTTTAATGTATCACTTTTCAGCATAAAATTTAAGGATGTTAAAATTTAAATTATGGCAATCGCAACAAAGGATAGAATTTAAACTTTTAGGCCTAAAACGCCAATAGCTGGATTTGAAAAAATATCTACTTAGATCAGTGTCGTCGTTTATGGAAATAAAAACATCAAGAGTGCGTTAAACGATAAGAAAATCAGTCACAAAAAATTAATTTGTTTCTTAGAACCAACCAACCAACTCCAAATCCGTCGTGAGCGTTCATTATGTGCATTACTTGCTGGCATACGTATCATCAACATCAATTTTTAAAGAGACTAGCTCTTGTCGGTGTTGGGTCTTTCATCGTTCTCTGTCCAGAGCCAAATCTTTTCATATTCCGTTAAAGAGAAAAGAAACATCATGAATGTAAATGAAAACAGAAAAGGGAAGTTGTTCGGGCACCTTCTTAGGCATGATCCTCTGATAAAAATCATCGTTGGAGGAAAAATAGAAGGAAAAGAGGAAGAGGCAGAACGAGAATCAAGAACAGTGAGCATCTCAAGGCAAAGGCAGAAGTCACCCAAGAATAAGGATTTGGCATACGTATAAAGTAGTTCAAAATTCTGAAGAATCCAGTAGACCCCGGTGAACAAACTTCTTAAGTCGCAGGCCCGCGATACTGTTTTGAGCGCCCGTCTTAGACTTATTTCTCTGAGTTTTTTTTTTACACTGTCATACATTATTATAATTGTTATAATAATATAATTATTAATAATTAAGTATAGAGACAGATTGACTTACATGAACGTGACATGTTTCGAATTCCTTTCGAATTCGTTGTTGACTTCGTCCGCTGATGACAGACCCTCGCTCGCTTGAGAACGAATAAGAAAGGAATTCGAAACATGTCGCGTATCGCGAAATAAATTCATGTAAGTCGATCCGTCTTTATCCATAATTATGAATTCAACTTACAATAGTTACAAATCTAAAATATAATTATTATAATAATCTTGAGTTAAAAGCACTTGTACCAGTAGTTTCACTTTATTTATGTTTTCTTCCAATCGGTTTCGGATTTTACTCCATTTTCAAGGGATGATGTTATTAAAATAATCAATTTAATTAACTTCCTCGATGTATTTTAACATCTTCCCTTAAAAATGGTGTAAAATCCGAAAGCGGTTGGGAGAAAACATAAATAAAGTGAAACTACTGTACAAGTGCTTTAAACTCAAGATGTGTTTCAAGTTTCACCAAGTGCTGACAATTGCAAATAAGAGTATAAAATTATATAAATTGTATTATAGTAATATAAAAATATAATTATTAGACTATTATAATTCGCTATAAATCAATCACATCAGTTACTTACGACTATTATATAGTCGTAAAAAAATGGTCCTAGCATGAGACTAAGGGAAAAAAATGTGACAAGTTCACAGAAATTTGTCTTTTCCCGTCAAACAAATCATGAAGTAACTTTGTGCAATTTAATACTACACTACACCACTAAGGTGGAGGACATCGCGGAGTACGTGCGCCAAAAGCTAGGGTACCCGCCGAGAGTGCAGTTGCTGGAGTCGCGCAGCAACGTCAATTTTAAAGCGTTCGTGGTGCGAGTGCCGGACTGTTTTCTGCTCGTCGTCATGGAGGTAGACTTTTAGCCGCAGAGCGTGGTGTTCCGTCGCTTCCGCGGACAAATGCCACAGGAGAGCACAAAGACATAGTGCATAAGTGAAGTGACACTAACATAGCATTAATCTTTATTACTAACATTTTTCTGTAAAATATTTCAATGCATGTGCTCGTAAAGGCCCACTTTTTATGCATCAAAGCCGAACAGAAAGTCAATTATTTTGCCCTAGGGCTTTCATATTATTTTTATTTATTTATTTACAATGGTTGGCTAACCTGCAGCCTTTCCTGTGTACCATAGACGTTATACTTTTTTTACACCGTTTAACGGCTATGGATACAGTCCTTTTGAGCCAATTATAATTTAAAGTTCACAAGATTATATTTGTTTTCATTTCCTCACACTATGCATTGAAAAATGTAGTATGATACACGGGCGTAAAAGCAATAAATTACTCGGTTACGTTTAAAACACTCGCTACGCTCGTGTTTTAAATCGTCCTCGTAATTTATTCCTTTGCGCCCTTGTAGCATAAACTACTATTTTAGTTCTAAGGTATTTATCTATGGGCCCTAGATACCTGAAATAAATGGATATTATTATTATTATATTATTAATAACAAACAAACTTAACAATTCAGAACAATAAATAGTTCAAATTTAAACTAATAGGTACTTACATCCCTTCATGATGACCGAACACAAATATTGCCCCTTCGGGATTTCCAACTACCACAGACATTCAATGCCTAGGCAAACTACTGGTGGTCCAGGAATTTACAGTATCTGTAAACTAGGAGCAGAGTCCAATTAAAAGTGCTTTACAGCAAGAATGTACAGTCGGCCGCTCGTTAACCTACCCATGTCAGTTTCAAGTGCAGGGTGGTAAAGCATGTCCTCGCGGGTAAAAGGATTTTAATTCCACTTAAATATTGATCTAGATAAGTTCAATGAACTCAGCCTAAAATATGATAATAACATTCATATATGAATATAATAAAATTTCGTGATAGAGTTTGTATGGAGATTTACGCGTGATAGCGCCTCTTAACCATTCTTCTGCCCCCTAATTCCCTAAATCAACCAAGCTTATAGCAATAAAAGGTGTTCCTTTACCTTTTCCGCTTAAACACCCTCTAACACCCAAACAGGTGTGCCTAATCACGGAGAAGCGGAGGACTGTTCGCGAGACTTAAGTTATACTTAAGTGAAGTTACGGGTCGATAAGGGGATAATAGTTGCTTAAGTTTATCTTTGTTCTTACTTTACTACTGTGCCCGTTGTAGTTACCTTGATAAAGGTACCTTTGTAAATACAAAATAGCTGTTTCATTATACTTACAGTGCCACAAGGGTCTGATGGCGTGCGAATGACAGTGACAGGGGGGCGCAGCTGTGAAACAAGGAGTATGGTAGTGGCGTTAGTTCTAATTTTGGACACAACCAATCCACGCGCAATAAGATCCTTGTAGCACTGTACTTGACTTTTGCCTCACATTTATATAACGAGAGATTATTCATGAATATATATGTTTATAAATATATTATATTTTACTTTTATCAGCTTTTGATTATTTATTAGTATTATTATTTCGAGAATTTTTGATCTGGTCTCTCCCTCTTGGCCAAAAGAATTTAAAGAGAGAGAGACGGTACAGCAATAAAAAAATATTAAAAAAATTAAATCTAAAAAATTATAACTCGATATATTTCGGCCCTCGATATGGGGCCGTCATCAGTCGAATGTAAAAAAATAGTGACATATAATTTAGTTATTATCATAGAACACATGTACGTTATTATAATAAAAAAGTAAAAAGTAAAAGTGACACTTGTAAACAATTTTAGTTTTATACTATTTTCTAAAAAATTAAAAATAAAAACTAGGTTTCTGTATAGATGGTATTGGTTGCTTTTGATATTAAAGATTAAATAAAATCAAAAGCAACCAATGTATATGTTTAGGATTCAAAAATGTTTTTGACTTTCCCCCTCATGACATTCTTTCTAAAAATAAAGTAGACGAAAAATATGAATCCTTACATTTAACTATAGGATCTACACTATAGTATGTCCGAGCAAAGTTTCACACAAATTTTAACTCAATAAGTTTTCCTTTCTTAATCAAATGACTCTTATCAAATTAATAAATAATTTATAAGTACATTAAAACAGAAAAATTATTGACGGGTATTATTCCAGAATTTTCGACTATATCAAATGAATGTATCAAATTATAGTGAGAGACATCTTTCAGGTAGAAGCAACATTTATTTATTGTTTCCTAAAACAATGATACCCACCTCAAAAATGTCCCTTTTACTTTTATGTATGAAGATGTTTAAATCCTACCAGGCTTTCTCTGTTTACGTGAGCTTTACCTGTCACCTCTGTCTGTGTATATCTCCTATGAATATAAAATGCAAGGTCTCTTTGTCCTTATGTATGTTCGCTTATAACTTACTAGTGACTTCGCACGGGTGCAATGCTGATACTACATATATACTACAGTATTTAAGGTACTTAATGAGATAAGGATTAATGCTGTATTGCTTAAGGGTTGCGCCAAACATGATCTCGCGTTTGGACAATTTAGCATATTAAAACAAAATATTTTTAACAAATGAAATTTGTGTAGGTATTTAAGGAGTTGAACTACATTATAATTTTTCAGATTTGACACAAGTATCACAATCATCGGGAAAAAAAATCGGAAAGATCAGTAAAATCACGGAAAACGTAATTTGGCTTTGGAATTAGTATGATCAGCCTACTGATCTAACTACGAAATAAAATATTTTTTTATATAGCAAAGAAATGAAAGTAGCCTTTACAGATTTTTATTATTTTTTATTTCCTTTCTTTATTTTAAAAGAAAAACTGTACAGAAAAACTACGCAAAAAAAATTTGGAAGTTTGTGTATTTCTTTTTAAATAACGAAAGGAAAAAAATATAAGTATATTATATGAATAAAGTACTTTGAACTCTTTAAGCAAATTTCAATTTGGAATAAAAAAAATTTTTTTTCTGTTCGCAACGCCAAATTACGTTTTTCGTGATTTTAGTGATCTTTCCGATTTTTTTTCTCGATGATTGTGATACTTGTGTCAAATCTGAAATATATAATGTAGTTCAACTCCTTAACTACCTACTCCAAGCTAAGCTCTAATCCGACCGGGTCGGGATTTACACGGGAATCTACAAATACGTCCAGTATAGTAAATAATATTGATAAATGTATAATTCATATTAAAAAATGCGCCAGTGTGTCTGTTTGTTTGTCAATCTTTCTCTTAATAACGGAGCAACTAAATATAGTTGGAGAGCCGGAAAGATATTTCATTTCAATAGCCATGCAAAGGAAGACGCGCGTAGAAGATATAGTTACTCCATACATACATTCATATACTCACGCTGGTCTCCCAGAGGGGTAGCCAGAGACTACAGATTTCCATCTGCTACGATCCTGAGACATTTCTTTCGCCTCTTCCAAATCCATCAATCTAGTCTTACATGCTTCTCTATTCCGGGTACTTTTGTCAACGATTTAGTCAAGCATACAAGTATGTTTGATTGATAATACGCACATGTTTATGTAGGTTTAATAATTTTTGTGAGAGATAATAAATTCATGAGAGGATTAACGTTTTTCCACAGACTGGTGGATTACTGGATAAACTGTTTGCTATTGTTGGATTGTGGATTCAATAAATTTATACGTAGCGCAGCTTGAATTTGTTTGCAGTGGCCATTTTTTGTTTTTGGTTTTTTCAATGTGTTTTTAATTGGCGTTTCTGTCTTCTCTAAAAATATTTGAGGTATCCAAAGCGATGGATGTCAGTACAAGTTGTTAGGAACATAATAAAGCTTTTTGTATTTTTATATAAATTTAAACTTCGAACGCATGCATACGACGCGTTCGTTCTTTTGTTTTTTACTCTATGGTTTTGTTTTTCCGCTACAGAGAAAATGGCCGCATAAATGTGTTTATTGTTAAATATCATATTATATTCAGTGCAAAGTGCCTGTTATTAAGCTGAAAACAGAGGAAAACCCATTATATTTACTGTTCGGGCATTGTCGTCCCGTACACAAGTCATGTAACCAAGGTCATTTATATTAACAATACTTCCTACAGTTTTAAAGGACTAAATAGGTGCATGATGATGAATTTCTAAAACTGTGCCTGTCGTTCCGGTAAAGCTGCCTTGAAGGCCAATCAGGATAAAGGGGGCGTGATTTAAGAAATAAGCTCGCGAATCATTTCTCGTTTCTGCTGTTGAATGTGTCTCTGGCAGTTTTATAATAATGTGTGCCAATCACAGCGCAGAATCGCGGTGTTATAATGTGTATTATAACATCGGATAAACAATCCAGGTACTTAAAAAACTGATTTTAATGTTGCAATTGCCTTATTGAAGTATGGGAATAGATAAAATTATTTTAAAAAATCATAAATAAATAATGATTAAATTATATACCCTAATAATGTAAACTGTGATATAAAATGGCGTATATTCGCTGAAAAAAAATGTAAAAATCTTTTAGGAATTAAGCTGTGGGAATGAAATGAAATATGTTTATTTATGTAATGTAGGTATAACATACACTTATTACAGGTCGGTTTTAATGTAATATAAGTAATTAAATAATCTATGTGTATTATATGGTAATAGTTTTATGTAATAAATAATAATATGGGGAAATACACAATGAAATAATAAAAGTTGGGTTTACTTAAATTAAATAAAAAAATACATTTGAATAAAATAAAAATAAGTTAGGAAATTATACTAACTACTATTATGACAAAGATCACTATAATAACCCCATGCTTTAGTATCGTCTAAGTATACCATAAGTATATACCATAAGTATAAGTATAATTCGTAGCAATACGAATGGTCTACGGCGTAGCAGTCGTAGCTGTGACGATAGTCACGTGTCTGTAAAAGGAGGTCAAGATAATTGATTTACTTTTATATATGGAAAGCAATTTATTTCAACTATTATACATTTGATTGCTAGGCAGCTTATTGTTACAGGTGAAACTTTTACAAAAATCAATTATAGCTATTTTGTACTCGCAATTAAACTAAAGATTTTGACAAAAAAATACTGCTACTTATAAGTACACATTTTTTTATTTGTTCATAAAAAAATCAACTAACTTTCATATTTTTTCAGTAAAATTTATCTTTGTTACAGATTCAATATAGCAAAATGTCCGTCTCAGAATTCAGAAGGAAGAAGCTGCTTTACGTTTTCAACGTATTTTTCGGTAAATAAATATTTTATTTGTTTCCTTACGATTGCGGGTTGTAAAAGAGTTCAATTGAAATTGTTCGAATGGTTTCAGATGTCAATCAAAGCGGCACGATTGAAAGGAAAGACTTTGAGCTCGCAATTGAGGTGAGTTTTTTTTTTGTCGAAATATCGTTTTGTGCCTTCTGTGTTTGTTTTTTTTTTCAATATTAATATTTATATTAATGGTCTGCTTATCGATCAGATATTAAATTATTTGAGGGCCTGTGGATTCTTTTACTTTATAACTGAGATTGTGAATTCCGCTCTCAATTAAAACTAAAAATACATTGTCACGACATGAAACCCCGAGAGGGTTATCAGAGGTGTTTCTGTGTATGGACTGTGAAATGCAACTGTCCACACACGTTTCACCAACGACTTTTACAATCTAGCGTGATTGGCTGTGAGCTCTATAGCCTTATTTCGGGCACAAAGCACACCGAAGCAACTGGCTTTGAACTCACGACCTTAAGATTAGTGGTCGGTTGACTACTAGACCATTTCATTTAATCAGAGTTGGTAAGTATTATCATGGTATAGCTACTGACCAAATATATCTTTAGATTATTCTTTTTTCAATTAAAGTATTGAACATATACAAATAACAGACATTATAAAGGTAAACTTAATCTAAATTACAATATTGGGGATATAAAACTAAACTAAAACTGAAACTGTTTTTCCGAATTTCTGATCAAGAAAATTGTGTGAATGTGGATAAATTTACAGTTAAAAACAAAAATAATTGGCACTACAATTTTTCCATATTTGTTTTTTTTTTCTTTTCGTATTATTTCAGTCATGGACATCTCAACAAGAAAAATAGTTAAAATATAAATGCCTAACTGCTTTTGAACTTTGAATAGGAAAACGAAAAGAAAATAACTTAATATTTTGTTGCAGAAAATCTGTAGCTTCCGAGGATGGAAGCCTGGTGACCCCAAGCACTCAGAGACCCACGAGATCATGATCAAGATCTGGGATGGACTCAGGAAGAGGGCTGATTCTAACAAGGATGGCCAGGTTAGTTTACACCATTTACACAGCCATATAGATCTGGATCGGAGTAAAAGTCGCATTTGGATCTTGGCAGTTGTGCCCTAGCAGCTGCGACACGGCAGCAGCGACCGTGATAGTCGCGGCATACCGTTTTCTTAGAATAATAATTCTAAGACCGTTTTATAAGAATTTGTATGAATATTAGGAAGAGGGCTGATTCTAACAAAGATTGCCAGGTTAGATACAACATGCACAAGCATATAGATCTGGGATGTTATTAGGAAGAGGGCTGATTCTAACGAAGATTGCCAGGTTAGATACAACATGCACAAGCATATAGATCTGGGATGGTATTAGCAAGAGGGCTGATTCTAACAAAGATTGCCAGGTTAGATACAACATGCACAAGCATATAGATCTGGGATGGTATTAGCAAGAGGGCTGATTCTAACAAAGATTGCCAGGTTAGATACAACATGCACAAGCATATAGATCTGGGATGGTACTAGGAAGAGGGCTGATTCTAACAAGGATGTCTAGGTTTGTTTTATACATACACGCATAGACGCATAGGCTAATAGATCTAGTACGGACACAAAAAGTGGGCTGATTTTAACAAGAATGGTCAGGTTACATATATGCATATTGGCATATAGATCTGGAACGGACTCAAAAAGAGGAATTATTCTAAGAAGGAATGCCAAATTTTACAAACGCCCATAGGCATATAAATAAATTTGGCATGGACTTAGCAAGAAGGCTGACTCTGACAAGGATAGCCAGGGGGCTTATTGTCTAACTTCAACATCTATCGCTATTGCTTTCAAAGGCAACGTGATTGGCTAGAAATGACATGACACATCGTTTCTAGCCAATCACATGTACTTTTGAAAGCGATAGATGTTGAAGTTAGACAATAAGGCCCCAGGTTTGTTAATATAATACATACATGAATAGGCATAGCTGGTCGTCACAAGGATCGGCAGGTTAGTTACACATACATACTAATAGATTTGGGACTGACTCAGGAAGGGGAATGATTGTAACAAGGATTTCTAGGCTAGTTTATACGACATGAACGGGCATAGGTCTGGGGCAAACTTAGGAAAAAGATTGGGTACGTTGGTTCACACATTCTATATGCATAGGCACAAACGAGACAATCGAGATATCTGACACAAACAAGAGGATGCACTGGAACTTCACGGTAATTATATTGATTCTACTACCAATATATTTCACTGAAACTAAACAAATTGCATGTTGGTTTTTCTTGAGCAATTTTATGAAATTGTTATTTGGTTCAATCGTCTCTATGAAAAGCAAACAACTTCTTTTAATTTAAATTTTACGTGTGAATGAATGAATGAATGAATGTATTCACAACGAAGGTACATTAAAAGCTTATTATTTACGATAAATAACAATTAGCAAAACTCTTAACAATAAAGTTTTACATAATTAGATTTATAGTCAAGTCAAGACTACTCGCCAGGTATCTAGTTTGACATACTAAATATTACATTTTTAGGATGGCTCATTCAAATTACACACTTTCTAAACATAATTGTGTATATTATAAATAGGTTTATACATAAAAGTAATTAATTTAATAGGTGTTTTGTAGAGTAGTGTAGTGTAAAACTTGGAGTGTATTTGAACTGAAAAGGATATAAGTAATATTAATAAAATACATAAAAAGATAAAATTAATGGTCTCTATGAAAAGCAAACAACTTCTTTTAATTTAAATTTTACGTACGTAATACCTTTGTTTATAAAACGATACGCTGACCATTAAAGTATCGTTATATAAGTAAATAAGCCTCAAATTTCCTATAAGGAAGACTGGTTAACCATGTAGGCCGTTAGTACAGACAGCAAAACAATATAAAACTCGGACGCAATATTTGTAAAAAAATATTTTTATGTGGTATTTTTGAACTTTTAGAAAGCATATTTATTATCAAAATGAAATGTTGACATTAGAAGTCTTGGTTAGAGTTTCGGTCACCAAGAAGGCAGGTGAAAGATTGACTGTCAGTTGCAGTCACCATCTATTTGGCAGCCACCGCCTCATTATCAGCCACCGCCCCATTTGACAAATTTGTAGGTAAAATGCTTTTGTTTCGTCATTTGCAGACGAAGAAAAACCCAATAAAAATAAAATATAAATAACTATTATTTAAATCTTTCTTATCTCGATATGAGTAATAATGTTTGTGAAATAATTTTCAAATATTTTAGGTTATATTATTTTGCTTCATTTTTAACCTTAACAGCTTGTTTTGCTAACCTTACTACTTGAACCGTAGAAGTTAGTAAACACATTTGCGTGTGCCCCGCGGAAGAGCTTTGCTACATATTCCACCTAAAATTTACTTTCACGAAACTCGTATGTATCTTCTACATTTAATGTTTACCTTAGTTTAGGCCCCTGACAAGTCGATGGAATAGTAAAGAAGGATTTGTTACTTTTAGTTATTTATTATGCAATATTCATTTTAATGAACAAACAACAACTTTTGACGTATTTTCCAGCTCCAGCTCAAATTAACACAGTCACATAAGAAAACGGCCGGATGGCCTTTTTTGGATTAAAAAATATGTTATTTTCTTTACTAATATATAAAAGACCTGAAATGATAGAATTATTAGTCTAAAATATATTTTGGAGAAAAACTACGATACTATCTATTAAGTAAAACTTTAAACAAACACAAAAAAGGTTGCGCTTGGCAGTTCTTTCAACAATTTTTAGCGTACATAAATTCATAAACTACCAAGTGAAATTAAAAAGAAGTTTCGGTGTGCTTTTCTTTTTTTATATACAGGGTGGAAAAAATGAAAGGGCCCTAGAGGGGAACTACCTTAAATCCTTTAGTTAGCTCATTTTACTGAAAGGAAACATTCCTTTATTTTTTAAAAGAAACAAAACTGCATTCAAAGATCTTCTAAAATTTGCTTGTCTTACCCGGGAACTGAACCAACTAAAAATTAAAAAAATAAACCCTCGCTATTTTATTATACGAATCGGTAGGATTATTGTTCAGGATAAAATTTGTCTACTAAACTAAAGTCTTACACTCATCTGTTGTACGAGATACCCATGAAATTGAATATTTATTACAATTTCTTTGTTAACAATACCTAGTACTGTTCACTTGTAAAGTAATAATTATACGCCATTATTACACAATGACAGCACGGAATGAAAGCAAAACAAAACAAAATTTTAATTTCGAACGAAATGTATGGTTCGAACTTCAAATTTGTTGCTCCGCGTTGTAAAAAAAATACATTCCTTTTTTAAACTTTTCGTCAGTACGCCTAGTGCAAGAAGTAATTGTGCTCTGCATACATTTATTATTACCATTTAACGATTTTCTTATTGAAGTCTTCAACAAGGTACTTAAGATAAATAACATTAGCAAGCTTGTACTTCATACGATGTCTTTGGATGTAAGAGAGATAAGAAAATTGGAACGTTTCATTTACTTGTTACAAGTGAACAGTACTAGGTATTATTAACAAAGAACTTGTAATAAATATTTAATTTCATGAGTATCTCATACAACAGATGAGTGTAAGACCAAAGATCCTAAGATAAGATCCTAAGATGTAAGATCCTACCGATTCGTATGATAAAATAGTGAGGGTTTATTTTTTTAATTTTTAGTTGGTTCGATTCCCGGGTGAGACAAGCGAATTTCAGAATATCTTTGAATACAGTTTTGTTTCTTTTAAAAAATAAAGGAATGTTTCCTTTCAGTAAAATGAGCTAACTAAACGATTTAAGGTAGCTCCCCTCCAGAGCCCTTAAATTTTTTCCACCCTGTATATAAATTCCAAACCATTTTATTTAAGGTGATATACCGTGCTAGCAAAGGTCCCCGTTACTCCAGGCAGAAAGACCCGCAGTGCGAAAGGGACGGAATCGGGAAAAATTGTCAAAAAGTCGGTTTTAAATTAATGTAAAATTAACTAAAATAGCTACAAAAATTCCATAACCAGTAATTTAGGTGTAGTTAAAACCCATCTAAATAAATATTTTTCAAGTCTGTATGCTATCCTAGTTTGTCAGAATATCAAAAAAAGTGTAAATTTAGACCTCATTTCAATAATTATTTCTATCGAATGAAATTTCTCCTATCGCGTTTCTGATAGACCAAAATCTAGTAAAAGGTCCCAAAATTGTTATACTAATTGATTTTACTTGGTACTTCATTAAAAGAGCAGATAAATAACTTCAAAAAGTGTCAATTTCCACGGTATAGCCTTTAAAACCTTATTGTGTAATTAATTATTTCACCTTGCAGCAAATTAATGCCATATAACGATATGTATAAAAATGAAGGCTAACTCCGTCGTCATAAAAAAGAAACGTACAATAAAATAAATGGGTTACATGACTTGGAAAATTCATTTTAATTTTAATATACTCGCGTTCCCCGAAAACCCCTTTTGTACCTTTTACCAACTAAACTTAATAACAGGGCTTGTTTTGGCAAGCGTATGATATAAATAATTATTGCCTTTGGCTTTTGTTATTTTGTCACCGAACCCTGTTATCATATTGCCGCCACTGGGATCAGTTGTAACGAACAATCGGCTTTTAATTGTATGAAATGAAACACTTTAAGTGATTAATAGGCATTTCGTGTAAAAAGTTATTATAAGGAACTTTAGTGATAAATAACTTTTGCTTTTAATATTTCCAAATTAAAGAATTAATGAGTTTTAAACATTCAGTGTTTGGAATAAAATTATATCTAGATCCAAAAAGTTTGTTAGATGTTTGTTGTTAGGCAATGAACTTTTAAAAATAACATTTATAATATATGTATAATATATTATATTAAAAATTAACTTTTTATTAACAGAAACATAAAAACTTAAATAACATGAAATAAAACTAAAATCAAACCTTACAAATTTACCTATAAAACTAAAATGTCTCCTAAAGTAAAATTAAACTAAGTAAAAAATGTTGGCCAGATCGCCGCCGTCTTGTGGCAGGGTTCCCAGAATGCTGGCAGCATTTCCTCTTTGGATTGCCAAACTAAGGCGTTGTCCAAAGTATGCGCCAGCTTTTGGGTCCCCCGAAACGTCAACCAGCCTATTATATTATATTAGATATACTGAGTGTTAATAAGATGTTGCGGAAGCCTAAAACTGGCAACAGTACCTACTCGTCTATACGAAAAACTTTTACTATGGACCATCCATCAAATCGCTAAAAAAAATCGACTATTCCAAAGAAAAGTCTCATATCTACTCGATCAAAATTTATAAAGCCAATGATTCTTTTTTTTTCACAATTTCTCGATTTTTTTTTTTCAAATTCATGTTTTTGTCGCTAGTTTTCGGCTTCCGCGACATGATTTTAACAGCCTGTAAACAATAATATAATCAACTTTTGAGTTTAATTAATATAAATATGTTATGTTATTAGAGCTATTACTCTCAGTCCTCTGTAATGTAAGAAAAATATTCTTATAGTAGACAAATATACAGTCTGACTAGGTTTTCACTAAAGGCTTCTCTTTTTGTAACGGTACTCTAAAAATATAAAAAAGTAGAGCTGTGAGTAACACAATTAAAACATAAATGCGCGGAATCTTCCGTTCTTCATATCTTCCTCGTCCTACTTCCTTTATTATTTAAGAAGAGAAGAAACAATAGACAATTACAGACAGAAAGTAACACAAGTCACGCATCCAGGGGATTAGTTATTTATTAAGATGGAGTATCTTGTGTCGTGGATGGTACGTAATAAAATATTATGTTTGCTCCTTCCTTCGAGTCAGAGAGAAACTTTGACACTCCCTTAATTATATATGTAACAACGTTAGAATGATTCTGTTTACTCTATAACATACAGTAAAACAAACATACGCTGAAATTAAATAAAAATTAAACATATTCGCAATAATAATTTTCGCACAAAATATTTTGAGAGGAGAAATCGACTGCCCCGAGTTGCTAACTAGACTACTGGGGTACTAGCATGAACTTGCTATCGACTCAACATCGATTCGATAAATAAAAATTTAACTCTTATTTCATTGCAATAAGAGTTATCATTTGGAATTTATCGATTCCATCTGTCAAATTTATCTAATCGACGAGTACGTGCTCGCATAGTTGCTTCGGCTGCTTGCACCGGTCAATAACGTGCAATCTAAATGGAATATATATTATTAATTGTAACTCTATATTTAAACCCTTTTTTTATTTATTAGCATTACAACAATAAAAAAAGATATTATTCGATATATTTCGAGGGTCAAAATATATCGAATAATATTTTTTTATTATTTTATGCTAATAAATAAAAAAAGAAATAAATAAAGCTTATAAAAGCAAAATATAATACATTTATTAATACATATGACAATTTTATTAAAAACATTGGTAGGTTATCGAATTATGTTTTCCAATATAAAGTATTTCCAATATAAGTGCAGGCTGATAATTTGTGGTGATTTCAATATCGATACGTTAGTGGACAGCTCTGAATCAAAGGATTTTGATTCCCTATTGGTATGAGCTAACAATAAATACAAATCACAGTCGAACTTGCCTTGCCTTCTATTCGAGATACTTTTGACATTACCCTTTTCAGTATGTCGACAATATGGTCAGCATACATCCTTCTAGGGCTACTACTCTGTAACATGTAACAAAAATATAGATGATATTTCTGCATCGTCTATAGTGTCAGTGTAGGGATTTAATGATCTGAACAATAAAATGGACATTGTTTACAATTTAATGATCTGAACAATAGAATAGACGTTGTTCACAATTTAATGATCTGAACAATAAAATGAACATTGTTCACAATTTAATGATCTGAACAATAAAATAGACGTTGAACACAATTGAAAAAAATGTATATTCATATCGTTTTCCACTTTAAAACCATAATGATGCAAGAAACTTATTCGTTTTGCGCGATTTTATAAATTCCAATATTCACTGCGATATTTGAAGTAGACAAGAAATAAAATTATGAAAGGTTAAAAGTGTATGAATGATTTATTTAAGAGGCTATGCAAATTTTATTTTTGTCACTGTCACTCCAAGCGAAAACACGCTCAGTGCGAGTGGGGCGGATTCAGGGCGAAAGCGAAAAATGTTAGTTTTATAATTTTTATAAAAAAAACTAAAATAGCTATCAAAATTTCAAATATCAAATTTCTAGATATTGTTAAAACACACCTAATAAAATATGTTTGAGTTCTGTATATGGTTCCTATTCGTCAAACGAGGAGAAAAAGTGTGTTTGAAGACTTCATTTCAACAATTATTTCTATCGTGGAAAATTTATCCAAATATGTTTTCCAATTTCAAAACCCTAGATTATATAGTCAAAATGCATATACCAGAAATTTATTAAAATTATCCGTGTATTTCATGAAATACACAGAAAAGAAACACCAGTATTTTTTTCGCATATCGCCTTAATGAATATAGTCTTTTATAGTAATTAAATTATACATAAATGGTAGGTACGGTCAACAAAATAGAAAACGGTAATTTCATATGTACAGACATATTATCCTATCTCTTATCAGCTGCGCCCACCTGTCACTGACATTCAAGCGCCAAAAGATCTTTATAGCACTGTACTGTTTCTTTATTCACATACCCATCACATTGATTTTATTTTCTTTCATAATATTCAGAAGACTCATTGTTGTGAAATCAGTGCCTGGTGTTGTTTTAACGACAGATTTATTATTTTTGGTACAAATTAATTTTTTTGGTAATTCAAGGGTCTCTATCAGAGCACCCAGTTACAGTGCGCGCCAATCTTTTACCCCGCGTTCCGAAATAGAATTATATCGCTAAAATCGATTACGAAAGTATGAAGTGAATGGCTTATGATCTATTGTAATTCTATTACGGACCGCAGGGTTGGTCGCCTCTGAATGAGTTACGAGTACAAGCTTGCGCAGGTACAGTCAAGGAAACAATAACATCAACGGTTTATTATTAAATGTTTACTATAAGTGGGAAGGTGTACTTATTCCACCTACCTATTTAATTATTTATTTATTATTTTGGTGCAATCTTAACTATAATATATATAAAACACATTAATATAAACACCATTTTCTTGCATTGTCGCCTTAAAACGCTATAACGTCCGCGAGGCATAACAACAACAATAAAATTTAACAAACTAAATCAAAAAAAGAACAAATAAAGGCAACAAAAACAATAACAAACAGATTCAACGATAGACTTAACGAATCATGGAATTTTTTCCTCGAAGGTACTTTTCATGCAACGCGCGCATGTGTAATGTACGGACGTAGCACTAACACTAACTGCTAAATGGCGAGCAGGGGGTGTGGTGCGGCACGCAGGCGGGTGTGCTCCGCGCCCTCGCCCTGTAACGTCCCCTTGACACCGTAAAACGGCTATTGCGTCGATTCTTGCGGCTATCTTCAGAGGCGACTAAAAGATTGGCGCGCACTGTATCAGAAAGATCATTTGGCAAGATGACTAAAAGGTAAAAAAACCGATTAAATTAGCAATAGTTCAAATCATACCCGAAATTTATTTATTTTATAGTTCCGATACAAATTAAAACAACTGATCCTAAACGGAGGCGGCCGGCATCCGTTTTGCGTCATCGTGAAGATTGCCTCCAACACTCTTTATCACTTTTGTTCATTCCCTTATGAAAGCAGGGTCAGGAATTTTGGGAGCTTTCATAAACTTGCTTTCAGCAATACAATCTTTGCGTGGCTCGCTTTAGTAATAAAGTCATGCATGAAACGTAGCTGATTAAATATTTTTAGATCAACCGTTTTAGTTTATGTTTGTTTACTAAAATTATTTTGAGCGTTATAAAAAAAGGTCAAGTGTGAATGGAACTCACGGTTCTATGATTTCGTAAGTACTATCATAGACTAACCCTGCGGTCCGTAATAGAATTACAATGGATCATAAGCCATTCACTTAATACTTTCGTAATCGATTTTAGCGATATAATTCTATTTCGGAACGCAGGGTAAGTATTACTACGTTTAGACCGACAACTCCCATACTCGTACATCAAGGCGTAGCAAATTTTTTACGCGTCCTTACAACACTAGGTGTCGCCAAATGTTGCAAATAAGCATAATTTGTTTAATTGGCTGCAAGTAAACTGTCATGGTTACCAAGTGAACATGTGGCTTTAATAGCTTTGCTAAAAAAAACTAGATGGCGCTAAGTTGGCAACATTAACAGTGAATATTTCAGCGCCATATTTTATCGAAGTGGCAATTATTTTCATGTTACGTGATATCGCTGTGCCACTAGCGTCAACAATCAGTCTTTTTAAGCATCGTGTTCGTTAGAGGATTTAGCAACGCCATTTAGATTTCGTTAGAATTTTACGCCTTTTTATGGCTACAAACTGATGTATGGGAACTGCTAGTTTATACGTAGTAATACTTAGTCTATTGTACTATAAAATATATATATGTATGTATTTTACAGATAGGGTAATTTAAACTTCGTTTTTCGAATATTTAGACATTTATCAAAATATTTCCGGCCATTGTATTTTTCCTGTAATCATAAAAGTAAAAATCATTTCAACACAGAATAATTGTGTGAGCAACAAAATAGTATTTTGGGTAACTAATAATGTAAGACATCGGGACACGAGTGCTTGCTTACGAAACGAAAGAAGTGAGTTTCGTAATAGACTGCACGAGTGTCCCAATGTCTAATTATGTTCAGTTGCACACAATACTTTATATATGAACATCAAAAATATCGTCTTCGTGTGAATTTATAATTTGTTCAACTAACAATTTTATGAAAAATCAGAAATAAATAAATAAATAAATAAATAAATAAATGAACATTCGTTCATAAGTCCAAGCAAGCAAGGGAACCAAAGGGAAGGAAAGATAAGCCATTATTAATTATTAATTCTTAAGTCAATGAGCTAATGAGCCAACCAATAATCGCCTCTATTAAAAGTTAATAAATTCTTTGGCATTGGCCTAATTGTGTTGGGCGAGTAGTAGTTAGCTGAGTATATTTTGTTATAGCATTTTATGGTTCCGTAAAAAATCTGTTTAGTGAATCCAAGAGCATCTTAAATCCGCCACTGCGCCAGTATAAGTGGAGTGTAACTATAGAACTCTTTTTCTGTCTACATCAGACGGGCAGCGTGCTGAAGATAAGGTTTTTAGCAAGGGTGAACAGTCTTTACCTTGGTTTTTTAGGATTATAACAGATTTATTTTAATTTTTTAAGAGCGGTTTCGCAGCCGGATTGTGAAAAACCTGCCTTTTTCTCATTAATCGAAACAGAACACTGAAATTCAAAATTCACTCAATAGTTATTCAACAAAATCTTATTACCTATGTATTGTGTATGTTGCCATGCATCGCAAAGTTTCCATTGGTTTCTGTAAATAAGAAATTCAAAAATTTCTAATTTTTTTTATTTTTTATTGGCAATAAGGTTTTTTTGAATAACTATTGATTGAATTTTGAATTTAGGTGTTCTATTTCGATTAATCAGAAAAAGGCGGGTTTTTCACAATCCGGCTGCAAAATAGCTCTTAAGACTTTGTCTTCTCATTTTGAGTTAGCGTAAGCTTTTGAAAGTATTTAAAGCTAAGATTGCCATTTGAATTCTTAAATTACATTAGCAAATATTTTCATGTAATTTTAAAGCCGTTTTATTATCTATGCAGGGGACAGACTGACAAACATACAGAAAATAACGCTCCTCTGTACGTGTTTTTTCTTTTGACTTAACCCTGAAAATATTTCACAACGGAAACCTTTATAGACCTTCTAACTGTGACCTTATTTAAGGCCTTTAAATAACTGAGGAAGTGTTGGGTCATGTAAATATAGTGAATTTTAATCGAATCGAGCGGCGGCGCTTGGTGCCGCTCTGTAAAATACGTTCAACGTACAAGAATTTTATTCGTTTAACGTTTTTCTTAAGCGTAGTAGTAAAATCAGGATTGCAAGAATATTCTACACTATAAATACATTTTGACTATTCTTTTTTTCGGTATATCGTTACTAATTTTATTTGATTAAATTCGCTGCATCGAAAATATCATTTTAATTTTATCTCTTAGGATATTTTTGTATCTTATCAACAGTATTATATGAGTAGAATAATAACTATTGTTATATAAATAGTCGTAATAACAAATTCTGACCTTAGTCTAGAAATAGCTATCGCGCCCGAGCACACGAGCTAAGGAATTTCTTCTTCTTCATAAATGAAATACCAGCTTCCCACAATGAAAATAAACGCTATCGTCTATCCTCCGTACGATACAATCTTCATAATGCGATATTATCGTAATAAAACGATATTATCGTAATAATATCGCAGCCGCATTATTGGGTCAAGAAAAGCATTAGAGGTTGACAGGCCAGGTAGTCACTTTGACCTAAAACGTGTTGTGTATTGATTAAAGCTTTAATAAATAGTTATTATGGGATCGTGCGAAACGTCTTATCGAAATAACATCGAAACAACAAGTTGTTTGTTATTTTCTATGAATTTTTTTTAGTTATCATCTGGATTTTTTATATTTAATATTTATTAATCATTATAATTTATTGATCACTTGGTTTTTCTTGATAAGTGATGGATAAAACAACATACCTATTTTATTCAAAGAAACACATCAATAAATGTATCTTGCTTGTATATATGTAAGTTTTTATTTTAATTAATACTGTTTCCTAATGAAATAGCAATTTTCGTGTTTCAAATTGAAAAAGTAATGTTATTATTTAGTGTAAATTTATTTTTATTTAGTTTAGTTTGTAATATATCTACTTTTAGCAGTTTAGTTTGTTTTTCATATTTTATAGGATTATTTAGTTCTAAACTTCAATTGTTTTTTATCTTTAGCTTATATTTTAATATGTTTCTGATTAATAAATGTTATTTTTTATATCCTATGTATTTTTTTCATATTATTTCTTATTTATAGAAATATAATGAAGAAAAAAATTGCACCTTATTTATCTGAATTACAATCCTTTAAATTTAAGGAAACATGGCTTTGGAAAAATATAATTATTGATAATTAGTTTTTTAGAAGAGGCGTCTCTTTATTAAGCTATTTATTATTATATATCTATCTGAAAGAAATGCAATGTCTCTAAAAAAAAAAAGCGGCAAATTGATCCGTAGCCTATTGTGTTGACCTAAAACATAATTATACCCAAACGTGTGATGGATGAGTGCCCGAAACAAGAAAACCCTTTTGAACCAATCCGTGTGATTTTGGATGACCATTTTCTTTTTCCAGAATGCTCAATATTTCTTTTTTTTTCCGGTCTTCGTCCCTCACGTTTTTATTTATGAGAAGCAGTTAGCAATAATTCCAAGTTAAAAGGTTCCGAAGTCAATTTCCCGGAGATATAAATTCAAGTTTACGTAATTGTATTGGGCTCTTGAGACCGATGTTCAGGATGAATTAAAATTGGATGACCATGCACTTCGGTCATGAAATTAAGAGCCTTCAGTGTGAAAGGGACATTCTAAATAAATTGGATAAATATTGAAGTAGTGTTATATTAAATCACACTGCGTTTATTGCTTAGACAGTCCCCCGTACAATCGTAGGTCGTCCGATCGTGGCAAATACAAAGTATGAGTAGTAATTATATTATATTACTATATACAATAGGGGTATTTTTGGAAAGCTAGAACGACATTTTTTTACATAGAATATTAATCTTTTTGACATTACTTAATTATAATACAATTTATTGTTTTCTCAATTATTATTATTATTATTTTTGACAAAGAATATTATTATTCTATAATTTTATAGTTAATTTTAAAATAATTATACTTTAAGTATAACTTTGCATTATATTCCTTGACATGTAACTATATTTGTTATTAATAAATAAATCTAAATCTAAATCTAAATCTAAATCTTTTAATAAATTAAAAATAAAAATTGTGAGTACCCTATATTTACGCCTACACAAAAAAAATTTTTTTTTTTGGTTTAGTTACATTAATTTTTTAACACTGCAAAGTTATCAGAATCTGATGCTGTTTTCTTTTTCTAAAACTAGATTATTTTCCTACATGCTTAAAAGATAAATAAAAAAAAAACATTTATCTTTTCACACTATCTATTCTATTCCACGCGAAAAAGCCCAATAATTGTAAGGGTTAAAAATCAAAGGAAACGGACAGTATTAGGCGAAAATTGTACCGGGTGTAGATGGATAGGTATATTTAAATGAAACCACATCATCTACTGAGCATACAGAATATTTTTTTATTATAATTTTCTATTATTTTTTTTATATACGAAACCAAATAGCTGTAAGCACCATAAAATACCATTGTTGCCACGTTGATAACTATACAAACCAACCCACAAGCTGTTTACCCACAAAACACCTGCTTATGGTCGAAGGACCAACCGCAAGTGGATAAAAATACCTATTAATTCCGTTCCACAAAGATATCAAAAAGATTATTAAGATAGTGAAATCTGAATTATAAGTTTGATCCAAGGTTCTAAAGTCAACTATCTCTACGAGATGCTAGAAAATGTCAAATCACTTTCACATCGACACAAAATCACTTTAACATAGAAATTGTATGTAGGTAAGATACCATCCGGAAAAGTTCCGCTGTCCCCCTTTTTGCTCTTACAACAGTTGCAATAAGAGTGAAAAAAGGTTTAGCAAATTTGACAGTACTATTTACCTAATTATATATAGGTATAGCACTTAGCAGTAGCTCGGTCAGTGGTACTTTCAACGTTGAAACCCGACTTCAAAAGTTAAGTATAAAATACCTTTCTAGTTTTTCGGAATTTCAAAAAACGGCGGTAGCTCAGGGGCAACGCTGGCCTCTTAATACCGCCAAATGGGTACATTCTAAAGCCTACTTCTCTTTTATGGCCAAACCAAAAATATTGAAAAAATGTATTATGGATTATCAACTCTAGGACAACATATGCAACATTTTTCTTTTTCGTACCACCAAAGTATAAAATACCTTTCGAGTTTTTCGGAATTTCAAAAAACGGCGGTAGCTCAGGGGCAACGCTGGCCTCTTAAGGCCCTTAATACCGCCAAATGGGTACATTCTAAAGCCTACTCCTCTTTTATGGCCAAACCAAAAATATTGAAAAAATGTATTATGGATTATCAACTCTAGGACAACATATGCAACATTTTTCTTTTTCGTACCACCAAAACTTCTATATGAAAAATTGTTTCAACTGAATGGTGTTTTTTTGGCTTGAATTTCCTACTGCTCCTAAGCGGCTTAGGTGATTTAATTCATCTATGCTTTGATAAATAGATAAACTTGATAGCTATAAATATAACATAGAATTAATCAATCGAACAATGACGCCCATGTGAAAAGTATTATTTTCTCCTATTTTGCCCTTTCAAGGACGCAGCGAGCGTCGTAACAGCCACCACGCATTGTGCACTGATTTGAACGCTATTTCAATGTCGTTTCCGTCGATATTCATACAGACAAACATCGAGCTGCTAATTTGGCGACGGTAATCGCCTTAATCTTGAGATCCAGGTTCGATCTCCGGTCGGGCATGCACCAATGAGTTTTTCGGAATTTATGTGCATAGTAATTGTTCTTACTTACCACTTGCTGAACGGTGAAGGCAAACATCGTAAAGAAAACTACATGAAGAAAACTACATACACCCAAAAAGCGTGTATTTGTGTCCGAAATACGCCACCCATCACGTTGGGACATAATATCGTCGGTGAAACTCGGGTGTACCGAGTGTGGACTGTGACTTGCATTTCACAGTTCACACTCGGAACACCTCTTGTGATGATATATTTATATATTTTTCAAAACATTATGTGCATAGTATTTGTACCTATTATAGCATTACGTTTTAAAAATTAGTAAGCTACTAAATATCACGAGTGTAATTTTGTTAACTTGGTCAATCTGGCCTAAATTTGGACAGCCACCAGGCAAGCCTGGTGACAGCCAAAAAAAAAGATAAATCAGGATAAAGACACTTTATTTTGGATATGCTAAAAATAACAAAAACTGAAGTAAAAAATGGTATAAAACACAAGAATATCAGAAGAGTATTAGGTACGTCGGAACTTAGAAAATGAATACAAAAAAATACCTAGTCTATCTTGTTTTAGGATTTTGTTTTTGGAGCTTTAACGACGCTTGGCTTATGATATTATGGATTCGAATTTGAATATTAAAACTAGTTTATAGGATCCCAGAAATTACAATTTCGCGGAAGTATTAATAACTTCTAGTCGAGATAAAATATAACTTTAAGGTATTAAAAGCAATCGTTATCTAGCTTTACATCAAGGAAGAAAATTATTGATTCAAAGTCTATTAAATGCCAAGCTACAGATATAAAAACCTGATAGGGGTGTCTTCGTGACGTAGGTGTTGGAAGTCTTCCCACGGAGTAGTCAATCAAACCGTGATTGTCTTACGCCAACTTCAGGAATAACTCGGGAAACGTACCCCACCAGCGTACGTGGTCCGTACCTTCGGCCTCATTTCAGATGCGCAACCAAATAAAATGAAAAGGTGGCACGCGGAAAATGGGAGAAATGGAAAAAAACTGGAAAAACCCTTAAAAAACCTGAAGGGTCGCTGTAATGAAATAAAACAACAGCATCAAGACATGCCTACGAAATCTGGGCAAGGAAATTAACGTATTGGAAACGGGACAAAAGGGATTTTCAGATAATGAAACCAAAAGTATACAAAACTTACCAGGAAATGAAGAAAAAACAGGCTTCCACTAGCTCTAGGGCAAAATGTGCTCTATTTCGTGGATCCAACTAGATTTCAAATTTCATATTTTAATTTTCTGTGGCAAATTTTGCATTCCTTCTACGACGATACTCTTTGACATGAGAAAAATAACAAAAAAATGTGACAAAAAATTCCAAATTTTAAAATTTTAAAATTCAGTAAAGAAATCAACGACAAAGAAAGACTCAAATAGATGAAAAAGGTTGAATACCTGTAGCGAATGCTACACTATATATTAACCACTTGCTGACGGTGTACCCGCATACTGTGAGATAAACCTGCATCCCCAAAAGGCCTGTATTTGTACCGAAAGGAAAGAATATAAAGTATTACTCCGTAAAGAAGCGACACTCACTTCCCCCCGCTAGTTTATCGTCGCCCGGAAATCAAGCGCACGATCGTGTGCATGCAGTACTCAGTAAGTCTCAGTTTTGCTTGTTCGGTGCTTGTGTGTGTGTGCCCAAGCGTGTATCGACAAGCTAATTACACGCGTGAGAGTTGTAGATAATTAAATTGACTGGAATGTACGGAGTGTCACGGATGTGCCCGAAGTACGGTGATAAGATTCACTCCCTAATACGGAAAGTGAAATCATCGGTGAAAAGAGAGTGTACGAATGTTGAATGCTCTAGTTACAGTCGACATTCGAACACCTCTGACATCTCTTCAAGGGCATAAGTCATGACCAAATGTTTTCTTTAATAATTACTAAAAATTATTTTCTCCGTAAGTTTTCCTAATCCCTTCTCATTGTCTCCAGGTATCAGTAGAAGAATGGATCTCTATGTGGGACGAGTATGCCCGCAACCCCTCCGCCGCACTCCAGTGGCAGCAGCAGTACAGCCACTTCATGTTCCAGCTGGAAGACGCAAGTGCTGACGGCTCCATCGACTGCGACGAGTTCACCACCGTCTGCTCCTCCTACGGTATCAACCCTCAGGAGTGTAAGGCAGCCTTCAGTAAGATGGCTAAGGTTAGTACTGGTTTGTACTGGTTTTGGATTCTCTTTCAGCGTTATCACGAAAAGAATAACACACGTACTCAAGTTCTCAATAATTTATTCATTATCATTCATTATTTTTATTTTTTATTGTACGCAAAATATTTAAATACACACGTAAACATTAAAATTAGTGTACAGCGGCGAGCTTGAGAGATCTCTATGAAAGATTTCTTCCAGCAAACCGAAAAAAAATCAGGAATACATAAAATAAAAGTAATCATATGTGTACAAACTTAATACTTACTACCAAATAATAAACGAAAACACACTAATTTAACTAACTACAAAACCAAAGTACATAGACATAAATAAATAATGAATAAAATACATATAATAATTACACTTATATGCTCTAAGACACCTATCAATTAAAATAAATATGAATACATATATAAATAAATAATTAATTTTAATATAAATAATTATATTAAAAAACTCAATAATTTGTGAAATGCTCTTTCAATTTCTTTCTGAATGAGAAGACAGTTACGCACCCTCGTACAGTATGCGGAAGAGAATTCCATAACTAATTCTCATTCTCATCCTCATCCTCAGTCATTCTCATTAATCCTGTCTCTCAGGACGATAAGCGGATACTACAGATTTCCATCTGGTACAGTAATAGATATCAGGATATCTGCTAAGGTAAGGGGACGTGGCGCTTGCGAATGCATGAGGCCAAAAATAGCCCGCATGCAATACCCATTATCAATCAAATCAAATCAAATCATTTGTTATCAGGTATCTGTGGCCCATAGATAAATAAATACCTTACAAACTAAAACATATACAAATACATTACAAAATTATCTAAATCTTCACTTTGTACTGTCCTGTGACACTTGTCCGCGGAAGCGACGGAACACCGCGCCCTGCGGCCAAAAGTTTTCCTCCATGACGCGGTGCAGATAGCACTCCAGTACTCGCACCACGAACGCCAAAAAGTTGATGTTGCGGTGCGACTCCAGTAACTGCACCCTCGGCGAGTAATAATAATAATAAGCCTCTCAAAATCCAACCCTACGTCCGAGCCAAACATCGGGCCACGTGAGAGGCGGGCAACGTGTACAAAACTTATATGGCTAGCAGGGCAATGGCATAACGCAGGGCAGCTTGAGGCGAGCTGTTGGGCAGTAGCGACCCCACAGACCCGAACATGCTCCCGGGGGAAGGTCCTGGTCCTCATCTTTGGCTTGCCTTTGCTGGCTGACCGTAGTAAATAATGACGAGGGACAGATCCTCCACCTATGGCTTGCCGTGGGAGGCCAGTCAGAGTGGAGTAGCAAGAGCTATATGCTCGAAGGATGGATGTGAAACGTAAGTGGCGAGTGGGCACATGATGCTGGACCAATCCAATAAAGTCCAGTGACACCTCTCCACCCTTTAGCCGCTGAGCAAATATTGTCCTCTTGTCTCTCCGTGCGAGCAACCGTTTGGGGGGCCAATTAAATTTAGTTGGTGAGTCTCCGCCTGCCCATTTTTCCGTATTGTTAACATAGATTGGGCAGGTGCCATAGTTCCTTCCATAGTCCCAGATTCCAGTCCACTAGCACCTCAACGCAATAGTTCCTCCATGTTCATTCCTTACAATAGTTCTACACAGACCGGGGGTTGTCCTTGGGTGCACTCCTACTGCGTACAGTGATAATCGTCGGTTGGTGTCATATCACATTTAGATAAAATTATTTAAAGGGCCTCTACGTGTTGGCTTTGGCCCCATGCACGCCTCCCAAAGGTCCGGGGCTACACAGTCCCGAGATATAATAAAAATATATAATAATAATAAACACTTTATTGCACAAAAAAACACATATAAACACAGATTAGAATTAAGAGAGGTACAGGGCAAAGGCGGACTTATTTCTCAAAGGAATTTCTCCATATCTGTACCCTGTCTTTTGGCGCACGTACTCTCGATAGAGAGTTGTGTAACTGTTGTCCGAGGCTACAGGTCGGTTGATGTGCTTTTTGGTTTGTGTACTATTAGAAAACTTAGTATTGTGTGCCATACTAATAGTTTTAGTGTTTATGTCAGTGAAATAAGCGGGAGGAAACTTGGATACGACTGAACATATTTCATATTTATATTTTAGACGAACAATTAAAGAAATTTGGCAAATGTCCTGATATCTGTAGCTGTAATCCTGACACTCTCTTCCACATTTATCAGTCTAGTCAAACAAGTTCCTCTATTGCAGGTGCTTATGACGTGGCTCTTGTCCAGTTTGTTACCAATTTGGTCGAGCTTTACTATTGTTTTATTGATTCAGTAATGCTACCGGACCACTCTTTCTCCGTTGGCATACCAAAATGTGCAACACAACGCCATCTTGAACTGGAATATTCAAACCATAGAGAAAGAAAACAAAGGATATTTGTCTAAGTACTCTAATTCTTCGTGTTCAGTTGTCTCTGTAGTGCTCCCACTTATTTCACTAACGCAAACACCAAATCTATAAGTACGGCACACGCACTCATATTTTTCTAAAGCACTCATAGTGTACATGTAAAAAGAGAGCAGCGAAACAACCTGTAGCCACATCTATCAAGCCTATATTAGGCCAGATGCGTTTGCAAGTGTCATGCTTCTTTACCAGATCTCCCTTGTTTGTCTATGATTCAAACCCACCAACTTATTTGACCTAAATTACAGAGAATTAATTTACTACGATGGTGACTTCTAGAACTTGAGTTGACCTAATTTGAAAACGTATTGTGTTTGATGATAAATTACTCTTTAATGACTAACAGAAGTTTTCCTTACAATTGATCGTAATCGTGAAGAAATAAAAGTGATGAATGACAAATAATTCTACTACACAAAGTAGAAAATTATGAGGGGCACATAACGAAATTTTTATTTACAACGGTTGATATAAAAAAAAAAAAACTAATATTTTCATAATATTTTTTACGAATGATACTCGTCTACGATTTGTTCTTTTTATAAAATTAAAGTTGAATATAGAGATAAATCCCGCACGAAAGTTCTTTCGTGATGTAATGTAGTTAACCCGATAGGAAACTTGGCTTGTTCTCGTACCTACCCACAATCTCTCACCAAATTATCTAAGTTCTTGTTCTACTAGGTTCAATTTATACGAACCTTGTTCTTGTGCTGACTTTATTGCCCACTTGTGATTTAACGGGCCCAGTTTCATCGATTGATCTCTGAACCTCAACAGCCCTTTTCAAATAAATTAGACTTGAGGATTTAGAATCTTAGCCCTTTTAGTTCTTCCAAAGTTGTTCAAATCATTTGGCTGGTTTTATGGTAAAACTTGAACGAACTTTGACAACGAGACGCCAAATGGGAGAAAGGACTTTTTTATGCCTTTTAAAATTTATTTCGGAAAGCACGTGAAGCTGTGTGTCCAA
Source organism: Ypsolopha sequella (assembly GCA_934047225.1). Classification (NCBI taxonomy): domain Eukaryota; kingdom Metazoa; phylum Arthropoda; class Insecta; order Lepidoptera; family Ypsolophidae; genus Ypsolopha; species Ypsolopha sequella. The sequence goes on along the minus strand of OW203990.1, from coordinate 25,718,624 downwards.
TTTTTGCCTGAAGTACCTTAATAGCGCTCACCACATATCACGCCATAATAATGAAAATTATAAAATTTTGATTTTTTTATCAAAATTAGAAGTAAAAATCTAAACTCAGTTCGATTTTTTTATTGAATGGAGTAAAGTGACAGTCTGGAAAAGAGACAGCGTTGTAAGAGTAAAGGAGAAACAGTGCAGTTCATCTCGCTTACTTGCACAACACTGTCTCTTTTCCGAACTGTCACTTTACTTCATTGAATTGAAAATTTCACTTGTAGATACGTCATCCACAATGTACGAGTTCCGTCAACGTGATGTAATTTGTTTGAAAATATGCTTCAATAAACACAAGCGAGTGAAAATCATCATTTTTTAAGATCATTTTAAGATCCTCTTGTCAGTGTAATATCTCCCTACTTTATTTGTCCAGAGACAAATCCTTCAGTTCTTGATGACGTGCAACTCCTGCCTTTGTGTTATGATGGTCACTCAATTTAATCCTTGTACTGCCTCTTCATCTTTTCCCTTCTACTTTCCCCTCTACTATGTTTGTGCCCAAACATCTTCCCTCTCCAAACTCTTATTTTCACTGACAATTATGATGTTTATTTTCTATTTAACTCGTCTACAAAAGTATACTTCGAATACCTCCTTTAAGGCAAGGGTAGCTCAGCCGGAAAGACCCATAGATTTGCCTTGTCATTTTTATTGTTCATGTTCAGTTGTTCCCATGTTACCCTCCCACTAATTTCACCGACATAAACACAAACTCACTCACACATACCACATACTCACTCAGGCACACTAATAGTACACATGCAAAAAGAGGGCAGCGAATCAACCTGTAGCCACGGACAACACAACACATCACATATCTATTGCTATTGACATTGGATCTTGCATGAGGCCTGTTTCAGGCCTCATGCATTCGCAAGTGCCACACCCCCTTACCATATCTCCTGATATCTGTAGTAAGACCTCTAAATATGATTCACATACTTAAAAAAATCCCTTTAGTAAGCTTGGTCTACGTAAAATTATAGTTCCAGTGACGAAGATTTGCTGATATTTTTCTTATTTTTTCCACACCCCAGGGTAAGGCCAGCGTCTCATGGGAACAGTTCCAAGAGCTCTGGAAAGAGTACTTCTCCACAGAAGATCCCAACGCAGCAGGAAACTTCATATTTGGAAGAACCAGCTTCTAAACGCAAAATCGCCGCCAAAACTTTGATAATATTGAATTCCTTCCGCGGCCAGGCCAGGATCAATGGAAGGATGGATTCAGTAGAAGGAAGAGTTTTATGAGGGTTAAGATTAGTTATGTGTGTTCGGACGAGCGTGTCTGTGTTCAAAGGGAATTAGAGTAATTTTCCAATATTCATCTCTTAGTGGATCAACATGATTAAATATGGGGTCAAATCTTCAGCACAGTCTGTGGACAGACGGTTTATTACACTTTCGCTTAATTGAGTCGGTAACGCCAAGTTACGCTTCTTAGTTTATATTTAAATAAGCCTGTTCAGTAACTACGGAAAAAATATCTTTTTGGATTCGTTGGATCTAAAGATGGCAGCCAGCGCATTTTTATGTTAAAGAAATTAAGTATTTGAATTCAATGCTTACACATTATGAGGAAAATAATTGGAATTACAGGATTGCTTACTCTATTTTTTATGAAGAAAAAATATTCATGAAGTTCCCTAATTTATTTATCTTTACTAAAATACGAAATTTTACGCATAAAAGGTCTAATACATAGACGGGTAAAATCACAAATTAAATTTAATTTCAACCTACTCCCCAAAAAATTAAAATTGCTAAGGAAAAGTGTTGTTGTTTTTCATTTGCGCAGGATTGGTATTCTTCGGGACTATTGATCTTTGTGATCTGTCGTAGATTATATGATGTTCTTCAATGACAATCTATTTAACTAAATTAAGTAGTACTTATCGAGTGAAGAGTATGATAGACCGGCTGATGCCGTTCTTGCTGAATTTTTAGTCTCGTACTTTTCAGCCTTTATGCTCAATGCAATCTCGTGTATGTAACTTTAAAAGTTTTTCTTAGATCTTATGACAACGAAGAATACTATTCACTATCTTACAAAATTAAATAGGTGTATACATATAGCACATCTTGTAGACATATCTAATATTTCGAGCCTTTTATTTTAGCACTATCATCCGAATTATGAATGTTAAATTCCCTTGAATATTATATATTTTATTATTGTTTTTATGTAAGTTAAACTTTATCTTGTTACTTAATGTTACTTGAATAGCAAATTTTTATCGTTTGTTTATAAAATAAAGAGGCTGTATGTTTGTCAAAATATTTTAATGTTTATTGTATTTAAATAATTTAAATATTAAATTATCGTTCTTATAAAATAATAATCATCAATGTTTTAAATTCTAATTGTGATTAGTTCTATATTGTCGTTATTTAATAGATTTATGTGTGTTGAAATAAATAAACTGATGTATTTATGCCGATAAAAATGATATGAATGAAAGGATACATTATTAAGCCGCTACATTATAGAATTGATTAAATAAATGTATGTAAATAATATGTCGCTTTTATTGCTTAAACCACAAAAAAGATTTCTTTAAGATACCCTTTTCCTAGCAATAGGGGTTTACGCAACCCTAATATAGTTCAACTAAGATTTTCGTAGATATTCTCCCAAAAAAATATTTCCACGATACATTGAATTTATATCAGCGAAGGCTTGGAGTCATAAACTTGGGAGGAAGCTCCAGGGTTCAGGAGGTTGAGATAAATATCTCCCAGCATTGTGGAGAATAAATACATTTAATATTGTAAGCTTTGGGAAATTGAAATCTTTTTACCAAATTGCTTTCTAAAACGGTGTAACAGACTCGTCTACTACGCTGCGCCGTAGCGGAATAAAGCGCTACGCTGTAGCAAAATATGACGTAAGTAAAATTAAATTAAATTGTTCAGCAACCCAAACCAAAAAGGTTTATATGTATGTATGTGGCAGCTAAAAATTTACCTCTATGTTAAGGTATCAAATTTACCTCTTTGGTTAGGATGAAAACAAACACTTGTACTGTTTCACAATTTATTTTATACCACAATTAACCCCAACTAGTTTCGCCTTATCGGCATTCTCAAGGGATGTTATTAAGGCGAAACTAGTTGGGGTCAATTGTGCTATAAAGTAAATTGTGAAACAGTACAAGTGTTTGTTTTCATCCATAATGATGTTTCTCCAAGAGCCGACAATCGCAAGTATTAATTAATTTCTTTGGTTAGGTATTAAATTTAGATATCTACGGTTAAATGGTTAGATATCTACTCAATAAATTCAAATCCTAAATGTGAACTGTTCCCAGTCTTATTGAATCTAATGCCTTCCTGCCCGTTGATATGTCATATTTATTATCTTATCCTACTAAAAAAATAGCTGTGTCCTAGCAAAATGTACCCTTTCAAATATAATTATGTTTTTTTTTTCTTTTTTCGATTGTACCGTGCGTCATGAACAAACGATGTCTGAAAGTCTAAATAACTAACAATGTCAGAATCTAACTTGACACTATAAAAATTGGCGCTTCCATCGTTGCCAAGACACAAAAAAAAATGTTTATTTGTAAGTAAAGTAGGTACACACTATACACTTTTAACAGGTTAAATTTAATCTTATAAAAATATATTTAATAAAATAATAAACGTGCATGACTTAATTTAATATAAAGTATATTTAATTTATGTCGCAATGTATATACTATTCAAATAACAGGTAAAACCTATAACTATCACTATATCTAACACTATATAGAAATAAGTTACATATATAAATACATGCTTTCTTCGCCCACTTGATTCGTGTTGCTAAGAAAAAGGGCAAAAAACTTAGCAAGATCATATCTGTACAATCTTACATATAAATCGACGCAGCCTGACGCAGGATACTTATTGGTAAAAACCAAGACCCAATGAGCTTTATAAGTAATACTTAGTTTCAGTCAAAGTCTCAGATTTTCAGACGATATTGATTATACGCTTTTAAGGCGATTCTATTTCTATTTTCCTACTTATTTTTTTCTACCTCAACTGGTATATTTTATATTTATTTTGTTTTTCTTCTTATTTTTTACATACTTGCTATAATTATTGACATGTTACCGAAATACATTTTCAATTTTTTTTTTCCTTAGATTTATTTATTATCATAAATATATAACTAAATCATTTTTGACTTCAATATTTCATGCAAAAACCTAATGCCCGTTAAAGGGTAAACAAGTTACAGAGGGCTTGTAGCGGTTAATATATCCAGTGATGGGATGCTGGTCGCAGCGAAGCGTAGACAGAAACGTTCTACAAAAAGTGGGCTCTATACAAAAACAAAGATGCTACATGAGTATGTGAGATCACGCTCCGACTGAGAGAGATAACTAATGCTATTCACATAATAAACAAATAAATAAATAAATAAAAAATAAAATAGCTTTATTGTTCAAAAACAGAGCATTAACACAAGTTGCAAGGGCCCCTGTACTAGACCTGAAAGACCTGATTTACTGGGTGCCCCGCTCTACCATCAAGACAATTAATATTTGAACTTAAATAAAAGTAGGTACAGCTTTGTTAAGGGGAACGAAAATACAAACAGAAATAAAATGTCAGCTTTCGGATGATTTTGTTGCAATAATTAGGTTACGTATAGCCATAAAAAAAATACATGTTTTTGGTTGAACTTTAAGGTATTCATTTTCCACAAACCACGTTAATCGATTCATATTTGTACTGTCAATGAATTTTTTTGTAACCCTCTATTGCACACTTCTTATCGATTTTGTTTCAGGTATCGCTTTCGCGATTTTGTTGGTTTTTTTTTTTATAAAATTAGTGTGAATGATATCTATTCATTTTCCAAATACCACGTTATTCGGGTCAAAAAAAGCACCCCCTTTTTCCAAAAATACGTAAATCCACTGATGCAGTCAGCGGCAGCAAGATATTGTCAGTCTACGCCTAGCGTTGGCGCCCGTAAGACGTGGAACCTGTGCCCTTTTTTGCAAGCTATAAATATCTCCCAAAACTACTTCAAAACACATTGAAAATAATTTTATAAAGTAATATTTCGAGGAGCATCATATTCCTGCCGTTAAAAACTCAACAAAATATGCGTATGAGTGATTTAGCTACATCGTGCCATAGTCATAACAACAAAACTGAATGAATTTGGAATGAATTCATACTTTTATGCGGGAAAATAATATATGTTACTCTAAAAGAATAATTTTGTGAACATTATTGAAACCCAAATTAATTTACTTATACTTACTGAGATCTGTATTTCGTGAAATTACCCTCTAGTATTGGCTCACCATTTCAGGTCCAATAAGTGAAGTTTTTTGCAAATTACTCGTATATAGGTACACTTACTTGGGATAAATCGCCAAGCATTTAAAATATAGAAATTTATTTTGAAATATTTACAGTGCATGGCAAAATTATTAGATCGTAGATAATCCTGTCGGTATATGTTCAGGTTCTGTTACGCAAAATGAAAACAATGAAACTCTTTTAGGATTAATTTGTTATCCCTATGTTTGTCTGTCTGTCCGTTTGTCTAGACAATTTTTTCTGGGTAAAATTAATAAATACCAATATAAACGGCCCTCTATAGAGCTGTAAAAACATACTTTTGATGTTTTTATTTATATTACGTTTTAGGTTTTTACGTTTTTTTTTTACGTTTTTCATACAAATTTTCTCACTATGAAAATGTAGGGATGAACACTTGAGATAATATTTTGCATTTAAAAGTCAACACATAAAGGAATTGTTGAACAAATAATGTAAAAAATATGAAAACCATGTTGTTCTATTCTAAAGGGATTAATTATCTACTGTTCAATGTGGCGATAGCTTTGTTTATTTTTTTCCTTAAATTATTTTTTACTAAGATAACAAAAAGTTTAATACAAGGTTTTCCTTAAGAGGTCCCTTTACCCCTGTATTTTTCTTAAAATTCATACAATAGGTATAAATTGAATGTGAAGTCTACAGCTTATTTTCTTCATATCTTTTTTCATGAGTATATTTTAGTGACATCTAACTACGTCTCTATACAGCCCAAAAAGCAAAATTTGATAAAACACCATCATAATAGCTGTCAGGATATCGTCAATATTGCCTCGTTTTTACGCAAAGTTAACAAGTTTGTATATTTTTATCTATACTGGAAATAAAAAAGAGAGAAATACAGGCGTCGTTCATGTTAAGATGACTAAGTTTACACACTTTGCTAAGTATAAACAATTACCGTTTCATGGAAAACTGTTTTGACCTGAAACCATTTCACAAATTCAATTAACTTAGTTTGAATATCTTGTCATCTTGCACTTCTTGATGAGAAATACAATTTCAATAAGTAAAAATACAACTTTTAGTTAAGAAAACTTATAGTTAAAAGTCTGCTGTATGCATTAACATATTTTTAATTATATTACAATAGTAATAAAATAATTGGCTTATCCGTCGTCGTGATACCAGCCGTAAATTTCTTAAATAATCTGATATCACGCTTATGGAAAACCCAATTATTTTGAAGATACCATAATATCATTAAAATATGTTTATGCGTTTAGCAAACTTTTAACAATAAATTGTCTTAGCTAAAAGTTGTACTTTACCGTTATAATTATTTCTTAATATTTTGTTACAAATTCGGAGAAATAGCCCTTAAGGAAAACCTTGTATGAAAATATTTGTTATCTTTGTAACAAAGAAAAAAAAATAATAAACAAAGCTATCGCCACATTGAACAAACAGTAAATTATTAATCCCTTTAGAATAGAAAGATATGGTTTTATATTTTTTACATTATTTGTTCTACAGTTCCTTTCTGTGCTTTCTTTCAAATGCAAAATATTATGTCAAGTGTTGATCTCTATATTTTCATAAGGAGAAAATTTTTATGAAAAAGTTAAACAAAAGGCCATAAAAACGTTATAATATGTATATTTTACAGGGCTGTAAATATTAGCATTTATTGATTTTACCCAGAAAAATTGCCTAGACAAACGGAAAAACAGACAAACATAGGGACAACAAATTAATCCTAAAAGAGTTTTGTTTTTTCATTTTGCGTAAAGGGACCTGAACATTTCAAACTATGATACAAATAAATTTCTATATTTTAAACACTTGGCGATTTATCCCAAGGGTAAACAGGTGTCCCAAAAGTCAACGCTTTCCCTTGGAAGGCTGGTAGGCCAGCTCATGACTGACCAGAATATCAAATTATGACCTCAGCAAAAAGTAGATAGTCTTCGAGTTGATGGTACTTTTATAAATTCGAATAGATTTTTGAGAGTCAAAGCTAACCAGTTCTAAATTCTAAGAATCAAATTTTTGTTGCGCAACTCTGAATAGTCATGCTATTGATAAAGTCAAAAATAAACCTTGAAATGCTGTTACATCAGGAAGAAAAATAAAAACCCAATTTATGAGCAATTTTTTGTAATTAGGTTAGTTCGATACCACACCCTGAAAAAAAATGTCCTATGTTAGTTTTGCAAATTGTCTTAAATAACGGCTCATCAAATATTGTTTTTCAAATGATCTGGCAATTTCTGTGTATTACTTTTGAAAAAAAAGTTATTGCTATTTTACTACCAAAGGAGCTGCGTATTTTTTAAATAATTAGAATTTATAATGAAAGAGTGGCGGGCAGTAAAAATATTTGACGTTCATTAGAAATGCCATTTAACACGCGTTAGAGTGAGATAAATAGTGACGCTATTTAAAATGAGTTGGAATGAGATAGTAACGCAGTTAAACGTGGTTGAAAGAGAGAGGCATAATTGATATAGGCTACAATGAGATAGATAGTGACGTGGTGCATTCCTTCTGAGAATATTTGTTAGTTTCCACTTTTTGTAATAACAACTTTAGTAAAAAAAATTTGTAAAAAAATTTTTGCTCCAATTTATTTTCCCGCAAGTGTAAAACTAGCTCAACGGGCGAAAAATATTTAAAGAATGGGTAATGGTGACAATTAACCGTCACAATATTATTATGTATCTCTAAAGGAGTGTCTGAAATGTTCCGAGGGTCAACTGAAAAATCAAACACTCAAAAAACCACTTTTAGCCGACCATAATAAATTTACGTCCCGACGTGATAGCAAGTAGGATCAATGCCGTGTGACGATGATCGAAATACACTAATAAATTAGATAAAATAAAATACGTATTACTTTTGACCCTGCCTCGTCCACTCTATTCGTATTTTTGCTATGGTGACGCGAGCTTAGAGACCGGGACGAATTTCCCCCCGCGCGCTATCGTAAAATAGAATAGGCCACGCCCGGAACTGGTTTTTGTTTTGGCTATGTCATACTCTTAATAATAATAATTGATAAATCTTACTCTAACTAAAATACTACAATATTAAGTTAACATATGTTTGTTTTATTGTGTGTGTGTGAGTGTGTGAGGGTGTGTAGAAGTGTGTGAGAAGGTGTAGAAGGGTGTGTGAGGATGTGTATGTGTGTGATGTGGAAGCGCGTGTGCGGTTTCGTACATGTTAAATGAGATAGCCATAGCATAATTTACTTAATAAGGTTTTCTGTTTCAATAACATGTTTATGATTTAAGTGCATCTAAGTATGTTCTAGATCTACTAAAGTATAACAATATTATCCAGTCTGAGACATACCGAGATCTATTGAATAAGTCTCTGGCCCACGATAGGCAGATATACGGGTTCGAGCTCCACCTATGAATAATTTTTCTAAAAAATTGTTTTCTATTACAATACAATACAATACAATATAGCTTTGTAGTCACACCACAGAAAAAAAAAGAAAACAATAACATTTAACAATATTAAATAAAACTTCTTGGTACTCAGTTCCACAAATATACGAGTAATAATGTTTAATTACCTTTTAAGTTGCTACCGGTTTCGTCGTTTTACGACATCATCAGGCACTGTATTTGAGGTGTTAATAATACATTTTTGAATCCATTTTTTAAAAACCACGAATATTATGTGTTTACATAAACAGGATTTAGTTAGATAATACGATCAAAAGAAGTAAGTCATAACCTAGGGGGGTGCATTTGGGTATATTGTGGGTTGAAATAAACACATTTTGTAAAGTCATGTTACACTATCTAAAATAAGCATAAAATAATTATAATTAAATAAATATTGAATAACGAAGAATAGAGAAAATTAAATGTCGGAAGAATTGAGAATAAAATTTTAGAATTTTACAATTAATGTCAAAATTAAAAATTAAATATGTCTAAAATCGGCAAATGTCAAATCTTAATTTTTAAAATATTCTAATACTGGTGAATATGATAAGGTTGCTTGGTCGTTCAATAGTAATGTGGGATCATGGTACTTTTGACGATTTATGCTTCCAGGTAGTTGAGTTTTCGTCCTTTCCGGCATTTCTGGAGATAACTGACCCCCGTGTCTGGATTAAAACTGTGGCCTTCCTTATTTAGGTGGTCTGCAAAAGTTGATTTATTTTGCAGACCACCTTTTGCAGACCGTTACATAAGAAACAATAAATTATCACGGTTACAATTTATAACAGCGAAAGCTTTATCGCGTAACAAATAAACGTATGTGGGCAATACTTAAATAGTTAGATATTCTTCACTAACACTTGGTCTAGGCATCGATAGATCAGTCAGTCAGTTCGTCATTCTGGTTTGTAGCTTTATTTTGCATGATTAAATTCTATTATCCCTACCGAACAGGGTCACAGTGTGGGGACATGTTTTAATGTTGTTTATTTTTTTTATTAGTATTTGTTTACAAAGGCCTTAATTTAGTCGCAATATTATTCATATTGTCTATTGTGAACAGCTCAGGATAGAGTTTTTTAGTCAAAAATATAGGTATAACGAGTACAAAATGCCATATCATAAGTTATATAATTCACGATTATTTCTCTATTAGATAGGAATCTTTGGCTAGGGTTCGTTCACCTTTTTCACAAGCCTATTACCGACACAGCAGCTGATATGATTCTGCCATTCAGCATATTCAGCGTACAACTTAATTTCCGGCCCCCTGCCACATTGCCGCAACGCCATTAGTGCGGTAATATGTTTCTGAAACCCGATTACCTAAAACTGTTGCAGTGATATTTCCTATCTATTTTATTTTATTATTTATCGTCGCATCACTTATTCTCAAACTCAAAAATTCAGTTTGATCATAATCGAGGTGCAGATACTGAAGTTTTGACTTTGATAACAAAATATGTTTATCTATCACAAATCTTTCATACATTCTCATTGTGGTAGGTGGTAGAGCTGATGCCAGGCTCGACTGTGGAGGTACCACCATCTTACAAGGAGACCCACTAGAAAGAATTCGAGGGAGGGTAAGAGGACAGCTCACAGGCAAAAAACCAAGAGACCCACCATGCCTGGGACCGATGATGGATGGCGGTATATCCATTCCTAATAGCCAGGCCTTATATGGAACAGACTGGTGACGGGCAGTGGCGTCACTGGTGCGCGGGTTGCGGCACCGCACTCATCAACCCGCCTGCCCAGCATATGTGAGTATGGGTAATTCTTCCAGGATGACCGCCGGGAGTGGCAAAGTCCTGGAAAGGTTTATGTTCAGCAGTGGACGAACTAGGCTGATGGATGGATGGATTGTTATTGTTATTATGTATATGCTTGGGATATCTCTGATATCCGTCAGAGATCGAAAGTGACCGACATAACCTGCTGAATTAGTTAGTTGTAGTGGCAGTGCCCTAGTCATATTTGTCGCAGATACGATGGACGTTGAGGCCGAAAGTCTTTGGAATGGAGACCACGTACAGCAAAGCGTAGCGTAGGCTGACCTCATGCCCGCTGAACCGACGACCTGAAGGACTTTGCGGGTAGTGAAATAATATTATAATTGTTATCGTTATTAACGGTTGTGACGTTAAACGAAAATAAAAATTTATGATTGATTTAAGTTGTTTTTATTTATTTGATTGAACTGTGGGTCTACCGCGTAATTCTCATTTTCATCAACATCAACTTGAGATTGAAATCTGACGTGCGTGCGACGACGCCCGCCTAACATGCCATCTCTTTTGCACGCGTTGAATTTCGCATGCATTTGCTTGTAGTTGATACAAATGAGAATTACGCGGTAGAGCCCCTGTTTAAATAACAGTGGTGCAAATTGAATAAAATATAATAAATCAATGTTTTATTTTTCTTCCTTCTGTCAATTTATACTCATTTAACTAGATTAGTTTAGTATACTATATATTATTATATTACTATATTGCGACCGTGTCATAATTATATCCCTAGTAACATAGATATGAACCTCTTTCGTATAACTATTTTATTTTATTATTATCTATTTATTTATTTAAAAAGTATAAAGTGACAGTTTAAAAACTAATGCGTTATATAATATAATATTATTAAAATAAGTAAATCTACTAACAATACTAGACAGCTACAGAGAACACGATAATTACAAAACAAATTACAAAATAATTTAAAACAACAAAACAATATAAATTTTATCGAACAAATTAACAAACCCTTTCAGTCATCACGCTCGCAAAACACCAAACATTCATCAATCACAGTCATCAATCTGTCAGCAAATAAGTCACATTCCGGTACTGACACCAACAGTGCATCGAGTGAAGTTCGCGCGCGCACAAGTGGAGACTTGCTGCGAGCAACAGTGCGCGCCGTAGGTAAGTACTGACAACAGAACATGCTTGCGAGCTCTGAGGTATCTGTCGGGCACAAACAATTGACATATTTGACTAGTGAGTTGTGGACCGTCTGATTCACCGCGCAATATGCGACAGGCTGTAACAAGTTGCTCACAATTTCTTCTAACTTCCAACGAGTACCAAGAAGATACTTCGTCGGGTACAATATTACGGGAACTATGTTACGGTATATAACTATAACTCTATAGATATAATTATATCACGGCTTTTAACTATCTTCCTGCGAGATATACACCGTGTAATGATGACCTGCTCAGAAAATGAAACCACGTTTAGGGGATGTTATGAGGGTTCTTTGTACTAAATTTCATTTCGACATTCCTATTAATACATCTACAAATTAATAATTAATTTAGTTTCGCTCACAAGTGCAACGTACTAACCACGTTTTTTTAACAGGCTTAATAAATGCGATGTTGCCGCTTCGTGCAGGTTACTGACATGTAGTGATACTGGAAGGGAAGGTGCACACTTGGAACACGATTTATTTTGTTCGAGAAAACAAATTTCTGTAAACAGAAATATTTTCTCGAAATTGTTTTTTTTATGGCTTTGTAGAGGTATTCCCTACATGTGGTTTAATTTTCTGAGCAGGTCATCATTACACCCAGTATACAAGGTGAATTTGTGAACATCGTCCAAATTCATACTTGAGCCTTGGTAAGTGATCAGCATCATGAACCAATAACGGTTTTTGTAAAATTCATAAAATGAAATTTCGACTCCCCATAGTGATTCACTCAGGACTGGGACTGAATTACTATGGGAAGTCGAAATTACATTATACGAATTTCACTAAAATTTTCATCAATTCACGATGCTGATCAATTACCAAGCCTCCAGTATGAATTGGACGATGATCAAAAAGTCACCTTGTATATTTACTGGCTTAAAGCAAAGTACCAATTAAAACTGAAATTCTAAGAAAACATGCCAATACAAAATTCCCCAAAACCCATAAATTTCTCTCTTTTACAGCCTTCAACGTTTACCCTTTTAGGAATTAGGAACATCTGTCTGGCATACTAGAACGGCGATATAAAGAAGAATTTGGCCTTGTATTGAGTAATGCGTTCTTTTTAGATTCCGTACCTTAAATGAAAATACAGAACCCATACTTGTAGGTTCACTTAGTTGTCCGTCTGTCGTGACTCTTGTTTTGGTTCTTGTAAGAGATATTAAGGTTAAACGTCAGTCGGTTAGCAAAAAGTGCATAACTTAACTTTGTATTTCTTATTTAGAAGTTAAAAATTGAAAAATATTTTGGTACGTGTCAGTTAACACAGTGGCAGCATCAAGGCTGGGTATCAAAAGATTTTATTTTAAGCCAGATTTCGATAAAAAGTTGACTTCGTAAAGTACAATTGTCACGACATGAATCCCCGAGGGGATGTGAAATACATGTCATTGTCCACACTCGTTCAGTCACGTTTCAGCGACGATTTTATTATATCGAATGTAATAGGTGGTGAGCCCTGCCACCGTAGTTCAGGCACAAATATGTACCTTTAGCTTAACAAGCCTTCCGAAATATGCTATCCATCAGCCTAGTTCGTCCACTGCTGGACCTAAGCCTTTCCAGGACTTTGTCACTCCAGGCGGTCATCCTGGACGAACATCCGACATTCACACACGATGGGCAGGCGGGTTCGAGAGCGCGGTGCCAGAACCCTCGCACCAGTGTCGCCGCTGCCCGTCACCAGTCTGTTCCATATAAGGCCCGGCTATTAGGGATGGATATACCGCTATCCATCGGTCCCAGGCATGGTGGGCCTCCTGGTTTTCTGCTTCTGAGCTGTCCTCTTACTCTCCCCCAAATTACTTCGAGGAGATCTCCAACAAGTAAGTATGCTAATTGACTACAAATGTGCCCGTTCGCCATTTTAACTCGTGCATGACCTTCGCTTTGGTACTTTGGAGTACTGGACATACTCCAAAGGGGCGGTAAAAAAGTATTTGTTTTAAAAATACTATCAAAAACAGTTATTGCGAATTTTTGTAAACGATTTCATCTTTCGCTAAGTAGGTATTTGCTAAAAGTAAATAGTGAAGACTTCACGCCAACACTATCTTTATTTTACAAAGTTTTCTTTCTGTTGATTACTTTTGTGGTCTCTGTTTCTTTTATTGACCTCCACGGGATATTTACCACAGCCAGTCCACTCCGTTCAAAGTTACATATTTCAAATGATTTTATTATACGACGTCAGGTTTTATGGTTTTACATATCTACTTTTCTATCCGTTTCTCTTAGTTTCTTCATATCGTAGTATTTCTTGTAGATGCCAATTTAACGGGGTAAAACGACGTAAAATTAAGGAGTGAAAATTTGATTTGGAAACAGTTGTAGTCCCAAGCTACTACAGATAGGGTTCTGAAAAAATACATCTTACAAAGAAAGCCTTTTCCAAGAAGATAGCATAGTCTAAAACATGAGAGAGAAAAATTCATTGCAAAAAAAACGCAAATCGCAGGTTGTTTTTCCAGTTCAGAACAGTAGTCTGTCCAAACTTATAAAGTAAAAATAACAGTAATGACTGTTTTAAAAATATTAACCCATCTAAAACATAGCAATGTGTTTATTCGAAAACGCTCTTGTATAAGTTTATATTAAACTATATTAATTAAAAAACAGCGATATCCAATCTCTTCTTGATTCACCACGCTATTCGGACACGCTATTTTTTAGATAATGCATTTTCTTTCTCCATGAAATGGACCTATTGCGCCTTAATAGAAAAAAATCTAAACTCCATTTGATATCAAATGCAAAATCCGTATCAAGATGTTAGATGTGATGGTCCATTTCACACAAATTACTACTACAAACTAGTTTACTGTAACTGTTTAAGAAAATTGCGCTTAATTAATTTTGATCCCTAATAAAATGGTAATAGGACCGAAAAATAAAGATCTGTTGGTCATTTAAACATTTCTCGATGGCACATTTAGCAGTCGTTTAAGGTTCTCTCAACTTATTTGATGCTGACGTTATGTGTTTTATAATGTCGTCATTTTTAAACTTTTACAATGTTGACACTCACTGTAACTCTTATACGAGTAGTTTAGTCTTTGTATAGTCAAATGAACAGACTGAAATGTTTACGCTGTACCTCCACAATGCTCTTTCCTGATGAATACATCGTTCAAAGTTAGACCGTTTTTCATGTGTCAATGGTCACAAGAACTTGTTACCTAACTTAGCACGTCTAGGTGCTTTGGGTCAACTTAAGACGATACTTGTCAAAAACGTTTTCCTGATAAAATTTAAAATAAAGCAAAGGTTTAAAGGATAACTAGTAATATAAATAATAATAATACTTAGAACTGTTTATTTCAAGAAAATTATTACGAATATGTTTACAAAAATCTAAAGTTTCAATCTATAAATCTTAAGATTATATTACTTTAGATGGTTACCTTATCTCTTATAAATATTTTCCACTGATCTTACTAACATTTTATAAATTTTATTTTGTAATTTTGGTGCACATCCTCTACATTTATGTATTTGTCATGAATATAATACCTTTTTAATATATTCAGAGCCTGTTTATACTGTGTGACTTCAATTTTGTCAATTAATTTTTTCGGTAATTGGTTTAATATAAAGGGTACATTGTGCTTCTAAACTCTTTTGCCATATTCATTATTAAAGTTGTGGTGTTACATAAAATTCTTAAGTAACTAGGTGTTACATGTTTCTTTTGCTGTGTAATTTTTTGTTGACTCGTGTTCACTAAAGCATTCAATCAACCAGTCGTTTAACAAATCACATAAAAAGATGACCTAACGATCATTTTCATAAAATATTTTTAACAGCTAGAAAATTTTAGCATCTTGCTAAAGACATTGTTTGCTTAGTGTCTACTGCAGAGTTAATAAATAAGAGCAAAACTATGAGGAAAGTAACAATATCAAGATTCTCCTTAAGATGCTAAACTTTGTTTTTGTGTCTGAAAATAATATTTTGACGTCATTGTCGGTGACAAACAAACTATTAAGATATTGGTGTCGTAACTATGACTTTTCTTGGCAAAGCAAATTATTTGTGAATTTGAGAGAAAAGAAAAAGGGAGAGAGAAAACTGTATGGTCATACACAATGTTAAGGAGGCCATGTTTGATTAATTGATTATTATAACAACATCAAAGCACTCCTCATTTTCATCTAGTTTAATTTTCTACCTAAACACCAAATTGTAGGCACAAGGTTGTATTCCCTGATGCTAAGACACAGACTACGGCGTAGCTACAAGGAGCTCTACGCCGCGCCGTAGCCTATGGCAGCCATTCGAATGAGCTTATATTTTTAAGTTGATGTTTAATTTTGTTAAGTTTTATTTTATTTATTGGATAGTTTTAAGTTGTTATTGTGCTATGTAAGTTTTTGCGTTTAAATAAATATACTGAAATATCAGTTTATTTTTATGGTACCTAACTAATTAATAAGTCATTGTTTTAAAAAACACTTGTACTTATCCACATATTTCATATAACTTTATTATGCCCGACCGGTTTCGCTGTAAAGCATTTTCTAGGGCTTTTAACACATCCTAACTAACAAATAAATAATATACACTACAATCATGTCTAAAATGACGTGCAATAAATGAAAAAACATGTTTAGATAACAAATACGGAACGCATCGGGATCTCCCTGCGCCCGCGCACCTGTATCACCACTTAGCCGTGTGACGCATACATTGACTGACGTCGTCGATCATACCTACTTAATATTTTATATTGAATCCTTATAGATTAAAGTATTTGGACAAAAACAAAGTATTTAGATTTGAAAGAAGACCCTAATCATCAACAAACATGTTTTTTAATGTTTTATAAATTCCACCAAGTGCCAACAATCACTAGCATCTACTATAATTAATAAGTTATTGAAAAAATTCATATTATTACCGTAGCTAGCGATAGTTTTTACTTTTAGTATGAAATCGTGTAGGATGACGTCACGATACAGTTAAGTGCCGTTAAGCTCACTTTGATTGCCAATAACTTCGTAATTTTTTGAGATATCGAATAAATAATTTTACTTTTGTTATAGGCTTTTTAAACGCAATTGATTTTCATAAAAATCTTAATTCAGGAGACGAGCTCATTACACGTCGAGCGCGTCCAGTACAATAACGCTTTCAAGATTCTGTTGGGGCTGCCCCGCTTCTGTAGAGCATCGGGAATGTTTGCCGAAGAATGCGTGGACGGATTCCCAATATTCTCAGCCATATTGCATAAGCGGGCTGCGTCACTGATGCGCAGAGTGCGGGCCAGCGACAACGGCATGCATCCTGCAGGCGGTGGCGGACAGCTACGATTGTCCTGTGTTATGGCACTGCGTAAGTGTGGCCTGTGGTCAAATTTCTATTTAATTGAATTTAATTCTCTGTTATTACTAACACTTATAGATTATTGATATCTGAAGTAAATAGAATATTATATATTAAGTTGCGGAAAGAGAGATAGACAAACGGCTTTGCTTAGGCCATTTCGTTGGGTGCATGAGTGGTGGCGTAAAGTAAAATGAAACCGCAGATTACTCTCTCTATATTCTCTCTATTCATGTAATTGAATTTAAATTTAATTTGAATTAATATTTTTATTTCTATAGATTAGTTCGTTTAATTTTACCTTAGGATAAATTAAAATAATTAATTGTACCTAATATGTAAGTAATTAATTATAGCATGTTCACCCAATTTATTAATTTTAACTAATGTTTTTTCTTTTTGTTTCTAATTTATAATTTAATGTTTAGCATATTTTAATTATTTTTTTTATATTATATAGTTATGGAAGGACCTAGTCTCCATGTCACCAGGGAATCCTAGTATGGAGGCTAGTGTCACAATTTAGTATGTAAGTTATTTGTTGGTGTCAATAAATATATTTTTCATTTTTCATTTTCACTCCAAATACGATTGCCGCCTCCTGGACAGATATATCTAGACCCAACTAACTGAGATGGTAGTCTTCTGTCGTGGCTTGACATGACATGACAAACAAACAACTAAGTGACTCGTTATAATCTGGAATGTCGTCGTGAGAAGTTGTACCACAAAATTACCACTTACAGAAGGTTCTCTCCGCATAACTAGCGAAAACAGGCGCACGCACACATAGACGCGTACGTACAACGATTTCGGTCGAAGTCGGTCGAATGCCAATACGAAATTCTGCCGATATCATCATACGTAAGCGTCTATGCATGTGTGCGTCTGTTGGCGTTCGTTGTATGGAGTCGGCCTTCTGGTAGTATCTATTTTGTGGTCGTACTGAGAGAGACTTTCTGGACGAGCGCCTATAGGTCCCATCAACGCTGTAGTGACCAAGCCTAAGCTTATTTAAAAAAAGTATTTTATTTACTCACATACAGTTTTATAAGTACCTACATTGTTTATCCGATGTTATAATACAACATTATAACACCGCGATTCTACGCTGCGATTGGCCCAATTTATTAAAACACCGCTAGAGAGCCAATCAAATAAAAATAAGTCTTGACCTGTTTCTTAAGCCACGCCCCTTTTATCCTGATTGGCTTTCAAGGCAGCATTAGTGGGACGATGCACCCGAGGTTCATGATCGAGTGTTCTTCTTCTCATTTTTCGTGAAAATATTATAAATAAAGACGATATTTTTGATGGTCATAAATAAAGTATTGTGAACAATTACGTAGGCCATGTGTGCAACTGAACATAATTAGACACTCGTGCAAAACTATTATGAAATTCACTTTGTCCCTTTCGTAAGCAAGCACTCGTGTCCTAAAATTTCAAATTATGTTACAGTTGCACAAAATACTATTGTTGATTGAAAAATATTTTACAGTTTTATACTAACAGAAATTCAAACCACGGAACCACGATTCTTACGGAACTTCACGGACACTGCTTCGAATGAACGCTTCTTCACATTATCACAACTTCGAAACTACGATAGTTCGTACTTACTGAACTTTAATTAACTTAGCGTAATGACAATTTATCATGAATATGTAGAAACCATGTTTATATGTTTCCATACTCAAAACTCTGTATCTGTCAGTCGTCAGTAAGAAATATCAAAATTAGATTTTTGTTTGCTTTATAAATAAAAAAATAAAATAAAAATTGTTTTATTCAATTACTATATTTCTTTTTAGTAAACTAAACCTTATATCTAGCTATGCTTAACAACTTGATATTTAAAAAAACATTTCGGTAACTGAAAAGGACCAAACTCAACTACGAGTTGTCAGTTGGACAACTGCAGCTGATTTTCAGTTTGGGCCTTTTTACAAAGTGTTAATATTATGAATATAATTAATATTATGTGTGCACATCCTAACACTTTCAAGTCAGGGTCGTTGTTAAATTTTTATTAGCTAGAAGAGAGACCGACAAAACTGGCGTGGAAAAGAAGAAGCCTGTCCAACCGTGGGTAGATGTGGGCTGAATGATTATGATGATGATGATGATGATGATAATTATGATGATGGTGTTAGTAATGATGTTGATGATGATAATGGTGATGATGATGATGATGATGATGATGATGATGATGATGATGATGATGATGATGATGATGATGATGATGATGATGATGATAATGATAATGATGATGGTGTTGGTAATTATGTTGATGATGATAATGGTGATGATAATGATGATGATGATAATGATAATAATGACAATTATGAAAACAAAGTATAAAGTTAACTAATAAAAAGGCTACACAAACTGCTAAACCGGGTTTGTACTTTAGGGTCATGTTGCAAATCTCCAATTCCATTGTCAATATACTCGTATTGCACGTTAAATACTTTTTTAACTGAAATCATACGTTATTCTTGACATACTCGTATGATGTTATTTGGAAAGGTAAACATATGTGATTCCGGTAGGGTAACTGACTTTCATTGAGGACATGATTTATGTGCCGCATTCATGCCTCTGACAGCAAGGGATCCTTCGGGTGCTTACGACCAAAGTGGAGGATTGTAGCTTTAAGATACGGTTAGCAATTAAGTATATACATTACTCTTTTTTTTAAATAAATTGTATGGAATGTGAAATGCAAATCAAATTTAATGTCATAAACTGACGATTCACTGACAATTATTACAGTACCCGCACGATGGTAAACCCTATCGCCTTATTTCGGGCATAACTATGACAATGACGGTCGTGAAACTGTGATTGTAAATGCTGGCAACACTAAAGAAAAAAATAATAATCTAGATTGTCTATGGTTAGAAGTCGTAAATCAAAATGAAAATGAAAATTTGATTATTTTCTTCACTTACATAGTTGATGGGGCATCCTTTTAAGTACATAAAAATACCTGTGCCAGGATACCCTGCTCTTCCATATCTAAGTTTTACAAAAATAAAAAATGAAAATAAACGTGTCTTAATTTACAAAATATCTTACAAAAATGAAACTAAGTCGTGAGCCCTTTTTCCGCTAAAACTGGTTAGCTTGGTGAAATCAAAAAATGGTGGCTAAAAATGGCGTCACGAAAGAAACGTGTGTTTGGTAGAATAAAATTAAAAATTAGTATAGAAAGTATAGAAGAAAATAATAGAATAAGTTCCTGTGCCCGGACATAAGAATATGGGAGCAGTAATTGGTAAGTATATCAGAACAAGAAGAACTTGCCAGATAAGTCCTTATATAACACAGAAAGAAAAGGCAATCGGAAGACCAGGATGGTTAAAAGGGGTGGCAGAAATAAAGAAGGAGACTATAATTAGGGCTAAAGGTCCTGCCTAACTAATAGGGACAAGAAGTCCCACCTGATACATACGGGCATGAAGCCACACATGATACATCAGGGCAAAAAGTCAATATAGAAATACGGGGACAAGAAATCCCGATAACAGCAGAGCGTCCATCACAAAAAGATGTGACATTGAAGGGTTATGTTGTAGAATTAAATTCAGAAAAACTCGCAGAACGTATTTTGCGATATATGGACGCATAGCTTAACAACAAATGTTCCCCTACAAAATTTAAACCAGTGACCTTCGGAATAATGGTCGATGTGTTCGAACGTTCCAACCATCAGCCTGTGTTCATCCAGCCTTTCCAATATTTTGCCACTCTTGGCGGTTCTCTGTTCTCCTCATCTAGCCGCCACCCACAACGCCTACGTTTATTTAGCTAATAACTAACAAATTTCTGTGTCCTTTAATTAACTAGATCTTCCCACAGCATCTGATCTGCGGACGTAATCAACAAGCAACAAAGGTTTTATACAAATATATGGCACGTCGTCGTCAATTTGCTTTCGTGCATCGTGGGCAGATCGTAAAGTATGAAATCGAAAATCTTTCACCAAAAGTCAAACATAGGTGACCCCCCCTAATTTTGACAGAAATATTATATGCCTGGGCAGTACATTTCATATTTCTGTTATAATTATCATATTTTTGTTAAAATTGGTGCCGACGACGCCTACATTAACAAATAGCCTCCAATAACACTCGAAACCATAAGTTTTATAATCAACCCATAATAACGCATAATAAATGGTTACAATGCAACATTTTTACAAAGCCATGCAGTCTTTTGTGAGCACCGAAAAGTCTAACGACTGACTAATGATCACGTCGCTCGCCCAATCAATCGGCTATAGCGGCAAAGGATTTTAGCCGAACAAAGGTGGAACCTCCAGATTGGTCAATAAATTTTCCCTCACTTCGAAAATAAAAAAAGAAATAAAAAATAAATAAAAAGACATTTGTTTAACACGCCATTATAGACAAAGTAGTATCAATGTTCTTAAACGTAAAGTTGTATGGCACTGTTAAAAAGGACGGTGACTCAGCATATGTTTCTATACCAAAGGTATTAGGAACGCTGTTATTCTGCCACCTCCATTAAAAAAGAAAAACAAATGCAAATAAACAAATAATAATACAAAAACAAATATTATGCGCAGGTACGTCGATTGCCCTATAAAATAGTATGCCTGTACATAACTCCGTTTGGCGATGGTATGCATGATGTACTTTCTGAGACACGCAGACCCTAATTCTGCCTTTGCGTGATATTAATCCACGACCTCCGTTCTAGTAACCCAAAATTAAGTCAATAAAGGAAAGAAGCAGTTTGGTAACGTATTTCACATAAACAATCTCTGTCGTGATTCCCAACATCGTTTGTTAAACTCCAACCTTTTCAATTCGTATACCTTCGCAGATGTAATTCTTGGCTTTACTGAAACTCAAGGTAAAAAGTTAAAGGGAAAATGGTAACGCCATAAGCCAGCAGAAGATAAGTGGAAGCAATTTCAGAATGAAATTCAGACAAAGAAAAATAACTTTTGTAGAGTCGTGTTTTAAGAAAATATTCGTACCACCTGCTATTATACTTTAACAAAAGTAATAAATTGTATGTAGGAATATTATCTTTAAAAGTAATACTTTACCTTTGTTTTATTTCGAAACTCAATAATACTACTATCCTTTGTACTATCAAGGCAAATTACGATTACAATAAGAGTAAGAGCAAGAAGATGGGCTTGCGAAACTTTTCCGGATGGTACATAATAAGTATGTTTGGTACTCTAATTCACTTTTCTTTTTCTATTTATCCGTTCATCTAGAAGAAGTTTCTAGATGAGATCTAGAAAGAGAAATACAACTTTTAAAATTCAATTCGCATTTTTCCGAAGTTTTCCTTTATAATAATTTTAATACCGAGTTTCCGTCGGAGATTAAACTAGGTTATGACTAGAATCGGTTTAAGTCCGTTTATGGCTCATATCGCGTAGAGAAAAGCCGTTTGTGGGACCACTTGAAACTTGCTCTCTATCTTTACCTTCGAGTAACTCTTCTATTCATACTTTTGCTCTTACTAATCAAACTTTTAATATCAAGATTCTAATAAAACTCGACTAAAAAATTAAGGTAGTTGTTATGAAGAAAACACTTTTACTTTTTATTATACAAATTTAACACACAAGCGAAGTAAATATCATTTATCAAGTGTGTATTTTTAAAGATAAAGCCCTTGATAATGCTGTTACAGCGAAACCCTTGGGCAGAGCAAATATATACATATACATCCAACTTGTAAAAATATGCAAATATTTTCATAAGTTCCAAGAAGTGCTGACCATCGCAAATACCATCTTACATACGCTTTATAGAAAATATTATCGATATCCTACCCCCCCTGGGAATTAGGCGTGAGTATATCTATAATATGTACCTATAAATGTTATCGATGTGCTCGTAAGCTAACTTCTTGATAGCTACTCGTGTAAAGCTGACAAGCATTGTAACAACAAAGTGTTTACGTGTTCCCACAAATTCCAGACAGTTTGATTCTCCGTTTGTTCCCAGTAGACCTATTTGTAAGTCTTTCAGGTGCTAGTTAATATAACTTTGGGCTTACTTAATCTTGTTACGAGAGATATTTGTAACGTTAGCGAAGTAAAGAAATATTTATTGTATGAAATTTGAATTTGTTGTTTTCGAGATATATTTATATCTTTTTATACATAAAATTTATTCATTAACAGAAACATAAAAACTTAAATAAAACTAAAATTAAACCTTACAAATTTACCTATAAAACTAAAATGTGTCCTAAAGTAAAATTAAACTAAGTAAAAAATGTTTGCCAGATCGCCGCCGTCTTGTGGCAGGGTTCCCAGGATGCTGGCAGCATTTCCTCTTTGGATTGCCAAACTAAGGCGTTGTCCAAAGTATGCGCCAGCTCTTGGGTCCCCCGAAACGTCAACCAGCCGCGAGGAAATTTCTTTAAAAAGACATTTAGCCTCTTGACCCCACGGCCCAAGGGTTTCGACTCCAAAAGGCGCAAACATGTACTCAGAACTGAGCTCTGCATATTTGCGCCTTTTGGGATCCCTCGGCCGCTGCCGCTGCTGCGCCAGCCCTGGCAGCTGTGACTTGGATGTGGGACGCAGCAAGAGTGTCAACGCATGTTGCGTCCCACACCAGTGACTTGCCGTATTTCCAAGGAATGATTGTCATACCGTCGGGCCTCTTGCCATCGCTGCGTGCAAGGCCTTTCGGCTCTAGGATAGCTGGCACGCCCACGGTGACAAAGGCCCTCCGGATGACATCATTAAGGCTGGCATGCCGCGACAAGCGACCAGCACTACGTTTATATTCTTTATTCTTTATTCTTTAATGTACACAGAAAAGCAGTTAAAACATATAATTAAAAGATATGTACACAGGCGAGCTTATCTCTAAAAAGAGATTTCTTCCAGCAAACCTAAGCGGGAAAGGGAAATTTTATTAAAACAAGTAATCATACATACGTGTACTACAAAAGATATATCCTAAATAATATATTTATATATATATATATAAACAAAATATACATACATAATTATAATATACTTACTTACACTTACTTAATTATAATATACTTACTTATACATATAAAGTATACATAAACTTACCTATTTACGATGACAGTGAGAGGTAGTGCTCTTTTAGCTTTTTCTTGAAAAGGCTCTTGGTGGGACAGTTACGAATACTGTGCGGTAATGAGTTCCACAGTCCAATCGCTGTAACATTATATGATTTGCTGTAAGCCCCAGTGTTGTGTACAGGAGTTTTTAACAAGAACATGTTAGAAGGACGTTGGGGCTTGTCTTGAGAATATAGGTATTGAAAGCGATCACGTAAATAAGAAGGGGACAGTGGGCTCTTAATAATATTATAAAGGCGAGAGAGGATATTATAATTGCGACGAAGGCGAATAGGGAGCCATTTTAACTCAGAGCGAAAGTGGGACACGTGATCGAATTTGCGCAAACCATAGATGAAGCGGATACCCAAGTTTTGAAGTCGTTCGAGTTTGTTTAAGAGTTCCTCGGTGATATCAACGAAACAGACATCAGCATAGTCAATAAGAGGAAGAAGAAGGGATTGAGCGAGAGTGATTTTAGTTTTAAAGGGTAGAAAATTCTGGAGTTGCTTTAGGGAGTGGAATGCACCGTGTACTCTACGGCTAATCTCATTGATATGAGCAGCCCAAGAGAAGTTGCTATCAAATATAACCCCTAAATTTTTTGCTTTTTCAGTAAATATTAAAGGGATACCATTATAGCACACAGGAGGTACCGACATATTATTAAGCACGTTAAGCATATATCTACTGCCAATAAACATGATTTGTGACTTATTTGGGTTGACAAGCAGACCATATGATTTTGCCCAATTAAATATATGAGAGAGGTCATGGTTTAACTCTAGTAAGGCTGTTTCCACCTGATTTATTGGAAAATGACTATATATTTGCAAATCGTCTGCATAGAGATGGTAGGAAGAAGATAACGTTTCAGTGATGGAGTTAATAAAAATTGAAAACAGGAGAGGTGAAAGGACGCCACCTTGCGGTACACCAGCAGTAAGCTCGCACCATTCTGATGTAACATCATCGGAACGAATACACTGCTGACGACTGCGCAAATACGAATCAAACCATTCCGTTACTAGAGGAGATACGTTAAGAGAGCGCAGGACTCCCAGGAGTATATCAAAGTCGACACAGTTAAAAGCGCTACTGAAGTCTAACAGGGTTAGCACAGTTACTTGTTTATTATCAGTAGCAAACCTGATGTCGTCAGTAACCTTGAGAAGTGCAGTGACAGTACTATGTCCAGGACGGAAACCGGATTGAAAACGATTAAATAGGTTATTTTGGGCCAAGTACAAGGACAGTTGTTTGGAAACAATGGCTTCTAGGACTTTGGACAGGATAGGTAGGATGGAGATGGGTCTAAATTCAGAAAAGGAACAGGGGTTAGAAGTTTTGGGTAAAGGAATGACATGGGCCATTTTCCACGCTGTAGGAAAGGAACTGGTTACAAGGGAGTGATTAAGAATATGAGAAACGGTAGGAACAAGTTCTTCGAGGATAGAAAGAAGCATCTGTGAACAAATCTGGTCATCACCTACTGCTTTTGAAGAAATGGACAGAATAGCTTTCTTAACGTCACTCATAGTAACAGTTTTAAATGAGAATGGAACGCAATTGGGCATAGGTTTGTTGGCTAAGTTGTGAAGGGTTGTGTTTTTAATGTGGTCTTCTAAGGAGACAGGAGTAGATGAGAAGTGCTTATTAAGTGCATTAAAATCAATATGAAGATTAGCAGAAGAATTAGGAGATTTGCCAATCCCAAGCGTTTTCAAAAATTTCCAAACTTGAGCTGGGCTAAAGTTATCAATTGAATCATGAATGTGGCGTCTCTTTGCATCCCTACACATCTTAGTACAGCGATTGCGCAATTTTTTAAAGAAGACAAAGTTTTCCTCCGTCGGATCCTTCACAGTAGGTATCTTATGTAGAGAAACATGAATAACGAATTTATGATATTATGTAACATACCTACATAAGCAAAAGAGCGCGCACATTGCTTGTTGTCCGTTGTGCCGATCGTAAGCGGCGCGGCGATACTTCCCGCGCACCTCCCACAGCCCCCGTTGAAACCCGAGAATATTGGTTTTGCTTCCGAGAATCATTTTTGCAATACGGTACTGCATATTTTAACACTTTTACAAAAATATCAATAAACATCGATTACTGCTAACGGCACATGAGGTGCTTTGTAACTTATTAGACGTATTTTTACCCTCTGCAACTTGACGTGCCCTAATTTTCACAATTCTACTGACGTGGCAGTCCATCAGACACCACTTTAACAGCTTATATCTTATTAGTTTCATTTTAAATACCTACTGTGAAGATTATTTTTGAATATTTAGGGTTTTCAAATTATGTTGAAATAAAAAACCAGTGTCAATTTTAAGGATATTTATTGATATGTCAAAATCAGTCCTCAAAAGCTTACGTTTATACAATAAGTACAAATATAAAAACCATCACATTTTTTGAGGAAACGTTATATGTTTATCAAGGATAACACTTCTATTAACCAATTAAAAAATAACCTAGCAAATTTCATTGGTTCAATAAAAAATTACATGCTCTCAAGATCACTATGGTTTTTGACAATCTTCAGAAATTGACTCTTAGAACGACGTGTGCGCCCACCGCGACCGCTCCCGGGTCGCTAACAAACGCATGAGCACGCGGTAAGAAGGTACTAAGAACACGGGAGTCATAATTTGAAAAATAGAGCGCATGCGCTTTTCGATTTTGCGGTGTCTATCAGACTACCACGTCAGCCGCAGAGGGTTAAGAGCCGTGCTTATACTGTTCATACTCTGTTGCCCATGCTTTATAGCTTGCATAACGTATATGTACTCTAAGATGATAGTACCTCAGGTCACCTCCTAAAAGCGTGTAGATACCTACTATTATATACAGGTACCAAAACCAAAATTTAAATTTTTAGGGTTCTGTACCTCGACAAGGAAAAGCGGAATCCTCATAAACATACAACAGTGCAGTTTAGATAAGATTAAATATGTTTAATTCTGTTACATCCTATTTTTAATTTAAATATAATTTTTATGTAATTTGAATAATTAAGGAAATTTAAATGTAAATTATGGCTAACTTAGCTGGAATAAAATAAATTTATTATTATTTATGAGCAGGGGCGGGCAAACGAGCAAATAAAAATTAAGTTTCTAATGTAACGAAATAGATATGAATAAATATAATTGTAGGTATATTAGTCTTTTATTTATAGTTGTAAGCATTGGATAATAATAATAAAATTAATATTTCTCGATATACATATTTCGACCCCTTTGATGAGGCCGTCATCAGTCGATTGATTGACAAGTATGAAATAAATATATATGACAAACAAGTTGATAGATCTTGAATAAGTACACAATGTTTTAGTTTTAGTAATTTTATTCAAATACAATTTATATTGTTTGTGAATTAATAAATGATGATGATGATGATGATGTTAGGAACTATTTAGAAAAAAAAAATTGTATCATTCGATAGAGTCTGTCAGTACTGTCTTTTGAGTCCGGGTCCATAGTGTGCGCCAAGTGACCAGATGTATGATGTCTCCCAGATCCTGGGTTCTATGTCTGTCAATAGAAATAGATAGATATGGCCTTAGTTATTATTCAAATTTACTGTACTACCTACTAGAACGTTTTCATTTATATAATTTCAAACTAACATTAGCTAAATTACTTTGCTATTACCACTTCAATAGGAAACTTTGCACCAAGATGGTTATCCAAGAGTTTCCGTGAAAATATACGGCTTCAGCATAAAATTCAGTGCACAAATGTCCTGAAACTACGACATATGAGATTTAGTGCAGTTCCGAGATATATTCAACACTAATCTTTGTTTTAACAACTTAAAAGTTTTATTATGCGAGTATGATTTTCAAAAAAATATATATTTCGTTAATTTATATTTCAAATAATATTTGACTCCGAGAACAAATTTATATTAACAAATTTTAAACACAAAAAAGAATTATACCTATTTTTTTTATTAACGAATAACAAATTGTTTAGGCTCGATTATCATGGCATAATTACTAATTTTAAGTTTTTCTTTCTGGAATAAAATGATCAAACCAAGAGTTTTATCTGTTTCAAAGCTTTAAAATTTATTAAATAAATATTGTATTTTTTCCTTAATTTAAGCTTAAAATAAAATCGCAATTAGTGTTTAGGCCGTATTAGGAAAATAATTATAAAAATATATGGGACCCGTAAGATGCGAAAAATAATACATAAAAACTATAAACTACTGAACGGATTTATATAAAGTTTCCAATATTGTATAGCGTCCCAAGACTTCGGCTATAAATTATCATGATGCAATATGTGGATCCAAAGTTAGGGATTGAAATAGGTTTCAAGAAAACTACTTCTAGAGTTCTGGACAATGCAAGAATGTGTGATGGTTTATTCACTTAAAATTTAAATCAGCCTTCATCGTAGACGAACTCGCAGGCAAAAACAAGTATTGAAATCAAAATCTTAACTATCGAGTACCAAAAAGCCTATTTGTTTCATAAATCATTGCCAGAAAAGCAAAACGATTTACCGTTGCTTACAGTATGATTAACTTGGATGTTGGCGCCAATACCTATACACATATATGAAAGGTGAAAGTGGTACAGAGTCATAAAACCAACTAATTCAAGCAGTTCATGTTGATTCTTATTTTAAACAAATAAAGACGCCTTTCAAATAAACTGCCTGAATACATATTTTTGTACATCTGGGCGACAATGAGGCGCCACTCTTGTTGTTTCTAATCCGTAGTGAATCAGCACCTCACTGAGATACTGAATATGCATTACTGAAAAAAGCAATAGAAAAACCAACAGAAAAACAGGGCCTAGATAGAAATAAATTTCTTTGTTTGAATATTTGGTGATTTATCCATCGCAAGAAGATAAAAATGGGTATCTATATATATATATATATCATTGCAGTATGTGAAAGCATATGGTTAAGTTCGTGAGTTGTGTTGACACCAGGATAGCAGTTGGTAGAGCAATCGCCCGGTTAGCGAGTCCCCGGTTCGAATCCTGGTTCAGAGCTCTTCACATCCAGATTCACTTTTATTTCTGTGTTTCTATACTGCAATAACATAATGTTAATAATAAGAAAAACAGGGATTTCACCTTCCTGGCAAAAGGCATGATCTCAGCAGAAGTCTATTTTAAATAAATTATTGTTATCGAGAATCAATCATTGTACTGGTTATTTAGTGAAATATTAATAAGTGCAACTACTAATAAAACTTCACGACATGAGTTCAAGAGGGGATGTCACGGGTGTTTCAGAGTGTGAACTGTGAAATGCTAATCACAGTCCACACTCGTATACCAACATTTCACCGGCGATTATTATAGCCCCGACGTAATCGGCGTTCCTCAGGCACAAATATGGAACAACACAAATATACCCTTCGCGAATTGAACCCGCGACCTCCGGATTAGAATACTCGAACCACTTGTTGCTAAATCACAAAGGCGGTCAATCATGTACAAGTTAGTGTTTTGAAATGATTTGATTTGAGCTTTCGTTTCTGCACCAAACATTTTCCTGAATTTTCGGCAAAGTTACATCTGCCATGGTCACCAGATTACTGAAAATATAAAAACTAAACACGATGGGTCGCGTACTCCTAATAATGACTAAAATATCTTGAACTTTTAACTCACAACTCTTTCCAACGGAAAACCACATAACAACATTGTAAACCTTTCAGCAGCGTTTTCATATAAATCAAAATTACCCAGATCCCTGCAAAGCCAACATTTTCCAACTCACAAATCCCTTCAAAACCGACATTTTCCAAGGCACAAATTCAGTTGCAACTGCTATTTAATGCACTTGGTATTCCAACCTCGTTGGTGGATACAGTTAGAATTCTAATTGCTAAATTCTAAGTTAAGCTTGGGAATGTTATTATTCATATTTTCTAGCTGCTTTGTTTTAGAAAGAAAGAAAGAAAGAAATTTATTTGGGGACAAAAAGAATATTTATGGCATCATTTATGGTTTTATGGCATCTTAAATATTCTACATTTTCTAGAAATTACTGTGTGGAATATTAGTATATGGCCACTTAGTTGTATTTCATTTAAATATAATATCCAATTATATCCAACAAAGTTTTATTATTTTAAAAAGCAAAATGATCTCAATCATCTATTTACCCATGTATGATAAGATAATGGTTGATAATGGTATCAGTAATTCGTTCGTTACCAACCTCGTAGATTTTGCGGAATTCTCTTAGCAGACTGATTAATGTCTCGCCGTCTCTCTCTCCCTTGCTTTCTGGGCGTGCTTCCTCCATCTTAGGTCTCATTCACGCTTTCCATCGAGCATGGTCTTAGATCATAATATAACAGGGACTCGGCAAGCGCACGCATTCCCTTCTGCCGAAGGACATGAACAATTTGTTCGTGTAACTTTACTTGTGTGCGCGTTTTTTAAGAATTAGAATATTATTTGCTTTAACAAGGGTAGTTAGACTAGATAGTACTAGGTAGGTACATGCTAAAGAGCTCCTTATTAGCTAGTTTTAATGAAGCATGAAAATTTTGGTATAGAAGAAATATTGGACATCAGTAAAAAAAAACATTCACAAAACAAAAACATAATAGTCAAACCAATAACCAACAAATTAACAACCAACAAATCAATAACCAACAAACTAACAACCAACAAACCAACAACCAACAAATTAACAACCAACAAATTAACAACTAACAAATTAACAATCAACAAATCAACAACCAACAAACTAACAACCAACAAACCAACAATGAACAAACCAAGAACTAACCAATTAAAAACCAACAACAATCATTCATGCATTATATTATATTGCATCCAATAGAAATTAAACCTGAATTTAATAAATAATATAATAATTTTGTATTTTTGTGTTACGGCTTGCGATTAGTGTAACATAATAATTGTCCGCAAGTGTGTGCGTGAGTTAGTAAATGTGTGCTGTGCGTGTTTACCTCCCCTCCCGTGGAAAATGGCAAGAGAAGCTCTTTGGCACGTCCCGTGTTAAATGGTCTAAGAGAGTGGCGGTGGCAAAGCGTAAACCCTTTGTGTACAAAGACATTTATTTTATATACAAGATGCCCTGTAGCGTTGCTTGTGTAAGTCTCGTTTCTCCCGAACCCGTAAAAATTTCCTGAAATCCTTTTTTTGCAGATGTCTACATATTACAAGTAACCTACAGTCCAAATTTTATGTTTCTAGATCCAGCCGTTTGGTCTGGGCGTTGATGGATCAGTCAGTCACGGAATTAGTTTATATATAGGTATATGTGTATATAGATAGATAAAACATGATAGCAAAAAGTGCTTTTATTTATAGTTTATCTGATTAGATCT